>CM035112.1:44527445-47017758 GCA_020205505.1 Panax japonicus
GATAGAAACATTCATTCTGAGTAGCAGATCTTGTTTTGATTCTATCATTCGGATCTCCAATGATTAGATCCTGAGTGTGATCTCTTGCCCATCTGCTGCCAGTTGGAACATCTGTCCTGATGCCTTCCTGTCTTAAGTCTTCAAGGTCTATTTCTTCTTCTTGAAGCGGAGATTCATTATCTTAGATGGTCCTCTCTATGATTGCATTATCATGCTCTACGATTTCTCTGTCTGGTACTACACTCGTAGTGTTGGCCTCGACAACTTCAGTCGTAGTGTTCGCATCATTTGTCGTAGTGTCTTGAGGTACTGCTTTGTCTAAGTCAGTTTCATCAAAAATGACGTGTATTGAGACTTCGACATTCAGCGTCTTTTTGTTGAACACTCTATATGCCTTGCTGTCCGTGGCATACCCAAGGAAGATTCCTTCATCTGATTTTGGTTAAAATTTTGTCAGATATTGTTTTCCATTGTTGAGAATATAGCATGCACATCCAAAGACATGGAAGTAGCTGACACTTGGCTTTCTTCCTTTCCATAGTTCGTAGGGCGTCTTCTTGATCGTAGAGTGAATTAGTGATCTGTTCTGAGTGTAGCATGCAGTGTTGACTGCTTCTGCCCAAAAGTATTCAGGCAGACGGGCTGCTGCTAGTAAAGTTCTCCCAGCCTCTATCAGGGTTCTGTTCTTTCTTTCAGCGACTCCATTTTGTTGAGGAGTTCGTGGGGCTGAGAAGTTATGATTGATGCCATTTTCTGTGCAGATTTGATCCATTTCTGAGAAGTCGAATTCTCTACCATGATCACTTCTTATAGCCTTGATTCTCTCTCCTTTCTCGTTCATCCCCATTTTGAACATCTTGATTAATTCGGAGCTTGTCTCATCCTTTGAAGTTAGGAAGAATACCCATGTGAATCGAGTGTAGTCGTCGACTATGACTAGAGAGTATCTTTTTCCTCCGAGACTGGTTGTTGGGATTGGCCCAAAAAGATCCATGTGAAGCAACTGCAGGGGCTTGTCAATAGAGTTATCAGTCTTGCTTTTGAATGAGTTTCTGGTTTGTTTTCCAAACTGACAGGCATTACATGGCCTTTCCTTCACAAAGTTGAACTTAGGAAGGCCAGCCACGAGATCTTTTGATGCCAGTTTGGACATGCTTTTAAAGTTGAGATGGGATAATCTTCGATGCCATAGCCAGCTCATTTCTTCAGAAGCTTTAGCTAGAAAACATATTGTCTTGTCTGAGCTTAGTTGTCCAAGATTTACTATGTAGACATTTCCTTCTCTTGTTTCGGTTAGCTTTACTGCAAATGTCTTCAAATCTCTGACTTGACATTGATTATTGATGAATGTTACTTGATGTCCCTTGTCGCAGAGTTGACTAATGCTTAGAAGGTTGTGCTGCAGACCTTCCACATAGGCCACTTTACTGAATGATATCACACCATTTCCGGCTGAGCCATAGCCTCTTGTCTTGCTAGTACCATTATCTCCAAAGATGACTGAGGGACCCTCCTTTTCTACATAGTTGAATAGTAGAGCTTTGTTCCCTGTCATATGCCTCGAGCAACCACTGTCCAGATACCATGTTGAGGACGTGAAGCTCTTTTCCTGTCAAAACATTTGAACCTTCATTTTGGTACCCATATTTGCATGGGTCCTTCTTTGTTAGTGCCTTTGGGGACCCAAATTTGTCTAATCTTGGGTCTCACATGCATGGAATTATAATAACACTTTGTGGCCCTATGACCATATTTATTGCATATGAAGCATCTATTATAATACATGCCTGTGTGTGTGTGGTGATTCATCTTCCACTTGGACTTGTATTGTTCCTTAGTTAACCTTCTGTTAAATTGACTCTCTTTCTTCCACGTGTCCTTAGGTTTCATAAATAGTGATGAGTGTGCCTTACCTCTACTGTACCTTCCCAGTTGATTCGTAGAGTTAATTTTGTTTGACTCTACGATTCTTCGAGGTTGGTAAGTAGAGGTTGGGTTACTCTTTTCCTTGATGAAACCCAGACCAGCGTGAGATCCTTTACTTTTCTGAGTATAACTAGAGACAGTGGAACAAGGTTGAACTGGTTCTTCTAACTGTGAGGATTTCACACAAGCAACGCCTCTACCAAAACTTGAGACATTACTGGTGCTGGTTTCCATTGTCTTTTCCATACTTAGCTCTAAGATGGATTCCCCAAAGCCTAAGCCCGTTCTGTCGAATGCGCTTCTCTGACTGGAGAGCAGGCAATTCATGGAAGATGTGGATTTTTTCCATGCAGAGATAGTCTTTCTCTAGATCCTCAATTTTAGAGGTTAGCATAGACTCTCTTTGAGCATGATGTGTGTTTGTCTGTTTCAAAGTTTCATTCTCAACTTCAAGCTTGGAGAGAAGATTAGTATTTAGAAGGGCTGTTTCAAGCTCTTCTCGAACTTTCTTCTTTTCCTCTTGAAGAAGAGAATGATCTTTAGACAAGACTCTGAACCACTTCATGTATTGATGTAGATCAGTGGTTATGCCATGCAAAGCAGTTCTTAAGTCACTTATATCTACATCAGGAGAATTAAAATCAAATACCTCATCGATACTTACATCATGTATGTTTAGGCTTTGTTTGTCCTTTGCATGTTTGGCCATTAAGCACAGATTGGCCATATGTGGTTCTTCCTCATCTCCGGAGTCTGCATTTGAGTCGTTATCTGAATCACTCCACGATCCTCCGGCAACCAGGCCTTTGTCTCCTTTCTGAGGCCTCTTGGTTCCTTTGTATTCTTTCTTTGCCTTGGATTTCTTCTTTAGCTCTTCTTTGATAGGCTTGTTGCAGTTGGCAATGAAATGACCAGGTTTCTTGCAGTTGTAGCATAAATCATTTATTTGTTCCTGGCTGACGTGGTTGCTGACTTTCCTTGGCTTGCCGATTCTGCCTTGTCGCATGAACCTTCTTAGTCTCTTTACCAGCATAGCAAAGTCATCATCGTCGTCTTCATCATCATCATAGTCACTCTCAGTGATGACTTTTGATGCACCTTCATTTGCCTTGAGAGCAACACCCTTATCTTTTCTTCTTCCTTCTGAAAGGGTTTCAGCACGTTGGGTTAGCTCCAGCTCGTATGTCAGGAGATTGCCATACAGTTGTTGAACTGTCATCTCATTACGATTCTTTGACTCTCTTATTGCAGTGGTATTTGCATCCCACTTGCTCGGTAGAGCTCTCATGAATTTTATGGTCAGATCTTTGTTAGGATATATCTTTCCATATGCTCGTAGAGAGTTGAGCAGAATGTTGAATCTTTCATAAGTGGCAGTTACATTTTCGCCTTGCACATGAGCAAACATTTCGTACTGCTGTGTTAAAAGAAACTGTTTGTTCTCTCTAACTTCTTCAGTTCCTTCGTGCATGATCAGCAGTGCTTCCCAAACCTCCTTAGCTGTTTTGCTGTTTACAACATTTTCAAACAGATCGTCCTCTAAGGATTGGAACAGGATGTTCTTCGCCTTTTTGTCAAGTTGGACAGCTCTTTTCTCTGTGTCTGTCCATTCTTCTTTTATTTTTTTTGTACTCTGTTTGGATCGTCAATGGTTGGTGCAAGCTTTATTGGTATATAGGGCCCATTAAGAACAGTCTCAAATAGATCTTCATCTATTAAGTCCATGTAAGCTTGCATCCTGACTTTCCAGTTCACAAATTTATCCTTGTTGCACATTGGTGGCTTGCTGCCTCCCCCGGTCCTGGATTCGCTTGGTACGAGTGCCATTGGATCTACTAAAGCGTGTAAGCTGTAAGATAGAACCTGCTCTGATACCAATTGTTAGTTCTTAGTAGGCACAAGTTATCTAGAAGGGGGGGTTGAATAGATATTTAAAAATCTTTTCGTTTTAACTTGTTCTAAGATAATTATTAAAACTTTGTGGAATTAATGTTTGTTTCAATCTTCTTTACCAAGCAATGGAGTTATGAGCAATTAAGGCAGTTATGGCAGATATAGCAGTTATAGCAGTTATAGCATGAAAGTAAATGACACAGTTGTTTTTAAGTGGTTCAGAGCACTCAAAGCTCCTAGTCCACTCTTCTACTCAACGAGTAGGATATCCACTAAGGATGTCTTATACAATCTTCTGAATCACACAGATTCCTTCTAGACCAGCAGTCTAGGAACTTTTCTAGTTCACTTTTGAACTCTTCAAGTCCAGCAGACTTGTCTTTCTTACAGTTCACTACGAACTCTTCAAGTCCAGCTGACTTGGTATACTTCTTTAGTTGATTGATGATTGTTGTTGTTGCGTTCTGAAGGTTGCTACTCAGTTTGTTGTGTAAGCTCTGGTTCGTAATAGCTGAGTAGCTGAGCAAGCTTTGTAATATCTCAGATCGTAGAGTTGAGCCTTAGAGAGTTCTTCACGTTGAATGTTTATGCTTGCTTATTTTCTTTCATCTGTCTGATCTATATATATGTGATGTTAAAAACTATTCGTTGGATCCATCCGTTGTGGCATTAAATGCATCTGAATTTTCTGTACTGTGATGGAGACATTTCTGCACATCTTCTGAATTCTGGACCACTGACACTGCAGGCTGCTTTTTCACCTACCACCTGAAAAGGTGTTTTGTCCCTTTTATTCATAGTACTATCCTTAGCTTCTTCAATACGCTTCTTTGTTGTAAACTAAGGATTTTTCATTTATTCTGGGACTGATGGGTACTGCAGCATCTAGGATCCATTCTTCGTATTGTTGAATTAACAACTCATGAGGCTTTAATGTTTTCTGACATGACAGATGTTGCTCTACGCTTTGGATTGTTGTACTCAACGTTTTGGATCGTGTTGTTGACTCTACGATCCCGTGAGCACACTACGATCGTAGGGTTAGCTTGGTTAGCGTTGAGTGCACTCTACGATCGCTGACTTGTAAACTTAATGTTCCTTTCAGTATACTACGATCGGAGAGTTAGCTTGGTGAACGTTGAGTCCACTCTGCATTAGTTCAGTGGACTCTACGATCGCAGAGTGTGGTCTACGATCCTTGTCTTTGACTTTGGCAACGCTAGACTCTACGACTCTGAGCGTACAGTGCATTTCATACTTAGCTTAGGCAGATTGTCGTTCGGCTTATAGGCAGGCTGTCTCTACGATTCAGAACATGACTTCCTCAGTGCACTACGATCCCGAGGAGGCTCTTCTCGACACACTACGATCCTTCTTCGTTTCTCCTGGAAGTCTACGAACTCTGAGATCTCACTATCTTGCATACTCCTATTCTGCCTCGATAGCTCCCGAGTTGACTCTGACTCTCCTGGCAAATTACGACTTCTGGTGCAGTGTTTGACGATCAGACAAGCCTATTTATTACATCATAAGATCAACCTAACAGTTTTGATCTTTCTATCTATACATTCTAGAACAGAATGATACACGTTGAAAGCTTAGATCAGCCTAACAATCTTGATCTTTTCATCACTAAGTCCTTGTACATAAATTCAATTAAGGACCTTACAATAATCACAAGCATATTAAAACATCAAATCATGTTATGCATTCTCCCAACAGGTATGTTTATGACCAGGGATTAATCGGCATAATAATGACCGTAATGTTATAAATGATGTGGTAAAAGTCCTCATTGGCCCATAGTGCATTGATGGACAGTTGTTGGTATGATCATGTCCATTGATGAATACACGAATATCCTTGGCACGTAGTGCATGGATAATTTGTGGTCATGATACTAATGAAAATCCTTGGACGTAGTGCAGAGATGATGTGGATTATTTATTAAGCTGAGTCCCAGCGATAAAAGTGATAAAAAAAACCTTTTAAATCATAAAAGATAGTAGATTTTATTCTCTACTTGACTCTTTTAATGGATTGCTTGTTCCACTGCAGTTAAACTTAATGTTTGTTATATTGTATAAGTTTAACACTGTTGAAGGCTAACGATAATTTATTCTGTATTATCTTAGTCATAATATTTCTTACTGGGCTAGTTGAGCTTACCCTTTTACTTTAATTGTTCTCTTCAAGAAATGAGAACGTAGCAGGGACTAGTCGGGGAACGGAGTGACGGTCCAGATAATAGCATTAGTAGTCCTCACTATTCTGTTAAATAGTGTGATAATAAATGTCATGAGGACTCAATTGAGTGTGGATATTGTCTAGATGATAATATTTGTATTAAAACTCACAACATATGTATTATAGTATATTACACGGCGGTTTTATAATTAAGTTCTTATTTGTATTCTGTACCATATATTTGACGACTTAGAATAGGTGATGTATACCTATTTTGGGGGCGTGACAACAGTTGTATGACCGAACCGTCGCCGGGTCCATCGCTAAAGGGGGGTGAGCTCGGGTGAGTTGGATAAGGAGTGAGCTTAAGATCCGGACTCTATATATATATATAATGTATTATTATATATTAGATTATTTTATCCAATTATTAGCCTGTTATTTAATTCCTAAATTATTTTAATCATTTAAATATAAGATCATTTGATCCCTCAAATGATGATTATCACTATATATATGAAAAGACTTTAATTCAAACAAAATTAGTTCAGACAGAATATATTCCATCAAAATTATCATATTTTTGACAGATAATTATGTCGGAGTTAATTCTCTTAGAAATACGTAAAGCTCAACGAACTTCTGTCAAAAATATCTACAACCATTAACACAAAGAATTCCCGCCAACGTGGACAATAATCTCGATGAAATAGCTACCATTTTTGATGGAATTTCCATCAAAATTAATATATGTTAGAGAAAATATTTAATCTCAACGGAATCCCGTCGAAAATAGGGTAGGTTTTAACCTTAAAACATTTCCTTCCCCCACCGCACCCACAATTCTTTCTCTCTCTGTGCACTAACTTTCTCTCTCTCTTCCTTCTCCCCCGTCTTTGCCACCACCTCCCATGTCGCTCCAGTACCACCTTTTTTGTGCTTGTCCACATCTCCGATCCTCCCCCTTCATTCTCACGCTCTCTCCTTGGCAGCGCTTAGTGCGACAATAACTGAACCCATCGATGGCACCTTATCTTCAATAATGACGATCTAGCATCAACAAAAATAAGCTTATACTGGCGACGAGACTTACAACTAGTAGCTGTCTGACCTCCTTCAAGGTATTAACTCCATTTCAACCAATTTGAACAATAGTAAAGACATTGATTCTATCCCCAAAATATTTGTATATAACCCTAATATTTATGTAACCTTATGTCGATAGTTTTTAATTTGGGTTTTATTTGAAGTATATTGCATCATTTATATTTGAGTTTGATTTGGCTAATTAATTTTAATTTGGGTTAGATTTGTGCAATGGAAGCTAACATCTTGATTATAAAATAATAGTGTGATATTTAGTTTTAATTTGGGTTAGATTTGTACAATTTGACTTAATTATATTACTGATGAATTTTAGAATTGCTTTAATTTGGGTTTAATTTGTGCAATTGCAATGCATGTTTATAATTTATGTTAATGTATTAGAAACTGCATGTTTAAATTTGATGATGAGAGGCTAACTATATATTTGTCTCAGTAGTTTTTGTAAAATCCTTAATAAGAATATAATATACAAGGACTTAGAATAGAAAGATCAAACTTTGATCTTTTGAGCTGAATTGATGTATAAATGATAGGATTAAATCGATTGTTTAGTCAAGTTGGACGATCGTAAAGTTACTTTGGCATTTCAAAAAGTGTATTGAAGTTCACAGAGTTAATATTCCTATTGTAGAGCATTCAGTGGAAGATCACAGAGTCTGTCAGAAGTTCACAGAGCCGTGACAAAATCCCAGAGTCTACAGTGAAATCGTAGAGTTCACTCTAAGGCCGTAAAGTGAAGTAAGGATCATATAAGAGCAAATCGAAGAGAGCTAATCATAGAGTGACTCTCTACTCGTACAACAAACATCTTAGAGCAGAATGTAGAGTTCAGATCGTTTGAGTGGACCAAGCCCAAATACTCTATGGTCTCCATGAAACTCTACGATCAGCATAAGTAGTAGAGTCTATCATAAGACTGACAATGAGGAGCATTGCAGAGTGAAGAACTCAAGGTGCTTACCAATCGATCCTAAGTTCAAATTGAAGATCAGATCAAGATGTGTCTAACAGCTAGTTCGATGATGTGTCATCACCCACGTGGTAGGTGAAGCAACAGTCTAATGTGACTTGTCAAAGTCAAAGGTAAGCTGACACATTCTCCCTAAATTACTGTCAACATCAAAGATCATCTATCTAGGATTGGGGCATTAAATGCACAACAACAGCTTTCCAACAAGAATATTTTGAGGTTGTCAATAAAAGAGTACAAAGATTCAAAAGTACGAATCACCAATCATGAAGTTGAACCTCTGCCAAAAGTCTCAACTCTACGAACTCAAGAACAACTTATTCAGCTACTAAGTCTTCAAAAGTAGGACTCACAACTTGGTGCTGCCTCAGACAACAACTCATCAACTGTGATTCACTGGTCTTAGTGACCTCCCTACCAAGTCTAAGTGACTTGAAGAGTTCTTAGTGAACTGGACTAAGTGTCAAATATCTAAGTGACATTTGACAAGTTTAAATGACTTGATGGAATCTTATTGATTCATTGTAATATATCTTAGTGATCTGGTCTTAGTGATCCCAAACATCCAAAGTGAATTTTTACTCGTAGAGTAGAAGAGTGGACTAGGAGTCGTTTATACTCCGAACCACTTAAAACTTCTTTTGTGACGCCCCCAAAATAGGTATACATCACCCATCTTGAGTCGCCAAATACATGGTACAAAATTCAAATACAACTTAATTATACAACTGTCGTGTAAAATACGACAAACATATACTGTGAGTTTTAATAGGAATATTGTCATCTAAATAATATCCACACTCAAAGGAGTCCTCATTACATTTATTATCACACTATTTAACAGAATAGTGAGGACTACTAATGCTATCATCTGGACCTTCACTACTTTCCCGACTCGTCCCAACTATATTCTCATTTCCTGAAGAGAATAGTGAAGGAAAGAGTGAGCTCAAGTAGCCAGTAAGAAATATTATAACTAAGATAATGCAGAATAAATTATCATTAGTCTTCAATAATTTTAAACTGATAAAATACAATAGACATCAAGTTTAGCTGCAGCAGAATAAGCAATCCATTAAAAGAGTCAAGTAGAGAATAAAATCTACCATCTTTTATGATTTAAAAAGTTTTTTCATCACTTTTATCGCTGAGACTCGGCTTCATAAATAATCTACATCATCAATTCATCCCTATACTACATGCCAAGTATATTATTTAGTATCACGACCACGAATTATCCATGCACTACGGGCCAAAGATAATTGTGTTTTCATCAACGGTCCTGATCATGCCATAAAATAATTCATCTTTGCTCCCTTGGCCAAAGAGAATCCATAGCCATAATCATACAAAAAATTGTCCATCAATGTACTACGGGCCAATGAGGACTTTTTCCACATCATTTGTAACATTACGTTCATGATTATACCGAATAATCCCTGGTCATAATCATACCAAGTCCATCTATGCACTACAGGCCACAGATGACTTTCAATAAAATATAAACATGAGGATGATGACAATGATATAAAAATTCAATAAAACAAGTTCAAGAATTAAATTATCCAGGAACTAATAACGTCCAAATTGTCAACATAATACTTCTTTGTAGAGTAAAATTCAAGAATGCTCAAAAGAATATTTCCATGAAAAGATACTGGATGAAGCGCAAATATCAAGGATATTCCACTAATTTCATAGAATGTAGAAATAAAAACTTTAACCAACTGAGTATAATAAACAATGGAATAACAAAAGAACTCACCATGCATGCGGTACTTCGCATAGACACGTTATTCCAATAGAAGAATAAATAATGGAACCAGGTCAGGCGTAATACGCATCGACATGATATTCCAACAGAATAATAAAGAATGGAATAACAAAAGAAATCACCATGTATACGGTACTTCGCATAGGCAGGTTATTCCAACAGAATAATAAATAACGGAACCAGGTCAGGTGAAATTCGCACCGACATGATATTCCACCAGAATAATAAAGACGGAACCAGGTCCTGTGTAAAACGCACAGACAGGATATTCCAACAGAATAATAAAGAATGGAATAACAGAAGAATTTTACCATGTATACGGTACTTCGCATAGACAGGTTATTCCAACATAATGATAAAGAATGGAATAACAGAAGAATTTTGCCAAGTATAGGGTAGACCGCGTATACAGATTTTTTCAACAGAATAATAAAGAATGGAATAACAGAAGTTCTCTTCATGAATATGAAAGAAATAATACCCCTTACAAGTACAATAAATAATATCCCTTACCGTAAAAGAAGAGTATTCCTACTGGTAGGGCGAGGATATACTTGAAGAAACTTGCACTACGCTCAAAGCTTTCTTAAACGCTAAAGAAATACGCTCAAGATTATAGAAGAAGAATTCTCTCTCTAGAGTTTCAGTGAATTCGTAAGAAATAATGAGGAATGAGCTTCTATTTATAGAAGAATGGACTGCATAGTAACTAATTCATGAACGGTCCAGATTGATTTATTTTTAATCGGACGGTCCATATTTAAAGCAAAATCTTTTAAATAAAATATAATATACTCTATTTATAATTTAATAAAACGAATAACTTTATAAAAGTATTCTATTTTATATAAACAGATTTTACTATGCAAAATACTATGCAGGCACTATGCAACACTATGCATAATAAAATATAATATATTCTAATTATTGTCTAATAAAACAGATAACTTTATAAAAGTAATCTGTTTTATATAAAAAGATTTTACTATTAGCTTAATAAAACGAATAACTTTATAAAAGTATTCTGTTTTATATAAAAAGCTTTTCTGTTTTATTACATTAATAATACTAATAAAACAAAACTTATATATATATATATATATATATATATATATATATATATAACAATTAACAATAATTGAATCAAATAACGTGAGATACTATGCAGCAACTACTGTAGCAATAATTGAACAAAACTGAGTGACTTCTCACGTAAGCATCAATAATCAATACCGTGTGCTACTATGCAATCACACGTATTATTGTACTTTTACTACCGAGTAGTTCAACAGTATTAACGGTAAAACTTCCGCCGTTATTTTTAATAAAATATTTTTATCGTTTTCTCAATTTGACAATAATTCTGTTATGGGGTTCACCAATGATTGTGCCGTTGTACGAATATTCCCTGACCAATCGAATATAATACAACAACTTGCAAACTTTAAAAAATTTATAAATACTACCCACAACTATAACATCATCTCAAATTCACACCATAATATTAAAAAAAATATTTCGAGAAAATTAAAAATTTATTCGTAAAATTTGGGATTTTACATCTTTTGTCTTTTACATTCTCTATTTATATTTATGTTATTATCTGCTATATTTATTTATAACTTAACTTCACAAAAACTAAATTTAAAGCTGTGAATTCTCTATATCTTTAATAGGGTTTCAAACTAATATTTTGTTGTGCTTAATTAAATTGATTTAATTAATTATTTTTTAATACATTTTTAATAAACCAAAAGTTTTCAATTATATGATTTATTCAACTCCTCCTAGATTTCATTGTGACTCTTGGAAACAACATAATGTATTGAATCAAATAATTACTTTTTGGTTTCTTTTTGTGTAGTGTATAAATTTATATTTATATTTTTATGTTGTTTATAGTGGTTAGATTCAGATATAACATTGTGATATTTGCTATTTTCAACAGAATTCCCGACAAAAAAATTTCTGAATTAAAAGTGACAACATTTGTGCCATGCTAACTTAATGTGCATAAATTTTCATGTTCTAAGCATAAACATATTGCTCTGATTTGTCATATACTCGTCTGATTTTGAATCGGTGAGTTGAAAATGATTGATATCCATGTCCTTTTCCAAGTAATTTTGTAACTATTTATGTTCATTACCTTTCCGAGAGAAACGTCTGACCCCTTTAGACTGGATATGAAGATATATGTAGGATTCATGCAGCGCATATGCTAACCCTAGTCTGATTGTGCCTTTTATTATATTTTACATTGTAAATTATTGTTTATCACACTTTATTAGATTAACTTATGTGTATTAATGTTATCTATAGTAATTTACATTCTATTTGTTATCGTTGAGGACGACGTTTATGTTGTTGTTTGGGATATTACTGTCATTTTGATGTGTATTTTAGTTGTTGGGATATATGTACGTGTTATTATTGGAAAATACTGACTGAAAATAGGTACAGGAACAAATTGTGATTTAAAAACTTGAAAATTAAAAAAAGGTTATTTAATTTCCGAATGAATTTCCGTCAGAAATAAACCCGAGCAAGTAATTCAGGTGCTGACACGTGTTCATTCTTTTTGACGAATTTGTTTATTTCTGACGGAACTTCTATTGGAAATATCATACATTAGATCAAAAAAGGAGATACATGTGACGAAATTTATGATCGGCAAAATTTCTCTCGACGTTAAATTCCATCGGATTTAACACATATTCGATGAAATCTCTGTCGAAAATAAGTAATTCCGACGGAATTTTTGACGGATTTCTTTCCTACCAGGTTAGTCCTGACTGAATTATCTATGAACTTTTTCGTTGACCATATATAAATTAATCCTGACAGAATAAACTTGTAGTGTATATAATACCACATTTTCACCTGAGATTATAAGTACTCATTAAACAGTCTTAAAAATAACTAAATATAGTCCATAAAATTAAATAATAGGTTAATTATGAGATAATAGTATAAAATAATAATAAATATGTACAAATAATCATATATCTCACCCATAATTTGTACAACAATCATAGCATATAAGTAACAAAGCGTTTATCGAGGCAGGATAAATCTCCTCTTTATAGGGACAAAATTGTGCTTGGGCTGGAGGGGGCCATGACCCCCCAAGATTGGAACAATTACACTTTCTAGTATATTTTTTAAAATAATTACAACAATAGTGCATTCTTAAAATATTTACACAATTAATGCATTTAAATATTTTATTTACAAAATTAATGTATTTATTATACCTTTAATTTAGGTGGGTATTTTAAATATCATCTTCATTGTTGTCATCATCATCATCATCATCATAAAAATAAACACTTTAAATTTGCAAACTTCACCGCCATCTCCTCCCTTCCCGATCCGCCGCCACCTCCATGCCTTCTCCTCCGTCGCCTCCACCGCCATCTCCTCTCCACTCGATCCGCTTCCCCTTTCCCATCGTTATCTCCTCCCTTTTTGATCCACTTCCCCTTTTCCTGCCACCTCCACCTCCTCCTCCACCGCCTCCATTATGGTCGCCTCCTCCTCCGCCTCCACCACCTCCGTTATGACCACCTTCGCCTCCATTATGGCCGCCTTCCGTCGCCACCTCCACCTCCTCCTCTGCCACCTCCACCTCCTCCTCTACCGCCTCCATTATGGTCGCCGCCTCCTCCGCCTCAACCACCTCCGTATGACCACCTGCAACGCTTTCCACCACCCCACTGTTGGTTAAGTTACCAATTAATTTAAGAATTGTTTCCAAGTGTTACCTGACTTTTTTTTCTATAGTGCAGTTGGTAGCCAAACCTTCATACGAAGGTAACCTATTCGGTTTTATTAAGTTACCAATTTATTTTGAATGTGATTCAATTGGCAGCCAAAATTTCATACCAAAATAACCTATTCAATTTTATTAGGTTACCAATTTTATTTTGAGTGTGATGTAGTTGGTAGTCAAACCTTCAGACCAAGGTAACCAATTCAGTTTTTTTAGGTTAAAAATTTATTTTAAATGTGATGCAGTTGGTAGCCAAACCTTCATACAAATGTAACCATTTTAGTTTTTGTGGGTAACCAAATCATAAAAAAAAATTCAGAACAGTAACTCAAGTACTTTTGGAGATTTTCGGCGGAGGAGGATGATGAAGTGGAGGAGAGGGCGATGTAGCGGCTGCTCAATCAAGGACTTCTGGAGATTCACGACGGAGGAGGATGATGATGGGGAAGAGAGACGAGGCGGTGATGAAGAGAATGAGCGGTGAGGGAGATGAAGATTAGGATGAAAAATATATTTTTTTCCCTCCTTTTGATTTGAATTATGGATTTGTTTTTGTTGTTAGATCCCAAAAATTTGATTTGAATTATTAATTATGGCGGTTATTTCGCCTTTATTTTAGGTTTCTTTATTAATGTGAAATTGAATGGTTTAAATTTTAATTATTAATTATGGAGATTATTTTTTCTTGATTTTAGGTTTCCTTATTAATGTGAAATTGATTGGTTTGAATTTGTTACACTCTTTTTGTAATTATTTTGTGGATGCACTAATGGTGTAATTAATTTCTAATTGTTGTATATTTCTGTAAAGAACACCAAGATTTGAGAATTTTATAAGGCCCACTTGTTCAATTATGTATTCTATTGTTTGAGGCCTGGCCCAATAGTTGTAGGTTAGCTAATCTATTATTTTCAGTACACAAGGTTTATTCTCAAAATCCAAATCAGCAAATCCCATTATCTCTGCTTCATGGTGGCGTCAGGCATGGTCCCTCCTCCAGACGGCTCCGGTCATCCCTGCCCTGCGATTTCATTTTCAACCCAAAATTAAGTAAGCTCTCTATATTTTTCTGTAAGACCCTGAATTTAATGAAATGAAAGTGTGATGACCCCAAAATAAGTATACATCACCTATTCTGAGTCGTCAAATACATGGTACAAAATTCAGATACAAACTTAAATATACAACATGAGTTGTGAGTTTTAATACAATCATTGTCTTCTAGACCGTATACAAACTCAAAATAAGTCCTCAATACATTTATTATCACACTATTTCTCATAATAGTGAGGACTATTAATATTATCATCTGGACCGTCATTCCGTTCCCCGACTAGTCCCGGCTACGTTCTCATTTCCTGAAGAGAACAGTGAAAGAAAGGGTGAGCTCAACTAGCCCAGTAATAAATATTATGACTAAGATAATGCAGAATAAATTATCGTTACCCTTCAACAGTGTTAAACTGAAAAAATATAACAAATATCAAGTTTAACTGCAGCGAAACATGCAATCCATTAAAAGAGTCGAGTAGAGAATAAAATCTACTATATTTTATGATTTAAAAAGGTTTTTCATCACTTTTTATCGTTGAGACTCAGCTTAATAAATAATCCAAATCATCCCTGCACTATGGCCAAGGATATTCATTAGTATCACGACCACAGATTATCCATGCACTATGGGCCAAGGATATTCATGTATTCTTTATCGGTCTTGATCATGCCATAAAATAATTCATCTTTGCACCCTTGGCAGAAGAGAATCCATAGCCATAATCATACCAAAAACTGTCCATCATTCCACTATGGGACAATGAGGATTTTTTTCACATCATTTATAACGCTACGGTCATGATTATACCGAATAATCCCGGGTTATAATCATACCAAGTCCATCTATGCACTACAGGCCACAGATGACTTTCAACATAATATAAACATGAGGATGATGACAATGATATAAGAATTCAACAAAACAATTTCAAGAACTAAATTATCCAGGAACTAATAACGTCCAAATTGTCAACATGATACTTCTTTGTAGAGTAAAATTCATGAATGCTCAGAAGAATATTTCCATGAAAAGATATTGGATGAAAAGCAGATATCAAGGATATTTGTGACGCCCCCAAAATAGGTATATATCACCCATCTTGAGTCGCCAAATACATGGTACTAAATTCAAATACAACTTGATTATACAACAGTCGTGTAAAATACGACAAAATACATGCTGTGAGTTTTAATATAAATATTGTCATCTAGACAATATCCACACTCAATTTAGTCCTCATTACATTTATTATCACACTATTTAAAAGAATAGTAAGGACTACTAAGACACCATCTCAGACCATCACTCCATTCCCCGACTAGTCCCGGCTACGTTCTCATTTCCTGAAGAGAATAGTGAAAGAAAGGGTGAGCTCAACTAGTCCAGTAAGAAATATTATGACTAAGATAATACAGAATAAATTATCATTACTCCTCAACAGTGTTAAATTGATAAAATACAATAGACATCAAGTTTAACTGCAGTGGAACATGCAATCCATTCAAAGAGTCAAGTAGAGAATAAAATCTACTATCTTTTATAATTTAAAAAGGTTTTTCATCACTTTTATCGCTGGGACTCAGCTTAATAAATAATCCACATCATCCCTGCACTACGGCCGAGGATATTCATTAGGGTCACGACCATAAATTATCCATGATATACGGGCCAAGGATATTTGTGTATTCATCAATGGTCATGATCATGCCAACAACTGTCCATCAATGCACTTCGGCCCAATGAGGACTTTTACCACATCATTTTTAACATTACGGTCATAATTACATTGAATAATCCCCGGTCATAATCATACCAAGTCCATCTATGCACTACAGTCCACAAATGACTTTCAAAAATAATATAAACATGAGGATGATGATAATGATATAAGAATTCAATAAAAAAAGTTCAAGAATTAATTTATTCAGGAACTAATAACGTCCAAATTGTCAACATGATACCTCTTTGTAAAGTAAAATTCAAGAATGCTCAGAAGAATATTTCCATGAAAAGATACTGGATGAAGCGCAAATATCAAGAATATTCCACTAATATCATGGAGTGTAGAAGTCAAAACTTTAACAAACTGAGTATAATAAAGAATGGAATAACAAAAGAAATCACCATGCATGCGGTACTTCGCATAGACAGGTTATTCCATCAGAATAATAAATAACGGAACCAGGTCAGGCGTAATACGCACCAACAGGATATTCCAACAGAATAATAAAGAATAGAATACAACAGAAATCACCATGCATGCTGTACTTCGCATAGACAGGTTATTCCAATAAAATACTAATTGACAGAACCAAGTTAGGTGAAATTCACACCAACAGGATGTTCCAACAGAATAATAAAGATGGAACCAGGTCCGGCGTAAAGCACATACAGGATATTCCAACAGAATAATAAAGACGGAACCAGGTCTGGCGTAAAGCACAGACACGATATTCCAATAGAATAATAAAGAATGGAATATAGAAGAATTTCACAAAGTATAGGGTAGCCCGCGTATACAGGTTATTCCAACAGAATAATAACGATGGAATAATAGAAGTTCTCTTCAAAAATACAAAAGAAATAATACCCCTTACCGTAAAAGAATTTTGATATCGGAGTAGTGAAGTAGCAGAATACTTTTCTTCTTTCTCTCTATAGTTTCTCTCTCTAGAGTTTCAGTGAATTCGTAAGAAATAATGAAGGAATGAGCTTCTATTTATAGAAGAATGGAATGAATAGTAATCAATCCATTAATGATCCAAATTGATTTCAAATAATAATATTAACAACTTCGTCATCTCAATTATTGATTTAATAACATATAAAATATCGACAATAATTGAATCAAACTGAGTGACTTCTCACATAAGCATTAATAATCAATATCGTGTGCTACTATGCAACCACGCGTATTACTGTACTTTTACTACCGAGTAGTTCAATAGTATTAACGGTAAAACTTCTGCCGTTATTTTTATAAAAATATTTTTTTCGTTTTCTCAATTCGACAATAATTCTGTTGTGGGTTCCACCAATGATTGTGTCGTCGTACGAATATTCCCTGACCAATCGAATATTATATAACAACTTGCATACTTTGAAAAATTTATAAATATTACCCACAACTATAACATTATATCAAATTTAGTCCATAATATTCAAAAATGATATTTATAGAAAATTCATTTTTATTCATAAAAGTTGGGGTCTTACAAATATCCTTGGCTCGTAGTGCAGGGATGATTCGATGATGTGGTTTATTTATTAAGCTGAGTCTCAGTGATAAAACTATTGAAAAACTTTTTAAATCATAGAAGATAGTAGATATCTTGCTCTACTTGACTCTTCTAATGGATTGCTTGTTCCGCTGTAGTTAAACTGGTTGTCTATTATATTCTATCAGTTTAACATTATTGAAGGCTAACGATAACTTATTCTGCATTATCTTAGTCATAATATTTCTTACTGGGCTTGTTGAGCTCACCCTTTTCTTTTACTGTTCTCTTTAAGAAATGAGAATATATAGCTGGGACTAGTCGGGGAACGGAGTGATGGTCCAAGATGGTGCATTAGTAGTCCTCACTATTCTGTGAAATAGTGTGATAATAATTATAATGAGGACTCCATTGAGTGTGGATATTGTCTAAAAGACAATATTCATTTTAAAACTCTTAGCTTATGTTTTTGTCGTACGTTACACGACAGTTGTATAATTAAGTGGTATTTGAATTTTGTACTATGTATTTGGCAACCCAAGATGGGTGATGTATACCTATTTTGGGGGCGTCACATTTTTTTTCTCTCTCTCTCACTCACACAATTAACTGTAAAGGAATTGAAACTTTTAACAACTTTCTCCCAGTATATTGATTATTGGATTTGTGATTCTCTATAATATTCACCTCTTTTTTAAATATTTTACATAAAAAGGGAGATCCATAGTTGTTGTTGTTTCTTTTATAAGGTTTCTCAGCTATCCATAATCAAGGGTTAGATATGATTCCTTGAATAATTATGATGAAGCTTTGATATGTTCTAAAAGACTTTTTTTTAGAAATTTTGATAAAACTAACAAAGATATTCGGTAGACTTGGTCTTACAGATTGCATTATTCAAATTCATTTCAGTTGTTGCCCATAGATATAGGATTCAGTTGTAACCTTCCTAGTTTATAGGTTTTTTAAATAGTTTGTTGTTATCTTCCTGATGTATATATATAGTGGTTCAATCAATGAGAATGATAAGCTTTTGCAAGTCTTTCATGTTATCAGAGCAGTACAAGAGGTAACAAAAATTCCAAAAAAAAATTTCTTCACATTCTCATCTCTTCAATCTCGTACAGCCATGACTATCTCTTCCCCCTCCATTCTCAACACCAAAACCTCCCACAACACTCTTATCAGCATTAATACTGCTGCTCAAACCCCTTTAAAACTTACCTCCGCCAACTACCTTTCATGGAAACTACAATTCCTAACCCTCTTTCTTGGCTATGATCTCTTAGGATACATAGATGACTCCAAGCCGTGTCCTTCTGCCACTCTTACACAAAATGACGTTATCAGAACCAATCCTGCTCACACTATCTGGGTCTGACAAGACCAGTTAATCTTGAATGCAATCATTGGTTCCATCTCCCACACCATCATACCATTCATTGCACAAGCCAAGACAGCTCGCGAAGCATGGAATATCCTGGCCACTACCTATACCACACCCTTTCGTGGCCGCATCAAACAAGCCAAAAATCAACTCAAGATGATCACCAAAGGCTTAGATAGTGTCACAACTTTCCTTCAATCCATCAAGGCAAAGGCAGATGAACTTGCCCTTCTTGGAGCACCACTAAATGATAAAGATCTCACCGACAAGATACTTGATGGCCTTGGTGATGAATACAAAGAACTCACACGTGCTGTCCAAGTCAGAGACAAACCTATAACATTTAAAGAACTCCACGAAAAGTTGCTTAGTTTCAAAGCTTTGGTGATCCTCACAAACCCATACCCCCTTCAATTTCCTGCCACCGCTAATCCAATGAGCAGAAACCACGAACATTGGCGCCCTCCTGCACCTTCAAGCACCATCAATCCTATATGGTGACCCTCCAACAAGCACGAAAACAGGTATCCTACTACACAAGCCAGTGGCAAATCCCAATTCAAGGTAATCGTCCTTCTCGACCATATTTGGGTCATTGCCAAATTTGCAGGATACAAAGACATACAGCAAAACGATGTCCCTCCTTACTTTTAGTCCCAATCAACACATCCAACACTCAATCTTCTTCTTCGAACAATCACTCTACCACCCTGTGGCAACCAAGGGAGCATTATGCTTCACATTCTCCCAATCACACATCTTGGCTCCTAGACAGTAAAATTTGACGAAGAAAACTGTAAAAAAAAAATTAGACGGAGAAATGTGAGGAGAGTTTTTGATAATTGAAGAAGCTCAGTGTGGCACCTGTGTTGTCATTACCAGATAATACAGGAAATTTTGTGGTGTACAGTGATGCTTCACACAAGGGATTAGGATGTGTCTTATGCAGAACAGAAAAGTTATCGCGTATGCATCAAGGCAATTGAAAGACTACGAAAAAGGGTATCCAACACATGATTTAGAGTTGGCGGCAGTTGTGTTCGCACTAAAGATATAGAGACACTATCTCTACGGAGAGAAATGTGAGATCTACACAGGCCATAAAAGTCTGAAGTACATTTTCACTCAGAAGGACCTGAACATGCGTCATAGGAGATGGATGGAATTGATAAAGGATTACAATTGTGAGATCTTTTATCATCCAGGTAAAGCAAATGTGGTTGCAGATGCCTTGAGTAGGAAAGGCAGAGAGAAGTTGATGCTTTTAACTGATAATTAAGAGCTTATTACAGTAATGTCAAGGTTAGAGTTGGAAATCAAATTTCCAAAAGAATCTGATGAGAAATTATACCAGATGGAAGCCAGTCAAACTTTGGTGGACAAAGTGAAGAATTCTCAACTGCAAGATGAGGAATGCAGAAAAATAAGAGAAAGTGTGTTCGAGGGAAAAGAAGTAAAATACAAGGTTGATACTGATGGAATGCTGAGATTCGAGGGACGAATCTGGGTTCCAGCAGTACCAGATATTAAAGAGGACACTTTGACAGAAGCTCATAACTCGAGATATTCGATTCATCTGGGAAGTATGAAGATGTAACAAGATTTGAGACAACATTTTTAATGGCCAAACATGAAAAGAGGCGTTGCAGAATGCGTTGCAAAGTGCTTAACATGTCAGAGAGTCAAGGCTGAGCATCAAAGACCAAGCGGGTTACTTCAACTGTTGGAGATACCGGAATGGAAATAGGAACATATCACAATGGATTTTATGGTAGGTCTCCCAACGACTCAGAAAGGATACGATGCAATTTGGGTGATAGTGGACAGATTGACAAAATCTGCACACTTTTTGCCAATAAAGATTAGATTTAATCTTAATCAGCTGACGAAACTGTACGTTAAGGAGATCGTTTCAAGACATGGAGTTCCAGTATCAATTGTATCTAACAGAGATCCGAGGTTCACATCAAATTTCTGGAAGAGACTACAAGGATGAATGGGAAAACAGTTGCGAAAGAGTACGGCATATCATCCGCAAACAGATAGCCAAAGTGAACGAACGATTCTGACATTAGAAGATATATTGAGAGCATGCGTCATGGATTTCAAAGGAAGCTGGGATGAAAAATTACTGTTGGTGGAATTTGCCTACAATAACAGTTATCACGCTAGCATCGGCATGCCGCCTTACGAAGCATTGTACGGTAGAAGGTGCAGAACTCCACTGTGCTGGGATGAAGTCGGTGAACGTCAACTGTTAGGACCAGAACTGGTACAACAAACTGCTGAGGTTGTCAAACTCATCAGAACAAGATTGATAGCTACTCAAGACATACAGAAGAAATATGTTGATCAACACAGACAAGATTGTGCATTCGACGTAGAAAATTACGTTTTCCTAAAAGTTTCACCTTGAAAGGGAAAAATTTGATTTGGTAAAAAGGGAAAGCTAAGCCTGAGGTTTATTGGATCCTTTAAAGTGCTGCGAAAAGTTAGAGAGGTTGTTTACGAGGTAACTCTACCTCCAGAATTGCAAAACATTCATAATGTTTTTCATATTTCGGTGTTACGACCATATAAGTCTGATTACAAGCACGTGATCGAGTATGAACCATTGCCGTTTGAGAAAGACTTGTCCTATGAAGAGACTACGTGGGAACTCGAAGCTGAAATGTTGAGGAATTACCCTGAGTTATTTGTTTAATCTATGTCTTCGATTCTGGGGACAGAATCTTTGTAAGTTGGGGAGAATGTGACGAATGAATTGTTTGAATTGTGATTCTGGGGACATAATCTTTATAAGGACGAAATGATGTAACATTCCAGAATTTTTATTGTTATATTAAATATTTATTGAAATATTTAAGTATTTAATGGATGTGTTTAATTTTAAATAAATAATTTTTCAAATTTGATTCAATTTGGTTAACTATTTGTTAAATAAATAATTAAGGAAATTAATTATTTTATGTTAATTTAATTTAATTATTAAGTTAGAGAGTTTTGATTAATTGAATTACTATTCTTTTTATTGGAATTTGTAATTAAAAAGGATGTGTTAGTTGATTAAATAAAGTTATAATTATATAAAAAATTATAATTTTGTGGTATTGATTTATATGATGTAGTAATTTAATAAATTGTTATTAGAATTATTTTAATTAAATAAAAGTGTGTCGAATAACCTTTTATTAAGTAGTTATTAAAATAACTTAAAGGAGTTTTAATTCAGTTTTGGCAAACAAGGCATAATGCTTATTAAGTCTTTAATCTAATTGTGTTTTACCAAACAAGGCATAAGGATTAATTGGTTTTTTTTAGTGACTAGCCAAACAAGCCTTATGGCTTTTGGTTTTCAAAACTTAGATAACTGATATCAGTTATTTCTATATTTATATTATATAATTAATATATATTATTTCCTATGTACGTTAGATATCTAGCTAGTACGCTAGATAGAGTTAGGAAGAAAAGAAAAACTCAGAGGAAGAAGAAGAAAAGAAGAAGAAAAGTGAGAGAGAAAAGAAGAGAGAAAGAAAGGCTAGAGAATTGGAAAAAGAAATTGGAGAAAACATTGATAATCAAAAGGATAACCATCATCTTCTACAAGCAAGGTATTCTTCTATTTTTTTTAAGTTTTTAAAGTTCTAGTTTTCTCTTCTCCTATTTCACTGTAAAATTCTTGTGATAGGGTAAATTGTTGATTTTATGTGTATTCATATGATAAACTATTGTTGTAAAGTTATTTTCATAAGTTTTATATGATTATAATCAATGAATTGTTGTTATGTACGTAGTTTGTGAAGAAAACCTTTTTACAGAGAGTTTATGTGAATGAATATGGGTTAATTTAAAATAGAAATTATGGATTGTTTAGTTGTTTTGTTGATAAATTGGCTATTTAAATTGATAGAGTATGTTTAAATATTGATAAAGATGCTTTGAATTATTTGTTTTGGTTGAAAAACAAAATTACAGTGTTGATTTTCATTAAAAACATCAAAAAATGAGTTTTTATCAAAAACAATGAAATTGGATGTTTTAAATTTGTTGTTTATGTTGTTGTGTGGGTAGAATCATGTTAGAAGTTCTTGAATTATGTTCACATAAAGTCTTTGTATGAATTACATGTGAATTAGACTGTTAGAAACGAGCTTATAGGCTAAAATTGGCTTTTTCTTATACTGTTGCTGACGCCGCGGCGAGGCACAGCAGTTCATTTTTCGCGCCGCAACGCCGGTGCCACGCCGCAGTGTGACCTTGTAGCTTTATTCTCGTGCCGCAGTGCCATATCCGCGCCGCTGCGCGAGTTAGCAGATTGGTCTGACAGGTACTTTTTGTACTCAAATTTTTAAGGAATTGTTATGTGATGATAATAGGGCTGTAAAATGTTGATTTTAGTATTTTTATACTATGAATAAGTATGTTATTAACGATTAACTTGTGCTATAACTAGATTATGTGATTAAAAATCCAATTTTTACATGATGAACGTACTTAGTTATGTTTCTAAGGTGGTAATAACTAATTATGTCGTGATAACATATGTTTATAGGATATTGTGATTTGAATTGTTCGATTTAGCCCACGAGCAAGGCAAGTTTTCTAACCTTTATCTTGTTGAACTAATTATGGTTTTCAATTTGATTACCTTATAAACGATGCAAGTTCTCTAATCTATTTTATTGTTGAATCAATTATTGTTTCCAATATAATAATGCATGGTTTCTAAACTTTCTTTTCGATATTGAACAAGTTATTCTTGTATGTAACTTGTTGTTTAGTATGCCCGAATATATTTGAATAGTTTTTCATTCATATTTCCATGCATGCTTAGTATTCAATTCTACATAACCTTGGCTTAATATTGTTCAAGCAAGGTGTGTTATAGTTATTCAAGTTGTATGCTATTAGATTATTCCTAAAGCATGATTTTAACTTACCATGATGATTCAATTACGAGTATTCTATAATATGATATTATTAATATTAATTCAACTAGTCCTCTAGTTAATGATCGTTGAACTTCAAATTACCCTTGAAAGCTTATCCAAACCAAACTCTCTTTGGTGCGGACTTATACTCTAAATACTGAGATGAACAACCCTATTATTAGGGGATAACTTACGCGTAGCATTAAATGTTTATGCACAATACATGGTACGAAGGGCTGATCCCCCTAAGTACGAGGAGTCCTTATAGTCTTATGAGTGTTAAAGTTGGAGTTGAAAGATTACTCGCAACTGTGGACATAGTTCATGGTCTTATGACCCTCGGTTATGTTTATTCCGCACTTTGGATTTCAGTTCATGATTATCATTGTTAGAGTACTATCTAGTTTTGATGAGCCTACTCATTGGTAGTTATTATTATTATTCTTCTATTGATTTATTATTTTATCCAGTGAGCAATTGTTGTGCTCACTCTTGCATATTTATAAACTCATTGCAGCTAAAGTGGAGAAGGTAGATGAACCTTCAACTAGCAAAGGAAAGGGAAAATTGTACAAGTGATGCTTATTTGTACTTTTAATTATTGTGATGATGTTAGACTTCTTAATAATGATGTTATGTAATAATTTTAAATTCCGCATTTAAATGATTGTATTTAAAGGTTAGACAACCTGGGAGATTTTTTTATGTAACCCTTTAATGGGAAAGATTTTATTTATCCAATTTTATTCAGATTGGGTAGTTAGATATGAATGTTAGATTAAGTGAACACCAAATCCTGTGGGATTAAAGTACCTTGGGTTTGGGGGTGTCACACACTTGCTCATTTTCTCTCCACCAATGGTATTTCTCATCTTACTACGCCACCTCACACACCTGAACACAATGGTTTTTCTGAACGTAGACATCTTCATACTGTAGAAACTGGATTAGCATTACTCTCTCATGCCTCTCTTTCTTTGAGTTATTGGACACATGCCTTAGCCACAGCAGTTTATTTAATCAATCGCATGCCCACACCCACTCAAAACCTTTCCTCTCCTTATGAACGAATTTTTTCAACAACTCCTAATTACTCAAAACTCAAAAATTTTGGCAGTTTATGCTATCCCTGGCTTTGACCATATATGTAAGACCCCAATTTTTTTGAATAAAGAATAATTTTTCTCGAAATATATTTTTGAATATTATGGTGTGGATATGATATAATGTTATAGTTGTGGGTAATATTTGGAAAATTTTGCAAATTAAGCAAGTTGATATAAAATATTCGTTAAATCAATCTGGACCATTGGTGGTGGTTTTAATAATAAATCAATCTGGACCATTGATGGTAGTTTTAATAGTAAATCAATCTGGACCATTGATGGTGGTTTCAAAAGTAAATCAATATGGACCGTCGGTGGTGGTTTTAAAAGTAAATCAATCTGGACCGTCAGTGATGATTTTAAAAGTAAATCAATCTGGACCGTATGTGGTAGTTTTAAAAGTAAATCAATCTGGACCGTCGGTTGTGGTTTTAATAGTAATCAGTATGGACTGTCCGTTCTAATAGTAAAATAATCTGGACCATTCGTGAATTAGTTACTATTTAGTCCATTCTCCTATAAATAGAAGCTTAATTCTTCTTTCATTCTCATCAATTCACTGAGATTAACAAGAGACACTATAGAGAGCAAGAAGAAGAGTATTCTGCTACTTCACTTTTGCAGTATCCAGCTTTCTACTAAGGTAAGGGACGTTATTTCTTTTATATTTATAAGGGATATTATTTGTTATATTCGTAAGGGGTATTATTTCTTTCGTATTCATAAGGAATACTATTTTTTCGTATTCATCCGTTAATATGTCGGAATAACATGTCTACACGGATTACGTAGCGTATGACAGGTGAAAATCCATTTACAGTTTTTGTATGTTAATTCTTTTCATATTCTTAAATCTAAACTTACTATGATAAGTATTGCTTCTATAATCCTTGAAATTAGTGGAATATCTGTGAGTTTTGCGCTTCATCCAGTATCATTTTATTGGAATATTGATATGAACTTTCTTATTAACTATCAATATTTTCATCGAAGTACTATTCATGAGTTACTATTCACGGGTTACTATTCACTCGAGTATTTGGGGCACTTTTCATGTTGGGGTATTATTCACGAGTGACTATTCACGGATTACTATTCACCTAATTACTATTCACTCAAATATTATTTACTCGGGTATTTGGGGCACTTTTCATGTCGGGATACTATTCACGGGGTATTATTCCTGAAGTACTATTCACAGGGTACTATTCACGGGATACTATTCACCGAAAATTTTATTTCTTTTCTGTCCAAATTATTTTGATACATGAATATTATTCTTGAATTTTACTCTACAAAGTAGTATCATGTAGAAATTTTTGACATTATTGAATTCTGGATAAATTAAATTATAAATCTTTAAAAATTTATCATTTACTTTCTTTTAATTGAATTCTTATATCACTGTCATCATCCTCATGCTTATATTGTGATGAAAGTTATCTTTGACTTACGTGCATAGATGGACTATTGATCGGTATGATTATGACCAGGGATAATTCAGTATAGTCATGACCATTAATGATTACACGAATAATTCTTGGCCCGTAGTGCAAGAATAATTTGTGGACGTGATACTAATGAATATCATTGGCCTATAGTGCAGGAATGATTCGATGATGTGATCTATTTATTAAGTTGTGTCCCAGCAATAAAGCTAATAATAACTTTTTAAATCATAGAAGATAGTAGATATCATGCTATACTTGACTCTTCTAATGGATTGTTTGTTCCGCTGCAGTTAAACTTGTTGTATATTATATGCTATCAGTTTAACATTGTTGAAGGCTAATGATAACTTATTCTGCATTATCTTAGTCATAATATTTTTACTGGGCTAGTTGAGCTCACCCTTTTACTTCCTTTGTTCTGTTAAGGAAATAAGAACGTAGCCGGAACTAGTCGGGGAACGGAGTGATGGCCCGAGATGATGTTATAGTAGTCCTCACTATTCTATAAAATAGTGTGCCAATAAATGTAATGAGAACTCCATTTGAGTTTGGATATTGTCTAGAAGACAATATTCGTGTAAAAACTCTCAGCTCATGTTGTATAATTAAATTTGTATTTGTATTTTGTACCATGTATTTGACGACCCAAGATGGATGATGTATATCTATTTTGGGGGTGTCACAATATACAATCCATAAACTAGACTCTCGCTCCAAACCATGTGTCTTCTTTGGATACTCTTTAACTTAGAGTGCTGATTCATCAACTTCCAAAATCTATGTCTCTAGGCATGTTAGATTTGTTGAGTCTGTTTTTCCCTTCAAACATCTCTCTGCACCTTCCTCTTGTCCTCAATCATAGGTTCTAGTTTATCTCTAAGTAGAAATCAGAAATAAGTCAGACTTAATGCATCTTAATACATTTTAATAGTCTATTTTTTAATATATTTTAACAGCTCATATTTTTGTATTAAGAGATTCTCTGAATAGTTTAGACTCGTATTTATATCTTAATTATTCAAAAATTCTCTTAATATAAATATGTAAACTCTTAAAAGACATTAAAAATAAATTATTAAAATACATTAAAATACAATCAAGACCCAAAGACACTACATGAATAAAGCTAGTTCCTCTCGGTCGAAATCAAAGAAAGACAGAATTAAACGCTACATAAATAAGGCTAGTTAACCTCTCCTAGACCCTGACCTCTTTTTCAGGCTTTCATGTATTATTCTTATAATTGAATTGAAATAGAATATGTTTTTATAAAAAAAATAATATTCCCTTTATCCTATAATTTGTGTAACATAACTTGTTGCACACGTTTTAAGAAATTTCAAAATATCATTTGATTTCTTATTGATTTGATCCCTACAATGGCTAGGAATACTTCAAGAATGTGAACCACAAAACTTTTATAAGTTAAGAAGAGAGTACTCACATACATTTAGTACGTACTCTCTTAGTTCTTTTTTATTTTATTTTTTAGAAAGAGATTTGTGTTCTTTTTTATTTGTCGTTTATAAATTTTATTAAATAATTAATTTTCTATATTTTCCTTTATGATTAAAAGATAATTTTCTCATTTTATATTTAATTTAGTTAATTAAATAAATATTAATTATATTTCTTAATCTATGTGCATAACCTTAAAATTAAACGTAAGAGAGAATACTTCCAATAAAAAATGTATTGTAAATTTGTAATAATTATGAAATGGAAGAAATACTATTATTTTGCTTGTCAGCTTGTGAACTCCAACTCGTGTTCGAGTTCATTTGCATGACGTTCGGTTACTGTCACAAAACAATATGCATAAAATTATGTTTGATAAAAAAATTAAATGACTAGACAAACAAGATGCCAAAAATATAATGTCAAATTAATGTTATCATGTTGAATTTCTAAAAAATATTTTTTAATGTCTAATGGGATGTGAGTCATATATATTTTGTGAGATTTTAACTATCCCATTCACGAACTATATTTTGTGAGATTTTAACTATCCCATTCACGAACTATGAGGATTTTTTTTTTTTGAGGATCTTGTGAGAGTTTTATTGTGGGATTGACAACATATTAAAAAGAAGAGCCAACGACTCATAAATTTTATTAAGAAAATTAAAAATATATATATGTAAAAATAAACGCATTTTGTAGTTTCTAAATTTCTATCAACTTGTAAAAAATATTCTTATCAAAACGTTGTGAGCCATTGGATTTATTTTTTAATGTGTTATCATCCCCACAACAAAACCATCACAAGATCCTCACAGAAAAATTCTCACAGAGGATCCTGATTCCCCATTCACCAACAAGTTTCTTTATTTGTTCATGTACTAGGTTAGCTTTGTTGTTTACTTATAAGATAAAGTTATTGATAATGTCATAATATTATTAATTTTGTTAAAATAAGAATAATTATGTAACAAAATTCTTCAAATAAATAATAATAATAATAATAATGTGACGCCCCCAAAATAGGTATACATCACCCATTTTGAGTTGTCAATACATGGTATAGAAACAACTACAACTTTATTATTACAATAGTAAAACTGTGAGTTTGAATACAAATATTATCTTCTAGACAATATCTATACCCAAATAAATTCTCATCACATTTTTTGATACATTATTTTACAAAAATGGTGAGGACTATTAAACAACTCTCTCTAGAACCTTCATTCTATACCCCGACTCGTACTCGCTATATTCTCGCCTCCTGAAAAGAAAAATAGAACAAAAAGGAAAAGGGTGAGCTCAACTAGCCCAGTAAAGAATATTATGACTAAGATAATATACAACAAATTATCGTTAGTCTTCAACAGGAAAAAATCTAATAGAATACAATAGACAACAAGTTTTAAATCAATATTCGCAGCGGAATTAATAATTCATTAGAAGAGTTAAGTAGAGAATACAAACTACTATCTTCTATGTATGAATTTAAAAGTTCATCGTCTATCTTTTATCCCTGTAACATCAATCAATATATATCTGGAATCAAATATTCATCTTTGCACTACAGGCCAAAGATATTCATCAGTTGGTCATGTTCATCTAAACACCTGTTCATCTTTACACTACGGGCCAAAGATATTCATCAGAAATCATTCATCTTTGCACTACAGACCAAAGATATTCAATAATATCATCATTTAAGACTGAGGATGATAAAAAATATTTTTAAAGAAACGAATTCAGTTAAACAAAATGACAAAGATTAAGGATTAAGGATTCGTATTTTATTTTATCCATGTCCAAAAATACCTCAAAAATAATCATAGTGGTGTAAAATTCAAGAATGATCAAAACATGGATACAATCAAAGCTAGTATCCATAATAGATATTTTGGACGAAAAGGAAAATTTTCATTTTTCGATGAATAGTGTCGTATTCGTGAATAGTGTCGTATACGTGAATAGTGTCGTATACGTGAATAGTAACTCTGACACCAAAAGTTTCAAATTTGATAAAAACTTCATATCAATATTTCAGCATAATGATATTGAAGAAATAATATCATTACGAAAAAAAAATATCTCTTACCTCGAAAGATCAGTACTTCTAGCTGAAACACCGAATATAAGCTATGACTTGAACTTGCACCGTATAGCAATACTCAAAATATACTCAAAATACTCACAAGAATACGCTCGATAATATAGAGAGAGAAAACTTCAGTTTCTGGTGTGATTTTCAATTCTAACCTAAGCACCCTATTTATAGGAAAATGCTTAGAACACCAAAGTAGAAAATTTAATATAATACTAATATATATATATATCAAAATTTCCTACGCACCTCTTGACCATCTGATTTCAGAGACCAAGCACATGTTAATGATGTCCCCAAACATTCCAAAAACGTTTTCCTAATTTAAAATAATTTAAACTTTCAAAAATCAATTATTTCGGAGCTTTGGAACTTCAATAATTCACAATAAATAGTCATTTTGTCAGAAAATTCAAATCTCTCGCATTTTTATAGGAAATTCAATTCTCTACAACTTTGCAGAAGAAATTTTTTTCAAATTTCAAACAGAAATTGACCGAAATCCATAAACGGACGATTTTACAGGCTATAATCAAATTTCGGTAAATAATTGTGTCCACCAACACACAAAATATGCGTTAAACATTTAATGCCACAAAAATACACTTCCTCCTCATATACTCATATATCCCACATTCATTATAAAAATATCACCGTTAATATATTATTAAAATAATATATTTAAATGAATTATTTTATCGAAAAAGATAAAATATTAAGTTTCAACAATTGTCACATTAAACATTTTCTCCATCTATATCCACATAAAATTAATATTTTTCTCATCATATAAATCAATAATTAATTATTCACAAATAATATTACAGAATCACAATATTGACAACAAGGCAGTTCCCAGGAAAGAGGGGGCTTTCCAATAAGAATTTTTCCTTACTGGCGCGCAATTAGGTGACCAAACCTCTCCTTAGACAGAACTTTCTAGACATTGTCAATAATATTATTCAGATAATATGAATTATTGCTTCGATAATGATAAAAATACTGTGTAATGACAATTAGCAATATAAAATATCAACGCAGCAATTATTAAATCAATAAACTAAAATACTGAAGAGTAATTACTGTAACCATTATTGAGTAGTGCCTTCTTACGTAAGAATCAATAATTGGTGCAATACCGTGTGCTACTGTGTTTTAACCACCTAGTATTTTAACAGTATTAACGGTAACAACTACGCCGTTATTTTTAAACAACTTATATTTGTCGTTTTCTTCATCCAATCGTTTTCCGTTATGGGGCCCACACATGGCTGCGCCGTCGTACGAATATTCCCCGACAGTACGAATATTCCACGACCAAATGAATATTCCCCGACAACAATGAATATTTTATAACCACTTGCTTATTTTGAAATATTTGCGTATTTTACCCATAACTATCCACATTAATCAAATCAACCCTTACTATTTCAAATTAATAAATAGAGAAAATTAAATTTCATTAATAATAAATTGGGGTCTTACAAATAATATCGTTAAATATCTATTTACCCTTATTAGTCATCTTTCAATGTCTTTTTACTAATAGTAAAAATTCATTCCAAATTAAATATTTCAAATTTTTTAATGTCTCATTTATAAATTGTATTCGTTTATATAACTCATTAATTATGAGTTGAACTTCTTATACTAAAAAAAATCATTCTTAATAAAATAAATAAACTAATTCTATTCATAATATATATATAAAAAAATCTCTTTCTTCGCGGCATAAAAATAAAAATTAAGTTTGTTGGGCGGAAACAATTGTTGCTTAGTAAGTGATGAGGTCAGCCATTTTATTATAAAAGCAAAATAAAAAATAATATATCTTGTGACTTTATACATTATTATTTTTTATTATCAATTATGTAGATAAATATGAATGTTTACTTTTTTAAAAATGATATGAATATGATAGGTTATTGTTGTGCTGTGTTGTTACTTATGTTGATAAATTTAAGTGCTAACTTTTTAATATGATAAGTTATTTTTTGTCCAATAAATAACACTTTTTTTTTTAATACAAGGGCAATATAACTTTGGGTCTCTACTTCTCTCACTATGTGCACTATACATAAAAAATTATGCACCAAGAGTATGACTGTATATATTGTTTATCAATGAAAATATGTAAAATATTCAATTGTAGGTCATCCTCTCTATTTTTTTTTCTTTTTTTTTATACTGTGTGCACAACTTTTTGTGTATAATTAGTGTTCTTAAGATTACTCTTATTGTATACAGGGGTGCTCATCGGTAAAAAACTGAACCGGTACCGAAAATACTGAACCGGTACCGATTCGAAATTACTGGAAAAACAAGAATCAAAATCGGTACTGAATTACCGGTTTCGGTACAAAATCGGTACCAATTTTTTCGGTTCGGTTTTCAGTTATACCGCATGGTAATATATATAATTATTAATAATAATTAAATAATTTTTTTATATTAATTTTTTTTAAAAAAAACTAAGAAATCATTAACTATTAATAATAATTAATATATAAAATAAAAGTACAAAACATTATTAATATATATAAAAAAATTATTAAAACTACTATTATATAGAAATTATTAATATATTAAAAAATTATTTAATATATAAAATTACAAAACATTAACTATGAATTATTAAATTATTAAATTTCGGTTTTTACTGAATTCAAAAAAAATCATTACCGCTACGGGTACCAAAAAAGTGTTAAAATACCGAAAAATCAATACTGAAAAAATCGGTACCGAAAAAAACCGGTACCAAAAAAACCGGTGCTTCTTATTGAGTGGATCATGTTATGGATCTAATTATACAATTGTTAGTGTGCTTCTTTTTGAGTGGCAAATCTTTTGAAGAAATATTTAATATGATGGGCCACTTACCAAGCCCAAGACTGTGAATTATTATAAATACAAAGTCATGTAATTAATGGAGCTAAGATAGACCTGCAAAGATTTTGGTGTGTTAATTTTTGTGCAGATTGTTGCTAAGGGGAGCATTATTTTTAAATAGATTTTTAATACTTTCTTCGTCTTTAATTATTTGATATTTTAGAGGTGGACACAAGAATTAAGATAATAATTAAAAAGTATTAAATATAGTACTCAATTATCTATAATACCCTTAATTCTTTTGTTAGGATAAAGAGAGTTTTGTTAGGATAAGGAGAGAGAAATAGTTTAAAGTATCAAAAAAATAGACAAAGTAATGAGGTGTAATTTTGAAAAAATTGTCATTAATTCTCCTAGATTTGAAAAACGTCAAATAATTAGGGACAAATAAAAAATTTCAAAACGTCAAATAATTAGGGACGTAGAGAATATTTTTATATGGTTCCTTCTCATATGAAAGTGGGAGTCACTGTATACTTATGTGAGAGAAGATCATATGGAAATATCAAAAATATATGTGAAAATATCAGTTCCCTTTTGACAAATACTCCCTCTGTTCCTAAATAAGTGACGTTTTAGAAGAAAAAATGTGTTTCAATTTATTTGTCGTTTACAACTTTCTAGGAGAATAAGTTTTTTATTTTCTTATATCACCCCTATCTTTTCTCATTGTTCTAAGAAATTATCACTTTAGTATTAATAATTTTCAACTTTTCATAAAGGGGTAGTGATAAAATTTCTCACATATTTTAATTATTAAATAATAATAATTAAATAAATTTTTTAATGTATGTGTAAAAACTTTAAACAACACAACGGAGGGAATAATAATTATGGGAGGGAACAGTAAGCTGAAGTAATGGGCGCAGTACTAAGTTTAGATGTCTTTGACATTGAATTAATTAAAAGAACACAAAACTTCAAACGTCAACCGGTAACTTCACTCACTCCACTAAATCACTTTAATGGAATATTGATGGGTTCACCGCATAGCCTTCTAGAAGTTAACCTGGAGGTTCCTATATAAATATATTTGTTGACGTTAAGATATTTTCACGCGCCTCAATCACGTAACACACGTCTATATTCTGTACAGTAAATATGAAAATACCAAAAGCTTGACGGCTTCGACCGTCGAGGGATACCTCTGGCGTGAGAGTCAGTACAGGCGATCACAAAGTTAACAATGGAGGATAAAATATCTAGTGTATTGAGAGAGATAAAATTATCAGTTATGTGTGTACCTTTCGCTTGAAGACTTTCTTGCTATGTTATACTCTCAGACCCGATTTACCGTGCCACCTACTACCGTCAGACACAGTCCCCCACTCCTCAGTAATCTCTGCCGATTGCATGCAGGCTATCACCTTTTTCCTACACTGTTTATGCCGCCGGCCGGCTATAATCTCATCTACATTAATGATCTGCAGACTTTTTGGTCAACAACCTTCCTTTTTCATTATTACAAGTAAAAGATTGATATATTTAATATCTAATCCACTGGTCCGATCCAATACTATAGGGATTAATCAAGGATAATACAAAGACTGGGCCCAATAACTTTAAGATCCAATAGTGGAGACCCATTGAATTAACCAAATAAGTAGGCCCAATCCATTCGGCCCAATATGTGAGTAAGTGATGAGGTCAGCCATTTTATTATAAAAACAAAATAAAAAAATAATATATCTTGTGACTTTATACATTATTATTTTTTATTATCAATTATGTAGAAAAATATGAATGTTTACTTTTTTTAAAATGATATGAATATGATAGGTTATTGTTGTGCTGTGTTGTTACTTATGTTGATAAATTTAAGTGCTAACTTTTTAATATGTTAAGTTATTTTTTGTCCAATAAATAATATTCTCTTTTTTCAATACAAGGGCAATATAACTTTGGGTCTCTACTTCTCTCATTATGTGCACTGTACATAAAAAATTATGCACCAAGAGTATGACTCATGTATATATTGTTTATCAATGAAAATGTGTAAAATATTCAATTGTAGGTCATCCTCTCTATTTTTTTTTTCTTTTTTTTATACTGTGTGCACAACTTTTTTGTGTATAATTAGTGTTCTTAAGATTACTCTTATTGTATACAGGGGTGTTCATCGGTAAAAAACTGAACCGGTACCGAAAATACCGAACCGGTACAGATTCGAAATTACTGGAAAAACAAGAACCAAAATTGGTACCGAATTACCGGTTTCGATACCGTTTCGGTACAAAATCGGTACCAATTTATTTGGTTCGGTTTTCAGTTATATCGCATGGTAATATATATAATTATTAATAATAATTAAATAATTTTTTATATTAATATTTTTAAAAAAAATTAAGAAATCATTAATTATTAATAATAATTAATATATAAAATAAAAGTACAAAACATTATTAATATATATAAAAAATTATTAAAACTACTATTATATAGAAATTATTAATATATTAAAAAAATTATTTAATATATAAAATTACAAAACATTAACTATTAATTATTAAATTATTAAATTATTAAATTTCGATATTTTCAATGTTTTAATTTTTGCCAAATTCAAAAAAATAATTACCGTTACGGGTACCAAAAAGTGTTAAAATACCAAAAAATTGATACTGAAAAAATCGGGGGATAGCTCCGGCGTGAGAGTCAGTACAGGCGGTCACAAGGTTAACAATGGAGGATAAAATATCTAGTGTATTGAGAGAGATAAAATCATCAGTTATGTGTGTACCTTTCGCTTAAAGACTTTCTTGCTATGTTATACTCTCAGACCCGGTTTACCGTGCCACCTACTACCGTCAGACACAGTCCCCCACTCCTCAGTAATCTCTGCCGATTGCATGCAGGCTATCACCTTTTTCCTACACTGTTTATGCCGCCAGCCGGCTATAATCGCATCCACATTAATGATCTGCAGACTTTTTGGTCAACAGCCTTCCTTTTTCATCATTACAAGTCAAAGATGGATATATTTAATATCTAATGGGTCAATCCACTGGTCCGATCCAATACTGTAGGGATTAATCAAGGATAATATAAAGACTGGGCCCAATAACTTTAAGATCCAATAGTGGAGACCCAATGAATTAACCAAAGGAACAATTATATTTTATAGTACATTTGAAAACATAATTACAAGAAAAAAGTGCACTCATTAAATATTTACACAATTAATATATTTAAAATTTTATTTTTTTTATTAGTACATATTTATGCTTCCTTTAATTATGGAATGTGTTTTAATTCTCCCCCATCTCTCCCACAATTCTCTCCCCATCTCTCCCACGATTTTCTCCCACTCAATTTCTGCTTCCCTTCTTCTTCTCCTCCATCCCTCTGCCTCCTCCTCCTCATCCTGTCCAACCCTTCCCCACCATCCGCCTCCCCTCCTCCCGCCTCCACCTTCTCCCGCCACCCCTCTTCCCTTCCTCCCCTCCTCCCTCCTTCCGCCTCCCTCCTCCCGCCACCCCTCTTCCCCTCCTCCCCTCCTCCCTCCTTCCGCCTCCCCACCCTCCGCCTCCCCACCCTCCGCCTCCCCTCCTCCCCTCCTCCACCTCCTTCCGCCTCCCCTCCTCCCCTTCTCCCTCCTCCCACCTCCACCTCCTCCCGCCCCCTCCCTCTCCTCGATCCCTCCGCCTCCCACCGCCACCGGTCCATTCTTTATTTTCACCGGTAACGAAATCTTCTGATAAGGTAACCAATTCAGTTTTATTTAGGTTACTAATTTATTTTGGATGTGATGCAGTTGGTAATCAAACTTCATGTAGTTAGTTACCAAATCATTTGATAAGGTAACCAATTCAGTTTTATTAGCTTACTAATATATTTTGATTGTTCTGCAGTTGGTAACCAAAATTTATGCAGTTGGTTACTAAACCTTCCGATAAGGTAACCAATTTAGTTTTATTAGGTTACTAATTTATTTTGGATATGATGCAGTTGGTAACCAAATTTCATATAGTTGGTTACCAAACCATTTGATAAGGTAACCAATTCAGTTTTATTTGATTACCAATTTTATTTTAAATGTGATGCAGTTACTAGTCAAAATTCGTATAAAGGTAACCATTTCAATTTTTGTGGGTAACCAAATCGTTAAAAGAAATTCAGAATAGCAACTCCGGCGGCGACGACGACGATGTGGCGGCGACAGCGGTGGCGAGAGAGGAGGATGATGAACATTAGCTCCTTCATAATTTTTTATTTTTAATTTTCTCATTTTGATTTGAATTTTGAAATATGGATTTGAAATTGTTGTTAGAGACAAGATTTGAATTTGAATTTGAATTATTAGTTATTCTTGATTTTAGGTTTCTTTATTAATGTGAATTGTACTATTTTTGTAATATGAGTCCTAATTACACTCTTTTTGTAATTATTTATTTGATGCACTTTTCTTGTAATTATTTTGTATTTGTTGTATACTTATGTAAAGGACCCTTAACCAAATAAGTACGCCCAATCCATTCGGCCCAATATATGAGAAATCATGACCCAAAATTGTCTCCTAGTTTTTTTTATTAAATATGATGTTTAATAGAAAACTATAAACGGTCCGTAATATTATAGGAGCTAATAGGGTTGAAATAGGCCCGAACTGAAATTTACCAAAGCCCAACCGGTGAAGGAAAAAATGAAAATAAGAATAAAAATAAAAATAAAAATAAGAAGATGGACTAAAACCGGAAGTCCAAATGAAAGACCCAATCTGCTAAATGCTTGATACTTGACCCGGATGCCACCCTTTCAAATTCGTAACTATGACTGTTAATTAAATGTGTCGCCCTCGTGTACTGTGTAACCGTCAGTATAAAAGAGAAACTTTACCAAATTTGACAGTTTTACCTGCCAATTTGAAATTCCAGACTCTTGAGCTTTCTTTTTCTCTCTCGATCTTTATTCCATTCTCTGCAAGATTTCAACAATGGTGGTCCTCAACTCAAACCAGAACTCTCCCCTTCGAGTGACCCCAATTAATACTGTTCCGCCCAATCCAAGCCCTGATAAGGAGGCTTCGAGTTCGAATCCTAAGGCCACAACTCCTGTGAAAAAGGTTCCACCTCCAAACCCCACCCCTACTCCTTCTGCGTTCTTCAGGAATAAAGAACAATATCCTCATGCCAACACTCCCTCTATTCTCACAGAAGCGGAGTTACAAAGGATTTGGACTCGCTACCAGATCTCGGCTACCCACTTAGTGAGAATTCCTAGATCTAAGGAGAGAATGTACCAACGGCCAGAAGGGTGGACGGCCGTTCTAGTAACTATTCTTGAGAAAGGGGTCTGATTCCCTCTCCACATCTTCTTGGTAACTCTTCTAGGGTTTATCGGAGTTGGATTTGCCTAGCTGGTACCGAACTCGTACATTCATATTCTCGCCTTCATTGTGTTCTGTCACGTAGTCGGAGTAGAACCCACACTTGACTTTTTTCTTTACTGTTTACAAGGTTGCCCAATCCCGAGAAAAGGGATTTAAGGTTTTGGGTAAACAGTCGCTGAAGGCAGGCAAAAAATTTGAAAGAATATCACCGGTATCCACCCCTTCTAGTAACAAAGGATGGCATAAGGGGTGGTTTTTCGTTAAGGGGCCAGAGATGTCTTCTTTGCCGGGCTGGACTACGCAAGATAAGGTCTCTGCTGATTTTGGTGATATTTTCGAGGAGCGGATAAGTGAAATAATTAAACTCTTCGAGAATTTCCCATCGAAGGAGTGGGATTATGGTCTTCTTACCAAACAAGCATGGTTATACGATCACAAATGTAAGTTCTGAATCACTCTGTTGCATAATAATTTGAAATTTTTAGTGACATAAATATTAGTATGTGATGGTCTGTCTCTTCGCAGTGTCCTTGATCAAGCCAACATCTTCAGATGTAAAAGATTTTGAAGAATTATTGTCTGGAAAGTCCTCGGAAGCTGCTGAAACTCCCCTGACAGAAGCAGCCCCTGAAGACAATCCAACTCCTGAAGCCCGTACCACCGAACCTCAAACTGAAGATCCAGAAACCGAGGATCTCCCTCTGACGGAAGAATCTCTTCAACCCCGTAGGAAGAAACGAGCTATTCAAAAACCTCGATCCATTCCCACACCAACAAATCCTGAGCTTATCCCAGAATCTGAACCAACCACCACACCAGTCCCCCCTCGAGGAAGTTTACTCGATCTGCTTGTTAACGATCGAAAAAACCTTCTTCTACTCAAAAAATTAAGGACCAAAGTAACACCTCTGACCACCGAAGAGCTTAAAGTGCCTTCAACTTCTAGCGATCATATTCTTGTAGTCCCCGTGGAGATACAGGTTTCTGAAGAAGAAGAGCAAATTGAACCTGCCCCCACACTATCTCAAAAAAGGAAACATCCTTCTGACCGCGAACCAAGTCCTATAACCATTCCCTCACCAGCACATGAGCCCATTCCTTCTCGGTCTCCATCCCCCGAGAATGTATATATGGATCCTTCACCAACCCGTGGCCAAAACATGCCCTCTCCCTTAAGGCCTTCGTCATCTGACTTCCAGAATAATGAAATGGGATCACCGACCTTATGGCCTCGGTTCAACGCCAATTTCCTATTTCAGCTTTTTGATACCTTTGTTCGAGAGACTGACGACCATCGATTTGGCAATAGTACGATCGGGGATTTGGTTGATGAGGGGATGAGCTACCTGGCGAAGGTAATTTACTGTTTTCTTAGCTTATACACTTCTATCTCTGTTTAAATATCTGAAACTGATTGAATACTGTTTGAATATGTAGGCAAATGCTGTTTTCGGGCGTCTACGTCCCAGACACGTAAATGCTGAGGCCGAAGAGGAGGCGATGAGAAATGAGAATAACATGTTGAAGTCGACGTAGGCTCGGGAGAGAAGTCAACATGAAAGTGCTCTTCATACCAATGAAGGTCTTCAGAAGGAATTGGCTCAATCCAAGGAAGATCTGAGGGAATCCAATGACGAGCTGAAGTCGACCAAGGAGGAACTGAAGGCGACAAAGGCCAGCCAACATAATATGACGAGTATGAATGCCGACCTTGTTGAAAAAAATGAGGTTCTGATGACCAAGAATGAAGAACTCGTCACAGCCAACCGAAGCTTGGCAGTTCAAATTGATGAAGTTCAGACGAAAGCCCGGGATGGCAAGGAAGCACATATGGCCAAACTTCAGAAACTTCATGACAAGATAAAATCGCTTAAGGAGCGAGGTCCTCATCTAACCGAAGAGTTACGTAAGCATATTCGGACCGAGTACCGAGCATCCGATGAGCTGAATACAAAAATCCTGAATATTTATTCCGAAGGCTACGAAGTCTGTCAAAGTTGAGACAAGGAAAAGTTAATTGCAACCAAAGTAGATCCGACTCTGCTCGACTCATCAGATGGTGAAGAAGATGATGCTAAGTGATGACTTATGTCTTTTGTTTTAGGATTATTAGGAACTTTTTGTGAAAACTTTAAACTTTGTTTATGTAATTGTTTAACTTGTTAATGAAACTTTGACTTTCTTTTTCATGACTTATGTATAATGCATTTCTTGTCAATAATTCAACATCAATGATCTTGAATGATCTTAACTTAGATTGTGAATCAGATAAGGCATATAACAGTTAAGTTAAGAAATGATATAAATTGAATTCAATGAACTGAACTGAATGAACCGAACTCAACACTTGAACAAAATAAAGTAATGCATACTTATCATTTTCGAAGTGTGAGACATGTCATGTATAAGGTGAATTCGGTTGATCCTCCTTGCACCATCAAGATCTTGTTTACCACTCGGGGTAAAATAAGTATATAAGAACATTTGTTTACCACTCGCGATAGAACAATTTTAGAAGGACCATGGAATTTGTTTACCACTCACGATAAAACAAATTCATAAGGACACACCTGACAATAAGGCTGCCATCGAATGGCCAGCGATTCTGACCGAACCTCCTTACTTCGGTGCATTTTGTTTACCACTCGTGCTAAAGCAAAATTAAAAGGACTATGGAATTTGTTTACCACTCGCGGTAAATCAAATCCATGAGGAAACTCCTGCTGAAAAGGCTACCATCGAATGGTCAGCAAGTCCACCCCGTCCTCCTTACACTGATGAAGTTTGCCTACCACGAAGGCCTGACAAATTCATAAGGAACACCTGCCAAAAAGGCTACCATTTAATGGTCAGCGAGTCCCCCCCATCCTCCTTACACCACTGTGATTTTAGGACCAATAGGAAGAAGATTAATTGTGAAAAATGACTCTTTTATTGATGATGATCCCACATTTACAAACTTCCGATAAACTGACCCGATCTCTACTGAAAATATTTCTGAAGTCTGCCAGCATGCCAATTATTCTTGATTTCTGATCCGTCCAATGCCTTCAACCGATAAGTTCCTGGCTTCGGTACTTCAATCACCTCATACGGTCCTTCCCAGTTCGGCATCATCTTTCCCATGTTCTGAGGGGTAGAAGCTTCGACTTCCCTGAGGACAAAGTCTCCTACTTCAAATCTACAAAGCTTAACCCCCTTTATTATACTCTCTGTTGATATGTTACTAATTTGATCAAAGCTACCTCTTTGGCTTCTTCCAACAAATCCAGGTTGACCTTGAGCCCTTCATCATTATAAATCTCTTTGAACTGACTGACCCGAAGACTGGTGGATCCAATCTCAACAAGAACTAAGGCATCAGTACTATAGGCTAATCTGAAAGGTGAATCCCCTGTTGTAGTCTTTGGTGTAGTTTAATAAGCCCATAATACGCTGAGCAGCTCCTTTGGCCATCTTCCTTTAGCTTCGTCCAGTCTGCATTTAATCCCATGCAGCAGCGTTCTGTTAGTGACCTCGACCTGCACATTCGACTGTGGATGAGCTACCGAGGTCTTCTTGTGTTGAACCCCCAGCTCCTTCAGAAATCCTTCAAATTTTGATCCCATAAACTGGCGTCCGTTATCTGATATCACCACCTTAGGAATTCCAAAACGAAACACTACTGACTCCTTCATGAACTTCAGGCATTCTTGTTCTGTTATCAACCTAAGTGGCTTCGCTTCTACCCATTTGGTCATATAATCGATGGAAACTATGACAAAACTGACCCGACCTTTAGCTTTCGGCAATGGACCCAATATATCCACCCCCTAGACAACAAAGGGTATAGGAGATAAGATCGAGTATAGCTCTTCTGGTGGCTGATGTGGGATTGGACTGTTGAGCTGACACTTCTCACACTTCTTCACATACTCCGTAGCTTCCTTGAAAATTGTAGGCCAGTAGAAACCCTGTCGAAGTACTTTGTAGGATAATAACTTAGTAGCCATATGGTCGCCACAGATGCCCTCGTGAACCTCTCAAAGAGCATATTCAGTTTTGGACGGGACCAAACACTTCAATAATGGTGACGAAAATGCCCTTCGATAAAGATCCCCATCAATAAGAACGAAGTTGGCACTCTTGTACTTGATCTTCTTTGCCAATATTTGATCCGAAGGAAGGACGTTATCTGCCAGATATTCAATGTATGGAGTCATCCAACAGTCAGAACGTTCAATACACATCATCGCTTTATGCTGGATACTCGGCTGCTGCAGAACCTCCAAATAAACTGACCCATCAAAAACGTTAGCATTCGTAGTGGCCAGGTTCGACAATGCATCTGCAATAGAATTGTCGTTACGTTCTATACCCTGAAACTCATAGGAGATGAAATATTGAAGCCGGTCTTTCAACTCTGCCAAATACTTGATCATTCTCGCCCCACGAGCCTCATAATCCCCGGACACTTGCTTGACGACCAGCTGAGAGTCACTATAAATGATTAACTTCTGAACCACCAGACTCTTCTCTAAGCAAACCCCTGCCAGCACTGCTTCATATTCGGCCTCGTTGTTCATTGTTCTGAACCCAAATTTGATGGCCTGCTGCACCTTGAATCCCTCCGGACTTGTCAAGATAATCCTTGCTCCACTGACATTCGCAGTAGAAGACCCATCTGCATATAGAGTCCACGAGTTCTGACTATGCTGAATAACTGCAACTGCTCGATCGGACGCTTCAGCTTCTGACAACTCTTCATCAACTTCAGAGAACGAACATTCCACCATAAAATCGGCCAAGGCTTGACCTTTGATAGCAGTTCGGGGATGATATTCAATAAAAAATTAAGATAGTTCCATTGTCCATGCTGCTAGTCTCCCCGAAACTTCTGACTTCCTCATCACCTTCTTCAACGGTTGATCAGTGTAGACGACCAGGAGCCGACCTTGAAAATATTGTCTGAGCTTTTGACTAGCAATTATCAAAGCAAAGGAAATCTTTTCAATATTTGGGTACTTGGTTTCAGCATCCCTTAGAACATGACTGGCATAATAGACGGGATGCTGTTTTGCCCCACTTCTCGAACCAAAACGGCCCCCACTGCCAACGAACTAGCTGTCAGATATAAGTACAAGGTCTCAACAGGAGCAGGTTTCACCAATAAAGGAGCCGAAGATAAATACGTCTTTATGCCCTGAAAGGCGTCTTCACACTCCGAAGTCTACTGGAACGTCTTCACATTCTTCGGTCCTTTCAACGTATCAAAGAACGACAAACATCTCTCTGCCGACTTGGACGTGATTCTCCTCAAAGCTGCAATCCTCCCGGTCAGACGCTAAACAACTTTGAATAACTGAGGAGTCTTCATATTTAGTATGGCCTGAATCTTCTCTGGATTGGCTTTGATACCCCTTTGATTGACCAGATAACCCAGGAACTTCCCTGCACCGAGCCCGAAGGTGCACTTTGTAGGATTGAGCCTTAACTTGTGATGATGAACCATTTGAAAGCATTCCTCCAGATCGTCCAAGTGTTTCTGAACAATCATGCTCTTCACTATCATGTCATCAACATATACCTCCATGTTCCTTCCTAGTTGCTTTTGGAAGACAAAGTTCATCATTCTCTGGTAAGTGGCTCCAACATTTATCAGGCCAAAGGTCATCTTCTTATAGGCATACACCAAATGGTGTGCGATGAATGTTGTCTTTGGAATGTCCTCCTTGCACATAGATATTTTTTGATAACCCCGAAGTCGTATCAATAAGTTGATCAATGTGAGGTAGAGGATAAAAGTCCTTCGGGCAAGCTTTGTTCAGGTCCGTGTAGTCGATGCAAACTCGCCACTTCCCGCTCTGCTTCTGCACCAACACTACCTTTGTCATCCACTCCGGATAGTCGATCTCAAAGATGAAGTCAGCAGTTATTAGCTTCGCAATCTCCTCATTGATGATCCTTTGTCGTTCAGGTGCAAAGATCCGTCTTTTCTGCCGAACTGGCTTTTTTGATGGATCCACATCTAGTCGATGCTCGACAATCTTTCGGCTGATTCCAGGCATGTCTTGTGGCTCCCATGCAAAGATGTCCGCATAGCAGTGAAGAAGTTCCATAAGGTTCGTTCGGAGAGGTTCCGGCAAATCCGAACCAATCTTCACTGTTTTGTCTCTCTTCCCAAGAACCAGCTTAATCTCCTCTGTCTCTCCAGCAGGAATAACCAAGGGCTCCGAACTACTCTCGGTGAATGGCTCAATCTCTATTGCCATGGTCTGCTTTTGCTTGCTGACCCCTACTCCCGAGGTAATCACAGCATTCCTGTAGCATCGTCTGGCCAGATCCAAGTCCACTACTACCTCTCCAACTCCATGTGTTGTTGAGAACTTGATCTTGAAGTGAGGAATTGAAGTAACATCTTGGAGAGCTGTCAGAGTAGGTCTACCCAGTATGGCGTTATAGGCCGAATCTACATACACAACATAGAATTTACATGTTCTTTCTACCTATTGTGGAACAGTACCGAAGATGACTGGTAGCTCAATAGTTCCTGCCACTTTGACCGGATCGTTGCTGAAACCATATAAGGGGGCCTCCTGCCCGACCTCCATCTTTCGCCCATCAAGATGCATCCTCTGATAAGCGTGGGCATAAATAATATCAACAGAAGACCCGTTGTCAATCATCATTCGCTTTATATCCACCGAACCCACTTGTGCTGTGATCACCAAGGCTCCTTCATGGGGTTCGATGGGCTCCTAAGGATAATCTGCATCACTGAAAGATATAACTGTCCCTGAAAATGGTCTGTCGGTCTTCGGGAGAACACCCGCCACGGATATGACTGAATCCAGATATCCCCTCCTCTTCTTTCCTACCAACTTTCCTGCTGTCCCACCTGTTATTACATTAACGACGTGCCTTGGTGGCTGATTTGGAGCAGGCTGCATGGGTGGAACCATTTGAACTGTCTGAATGATACTATCAACATTCTGTTGCTCTTGTTGTTGGTCCCTCCCGGCCACATACTGAACTAATAAACCGCTTTGAACCTTCCTTTCTACGAAGTCCTTTAAATTACAACACTCATTAGTATCGTGACCTGCAGCTTGATGATAGCCACAATATTTTTGAGCATTGCCCTGTCCCGGCTTGAGAGCGTCACGAGGCGGTTCAAAGAATGGCTAGTTCCTGATCTGATCCAATATCACCGACCTATCCATATTCAGTTTGGTGTAAACCTTGTTCACCTTCGGGGTAGGAGCAGGTGGGCGATTACTTCCCTGTCACCATGAGTTGTTATACTTCTTTGAGCTACCCTCGGGCCGATCATTATACCCTCCCAGCTTCTTCTGATCGCCTTCAGCCTTAGGAGTATTTGCCTCCTTCATTCGGTCTGAAGAAGGACGTTTCAGGCTATTCATAGCCTCCTCCACCACAATATAGCCCTCTGCTTTATCAAAAGCTTCGGCCAAGCTCTTCGGATGGTGAAACATCAACTTCTTCACCAGCTTCTCAGATTTTACCAGATCCAACCCATTCTAAAATAACTCGACAGCTTGAAGATCATTGAGGTCTACCACCTGACCAACTGCTTCCCTGAACCTCTTCACATACTGACCTAAAGACTCATTGGTGAACTGTCGGACCTGTGCTAAAGAACCTGTGGGCTTTCCTCTTCTTCGGTTGCTCCCAGAACAAGCATGGAATTTGTCACACAGCTTGGACCACGACGAGACCGAGTCTGCAGATAGAGTCCCCATCCACTGCCTTGCATCCTTCCTTAACGTTGTAACAAACGTATGACACTTGGCAGCATTGGTGAAATAATAATAACCCATCAGCCAGTCGAACGCCTGGCTATGGTCATAAAGGTTTCCAGACCCATCATAACTTTCCATATGAGGCAACTTCTTGGTGGTATCTGCCTTCTCCTTAAGAATGTCGGAGAAAAAAGGGACGCCTTCTTTTTCTGGAGTATCTTTCACCTGTTGAACCTCAGCCAACTGCTTCTGGAGCTCCTTCAACTTCTTCACCAAGAAATCCACACCTTTTGGCTGCGAGGAGATCTCTTTTTTCGGAATAACCTTCTGCTTCTGGGAAAATCGACCCATTCCACCAGAATCCATAACCCTTGATGGACTTTTGGATCTACTTCGGCGTGTGGCCATGCCATCATGAGGAGAATATCCACGTTGGTGCTCTCTCCTTCTATTCTCAAGTACATGCTCTCTTGACCGGCTTCTCTGTCTGCCACCATCTCGACCTTGAGAGCCGATGACAACAAGTACTTTCTTTGATACCTCAGGAGTTCTGCTTCTTGATCTCCTTCTCTCCTGAGGTTGACCCTGAGACACATGCACAGAATGCTCTGGTTCCTTCCCCTCCCGATGCAATACATCCTTATGCCTACTATGCCTTCCGGACTGAACATAAGTGGACGCCTCGTCTTTTAGATTGGTCATTCGAAGCATCTGCACAGCTATATCTTCCCTCTGCTTCAGAAGAACCTCTAAAGCTTTATCCGCCTCTTCTTCCATCTTTGTCAACTTAACAGTTTTGTCCTCCCGACCACTTCGGTGATGGGTTCTAGGCGGAGAACCCTCCACCTGCCTCCGATCTTGGTTACAGCCTTTATCATCAGGAAACACCAACCTCCATCTGGCTCCACCATGAGCTCTCGAACGAGAACCCTTGGAAACATATTTGGAAGTAGTGCTTTCACTCTCATGAGCACTCTTCGAAGGACCCAGACGATCCTTAACAGAAATGTGTTGGACAGATGAGCTCACAGCCTTCGGCTGTCCTTCCAGCGTATCTGCTCTACACCTCACCATCTTTTTCGACGTAGAACAAATAAAGTTTTGTGATTGAAAACTACAAGACACTAAAACACAACCCTCCTTCTAGCGCCAATATTAACGCCAAGATCTTTCCACGCGTCTCAATCACGTAACACGCATCTATATCCTGTATAGTAAACACGACAACACCAAAAGCTTGACGGCTTCGACCGTCGGGGGATAGCTCCGGCCTGAGAGTCAGTACAGGCGATCACAAGGTTAACAATGGAGGATAAAATATCTAGTGTATTGAGAGAGATAAAATTATCAGTTATGTGTGTACCTTTCGCTAGAAGACTTTCTTGCTATGTTATACTCTCAGACCCGGTTTACCGTGCCACCTACTACCGTCAGACACAGTCCCCCACTCCTCAGTAATCTCTGTCGATTGCATGCAGGCTATCACCTTTTTCCTACATTGTTTATGCCGCCGACCGGCTATAATCTCATCCACATTAATGATCTGCAGACTTTTTGGTCAACAACCTTCCATTTTCATCATTACAAGTAAAAGATGGATATATTTAATATCTAATGGGTCAATCCACTTGTCTGATCCAATACTATAGGGATTAATCAAGGATAATACAAAGACTGGGCCCAATAACTTTAAGATCCAATAATGGAGACCCAATAAATTAACCAAATAAGTAGGCCCAATATGTGAGTAAGTGATGAGGTCAGCCATTTTATTATAAAAACTAAATAAAAAAATAATATATCTTGTGACTTTATACATTATTATTTTTTATTATCAATTATGTAGATAAATATGAATGTTTACTTTTTTTAAAATGATATGAATATGATAGGTTATTGTTATGCTGTGTTGTTACTTATGTTGATAAATTTAAGTGATAACTCTTTAATATGATAAGTTATTTTTTGTCCAATAAATAACATTCTGTTTTTTCAATACAAGGGCAATATAACTTTGGGTCTCTACTTCTCTCACTATGTGCACTGTACATAAAAAATTATGCACCAAGATTATGACTCATGTATATATTGTTTATTAATGAAAATGTGTAAAATATTCAATTGTAGGTCATCCTCTCTATTTTTTTTCTTTTTTTATATTGTGTGCACAACTTTTTTGTGTATAATTAGTGTTCTCAAGATTACTCTTATTGTATACAGGGATGCTCATCGGTAAAAAACTGAACCGGTACCGAAAATACCGAACCAGTACCGAAAATACCGAACCGGTACCGATTCAAAATTAATGGAAAAACAAGAACCAAAATTGGTACCGAATTACCGGTTTCGATACCGTTTCGGTACAAAATCGGTACTAATTTTTTCGGTTCGATTTTCAGTTATACCGCATGGTAATATATATAATTATTAATAATAATTAAATAATTTTTTTTATATTAATATTTTTTAAAAAAACTAAGAAATCATTAACTATTAATAATAATTAATATATAAAATAAAACTACAAAACATTATTAATATATATAAAAAATTATTAAAACTACTATTATTTAGAAATTATTAATATATTAAAAAAATTATTTAATATATAAAATTACAAAATATTAACTATTAATTATTAAATTATTAAATTATTAAATTTCGGTATTTTTAGTATTTCAGTTTTTATCGAATTAAAAAAAATCATTACCGCTACGGATATCAAAAAGTGTTAAAATACCAAAAAAATTGATACTGAAAAAATCGGTACCGAAAAAACCGATATCGGTAAAAAACCTAAAAAATCAAAAATTTTGAGCAGTAGTAATTGTATATACAAAATCATGTAATGGATCTAATTATACAATTGTTAGTGTGCTTCTTTTTGAGTGGCAAATCTTTTAAAGACTTATTTAATATGATGGGCCACTTAACAAGCCCAAGACTGTGAATTATTATAAATACAAAGTCATGTAATTAATGGAGCTAAGATAGACCTGCAAAGATTTTGGTGTGTTAATTTTTGTGCAGATTGTTGATAAGGGGAGCATTATTTTTAAATGTATTTTTAATATTTTCTTCGTCTTTAATTATTTGATATTTTAAAGGTGGACACAAGAATTAAGATAATGATTAAAAAATATTAAATATTATATTCAATTGTCTATAATACCCTTAAATCTTTTGTTAGGATAAAGAGAGTTTTGTTAGGATAAGGAGAGAGAAATAATTTAAAGTATCAAAAAAGTAGACAAAGTAATGAGTAGTAATTTTGAAAAAATTGTCATTAATTCTCCTAGATTTGAAAAACGTCAAATAATTAGGAACAAATAAAAAACCCCAAAACGTCAAATAATTAGGGACGTAGGGAGTATTTTTATATGGTTCCTTCTCATATGAAAGTGGTAGTCACTGTATACTTATGTGAGAGAGGATCATATGGAAATATCAAAAATATATGTGAAAATATCAGTTCCCTTTTGACAAATACTCCCTCTGTTCCTAAATAAGTGACGTTTTAGAAAAAAAAATGTGTTTCAATTTATTTGTCGTTTATAACTTTCTAGGAGAATAAATTCTTTACTTTCTTATATCATCCCTATCTTTTCTCATTGTCCTAAGAAATTATCACTTTAGTATTAATAGTTTTTAACTTTTCATAAAAGGGTAGTGATGAAATTTCACACAGATTTTAATTATTAAATAATAGTATTAAATAAATTTTTTAATCTATATGTAAAAACTTTAAACGACAGTTATTTAAGAACGGATGGAATAATAATTATGGGAGTGAACAGTAAGTTGAAGTAATGGGCGCAGTACTAAGTTTAGATGTCTTTGACATTGAATTAATTAAAAGAACTAAAACTTCAAACGTCAACTGGGAACTTCACTCACTCCACCGAATCACTTTAATGGAATATTGATGGATTCACCACATAGCCTTCTAGAAGTTGACCTGGAGGTTCCTATATAAATATATTAATATGAGATTTGATTCTTAACAAATTACGAAACTCTTCATATAAATACTATCTTTCTTAGAAAAATGAAATTATTCAGAAATTTAAAAAAAATCTATTAGGTACTATTACAATAATAGTAGAACGATTAAAAATTATATTTTAAATTTAGATAGCACGATATGTTATAAACGGTCAAAAATGTGTTTCTGTAAATAGTGTTATATATGTGTTGTATATATGTGTGTTGTGTGTGTATGTATGCTATTGCTGTTTACCTTTTTCATAATATCAAACACTAAGCATTATATTAGGATAATTGTATATTTTGATTTGATGATGATGTTGATGATGATGAGATAATATATATATTTATAATTAATATTTTTTGTGAAATTCTTAAAATAAATTTGATGTACAATGATTTAGAATAGAATATCAAATTTGTTAGGTTGATCAATTGAACTAAACGAATGTATAGATTATAGGAAACGAAACGATCGTAAAGTTGTTCAACCCATCGTAGAGCATTCAGTTGAAGATCACAGCGTCTGTTTGGAAATTGTAAAGTTGAATCAAGATCGCACAATCTGCACAAAGATCGTAGAGCTTGATGAAGACCGCGGAGTCTGTCTTGAGATCGTAAAGTTAAATGATGATCGTAAAATCTATACAGAAATCATAAAGTAAAACAGCAATTGTAGAGTTTGCCAAAGGATCGTAAAGCTCATTGAATATAGTAAGGCAAGATAAAGATCGTAGAGCTTAAAAAATCATAGAGTCAGCTTGTAATACCCGGTAAAAAAAAATAATTAATAAATAAATATTGAAAAAAAAAATTATTTTGTTTTAAAACATATTAATTGGACTTTGTAATTTAATTGGGTCAAGTAGTCTTTTAATTTATGTGGTCTAATGAATATTAATAAGTTATGGAAATTAATTGGTAAAATTGGGCTTTAAATTAAGTGGGTCAAATTTACAATTGTGTAAAAATATAAATTTTATTAAAATTTGGAGAGTTACTAAATATATTATATTAATTAATAAAATCTATTTTTAAGTGAATAAATACTAAAACCTAATCTTCTTAACATATCTGATAAAAATCAAGGGAAAAGAAGAAGAGAGGCGGCGGCAGCTAAAAAGAAGCAAAAGGTACTATAATATTACCATTAATTATGAGTTGTATGGAATTGTTAATTTGTCAAGATGCTAGTATAATTATGTGTGTGCAGAGTCGAGTATGATTTATAGGATTTCGTGTGATTGTGAAGCCTGTAAATAATTGCAAAGTCAGCCAAATTGTGTATTTGAAGGATACATATAATGTTAATATAATAATAATGAGAGTACTTTCAAAATCACTTTTCCACCAAACTTATATACTCATACTTGCTGAAATCACTTATATATATACATGTCTTCCACCAAAATAGCCATCCGTGCAACATTAATACATAATTATTAAAAGTTGTAATATGAATAATCTGCTAGATTAATTTTTTTAAAAAAGTTTGCAGAAAAACATAATAATAATAATATCAGTATGAGTCTTAAAAAAAAATACATTAGTAATGAGTAATTAAATGCGTAGTTTATTAATTTATTTTTATTAATTTGTGTAATTAGTTCGGACGGAGAGAATTTAACGAGACAAATTTGGAATATAAATTTTGGGTATTACATTGCTTAATCCAGGTACGGATTCCGTACTCTTTCAGCGATAATCCTTTTAATTTTGATTTGTTCGTTTTGTTTTCGTTTAGAAGTTAGTTATTGTTTCGCATGTCTGTTTCTTTTCAAATCCACGTGATAGTTTCGTTTGGGGCATTGATATTTAGAACTCATATTTGTACTCTTTGAACTCGGTTATCATGTTTAATATTTATTTCAATTGTCGTAGTGATGTACATGTTATTATATTTTTAGAGACTTGTGTTAATGATTCGTTCGATTTAACATGTACACGTTAGAACCCCTTTGTGTTGATATTTTGTCGCATGTGTTGTGACATTATATTTTGTTAGAATACCGTAGGGTATACTTGAGCTATAACCACCTGTGGGGGTACCACAGGCATGTCCTCTTGGCACCGAGGCATGACACCTTCCGTGGCGATGTGATCAGTCCACGGCGTTTCCGTTTTGTGCTCCGGTGGGAGTTGGCCATTTGGTGTTTTGTTGTGGGAGGCGTATGGGTCGACCCTAGTTTTCTGTTCTGTTCTGTTCTGCGGATTGGTGATGTTTGTGCCAAACACACCTTCCGATTTTGCACGCATCTGGATTGCGCAGTCCGATGTGTGATTGCCTGTGTGGCATTATTTTGATTGTCTGTGTGGCATTATTTGACTTGCCTGTGTGGCAAGGTATATTACTATATTCTGAGCTCGGTATGAAATAACACCCAGCCATTTGATTCAGCCTATCATTTCACTGTGTTAGTTTTATTCGTTTCGTTTCAGTTCGCTTCATTTCATTTCATTTAATTGTGTTAGTTATTCCGTTACATTATTCTTGCATTCTATATCCGTACTGGGCATTTGGCTCATGCTGTGTTTTTCTTCCGGCAGGTAATCAGGGGAATCAAGGGCAAGTGTGGTGAGAGCTCCATTCATTCCAATGATTTAGAAATATTCTATTTAGACTTGATGAGTCAGTTACTTGGAATTGTAATAATTATTTAGACTGTAGTTTGAGCCAGTGTGGCATTTATTATGGTTTGTCTTATGATATTGAATTATTATGAGATTACTCTTTTGTGGTTTAGAACCTTGTGAACTTCCTTAGTTCTGTTGTGTTTTGAGTAACCTCTCTTTCTATTTCGGAAAGGGGGTGTTACAGAGTTGGTATCAGAGCTTAGGTTCTTTCTTGTAGAAAACCTATTTAGGTTTGACCTGTGAGTTATGGGTAGACTTCTGGGTTAGGTTTTTGTTCTGTTTGATTTTCTGTTCAGTTATTATATCAGCTATATTCGAATCTGTCTCTAATCTGCTTTGTTATCTATTCGTTGATCTCTTTGTTAGATGGCTCGTAGATCCGCTAGAGTTACTGGGAAGCGAGGTAACAACTGGGGAAGAGGTGAAGGTCGGTCCAATGAGCAACCTAATGATCAGATTAATGCTCAGTTGGCTACCTTGGTAAATCAGGCTGTGAATCAGGCGTTACCTCAGTTGGTGGCGCAGGTTGTACAGGCAATGCAGCAGCCGCCACCAGAAATTCCTGAACAGGAGAACCCGAGAAATAATGTTCCACATGCAAACGAAGAGGAATTGAATACAGATGGTATTGATCAGCAGGTGGTTCCAATGTATGTGTGGTTGGAAAGGTTTCAAAAGCAGAAACCACAGGCATTCAGTTCAGCTCCAACTCCAATTGATGCAGAGAATTGGATTGCCCACTTAGAGAAGATTTTTGATGTGTTGGGGTGCTCGGATAATCAGAAAGTGTTACTTGCTGCTTATAAGCTGGAAGGGGATGCACAGAGGTGGTGGAAAGCAATGAAAACAACAAAGGGTGATGGTTATGTTGAAACACTTGGTTGGGCTGAGTTTTGTGAGGTCTTTTATCAGCAGTACTTTCCAGCTGCTGATAAAGAGGCCTATGCCAGAGAGTATCTGTCTATTCGACAGAAAGATGATGAGTCCATCACGGAGTTCATGACGAGGTTCACTAGGTTGGCAGGATTTGCTGGAACCTCAGCAGGGACCACAGCAGAACAGACAGAGAAATTCAAGTGGAGGATCAATTACAGGTATCGGCAGCATCTCATTAATACCAAGTTCGCAGACGTGTCAGCAGTGGCCAATGCGGCCAAGAATATTGAGATGGAGAGACAGGACTTTCGGTCTTCTAAACCGGAAGGGAGTCGAAAGAGGGACAGAGATGACCAGCAGGGTCAAGCTTCGGGTCAGCATGGAAGAAATCAAGGTGGTCAGTGGAACAGGAATCGTGGTGTTCAGCAGGGGCAATGGCGTGGTCAGAATCAGAACAGGGGTTATCAGCAGATGCCTCAGCAAGGGCAGAATCGTCAGCTTCAGCTACCTTGGTATGGACAAAATCGTCAGCAGGGACAGAATCGTCCGCAGAGGCAAAATCAGGGTCGTTATCCGGGACCAGCTGGTGGGGGTAACCCGAATCTTATTCCGATAGCTCCTTCTGCTATTTGTGGGGCTATTCATCCGGGGAGGCAGTGTCACAGACTCACAGGTGCATGCTTCTTGTGTGGACAGATGGGTCATATTGCTAGGGATTGTACCGGTCCACGCGGAAATGGTGGAGGTGGTGATAATGGTGGCAATGGAGGTCAGCGTCAGGGTGGTCGAGTCTTTGCTTTGACGTATAACCAGGCGGCAGGTGCACCAGGTACTGTTTCTGGTACTCTTTTAGTTGGCAATCGTGAGGCGTCTATTTTATTTGATACGGGTTCTACTCATTCCGTTGTTGCTCAGTCTTTTGTTCAGCACCTGGGTGTGCCATCTCAGTCTTTGAATTCTGTTATGTCTATTGCTACCCCGATGGGGACTTCTGTTGTTATTTCTGATTTGTATCGGGGGTGTCCGATCAGTTTTGGGGATAAGATCCGTAGTGTTAATCTTCTTCCGATGTGTATGCACGATTTTGATGTTATTCTTGGGATGGACTGGTTGGATAAATACCAAGCCACTATCGATTGTCAGGCGAAGAAGGTTATATTCGGAGATATGAAATCTCCAGAATTCGTGTTTCAGGGTTCTCAGCCGAGTAGGGTGTTGAAGTTGATTTCAGCTTTGAAGGCTGGAAAGTTGGTAGCAAAGGGTTGTGAGGGGTATTTAGCGTTTGTGAAAGATACTTCTAAGGGTGAGTCTTGTATTGAGGATGTTCCAATTGTTCGTGATTTTTCCGATGTGTTTCCTGAGGAGTTGTCAGGGTTGCCACCGCAGCGAGAAGTGGAGTTTGCTATTGAGCTTGTTCCTGGTGCGGAGCCTATCTCTAAGGCGCCGTATCGGATGGCACCGTTGGAGTTGCAAGAATTAAAGGAACAATTGCAGGAACTGTTGGATCGTGGTGTGATTCGACCGAGTGTTTCGCCGTGGGGTGCTCCAGTCTTGTTTGTGAAGAAGAAGGATGGGTCTATGAGGTTATGCATAGACTACAGGGAGTTGAACAAGATTACCATCAGGAATCGGTATCCATTGCCGAGGATTGATGACTTGTTTGACCAACTTCAGGGGGCGAAATATTTTTCAAAGATAGACTTGAGATCGGGCTATCATCAGTTGAGAGTGAGGGATGAGGATATTCCTAAGACGGCTTTTCGTACTCGATATGGACATTACGAGTTTCTGGTGATGCCATTCGGTGTGACTAACGCTCCGGCGGTGTTTATGGATTTGATGAATCGGGTGTTCAGGGAGTACCTGGACCAATTTGTCATTGTCTTTATTGATGACATTTTGGTTTACTCTAAGTCTAAGGAAGAGCATGAGGAGCATCTTCGCACAGTGTTAGGAATTTTGCAGAAAGAGAAGCTGTATGCTAAATTCTCCAAATGCGAGTTTTGGTTGGAACAGGTTGCATTTTTGGGCCACGTTGTTTCTGCTGAGGGCATTAAGGTGGATCCTGCGAAGGTTGAGGCCATCACTAAATGGCCGAGACCTACTACAGTGACAGAGATTAGAAGTTTCTTGGGTTTGGCAGGGTATTATAGGCGGTTTGTGGAAGGGTTTTCCTTGCTTGCCTTACCATTGACTCAGTTGATGAGGAAGGGCGTGAAGTTTATGTGGAATGAGGAGCGGGAGAAGAGTTTCGAGGAGTTGAAGAAACGACTTGTGTCAGCTCCTATACTTGCATTGCCGTCGGGGACAGGAGGCTATCAGATTTATAGTGATGCTTCTAAGAAGGGCTTGGGGTGTGTTTTGATGCAACACGGTAAGGTGATTGCTTATGCTTCTAGGCAGCTTAAACCTTATGAGGTGAATTACCCCACACATGATTTGGAGTTGGCAGCGGTGATCTTTGCCTTAAAGATTTGGAGGCATTATTTGTATGGAGAGACTTGTGATATCTTCACCGATCACAAAAGTCTTAAATACATTTTCACTCAGAAGGAGCTCAATATGAGGCAGAGGCGTTGGTTGGAGCTTCTAAAAGATTATGATGCAAGGATTCAGTATCACCCGGGGAAGGCAAATGTGGTTGCAGATGCTCGTAGTCGAAAGAGTTCAGGGAGTGTAGTAACCCTTATTACACAACCTCAGCTTATTTCGGATATGGAGCGGATTGAGTTGGAGTTGTATGTACGAGGTTCAGATGGGCTTTTGGCGGGTATGAGAGTGGAGCCCTCTCTTATCTCGCGAGTCAAGGAAGTTCAAAAGGAAGATGGGGAGTTGTGGAGTATGACGCAGAATTTAGAGGAGGGCAAGCAGCCCGAGTTTCGTATTGATGACCATGGTGTGATTTGGTTGGGTGAACGGTTGTGTGTACCGTCCGATCCAATCATTCGGGAGGCGGTGTTGGCTGAGGCTCATAGTTCGCCATTTTCTATTCATCCAGGTTCTACAAAGATGTATAGAGATTTGAAGAAGAATTTTTGGTGGAATGGGATGAAACGAGACGTGGCTGAATATGTTGGGAAGTGCCTCACTTGTCAACAAGTGAAAATAGAACATCAACGAGCTAGTGGGTTGCTGCAACAGTTAGACATTCCAGTGTGGAAGTGGGAGGATATCACGATGGATTTTGTGAGTGGGTTGCCGAAGACTTTCAGGAAGAATGATGCCATATGGGTAGTGGTGGACCGGTTGACCAAATCGGCACACTTTTTGGCTATCCATGAGGGTTACTCGGTGGATAGGTTAGCACAAATCTTTCAGCAGGAGATTATTAGACTTCATGGTACTCCGGTGTCTATTGTTTCAGATCGGGACCCGCGGTTCACTTCACGGTTCTGGAAAGGGTTCCAACGAGCTTGGGGCACTCGGCTCAACTTCAGTACTTCTTTCCATCCGCAAACTGATGGGCAATCCGAGCGGACCATTCAGACGTTAGAGGACATGTTGAGGTCTTGTGCACTTGAGTGGTCGGGTAATTGGGATGATTACTTGAGCCTAGTTGAGTTTGCTTATAACAACAGCTGGCATGCAAGTATTGGAATGGCTCCGTTCGAGGCATTGTATGGTAGAAAATGTCGGGCACCAACTTGTTGGGATGAGGTTGGCGAAAGGGCCATAGAAGGGCCTGAGTTAGTCCAAATCACTGCGGAGAAGGTAGCTATGGCTAAGGAGAAATTGAAGTCGGCTCGATCACGGCAGAAGTGTTATGCTGATAAGCATAGGAGGACTTTAGAGTTTGAACCTGGTGAGCATGTGTTTCTAAAAGTTTCTCCTTGGAAGGGCATTCGACGATTTGACTTGAAAGGGAAACTTAGTCCGCGTTATATTGGACCATTTGAGATTCTGGAGAGGATTGGTGAAGTTGCATATCGGTTAGCTTTGCCTCCACAGCTAGCTCATGTGCACAATGTGTTCCATGTGTCGGTATTGAGAAGTTATCATTATCATCCGTTGCACGTGGTACAATATCCATTCGATAAAATTCGGGAGGATCTTACTTGTGATGAGCAAGCCGAGGCGATTTTGGATCGTCAAGAGAGGATTATGAGGAGGAAGACTATTCCGTTTGTTAAGGTTCTGTGGAAGAATCATTCAGAGCGGGAGGCTACATGGAAGATGGAAGAGTCTATTCGAGCGGAATATCCACATCTCTTTGAAAATTAGGTGCGTTCCATTCTTTTGATTCCGGGGACGGAATCCTTTTTAAGGGGTAGATGATGTAATACCCGGTAAAAAAAAATAATTAATAAATAAATATTGAAAAAAAAAATTATTTTGTTTTAAAACATATTAATTGGACTTTGTAATTTAATTGGGTCAAGTAGTCTTTTAATTTATGTGGTCTAATGAATATTAATAAGTTATGGAAATTAATTGGTAAAATTGGGCTTTAAATTAAGTGGGTCAAATTTACAATTGTGTAAAAATATAAATTTTATTAAAATTTGGAGAGTTACTAATATATTATATTAATTAATAAAATCTATTTTTAAGTGAATAAATACTAAAACCTAATCTTCTTAACATATCTGATAAAAATCAAGGGAAAAGAAGAAGAGAGGCGGCGGCAGCTAAAAAGAAGCAAAAGGTACTATAATATTACCATTAATTATGAGTTGTATGGAATTGTTAATTTGTCAAGATGCTAGTATAATTATGTGTGTGCAGAGTCGAGTATGATTTATAGGATTTCGTGTGATTGTGAAGCCTGTAAATAATTGCAAAGTCAGCCAAATTGTGTATTTGAAGGATACATATAATGTTAATATAATAATAATGAGAGTACTTTCAAAATCACTTTTCCACCAAACTTATATACTCATACTTGCTGAAATCACTTATATATATACATGTCTTCCACCAAAATAGCCATCCGTGCAACATTAATACATAATTATTAAAAGTTGTAATATGAATAATCTGCTAGATTAATTTTTTTAAAAAAGTTTGCAGAAAAACATAATAATAATAATATCAGTATGAGTCTTAAAAAAAATACATTAGTAATGAGTAATTAAATGCGTAGTTTATTAATTTATTTTTATTAATTTGTGTAATTAGTTCGGACGGAGAAAATTTAACGAGACAAATTTGGAATATAAATTTTGGGTATTACATTGCTTAATCTAGGTACGGATTCCGTACTCTTTCAGCGATAATCCTTTTAATTTTGATTTGTTCGTTTTGTTTTCGTTTAGAAGTTAGTTATTGTTTCGCATGTCTGTTTCTTTTCAAATCCACGTGATAGTTTCGTTTGGGGCATTGATATTTAGAACTCATATTTGTACTCTTTGAACTCGGTTATCATGTTTAATATTTATTTCAATTGTCGTAGTGATGTACATGTTATTATATTTTTAGAGACTTGTGTTAATGATTCGTTCGATTTAACATGTACACGTTAGAACCCCTTTGTGTTGATATTTTGTCGCATGTGTTGTGACATTATATTTTGTTAGAATACCGTAGGGTATACTTGAGCTATAACCACCTGTGGGGGTACCACAGGCATGTCCTCTTGGCACCGAGGCATGACACCTTCCGTGGCGGTGTGATCAGTCCACGGCGTCTCCGTTTTGTGCTCCGGTGGAAGTTGGCCATTTGGTGTTTTGTTGTGGGAGGCGTATGGGTCGACCCTAGTTTTCTGTTCTGTTCTGTTCTGCGGATTGGTGATGTTTGTGCCAAACACACCTTCCGATTTTGCACGCATCTGGATTGCGCAGTCCGATGTGTGATTGCCTGTGTGGCATTATTTTGATTGCCTGTGTGGCATTATTTGACTTGCCTGTGTGGCAAGGTATATTACTATATTCTGAGCTCGGTATGAAATAACACCCAGCCATTTGATTCAGCCTATCATTTCACTGTGTTAGTTTTATTCGTTTCGTTTCAGTTCGCTTCATTTCATTTCATTTAATTGTGTTAGTTATTCCGTTACATTATTCTTGCATTCTATATCCGTACTGGGCATTTGGCTCATGCTGTGTTTTTCTTCCGGCAGGTAATCAGGGGAATCAAGGGCAAGTGTGGTGAGAGCTCCATTCATTCCAATGATTTAGAAATATTCTATTTAGACTTGATGAGTCAGTTACTTGGAATTGTAATAATTATTTAGACTGTAGTTTGAGCCAGTGTGGCATTTATTATGGTTTGTCTTATGATATTGAATTATTATGAGATTACTCTTTTGTGGTTTAGAACCTTGTGAACTTCCTTAGTTCTGTTGTGTTTTGAGTAACCTCTCTTTCTATTTCGGAAAGGGGGTGTTACACAGCTGACCAAACACTCTACGATCACCATGGAAGTTTACGATTAGAAAAGTCATAGAGTACTTCTGTTCTGACAAAGGACTAGCAATGTCTAGACTCGTAGAGTGAAGATCCCAAAATAGTTACATAATACTTTAAGATTCAAAATGAAGATCAAATTAATGTTTGTCCAACAGCTAGTTCGATAAAATGACAGTCGTCCACGTGACTATCATTGTTGCAGACTGATGTGACAAATCAAAACAGAACGTAAGCTAACACATCCACCTGAAAGTCAATATCAAAAATCTTCTAGGATTGGAGCATTTAATGAAGCAACGAAAAAATCTCGAGAACATCTATAAAAGGTAAGCAAATTCAAACCAATAGTAACGAACTAGAACGATCAAGATTTTAATTGTTGCACTACTTTCAAAGATCTACTCTACGATTAAAGAACAACTTGTTATGCTATCAAGTCTTTTTGAAGTCGAGCATGACATACGCCACTTAGGAGCACCTCAAAAATCACTTCATCTGTAGTGATTCATTGCTCTTAGTGACTTGTTGTTACCAAGTCGATCTAAGTAATTTGAAGAGTTCTATGTGAACTGGTCTTAGTGACCCTCTCCTGTCTTAGTGACATCTGTCAAGTCTGAGTGATTCATCTTTGTAATAAATCTTAGTGACTCGAAAAGTGGATTAGGAGTTATTTGTGCTCTGAACCACTTAAAAATCTATTGTCTCATTTACTTTTCTGTATTCATATGTTTGTATTTATCTTTTATATATATTTGTGACTTAATTCCACAAGTGAATTAAATTCATAGCCGAAATTTCTTTTTATCTTTGAAAAAGTTTTTCAAACTAATATTTGATATGTATAATTAAATTAACTTGCTTAATTTATAATATGATAATACTTCTTTAAAAAAAATTAAAAAATTTAAAATATCTATTCTTCTACTTCTAAATGTCTTGGTGCTTTGGGAAACAAGACATTCTACACAAAAATGATAATGAGCTGACCTTATTACCTTATCTATTAAAAATGTAATGTTGAGTAGTGTAGTGTGACTTGTCCAAATCCCAAACTTTCCTACCCTACAAACATTGAATGGTAAGTGCTCTATGTTATGGAGCACTGTGGTCAGATCAAACACTTTTTATTAATAGAATTACATACAAGAATATGTTGTTGTATAAAATAAACATGTTACATATACTCCCTTGTTTCAAAATTATGAATATATATTTTTTTTCAATTTATTCTAAAATTAAAGATATATTTTTATTTTAAAATTATATATAAAGTGACAAATTTTTTAATTTATCATTATTTTTTATTATCATTTTCAATATTAAACTACCACAGTTGAATTAATAGCTAACACTACATTCATTTCATAATAATTGACTATAACTTATAACTAGTAGTATTTTTTAAATAGTTTATTATATTTGTAATTTTATTGACATAAATTAAATAAATTCACATCAATTTTAAGTTGAAAAATATTTGACATTAATGTTTAAAAAATAAATATTGATCTTGTAATTTTAAACTGAATGAGTATTAGATTTGAAATATTATTTTAACACACTTTAATTTATGATATTGAAAAGTTGGACTTTCAAGGCCTCTTAAGTTAAAAGCCAGGCCCAATCTGATGCATCTGGACCTACGGAGTTGTCGCTTCATAATTTTGAAATCTGGAATGGACTGAGACCCAATAAGATATTCTGGATGAACTTAGTTTTATTATGGGTTCTTTACACTAATATACAACATTTAGAAAGTAATTGCAAAAATAAAACATACACAAAATAATTACAAAAATAAAACATAAGCAATATAACGCGCCTAAAATCACGTGTCATTATCCAGTCAGTTATCCAATTTCATAATTGAAATTAACCGTCCCTAAAATCATGCAACTTTGAAATCTGAACAACAGATCAACGACAGAGAAGACAAAAAAACGAAATCGAAGCCTCCTGTCGCGGCTAAACTCGTAATCGGAGAAGACGAAGCCGGTTGTCGCAACGCATCTCTAAGATCGAAAATAACAATCAAAATCAACGCCTTCAAGATCAGTAACCAAATACTGCAATGATTGTTGCATACAAGATCGACGTTTCCCTTTCGACTCACCTCTGAGATCGCGACATACAAAATCATCATCAACAACTAAGATCACAGTAATTTCAAGTTCAATTTTGGTAACATCTAAGATCGGAGAAGACGAAATAGAATACAAAATCATCATCAACTTCAAGTTCAGTAACCAAAAATAATATCACAGCAACTTCGATACAAATCTGAACTCTGAGGTATGTGAGTTTAAAGTTCGTATGCATATAGTTACCTATGGTTACTACGGTATTCGTATGTATATTGGTTACCTTTATTAAGTTTTTCACAATTAAAATGGTTACTACAAATTCTTATAGCGTTTGGTTGATTCATTCATATGTTTTAGATTATGGTTACTAAATAAATATAAACTGTTCACTAACTGTTTATTTGATTAATTTATAATTTTCAAACGAGTTCTACTAAATTTTTATATTAATGGTTACTCATCATAAACATTGGGTACTGTCTTATGCAACTGTTGTTTACTGTCTATTGTTGTTTTGGTTACTGTATAACATTATATTGTTCAGTGCTGTCTTGGTTACTGTCTAATGATATCTTGGTTACTGTATGACAATATGTTGGTTACTGTCTAATGCTGTCTTGGTTACTTTGTAACATTATATTGTCTAATATTGTCTTGGTTACTGTATGAAGCTATATTGGTTACTGTCTACTGATGTTTTGGTTACTTTGTAACATTATAATATCTAATGATAAACTAGTTACTGTCTAATGCTTCTTAGGTTACTATGTAACAATATATTGGTTCCTGATTCATGATGATTTGATTACTGGGTAACTTTATTGTGGTTACTGCATATTGCTGATCTGGTTGCTGTTTAAAATTATAATGGTTACTGTATAATATTACTGAACAATACTGAATTGGTTAATGAAAAATGATGAATTAGCTAATGACTAATATTGACTTTGATATATTGGTTACTAACTAATTCTGATTTATATTATTATATATTTGAGGTTACTCATTGACTACATTGTATTGGTTACTGTCTAATATTGAGGTGTATCAATATAAAAATTATATGTATATATTTACCTATGGTTACTACAAATTCCTATGGTTATATATGGTTACTGAACAATTAAATGTATATAGTTACCTATGTATGAACAATTATATGTATATGTTTACTGACTAATGCTGAGTTGGTTACTGTTTAACATTATTTTGGTTACTGAAAAATACTGATTTGGATACTATGTAAAAATATAATGGATACTCATTAATGCTGAACTGGTTACTGCATTAATCTAATTATACTTATACTTATATTTTTATATTAATGGTTACTTGTTAACTACATTGGTTATATTAATGTTTACTTGTCTAATATGTATTTAGATACTGTAAGGTGTTTATTTGGTTACTGTATAATGTTATTGTAGTTTATAATTATTTTTTTTATATTGGTGGTTACTTATTAACTACATTAGTTACCTTTATACAACTGTTAATCTGATTATATATATTGGTTACCTTTATACAACTGTTAATGCTGACTTGGTTACTTTGTAAAATTATAGTGCTGACTTGGTTACTAACTAATGCTGACTTGGTTACTGACTAATGCAAACTTAATTACTGTAATGATTAATTGGTTACTGTAATATTGGTTGCTGAAGCATATTAATGTACACTTCTACTTATGTTTTTTATATTAATGGTTACTTGTTTGCTACATTGTTTACATTCTTACAAAAGTTTGCCTTTAGTTGGTAACAAACAAATTATACCAGTTGTTTTTTACTATAAAAATGCAATGCAGAATGTATTATCTTGTGTATACTAAGTAAATATATGTTGGTTACTGTCTAATTTGGATTTGGTTAGTATATAATGCTGACTTGGTTACTGTGTAATATTATCATGGTTACTGCATTATATTATTGTGTTTTATAGTGATTATATGGTTACTGATTAACTACATTGGTAGGTACCTTCATACATCTGTTAATCTTTAATTTGTAACAAAGTCATTACTGATTATTTTGGTTGTAAAATAAATTTAAAAATATTTTTTATAATCTTGGCTACTAATTACATATATCTTGGTTACTGTATAATATGTATTTAGATACTATAAGGTGTTATTTGGTTACTCTATACTATTATTCAGTTTTATAATTGTTTCTTTTATATTGGTGGTTACTCATTGAATACATTGGTTACCTTCATACAACTGCTAATCTGATTATATATATTGGTTGTTGTATACTATTTAATTGGTTACAGTATAATGATTATTTGGTTGCAGTGACAATTTGACAATTTCTGTAAGACCCCAAATAATTAATAAATGAAATTTAATTTCCTTTAATTATTATTTTGAATAGTAAGGGTTGATTTGAATAATGTGGATAGTTATGGGTAAAATACGCAAACTTTTCAAAATAAGCAAGTGGTTATAAAATATTCATTGTTGTCGGGGAATATTCGTTTGGTCGTGGAATATTTGTACTGTCGGGGAATATTCGTACGACGGCGCAGCCATGTGTGGGCCCCATAAAGGAAAGAGATTGGAGGAAGAAAACGACAAATATAAGCTGTTTAAAAATAACGGCGTAGTTATTACCGTTTACACTGTAGGAATACCCGGTGGTTAAAATACAGTAATACGCGTTGTTGCACAGTGGCACACGGTATTGCACAGTATTTTGAATTATTGATCCTTACGTAAGAAGGCACTACTCAATAATTACTACAGGAGTTACTGTTCATTACTTTATTGATTCAATAATTGCTGCGTTGATATTTATATTTTTATTGTTTGTCATTGCACAGTATTTTCCATTATCAGATCAATAATTCATATTATTTGAATAATATTATCAGATAACATTATTGGCAATGTCTAGAAAGTTCTGTCTAAGGAGAGGTTTGGTCATCTAATTGCGCGCCAGTAAGGAGAAATCCTTATTGGAAAGCCCCCTCTATCCTGGGAACAGCCTGGTTGTCAGTACTGTGATTCTGTAATATTATTTTTAATAATTAATTATTGATTATTATGATAAAGAAAATATTTATTTTATGTGGATATAGATGGAGAAAATTTTTTAATATAACAATTATTGAAAATTAATATTTTATCTTTTTCTGATAAAATAATTCATTTAAATATATTATTTTAATAATATATTAACGGTGATATTTTTACAATGAATGTGGGATATATGAGTATATGAGGAGGTAGAGTATTTTGTGGCATTAAATGTTTAATACATGTTTTGTGTGTCGGTGGACATAATTTTTGACCGAAAATTGAGTATAGACTGTAAAATCGCCCGTTTGTGGATTTCGGTCAATTTCTATTTGGAATTTGGAAAAATTTTCTTCTGCAAAGTTGTAGAGAATGGAATTTCCCATGGAAAGTCGCGAGTTTCGAATTTTTCTGATAAACGAGCTATTTTCTACGAATTATTGAAGTTTTGGAAAATAAAATGATTTTTTATTAAATAATGGGTGGGACCCACTCTTGTTTGACAACATGTGGGCTGCTGGAAAATTTCATTTTATGCATGCTTGATGGCTGGTCATGGTAGGTGGCGTGGAAGGATGAAATGAAATAATAATTCTTTATTAATTTAGTCTCCTTTGGCGTTCTAACATTTTCCTATAAATAGAGGGCTAAGTTAGAATTGAAAATCACACCAGAAACAAAGCTTTCTCTCTTTCTCTCTCTATATTATCGAGCGTATTCTTGTGAGTATACTTTGAGTGTTGCTATACGGTGCGAGTTTCTGTCAGCACTATACCGAAATTCAGTCAGAAGTACGGCTATTTTGAGGTAAGGGATGTTATTTTCTTCTTAAATGATATTTTTTTCTTCAATATCATTATGCCGGAATATTGGTGAACTTTTTTATCAAATTTGGAACTTTTTGTGCGGAGTTACTATTCACGTATACGGTACTATTCACGTATACGGCACTATTCACGAATACGGCACTATTCATAGAAAAATTATTTTTTTTTTCTTTTCGTCCAAAATATCTATTGTGGATACTAGCTTTGATTGTATCCATGTTTTGATCATTCTTGAATTTTACACCACTATGATTATTTTGAGGTATTTTTGGACATGGATAAAACAAAGTACGAATCCTTAATCCTTAATCCTTGTCATTTTGTTTCACTGGATTCGCTTCTTTAAAAATGTTTTTTTATCATCTTCAGTCTTAAAGGAGGTTATTATTGAATATCTTTGGCCTGTAGTGCACATATGAATGATTTCTGATGAATATCTTTGGCCCGTAGTGCAAAGATGAACAGGTGTTTAGATGAACATGACCAACAGATGAATATCCTTGGCCTGTAGTGCAAGGATGAATATATGATTCAAGATGTGCATTGATTGATGTTACAGGGATAAAAAAATACTGTTGATGGACTGTTAAATTCATAGACATTAGTAGATTTCATCCTCTACGTAACTCTTCTATGAATTAATATTTTCCGCTGCGAATATTGATTTAAACTTGTTGTCTATTGTATTCTATCAGATTTTTCCCTGTTGAAGACTAACGATAATTTGTTGTATATTATCTTAGTCATAATATTCTTTACTGAGCTAGTTGAGCTCACCCTTTTCCTTTTTGTTCCATTTTTTCTTCTCAGGAGACGAGAATATAGTGGGTACGAGTCGGGGTATGAATTGATGGTCTTTGAGAGAGTTGTTTAGTTGTCCTCACCATTTTTGTAAAATAATATATCAATAATTGTATTGAGGACATAGTTGGGTATGTATATTGTCTAGATGACAATGTTTGTATTCAAACTCACAGTTTATGGGTTGTAAAAGTTGTGGTTGTTTCTGTACCATGTATTTGGCGACTCAAAATGGGTTGGATGGAATGGACCTATTTTGGGGGCGTCACAGTTGGTATCAGAGCTTAGGGATATGATCTCTGGCGGAGATCGGGGAATAGAACTAGGAGGGGAGAGACGAGTAATTCCTTCGCTAGTGTGTCCTACCTAAGCTTATTTGTTAGTTGGTCAGTATATAGGGATATTATGTGATATGTGATTTGCTTAATTAACCCTTGTTTTATGGCAGTATTTAAGAATGGCAACCGAGAATGTTAACAGTGGAGTTAATGAGACCGTGGAGATGCCTGTACTTACTAACGAGGAGAACGTGCAACAGGCTGGCAATGTTTCTCCTGTGAACAACACCACTGATCAGACGATGAACGACGCAATGTTTAGAAGTTTTTTGCAGTTCATGCAAAATCAGACGAGGGAGACTCATGTTCAAAATACAGGAGGAAATGATAACAATTCACGGGTTGTCACAGCCAAGCAGTTCAAAGAGTTGGGACCACCAGAATTTAAGGGAAAGCCAGATCCGATCATGGCGGAGACATGGGTCAAGCAAATTACCAAGATATTCGATGTCTTGGGTTGTACGGAGGAACAGAAGGTTCCATTCACCACCTTTATGTTCCGTGGCGAGGCAGACTACTGGTGGGAGTCTGTGAAGCGTACCCATCCAGCCGCACTCAGCATGTCTTGGGTGACGTTTCAGAAACTATTTAATGACAAATACTTTCCTGAAAGTGTTCGTCATATGAAGGAATTGGAGTTCATCAGATTAGAACAAAATAACATGACGGTGTCTCAGTACGAAGCAAAGTTTGCAGAGTTATCCAGGTTTGCACCTCATTTGGTGGAGAATGAGGAACGTATGACGCGGATGTTTCTGAGAGGTTTGAAACCCGGCATACGACAATATCTCATCTCCCATAAATTTTCTCTCTATTCAGATGTTGTTAACAGGGCTCAATTATTGGAGCGAGATAACGAGTACGGTCAACCGAGGTACCACAATCAGGATCATACCGGAGATAGCAGTCAACAAAATAACGATAACCAGTGGAGAAAGAAAAAGACGGACAAAAATGGTAACCACTTTGGTGGTAATCATGGCCATGAAAATAGAAGAAGCGAGTCAGGAGGAGATTTTAAAAAGAGGAGATTTAACAACGACCATGTGAAGACGACAGTGCCGGCAGCAACTGGTTCTAAGGGAGGAGAAAGACCACCGGTCATATGCTACAAATGCGGGAAAAAGGGACATATCAGTCCAAACTGCCCACAACAGTTCAAGGTATGCTATAATTGTGGAAAGGAAGGACATATCGCTCGAGATTGTACGGTAGCAAAACCTAGTTCAGCGAGGACGGTGGCTCAAAAGACTGTCCCAGAAAAGCCAAAGTCAATGGTTCCTGGAAGAGCGTTTGTTGTGACTGGTCAAAATGCGAGGAACCCAAACGAGGTGATCACGGGTAAGCTATTTATAAATTCTTGCGAAGTTTATACCTTACTTGATACCGGTGCTACCCATTCATTTATCTCTCCTGCTTGCGCTCAACGTTTAAACTTGACTCCGGAGAAATTAGACTTTGACCTATCTGTGGAAACTCCGTTAGGAGAAACTTTCATCACATCCACTGTTTATAAATCTTGTTTCATTCAAGTTGGCACCATCACCTTACCTGTTGACCTGATCTCTTTAAAGATACTTGCTTTTGATGTGATTTTAGGGATTGATTGGTTAACTACTCATCATGCCAAAATTGATTGTTTTCGTAAGGTTGTTAGTTTTCATATTCCTAATCAACCTGTTGTTCGAATTCAGGCAACTAAACCATTAAAATCAATCACTGTCATATCTAATCATAAAGCTATTCGTTTATTGAAAAACGGATGTCAAGCTTTCTTAGCCCATGTTATGGATTTGAATAAAGACACGTCAAATTTGAATAATATTCCTGTTGTTATTGACTTTCCTGACGTATTTCCTGAAGAACTTCCCGGTCTACCCCCAGAACGTGAAGTTGAATTCTTTATTGATCTTGAACCTGGTACAAAGCCCATTTCTAAAACCCCATATCGAATGGCTCCTATTGAACTTCAGGAGTTAAAAGTCCAACTACAGGAGTTATTGGACATCGGTTTCATTCGTCCTAGTACATCTCCTTGGGGTGCTCCTGTTTTATTCGTAAAGAAGAAAGACGGGAGTATGCGACTTTGTATTGACTATCGGGAATTGAACCATGTCACCATTAAGAATAGGTATCCTCTACCTCGTATTGATGACTTGTTTGACCAGTTGCAAGGAGCACAATTCTTTTCAAAAATCGATCTTCGATCTGGATATCATCAGCTGAAAATTAGAACTGAGGATATTCCAAAGACTGCCTTCAGAACTCGGTATGGGCATTATGAATTCTTAGTCATGTCTTTTGGATTGACTAATGCTCCTGCTGCTTTCATGGATATGATGAACCGAGTATTCAAAGATTATTTGGATCAATTCGTTGTTGTCTTTATTGATGACATCCTCATATATTCCAAAAGCCGTGAAGATCATGAGCACCATTTGAAGCTGGTACTCCAAAGGCTTCGTGAAAACAAGTTATATGCTAAGTTGAAGAAATGCGAGTTCTGGCTTGAGGAAGTAGCATTCCTTGGGCACGTGGTGTCAAAAAATGGAGTATCTGTTGACCCGATGAAGATTGAAGCAATACAAAGTTGGGAGCAACCGAAGTCGGTCACTGAAGTACGTAGCTTTTTGGGCTTAGCTGGTTATTATCGGAGATTCGTGGAAGGGTTTTCTCGAATTGCTACTCCATTAACTCAGCTAACTCGGAAGGATACAAAATTCGTATGGAGCGAGGAATGCGAGAAGAGTTTCCAAGAGCTTAAGAGGAGACTTATTTCGGCACCTGTTCTAACAATACCATCTGGTTCGGATGGATTTGTTATCTACAGCGATGCTTCAGGCAAAGGGTTAGGATGTGTTCTCATGCAACGTGGGAAAGTCATAGCCTATGCCTCGCGACAACTTAAAGAGTATGAGAGGAATTATTCTACTCATGATCTAGAGTTGGCAGCAGTCGTTTTCGCGCTAAAGATCTGGAGGCACTATCTATACGGGGAGAAAGTGGAGATATATTCAGATCATAAAAGCCTCAAATATTTCTTCACTCAAAAAGAACTCAACATGCGGCAACGACGTTGGCTCGAGTTGTTGAAAGATTACGACCACACTATTCAATACCATCCTGGAAAAGCGAACGTGGTAGCTGACGCATTGAGTAGAAGATCATATGCAGGAATGAGTGCAATGATGTCAAGTATACGCATAGAGCCAACTTTAATAGAAAAAGTTAAGGTTGCTCAAGCCAGCGATCCGGAGCTGATGCATATGAAGACGAAAGTACAAGAAGGTGCCATTCCAGAAGCGAGAATTGATGAAGAAGGAATACTTCGAGTCCACTCCAGACTTTGTGTTCCTAACAATCCTGATTTGAAGTACAAGATCATGATGGAGGCACACAATACACCGTTTGCAATTCATCCTGGAAGTACCAAAATGTATCGTGACCTTCGACATACATTTTGGTGGAACAATATGAAAAGAGAGATTGCAAAGTTTATTTCAACGTGTTTAACTTGTCAACGTGTAAAAGCGGAGCATCAAGTGCCAAAGGGTCCATTGCAACCACTTGAGATTCCGAAATGGAAGTGGGAACACATTACTATGGATTTCGTTACGGGTCTTCCTACGGTTTCTCAAGGCATCAATGCTATTTGGGTTATTGTTGATAGATTAACCAAGTCTGCTCATTTCTTGCCAATACGAGAGACTTATTCCCTTGAACGTCTTGCTCAAATGTACGTAAATGAGATTGTAAGATTGCATGGCATGCCAGTATCCATAGTTTCGAATCGTGACCCAAGATTTACTTCAAGATTTTGGGTTAGCTTGCAAAAAGCTATGGGTACGGAGTTACGATTCAGTTCGGCATATCATCCTCAAACGGACGGACAATCAGAGAGGACTATTCAAACTCTTGAAGATTTATTAAGACTCTGTGTCCTAGACTTCAAAGGCAGTTGGGATAAATATTTACCATTGGTGGAATTCTCCTACAACAACAGTTATCAGGCAAGCATTGGTGTGGCCCCATTTGAAGCATTGTATGGACGAAAGTGTCGCTCTCCAGTATGTTGGGACGAGGTGGGTGAAGCAACATTGTTGGGACCCGAGTTAGTACGTATGACTACAGAGAAGATCCAAACGATTCGACAACGTATACAAACGGCACAAGATCGACAAAAGAGTTATGCGGATCTTCATCGAAAGGACGTAGAATTTAGTGTTGGGGATCATGTATTGTTGCGTGTTGCCCCATGGAAGGGAGTTACAAGATTCGGGAAGAGAGGAAAGCTTAATCCACGATTTATTGGTCCGTTTCAAATTCTTGATCGAGTAGGTAATGTAGCCTATAGACTCGCGTTACCTCCAAGTATGTCTCGTGTTCATAATGTTTTTCATATATCTGTGCTTCGTAAATATGTGAAAGACCCGAACCACGTCATTGAGTTAGAACCGGACGAGATAGCCGAAGATTTAACGTATGAGGAGGTACCTGTCAAAATCTTGGATAGGAAGGAGCATGTCCTACGCACGAAGGTAATACCACAAGTTAAAGTTTTGTGGAGGAATCATGCTATAGAGGAAATGACCTGGGAGTTGGAAACGGAAATGAAAGCGAGGTATCCTCACCTTTTCGAAACACCAGGTACGTATGTCAATTTCGAGGACGAAATTTCATAAGGAGGGGAGGTTGTAAGACCCCAAATAATTAATAAATGAAATTTAATTTCCTTTAATTATTATTTTGAATAGTAAGGGTTGATTTGAATAATGTGGATAGTTATGGGTAAAATACGCAAACATTTCAAAATAAGCAAGTGGTTATAAAATATTCATTGTTGTCGGGGAATATTCGTTTGGTCGTGGAATATTCGTACTGTCGGGGAATATTCGTACGACGGCGCAGCCATGTGTGGGCCCCATAACGGAAAGCGATCGGAGGAAGAAAACGACAAATATAAGCTGTTTAAAAATAACGGCGTAGTTGTTACCGTTTACACTGTTGGAATACCCGGTGGTTAAAATACAGTAATACGCGTTGTTGCACAGTAGCACACGGTATTTTGAATTATTGATCCTTACGTAAGAAGGCACTACTCAATAATTGCTACAGGAGTTACTGTTCATTACTTTATTGATTCAATAATTGCTGCGTTGATATTTATATTATTATTGTTTCAATAATTGTCACTGCATAGTATTTTCCATTATCAGATCAATAATTCATATTATTTGAATAATATTATCAGATAACATTATTGGCAATGTCTAGAAAGTTCTGTCTAAGGAGAGGTTTGGTCACCTAATTGCGCGCCAGTAAGGAGAAATCCTTATTGGAAAGCCCCCTCTATCCTGGGAACGGCCTGGTTGTCAGTACTGTGATTCTGTAATATTATTTTTAATAATTAATTATTGATTATTATGATAAAGAAAATATTTATTTTATGTGGATATAGATGGAGAAAATTTTTAATGTGACAATTGTTAAAAATTAATATTTTATCTTTTTCTGATAAAATAATTCATTTAAATATATTATTTTAATAATATATTAACGGTGATATTTTTACAATGAATGTGGGATATATGAGTATATGAGGAGGTAGAGTATTTTTGTGGCATTAAATGTTTAACACATGTTTTGTGTGTCGGTGGACATAATTTTTGACCGAAAATTGAGTATAGACTGTAAAATCGTCGTTTGTGGATTTCGGTCAATTTCTATTTGGAATTTGGAAAAATTTTCTTCTGCAAAGTTGTAGAGAATGGAATTTCCCATGGAAAGTCGCGAGTTTCAAATTTTTCTGATAAACGAGCTATTTTCTACGAATTATTGAAGTTTTGGAAAATAAAATGATTTTTATTAAATAATGGGTGGGACCCACTCTTGTTTGACAACATGTGGGCTGCTGGAAAATTTCATTTTATGCATGCTTGATGGCTGGTCATGGTAGGTGGCGTGGAAGGATGAAATGAAATAATAATTTTTTATTAATTTAGTCTCCTTTGGCGTTCTAACATTTTCCTATAAATAGAGGGCTAAGTTAGAATTGAAAATCACACCAGAAACAAAGCTTTCTCTCTTTCTCTCTCTATATTATCGAGCGTATTCTTGTGAGTATACTTTGAGTGTTGCTATACGGTGCGAGTTTCTGTCAGCACTATACCGAAATTCGGTCAGAAGTACGGCTATTTTGAGGTAAGGGATGTTATTTTCTTCTCAAATGATATTTTTTCTTCAATATCATTATGCCGGAATATTGGTGAACTTTTTTATCAAATTTGGAACTTTTGTGTCGGAGTTACTATTCACGTATACGGTACTATTCACGTATACGGCACTATTCACGAATACGGCACTATTCACAGAAAAATTATTTTTTTTTTCTTTTCGTCCAAAATATCTATTGTGGATACTAGCTTTGATTGTATCCATGTTTTGATCATTCTTGAATTTTACACCACTATGATTATTTTTGAGGTATTTTTGGACATGGATAAAACAAAGTACGAATCCTTAATCCTTAATCCTTGTCATTTTGTTTCACTGGATTCGCTTCTTTAAATTTTTTTTTTATCATCTTCAGTGTTAAAGGAGGTTATTATTGAATATCTTTGGCCTTTAGTGCAAAGATGAATGATTTCTGATGAATATCTTTGGCCCGTAGTGCAAAGATGAACAGGTGTTTAGATGAACATGACCAACAGATGAATATCATTGGCCTGTAGTGCAAGGATGAATATATGATTCAAGATGTGCATTGATTGATGTTACAGGGATAAAAAAATACTGTTGATGGACTGTTAAATTCATAGACATTAGTAGATTTCATCCTCTACGTAACTCTTCTATGAATTAATATTTTCCGCTGCGAATATTGATTTAAAACTTGTTGTCTATTGTATTCTATCAGATTTTTCCCTGTTGAAGACTAACGATAATTTATTGTATATTATCTTAGTCATAATATTCTTTACTGAGCTAGTTGAGCTCACCCTTTTCCTTTTTGTTCCATTTTTTCTTCTCAGGAGACGAAAATATAGTGGGTACGAGTCGGGGTATGAATTGATGGTCCTTGAGAGAGTTGTTTAGTAGTCCTAACCATTTTTATAAAATAATATATCAATAATTGTATTGAGGACATAGTTGGGTATGTATATTGTCTAGATGACAATGTTTGTATTCAAACTCACAGTTTATGGGTTGTAAAAGTTGTGGTTGTTTCTGTACCATGTATTTGGCGACTCAAAATGGGTTGGATGGAATGGACCTATTTGGGGGCGTCACATAAAATGTACTTTGAGTATATTATGCCCCGAACCCGAATTCATAATCGTAGTAGTTATTCGGAATTAGGGCTCGAAATTGTTATAACTGTTTCCATTCCCTCCTGGCGTTTGGCGGGAAGAATCAGTCGTGGTAGGACTTTACATATTAACGGATTTCTCTTCGCGCAATCAAATGTCGTTTCTTGAAGAATTCCAGTCCAGTAAGCCCCTCCCTGTATATGTATAAAAGTTTTGATATATGAATATCATGCTTACGTTTGACAGAATGAATGAACCCCTACTTTTAAATTAGTGAATAGTGAAAGCCTTCAGTATTCTTAATTATGTTATGCCCATTTGTACATAAAGAAAGAGACTTTATAATTACAATATGAAATCTCTATTTTCTGTTATTATTTTAGTTATAATCATTATGTTGAGGGGGTTAACTTCAAGTTGTTTTTTGTTTGTTTGTTTTTTGCATTGCAAACTTTTAGCTGCAAATCTTGAAAACCCGAAAAAAAAAATTATGCCTTTGTGTAATCGCGCAACTAACTGTTTATAAGGTGTTATCAATTTATTAGCAATAGTATCGATTTTAAAGTGATAGTGGTTTCTTTTGTGTGATGAAATGGAATGAGTTGAAATGTGTTCTTTGAAAACTGTCAAAGCATATGATGTAATGGTTCGGGGTATATGCAATCGTGATGGATTTGAAGCCTTGACCTGGCCACAAGAAGTAAAAAATATAGGGGGAACAAAATTAAATATTTTTGATATGGCACCTTAGTTGAAATATTCTGGGAACTCTGAGTACAAGATAAGATTTGTGTATACTACATAATGAAGAAGAACCATTCAGCCTTGCTGAAAGAGCCACTCCTCTAAAGCATTTGACTGTAGTAGTCCAAAGGGACACACAGAACACCATCCTATCCTCTTTATTTTTTTGGTGCAAATTTTTTGTTGTTGCAGAAGTAGGCTGCCCCCACAACAGGACAGGGAGCAGGAGAGTAACCTTGGATGCCCACCTCCCAAGAGTCATGGAAGAGGCTCGAACCCATGACCTAGACGAAGGTCATTAGTTGAACACCATCTTATCCTAAAAATTTGATAAGGAAAAACTTCAAATTGAAGATCCTGGTATGATGTAAGGTCCAAAGTCCAAACACGCCAGATAATGGCTAACATTGCTCATTTCCAAAGAAATTTGTTCTTTCCCTTTCCCTAACCTGAAAAATCTGACACTAACCAAGCCTTCAAAAATAAATGGCACTCAATACTCACAAAAAACCACAAATGACTTATTCTAAAGCCTCCAATACCGTGTAACGTGAAGGTAAGGGCTAGTTGTACTGATGAAGTGGTTTTACTTGAAATCTTTTAAAGTTTTTAGTGGTTTCAATTATACTTGCCTACGACTCAACTCAACAAAGCTTTTTTATCCCAAGCTTTTTTGCACGTGTATATGTGAAAAGAACGTAAAGAAGGATTATCATGTTAAAATTTCCTGAACTACATCATCTCTACAGATGAATTTTTGAGAGATAACATCTATTTTCCTTTCATGCAAAAACTCCATTTTATATTATCCACCAGAAGTTCATTCAATTTGAGGGAGATGTGGTTTAGTCGGTGTTTTTCTTGAACTTTTGATCTTTTTGTCTTGTTGTTTTCCAACATTAAGCATGTGTTGTTGAATCATTCATTAAGAAATTAAGTTTAGTTGAGCTGTAATATAGCTATTTCTGTTTCTTTCTTATTCAATTGTAACTTGAATTTAACACATCAGTTTTTTAATTTGTTTCCTGACATACATGCATTTACATAAATACTTCCAACAAGTTTGTCTATGATATTGACTTATACGAAAAAGAATAAAAAAATTGTGATATTGTCCCAAGTTCAATCAAGAGTTCAATTTTGATAAAAACTCCTGCCAAGTTATTTGGGATCTTGAAGTTTATCCGAGTTGAGACCCTATTAGATATTCGATACTGTTTGAGTGATGGTTTGGGATTATTGAGTTGCCTGCCTTTTTGTCAGATTTGGAATCATTGCCCAACATTCTACAGAGGAAGTATGCTCTGTTGCGGGATTTAGATAAAAGTTTACAAGGTATACTTTACATTGACAAAATAATTTAGAAACTCTGATGGTTGTCACGTGTATATGTCTTCATTGCTTGTGCCTTCTCTTCAACTCTTATGTAGCAATTTTAACCACAATGTTGTTACTTGTGGTTTAGCAGAAATACAACGGCAAAATGAACAACATTGTGAAGAGGAAATAGAAAATTATAAGAGCGGAGTTAGATCTGGCGCTATTATGCCCGAATCTTCAGTTGTCAGATTCTCAGATGATGCAGTGGACGAGCAAAAACATGCTGTCAGGATTGCTGATGAGAAGGTTGCATTGGCTGTTCAGGCATATGATTTGGTACAAAACATGCATATACCTTCTCTCTCTCCCTCTCTTTTCTTCATAATGACTTCAATTCTTATGTTGTTGCTTGATCCATACTACCTGCATCAAGTACAATCTGCATTTTTGGTGTTCTACCATTCTCTCTCTCTCAAAAGAAAATTTTCCTTGTGCAGTTGATAATACATGTTGCCTTTTTTTTAATTATTAATTTTAGCGGATAAGCTCATTCTTTTTTTGTTTGAAGTAATATGTAATATACTCTGCAGTTGACAGCATGAGTGTTAGTTCTTGTTGTCTTGCGAGAGACTATCAATAAAATTATGTCATGATTTACATTTCCGTATTACCCATCAGATATATGCTTCCTTGTACATTTTGTTCATTTTTGCTGGAGGAATGTCAGTTCTTTTGGATCGGAACTAAAATTTTGCATTTGCTTAATATCTTTAATTTAATATTGTAATTGTGCAACAGGTAGATGCTCATATTCAACAACTTGATCAACATATGAAAAAATTTAACCAAGAGCTTCAACGTGGTATGTTTCTTTTAGCTTCAAAACTTTTGTCATTCTACATAGAACATGTTGATGGGTACACTTGGCTAGACTTGTTGTATTTCTGTTTCAGAAAGTTGCCTTTTCTCTTCTAAGGATTCGTCTAATTTTAAATCTGATTTGAGCAGAAAGGGATAACAGTGCTGCAACTGGATCGCCTGCTTCAACTCTTGATGGTAGTGTGAAACCTGGAAGGAGTGAAAGTGGTAGAGGAGGTCGTAAGAAGTAACTACCTATCCTTGTTCTGGACTTCTTCAATTTTCACTTCTAGATATATTTATATTTTGAATCTATAAGTTGAGGCTTGTGATCCTAGTGATTTATTTATTTATTAATTTTTGTAGTTACTTTTTCCCCTTTAAGTAAGTTGCTTTATAGTTTAAACTTATAAGGGAAAACGTCTGAACTGATGGGAGGTGGTTGCCTTTGATAAAAGAGAAAAGGAGTAACAAAGGGCATGACTACTGGTGCTTTTTAGAAGTCACTTTTTAATCCTTAAGTAGTGATGTGGGAATAGTCTTGTTTACTTTTCTTTTGGATAATCTCTTTTCTGCTTGACTTGATCTCTTTTCTTCTTGTGTTTCTCCTGCTTGGGCTTGTCAAGGGTTCCTGGATGTTTCCTTCTTTCATTTGACACATGATTTATTTTAAGGGGAGAATAGGTCTGACACACCAGTTTGTGAGTGTAATGATTAATTTCTGGTTTTAGTGTAGTTTAATCAAATTCTGGTTTTGCTGATAATCTATCAAGTAATTAAAAAAATTTCTTTTGTGCAATTTGTTTGGGTTTCTTTCTAATAGTTCGTTACTTGCTTCTCATTTGAATATAATATATAATTTCTAAAGAAGACTAGTAGTTCGAAATCTGTAAATGTTGGTGAAGTTTTATTACAGTAATGTGAATCTTTTATTTGGATGTGTTGACCGCCTTGATAACCATGCAAAGTGTGTTAAATGTCGAAAGGGACAATAATAAGTGCAACATATGTAAGAGAGATTACAATCTCTTTGAATTTGTCTCAAAACTACGTCTTAGTGTATAGGTTTGGGTACTCCCCCGGGTGGTTCCTTTATTATTACTTTAGAAGGTCGTACTTGGGCCAATGACCAAATGCTCACTTAATGAATGTTTGGTCACAGTTTCAAGTCTTGGAAACAGCTTCTCTCTAAATAGAGGTTAGGATGCGTACATCTGACCCTTCCCAAACCTTGCTATTTAAGAGACCCTTGTGCGCTGGATATGACAACTTTAACACGACACCATATACTCTTGCCACTTAATGCCCCACTATTTTTTCTTGCCATGTTATATTAACTTCCAAACACTGAAATATCTATTGGTGAACCAATTATAGAAAATAACTTACTATCATTTTGGTTTAGAAATAAGCAGAGGAGATGGCTGGATTTTTACTAATTCTATTAATACAAACCCGAGAATCTATCCGGAACTTTTAAACTTTTAGTAATTGGACAGTGGAGTTGATTTGTTGGTTACAAGAATAATGGTTTTCCAGTTAATATTGTCCTTCTCATTTTGCACTTTGTGGTCTATTAAAAGCACTTCTTGTTCATTTATATATACTTCAGATGTATATCACAAGTTTTTTGTATTTGTGCCAGACTCCGGATAATGTGATATAGATAAAATGGTCAATTTTTTTTTGGCAGGACACGCCTCATCGCTGCAGCAGCAGGACCATCACCAATGGCTGCAAACCCTTCAAGCATGGATTTAGATCTACCGGTGGATCCAAATGAACCCACATATTGTCTCTGCAACCAAGTGAGCTACGGAGACATGGTAGCATGCGACAACCCTGATGTACGTATTACAACTTGTTTAAGTGCTCTAATGATGGAATAATCTAGAACTGCCAAAGTTCTAAGGAAAGCAATTGCTCTCTTTCTCTTCTCTGAACAGTGCAAGATAGAATGGTTTCATTTTGGCTGTGTTGGTTTGAAAGAACAACCCAAGGGGAAATGGTATTGCTCAGACTGTGTCGGAATGCAGAAGCGCAAAAAAGGGAAATGATATTTGCACATATTGTTCCCATCAGACTTCCTCTGCCTTTGGTATGTTTACATTGCAAATCTACTTGAAACATTTATGATATGAAATTAAAAAAAAACTAAATTAAATTAAATTATCGTATTGTAATCTTTAAATTAGGTTTAGGTCCATTTGATCACATGTTAATGGCTGCTGCGGTTAGTCAAAATAAGGAAGAGTACCATAATCTTTCCGAACCTCATCTTTTTCTACTTCAAGTACACAAGTCGAGTTCCATTTACTCATTAGCAACTTTATATAGACATTTTCATCTGAATATTTTGGAAATTGTTTTTGATATTTTTACATAGTCGTCTTCTCACGCGAGAAGAAAGTGGGTCCCACATTTAAATATATATAAAAAGATCATATAGAAATATCAAAAATTTATGTGAAAATAATACTTTCCGTTTAGAAATCTGATTCTAAATAAAGAAGATTATGTAATTTAATTTTTCACTAGTATTTGTTTGAAATAAAATTATGGCAATCTAGTAATTGTAATCTTGCATTCTGGTGTAACAATTTTTGTAATTTGTTTTTTGACCAAACAAGTTCATCAACCTAGTGCGATATGAATAATGGTTTATTATGTTAATTTTCAAAATAATCAATTAAATATAGGATAAATATTTAATTAATAAATTTAAAGGTAATTGTAGTTATTAAATTATTATATGCTTATTTAAATTATAAATTATTGAATTATATATTGTAGATTCCTTCAATCAATTATTATGTTAAATATGTGAATGAAGTGTATATTTATATAGTTATGACTATGAGAAAATAATTATTTTAATTTTTTAAGTTTATAATAGAATTCTATATTAGTGCTTATTAGATAAAATTTACTTGAAATTTTAATCCAATAAAATTATGAAACTCAAATTTAATAAATTTAATTTAATTATGACAATTAGTTAGTAATGAATCCGTTATAATTTTTAGCTAATTTTACGGTTCTTATGTTAAAAAAAAGACCACGTATATTATTAATATATTTATTTGATAAAATTTTGAGTTTAAATGAAATTAATTTAGTTAGATATTAATTAATAATAAAATTTATGAATAATATTAATATAATTAAGTCACGTGAGATGTACTCAAGGGATATTTATTTTCGATATATTAAAAAAATTGTAATAGTAAAATTATCCTACATAAATTTTGTTAAGATATATTATCTTACATAAATTTGTGATAAAAATAATCTTGTAATAAGCTTGGTAAAACAAATATATATTTTGAGTTATATGTATACACAGAAGCTGTGTATTATGATGACGGTTCACCCGACGTCGAGCCTAGAATAACTATGGCAACAGGTCTCGTCGTTATAACTCAAAAAATCGTCACTATAGCCAATTGTGTACTAGACACATGTGTACATATATTTTTTTCATATATTTTTTTATTATTTATAGAAATTCCTTTTCTACTGTAGATATAAAAACAAAAATTAAGCTCTTGTTTCTTAATAGTGGTGCACAAACAGGCTGTCTGGCCTGGCCTGATCAAGGCCTGCCAGGCTTTGACCATTGATCAGGCCGGGCCAGGCCCAGGCTCATATAATAAAAGGCCGGGCCATGCCAGATAATTGAGTAAAATTCATGGTCTGAAAAGGCCTGTTTGTCAGGTCCAGGCCAGGTCAAGGTCAGGCTAAGCAAGGTCAGTCCTCTTTCATAAATTTTTTGGGACAATTATCCTTGAAGTCTCCTTTAATTTATAGAAATTTATAGAACAGAGGCAAGGATAAGAGAAGCTGTTTTAAACGATGTGGGACTTTCTTTGCATCTAATGTACTTGCTTTTATTTGAAGTGTGATCCTTGGCTCCTTGCAAGTTGTTTTTGAAATTATAAAGTGAAACATTATCAAATCTTTTGTCTATTAGTTCAACTTTATTGTGAGGCTTCTAGGTCCTCGAGGAAACTCCTTAAAGCAGGTGGAAGCTTCTACAGGATGCCGCGTATATATTAGAGGAAAGGGTTCTATTAAAGATCCTGACAAGGTAATATATTTTTTCAAAGGATATGAATTTTTTGGATCCTTTAATATTGAAATGGTGAGGCCATATTTAAAATGTGAATACTGTTTACTGATAAAAACATATTGTATTTGCCTTAATTTTGCAATAGACTGGGTGCTTATTTCTTATTTCTTTTTCTTTTTTTCTGAAGATTCTTATGTGCTTTTTCATGCTTCAATTCTGAAGGAGGAGAGTCCGAGGGGCAGACCAGTTTATGAGCACCTAAAGTTTAGTCCACATATTCTTATGTGCTTTTCCTTAATAAATGCTATCAAGTTGAGTCCACATATTCTTGCACTAGTAACAAGTTGAACTCAACTCCAGTTTCTCAACAAGACCTTGTCCCAACTACTAGCTATTTCTGTTTCATCGTTCTGCTCTTAGGGCAATATCTATTCTTTTGTTAGCTAATAGCTTTTGTGTACAGTAGCATTATTTGATGAATGATACCTAAGTCCCACATCCTCTACCGGCCAACTTATGATAGGAATTGGCAGCATAAATAAAACAAGTATGGGCCCTTCGCCTATACACGTTAAAAATGTTTCAATTTGGAGTTTAATTTTGGCCTAATTTTTATGGACTAGACCAGTCTTTGGGCCAGGCCGGTCCAGGCTTTTACAAAGGCCGAGCCAGGCCGGATATTAGTTAAAATATGATGGTCTGATTACAGCCTTTCAGGCCGGCCCAGCCTGGTCCAGGCCTTGACCAAGCCTGGCTTTGACCAGGTCGGGCTCAGGCCGGATCAAGGCCAGGCTCCGGGCTGCGGGCCATTTGTGCACCACTATTTCTTAACAAGTTGACGTTCCTTCTGAATATAGTATTTAATTATTATAAATTTGGCTAGTATTTATTTATACTAATTTAGATAAAAAATGAACTAAAAATTTATAAAATCAAATTTGTACTTTTAATTATATATAAATAATTGATTGTGTACTGTTCCAATTTGTATTAAAATTAATAGTTCTCAAAATACAATAAATGACCTATTATTTTTGTTCCGATCTCATTTTGACTTTGACTATGAATTCAATTTGTACAAGAATAATTATATACACACAAATCTATTAATTATATTGAAACGCAGTACATGACACAATAACTTGACATATGTCATTTTCACAATTTAACACGTGTCTTGCTTAATTAATATTTCTTAACAAAATGATGAAAACAAACCCTAATTCATTTCCCTAAATTTTAGATTTATAATCCCCTAAATCACTACAAATCTAAACTGTTTTGATATTATCCTTTGTAATTTAATTATTATTTAATAAAATCACTACTTTATGCTATTAATTAATTTTTTAGATTTATAATCTTTTAAATCACTACAAATTTAAACAGTTAATAGCATAATGTCATTCTCTTAATTTTTTAGATTTATAATCCCCTAAATCACTACAAATTTAAACTATTTTGATAACATCATCTGTTTTGATATTATAATTTGTAATTTAATTATTATTTAATAAAATCATTACTTTATCTCAATACTACCCCCTACAATGTATATTTATTTGTTTTTCTGTATAAAATTTAATCATCGCACAATAATCTTAATTTATTCAAATTAAGATTGTTATTATTATATTCTTATTATATTTTAATTTATTCAAATTTTAGAACCCATTGTATGAGTCAACTAAGCAAATTTAAAATTAATTGCGTTAAGTCATCCTAATATGAAGCGTTGCAACGGTAGATTGAAAGATGGAAACATTAACAATATGAATGAGAGAAACGTGTTGGTTACTACGAACAATCAAATAGGAGAGAGAAACAATCAAATAATATTATTATTATTATATATATAATAGGAAAAAAAATAAAAGTACAGAACTGTGTAAATTTTGAATATACACATTGTAGACCTTACGATCGCAGAGTAGTCAATGGCTGATAGTAGAATATTGACTCTATTAGTGTAGAAACGTAGAGTAAAATGAGAATCAAATCAAAGCAGACACCTACATATCTTAGTCTTAATCACTTTCATCGACCAATAATATATTCCTTAGTGAAATGCTATGGCTAATCAATTTTGAGATACAAAACAATTGCAAACAAAAAATCAAAATAAATAAATAAATAATACTTGATTGCAAGCACAATACAAGAGCTAAATATTTCAATGGCAAAAGATGAGTATAAAAAGAATTAATGTGAAAGATTATTTTAATAGTATTATTTAATTATTATAACAACAACAAGCACCACCTACACAGTTTCCACTCTTGTATCCACAATTAGCACATACAAAATTGCAACCAGTATGTATAAATCTAGCTTCAAGAGAGTCTTGGCACGGAAGATTAGGTGGTACACATGGCATTTGGCAGGTAGGAGGATCTTCTTCTTCTTCTAATCCTTTAGTAGCTGCCCTGACTTTACCACCACTACTGGAAGTTAAGACCATTACAATGAGGAAGATGGCCATCATTTTTCCCAAACTCATAATTGGTTCCATTTTTTTGAGTTGAGTTGGTTCCATTCACTACTTTATGTTATTAATTAATTTTTTAAATTTATAATCTTCTAAATCACTACAAATCTAAACAGTTAATAACATAATGTCATTCTCTTAATTTTTTAGATTTATAATCCCCTAAATCACTACAAATCTAAACTATTTTGATAATATCAATTGTTTTGATATTATCATTTATAATTTAATTATTATTTAATAAAATTACTATTTTATCTCAATTCTACCCTCTACAATGTATATTCATTTGTTTTTATGTATAAAATTTGATCATCGCACAACAATTAACCATATTCTTAATATATTTTAATTTATTCAAATTTTAAAACCCATTGTATGAGTCAACTAAGCAAATTTAAAATTAATTGCGTTGAGTCATCCTAATACGAAGCGTTGCAACGGGAGATTGAAAGATGGAAACATTATCAATTTTTTTTAATACAATGATGATACTATGTTTACAATATGAATGAGAGAAACGTGTTAGTTACTACGAACAATCAAATAGGAGAGAGAAACAATCCAATAATAATATTATTATTATTATTATATATAGGAAAAAATAAAAATAAACAATTGTGTAAATTTTGAATATACACCGTTTCCAATTCACACTACAATCGCAGAATAGTCAATAACTGATAGTAGAATATTCACTCTATTAACCAACCTGAATAAATAAAAATGGTTAATCGACCCATTTGATTCTAGTTAATATGGTTTGACCCAACAGTTAACCAACTATATTGTCAGGTCTAAATGTAGAGTGAATCCTCAAATAATAGAGTGACTAATCTACGATCGTAATGTGTATACATTTGAGAGTTCGCATAGCTACGCAACTCTATTAACTTCTATATATTATTATTATTACTGACCCTTTTAATCAATATATATATATATATATATATATATATATGGAAAATTCTATTTTTTGGGAACACAAAATAATTCATACATTAAGGAAAAAAATAAACTCACCAAAATGAGAATCAAATCAAAGCAGACACCTAAAGATCTTAGTCTTAATCACTTTCATCGACCAATAATATATTCATTAGTGAAATGCTATGGCTAATCAATTTTGAGATACAAAACAATTGCAAACAAAAAATCAAAATAAATAAATAATAATAATAATAATCATACTTCATTGCAACCACCACAATACAACAGCTTAAATAATATTTGTATGCCAAAAGATGATTGTGAAAGATTATAATTAATAGATATTCGATCATATATATAATTGGATACAGTGCAATATTTATTTAATTATTATAACAGCAACAAGCACCACTTACACAGTTTCCACTCTTGTATCCACAACTAGCACATACAAAATTGCAACCAGTATGTATAAATCTTCTAAGAGAAGCATAAGAAGAGTCTTGGCATGGAAGATTAGGTGGTACACATGGCATTTGGCAGGTAGGAGGATCATCTTCTAATCCTTTAGTAGCTGCCATGACTTTACCACTAATACTGGAAGTTGAGACCATTACAATGAGGAAGATGGCCATCATTTTTCCCAAACTCATAATTGGTTCCAGTTGAGTTGAAATGCTTCGGTGCAGCTCTTTATTTATATAGATTTATGATTTGCTAGTATTTATGATTTACTCACGTGATCGATTTGGGTTATGGAAAGAAGGAGTATTTATCGTAATTGCTTTCAAATATATATTTAAAACGTGTGTATTCACAATAAAACTTTATTTCCTTTTCTAAATACTCTCAAATCAGGGATAACATTTAAAGTCGGATGGATTTTTAAGATTTTTTTTTTTTAAAATTGTCCAGCGAAGGTAAAGATTTATTCCTCCAAAATATCAGAAACAATTATAAAAACTGTATCCCACAATTATAAAACATAATTAATTTTGAATCTTTCATTTGACAAAACAGTTCAAATTTCATCTCAATTCTTCCAACTTAATCTAAAGGCTCACATTTCATCTCACACTAAAAATTCTGGCCCAAATCAAATTCACCCCTAAAAATTCCCGCCTAAATCAAATAATAATAATGATAATAATAGTAATAATAAAAATAAAAATGATAATAATGATAATAATAATAATAATAATAATAATAATAATAATAATTTATTTGGCTTAAATATAAATTACTACCCTAAACTATTAGCTTTTTTTCACTTCGATAATTGACCTTTTAATTTTTTCAATCAGATTATTAAACTAATAATTTTTTTCATTTCGATCCAACTTAAGTTGCCACATCATAAATTGATAAGACTTTAATGCTCAATCCCACCGTTCAAATCGAAGATCCAATTTAAGTTGCCACATCATAAATCAAAGTCACCGTTCAGCACTGAAGTTGGAGGATCAGAAGCGATTTTAATATTAGACAAAAAGATAATTTAAATAAATTATTGGATAAGACCTTTTTTTTAGTTTAATTGTCTAATTTTTTTTAATTACATATAAGCATTAGTTTGTCTAGTCAGCTGGCCACATCATCAATTTATGATGTGACAAATTAAATTGGATCAAATTGAAAAAAATTAATAGTTTAATGATCTGATTGAATAAATTAAAAGGTCAATTATCGAACTAATAGTTTATAGTAATTTATATTTAAGCCTAACATAGACCATAATATTATAATAGTACTAATAATACTAATACTAATAATAATATTTATTATTATTATAATTATAATAATTATATTATAATATTTTTTAAATTTTAATCTAATTTTCCGTTAATCTTTCGGCACAGACAATTACTAATACTTTAATAAGACAGACGGAATTGATTTATCTAAATTGTGCATAATTTTGCAATGGAAGAAGACAACTAAAAAAGAGTTTGAATCCTGGGGTCCTTGTGACAACATTGAGATTCTATTAATCCTACATATACCAAATCTACTACCCTCATTTTCATTATTATATTTGGATGGCTTTGGCTCACTCAAACTCTCCTACTGGGAAAATCCATGCATCCAAACTAATGTATGCGTAGGTTGAATCAGTTTCACTTTTGGAAGACTATCAAAAATCCATGCCGCCCATACCGCCCATGCCGCCGCCCATTGGGACTTCCTTCTCGTCCTTAGGAAGTTCAACAACGATAGCTTCTGTAGTTGTCATCAAGGAAGATACACTGCAAACGTCCAAACATATACAGCAATCAGTTGCTTCATCAAACTAAAAACTTGAAACCAAGAATCTCAAATGGGGTTGCCATCTTGCTTACCTTGCTGCATCAACCAACGCTGTTCTTATTACTTTCAATGGATCAATAATTCCGGCCTTAACCATATCAACATATGCACCTGTTTGTACAAAAGTCCGATAAGAGTTTAATGAGTTCACCGATAATAAACTTAATGAGAATACGATTTCAGCAAGACAAATGAAACAAATGAATTTACACACCTTTGGCTGCATCAAAACCAAGATCAGGGTCGTCCTGTTCCAACAGCTTGCCAACAACAACAGCCCCCTCTACTCCAGCATTAGAGGCAATCGTATGCACTGGTGTCTGCAATTACAAGTTCATATTCTGGTTTAGTACAAGGTAGATTAGAGTTGAGAAATGAAACACTTGTTGAAAATATCAAGGAGAAAGTTCTTGGACCAGAGCAATCACATTGAGTTCAAACAACTGAAGACATATTAATTATACCAACGCATAGTGTCATTTGTTAAATCAGATACTGCTAACAGTTTAAATATTCAGAAAAATCCAGACCTTCAAGGCATCCCGAATAATTTGTACGCCAATCTTCTGATCAAAGTTGGCTGTTGGCAGTTTGTCCAACTCTTTGGTTGCATAAAGAAGAGCAACACCACCACCTACATAAAACTTGACTTAATTGACCATGCTCAATGGTTCTTTTTTAATAATTATGCAGGAAAAGAGATGTAAGAAAAATTACCTGGCACAATTCCTTCTTCTACAGCTGCCTTTGTGGCATTCAGAGCATCTGTTACTCTATCTTTCTTCTCACCTACTTCAGTTTCACTAGCTCCTCCAATCTACAAAGAATAGCAATATTTTAACTACTGATATGCACCGGCGTATAATACTAAAGTTGGACATATTAACTACAGTTTCAGATATTTGAGAAGCAAAATTTAGCTCAACTAGCAAAACCTCTTTCAGGAAATTAGACTGACCTTCAATACAGCAACACCGCCAGAAAGCTTTGCTAATCTTTCTTGAAACTTCTCCTTGTCATAATCAGAGGTGCTCGACTCGATTGCTGACCTTATCTGTTATTACAAACAGAAGTTCAGAGGAAATTCTGTTATGATCTGAAGAAATGCAAACAAAGGTGCGAGAGTTGCTCTGAAGGTATTGAACAGCGGCCAATTGCTGTCATTTTAAATTATAATAAAATGATATTTGGAGTATACAAACAAACAAAGGAAGTTATACAAACCTGTTCACACCTTTCTTCTATAGCCTTTTTGTCACCAGCACCATCAAGAACAACTGTGTCATCTTTGGATATTGTAACCTAAATCAAAAACCTCTATTAGTAAACCACTAGAATGCACTAGGGAACATAAAGATGTTATTCTTTAGCCATTGTATATTCAAAAAGAAAATATTTTATGAACAAAATAGTTCAATTTTTATTACTCAGAAACATGGTTAAAAGAGAAATGTTATTGTCAGAACAAAAAATTGCAAATTCCAGTCGTGGTACATCTTGGAAATTAATATTTCCAGAATCATTTTAATAGTACTAATCAAATATCAAATATGTACTTTCCTCAATTTGTAGTCCATCTTACCTCTTTGCACGAACCAAGCATATCTAACTCTACATTATCAAGGTTCATACCAAGTTCTTCAGTTATAACCTATAAAAAAAATAGGGGAGATCCATTAGCTAATGCTGTTATTAAACTCAAAAGGATAATATAAAACATAAAACTTGTCTATAGAAACATAATTAGCAGAATATACCCACCTGGCCTCCAGTAAGAACAGCAAGATCCTGAAGATTAGCCTTTCTGTTCTCTCCAAACCCAGGAGCTTTGATTGCACAAACCTACGGAGATGCCAGCAGACAATTAACAACCGAAATAACTGACAAAATAATGAAATAACGACTTAAGTGAGAAATTAATTCATAGAAGAAATCAAACTGCCACATATGTACAAACAGAGAACCTTGACTCCTGCACGAAGCTTATTGAGGATGAGTGTTGCAAGTGATTCACCTTCCACATCTTCAGCAACAATCAGAAGGGGCCTTTGTTTCTGAAAAATAATAATCCAATCTTATGAATTCAAAAACACAATCTACACTAAGAGAACAGTTGCTTAACTAAATAGAAATAGACTGATACGTGATAAGCCTAAGATCTGTTACCTTCAATGCTAATTCTAGTACTTTCACCACAGCATTTATACTTGAGATTTTCTTCTCGTGGATTAAAATGAGAGGGTCATCTAATTCCTGTAACAAGTCAGGAAAACTTTAAATCTGAAGTGAATACTACCAAGCTGAAGAGAAATTGAAGCATCAGTTATCGTTCTTCAATCTTCCATCACAACCCATAAAAATGCAATATAACCAACTGTTAAAGCAAGCCTGACTTACACATTTCTGGGTCTTCTGGTTTGTGATAAAATACGGGGAAATGTAGCCCCTGTCGAGCTTCATTCCTTCAACAACTTCCAATTCATTATACAATGTCTTCCCATCCTGCATCAGTTTGAAACAAAGTCATATTCACATTCTTGAGCTTAAACTCTTGGGATAAGAAATTGAACAACTAGAAACGTCACAGAAAACATGTTACTTGTTAAAACCGGATTTTCACAAAATTGAGATGTGTTGAGGAATATGCATGCAACAGGAAGCACCATAGTATGATTAAAGACGAATTAATTGCTCCCACAAGGTTTTAAGAATGGCAGAATTTTATTGATAAATGTGTTTGACATCATACATTACACTGTTTGAGACGAAATTCTCAGGAATCCTATTATTATATGATGACAAATCAAACCTATCATTTCAGATTTTAGGAAACCTGATCATTTCAACTATTCCATATTGTTAATGGCATAAACTTTCTCTTTCATTCATCTAACATAAAATTATAATGTTCACAATACCTCTACCTATCCTATATACATTGGTACTTTCTTCTCTCCTATAACAATTAAGGTGAAATATAAGATATATAATTAACTTACTTGAATAGTAATTACTCCCTCCTTGCCAACTTTCTCCATTGCTTTCGCAATTAGCTCACCAATCTCTCTCTCTCCATTTGCAGATATTGTGCCGACCTTTTAAAGTGCAGAAAAATCAGTGGCATTACTAGGTAAGACCCATATGCCATAATAACACCATAAATCAAGCATTATACAAACATGCTAATACTAAATCAATAAGTTAAAGTTAAAAAACAAGCCTGTGCTATTTCTTCAGATGTGCTTATCATCCGTGCCCTGCTCTTCAAGTTTGTTACCACAGCATCTACAGCCATGGTAATACCACGTCTAAGGTCCATTGCATTCATACCAGCTGCAACCGACTTGCACCCTTCCGTAAAGATCGCGCGGGTGAGGATGGTGGCACATGTAGTACCTATACATAACAGCAATGATTAATGTATATGGCTAGAGTTAAGCACATGCCAATTAAGTTTACCATACATGTAGGACAGAGAACTTCTAAATCCATGGTACATAAAGTACAGTAATTTTCTACACACACAAAAAGACGTGAAAAGCATTGCTTTAACACCACTACCATTAAACAAGAAAGTGCAAAAATATAAAAATAAAACTTTACCATCACCAGCAACATCATTGGTGGCATTTGCAACCTGTTTGACAAGGCTTGCCCCAATGTTCTTCACTTTGTCCTTGAATTCAATACTCTTGGCCACAGTAACACCATCTTTTGTAACCTTAGGTGCCCCATAAGACTGTTCAATCACCACAGTACGCCCCTTCACAAGAAAAGCCACCAATTTTAATTCTTAGCCATATTGTTTCAATATCCCAAAGAACTTCCATAATAAAAAATAAAAATAAAGAAAACAAAGAATACAAACGCCAATTAAAGTCTACTTCGTCATTGATTGAAACTTCAAAATAATAGTACTAGATAGTAGAGGCTGATTGGCTACTTCACAACTGTCCATAATTCTTTCTTGATAATTCAAGTAAAAACAAATTCTACTTTTCTAAACAATCTGCTTCTTTCACCCCATATTCGCAGGGCAGAGATAAAACTAAACTATCAAACAAATGTTCTTTTGAAGAAGATGGAAAACCTCATCTCATCCACCCTGAATAGATTGTGCTCCAAAAAACAGAATAAACTCATTTTAGAAAGAAAAATGACTCACACATAATATAAAAGCATACAACAGAATCCAAATTCTGAATTTATCAACATATTCACAATTCTGAACTCAAAAAATATAGCTGTAATTGGAATCGACTTGAGAGCCAACAGAATGTACTTGCACCAAGTAACTGAAGGACATCTTTTTCTTTGATTAATCACATAAATAAAAATCAAATCTTTGTATAACAGAACATCAAATTAAAATTATTTTAAGTGTAGGGACTAAAAATTATTGACAAAGGCACAAGAAAATGATTAGCGTGGACAAAAGAGGGGAGTACCTTAGGGCCCATAGTTACTCTAACTGCATCAGCAAGCTCTTCAACACCCTTAAGCATCAAAGCCCGGGCTTCAACTCCAAATCTAATATCCTTGGCCGCATAGTTTCTGTTCCAACTCAGCCTACTGCCAATCTTTTACAAATAGAGAAAGGAATTTATATTCAGCAAAATAAATGAATTTCAGAAAAAGTATTACAAAAAGAGATTCTTTATAATAATAACCTGTTGGGTGCTGTTTGTAGCAATCCTGCACAGTGAAAACAAATGGGTTTGTTCATTAGAAGATCAAATTAACTAATTACAGAAAAAGAAGATATCAGCTATGGAATCAAATGGATTAATGTACCGAGCTTTGGAGGCAAGATTTGCTGCAAATCTATACATGCTTTTTTTTCAGAGACTGATACAGAAAGTTGTGATTTTTTGTGGGATTGGTAGGGAAAGTTGAGATTTTGCAATACAGAAGATGTCGACGAAAGGGTATGCTTACGGCCAGAAACTTGGGGGAGGAGTGCAGTGAGCGTATATTATAAGACGAAAGGAGGGAGGAGCACTGGCTCCTATTAATTAGAAGAGGGAGGGAAGGGTCTAGAAGCAGCTTCTAGGGTTTTAGGGGTTTAAGTTTTTACATCCAAACTGAACTTGTAACAAGAATATTTTTAATTAATTATTTATTTATTTATAAATTCCAAGTAGTATGTATGACATTGCAAGGAGGTTACGTGATAAAGGGTAATGTGTAAAATTATATGTTAATTTTATTTATTTTGCAATGTACATATGCTTTTTTTATAATTTTTATTATTTTAAAAATTGTTTGGCGGACTTAAGCAGCAAAAATATGTCAACGATCTCATTTATTTAATTTTTGTTAGTGTAAAATAATTTTTTTAAATTTTACATGAAACATTATCAAAAATTAATATTTTAAAATTTAACAAAATTATTTTAAATTTTGTAGAATTTTAACGTAAATCTAATTCTGCCTAGGCGGAGCCTAAACGTCTAATCAGTCGAAAATTAATCTGACCTAGACATAAATTTTTAAAACAATGCTATTTATTTGAAATGAACTACTACTACATATAGTATTAGTAGGGAGTTGATATGGATTCTAGGTTTTTATTCATCGTGCTCGATTATAATATTACTAAATTTCGTAAATTTTGTTTTTAGTATAGTTCAACTATTAAAATTAGAACGCATTTATCATCTACAATATTTTATGTTATTTATGTTTATTAAATTGAGGAATTTAAATATGTGTGAAGGGGTTATGCCTTGTTCGGGAATAATTTATAAATTGATTAAATCAATTTATAAGTTATTTTTTACTATTAAAGTGTGATAACCATTTATTTTTTGACTTATAAGTTAAGTTTTAAGTTAAAAAAATAAGTAATTATTTGTCATTTATTTTAAAATAATTTATAAGTCATTTTAAAATAAGTAATTATTTGACCAAATACAATGTATATTTTCCCCTCTTTTATTTTGTCCATCTTTTTTATAAATGACATTTTTAGTAATTTTCATATTTATTTTAATTTATAAGTCATTATGAGCCGAACACTTGCATAATTTGTTTTAACTTAATTTTTGATTTATAAATCAAACTGATACCGTACATTTTTATTTATAAATCACAACTTATAAATTATTTTAAAATAAATCATTAAGTTTTCTCCCAACTAGAATGGCACAAACTAAAACACTTACTATTCTTGGGTATCATCTTTTTGAACTTTAATGAATTCAGGTGATAGAATTATCTCTATATAAATAACATAATTCAAAGGTGCCCAAAAGTTTCTGACCGGAGGTGTGTATTATATATATATATATATATATATATAATTGTATAAAAACACGTCATTTTTGTGAGATAGCTCACTCAATTAGTTGTCACATTTTTTTTAATTTAGTACTTTTTTAAATATAAATATAATAAATTTTTAATTTAATTTTCAAATTAATTACAAGTCCACTCAAGTTTATTAAGTGAACCAAACACCACCTAAGGCGTGGGTTCACTGTTCAATGTTCATCTTCTTTGGTAAACCAATTTGTGAACAGATTCCCAAATTGACTGTTCTGTTCTGTTCTGTTCATTAGAAGAAGAAAAAGAAGAGAAAGGAAGATGACAGAGGCTGTGATAAGGAACAAATCTGGAATGGCCAGCGTGAAGGACATGCCTATCCTTCAGGACGGCCCCCCTCCCGGCGGCTTTGCTCCGGTTCGCTACGCCCGGAGGATCCCAAGCAAAGGTCCCAGCGCCGTCGCCATCTTTTTTGCTGCTTTGGGTACTTTCTCTTGGGGCATGTACCAGGTCGGCAAAGGCAACAAGATCCGAAGGTATACCCACATTTTCCCACTTTTCTCCATTTCTCTATGTATTCGTAATTGTGTTTTATTTATTTACTTTTTTTATGTGGGTAGTGTTTGATTATGTTAGAGTGATGATGGTAGGTGTTTAAGTCTGGAAATAGTAATAATATTTTGAAGGAGTCCCAATAAAGTGAGGAATTTTTTTATGGGTGTTGTTGATTTGAGCTGTTATATTGGTAGTTATGTGGGATTTGATTTTTCTTGTCGTGTTCTTTGGCTTTTACAAGTTTTTCAAATTACACATTAATACTAAACCAGAATTCCTAGGGTGCAAAATTTGATATTTAGGTGTAAATTTAAAATATTAACACCAAAGTTCAGGATCTTGGAATATGTCTTAAATTGTTGTAATGATGTTGTTGATTGAGCTGGAAATTGGGGGGAAGTATGTACTCAAGTGTTGAGACTTGAAGGAACTGCTAATATGAAGTTAATTTGGTAAGCTCGTAAACTTCTGCAAGGTATAATTATATTGGTGGATTACTATTGAAATTAACTACGGACTCAAAAGTTTTAAAAGCATGAGTAGCTTTTCCTGCAATGATGGTAATTACTAATGCCCGTATGTTATGAATAAACAATTAAAGCAACAGTGTTTGATTTGTAACATATTGAAAGGGATATGCCAAAATGAGAATGGCCAAGCAGAGCATGTGAAATGGATTGTCCAGTTTTACTCAAAATCAGAGTCCAAAAATGTCAACTTGAGTTGAGTCGTAGTCCTCTTGAAACTGCCCAATTGATTAAAGCATGTATGTCAGTGTGAAATTTAAGCATAGGTAGTGATGGTGGAAAACTGGAAGTACATTGATTCAAGAAAGAAGCAGGCGTTACATATTTGAATTAAGTCGAGGTTCAAATTATTACCAAAAGAGAGGAAAAGGTAGAAGCAGTAGGGATGTCATGACATCCTATACTTACTTTTATCTACACAATATATGCCTCCTGATCCAAAGCTGACTTTTGGGGGAATTCTTTTTTCTTCATCTTTTGATAGGAGAATATGATGCAGTTTTTCATTATGCCTTGTAATATTATGATTTACTGGTATTGTGTCTTGGAATCTCAAGGTTTCATGTATTCACCATGTCATCTATGATCTATTATATGGATTATGGACATGCCTACTGCCAGTTTGTTATCTGTCTCTTTATTGTTCCACAAGTATTTTTAGTTGCCTGCCTTTCTTAAACATTAACTTTTGCTACTCCTACTAGCGTACTACAATACAATAAGAAGAGTAATAATATATACGATTGGATCTTTATACAGGCTCCACTTTTATCATCCTTTTATAAAAGTATCAGCAATATAGTTTAGTTAAAGGATCAATAATAATTGATGCCCAAAGCTGTTATACAGTTAACAATTTGAAATCACCAAGGCATGGTATACTGATAATATCTGTGTTGTGTAGAGCAATTAAGGAAGAAAAATATACAGCTCGCAGAGCTATCCTGCCCATGCTTCAAGCCGAAGAGGATGAAAGGTAATTTACTTTTTTCCTTCTGCAGTCCTTTTCCTCTAATAAGTTCCAAATTAGTTAACCTTGTCTTCTTCTCCATTCTGGTTGCTTCTATAGATTTGTAAAAGAATGGAAAAAATATCTCGAGGAAGAGGCCCGAATCATGAAGGATGTTCCTGGTTGGAAAGTTGGTTAAAGTGTCTACCACTCTGGACGATGGATGCCTCCTGCAACAGGTGAGCTCCGTCCCGAGGTCTGGTAAGATATCAGGTTTGGTGTTAGTTGCTGTTCGTTTGGGTGTTATGCGATTGTCGAGAACCACTGTTTTCTTCTTCATCTGAAGTTGATGGTTTCCATGGGTTTTTTGTCAGTTTGTGTTTCTTCCCAGGAAATAAACGTTGTATCTAAAACAATCTTCTATATGCACATAGATGTTGCAACAATATCTCTATGTTAAATCTGCGATCTATTAAAGTTTTTGGATATCACTATTGAACTATAGATGTTCAGGTCTTTCTTTCATATTAACTCGCAGTTTCGAAACTCCAGTTTATTAAATGATTTGTTGATGGTCTCGGAGACAACTTTTTTTGCTTGGGAATTGTGTGCAATGTGATACAAGTTTGGTCCACTTATTTTAAATTTAGATGATGGCTCTATACCATCTTGTTTTAGATGAGATTTTCTGAGATAAATTTATTCTGTTCCAATATGTTTTGGGGAAGAATTTTTAATTTTTTTTACTAATATATCATGACCTACGTTTTTATTGCGACATCTCATTAAAATAAGGATATTAGAATGCAGACATCATTTGCAACTAGGCGTAAATGAATCGAGTCTAGTCGAATATTGAGTTTTTCAGATTTAGTTTACAAAATTTATCGATTTATCGAGTATAAAATAAAGTTTAATTTTGATTTTGTTAAGGCCACCGATAATGACAGAACAATAATGATGATGTTAAGGTAACAAATGTCCTTAAAAGTTTGAAATGTCGTTAAAATACGTGTAAATTTACATCAATTTGAAGTTTAATATGACGTCGTTTCACCTTAAAAATTAAATTGTATTTCTAATTGAAATATTTGAAAATACTTGTTACTTTATGACGTTGCTTTTTGAAATGCTTGAAACAACTTAAAAAAAATGTTATTTTATGTTGTTGCTTTTTGGATCAACTGCTACTGTGCATTGATGGATTTTTTTGTACTATTAATTTGATTTTTATTGTTTATAATTTATGCTACTCTTAATTAGTAGTCACAGTACTCTATTATTGTAGATAAATACATATATAAATATTTATAATATATATATATATTTAAAACCTATAAAAATAATAATCTATGAGTTAGACCTAGACCTAGTACTAGACCTACCCACCCTTTCCTCTCTCTCCAAATCTCCAACCTCCAAATTCATAATCCAATAACTCTTATATCCACCCTTCTTTTTCTCTGTTTTTGCAGTTATATCAAATATTAAATTTAAAAATTAATAGAATGATAAGATATTTTTATCTTAAAGTAGGAGAGTCAAGTGGAGCGGTGCTTCCATGTTCCGGTACAAGCTGGTGTTGTTTTTTCCAAACCTGTTTACTCAGTTTAAACACATAAGTGTAAAAAAAACCTAATAAGATAAGTAGTACCTCATGTCCCATTGGAACTAAATACTTTTTTAATTGAGCAATCTTGCAAAAATCAGTACAATAACCTACAAAAAAATTCCCAAAAAGTTAATACATTTGCATCAATACTATATATCATTTAGTCAAAAGCACAAAAGAACAAATTCTACTTTTATAAATAATACTTTTGGTGCAAAAAGCTTTGCATGCTTGCAAATATCAACAATGAATCGATTCCGTCCAATCGAATCTCTATATACTTCTAATCTTCAGCTTACATTAACAGTGAATTCTACATTTCAAAAATTTCAGTTAACCATCCCAAGAACAATGTGCTCCTTACATTAAAAGTGAATTTTACATTATAAAATCATCATTCAACACAACCATATTGAGACAAACAAATTAAATACATAAAACCTCATCCACAATTCTTACTAAGTAATGATTATTATAGATAATTTTAATCAGTAATCACAATCAACACAACACAATCATTTTGAACCGACAAAAATAATTATTGTATTTCAAACCAATGTCTAACCACACTTGCTCATATGTTAAACAACTCATGCTCAACCATAAACGAATTCATAATAGAAATAGCAACATTTGTTTGCAATCACCTGATACTTTATGTAGTTGATTTTTGGAATGCTTAAAAATACATGTTACTTTATATGTTGTTACTTTTTGAAAAATTTGAAAATACCTAAAACTTTATGTTGTTATTTTTTGGAATGCTTGAAACAACTTGCTACTTTATGCTGTTGCTTTTTTGAATACTTGAAAAAACTATTATTTTATGCTGTTGCTTTTTGGATCAACAGTTACTGCCATTGATACAATTTTTTGTACTATTAATTTAATTTTTATTGTTTATAATTTATGCTACTCTTAATTAGTAGTCAGAGTACTCTATTATTGTAGATAAATACATATATATATATATATATTTATAATAAATATAAATATATATAATATATAAATATATATATTTAGAACCTATAAAAATAATAACCTATGACCTAGACCTAGTCCTAGACCTACCTTACCCTCCCTTACCTCACACTTTAAATCTCCAACCTCTAACCTCCAACCTCTAAATTCAAAATCCAATAACTCTTTTACATCCACCCTTCTTTTTCTCTATTTTTGCAGTTAAATCAAATATTAAATTCAAAAATTATTAACATGATAAGATATTTTTACCTTAAAGTAAGAGAGTCATGTGGAACGGTGCTTCCATGTTTCGGTACAAGCTGGTGTTGTTCTTTCCAAACCTGTTTACTCATTTTAAACACATAAGTGTAAAAAACTAATAAGATAAGTAGTATCTCATGTCCCATTGGAACTGAATACTTTTTAAATTGAGTAATCTTGCAAAAATCAGTATAATAACCTACAAATTTTTTTTCAAAAAGTTAATACATTTGCATCAATACTATATATCATTCAGTTAAAAGCACAAAAAGGCATTCTACTTTTAGTAATAATACCTTTGGTGCAAAAAACTTTTCATGCTTGCAAATATCAACAATGAACCGATTTCGTCCAATCGAATCTCTATATACTTCCAATCTCCAGCTTACATTAACAGTGAATTCTATATTTCAAAAGTTTCACTTAACCATCTCAGGAACAATGTGCTCCTTACATTAAAAGTGAATTTTACATTACACAATCTTCATTCAACACAATCATATTGAGACAAACAAATTAAATACACAAAACCTCATCCACAATTCTTACTAAGTTATGATTATTATAAGTAGTTTTAATCAGTAACCACAATCAACACAACACAATAATTCTGAACATACAAAAATAATTATTGTACTTTATGTTGTTGCTTTTTGGAATGCTTAAAACAACTTGCTGCTTTATGCTATTGCTTTTTTGAATACTTGAAAAAACTGTTATTTTATGCTGTTATTTTTTGGATCGACAATAATTGAATCAAATAACGTGAGATACTATGCAATAATTACTGTAACAATAATTGAACAAAACTGAGTGACTTCTCACATAAGCATCAATAATTAATACCGTGTGCTACTATGCAACCACGTGTATTACTGTACTTTTACTACCGAGTAGTTCAACAGTTTTAACGGTAAAACTTCCGCCGTTATTTTCATAAAAATATTTTTGTCGTTTTCTCAATCCGACAATAATTCCGTTGTGGGGTCCACCAATGATTGTGTCGTCGTACGGATATTCCCCGACAAAAAGAATATTCCTCGATCAAACAAATATTATATAACAACTTGCATACTTTGCAAAATTTATAAATATCACCCACAACTATAATATTATATCAAATCCACGCCATAATTTTGAAAAAATATTTCGAGAAAATTAAATCTTTATTCGTAAAATCTGGGGTCTCACAAAGTATATATTTAATTTAATAAAAAAGAATCACTTATCTCCTTCGGTGAATCAGTGATTTTAAATCTACACTAGAACAAATGTCTTTATTCTCACAGACGGCGCCAATGTTAACGTCAAATTTTGTACGCCTGATGAAATCCCCAAAACAGCGGTTGATGGAGTAGTTAATTATATCAAACTCACGAAATACATTCACACAAACATAAATAAAGACATATAAATATGAACACAAGAATTTATGTGGAAACCCAATTGGGAAAAAACCACGGAGAGAGAGTAATCCACTATAATAATATTGGGAGTACAAGATGTGTATATGGAGAGTACAAGTTGTGTATTTGTGTTGTATCTCTTGTGTTCCTGTATCTTTAAATCCTAGCTTGTAGCCGTATATATAGAAGCCACCTCCCCATGAATTCAACTAGGAAAAAGACTCCTTTTGTAAAATCACCTTATAACTACTGAATTCAATTAAGAGTATGAGTCATAATTAAACCTCCTTATCCTACCAAATAAGAAAACACAATCCTATTTTAATAAGGACTCTCCACTGTCACAATAAATACATATGTGTCATTACCAGATTCGGACCATTAAATAGACTAGGTTACACCATGGCTAGACACAAATAATCACATCCCAACAAAAAGATTACTAAAAATTAAGAACAAAATGATTAGAGAAAAGAGGCATGTCTCATAATATTTTCATATATATTTATCATTCTCTTTTACAATGCTCTTATTTATAGATACATGGACTTGGAAGTTTCAAAACTCAAAAGTCATGAGTTTAAAACTTAATGAACATGAGAGTTACTTAATGAACTTGGAAGTTCCAAAATACCAAAGATCATTACAATTAAATATAAATCTAGACATCTATAAATATATATGTTATAATTTTATAACAAACTTATATTTTTTAAATTTATTTCAACATTAACTTAAAAAAGTACATTAATATTATCCCCTAAACTTTTAACTTTTCACACATACATATAATTTACATGCATACGCCAACATATATATATATATATATATATATATATATATATATTCTGCTTCTCTAATAAACTAGTTCGTCAGCGAACTGACTATAGCGACGGTTCAATCCATCACTAAACCATAAAAAAGTTGATACTGCAGCTATAGCGACGGTTCACGTTCTAACTTAAAAAATCGATCTTTTGTGATTTAGCGATAGATGAATCGTTGTTAAAGTCGGTTCGTCTTTGATTCGTTTCCCGATTTGCTTTTGAAATTATATATATATATATATATATATATATATATATATATATATATATATATATATATAAATGATCCGTGGAATACGTTAGTTATTAACCCTGTTTCAACTAACGCTCATCTAGCCATCTAAAATTGGAGTTAATGGTTGAGATGAGCGCCCAGCCCCTAGAGGGAGTAGCAGACAACAAATTTCTTTTTATGTTGGCCGCTACTCCCTCTAGCGGCCAGTCAAAACGACGTATTTTGACTGGCCACTAGAGGGAGTAGCGGCCAACATAAAAAAATTTGGCTTAATTACTGATTACCCTAATTATTCTCGTAAAATAAAATAAAATAATAAATAATTATAAGAATAATTAGTAATTATCTTTATACTTATCCTTATACTTATTAACAAAATAAGTTTGTATAAGAATAATTACTGATTATTATTTTATGATTTTTAATTACAAATAGGAAATAGTGATTGAGTTTATATATTTGAGTAGAAATATAATATAAATTCAATCACTATTTTCTATTTATAATTAAAAATCATAAGATGATAATCAGTAATTATTCTTATACATAAGATTGAATTTATATTATACCCAATCACTATTTGCTATTTATAATTAAAAATTATAAAATAATAATCAGTAATTATTCTTATACATACTTATTTTGTTAATAAGTATAAGGATAAGTATAAAAATAATGACTGATTATCCTTATAATTATCCTTATAATTATTTATTATTTTATTTTATTTTATTTTATGAGAATAATTAGGATAATCAGTAATTAAGCCAAATTCTTTTATGTTGGCTGGTCGCTACTCTCTCTAGCGGCTGGGCGCTTATCTCAGCCATTAACTCCAATTTTAGACAGCTGGATGAGCGTTAGTTGAAACATGGTTAATAACTAACGTATTCCACGGATCATTTTCCATATATATATATATATATATATATATATATATATATATATATATATATATATATATATATATATATATATACATACGGTCCGGATCTTAAGCTCACCCCCCTTTAACGACGGATCGGGCGATAATTCGGTTCATCGCTATATGTAGAATTGTCGTCTTAACTTTTAGCGACGGACAACATATAGTGACGAACAACATATAGCGACGGACCAAACATATAGCGACGGACCAAATTATCTCCCGATCCGTCGCTAAAGGGGGGTGAGCTAAATAAAGGGTGAGCTTAAGATTCGGACCGTATATATATATATAGCAATGATCAAGAGCATACCCCTTATCTAACTCACCCGAGCTCACCCCTCTTTAACGACGGACCCGACGACGGTTCGGTCATACAACCGTCGTCTATACTTTTAGCGACGCTATATGTTGTCCGTCGCTAAAAGTATAGACGATGGTTGTATGACCGAAATCGTCGTCGGGTCCGTCGCTAAAGGAGGATGAGCACGGATGAGTAAGATAAGGGGTATGCATTTGATCCTTGCTCTCTCTATATATGTGTGTGTGTGTGTGCAAACACACACATGACACATGTATAGAGGGTCTAATCTATCTTTCACGGTATATTAGATCACTAGCTGGGTCCCGTGCCTCCGGCACTGTATGGACAATATGATTTATCTCAAACTTTGAACAACCAAAATAATTTATTGAGTGAGCGGAAAATTTAAAGTCATTTGTATTTTATTAAATTATTATTAGATTATTAGATAGATAGATGTATTATATTAGATAAATGTATGAACGGTGGGATTTATCTCAAACTTTGGACGGCCCAGATGATTTATTAAGTAAGCGGGAAATTCAAAATCATTTATATTTTATTAGATAGATTTATTTTATGAGAATAATTAGGATAATCAGTAATTAAGCCAAATTCTTTTATGTTGGCTGGTCGCTACTCTCTCTAGCGGCTGGGCGCTTATCTCAGCCATTAACTCCAATTTTAGACAGCTGGATGAGCGTTAGTTGAAACATGGTTAATAACTAACGTATTCCACGGATCATTTTCCATATATATATATATATATATATATATACATACGGTCCGGATCTTAAGCTCACCCCCCTTTAACGACGGATCGGGCGATAAATCGGTTCATCGCTATATGTAGAATTGTCGTCTTAACTTTTAGCGACGAACAACATATAGTGACGAACAACATATAGCGACGGACCAAACATATAGCGACGGACCAAATTGTTTCCCGATCCGTCGCTAAAGGGGGGTGAGCTAAATAAAGGGTAAGCTTAAGATTCGGACCGTATATATATATATATATATAGCAATGATCAAGAGCATACCCCTTATCTAACTCACCCGAGCTCACCCCTCTTTAACGACGGACCCGACGACGGTTCGGTCATACAACCGTCGTCTATACTTTTAGCGACGCTATATGTTGTCCGTCGCTAAAAGTATAGACGATGGTTGTATGACCGAAATCGTCGTCGGGTCCGTCGCTAAAGGGTGATAAGCACGGATGAGTAAGATAAGGGGTATGCATTTGATCCTTGCTCTCTCTATATATGTGTGTGTGTGTGTGTGCAAACACACACATGACACATGTATAGAGGGTCTAATCTATCTTTCACGGTATATTAGATCACTAGCTGGGTCCCGTGCCTCCGGCACTGTATGGACAATATGATTTATCTCAAACTTTGAACAACCAAAATAATTTATTGAGTGAGCGGAAAATTTAAAGTTCATTTGTATTTTATTAAATTATTATTAGATTATTAGATAGATAGATGTATTTTATTAGATAAATGTATGAACGGTGGGATTTATCTCAAACTTTGGACGGCCCAAATAATTTATTAAGTAAGCGGGAAATTCAAAATCATTTATATTTTATTAGATAGATTAGTTGTAGCTGATGAGCTGACAATTGTTAGACTATATGACAAACTTTTTTTTTTCTTTCCCACATGACACATGTATAGAGGGTCTAATCTATCTTTTTTTTTAAAACGACTTGTAAGTCATTTTTCGAAAAGTAGTAAATTATTACTTTTTAAAAATGACTTATAAATTATTTTATAAGTTAAAAAATAAATCTCAAGCGAATATTTGAACATAAAAATTTACTTATAAGTTGATCAAAAAACTTATAAATAAGTAAGTAAGAGCCGAACAGGCTTAATCTTTTCGGTCTTACTCCATTTTTAAAATAAATAATTTTTTCATCATAATTATTTTGCTACATATATTTATTGTTGGACAGTTCACAATCAAATTTTCAACAAGATTGACTTCGTGGATATGATTGGGAAGTCATATTTATCCATGACTCCATTCACACTACCGCTTATCCATTAAATGAATTAATACAAACTGTCAATTTATACTTCCTGCGTATCTAATTATTTGATGTTTTAATTTTTTTATTTATTTTTAATTATTTGATATTTATTCAAATTTAGAAGAATTAATAATAATTTTTTCAAAATTACCCTCTCATTACTCTATCTATTTTTTTTTAATACTTTAAACTCTTCCTCTCTCCTTATCCCAACAAAATATTTAAGGGTATTATAGATAATTGAGTATTATATTTAATGTTTTCCGATCATTATCTTAATTATTGTGTTCACCTCTAAAACGTCAAATAATTAAGGACAAAGGGAGTATATCATATTTTTTATTTTCAAATTTTAAAATTTAACATATTATTTTCAAAAACTCAAAATATATATAATTTTGGAACGAATATATTAATTAGCATTTTATTAAATTAATCTGACACCATTTGATAACATAATACTCCCTCCGTTCTTAAAAAGATAACAAAAGGTATATATTTTTTTTTCCAAAATGATAAGATAAAATACATAAATTGAAGGGTAAATATGTCATATATTTAATGGGATCCATTAGTATAAAAAAATAAAAATACTCCTCATTTTATATAATTTTGTAGAGCCACGAAAGATAAATTTAATTTTTTTATTTATTATTTTTGTTATTTTATTTTTATTTTTCTTAATATGTTTACAAATTATAATTTTCTCATCTTTGGGACGGAGAGAGTACTTAAGTTAAAATTTTCATATATGACCATTTTCAATTATAAACTTTCTTAGTATGTCCATTTTAAAGTATATATATTTTGAGAATTGATATTTTCACAAGTGAAATTTGATATTTCTACAAGATTTCTCTCATATTATTGTGGAACCTATCTATTATTCATATGGTCATACTATGTATCAAATTTCATATGTTTCATATTGGACCAGAGAAAGTTTTTATTTTAGTAATAATAATAAAAATTTTAAGAATATTGTGTTATTTTATATTACAAAAAAAGGTGAGCTTTTATATATTTTTAATAGCATGTCTTTTATAGAAGTTGTATATATTTTAATGAATAAAATACTTAAGGATTCAGTTATTATGAATGATAAATTTATAAGTTTGTTAGCTGATCAATACAGTGTTGACAGACAGAGAGAAATAATATTTTTCGACCTGCGTGTCGATACTATATTAGTCAATTGACCAAAGTTAATTTAATGCTAACAACTCTCCAATACTTAAAAATTATTATAACTAATAAATTACTCTGTTCTGAATTTTAAAATAGACATAAAAGAAAAAAATAGACAGAAAATTTAAGTTTTCTTTTCAATTCCTATGTTTTTGAGTTTTTTAATAAACGGAAAAGAAAAGAAATGGATAGAAAACTTATCCACTTTCTTTGCCAAAATTTTCAGTCCAAATTTAGCATGATTTTGGATGAAAAAAGTAGAATAAGTAATATTTTTACAATTCTCATATTATCTTTAATTTGCAATATTAATAATTAATAAATTTTAAATTATAACTTATATAGCAAGGATCAAGTGCATACCCCTTATCTTACTCACCCGTGCTTACCCTCCTTTAGGCGACGGTTTCGATCATACAACCATCGTTTATACTTTTAGCGACGCTATATGTTGTCCGTTGCTAAAAGTATAGACGACGGTTGTATGACCAAAACCGTTGCCTAAAGGGGGTAAGCACGGGTGAGTAAGATAAGGGGTATGCACTTGATCCGGACCGATAACTTATATCCCCAATTTATTTTTATCTACTAAACCTAAACTCATAGAGAGAAAGAAATATTTTGACATGAATGACTTCTTTGTTTAACATTTATTTGGATATTTATATTTGATTATGAATTTTTTTAATTAAATTTATCTTGCATATTTTTATTTATGATTCAATGATTATAATTAATAAAAGGATAAATTTGTAAAAGTAAAATAAATTTGTAATATGTTTCTATTCTTTTCATTGAAATTCAAAAATACATGAATATAAATTTTTTAAAATTTTCTATTAAAAATTGAGAAAGAACGCAAAGTAAAATCGGAATAAGTGAAAACGACGACGGAACAACATGACTGCTGGTTTCACCGTTGTTCCATAAATTTGTGGCGCAAAACACTCGTAGGAAAATCTTTAGCTCCTAAGTTGCCATGGCCATTGTCAGTGCGAAGTTGTGCTCGTTGCCCTTCACATCAACCGTTGTTTCTGCTTCCAAAGGCATTCCTTTTCTCTCTCCTCTGTCTGTCTCTCTATATGTAATTGTTGCATATAAATTCTCACATAATTGCAAAAAAATAAAATTAAAAATTCATATACATTTATTGTTTGTTGTTTAATGGGTTACAGATACAAACTCGAGCTCAAAATCGGTGAAACTGAGAGACGATTGGAGGAAAAAGTCCAGGCCAATTCCTCCTGGTGGGATCTATCCTGCTAAAGACCATTGCAGGTTAATTTTCTTTTAATTTTATGGATAAACACTTTTGTTAAATTTGTATTATCGAATTTTAGGAGTTTCAGATTTGTTAATACTCCCTCCGTTCCACAAAAAGAGTCCCGGTTGACTTTGATAATTTTATTATAGTTAATTTGCAAAATCGGAAAGTTCAAATTGTGATGTGACTTTAATTTCTGAAATAATAATTCTGTACTTAGTGATAATTTTTAAGTAGTTTACAGTATTAACTATTTCATTAATCAAAATCAAATGCATTCACGTCAATTTTGAATATTAGGATTTCACAAATTGAGTAGGAAAATAAATAAACGACTCTTTTTGTGCAAGGGAGGGAGTATTAGTTCTCAGTGGAAGTGTCTGATCACAAGTGTGGATTTGTTGGCAGTCAATGCGGGTTGTGTGATACTTATTACATTGCCCATGTGAAGAATGCTTGTGCTTTCTTGGGTGATGGCATGTCTAGAATTGAAGTGAGTTCTTTTATCTCTTCTAACTTTAATAATGTGGAGTTTGAAAGAGCTACTTACTAGTTTATGCAGTGGGACAAGGCTGCATTTTTTTTAATTTTATTTTATAATGCTGGGTAGTACTATTGCATTATTTGTTTATCTTTTGTATTGGTTCTTTGTATAGGAGAGCTTGCCAATACAAATTCTTGTTCTCTGTTTCAGGGCCTGGAACCTGTGGTCCATGGCCGAGGGAGGAAAGATGATTCATTAGATGAGACTTACTTGGGGGTCCATGAAGAGTTACTGTATGCTCGTAAAACTAAGCCAGTAGAAGGTAAATTATATGTGTGTGTGTGTGTGTGTGTGTGCGTGTGTTGATAAATTTATAGAGTTCTATTTGACGTTCACTTTGTTAGAGATTCTAGATGCATTGATGTTTTTAATAAGTTTGATTATTTATTTGTATTTTTGTAGGCTCTTCTGAATAAGTCATGGGAGTTTTTTTCCTTTTATTTTCATCTTTATTTCTTAGTTATTTTTTTTTTGTTGTATATTGTACTTGGACAACTTCATTTCTAGAATTATTTCTGAAAATTGTAGAAGAATAGTAAGAAGCACAGGAAGGTTTAACAATGATAAGATGGTGCATCCTGTAGTTTTAACTTTATTAAAACAAACCTTATATTTTTATATTTATTGGTTTCAGTTCCTTTTTAAACTTTAAACCAACAATGACCTTTAAGAATCATTCTGTACTATATATTTCTCTCGTTATCATAATACGCTTGAGTACTTTTATTCACTTTGCTCTGCATTTATTACAACTTATTGGACATACACTACCTTTTTTAAGTGGATGCTCCATTCTTGTAGTTTTATAACTAACAAAGTACTTCCTCTGCTAATCTTATGTTTCACCGATGATATTGACTTGACTTTTTCTCCTGCTTGAAATTATTTATTGCTAGGAGCCCAGTGGACAGGCATAGTAACAACAATTGCAATTGAAATGCTCAAATCAGGCATGGTGGAAGCTGTTATATGCGTACAGAGGTATTTTGCAATTGTTTATTGTAGTGAATAATGGATATGTCTCTCCTTTTATTGACTTGTTAAAGATAGTTTCCATCATTGATTGATTAGTGGCTTGATGACTATAATTATCTCAGTGATCCAGAGGATAGATTCACTCCTAGACCTGTTTTGGCAAGGTTTGCTACTGATTCTATACTTACATTAATGTCATTTTAGCTGCATATCCTATTAAGAGAGTTTTATTCCTTCACATTTTGAATTCTATCCCAAATTTTCATGATTGAATGTTTATTGTTTCCTACAGGACTCCAGAGGAAGTTCTAGCAGCTAAAGGTGTTAAGCCAACATTATCTCCTAACCTTAACACCCTTGCTTTAGTTGAGGTGCTTTCTATCACTTTCCTTGTTTTTTTTGGACATGTTCTAACTTCTATCACTTTCCTTAGTAATAGAAATATCTCTTCTTATTTCTTTCCATCTTGCAAGAGCTTCATAGTACTTATTGTATTGCAACTTTGTGTAGACTAATAAGGCTGGTGCTGGATATAATAGAACAAAGTTGTGATAACACCTAGAGTAGGTAGTTGTGGAAGCTTGGGTATCCGAAGCTTGCGATAGCTCTTATTTTAACATGTAATCCAGCCATCACGATTTTGCATTCTTCTTATGAATTGGATATGTACCTTAAAAAATAATGATGGAGCTATATTGCCCATATTTAGCTAAAGTCAAAACTTTGATTAATCTCTTCCAAGGGTATAGGTGCTAGCTTTAGTATCGTGAAAATTGTGAATAATATAGATGGTTCTTTCATTGTGTTATAGATTTCATCTTTTCGGGTAGAGTTTTGTTTTTGTTTTTTTGGGTGGGGTTTCATTGTTTGGCAATGTAATTTTTGTTGTTTAACGCAATTTGCATTATTTATCAAGTTCTCTTTTTGGACTTCCTAAATTTTTTTAGTTGGTCTTTAGTTTGCAAGGACGCTGTTTGTCTTGCCTGAATTACTTTTTGCACTTATTTTCTTTTGTTAGACTAGTTTACTTTGAAAAGAGAAGAACATGAGCGCTTGACTACTCCTGTATTCCAGATTTTTTGATATGTTGCAAATGTTTTGTTATTATTTTTATTGTTTATGTTAATTACAACTTATCAGGGTAGTTTACCATTATTTGTGAACACTAGGCAGCAGGTGTCAAACGTCTTCTTTTCTGTGGTGTCGGGTGCCAGGTGCAAGGTATGTTAGGCTATTATTTGGCATTTTCTGATTTTGATTCTTTCATTTGTTGTGACTTGTACTATTGTAATGCAGAGTAATTTATTAACCTGCAGCATTAAGGTCAGTGGAGCATCATTTGAACTTGGAGAAGCTTTATGTACTAGGCACCAATTGCGGTAATTAAAACTTTATGTTTAGTTACTTACATATTTCCTTTGTCAGATTGATGATATTTTGGTCACTACATTTGGACACTGATATCAACTACTTGAGTCTGTTAAAAGACTTGAACATCGCGAGATGTATTCATTATGGTTTTCAAAAATAAAAATAACAATAGTACCGACATGTTAGAACTGTCCAAAGTTTCTTAAATGCAATGAAAGTGATTCATTTTCTATATTTATTATTAGCTGGATAAGGCTTGATCTTTGGTTTATTTTGGAATTCATGTATCATTCTTAAATCACTTAGTAATAGTAACACTTTTTCTTGATAGTGGATAATGGAAAGCGAGAAGGGTTGGATAAGTTTCTAAAGGCTGCTAGTAATGAACCGGAAACTGTTCTTCACTACGAGTTTATGCAAGATTACAAGGTTGGGTTTTTCGCTACATGCCAAATGCTTACTGTTAGTTTCGTTATATAACTGCATGTAAACATATTGACTTCTATTTATAAATTTATAATAGTATTGACACAACCTATTGGTACATTGCAAAATTACGCCTATGTTGATTTTTGATAATGGAAATCATACCTTTATCTGTATGTTTTTATTAAATAATTCTCCACAATTTTATTAATGATCAATGTCTTATAATACTACAAGTAGAGAGGTAGAAGAGTTTATGGTTGGAAGGGATATCTGTGATTCTGTATGTTTTCATTCAATAATCCTCCGTTTTTATAGATGATCAATTTATCATTTTTTTAGTATAAGTGGTCAGTGTATTGTAGTACTACGCGTAGATCTTTTGAAGGGTAGCTACATCTATTTCCTTTTTTAAAATTAGATGGAAAAAATATGAATATTCTTATTTCCTATTTTCAAGACTGGTGATACTATTTATCCTACTCTACTTCTTATCCATCTAGTCCTCTCAGTTTCCTTCTCTGGAAGGTTCCTTGCTGGTATGACCTTTATATATCTATCCTTTATATATCTATCATGAGACGTATAGACTATAGTACCTTTCATGATATAGCATTGGAGATATTAAACAACTATTAATTAGAAGAAAATGGTTGGTGGCATATTCCACTAATGTTTCTAATGGTGAAATTGAAATTCTTGTAAACCATACAAGTTCAAATTTTTCAGACACGAAATGAGGGAGGGGGAAAGGCTATAGTCGCGTATGAAAAATATCAGAATTGGAATATTCTTTTGCGAGCTATTATAGACGTTTTCTTCCTTTGATTTCATTTTAGAAGTATAACTTCTGAGTGACCTGTTGCATGTATGTCTCTTGATATTGAATACTTGTACAGGTCCATTTAAAGCATTTGGATGGCCACATTGAAGAGGTAACATTATCCCTATTTTCCATTTTGCTTATAGTATCCCTAACATTCTTCTTCATCCAAATTTAAACTTAACTAAAGCAGGTTCCCTATTTCTGTCTACCAGCAAATGAGTTAGTTGACGTAATTGCCCCATCTTGCTACAGGTAAACTCTGTTTCTTTACATCTTACCATCTAGGGTGGAGGAGTCTACATCATTCGATTTATATAATTTTTTTGTAAAAATAATTGATTAAAACATTTAATTAGTTAGATTTTAGACAGTCGATCATTTTTTTTTCAGTGTGCCAAGTGCCAACTGCAAAAATAATTAAAGTTGAGTGAGGGGAATTATTTTATCCATCCTAAATTACATCTATCTTACTATGTCAAAACTTTTTTTGTGTTCTACAGCTGTTTTGACTACACCAATGCATTAGCGGTGAGTTCTCTTTGTTAGTGTTGCAATAAATTTTAATTGGCCGACAAAATTTTTCACATTTTCTTGTTTATCTTCTAGCTTTTTATATTAGCTTGGGGATTATTTTTAAATCATCACGGTCATAGAGAATGTATCTCGCCTCCCCCCCAACCTTGAGTAAAACCAATTTATTTTGTTGAGATAAGAGTATTTAATTTTAGTTTACTGATTCTCAACAATTTGTTTTAATTTTATGTGGAGCTCTAAAATAGTTGGCAAGGAGGGAAAAAAATAATTTAATGTCAGAAAATCTGCCATTTCCAACTTTTTATTCATCCAACATTAGAGATTCCCCGAGTAACACACATTAAGTAAATGTGATGGTAAGGAGGGAGCTCCATTTTGTTCCTTTCCTTCTCCATTCTTGAGCAAAGTATATTGAACTAAGAATTTAGTTTGACAAAAAGATCCAACCTATTTACCTTAGTTTCTTATCGTATTATATATGTATATATTTATATATATAACCTTTTTGAGTTATAGCTCTTATTTACGCCTTGATAAGTAAAATATATCTTTCTTTTGGGACTGTTCCAGGATTTGGTGGTTGGTTATATGGGTGTCCCAAAGTATGCTGGAATCAGTATGCCACAGCATCCACAGTATGTTACTGTGAGGTAAAATTACCGCTGATTATCCAACTAAATCTCATTTTGTTCTATAACTTGACTTGTCATGCTTCTTCTTTGTGCCTTATATTTACGTTTCTTTTCAAATCAAAAGAGATACTAGAGCTTTGATTTTTTCCTTCTCTTTTTACTGTATTTGACAGAAATGAACGTGGGAGAGAAATGCTGAATCTAGTGAAAAACCTTCTGGAGATTACTCCAACAATCAGTGGCGTAAAGTCCCTGCTCTATCTTTTATTTACTTTCCTATTTAATATGTTTAATAATATATCTAGCTTGGAAAACATTTCTTCTTTATCAGGGTGATCGCCGTCCATTTGTTATGGAAACTGTAAAGGCAGATGATAAGGCTAAGTTGGGTATGTAGTGATCTTTTCCTTTAACCTTTTATTGGAAATAGCTTTTTTGTATGTGCCTACTAAGAACTTTAGTATGAAATTACTGCATGCCTCATGTGTTTAGTAATGTAAAATTGTCCTAGATGAGTCCAATACAAAAAAAATCACACTGTGAATTTAAAATTTGAAACCTCTGTTGAATATTTTCTGCTTTCTAATGGAAACAGAAGTTGTTTACTTCTAGAATCAGGATTAAAATTGGATGTTCCAAACTCATTCAAGCATATTAATTACTTATTACCATTTTGACATCCCATGCACACCCTTTGTTATTGGTCAAGACCAGAAAGTGAAAGGTTAGTCATTTTGAAATAGAAATAATTTTTGAATCCTTTTATACTCTGAATGGTTCCATTTAAGATGTTATATTGTTTAAATTATCAAACTTGAATATTCGTTTCTAAGTACCTTATTAATGTTTTCCGATGTTTGCCGCAGGAAAGGGTCCTTCTCAGCCTGCCCCAAAGTTTATTGGGAACATAATAGCATATGTACTAAACTTAGTAAGGTTCCTCTTAGTGTTCCATTTGGTGATGACGGAAGCTTGAAAAAACTTATATTTTGAACTTTTTTTCTCAGATTGGTCCCAAGGGTCTAGAATTTGCCCGTTACTCACTGGATTATCATACCATCAGGAATTATCTGTATGTAAATCGTGCATGGGGAAAACAAAGGTAGGCTAAAAAGAGTGCTTATCTTTACGGTGAGATGAACACTATTTTTAATATCTGAAACTTCGATTTATGCAGAGCCGAAATGCACATGCCATCATATGCAAAGAAACTTGTGGCTAAATACAATGAGAATGGTGAAATTGATCAGATTCTTTCCGCCAAATGATAACTTTGGATGGAAAACGCTGCTTTTTCATGTATGTAAAATTTTGAATCTATATTTAAGTTATTTTAATAGTGAAAAAAAATAGATATAATCATGTATTGTTAGTCTGTTACATTAGATTGGTGGCCACTTTTAGGGATTTGAGAATTATGATGAAAATTGTTGCTTGCTCATCATATTGTTATGTGCATATTGAAATGATCTGTACTTTGAAAGAAAGCTAGTTTTTTTTAGTGGTTATTTTTGTGCAAGTCGACTTGATTGTGAGGATACAAAGTTTATTTTAATGGCCAATTAAATTCTCGTTAGCAGTCCAAAGGAAAGCAGAGATATGTAGTTGCCGTAGCTAAACCTTTATTTACCTATTCAAGGACCCATGAATTATATTGTGGTTCTTACATTGTCATTTCTTAGTTAATTATACACGTCATGTTTCATATGTTATACAATTTGCAACTATTTTTCTTTTCCTTTAGTAATATCCTTCTGCAACTTCCTCTAAATTTTTTTTAAAACTTTTATTACTACTAAAAAATTCATTTGTCAAAAAGAGCAAATAGGAAGTGGTCAGTAAGGGGGGAGCAACTACAGGATCACCCTTATAATTCAGGTAATTGGGATCTATCTCTTCGTTCCCACATCTTACAAGCTCGGACTGCTCTACCATGGACTTCCCAAGAGCCAAACCCCTGGAACTCTTACAATAAGACATTCATTTTGTCATGATGAAGTCTTGGAGTCAATAAATATAATAGTACAGGAACACCACACATGCGTGGGTGCACACAAACAAACTCTGTGTGTGTGTGTGTGTCACACACAAATACGCTAGCGATCACACACACTTTTGTAGTGTGTGAATTTGTTAGTGTTGTAATTTCATCCTAGTAGAGGATAGGAAATAGTTTCACTGGCATGATTATAGAGACAGAGCTCTTCAGGAGCCAAAAACAAGGAGGTTAGAACATAGCCTAGCATTGAACCCTAGTGAACTCTAATGCTACGTTTGGATTGCTGGAATTAATGGAATTTGGTTGTTCCATTAGAATGAAACAACCAGGAATGGAATGAATCACCATTCCATTCCTATTTCTCCAATTCAAATGTAGAGTAATAACTTAAATATTTCAGGACATAAATCAGAACAAGAAGGGATGGGCATTCTAGTAAGCATCTAAAGATATAGATAACTTGGTGGACACCCCATGTGTTTTCTTCTTCTTGGTAGAAGTGATGTCTTCTATCTATGTAAGAAAATATAGGAGTTCCACCGCAAAAAAGGACAGGAATAAAACCGTTGTTCCCGTGTTACAAGCTGGAAGTAGTGAACACATTCAAAAACTCAATTCCTTGCATGTAAACAAGTTGATGAAAGAGAAGTGCCCTTTTGTAAGGTCTGAAATTGATTTGTTTTTATAAGCTTCTAGTTTGTGGTGGTGAAGCAATTTTAGATGGTAATGGTTTTTTCTGCATGTTTGAGTCAAACAGCATGGATACGCATATGGGTTGTCTATGTATATACATATACCTTTATTTATTTACTATTACTATTACAAAATACTAGTTATGTACTCCCTCTGTCCTTTAATGGATGTTAGTTACTCCCTCCGTTACTTAATATATGTCGTTTTAGAGTTGTCTATATGTATTAAGAAAATAATTGTAAATCATTAAATATACTATCAATTGTCTATATTGTCCTTGTATTGAAAAAAGAGTGTTATTTATTGGGCAAAAAATAATAAGAGAACCAAAGTTATATTTATTACTTCGGGTAATATGGGAAACTAGGGGGTGTTTGATAAAAACTAAATGAATCTGAATGAGCTGAATCTGAATAAAAAAAGTTGTTTGATAATTAACATGTCTGAATGACAAAATTTTATTATTTTATCCCTCTGAAAAAATACAAAGTTGTTGTAAATTTATTTAATATTACTTAATATACTAGTTAATATTTTTTAATTTTTTTTTACTTTATTCAGCTGCTCATTCAGACATTCAGTCAAAAAAATTTGACTTAGCCATTCAGCTCAATCATCTGACTAATTCAGCCATTCAGGCGATTTTTTTTCCAAAACAAATGCACTTAATGGCTGACTAATTCAGCCATTCAGATGTATTGAGTTCTAAACAAACAGTTCCTAAACAATTAATGTCTACTTGAAATTTTCAAACGATTTATATTTAGGAATAAAAATATTTATTTAAGACAACTTATATTAAGGAAGGAAGGAGTAAGATTTTATTTTGTCAAGAGTGACTTTTTTTTAATGTAAGTTGTTTGTTATTTTTTTTTAATATTATATGACTGGCAGAAGTTGAATGCTATTTGCCTTGTGCTTATGTCAAGTTGCATAACATTTTTGTCATATTGTGGCCAAACTTCTCACCCTTATTTTTTTTTTCATAGTATTACAATGAGCACATGATATGATTATTAGTATTTTCTTCTTCATGTCTTAAATTGTTCTTTCTCAAATTCTATTGCAAGGGTCTATGAATATGGAATACCTTTTACAGCCCAAACTTGGCACTCTACCCTTCCATAAATAAGAAACCAAAACGGACGTTAAGGACCGGGGCTAGATACATGTAGCAATCATGCAAATATTTCCTCCTCTCGGGCGTTTTAGTATTATTATTTTTTTATTTGAAACTCAACTTATAAGTCAAAAAATAAGTAGATGTCAAAAACTGAAAACCAACTTATAAGTTGGTCTTTGGGCCATGTAGAAGAATTTTTGGTCTACATATAGGAGTACATGATATTGTTTCCATTTGCCACTGTGGGCTCTCTATCCATGTGCTAGGCAACATCAAGATCTAGAGTTTTATATATACTTGGTATGCGAAATCAGTCAAGACTAAAGAGTGGTATCCTCGCATTAAAAAGAAGATAGATGTTGGGGAGTAATGGACACTGGGTCCACAATATTTATTGGGCCCTTGGTGGACTAGAGGCTATGGAGATAGAGCCCATCAATGTATTAATGACTAAGGTTATATAAACAAAATATATACATATATATGTATCCAAAATAAATATACACATGATACATATTTAATGAAATATATATATATATATATATATAACATGAACATGATATACCTTCCCGGGAAAATCATAATAATTTTCCAGCCGATTAGACAAGTGGTCTGTATATTTTTGTATGTATACATTTATATAGTAGAGAACCTTTGATTATTGAATATACAAAATCCTAAAGCACAAAAATAGAAAGCCTCGTCTTCAATTTCCCAAAATCATCTCAGACTTGGGGCTTAATCTGGAGAGGGCTGCTCTTAGTTTTGTGTCTCTGTTCTTGTAACATTTCTACACAAACTTATTGCTGATTGGATGGCTTATCCTACCAACTGGCAACTGCCAATACCAGAACATAAGTACAAATCGAAAGAAATAAACAAAAAAATAAAGACCCCCCCAATTTTCATTAGTATTTTTCTTGGATTCTCGCTCCCCAAAATTAGAGAGAAAGGTAGCACTATTATTAGGTAGCAGTATTGATTGAGTCCTCCCTCCACTCCAGGACATTAGAACTGTGATTTACTTCTTCTATGAGCAGACACTTTTACAGAATGCTTCTTATGATTTGTTTCTTCTTTCCAGATTTTGCCAATGTCTTGTGCAACTCTCATGGCATCTAAAGATGCACCAGATAGACCTTTCTTTGTGAAACCAACTGCGTAAAGCCCAACTTTTCCTTTCCATCCATTTGGAAATTGAGCTACCGGAATCCCCTTGCTTGAAAAAAATTCATTTTCCTGTCGGTGCAATTCCAAACAACTTTAGCCCATTTCAGAATACCTAAAATCAAACCTAGAAGATTAAAACCATAATCAAACAAAAAACTAAACAATTTCTCACCTTTAACCATGAAGTAACATTGCTGCGATACCCAGTTGCCAAAATAACAGAATCTATCTCGAGATTTTTGCCATTCACAAGTTCAACTCTACCACTTGAAAATTTCTTGATTCCAGGGACTATTTTAATCTCTCCGGACCTAATCTTTTGTAATGCGCCAATGTCCAAGACAGGGGTCTTCCCTTCAGTGTCCTTAAGCCGTAAAGGTCCCATTGATGGCCTTTGCAGACCATACTTCTCTATATTTCCAAGAACCAACCTTGCTATACCCAGCAGTATTTTATCCACACTCCATATTGGCAACCATTTCATCATCGAAACAGCTAATTCGAACGTTGATTTTCCAAGAATTTCCCTTGGCAGGACATGAACCTGCAAATAAGTGCCAAAATAAATTAGATATATTTGATCGTTAACATGGTATCAGAGCCGAGCCAGAATGTTGTAGTTAATTTTCACTTACAGAGCTTCGAACCACCATTGATGGAATTGCATTGTGGTGGCATAAATCAAGAGAAACTTCCATGCCCGAATTGCCACAACCAACAACCAAAACGCGTTTACCTTGATGAGCCTCGCCGGACTTATAGTCACAAGCATGCATGACATGACCATTAAACTCTTCCAAGCCTTCAAAATCCGGCACAACCTTCTCTGCATTCTCTCCTGTGGCCACAACAAGCCACCTACATATATACTCGACCTCTCCCCTATCCGTACATTTTGTCTTTAAGGTCTTCACTCGCCACAAACCGAATGTTTTATCGTACTTGGCAGACTGCACAGACTCGTTAAACCTCGGGTCAATTTCAAAGTGTTTAGCATAGGATTTGAGGTACTCGGTGAACTGATATTTTGTGGGGTATTCTGGGAAATTTGTAGGGAAGGGGAAATAGGGTAGTTGGCAGAATTGTTTAGGTAGGTGAAGTTTGAGACGATCATAGGTTCGGTTTTGCCATAGGGAGGCAATGCAGTTGGCTCGGTCAAGGATTACAAATGGGACTCCTTGTTTTTTGAGGCCAGCAGCCACTGCTAGGCCTGATGGACCAGCACCTACAATGACAGGTCCATTTACCAAAATGCAGCGCCGAGCAAAAAAGTGATCTTCATGTTCAAGAGTGCGAAACATTGTTGGTGTATGACGATTAGTACAATGCATCAAGAATATATATTGAAATTAGATAAAAGAGGCAAGTTTTAATGAAGTCAAAGTAGCAATAAAAGATCAGACAATGAAGAAGAAGGTATAGAAAAATAGCTCATCTATGTTGAAAGAGAAGAGAATGGATTTTGTTTGGAGCAAATGTGTGGAGGGGTTAAGAGGGAATGGAGAGGTTTAAATAGGGAAGTTGGCCATGTGATTGGCTTTGCAAAATGATGCTTTGAGCGTCTGTGTCCATCTCAAATCATAAGTCTGTGGTCGCCTCCTTTGTTTAATGCAAAAATATGTTAATTTTTAAATATGTTGGGAAAAGATTTAGATTATTAATATTTATGTTTATTGATTTACAAACATACCTTATATACTAATATGAAACTCATGATATAGCTGAAAAAGTACTATAGAACATTAGTATATTTTACTGCCTTCATCCGGAAATGATAGTGCCTTTATATTGGGTGTTCTCTTCTCTGATTTTAAGATCTGTAGAAAGCACGTATGTACATTATATCTTTTATTTATCTTTACTATAATTGAAAAAAGAGTATCTGAATATATTGCAAATATATATATATATATATATATATATATATATATATATATATATATATATATATATATAAAGTGCATAACCCTTTATTTAACATAACTTACTCCTCACCTTTAGCGACAGACCGGACGACGGTTTGGCCCGTCGCGTATATCAGAGAACTGTCGTCTTAACTTTTAGCGACGCATTGAACTGTCACCATAACATATAAATCGTTTATCTGTTCTATAGTGACGGACCAAATTGTCGCTTGGTCCGCTGCTAAAGGTGATGAGATGTAAAATAAAAGGGTATGCACCAGAAACGGACTATATATATATATATATAGTGTGTGTGTGTGTGTTTAAAACATCCAAGAAAATAACAACCATCTTTTTTGGACAGAAGGAAATAGATATTTATATTAAGCATGTCATTCTCTTCCAAGATTACCCATACGGGAAGCCTAGCTAACCATCCACACTCTATAATCTATATGGACAATTAGGTTGGCACATGGTCGACCTGCAATCTTCCCATAGACTTGTTCCTTTACGACATGCTTCATTTAGTCGACTCCGTTACCATTTAAGTCTTCCCTATCTTGTACAATTTTAAGCTCTCTTATTTGGAGGTTGTTGTATGGGTACTTCCAACATCTGTTAATTAAAAATTAATTTTGGACCTAGACTTTGGTACATTTCTGCAGACTTAATTGAAACAGCTAATATAATTTGATGAATTAAACCCACATTGTATCATGCATATGACTGTTTGAACTGATCTCCTCTGTTTGTTCTAAACGAAAATGAGTACAATAAATAAATTAGCAATGTCTGTATCGTTAAATGTGTATTAGAAAAAATTAGATGTGTGTATCCAAGGGGATCCGGAATTTTCATATTTCCTTTTTCATGTATCCTTTTCAATATTCTAGTTACATGAACACCATCAACATCTTTTCGTTATCACATTGAGATTGCCATTTGATGACAAGTAGACTAATTAATTTGGTCTTGGCACATTGAGATTTGCGGCAGGCAGATTGTTGATTACTACTTCTGGACCACTACTTAAATTCAGTTCACCAACCCAACTTATTTTCACATTCCATTGAAATACGTAGCACTACACAAAGCTATGCTAGCTTTAATTAAAAAGAGGGGCTTATAAAGAGATGGGGAGGTAGGTACTTTGCATGTGCATGCATGGAACGTCCTTGGCCAAATAGTCTCTTCTTTTCGTAGAATGGAAAGCTAGTGTGTGTTTGGTTCTTCTTTCTGACATTTTTATTTTCTCAATGGCTTTGGAATGAGAGTACAATCATCATCCCAAAATTGTCATCACCTCTTAATTAGGATAAAATAAATATTATTTATTTTAACTGCCAAACTCAAATATCAGACAGTTTAAAATTAATGGGCAGTCTATATAAACAAATTGATCAATTTAATAACAAATAGTTACAATGGAATAATACTTGTATAATAGTGATAATTTAAAATACACACAACTCAATCTTCTTATGTTTGAATTCAGGGCAATATATTAGGACCTTCACTATCATAATCTTCTCTTTTTGTGGTGCAGCTCATGTACTTTCTTTTCAAACCAAACAATCATATATTGATTTGTTAAGATAGTTTGTAACCACGCTTAATCAAAAGTTCTATAAAGCTAGAATTCATTAATATACAATAACTCTACTATCACATAAAAACCGCTCACCACATGCACTCACATGCATATTGGTATGACTCACGTGCAGAGCAAATCATGTGAATCATACAAAGATGTATGTGAGTGTATGTGAACGGTTTTATGTTATAGTAACATTAGTCTTAATATATGACAGGATACCAAGAAGCTAGCTAGTGATCGTATAATTTAATAGTAATTGTGGGAGGGATTAGGATACCTCCATTACACCTATTATCTAATATCCTCATTTAACGATACTAATGTTGCTTTTAGCGACAAAACAAATTTCGTTCGAAAATATTTTCAGTCAAGTTGTCGTATTTGTATATTGAGAAAAATTAAATGATAAGTATAGTAGAAGATAGTGATTAATTAATAATATCAATGATCATAATAGAATAACGCACATAGGCGGAAAAACAACATATATCCTCGGCAACTTTACTGCTGTCACGTTTCGGCTTTACCTTATAGTTTTCAAAAGGGCTATGCAATGCATGCCAAGCCAACTTCGTCATCTCCTTAGAAGTTTCTTTTCAATATACCACTTAAAAACTCCATCTTAAAATTAGGGTCTCATTTTTCTTTTCTTTTATCTTTCTTTTTCGGATTTTCAAAATGAGAATCATTGTATTATTTGGTATCATTGTATTTTAGTATTTTTTTTCCTTCTCGATTTTAGCGGTAGCTTGTATTTTTGACACTTTGATATAGTGATATTTTTTGCCTCTCGTCCATAATTTTTTTTAATTTAATTTTTGACATAAATCTTGTGTTTTTGTCTATACTTTTCATCGTTGATTTTTTGTCTATACTTATCATGTTTCCATGATAAGTAGTTAAGAACTTGTGGATTAATATATATATATATATATATTAATATATAGATATATAGATATATATATAGAGAGCTATATACATATACACAGCTATACACAGTTGTGTAGTACACAGTCGTGTTATGACGACAATTTTTTTGGACTATAGCGACGATTCAACCGTCGCCATAAATCAGAATATCTATAGCGACGGTTAGCTCAAAAAAACCGTCGTCATAGGCGACGTATACTACAGACATCTGTGTATATATAATTTTTCATATATATAAATATATTACAGATGTGTAATATTGTGTTTGTAAAGTATAAACCTAGCTAGCTAGGATTTAATTATTTCAATAATTTACCATGAATTGAGGTGGGATTTCACCAAACCCTCGATTAATATTCCTAATGGAAGAGGTTAAAGACTAAAACAAACTGAATATTTTGATTATATATATGAAAATTTTCTCCAGCAAATCGGAAAAAATGAACCAAAGATGAATCAGAAAAATTGGTTTTTTGAGTTATAGCGACAGTTTGAACTGTCACCATATATAATTGCAGTGTCGGCTTTTTATGCTATAACAACGAATTGAACCGTTGCTATAGCTGGTTCGCTGAGGAACAATATATATATATATATATATATATATATATATATATATATATATGAGTCCGGATCTTAAGCTCACCCCTTATCCAACTCACCCGAGTACCCCCCCTTTAGCGACGGACACGACGACAATTCGGTCATACAACCGTCGTCTATATTTTTAGAGACGGACAACATATAGTGTCGCTAAAAGTATAGATGACGGTTGTATGACCGAACTGTCGCCGGGTCAGTCGTTAAAAAGGGGGTGAACTTAAGATCCAGACCATATATATATATTAAAGTTTGGTTTTACAGGACTAGATTACTTCATCAAAAAGCACATAAATAAAGTCAACATGAGGCCACAAAAACTTCTATAGGATCTCCATGTGACCTAATCAAGACAAGATTAAAAGAAAAATTAATAAACTCTAGTGCATGGTATATATATAGACGATTAATCATAATTTTCTATTTGTTATTTTATTTTATTTTTTATAATACCAAAGCCAAAGGTGCATGGTATTAAAGTTGTCTAGCTAGATTAAGAAAGAAAAAGTTACATATACAAAAAAAAATTCAAGAAAATTATTGAGCATCAAAATAGGACATGCATGTTTGAGCACGATATTTTTTATTCTATAAAGATTATATAGTATAATTTACACTTCCATGCATTTGGCCTTCTCGATGCATAGATTTGGCTAATGAGGTCGGTAGCTAGCTAGGTAGGTTTTTGAATCCACTAAGACTGTTTTTAATTTTTTATATATAATATAACCGAATGAAATGTTCTGAATGTATAAAAAAAATTTAATAAATTGAATGAAATAAAAGAATTTGAATACGTAATGAAATAATGTGTTTGATAATTATCTGTCTAAAATATCTAAATATTAATAACATTCTATATTACATAAAATCAAAACAAAAAACTACAACAACATTTATTAAATTGGTTATCCAATTTTTTTGTTAAACAAAAATAATCTGTACATAACAAAATTTGTTTACAATAGTAAACAAGATGAATTTTATCGGTCTACGAGAGAATGTAAGTAAAAATATCATTCAATACTGTTTCTTACTCATTTAACCATAAATTTAAAGTTTAAAAATAATAAACTACATGAATTCATATCAATTTTAAATTCAAAATTATTTGAAATTGAATTTTTAAAAATCAGTATTAATTTTATAATTTAGAAGGAATGGGGAGTATTAATTTTTGTTTCCTTTTTATCTTTATGATAATTTTCACTACTTTTCCTTGGAATATGCAACATATGTTCTTTCTGTTAGAAGGTTTGTTTGTTCATTGTATGAAGATGATCCTCCAAAATTTAGCATTATTATAATTAAATGTCTTGGATTCTTAATAATAATGTCTGAGTTCAGCGTATTAAGGCTCAATATTTCATCCAAAAAAACATTAAATATGCTCATAATTAAATGCCTCGATAGCATTATTAATTGTACTTGATAAAGAATAAATATAGAGGAATATTGTAATGCAACTAACTGTGTAACTGGAATAACTGAATTCAAATAAAATAATGGTATTTGGGTAATTAAAGAATGATGGGTCAATGATTCCGTAGTAGGAGAATCAGGAAGTAATCATGGAAATTCATGTGACCACACATGACATGACCCCTGGTAGAGACAATTGCTAGCTCAAAAATGGTGGTCAACAAATTATGAATTTTGATTCTTTACTTAATTACTTAATTTGCATGTGCAGATAAATGATTATTTGTTGGTTAATATAATAATAATAAAAAGAAGAAGAAGAAGAAAAACTACATAAAAACTGATTAATTACTTTCTTAAACTAAATCAAATCTTAATAATGGAATTCCTAATTATTTCAAATATCTGCTGAATTACTCAATCATATCATATCTTTTTTCTTTTTCTTTTTGAGAGTCCCATTTTTATACAATCATATATATATATATATATATATATATATATATATATATATAGGGTCAGGATTAGGTCCAGACTCCCGGACGGGAGTAAAATTCAGACTTATTTTTTTAAAACAACTAAAAAAAATTAATATTTTATGGAACTGGAATTTTTCCATTATACAGTTTTTGGGTGTGTACAGACCTGTTTTGTTATATGTATTCAAATCACGCCCAAAACACTGTATTATGAAAAAATTTCAGTTCTATAAAATATTAAACTTTTTTTTTAGTTATTTTTAAAAAAAACTAAAAAAAAATTATCCGGATTTTAACAAAATCTGGACTCCCGAACGTGATCAATTCTATATATATATATATATATATATATATATATTTGAAAGTTTCATTTGGGGAAAATACATTATCAATATTACAATATTAATAACCAGTCAAACCTCATAAATCAATAACCAGACAAACCCACAAATAAGCATTACATAAAAAGGAAATAAACTTCTATAAAAAAGAAAATAAACTCATCAACCGTGAGAATTAAACTTGACACTCAATTTTAATCACTAGTCTAATACTTCATATCCCAACCTCAAAGTTTTGAGGATTGCACTTATCTTATTTGTGTCTGTCAAACCCCAATATGGGGCATATTTTGATTAAGAAATACATTTAACTTCCTACTTCGTTCTTCCCATTTTCCTATTTCTTTTAAAGGTTTTGTATCTGGTAACAAAACCGTATATTATTTTATATTATATAGAAAACACAATTGTTTAAATAAAACTACAAGAATGAAACCATTTTTTATTCGTTCGCAAGTAAAAACTTTAAATTTAATCTTTTATTATATTTTATAAATGTATATATGCTATAGCTCTTTTAATTTTCTTCATCGATATTCACCTTCAAATTTTCTTGTTAGTAACTAAAAATGTTGAAAAGGGTCATAGATAAAACTTAGACAATACAGTTTGAACCTCAAAGTTTAAAATATGAATGAAAAAGCTAATAACTTATTTTGAACTTTTCTGTTAATATTTAAGTGCTTGCTACCCTTTTTCTTTCTTCTTATATAAAAAATAAATAAAACTTGAGATCTTGTAAATACAAGTACATAATCTATAAATACATTAGATTAACAACTGTTAAAAACTTAATAGGCTGATACAAATTATGCTCGAATGAAATTGGGAAACCCTCCTCCTCCTCCCAATCCCACCACATTACATTTGAAAAATGTTTATCCCCTTGTCACTAGAAGCTGAACTCCATCACTGCCCCTGCTATCTATACTATAATGCTACCTATAAATTTTCTTACAATCTAACTTTGAATGATAATTTACACCCAGGGCAGTCGAGTGGATGTTACAATGATGATATATATGTATATGTATGTATGTATATCCGTATATCAAAAAATGGGTACTGACCAGAGTCGAAATATCCATCTTTTATCTTCTTTGATCACGAGAGCATCGTACTTTGGAAGAAAAGAATGCTGAAAGATCTAAAGTCTTATTCCTGTAAAAATTGGAAGGCCGGATTTTCTAGTAATTCAGCAGGAGGGTTCACATTGGCGAATTCCTTCTCTTTTATGCGACCTTTAATATTATCAACCGAGAAGGGAATGCTGGAGTTAAAAGCAGCCGTTAGCAACACACTTGAGAGTACATGTTAAGGTTTTAAAAACAGATCTTATCTTATCTTGATACCTAGAAATATCATCCAGCAAAAAGGAGTTGTTATCAGGATCATTTGACTCGTCTGACATTAGTTCTTTCATACTGGAAATAACCTGTACAGAGCACAATAGGTTATAAATTACCGGAGAAGAAGAATCAAGTCTCGAAGCATCATATAGATTTTAGATCATACTAACTCACTTCTGGAGATACACCTGGTGTGTTGAAGTTGTCGTCGCAGTAGAGACTACATATCCTATACAGCTGTTCAACAGTCAGAACCTGGAAACAGAAAGCATCAATGAGAAGAGAGGGATTGCTCGACATATCTCCCAGTCCTATGACATGAATGCTAACATTGTGTGTACTAATTATATATTCATGAATAATTTTGAGATATTTAATTATTTGTACTGATGAGATATACAATATTCCGAGATATTTATTTATTTTATTTTGATAGATAATTTTGGACGCAAATATGGGTAATTTCGAGATATTTATAACCTCCCCTTTATTACACTTTTCACCAAATTTCCCCCAATACACATTTCATTTTGTGACAAAAGAAATTAAATTAGATTCAGTAACAGTACATTAGTCGTCGCTAGTGTTGTTGTGAAAAGTAGTATTTTTGACATTAAATATGCTTTAATTAAATTTTGAGAGTTTACTGGTTCTATATGTGAACATCCTTTCCACCCTCCAAAGAATACCACAACTAAAAAGGCTAAGAAAAGAAAGAAGTGAAGACTGAGATGAGTAGAAAAAAGTAAGACAGAGAAAGAGAGAGTGAGAGTTTTACAGGGCAGAGGTCACTTGAAAGATCTTCATAGGTAATCCTAGACTTCTGGTGTATAATCTGCATTCAAATGCCTGGGATGAGTAAAAAAAAGGCACCATGTGATAAGAATTAAGAACAAGCAATCCTGCATTGTAATTCTAATAGCAAATACATATTCATGATTATATCAATAGAAAACTTTTATATTTGGGCAATCAATGATGAGTATCAATCTTGGAACCATGCATGTTACTGATCTGTCAAATAACATGCATCACTTCAACAAGTTCAAAACTGAGCTATTCAAAAAACGTCATCGCATCATATGAGATCAAAGGACTTCCGCAGGTACTATACAATTTAAAACCAACAACTATTGAGATGTATGAGAGTATCTGATTCACTCCCGACTTGTATACGTGATTCATTTCCTCATACTGACGGCCATTATGTCTAAACAGCATATATAGCTAAGGAAAAACTGAAAGTTCATTCAATAACTATGTCAATTAGAATATACACTTCATAACCACGCCAGTTATAGTAAATTTTTTAAGTGTTAAGTAGCCTGGTTGAACAAGTTCCATGACCAGCCAAAGTTTATAGACCTTTCACACAAGTTGCATGACTGATCAAAGTCTATCAGTAACCATAAGCTAGTAAGGCATTTGAAGATATTATTATACCTTAATATTTGAAAACAAATACAGAATTTAACAATTCCATTCCTATGAGATTTGCAGAGACAACAGAAGAACCATACCAAAAATCCAATAGCTTGCCTTACGTGCTTTAGTTCATCCCATGATGAGCCTGCATACTGCAAAGACAGGAATAAACAACTTAACTCAACTCAATCACGCCTTTTATTCAAATTAGTTGGGGATAGCTGAAAATGAATCCCATATGTAAGCATAAAAGTAGAAAGTCAAGGAAAAAATTAAAAAAGATAAAACAAATTTAACTAGTAAGAATAAAGTGAATAATTTAAAATAAAGAGTAGAAATGAATGAAAAATAAAGACACCCACATAGAGAAAAATACATACATACATAATATATATATACATATATATATATATATATATATATGTAGTTAAAATGAAAATAAAAAAAGAGAAAAGATGGGAAACCCCTATTCGGCCTCTGATACACAGATTACATTCCTCCACTGACTCCTATCACATGCCATGTCCTTAGTTATATTTTGCTCTTTCAAGTCTTTTTGTGCAACTTTTCTCAAGTAATTTTCGGCATACCCCCTCATTCTTCTTATACATTTTCCTCATAATACAATAATCCTCTTCTTAACAATAAATCTTTAGGCGGATGCTGGATATGACCAAACTATCTCAACAAAATATTCTCTTATTTTTTGCTCAATCGTTGACACCCCAACCTTTTTTAGAGTATCCTCGGTTCTAATCCCATCCAACATTGTATGGCTACACATCCATCTTAACATTCTCATTTCAGTTACTACCATCTTATGCACATGTTACCTCTTAGTAGTCCAACATGTAGCCATATAGCATTGTCGGTCAACATATAAAAATTTCCCTTAACCTTGCCAGGATTTTACAATTGCACAACACCCCAAATGCATTATGCCTCTTCAACATTTGGCACTAATCTTGTGGCTTACATCCTCAATAACATCCCCGTTGTGCAAAATTGTCGCACATCCTTCTTGGGAATCTCATGTCCTGAAATATTCACAGTACATGCATCTCTTCTTCCTATATTATTGAAATCGCACTCCATATATTCAGTATTGCTCCGACTTAATTTAAAACTCTTAGATTCAATTTACTAATCATATCTCCAACTTAGCATCAACACTTGCCTTAATCTCATCGACTAACACAATATCATCAACAAAAAAACACACTATGACGCCTCATCCTAAATGTCTTTTGTTAGCTCATCCATAACTAAGGCAAAAAGATAAGGGTTTAACGTCAATACTTGGTGAATCATAATGTCATTGGAAAATCACTTAGCGTGCTATCACAAGTCTGGACACAATAGTTGTTCCATCATATAGATCCTTAATTACATTAACATACTTTGTAGGCAATATTTTCTTATCAAGAAACCACCAAAAAGCCTTCCTCGGAACAGTATCATATACCTTCCTTAATTTGATTAACATTCTTTCCTCTTTACTTTTCCATCAACTGTTCAATTCTCACTTGGCTTTCTTCACTCCAACCATTAAACAACTTATCGAAGTAAGTCATCCACCTTTCCTTATCTTTCTTATCTCTTACTAGAAGTCTCTGATTCTCGTCTTTGATACATCTGAGTGGGTGAAGACTTGGTTTTCCTGTCCCTTGTCTAAGCAAGCTTATAGACACATTTTTTCGTCCTTGGTTTTAAGCTTTTGGTATGGGTCCTCGTAAACCTTGCATCTATCCTCTCTTTTTTCTTGGCTTCCTTGTTGACAAATATATACCTCTGAGATACATTTGTGTACATAATTTAAAGCACTGTTTTTTGTTACCCGCCTAATAGCCTCTAGGACCACTTCACTTCACCACCATGTTTCTTTAGTTGCAGGCCAATTCCCTTTTCTTTTTTCTAACATGTTCCTAGCTACTCTCCGACTTCAGCAAGACATCTCATTTCACATTACATTAAATTTCTTATCTTTATGCAAAGGTCCTCCTTTGCGCATTCTGTTTGTGAAAGGATTTAAGTTTCCTCCTTTTAGATTCCACCACCTTATCCACAAGAACCCATTTTTTCTTTCTCATTTTTCGTAACATTTATGTCCAAGACCACCAATCTGTGTTGCAAAGCCATCATTTTGTTTTAATATCAACCATCCCAACTCTTCGACTCCAATCAATTAATATCTGTACTCAAAATTTTACTCATTTTTGTTCCTACGTACCACAACCTGAATCCAAAACCTTCCACTTCTTTAGATTTATCTCCCACCCACTTAGTCTCTTGAAAGCATTCTCAATTTACCTTCTTCTTGCTAATGTATCCGCAAACTCCCTCAATTTATCTGTTAGAGAACCTATATTACAATTTCATAAGAAAATCCCAGTCTGTTGAACTTCATATTTATCATGTGACAAAGTTAATGTGACCTGAATAATAGTATAAAGACATAGTATACCAAGAAACATCATATCAACAGATACAAACGAGAAGAGCACCTCTTCTGTTGCCTGGCCACACCAAAGCTCTAATTCATCTAATCCGGCCTTCACAAATTCCCCATTGCTGAATGTGCAGCATTCTCGATGAAGAAGAAGGCTAAAAGTGCATATAACATTAAAATTTTCAGTTATTAACAAGGTGCTTATATAATCAAACATTAGAGCTATGAATGTAGAAAAGTTACCTATTAAAAAGATGTACGTTAATATAAGAAAACATCTGAGCGAATATATTCTGTACAAGAATGGGAGGCACCTGAAACAAAATTATACAAAAGGTTATTCATGCATCCTTAGTACAATATATTTCATAAATGTCTAGTAGTTAGAACTACATACATAATTTTCTTTCAATGTACTGAGAAACCCATTTAGGCACTCAATGATTCCATGCCACTTACTAGCTGGAGGACTCCCAACAGGAGACCCTGGAGCTGACGGCGAAACATTTTCTTTTGATGTTCTTGGTGCCTGAGTGAGTAGTTAAGATAGAACAAAATAAGAGCAGTCTTACAGTTTACATAATATCAAGATCAGAACACAAGTAGCAGAACGAAACAAACATTATTTCCACCAACAATCTACCTAAAGCACATAATATTGACTCTATTTTGTTCACAAAAATTCGTGAAAAAACTCTTGTAGATAACTGTATCCAAATCTGCGATACAAGTCCATCCTAGCTTGCAATTTTATCACCAAGTGTGGATGTATGTATATATATATATATATATATATATATATATATATATATATATATATATATATATAAGAATCTTAGAGCACAAAAAAAGAAAAACAAATTGGCATGACTCTTATTTAAACTTATATCATCATCCTAACAATGCTTCAAATCTGTTTACATTTCCAGGAACTACAACATTTATTTTCTTCGTATCAAATTCAATAATACTAGTTCTTCAGAAGTGCACAGTTACCTACACGCATTATGGAAGTCTATTTATCTAAATTTTCTTTGAGGAAAGTGCACAAAAGATAGGGGAGGAGCTAGAGATAATGATCAAAGTGGTAAAGGGAATGGTATAACTGATGCAATAAGAAAATTGTGCTTCAGAGTAGCAGTATACCTTTTCTACATAGAAATAAAAAACTAATCTTCAGAAAAGTAACGGTAAAACCCCAATAATTCTTGGAAGACATGGAGGTAGAACTAGGAACTAAAATTTCTAGGTAGAAGAAACCAGATAAGGATGAAGATAATGAAATCCTAAGAATAGGATGTCAATCTGAGGCAAGAGTTGCCAAATATTCTCATTGACCTAGCGAACTGAGTACTGATACTTACGTACCCAAACACGATACTCTAACGTACCAATACTCTAAATTTAGCGAACTAAAAATTTCTTTGTTGGTTTACTTATAATTGCACAAATATAAATATTACATTTGTCCTAAACTATTTATAAAACAACCAACTTATTGATTCAAGTACAAAATTTCTATAAAACTTAGGTTTATTTCATTTAGAATCTAAGAGAAATCCTAACTATAAGAACTTATATAAAGATACCCTAACATACCACGTTTTAGCAATGTAGCATTCTTCATACCCGTAATTCATACCGCGTACCGGAACGAACCACGTTTTAGGTAACACTGATATGAGGTAGTGTTGTTTTTTTAAAAAAAACTGTTTGAGGAGCTTTGTTTTTTACTTTGTCGTGAGGTTATTTCTACTTGTAGTGGAACTCTATTGTAATTTCTTTAGTTGTCAGTAAGAATTTCAACTAATACCAAAAAACATTATTCAAAATTTTACTGAAATGTGGATTTCAGTGGACAAAATGGAACTGAAATGCAGTACACCACATAATCTAAAAAGTGGCATGTTAGGGTAGCTTTCTTAGGATACATAGCATGTCTTGAGGTTTTTTCAATGTACCAATGATTTCAGAAAGAAAATAAGTATAAGCAGAATAGTCTATTGTCTCATATCTGTATTTAGTTCTTTTTGTTTCTCATTTTGGAAATTAAATTAGGAGTTTGTAGATTAATAGCATCCAATCTTGATTTAATTATTTTCTGGGGTATTGTAGTTTAAACTTATCTAAGAAACCTGTCTGTTTTAGATCCTTGTTCATCACTACTAGTAGTTCATCTTGTAAAGATAAAACTCGAGGAAAAAGGGAAAATAAATGTTTTGGATCCTAAAATTTTTAATGTTTTGGCAAAGAAATTGTGCTTTAAATTGTTCATACCAAGTCCACAATTCTCTCCAATATTACTTTTTTCTGGTGATTCTGGCTTATCCAAACTGAAATATGACCACAACATCCACAAAACCATTAAAAGAACCATGAGAATTAAGAGGTAGTACCTCAATAAAAGAATTAAGAAATGATGACAAATCCTTCTTCAAATTGTCTCGAACAATTCCGTAAATCTTCTCGACATAAGCAGTTAGTTGCTGCTTGAAAAGCAAAGCTGGATACTTGGCCTCAACCTGTTGCACTACGTCAAGGTTGGCAGAAGAAGATCGGAATCCCTAAATATTGATGCAGTGTTAACAGATTCACATTTAAAAAAATCAATTAATAAAGAATTGAAGAACCAATTTACTACATGCCCTAAAGATTTATTCTGCAATTCAAGATCAGAGCAGATTTGGAATCAGAGAATACGAACAAGACTATGCATGATGTTTTACTCAGTTGGCTCAGTGCTTCAGTCACAATGATAACAAGAATACATAAACGAACAAATCCATACACTTACTTTCCATAAATATGACTAATAAATTACAATTAAAGGAATAAATAAGAAACTCAGTACCTGGGTCATCCTCCCAAAAAAAGATGTAGGTTGGGGAGGCTTCGATGTCCCAGTAGCCTTTATACTCCGTTTAAGTAAAAACAATAGCGTAGACGTATTAGAAAGCCAGTAAACCATAAGGTCATTATCAGCCTGGTTCTGCAAATAAATATAAAAAAAATAAAAAATAAAGCATGTTAATATCAAGTTTTAGGACTTATGAACATGCAACAATTAAAATTGTACAGGAAAAAATTAATATAACTAACCATAAAAGTTGAGGGAAAAGGCAGCCTGAAGTTTATAACTAACTGAGGTAATAGCTAGTTATCATATCAATCAAGGATTTGAAAATTACCAAAACGTTTTAACTCACAGAGAGCTGAATATTATGCTCATAAAACTGTAATGTCCATGACAATAAACTAATAGACATAGGCTCTAGCAAAGGTGGAAATAAATTAATCATATCCATAAACACTTGCACTTCGAAACCAAGTAATAAAAGTACAAACTCAGCTCCGCAAAGCCTTTAAACCCAACTAGTTGCAGTAGGATGAATTGAATCGCATATGTAAACATAATGCAGAAAGGCCAGAGAAAATTAAAAATAAAAAAGCAAAAACCTAGGATAAGGATCAAATAAAATGGTTTAAACTTTAAAAAAAAGAAGTGATAAGATATAAATAAAATATAAAACACACAAAGGCCTAAAAGAAACAAAATAATGATAAAGTTCACATACAAAAAACAAGAAAAAGAAAAGAAAAATAAAATAAAATATTAATAATATGCAGGCTACATCTCCACTCCTATCATTGGCCATGTGCTCAATTGTATTCTACTTCTTCAAGCCTTTTTGTACAACTTTCTACCAAGTAACTTTTTTACCCTCTCCCCTTCTTATATCTTCCTCCTAATACAAGATCCCTCTTATCACAGGTGAATCTACAGGCCTACGCTATATACGACCAAACCATCTTAAACGATATTATCTTCTATTCAATCAGTGTCACCCAAACTATCTTTTGAAAATTCACTCTTCTTCCGGCACAAGTATTCACCAACTCCCACAACTTGATGATTAGAGAACATATGTTCCAACTAACCAAGAGAATCCTTGTAATTTGGACTAACTTCCATGCCCTGCGTACTCTCCCATAAAATGCAAGGACAATAGAGATTATGAAAATGCCTTTGCTTTCAATAGTTTAACTATATTGAAAGTTGAAACAATGTTGTTCCGACAAGGGCTCCACAACAAATATCGCAGACTGTATTGCATTGGCTTATTCTCAAATTTAAGGTAACCTGCAAATGGAAAATTTATGCATTCACTATAAAATGTTTTGCAACTGTCAAAAATAAAAAGTTTACCTCTATTGCGGAACCAATCATCTGAATAAGACGATCAAATACACTAGTTCTTTCTGCTTCAAAAGATTTCCACTGGATAAGGCATTTGTATATGGTAACTGCTGCAACTGGTTTTTCTTGACTAAACCCAAGATATTGTGTAATGCATTTGATAAGAGCGTCTATATTCTCCTGCAGCACAGTAAGATATATGAAATTAATTAATAGCAATCCATCATCAATGTTCCCTTGGTTGCTGAGAGAACACAGAAGAGAAAAGTGCCTGATTCAACTCCACTATACTAGGATGGTGTATAAGATTGCTAAGGTGCTCTTTTATCTCCAGGCTACATAAACCAGGTGCATGCATGAAGACATACATCTCGGAGTCAAAGTTTGTCTAATCCTTAAACTTAAGGCACAAGAATAGAGCTGACTACCATTGTGACAATAATTTGTTAAGAAGTGTGAGTTTGGGTAAGTTGCTTGTTCGACATGTTTAATAGACTCTTCTTAGAAAACCCAGGCCATAATGGAAAAAAAAATGTCCAAGCATGCTATGGAAGTTCGACTTAACCGCTGTTTGACATTACAACTAGGGCATTGTCAGTTCAAATTTCTAAAGTGTAATGCTTGTTACACATGTATACAACACTACACAAATTTAATGTCATGACACAACAACTTTGGGATGTATCCTACAGAAGTTTGGTTGAACTATGAAATTTTCATTTATTTGTTGGACAACCTGTTTCAGAAGTGATCAGATCAAAGAAGCATAAACCATATTTTATAACGATGACATGCCAAGTTGAACATGTGAGTTCCACACAACATTTCAACATAACATAGCATGTTCTAACTGAATCTGAAGAACATACCTGCAATTAGTACACTTTTTTCAACTACAGTACCCGGCAATTTAAGATAGACAAATAATAAAAAATTGGGGATATAAAGAAAAAGTATATTAAAGTGTGAAGCACATACACGCTGTTTTTCAATATTAGATCTCCTCAACTGCTCATCAGATTCTGTGGAAATCTTCTTTGCAGGTGTGGAACTCTGTGGTTCCTGTAAAAGTGTGTTACTAGTGATTGTTGGGTTACAAGGAAAATTCTATAACTATCAAAAAGAAAACATAATGTACATAAGTACGTAAGTATACACTGGACACTTACATGATGACCATTCTCTGAAGGCTGCAAGTAAAAGGAGGAAGGGTAAGACGAATTCCAAAAATAGCTCAAACTAGGAAACTAATATTCATGTGGCATGGTAACCTGGGATGTTGTGGTTGATAAATGGCCTGACAAATTCGTAGCAGGAGAATTTAGAAGTGCCTGCCGCCGCAGAACTTGATCCTCCGTCTCCATGTCGGAGAGTTTTTCTTCAAGTCTGATGCATAAAGATAAAAGTGCAGAAACAAATAACCAAGAAAAATTCAAATATATATCTTTAATCAACTACAAATGGTGAAAAGATCGAAGCTATATCCTGAAATTACTTGAGAGGAGATGATTTGTCATAGTAACAACCTTTGCATGTCAGTTTTTAGCTGAATAATCTTTGACTCTGCTTCCAAAGTCTGCTTCAACCGCTCTGCACTGAGTTTGCTTGTTTCTTCAAATCTCTTTTCAAGTGAGTTAATCAATGTCTGCAAGATGTTGCAGTGGAAAATACATCAATAAGATTAAATATGACTAATCCAGAGGATTAAATTAGTCAATGCCATATGTAGCAAGCAGAAAACTCAGTCTTATCAATAAACATAGCTGACAGTCAACAAAATTACCTTGAGTTCCTCATTTTCAGCAGTCAGTTTACTGATCATTTCATGATCGCCAACAGGGACCTCATCTATAACAGAAGTTTTCTCAACAACTTCTTTTGCAGCCCCGCATTCCTTTGTAAGCTTGTTTGTTTCTTCAAATCTCTTTTCTAGTGAGTTAACCAAAGTCTGCGAGATGTTGCAGTGTAAATACATCAAGACAATTGAATATGAATAATCCAGAGGATTAAATTTAATCAGTCCATGCCATATATAGCAAGTACCAAATTCATAGTCTTATCAATAAATAAAATAAACATAGCTGACAGTAAACGAAACTTACCTTGAGTTCCGCATTTTCGGAAGTCAGTTTATTGATCAATTCATGATCAACAACTGGGACCTCATCTATAACAGAACTTTTCTCAATAACTTCTTTTGAAGCCTCGCATTCCTTCATAAGCTTGTTTGTTTCTTCAAATCGCTTTTCTAGTGAGTTAACCAAAGTCTGCAAGATGTTGCGGTGGAAAAAACACAATACAAATGGATATTAATGGAGGATTAAATTGAATAAGTCAATGCCATATGTAGCAACAAACAAGAAGAAAAAAACCTAATTGACAGTCAATAAACTTACCTTAAGTTCCTCATTTTCGGCAGTCAGTTTATTGATCATTTCAAGATCAAGAACTGGGACCTCATCTATAACAGAAGTTTTCTCAACAACTTCTTCTGAAGCCTTACATTCCTTCAGAAGCTTGTTTGTTTCTTCAAATCTCTTTTCTAGTGAGTTAACCAAAGTCTGCAAGATGTTGCAGTGGCAAAAACACAATACAAATGGATATTAATGGAGGATTAAATTTAATAAGTCAATGTCATATGTAGCAACAAACAATAAGAAAAAACTTATTGACAGTCAATAAACTTACCTTGAGTTCCTCATTTTCGGCTGTCAGTTTATTGATCATTTCATGATCAACAACTGGGACCTCATCTACAGCAGAGGTTTTCTCAACTACTCTTGCAGCCTCACGTTCCTTCATAAGCAAATCTTTAGTTTCTTCAAATTGAAGTTGCACCTCTTGCAAAGCAGACTTCAAATTTTCATTTTCTTTTATTTTAGCTTCCTCAAGGTCAGCCTACAAAAGTTAAATATGACACAAACGCATGCAGTTAATTTTCATTTAATATTTCTTTAAACTTCATTATTTGTTCAATTCAAAAGGTCAAACAAAAATTACCCTTGTGCGTTTTTCCAATTCCAATTGCCAGGTCAGTTCTTCAACTTCCTTTTCCAATTTAGTTTTGGCAGCTTGTAAGGCACCAGTTTCCTTCGCAGCCTGAGCAGAAAATAAACTTTTAGCCACATAATAATTTCAACAAGCTTGGGAGCTCAAGGTTCACAATTTAGTGAGATTAAATGTGGTACTTAAATCAAATACAGAATTTAAAACCAATCTCTAGCTTTTCCACACTTGTGTGTTTGAGAAAACGGGAAGGCTTGGAACCCAAAAAAATAAACTGGTAAAGCACCTAACATATTGATGTATGCCACCAATGGACATAATATTTTATCATCCTGTAAACCAATTAATTTTTCCAAAACCCTGGGAAAGCAACCACTTATATAAGCAGTGTGTTACATAAAGCGCAACCCACTGGCGTCCCCAGACACCAACACTGAGCAATTTACTATTTTCTTTTCTATCTTAACTAACTCAAAGAACCAAAGTTAATGATTACGCAATTCAAATTATTATGAGGATATTTACATACGAAGATTTAGAAGAAAATTTTAACTATATTTATCCACCAGACCATAAGTTTAAAATCTAAATCAGAACTAACAAAGACCAGATAAGAAAGAAAAAGGGCATACCATTTTAAGCTTCCTTAATTCCCTGCGTGCCATTCTTACTCTCCATGCACATTGAGTAACAATTGCTGCTTTCTTTATCCTCAAATAATGAGAGTAGGACATGTATTTTCGGCAATGACTCTATAATAGACATTTGAATGGTTCAAAAAGACATTCCTAACATAAAATAATAACAATAACTCACACATTTGATCACAACAGCTAATATCACATGAATTTATTTAGAACAAGGGAAAATGAGGGGCAGACATTTCCTTTTTGATAACTGGAAAAAGAGAGAAATAAATATATGAATACCAATACAACTAAAACTTAAATTTAATGATTACTATCCTAAGTAGGGTAACCCAACAGACAATGAGAAATTCTATCACTCTGTCTAATTAAAACATAAATCAGTGATTAAATTTCCCTGATCCTTTCATACTTTTGTATACATATTATCTGTACATATATGACCTTTCGTTTATCAGTTTTATACTGATTAAAAACAAACTGTGACAAGACAAATGATCAATTCTTACCATGTCAAATGCCTGTTAATATAAAATGCATAACCAGCACTCAGAAAACCGTGTAGTAAAGAATATTAATATCCAGTGTGAAAACAACTGATTCAAGGATGTATTACATAGTAATGGAGGGCTAGATGCTTCTGCAGTTGCAGTTTTTACATCTGACAGTCATTTTGTAGTCATTGATGTATCTTCAAAATCTAGTTGTTAAAATTCAGTAGATTAAGTTTGAGATGCAGAATTCCAACATATAAATCTCAAGAATCTAAAACAAGAGCAAACGACAGGCAAACTAGATTGTAAGGTCAAAAATGAACGAAAGGGCTTCAGGAACCTATTCTGCCATTTGGAATAAGCAAGAAGTCAGTGATTGGAAAGCCTTATTTGAGGAATTTCATCCTGGAAGTTTCTTTTCATTTTTGCTCATCGTTGTATTTTTTTTATCTTTTATAGTTCTTGAAAATTAGTCAATTAGGGAGTTCATCAGATAAATGTACTTGCAGGTTAGTCACAATTCCTCTCTTTCTTTGACCTGAATAAAAAATTGCTGAATTTTTAGTGAAATTTAGTGTTGGGTCAAGAAGAGGATGACAGTTTGGGGTTAGGGCATAGATATCATTGCCACTTTTCGTTTTTTATATATAGCCATGGATCATATAAGATGATATTCAATTTTCAACCAGAGTCAATTCTTACTTGTCCTAATAATGATGAAATATATAATATACAACATAATAACCAAAATAACATTAACGGTTATGAATAATGTTACAAATGTAGGATCTTTATTAAAAACAATTCACTATACATCAAATATATGGGTTTTAACTGCTTAAAGTAGAAACATGCATGTTTAAGTCAGAAAAATCACAACATTGACACTATCATTCATAATTTATATATAGGTCCCTTAAAATAAAAATATGACTAAGCTATTAGCAACTCACTAATTGGATTGATAATGTGCTCCAGATCATTCGACGTAAATTAAAATGAGAGGAAAAACTAACAAGTAAAAATAGGGCAGATAAACCTTGATATCAATTCCTCATCAATTCACCTGTATAAGGATTGCTGCTTTAGTTTGCTTCCTGAATTGAAAATCATTGCGAGCAGACATCCCACGCATTCCTGTTTGAATATAAATGGCTGAAGTACACAACTTTATGTAAGCTTTCCTAGAGATGTACATGCGTGTCTCTTTCTGGATCCTCAGACAAGCAGTTTCTTTCCTCAGGATCTCGTAAAGCAGGCGTGCAACTTGCCCTGCAATCATCTCGGTAAACAAATAAATATAGGTTAGATAAACCTAAGGTAATTGGCGACAATATTTCACCTGTATAATAATTGTTAAAGAAAAAACTTCACCAGTAATAATCAATAATTTGCAGTCAATACCTTTACAAAACGCTTGGATTTGTATGGCAGAAAATCGCAAAGATACAAAGCTTTTACGTTCTCGATATGAGCGATATTTTCTCTGGATAATGCTTGCAGATTTTCCCAAGACTTCAGTACGGAAAGCATCTAGTTCAGCCATCTGACCAGCTCGTAGAAACACTTTTGTTTTACCAATCTGCATTATTTGTACCGATAATAATTTAGTGATTGACAAGTCTATGACAACAATCTTAGCTTTGATCACAAGAACGCTTCAAAACACGTTGTCTTTCAATTCTATGAACTTTGCCAAGGATCAATGTAAAAAGTATGTATCCAGGACGATAAATCTAGATATGCACAACTCTAAGAGTGGAGGAAAAACAATAGAGGAACATACTACAAATGTAAAACAAGTCTCATTGTAATTTTCAAAATGTTACTCTGTTGCATCAGAATCCAAAACAAGTGAATGTTCATGCCAAAGACCCTATACTTAAAAACATCATATTTTGCAGAATAAAAAGAAATCATAGAGACTGAAAGAAAAATGGCCAATTACAAAACTTGGCAAGTAGATGACAGTCACCTAATAGCATAGCCTCACTTAACACTAGTATCCAAGTCCATGTAACATAGCCAACAACTGACACGACAAGAAATTGACAATTCTGACAGCCAGACACTCGTATAAAGATATTACTAGTTCCTGGTAAAAGAAACAATTCAAATGAAAGATGCATCTTTTATCAAAATAGAAACACAATAAGAATATGAGAAACCACTGATGTACCAAGTACCTAAAGAAGATTAGTTGAGTGATGTTATGAATTTACCAATTTACTATAAAAATATTAAAAATACCTGATAACCTTTGAGATCCACCTTCTCTATAATCTTCTTGGATGCAGTGACCTCATCATAACTATTACAGAATAATTACCACAAAAAAATGAATACATCGTAAACAAAGAATACTCCAAAAAAACATTAAGCAGAAATATGAACAGAATGGTAACATGTAGAAAAATCAGCATAGTAACCTTCCGCTTGAAACATCAGGTGCAAGTATATTAAAACGAGTGACGAATTCAACAAATGTCTTCCTAGTGGGAAATCCAGCACAACTAATCCTAATTGCCTCCAAAACTCCCTAGAACAAAGAATAATAAAATTCAGTGCTGCAGAAGTAACAAACTTTCAATATCACGTTAAAAATGAGTTGACCACAGCATTCTACTCACTCACCCCACACCGAAGTTGTTGCAGTACATTTTGGTTCTCAAAGATACCAGGCTTCAGAAGATTGTTTGGCTTTACACAACGGACGTAATGTGGCTCCGTGGCATTGAGTGTCTCAAGCAATGATTGAAGTTGTTGCTGATAGTGTACATTACAGGAAAGAAATAGTAGATGTTAAATTAAAAACTAATCTGATCAAATAACTGAATAAGTGTTAAAGGAAAAACATACCTTGAATTGAGATCCTATTGATACAAACTTTGAGGTTTTGGAAGATTCTTCAGGTAAGGGTGGGAACAATCCTGATACAAAGGAGCACCTAGAAGCACTCAAGAGCGCTTGATGCTCTGCAATAACATAGTCTTTGTTCTTATCCAGAAAGTGCTCAGTTTGGTAAGTGACCTGAAATCAGATTTTTAAATTAAGTAGCTGATTACTCTTTACTGAAGTACAACCCAATCCAATGATTCCTGTACATTACTACAGTAACTGTTATGAACAGAAGTACATACATCACCAGCATAATGGCAAATTGTGAAATCAGTCGGTGATAGTTTTGGCTTGCTGAAACGTTTATTGTTAGTGAATGTCTGATACAGCTTTTGTGCAAATGTTTCATGGGTTGCTCTGGGAAACATGCTACAATGAATAATCAAGTTAGCATAAGTCATTAGATCTCTAATAGATCTTTATTTAATTGTACTCTTGAAAAAAATAATTAACAGTGGTAAGTTTCATATTTAAATGATGCATACCAAGCCTCATCCAGCAGAGCAATGATGCCTCCAGGTTTCTGAAGTAATGGAAGAATACATTAGAAAAGTAATTGCCAAAAACAATATAATATAATATAATATATATATATAGGGCAATGATCAACATCCAAAGTTGGGTGGGATCCAGCCGTCCGTTTTTAGATCTAATGGCTTAAGAAAAACATGTTCACACAACTGTTATGAGGAGCCTAACAAACAATTGCGCAGAGCCTGGCCCACTTAGTTGGCTCCGCATAATTGTTATACAGGATGAGAGAAAAACAAGGCAGTTTGTTTAGGAGCCTACCCTATCCTTCTATCTCTCTTTATCCCCATCCCTCTCTCTATCTCTGTCTCTATCCCTATCCCTATATTTCTTTTCTTTTCTTCTTCACCATCTCTTCACTGCCTCTCCTAGGCTCCCATCACAATTTCTCTCTCCAGCTCCTTCACTCTCTCTACTATGCTGGAAAACTCGATTTATTACCCTCCCCATGTCAGCCAGATCTCAAATCCTAACTTGTTTGCCTCCCAGCCTCCACCACCACCAATCCTCTCCATAACTCATCTACTCTCTCTCCCAAACTTGCCACTCCTCCACCCTCCGAATTGCCCAAGACCCTAAATTAGAGGTTATTATTAAATTACTATAGTGGCTTCGATTCTAAATGCTGGAAATGGGAGCCAGATTTAAAATACCTTGTGAATTTGGGCAACTAATGGAAGCAGGCTTTTCCTTGAGCTCCATGGTAGTTTTCGTTTGTTAATGGTATTGAATTGAACAGAAACAAAAAAGGAAAGAAAGCTAAGAAAAGTTGAAGTATTATGCGAAAAATGGAATCCACATAATAGAAATTCAACCTACCACACAACTATTGTGTGGTACCTCTATTTTTTAAAGTAAGACTCCTAATAACAGTTGTGTGGATTGCTTATTTTTTAGCTATTGAATCAAACAATGGATGGTTGGATCACAGTTGGATGGATAGGGGTTCCCATCCAACTGTGGATGTGGATCACTTCCCATATATATACATACATATATATATGTATATTGAAAGTATGGTTTGGAAAATAGTGCTAACAACATGAAATCAATCATTTAAAAGACGTCATGTTTCTTAGTCATAGGACGTGCTGTGTTTTGACTTGAATAGTTCTCCATAAAATATTTGTGTTTCCTATTTCATTACTTAATTGCATTTTCTATTACATAAAAGTCAAATTTGACCATAAAAGTCAAATTATGACAATTAAAATGGGGCAGAGGGAGTATTTCATCGTAAAGTTTTTTTTGTTTTTAAACCTTGTTAATCACTAGCAGTAACATACTTCAGTTGTTTTGCCCGTGCAAGATATAGATTTATATTTATAAGTAAATTTAGGGACATGATCAAGATCATCCACTGAATTTAGATAGGCATTAAGAACCTAAATAGATAAAGGGAAATTCCTTGTACAGCCGTTAAACATGTCATCAAGACAAAAAGCATTCAAAAACAAAGAAAATGCAATTGCAAGAGAAAGGAAAGGATGTGCTAAGAGAATGTCCTTTAGCTAGGGCTCGCCACCCATTGCAAGAAAAGAAGCTGCTAGAACTGATGTTTGGGGTAATAGTTTAAATATAGACACATGGAGCAAGATTTCACTTAGAAAAAGAACATTAGGACTTTATATATTGAGTTAACATTGCTAACGTAAATCCTTAAGTATAAAGCTCACTGGAATTCGAATGACACTGACAATATAAGTCATACCAAAGAAAGGAGAAAATTTTGAGTAGAAAGTCAAAAAAGTATTACGAACCTTTTCAATAAGATCAAGAATATCTTGGTTGTCAATGAACTCTATATAACTCCAGTCAATCTCTTCTTTTGTATATTCTTCTTGCTCCATCTTGAAAACATGCTGCCAAACAAAACATTATATGCCACATTAGCTTACTAGATTTGCTTAAATAAATTCAAAGGAATCCTTGTAAAAAAGAAACATATAGTTTATGCATAAACCTGATTGAAATGCTGCTGAAGTTTTTCATTTGTAAGATTGATACAGAACTGTTCAAAGCTGCATAGTTACAAATGAAAATTTCTTATCAGAAGAAGCATCATTAATTGTCAAACTAAAACAAGCAAGCACATATTCACATCAGTAATGCTCATACAAAATTATATATCCACATCTAACTGAATTTAATTTTCTCCCCAAACAAGCTATCGCCTACACAAAGACAAGAAACCTTTGTAGCAGAGTTATCATTAGAAGGTTTCCATAGATATAGAAGTATATCTACGAACACTGTAAGCAGTGACAATATCAGGAAATCTGGTCAGTGGGATCAGTCATAGGTGAACAATTTCGCGGGAGGATCTAGGGGAAGTCTCCTTAGCCCAATTTTCTTTTTTTTTTTTTGGAGAGTTTTGTACTTTCTGGTTGAATTATGATCTTCTTATATTTTTCACTATTACTAGGGCATGATTCTTCACATGTAGAAGACATTTTTTTTACATTCTAGTTGAATTAGGAGTAATATGTGAACTGAGACTTGAGAGAAAGAGAGAGTTACAAAATTGTAAATTGAACCCTGTATATTATAAATTTTACAAAATTTCAGCGTGTTCATAATACATTGCACCCAAAATTTACAAATTTTACATATATTTAAAGAAAAAAAGAAATTCAGTGGGGTTAATAAGTATTTTGGCTGTAGCTTCGTTCCTGACAGTAGGAACTCCATATTTTAAAGAGACATACTATAATAAGAAAAATGGAAGGTGATGGTATAAAATTAGAAATGACACCAAGACCACAAATTGTATAAAATCTCCTAATTGCCTACTAAGACCACATTAACCACATGATTTTCATGCAGTAGACTGCAAGAAATTGACTCTGTACATGATTAAAACAAAAGCGTACCGGTTAAGCACCTGTTTGTCTTGAAACTTTCAAATCCATAAATATCCAGAACTCCAATTATTTTTTTTGAATCAGGATCTTGACCAATAGAATTATTAATCTTGTTCACAATCCTGTGTCATCATAAAATTAAGATGTTCAGTAACATCACAAAGCAGAGGCACCAAAGACACCAATTACATCTCAAACAAGATCCACCATGCAGATTATACTCACCAATCAAATAATCTTGAATAAACAATTTTTGCCAAAGCATCTCGAGTGACAGCAGCTGCGTTTGGGTCGAGGCATCGTGTTATGATCTCATCTCGAGTTACAATAGCACGTTTGCACATGGAGTCTTCAAGGGACTGCTCATCGCACCTAAATAAGAGTGCAGATTATGAAGTTGCCCCTACCAGTCGAGATATATAGTGGGCATCTATGAAAGTATAACGAAATGAAAATATCCCTTACATGAAAAGTTCAGCAGCAGTTTTTAAATGAAATCGAGATTGATCATCCTTAGGTTCAGAAGAATCTGTATCACTCCCCTTTGTGAACTCAATATTGCCCAAGTGGAGAACTGCTGCTACAACTCTGAATATTGCATCCTGCAGGAGAAAAGTTTTGGAAATTGGATGTCATAATGGAAGATACAACTAAATGAATATCTAGAAATTACTACCTGTTCATCAGAACTGATCCCCACAACATCCATTGCTCTTTTTGTATCAAGATACTCTTTAGAATCATCAACCCCATTCAATTCATAACAATTTGATTGATTCAAATAATGGTATGTTCTTGGATTGTCTACTTTGTACCTTTCAGCATCCTGAAAATCAAGCAAGATAATATAGTTAACGAAATTAATCTAATTTGTACCTTTCAAATTGATGAGATTATATTAGGAGAACAAAGTTAATTAAACAATTAACAGCTCATTAGGACATGAGTCTTGACTCTTGAGATAACATGACCAATATCTTAATGAAAGTACAACTTTTTATCTTTTTTAGATAAAAGGAGATTTTATTGATGGAAGAAAGGAATTGCAATATAGCACAATAAGTCCTCCTTAAATAAATCCAAAAGAAAGCAAAGAAACAAGTGGATAAATAATTCTAAGTGTTGGTGAAGCACCATCTGCCTATCCTTATGCAGTTTTAACAAAGGAAATAGTTGATAAGCTCCCATTGCATGAGTCCAAAATAGAAGAAGAAAAACACACTGTTACAAAGTGAATCTACACTCATTGCCCGACCAGAATATATCCTATCATTCCTCCCAGTTCAAACCCTTACAAAATGGTGAAACAAACACATCTCCAAAGAATTCATATCCTTCCCTACATCAAAACATTGAAGCTTCAAAGGAGAAAATCTTCCACCTTAAAGGGGCAAATCCAACATTCACCCTAAACTGGTACACACACATACACCAAACCAAAAACAATTCCGAGCACATGAGAATGTGCCTCACTTTCTTGCATACATAACAAATCTAGAGTTATTCATTTGTAAGGCCTACACCTCTACCGCATGTCTTTATTGTTAAATTGATGAAGGGTCAAAGACCACACAAAAGCCATGATATTTAGGAGCCTTTGGAGCTAGATGAGTGAGAAATTGGCCAATACCCAAGTAAGTATGTGAAAAAGGACTGAAATAGAAGGTAGGTCAAAGGTCCAAACATCTCCATCTAAGGACTTAGAAATAGAAGTTGAATAAATAAAGAATTTCCTTTCCATCCTTGTCAATTAAATTTCAAAAGAAGTGGAATTTTTAAGAAAATGTCTCTCCCTCCCAAATATAAAAGTTATAATTAGGAGAATGTGCTCATACGAAAGGAAAAAGAAACAAGATAAAGCTAAAAAGAGAGAGGACCATCCTCCACCAAAATATCTTTCTAGAAAACAAATATGCATACCATTACCCACTCAAAACCAAAGAAGTAACTAAAAGGAGTAGTATCCTTGGGATTCCAGGGATTGGAATAAGTAACAAAACCAAGACATGGATTTGCATCATACCCTTTCTGTGATAGGTGTTACCAGAGGTTTCACAAGAGGTGTGGCCAAAGTTGTCACCACAAAAAGTCCACCAAAAAATTAAATTTATGGGTTGTTGGAGTTGTTTGTGTTATGAGTCTCGAATTCTTGTTCAAGATTTGACTTTTGACCTGTCCCAAATTATTTTGTGCAGCGACCAGAAGGAAAGAAAGATGAGGTTTAGTGTGGTAGCGGAGGACTAAGGCTGATAGGCCGAAGTCCGTTATTTGGGTCCATTATGTTTTTAGCCTAGCTATATACATGCTATTATAGCTATGGTTTCAGTATTCTTTTCCTTCTCAGTTTTTAGCATTTTTCCGATAGAGATTCACAAATTGTATTCTTCACACTTAGATATAGTTCGCCCGTGATTTTCCCGATTTAGGTTTTCCACGTAAATATTGTCTTTATTTTCTGTATTAATTTTTTGTATTTCCCATATTTTGTTCGAACAGTTTGTGGTCAGTGATCACCAAACGAAGAAGTACGGTTTTGGAGGATTGCCCATGGTAGATGAGGCCGTAAAAGTTGCCAATGATTCTCTCTTATGCAGTGGGAATTGTTATTTAAGGCCACCAAAGTTGTATTTGTCATGATGTCATCGCTCGAGAGAGGAAAAATCAAGAAAGGTCGCCGGAATGGTTTTCCTTGCCTATTGGAGAGAATTTTGTGCTTCAGGGATTAATTCGCAAATTTTCAGAAACTTTGAGGCTGAGTTACATGTACTTAGAATGGAGTGACCAATCAGACAAGGGTATCCTGAAGAGTACAACATATGTGACCCTTATGTTGTCATTTATATTTATACTTGCAAATAGTAAGACATTAACTATTACTGGAAGCCATGCACAGACATCAATACCTCCAAGAAAAAAGTAAGCATGCAGAAAAAATTACCTCTGATGGTGCTGCACAAAGCATGTAGAAGCAGTGGTAATTTCTCTCAGGATCTGACACTTGACAAACACGTGACCTTTCCAACAAATAAGTTCTAATAGCAGCTCCCGAGATCCTTCCCCGTTCATCAAATTGAAGCTCCACAAACTTACCAAAACGGCTGTCATCAAATCACATTTGGGTGCATAAATTTTTGTCAAAGAGAACTTATGATTATAAGGTTCTAAAAAATTCAATTGGGACAAACAGGATTTTGAATAACGAGTAATCACCTTGAATTATTGTTTCTCACAGTCTTGGCATTACCAAATGCTTCTAGAACAGGATTGGACTGCAGAAGTAAGAGTTGTAAGGAAATATTTAAGCTTTATTTCCAAGAGGAAGCAATAGCAGTAGCAGCCAAGAATTTATACTAATCATCATACACCAAGTTATAATACTAAAATTTATGTGAAAGTTGATAGGTTGCATACTTCTAGGACTTGCTGCTCCACAGTTCGTCCCTCGGAAGCAGCTCTCCCTCCCATATAAGCTAGATAACGCATAAGCATTTTCGTGCTTTCTGTTTTACCAGCTCCACTTTCTCCACTAACCAAAATTGCCTGGCTTATTCCCTCTTTAATCATCTGCCTGCATTCAAAATTGTACTTGTTTGTATGGCATACTAAAAATAATATAGCATTCAACGATTTCACAGACAGCATAGTGTGACAGATTGCCTGTATGCAGAGTCTGCAATAGCAAAAGGGTGTGGGCTCAGCTCGCCTAAAGTAGCCCCTTTATATTTTTCCATGATATCCTTGTCGTACAAAGTAGGTAATCTTTTGAAGGGGTTCACAGCAATCAATATACTACCTGTATAAGTCTGGAAACCAGTAGGAAATTTTTGTCATAGAGAACTACTGTTAAAAACAACGCAAGAAAAACAAGAGTAATGCGAGGGGTCTCAAATGACATGACATTGGATATTTTAATGATAATTTATTTTAATGATAAGATATGGTTCATTTATCCTCCTCGACTTTAGATCCATCTAGTACTTTTTCTTGTTAGAGCTACTTCTCTTTTTTGACTTGGTTGATTGTTCCTTTGGCTTCGTATATTTAGCTAACGTCCCTTCCAAAGTCATGGCTTTTGTGTGGTCTCTGATTTGAATACTAATTATCTCTATCAAATTCGGCCTTCCAAAATTCTATCTCTGGACATTTGTTTTATGCGCAGACAGAGTAATGAGACTCATGCTCATTTATTTTTGCATTGTCCTATTGCTTGGGAATTGTGGAGCCTATTTGGAGTGGGCGTATCCTGATTCAATGAAAGATACGTTGATAGTTCATTTTCGAGAATTTGGAAACAAGAGGGAGGCCAAAATTTTAAGGAAACATTTTTTTTTCTATTTTATGGGGAATTTGAAATGAGCGTAATATTAGACTGTTTAAAGGAAGTTGCTCTTCTTTTAAGTTGTTGAATGATAAGATTACTTTCTTTACTTCTTTTTGGGTTTCTTCTATAGGGCCTTTAGAGGTATCTCAGTGACTGATTTGTGTAGATATTGGAGGGCTACACTTTTCTAAGTGCTCTTTTTTATTTTTGTTTTTCAGTCCGTTGAGGGTGGACTTCTTGTTCCCTTTTTATTGTATCCTTTCTTTTCTACTAATAAAAATTCTTCTTTTATCAAAAAAAAATGAGATCTACCCAACTAATGTTATGCTAACATAACATTTGAGACCAAAAATTTGAGACCCCTAGCATCACCCAAAATAAAAATAATTACAACCTAGTTATGAGGTATATGCTATAGAAAAGCACACATTAACATGTCATCAATAGACCAAGCCACAACAAATACAATATTATTAATAGAAAACATAAATAACAGAAGAGAGGGAAGATAAAAAGGAAGTTTGTACAAATAATCAAATAAATACTCACATAAATTTCATCTTCATCGTATCGACATCTTATGTTCTGCAAAACTCCTGGCTCGTGCAGATAAGCCAGCTTTGTCATATCATCCACACCACATGAAGGAGCCTCGGTATCTTTCGGATAGACATTGGATGCTTTGGATGCAACCTAAAATATAAAAAAGAAAAAAATCTCAAACTCCACGTCCTTGTCAATAAAGATGAGTCCATCGGAGCATGAAGAGTGAAGTCGGCAGGTTAGCAAGCGGATTAAAAAGGGAGTTGTCAAGGGAGGGATTCGAGGATAATTACAGAGGTATGATTATGGGTAGAGGCATAATTATGGGGATTCCAAGATAACTCTAGAGGCATAACTATGGGGATTCAAATATTCACTTTCGTATGTAGCTTGCAGCTCTATGTATGTATAAAGAGCTTTCCTATATACATTTCTACAACATAATGAAATTATTTTCTTTATTTCTCACATGGTATTAGAGCAGGTTTGATTCTTGGGAGGGCTAACTAAATGTCTTGCTTCTTTCGGCAGAGGGTATCTTTTTCTCTTATAGTTTTTCTTTTTGGAATTTTGTTTTGCAAAAAAAAAAGATCATGGTTGCTTTTTTTATGTTTAAAAAGAACTTATATATTGGTATCGTATTTGTCTTTGCTTCATGGTTTCAGAGTCATGTTCCTTTGTTAGATTGTTCTTCTGTCAAAACTGTTTTGGGAGACTCAAAAAGAAAAAGAAAAAGAAACAAAATAAATGAAAGAAAGAAGGGAAAAGAAAAGAGAAAAGTAGTTTGCTGAAATATGTAAGTGGGTAGTTAATTGGAAAGTAACGATTTTCATGGGGAAGAGATTTGAGGAAAGGTGTATGTCCTTCGATTTAATGGGAGGCTTGAGAGTCCGCCATTATTCAGGAAGTCAAGGAGTCTCTCATAGTTGTTGTTGTTGTTGGAGACAATTGTTTTCCGCTATTATCTTCACATAATATTCTTAGAAAATAAACGTGTAAAGATATGTATTACAGGTGATAAATCAACTTTGGACGTAATTGTAAACATTAAGTTTTTTATTTTATTTTTTTGTTATGCAAATTAAAGAGGGACTTAATTTTAGAGAGGTGTTGAAGATAAACAATTTTGTGCTATGTTTTGTTTGAGTCCTTTTTTTTTAGAAAATGTTTTGTAACAAGTTGTAATCCATAATATAAAACTTCAAACTTGAGGGGAGTGCTAGAATATTCTAACTGTTTCCAGGAGAATTCTAGAGGCATGATTATGGGATTCTAGGATAATTCTAGTGGCATAATTATGAGATTCCGGGATAATTCTAGAGACATAATTATGGAATTCATTGATTTACGTTCCATATGTCACTGCACTCTATTTATATATAAAGAGCTCTCCTCTGTGCAATTTTACAATATAATTAACATCTTTGTCTCTTTTCTTTCTCTCACAGCATCTAATTCTCTAGATTCCTATCTCCCTCTGTTAGTTTTTCTATAATTGACAGAATCCACAAATTACAATCTGAATGGATGGATTCATGAGCATATTAGTATTATAATAAATCACAATCTACATCAGATGGTCCATGGAGTTTGTAGTCTGATCTTTAACAGTTTTCGCTACATCCCATATCAGACTTTTAAGAGTTAGACAGGTAATTGCTCTAATTCCAATCCTTTAAAATAGTTAGTGGTACATCTTTTACTAGACCCAACTGCAAGTAAATGCATTACAGATGCTAATAGAGCAATTTAAAAAAAACATACATGTACAGGTAAGTCATGCATATCAAGCAGCCAAATAGACTATTTTAACACCTCTGTTATGAGTTGTGACATATATTAGGCAATGCTCCCTACTTATATGGACGTCAATCAACTGTTAGGCCACATCAAATGTCAATGAACTAGTCGCATGGAATGTGCAATCTATCCTCCATACCTAATTGAATCCCTTCACTCACCAACAAACCCAATAAGATGGGCTTGGGACCAAAAGGCTCAATAGGTATTATTTGAAGACTAGCTTCCCCATTTTAAGCTCTAAATGAATCTGCAAACAAATAGTTTAACTATGTACAAACTCTGCAAATAGACGTTCATGCAAGAAGCAAAGATTCAACCCAAAACAAATAAGTACATCATAAATAAATAAAATCAACCATCAGATGTCACCACCATAAATGTAGATGAAATTAAGATACCATAGACAAAGAAAAATCCTGTTCATAAGAACTTCGAAATCAGTAAAGGATAACACCTAAATTTTGTTTCAATAGTTGAGAATGCATTAAAAGCACTAACCGTTTCTCCTGATGTACATTTTATTGTAATTTCCTCTCCATGGACTTCCACAACTTCCCCATCTACCCAAGCTACCTCAGAATCCTCCACCCAAACATGAGAGCCAACTACTATACTTGCTGAAGCAGTCTGCACAAAAATTCAAGATGCATCAAACATTTACATTTAAGTGCATATCAGAAAATGATATCTTAGTATAATGAAGTAAATAGGCATGGCAGACATACTACAGGTTTGTTCAAATCTTATGATCGTCGTGAACCTTTGCATAAGTCTGCTGATACTGGTAGTAACAGAGAAGGCATGATCCATAATTGTGTATAAATTAATTAAGTGTTCATCAACAATGCCTTCAAACTTCTACAATTCAGAACATTGAAAAAAGAAAAACACTATTCAAGCTCATATTCCTTTTTCCTTTTGGGACATATAACTCAGGGAGAAATTCATCAAGTAATGTAAAAACAAAAATGAAACATATGTTCCACATTGCACAAAGGGTTAACAAAAATCCTCGGAAAATGATTTCCCGTAATACCGGTTATGGTAAAAATCAAACAACTATATTGAACACGTGAACCTATTAAACCACATATAAACTTCACAAAACAATATTCAGTTATCAATATAATGCAACAGTAAGAACAGGTTTCAGTCAGTTCCTTCCAATAACTGGAATAAAACCACAGATATATTTCATGCAATGAGTTAACTGAATTGGCAATAACTATAAATTCAAGTTCAGAATGCATATAAATTCAAGATATAAAGCTCATTTTGAACAAATTACAATGACATTAAGCTGACAGAATCAAATATGTAAAAAACAAAATTTCAATAATGGCAAACATTAAGCTGAATGTACTTCAACACCAAAAGTGGGGGGAATTAATCAGAAAATGATTGAAACAATACCATTTCTCAGAAATTGATCGGGTAAGGAAAAATCAAACCCTAATAATCTTCAGAAAATGCGAGGAATCGTCAGAACCTTAGATTCTTCGAATATCTTAACAATGTATATATTAAACGCCCATAATGTATATAATATGCATGTAAACGCCTAAATATTAGCTTAGCCCTGATTTCTGCAACTTTCTCTCTCCAGAACGAAGACATGAAACGAAATGGGAAGCATTGGGAGGCTGAAATGGTATATGAAACCTTTTTCTTTTTTTTATTGAGATCAAACCAGACCAAAAGCCTCTTGGGGTTCCTTCTTCCCGTAAAAAAAAACAGAGCCAACACACAGCTGAACGCCCAAACGGGACATCAATATTGTAACCCGAAATTGCCCCTTATGTACCTTGTTATTTCAGATTGTTCCGAGGGTTGTGGATTCTTGCAATTTACTGTTACTAGTTAATAGGGCTTTGTAAAAAACGGATAAAATCGAAAAATAGACTCGAATTTTTTTAACCGGGTTTTTTCGATTATTCAATTATTTTTTATTATTCGGTTATATTCGATTTTATTTTTAATTTTCGGATTTGGTTTTGGATTTTTTGTTGTTCAACCGAAATAATAAAACAATTTAAGTCTTAATTCTTAAACATCTCAGATAAACAAATAAATCTATTTTCATTCTCACCTCTCACGAACTTTGCACCTTCCTTCTTCCTCCCGCTTTCCGACAGAACTTCCCTCGGATTTAAAAAATACCTAATTTTTAATAAATACCAAATTTTTAATAAATACCGGTATATTCTAATTTTCGGTCAGAAATAAGTTAACTATAAGGGAACATGTCCGTCAGGACTACTTTATCTCTGACATAAATTTCGTCGGAGTTAATAATTAGTCATTTTTAATAAATACCAACTTATTTTAATTTTCAGTCAGAAATAGGCTAGTTCCGAGGGAATACGTCTGTCGAAAATAGGGTATATTATACTCGATGGAAAGTTCCATCCTATATATTCAGTCAAAGATAGTTTATGTTCAACGAAAAATTCGTCGAAGATAATATAGATCCGACGAAATTTTTGACGGATCTTATCTTCGACGCGAATATATACGACCGAATTTCTGACGAAATATTCCATCGGAAATAATCTATTTTCGACTGAATAGGCTTAGGTGTAAGGTCCCAACTTTTATGAATAAAGATTAATTTTTTTTAAAATATATTTTTGAATATTATAGTGTGGATTTGATATAATGTTATAGTTGTGGGTAATAATTATAAATTTTGTAAAGTAAGCAAGTGATTATAAAATATTCGATTGGTCGGGGAATATTCGTTTTAATAGGAAATATTTGTACGACAGAACAATCATTGGTGAACCCCACAATGGAAGTATTGTCGGAGTTAGAAAATGACAGAAATGTCTTTTATAATAATAACTACGAAAGTTTTACCATTAAACTGTTGAACTATCCGGTAGTAAAAGTACAGTAATATACGTGGTTGCATGGTAGCACACGGTATTGATTATTGATGCTTACGTGATAAGTCATTCAGTTATACTCAATTATTGCTACAGTAATTGCTGCATAATATCTCTCATATTATTATTTCAATTATTGTCATAGTATCATCTGTATAATATTTTATATTATTAAATCAATAATTGAAACGACAAAGTTATTCATATTATTATTTGTAATATTGATGATGTCTAGAAAGTTCTGTCGAGGAGAGGTTTGGTCACCTAATTGCGCGCCAATAGGGAGAAATCCTTATCGGAAAGCCCCCTATTTCCTGTGAATGATCTAGTTGTTAAATATTATGAGTTATAATATTGATTAAAGATGAAATTGATAGTTCCATTGTGTTGGGATTATTAGTGTTTGTGGAAATCAACATTTATTTCGATAATAATTAATTTTTGGAGGTTAAATTGACAATCGAATAATTAATCGGATAAATGAGCAATTAATTGCTATTAATTCACATGCTTATAACTATTTGTTCACATGTATGTACTGTTGATTCACATCCATGTACTATTAGGGGAGGTGGTGCAAGATTGATATTACTTGCATGACTAAATTAAAAATAGATGTATAGATAAAGGTACTATACTGTAACTATTTTTTTCACATGTATGGAACTATTGATTCACATGATGTACTATTAGGGGAGATGGTACAAGTTTGATAATACTTGTAGGTCTAAATTAAAAATGAAAGAAAAGATGAAGGTATTATACTGTAATATTTCAAGCCCCAAAACGTGCAATTATCGAAACAATATTTTCTTATAAACAGAAGCTCATTCTTCTTTCTCACCAATTCACTAAGACTCACAAGAGCAATTATAGAGAGAAAACTATAGAGAAAAAGAAGAAAAGAAGTCTGATACTTCACTATTCTAGTATCCAGTCTTCTTCTAAGGTAAGAGATTATTTTTGTTCAGTATTCATAAGGAATAATATTTTCTTCCATACTCTGTAGTATGTGAGTAATATTATTTTGTCTAATATTCCTGATTATACCATCATTCTGTTAAAGTATTTTTTTCTATACTGCGTGAAATTAGTAGAATATCCTTGATATTTGTACTTCATCCAGTATCTTTTCATGGAAATATTATTCTGAGCTTTCTTGATAATTATTGATCTTTTCATACCGAAATATTATTCATGAGTTATTATTCATCTAGTTACTATTCACTCGGATATTCGGGGCACTTTTCATGTCGGAGTACTATTCACGGTTTACTATTCATCCAGTTACTATTCACTCGAATATTATTCACTCGGGTATTCGGGATACTTTTCATGTCGGGGTTCTATTTATGAGGTACTATTCTCGAAGTACTATTCACATGGTATTATTCACCCGAAAAATTTATTTCTTTTTTGTCCAAATTATTTTTGATACATGAATATTATTTTTAAATTTTACTCCACAAAGCAATATCATGTCGACAATTTGGATATTATTGAATTCTAGATAAATTAAATTATAAATCTTTAAAAATTTATCCTTGCTTTTATTTAATTAAATTCTTATATCATTGTCATCATCTTCATGCTTATATTGTGATGAAAGTCATCTGTGGCTTACGTGCATAGATGGACTATTTATTGGTATGATTATGACAAGAGATTATTCGGTATAATCATGATCGTAATGTTACAGATGATGTGGTAAAAGTTATCATTGACCCGTAGTGCATTGATGGACAGTTGTTGGCATGATCATGACCATTGATGATTACACGAATGTCATTGGCTTGTAATGCATGGATATATTCGTGGATGTGATACTAATGAATATCCTTGGCCTGTAGTACAAGGATGATTCGATGATGTGGTTTATTTATTAAGTTGAGTCTCAGTGATAAAATTGATGATAAATTTTTTAAATCATAAAAGATAGTAGATATCATGCTCTACTTGACTCTTTTAATGAATTGCTTGTTCCGTTGTAGTTAAACTTAATGTTTATTGTATTTTATCAGTTTAACATTGTTGAAGGCTAACGATAATTTATTATGCATTATCTTAGTCATAATATTTCTTACTGGGCTAGTTGAGTTCATCCCTTTACTTTCATTGTTCTCTTCAGGAAATGAGAACGTAGCCGGCACTAGTCGGAGAATGGAGTGACGGTCCGAGATGATTATTTTAGTAGTCCTCATTATTTAGTGTGATAATAAATGTAATGAAGATTGAATTTGAGTTTGGATATTGTCTATGAGACAATATTCGTGTAAAAACTCTCAGCTCATGTTGTATATTTAAGATTGTATTTGTATTCAGTACCATGTATTTGGCGACTCAAGATGGGTGATGTATACCTATTTTGGGGCGTCACAGTTGGTATCAAAGTTTAGGGATATGATCCCTGGCTGAGATGTGAGACTAGAACTGGGAGGGGAGAGACGGGTAATTTCTTCGCTAATATGACCTACCTAAGCTTATTTGTTATTTGATTGGTCGGTCAGAATATATGGGTATTATGTAGTATGTTGTAAGATCCCAAATTATTAATAAATAAAATTTAATTTCCTCTATTTATTATTTTGAAATAGTAAGGGTTGATTTGATTAATGTGGTTAGTTATAGGTAAAATGCGCAAATATTTGAAATAAGCAAGTGGTTATAAAATATTCATTGTTGTCGGGGAATATTCGTTTGGTCGTGGAATATTCTTACTGTCGGGGAATAATCGAACGACGGCGCAGCCTTGTGTGGGCCCATAACCGAAAGTGATTGGATGAAGAAAACGACAAGTATAAGTTGTTTATAAATAACGGCGCAGTTGTTACCGTTAATATTGTTGGAATACCCGGTGGTTAAAATACAGTAATACGCGTTGTTGAACAGTAGCACACGGTATTGCACAAATTATTGAATCTTACGTAAGAAGGCATTACTCAATAATTGTTACAGTAATTACAGTTCAGTATTTTATTTTATTGATTCAATAATTGCTGCGTTGATATTTTATATTACTGTTGTTTCAATAATTATCACTACACAGTATTTTCCATTATCGGAGCAATAATTCATATTATCTGAATAATATTATTAGATAACATTATTGGCAATGTCTAGAAAGTTCTGTCTAAAGATAGGTTTGGTCACCTAATTGCACGTCAGTAAGGAGAAATCTTTATTGGAAAGCCCCCTCTTTCCTAGGAACGGCCTGGTTGTCAGTACTGTGATTCTATAATATTATTTGTGAATAATTAATTATTGATTTATATGATGAAGAAAATATTGATTTCATGTGGATATTGATGGAAAAAAATTTTAAAGTTACAATTGTTAAAAATTGATATTTTATCATTTCTGATAAAATAATATTTTATTATATTATTATAATATAATAATGATGATATTTTTACAATGAATATGGGATATATGAGTATATGAGGATGAAGAGTATTTTTGTTGCATTAAATGATTAACACATATTTTGTGTGTCGGTGAACCCCATTTCTTGACTGAAATTTGATTATAGCCTGTAAAAACGTCCATTTGTGGATTTCGGTCAATTTCTGTTTGGAATTTTGAAAAACTTTCTTCTGCAAAGTTGTAGAGAATTGAATTTACTATAAAAATTCGCAAGATTCGAATTTTCTGATAAAAGAGCTATTTATTGTGAATTATTGAAGTTTCGGTATATCGGGTGTGAATTGATTTTTGGAGTTTAAATTATTTTTGTTAGAAAAACATTTTTTTGAATTTTTTTGGACATCATTAACATGTGTGGCTGGTGTTTTTGACCAAAAGGCGGGCTAAGAAAAATTTGTATAATTATATTAAATTTTCTGCTTTGGTGTTCTAAGCATTTTCCTATAAATAGGGTGCTTAGGTTAGAATTGAAAATCACACCAGAAACTAAAGATTTCTCTCTCTTTCTCTCTCTATAATATCGAGCGTATTTTATGAGTATTTTAGTACTTTGAATATTGTTATACGGTGCAAGTTCTTTCAGCACTATATCCAGTATTCCAGTGAGAAGTACTATTCTTTCTGAGGTAAGGGATGTTATTTTATTCGAAAATGATATTATTTCTTCAATATCATTATGCCGAAATATTTGTTGGAAATTTTTATCAAATTTGGAATTTTTTCATGTCGTGATTACTATTCACGAGTTACTATTCACGAGTTACTATTCATGAGTTACTATTCACGAGTACTATTCACGAAGCGTGGTGATTTTTTTTTATGAAATTTCTATCTTTTGAGGTCGGAGTTACTATTCACGTATACGACACTATTCACGTTTACGGCACTATTCACGAATACGACACTATTCACAGAAAAATTAAATTTTCTTTTCTGTGTCCAAGATTGTCTGTTATGATTCTTATCTTTGATTGAATCTATGTTTTGAACTTCATTCTTGAATTTTACTCTAATCTGATTATTTATGAAGTATTTTTAAACTTGGATTATTTAAAGTACAAATCCTTAATACTTGTTCTTTTGTTTCACTGGATTCGTTTTCTTTAAAATATTTTTCATCATACTCAGTCCTAAATGATGATATAACTGAATATCTTTGGCCCGTAGTGCAAAGATGAATGATTTCTTGATGAATATCTTTGGCCCGTAGTGCAAAGATGAACATGACCGACTGATTAATATCTTTGGCCCGTAGTGCAAAGATGAACAGGTGTTTAGATGAACATGACCAACTGATGAATATCGTTGGCCTATAGTGCAAAGATGAATATTTGATTCCAGATATATATTGATTGATGTTACAGGGAAATAATATCGACAATGAACTTTTAAATTCATATATAGAAGATAGTAGTTTGCATTCTCTACTTAACTCTTCTAATGAATTATTATTTCTACTGCGAAGATTGATTTAAAACTGATTGTCTATTATATTCTATTAGATTCTTTCCTGTTGAGGACTAACGATAATTTGTTCTATATTATCTTAGTCATAATGTTCTTTACTGGGCTAGTTGAGCTCACCCTTTTCCTTGTTGTTCCATTTTTATTCTCAGGAGGCGAGAATGTAGCGAGTACTAGTCGGGGTGTGGAATGATGGTTCTAGAAGTTGTTCTAGTAGTCCTCACTATTCTGTAAAATAGTGTATTAATAATTGTAATGAGGACTTATTTGAGTGTGGATATTGTCTAGATGACAATATTTGTATTTAAACTCACAATTTTTATGTTGTATTAATAAAGTTGTAGTTGTTTCAGTACCATGTTATTGACGACTTAGAATGGGTGTTGTATACCTATTTTGGGGGCGTCACATTCTGAGTCGTCAATAACATGGTACAGAAACAACTACAACTTTATTAATACAACATAAGAACTGTGAGTTTAAATACAAATATTGCCATCTAGACAATATCCACACTCAAATAAGTCCTCATTACAATTATTGGTACATTATTTTACAAAAATGATGAGGACTACTAAATAACTTTCTAGAACCTTCATTCCATACCCTGACTAGTACTCGCTACATTCTCGCCTCCTGAGAAGAAAAATGGAACAAAAAGGAAAAGGGTGAGCTCAACTAGCCCAGTAAAGAATATTATGACTAAGATAATATAGAACAAATTATCGTTAGTCTTCAACAGGGAAAAATCTGATAAAATATAATAGACAACAAGTTTCAGATCAATATTCGCAGCGGAAATAATAATTCATAGAAGAGTTACGTAGATAATGAAATCTACTATTATCTATAAATTTAAAAGTCCATCATCAATATTTTATCCTTGTAACATCAATCAATATAAATCTTAAATCAAATATTCATCTTTGCACTACAGGCCAAAGATATTCATCAGTTGGTCATGTTCATCTCAACATCTGTTCATCTTTGCACTACGACCAAAGATATTCATAAGAAAATCAACCATCTTTGCACTACAGGCCAAAAATATTCAGTAACACCATCATTTAGGACTGAGGATGATGAAAAATATTTTAAAGAAAACGAATCCAGTGAAACAAAAGAACAAATATTAAGGATTCGTACTTTAAACAATCCGAGTTCAAAAATACTTCATAAATAATTATAGTGAAGTAAAATTCAAGAATGATCAAAATATGGATACAATCAAAACTAGTATCCATAATAGATATTTTGGACGAAAAACTAAAATTTATTTTTTCTGTGAATAGTGTTGTATTCGTGAATAGTGTCGTATACGTGAATAGTAACTCCGATAGTAAAAGACAAGAATTTCACAAGAAAAATCTTACCAATAATTCGACATAATGATATTAGAAGAAATAATATCATTTAAAAAATTATAACATCCTTTACCTTGAAAAGATTGTACTTCTAGCTGGAATACCTAATATAGTGTTGAAGGGAACTTGCACCATATAGCAACACTCAAAGTTTCAAAATACTTACAAGTATACACTCGATAATATAGAGAAAGACAACTTCAGTTTCTGGTGTGATTTTCAATTCTAACCTAAGCACCCTATTTATAGGAAAATGCTTAGAACACCAAAGCAGAAAATTTAATAAAATAATAATATAATTAACAAAATTCAAGCCCACTTTTAAAATCTGATTTCAGCTCATTTAAATCACATGCGAGGCCAACTTAATTGCAAAAAATGTTTTTCTTTAAAAAAATAATTAAAACTTCCAAAAATTAATTATATTAGAATTTTGGAACTTCAATAATTCATAATAAATAGCCCTTTTATCAGAAAAATTTGAAACACATATTTTTTTCTATAGGAAATTCCATTCTCTACAATTTTGCAGAAGAAATTTTTTCTAAATTCAAAGCAGAAGTTGACCGAAATTCATAAACGGGCGATTTTACGGGCTATAATCCAATTTCAGTCACAAAGTGGGGCCCACAAACATGTTTAACATATTTTAAATATTTTTTTGTAACAAAAATACTCTTCCTCCTCATTTATTCATATATCCCACATTCATTGTAAAAATATCACCATTATTATATTATTAAAATATAATAATATATTTAAATGAATTATTTTATTAGAAAAGATAAAATATCAATTTTCAACAATTGTCACATTAAAAATTTTCTCCATCTATATCCACATAAAATGAATATTTCCCTTATCATATAAATCAATAATTAATTATTCACAAATAATATTACAGAATCACAATACTGACAACCAGGCTGTTCCCAGGAAAGAGGGGGCTTTCCAATAAGGATTTCTCCTTACTGGCGCACAATTAGGTGACCAATCCTCTCCTTAGACAGAACTTTCTAGACATTGCCAATAATGTTATCTAATAATATTATTCAAATAATATGAATTATTGATCTGATAATAAAAATAATGTGTAGTGACAATTATTGAAACAACAATAATATAAAATATCAACGTAGCAATTATTGAATCAATAAAATATTTAACAGTAACTACTGTAACAATTATTGAGTAATGCCTTCCTACGTAAGAATCAATAATTAGTGCAATACTGAAACAACCCGGGTCAAATCCCGAGTCCGGAACAAATCTTGGGTCAAATCTCAAGTCCGAATCGAATCAAATCCATCCAAATAAGGCCTCAAACCACTGGCCCAATAGTATCTTCTTGGGTCATCTAGCCCACCACAAGCTCCCAAAAGGTCATGACTTGAAGGTACTATTGGTAGTTACTTAATTCCCTTATATGCAGACAAATTTTACACCTATCTTTCGATGTGGGACTGGGGTGTTACAAACTCCCCCACTTAAATTTCTGACGTCCCCGTCAGAACCGATCACACACACAGCCCAAAGATCTTTGCCTCTCTAGCCATTGTGGGATAATACCGGCTAGCTTCGTGTCCCCACCTCCGGACCTTCATCTCTCCATTGTGGGATAATACCACCAGCCTTCGTGTCCCCACCTCCGGCAACCCGATCGGATGACCCGACCCGAGCTTTCGAGAGTCGACTCTGATACCATATGAAACAACCCGGGTCAAATCCCGAGTCCGGAACAAATCTTGGGTCAAATCTCAAGTCCGAATCGAATCAAATCCATCCAAATAAGGCCTCAAACCACTGGCCCAATAGTATCTTCTTGGGTCATCTAGCCCACCACAAGCTCCCAAAAGGTCATGACTTGAAGGTACTATTGGTAGTTACTTAATTCCCTTATATGCAGACAAATTTTCCACCTATCTTTCGATGTGGGACTGGGGTGTTACAAATACCGTGTGCTACTGTGTTTTAACCATTGGGTATTCTAACAGTATTAACGGTAACAACTGCGCCATTATTTATAAACCACTTATACTTGTCGTTTTCTTCATCCAATCGCTTTCCGTTATGGGCCCACACAAGGCTGCGCCGTCGTACGAATATTCCCCGACAGTAAAAATATTCCACAACCAAACGAATATTCTCCGATAAAAATGAATATTTTATAACCACTTGTTTATTTAAAATATTTGCGCATTTTACCCATAACTAACCATATTAATCAAATTAACCCTTACTATTTCAAAATAATAAATAGAGGAAATTTATTTTCATTTATAATAAGTTGGGGTCTTACATGGTATGTCAATTAACCCTTGTTTTGTGGCAGTATTTGAAAATGGCATTCGAGAATGTTGAGATAAGCAATGGAGCACAGGAGACCATTGAGTCACCATAGATCAATAACCAGGATAATGTGCATCAGGAAGAAAATAATCCTCAGGTGAATAACAACACCGACCAAATGATAAACGATAGAATGTTTAGAGGCTTCCTTCAATTCATGCAAAATCAGGTGAGAGAGACTCATGTCCAAAATGCAGATGAAAACACTGGCAACTCACAGATGGTCACCGCTAAGCAGTTCAAGTAGCTGGGACCACAGGAGTTTTGGAGAAAACCAGAACCACTAAAGGCGAAGACGTGGATAAAGCAGATCACCAAGATATTTGATATCTTAGGATGCTCCGAAGAGCAAAAAGTTCCCTTTGTCACCTTCATGTTGCGAGGAGAGGCAGATTACTAATGGGAATCTGTAAAACGTACTCAGCCTATCGCACTAAAGTTATCTTGGGAGAAGTTCCAAGAACTGTTTAACAATAAGTACTTTCCCGAAAGTATTCATCACATGAAGGAGGTGGAGTTTATCAAGATGAAGCAAAATAATATGATTGTGTCGCAGTATGAGGCTAAGTTTGCAGTGTTATCCCAGTTTGTATCTCATTTGGTAGATAATGAGGAGCGTATGACGCGGATGTTTCTAAGAGGTTTGAAACTCGAGATACGTCAATACCTCATTTCTCACAAACTTTGCTTGTATTCAGATGTTGTGAATAAGGCTCAGTTATTGGAGCGCGATAATTAGTTAACCCAACCAAGAAAGAGCAGCCGATAAATTTATAATACCAGTGGTAGCAGTCATCAAAGCAGTGACAACAAACGTGGAGGGAATCAACATGCCAAAAATGGTAATCACTCGGTGGAAATTCTGGCCAAGATAATATAAGTGGAAATTTTAAAAAGAGGAGATTTGATAATGATGGAAAGACGTCAACACCAGTAGCCGTTGTTAAGGAAGGAGAACGACCACCGATCGTATGCTACAAATATGGAAGGGAGGGACACATCAGTCCAAACTGTACGCAGCAGTCCAAAATATGTTATAATTACGAAAGACAATGTCACCTAGCTCGATTTTATCGTGCAATGGAGTCAAGTCTAACTGGGACGGAGGCACCAAATCCATCCCAAAGAAGTCAAAGCTGGTAGTTCAAGGGAGAGCATTTGTCGTGACCTCCCAAAAAGCGAGGAATTCGAACGAGGTTATCACAGGTAAGCTAACCATAAACTCTAGCAAAGTCTATACCTTATTTAATACCGGTTCTACCCATTCTTTTATTTCTTCTACTTGCGCTCAACGTTTAAATTTAACCCCGATGAAATTAGACTTTGACTTATCTGTTGAAACTCCGTTGGGAGAATCCTTTATTACATCCATTGTTTATAAGTCTTGTTTGATTCAAATCAGCAACCGCACGTTACCTGTCGATCTTATCTCTTTGAAAATACTTACATTCGATGTGATTTTAGGGATTGATTGGTTAACCACTCATCATGCTAAAATTAATTATTTTCGTAAGGTTGTTAGCTTTCATATTCCTAACCAACCTATTATGCGAATTCAAGCAACCAAACCACTAAAGTCAATCACTGTTATATCAAGCCATAAAGCTATTCGTTTATTGAAAAACGAATGTCAAGCTTTCTTAGCCCATGTCACGGATTTAAACAAAAATACGTCAGTTTTGAATGATATTTCTATTGTTAATAAATTTCCTGATGTATTCCCTGAAGAACTTCCTGGCCTACCCCCAGAGCGTGAAATTGAATTTTGTATAAACCTTGAACCCGGTATAAAACCCATTTCTAAAGCCCCATATCGAATGGCTCCTATTGAACTTCAAGAGGTAAAGACCCAACTGCAGGAATTGTTAGACATCGGTTTCATTCGTCCTAGTACGTCTCCTTGGGGTGCTCATGTTCTATTCGTAAAGAAGAAAGATGGAAGTATGCGACTTTGTATTTACTATCGGGAGTTGAATCATGTCACCATAAAAAATAGATACCCGTTGCCATGCATTGATGACCTGTTTGACCAGTTACAAGGCGCCAAATTCTTTTCAAAGATCGATCTTCATTTTGGATATCACCAGTTAAAGATTAAAACCGATGACATCCCAAAGACTGCTTTCAGAACTAGGTATGGGCATTATGAATTTCTAGTCATGTCTTTTGGATTGACTAATGCTCCTGCTGCTTTCATGGATATGATGAACCGAGTATTCAAGGAATATTTGGATCATTTTGTTGTTGTCTTTATTGATGACATCCTCATATACTCCAAAACCCGTGAAGATCATGAACAACACATGAGGTTGATACTCTAAAACCTTCGTGAAAACAAGCTCTATGCTAAGTTGAAGAAATGCGAGTTCTGGCTTGAGGAAGTGGCATTCCTTAGGCACGTGATATCAAATCACAGAATATCTGTTGACCCAGTAAAGATTGAAGCAATATAAAGCTGGGAGCAACCTAAGTCAGTAACCAAAGTGCATAGCTTTCTGGGCTTAGCTGATTATTATAGGAGATTCGTAGAAGGGTTTTTTTGAATCGCTACTTCATTAACTCAGCTGACTCGGAAAGATACAAAATTCGATTGGAGCAAGGAATGTGAGAAGAGTTTTCAAAAACTCAAGAGGAGACTCATTTCAGCACATGTTATGACAATACCATATGGTTTGGAGGGATTTGTCATCTACAACGATGCTTCATGCAGAGATTTAGGATGTGTTCTCATGCAACATGGGAAAGTCATAGCCTATGCCTCACGACAAATCAATGAATATGAGAGGAATTATCATACTCATGATCTAGAGTTGGCAGCTGTCATTTTTGCACTTAAAATCAAGAGGCATTACCTGTATGGGGAGAAAGTGGAGATTTATACAGATCATAAAAGCCTCAAATATTTCTTCACCCAAAAGGAACTCAACATGCGACAACAGCGTTGGCTCAAGCTATTGAAAGATTACAATTATACCATTCAATACTATCCTGGAAAAAGCGAACGTGGTAGCTGACGCGTTGAGTAGAAGATCGTATGCAGGTACGAGTGTGATATTGTCAACGCAAAGGCCCATTTTGTATGACTTACAAAGGATGGAGGAAGAGTTAAAGACTCCAGGGACCCACATTGTGACGTTCCCCAAAATAGGTCCACACGACCCATTCTGAGTCACCAGATATCACACTATAAAAATCATTTACAAACTTCATTTATACAACTGTTGAACTGTCGTGTAGAATACGACCACAGTTAAAATGTGAGTTTTAATACAAATGTATGTAACTCTCATGGTTCCTCGACCACAACCTTACAATGGTACTTTACATAAAAGTACAGTCAAAAACTATTTTAAAAATTAAAATCTTTGGGAAGTGCTCAAAGAAACCTTCGTACATGGGAGGCCATGCGTCAAGGTTATGATATATATCATATGTCCACAGAATTATCCTTGGTTGATTCAATAGACCCCCAAAGAAAAACGAGAAGATTACTATCATGTTCTTTCCAATGGTGAGTCTTCTCCTGACATATATCTATCTCCACTGTTTGCAATTGAAAATTATATTTTAACCAAACTCCAAGATCATATAGGTAGTGCTCGTAGATATACTCAGCAAGTGGATGTGAAAAACCCTTTCTTATGATAACACGAGGTTGTATGTCATTAGACATTTTGTATGATAGTGGCAAAACACTCTTCCAATGTTGGGTTCACCTCACCCTATTCGGTTCACCAAAATTAAATATCAAATGACGTATACAATACGATACACTTATCTAAAGTTCTCAATAAAATTATTTTCAGACTATTTAAGGAGAACCTCAACAGCTATAGACCACCGTTCTATTCCCATGTTATCTCTGCTCAACCCGGCAACACTCTTATTACCTAAAAGGAATTGTGAAACAAAAAGGGTGAGCACAACTAGCCCAGTAAAGAATATCATGACTAAAAATAATTTACATCATCAATAGCCTTCATCATTAACAAATCAGAGATTTAGAACATATGGTAGATGATAAAACTTTTCAACCATAGTTGTAGCAGAACGAGCAATCCATTAGAAGAGTCAAATAGACCATCATATCTATTATATTCTCCATGTTAAAAATCCACCAATAATGTTTCATCCTTGTAGCATCAATTAACAATTTCTGTCCACAAACATATGAATAGCTCATAATCATAATTGTGATTCTAAATTCCTCTTCGCACCCAGGACGAAGATAATTTTCATCACCTATCTTCACCTGAAACACCAGAAATCATGGTTATACCAAATCACAATTCCTGCTCATAATCATACTAATAAATTCATCTTTGCACTACAACCAAAGATCTTTATTAACAATTCATCTTTGCACTACAGGCCAAAGATATACAACTGTATTTTAGAAGAGTCAAGTGGAGCATGATATCTACTATCTTTTATGAATTAAAAGTGTATAATCAATATTTTATCACTGAGACTCAGCTTAATAAATAATCCACATCATCGAATCATCCCTGCACTACGGCCAAGAATATTCATGTAATCATCAATGGTCATGATTATACCGAATAATCCCTGGTTATAATCATACCAATAACTGTCCATCAATGCACTACGGGCCAATGAGGACTTTTACCACATCATCTATAACATTAAGGGTCATGATTATACCGAATAATCCCTAGTCATAATCATACCAATAAACAGTTCATCTATGTACATAATCCAAAGATACTCATCAATTAATAGTTCATCTTTGCACGTAAGCCAAAGATATACAACTGTAAAACCAATAATCAACAGTCCATCTTTGCACGTAAGCCAAATATATACAACTATAAACCAATAATCAACAGTCCATCTTTACACGTAAGCCAAAGATGACTTTCATCATAATATAAACATGAGGATGATGACAATGATATAAGCATTAATCAAACGAAATCAAGGATAAATATTAAAAACTTTAAATTTATCCAGAGTTTAAAAATATCCAAATTGTCAACATGATACTGCTTTGTGGAGTAAAATTCAAGAATAATATTCATGTACAAAAAATAATTTGGACAAAAAAGAAATATATTTTTCGGATAAATAGTATCCCGCAATAGTACCCTATGAATAGTACTTTGGGAATAGTACCTCGTGAATAGTACCCCGGCATAAAAAGTACCCCAAATATCCGAGTGAATAATATTTGGGTGAATAGTAACTCGTGAATAGTACTCTGACACGAAAAGTGCCCCGACTACCCGAGTGAATAATAATAGAGTGAATAGTAACTAGATGAATAGTAACCCATGAATAGTAACTCGTAAAAAAACCCAAAGAAAATGATATTCCATGACGAGTACAAAAGAAATGATATCTCATACGAGTATAATAGATTATATGAAACTGCAAATGGATTTTGGGGGTAGGCCAGTGGATATTTGGTAGATAATGAGGAGCGTATGACGCGGATGTTTCTAGGAGGTTTGAATATCGAGATACGTCAATACCTCATTTCTCACAAACTTTGTTTGTATTCAGATGTTGTGAATAAGGCTCAGTTATTGGAGCGCGATAATTAGTTAACTCAACCAAGAAAAAGCAGCCGACAAATTGATAATACCAGTGGTAGCAGTCATTAAAGCAGTGACAACAAATGTAGAGGGAATCAACATGCCAAAAATGGTAACCACTTCGGTGGAAATTTTGGCCAAGATAACAGAAGTGGAAATTTCAAAAAGAGAAGATTCGATAATGATGGAAAGACGTCAACACCAGTAGCCGTTGTTAAGAAAGGAGAACGATCACCGATCGTATGCTACAAATATAGAGGGGAGGGATACATTAGTCCAAACTGTACGCAGTAGTCCAAAACATGTTATAATTACGGAAGAGAATGTCACCTAGCCCGATTTTGTCGTGCAGTGGAGTCAAGTCTAACTGGGACGAAGGCACCAAAGGCCGTCCCAAAGAAGTCAAAGTTGGTAGTTCAAGGGAGAGCATTTGTCGTGACCTCCCAAAAAGTGAGGAATCCGAACGAGGTTATCACGGGTAAGCTAACCATAAACTCTAGCAAAGTCTATACCGATTATACGAAACTGCAAATGGATTTTCACCCGCCATGCGGTAATCCATATAGACAGATTATTTCCACAATTTAATAAGGAATGAATACAAAGGATCATTCACCATGTATACGGTAATCCACATAGACAGGTTATTCCAACAGAATAATAAAGAATGGAATAACAAAAGAATTCACCATGCATGCGATAGACTGCACAGATACCAACTGTGACACCCCCAAAATAGGTATACATCACCCATTCTGAGTTGTCAATACACGGTTCAGAAACAACTACAACTTCATTATTACAACATGTAAACTATGAGTTTAAATACAGATATTTCCATCTAGACAACATCCACATAAATAAATCCCCATCATAATTATTGATACATTATTTTACAAAAATGGTGAGGACTAATAAACAACTCTCCCTAAAACCTTCATTCCATACCCCGACTCGTACTCGCTATATTCTCGCCTCCTGAGAAGAAAAATGGAACAAAAAGGAAAAAGGGTGAGCTTAACTAGCCCAGTAAAGAATATTATGACTAAGATAATATACAACAAAATTATCGTTAGTCTTCAACAGGGAAAAATCTGATAGAATACAATAGACAACAAATGTTAAATCAATATTCGCAGCGGAAAATATTAATTCATAGAAGAGTTACGTAGAGAATGAAATCTACTAATGTCTATGAATTTAATAGTCCATCAACAGTATTTTTATCCCTGTAACATCAATCAATGCACCTCTTGAATCATATATTCATCCTTGCACTACAGGCCAAGGATATTCATCAGTTGGTCATGTTCATCTAAACAACTGTTCATCTTTGCACTACGGGCCAAAGATATTCATCAGAAATCATTCATCTTTGCACTACAGGCCAAAGATATTCAATAATATCATCATTTAAGACTGAGGATGATGGAAAATATTTTTAAAGAAACGAATCCAGTGAAACAAAATGACAAGGATTAATGATTAAGGATTCGTACTTAGTTTTATCCACGTCCAAAAATACCTCAAAAATAATCATAGTGGTGTAAAATTCAAGAATGATCAAAACATGGATACAATCAAAGCTAGTATCCGGAATAGATATTTTGGACAAAAAGAAGAAATTTCATTTTTCGGTGAATAATGCCGTATTCGTGAGTAGTATCGTATACGTGAATAGTGTCGTATACGTGAATAATAACTCCGACACCAAAAGATAGCAATTTCACAAAAAAAACATCTTCACGCTTCGTGAATAGTACTCGTGAATAGTAACTCGTGAATAGTAACTCATGAATAGTAACTCGTGAATAGTAACTCGTGAATAGTAACCCCGACATGAAAAAGTTTCAAATTTGATAAAAAGTTCCAACCAATATTTCAGCATAATGATATTGAAGAAATAATATCATTTGAGAAGAAAATAACATCCCTTACCTCGGAAGATCAGTACTTCTAGTTGAAACACCGGATATAGGCTGTGACTTGAACTTACTCCGTATAGCAATACTCAAAGTATACTCAAAATACTCACAAGAATACGCTCGATAATATAGAGAGAGAAAACTTCAGTTTCTGGTGTGATTTTCAATTCTAACCTAAGCACCTATTTATAGGAAATTGCTTAGAACACCAAAGCAGAAAATCTTAATATAATAATAATATATATATATATAAATTTTCTTACGCACACTAAGTAAGATTCAAATATCAGCTAGCCACCAATAGTCAACTTTATCACAAAAAACGTTTTTCATAATTATTTAATTTAAAACTCCAAAAAAATAATAATTAATTAATCCAAAACTTCAATAATTCATAATAAATAGCTCATTTGTCAGAAAAATTCGAATCTCACGAGTTTTTATAGGAAATTCAATTCTGCACAACTTTGCAGAAGGAAGTTTTTCCAAATTCCAAACAGAAGTTGATCAAAATTCATAAACGGGCTATTTTACAGGCTATAATCAAATTTCAGTCAATAAATGGGTTCACAGACATGTTTAACATGTTTTAAACATTTATTGCAACAAAAATACTCTTTCTTCTTATATACTCATATATCCCATATTCATCGTAAAAATATCACCATTATTATATTTTTTTAAAAATATAATAATATACTTAAATGAATTATTTTATCAGAAAAATATTAATTTTCAACAATTGTCACATTAAAAATTTTCTCCATCTATATCCACATAAAATCAATATTTTTCTCATCATATAAATCAATAATTAATTATTCACAAATAATATTACAGAATCACAATACTGACAACCAGGCCGTTCCCAGGAAAGAGGGGGCTTTCCAATAAGAATTTCTTCTTACTGGCGCGCAATTAGGTGACCAAACCTCTCCTTAGACAGAACTTTCTAGACATTGCCAATAATGTTATCTAATAATATTATTCAGATAATATGAATTATTGCTTCGATAATGAAAAATACTGTGTAATGACAATTATTGAAACAACAGCAATATAAAAATATCAACGCAACAGTTATTGAACCAATATAATAAAATACTGAACAATAATTACTGTAACCATTATTGAGTAGTGCCTTCTTACGTAAGAGTCAATAATTGGTGCAATACCGTGTGCTACTGTGCAACAACGCGTATTACTGTGTTTTAACCACCGGGTATTCCAACAGTGTAAACGGTAACAACTACGCCGTTATTTTTAAACAACTTATATTTGTCGTTTTCTTCCTCCAATCGCTTTCCGTTATGGGGCCCACACATGGCTGCGCCGTCGTACGAATATTCCCCGACAGTACGAATATTCCACGACCAAACGAATATTCCCCGACAACAATGAATATTTTATATTGTTTTGAAATATTTACGTATTTTACCCATAACTATCCACATTAATCACATCAACCCTTACTATTTCAAAATAATAATTAGAGGAAATTAAATTTCATTTATTAATTATTTGGGGTCTTACAGGTTATTCCCAACAGAATAATAAAGAATGGAACTAGGTCATGCGTAATTCGCACAGACATAATATACCAACAGAATAATAAAGAATGAAATTAGGTCATGCGTAATCCGCACAGACAGGATATTCTAATAGAATAATAAAGAATGGAACTAGGTCATGCGTAATCTGCACAGACGGGATATTCCAACAGAATAATAAAGAATGGAATAACAACAGTGTAAGACCCCGAATTTTATGAAATAAAAGTATTCAATTTTTCTTATAATTACAATTCAGTAAATGGTTAAATTGATAGAAAGTTAAAGTTAAGGGTGATATATGAATTTTTTTTTTAAAATAAGCAAGTGATTATAAAATACTCATTGTTGTCGGGGAATATTCGTTTGGTCGTGGAATATTATTTCTGTCGGGGAATATTCGTACGACGGCGCAGTCTTTTGTGGGCCCCGTAAAAAAAAAAAACTGTCGGATGAAGAAAACGACAAATTAAAGTTTTTTATAAATAACGGCGTAATCGTTACTGTTAACACTGTTGGAATACCCGGTGGGTAAAGTAAAGTAATACGCGTTGTTGCACAGTAGCACACGGTATTGCACCAATTATTGACTCTTACGTAAGAAGGCACTACTCAATAATTGTTACAGTAATTATTGTTCAGTATTTTATTTTATTGATTCAATAATTGCTGCGTTGATATTTTATATTGCTGTTGTTGTCATTACACAGTATTTTTTTATTATCAAAGCAATAATTCATATTATCTGAATAATATTATTAGATAACATTATTGACAATGTCTAGAAAGTTCTGTCTAAGGAGAGGTTTTTTCACCTAATTGCGCGCCAGTAAGAAGAAATTCTTATTGGAAAGCCCCCTCTTTCCTGGGAACTGTCTGGTTGTCAATATTGTGATTCTGTAATATTATTTGTGAATAATTAATTATATGATGAGAAAAATATTGATTTTATATGGATATAGATGGAAAAAATTTTTAATGTGACAATTGTTGAAAATTAATATTTTATCTTTTTCTGATAAAATAAAATTCATTTAAATATATTATTTTAATAATATATTAACGGTGATATTTTTATAATGAATGTGGGATATATGAGTATATGAGGAGGAAGAGTATTTTTGTGGCATTAAATGTTTAACACAGATTTTATGTGTCGGTAGACATATTTCTTGACTGAAAATTTGATTATAGCCTGTAAAATCGCCTGTTTATGGATTTCGATCAATTTCTGTTTGGAATTTGGAAAAACTTTCTTCTGCAAAGTTGTAGAGAATTGAATTTCCTATAAAAACTCGCGAGATTCGAATTTTCTAGCAAAAGGGCTATTTATTGTGGATTATTGAAGTTTCGAAGCTCCAAAATAATTGATTTTTGAAAGTTTAAAATTATTTAAATTAGAAAAACGTTTTTATTACTTTTCTAGAAGGTTTGCATGTGTGGTTGATGGCTGAATTCAGTTGGTATACGTAGGAAAATTTAGAAATAATAATAATAATATTAAATTAAATTTTCTGCTTTGGTGTTCTAAGCAATTTCCTATAAATAGGTGCTTAGGTTAGAATTGAAAATCACACCAGAAACTGAAGTTTTCTCTCTCTATATTATCAAGCGTATTCTTGTGAGTATTTTGAGTATACTTTGAGTATTGCTATACGGTGCAAGTTCGTTCAGCGTTATTCCAGTCAGAGGTACTGCTGTTTTGAGGTAAGGGATAATAAGAGATTTTAAGAGTTATTATTTCAAAATTCTTCTGAACCTTCAAAAATTCTGGAAAAATTTAAAATGATATTTTGATGAGTTTTGTAGATTGTGTCCAAAAATGGCGGTTGTTGGATGTATAGATTAAGAGTTATGGATTTTATGAGAAAAGACTATTTTTAAAAGTAATCGCTTATAACTCCTTGTGGTTAACTCTAAAATTGATGAAATTTTTATTGGGAGTACATCTATATGATATCAGTATACCCTGTGAATTTCGGAATTTTTGGATAAAAGTACAATTTATGATAAATGTTTAAATATTCGGTGGTTTTGGCCATGTGAAAAATAATAAATGACTTTTAAAAATTCTGAAAAAATATATGTTCAATATAGGACTATATTCTGCTAAATCCCAGAAAAGAAATATTTTTGGAACTGATTTAGTATTTTTCATGAAAATATTCTAGTTATGAGTAAATGAATTAAATATGTTATGTGAAGTAAGAAAATTAGAAAATATGATTTTATGGCTTGAGAATCATATATGAGGTATATGCAGATTTTCGATGAGGGTTTTGGTTATTGGTGATGAAATCTTATGAGTTTGGCATTTTAGAATGATTAAATGCATTTTTTAGTAAAGTGTAAACAATTAAAATAAATTGTTTATAAGCTTAAAAAAATATTATTCTTTCAATATCATTATACTAAAATATTGGTATAAATTTTATTGTGGGATTTCTATCTTTTTGAGTCGGGGTTACTATTCATGAGTTACTATTCACGAGTTACTATTCACGAGTACTATTCACGAAGCGTGAAGATGTTTTTTTTTTGTGAAATTACTATCTTTTGGTGTCAGAGTTATTATTCACGTATACGGCACTATTCATCGAAAAATGAATTTTTTTTTTCTTTGTCTAAAATATCTATTCCGGATACTAGCTTTGATTGTATCCATGTTTTGATCATTCTTGAATTTTACACCACTATGATTATTTTTGAGGTATTTTTGGACGTGAATAAAACAAAGTACGAATCCTTAATCCTTGTCATTTTGTTTCACTGGATTCGTTTCTGTAAAAATATTTTTTTCATCATCCTCAGTTCTAAATGATGATATAATTGAATATCTTTGGCCTGTAGTGCAAAGATGACTTGTTGATGAATATCTTTGGCCTGTAGTGCAAAGATGACTTGTTGATGAATATCTTTGGCCTGTAGTGCAAAGATGACTTGTTGATGAATATCTTTGGCCTGTAGTGCAAAGATGACTTATTGATGTATATCTTTGGCCGTAGTACAAAGATGAATTTATTAGTATGATTATGAACAGGAACTGTGATTTGGTATAACCATGATCTTTGATATTTCAGGTAAAGACAGGTGATGAAAATTATCTTTGTCCTGGATGAGAAAAGGAATTTAGAACAACAATTACGATTATGAGTTATACATGTGATTGTGGACAGGAATTATTGATTGATGTTACAGGGATAACACATTGTTGATGGACTTTTAACATGGAGAAGATAATAGACTTTATAGTCTATTTGACTCTTCTAATGGATTGCTCGTTCTGCTGCAACTATGGTTGAAAATTTTTATCATCTACCATATGTTCTAAATCTCTGATTTATTATTGATGAAGGCTATTGATAATTTAATTATCTTTAGTTATGACATTCTTTACTGAGCTAGTTGTGCTCACCCTTTTGCTTCACAATTCCTTTCAGGTAATACGAGTGTAGCTGGGTCGAGCGGGGGATAACAGGGGAATAGAACGGTGGTCATCATTTAGTAGTTATATTTGGCGAATCAACTAGGGTGAAGCAAACCCAACGTTGGAAGGGTGTTTTGCCACTATCATACAAGATGTCTAGTGACATACCATCTCGTGTCATCATAAGACATGGATGTGCTCATCCACTTGCTGAGTATATCTACCAGCACTATCTATATGATCTTGGAGTCTATTTGGAATATAACTCTCAATTAGAGACAGTTGAGATAATGATATGTCAGGAAAAGACTTGCCATTGGAAAGAATATGATAGTAATCTTCTTGTTTTTCTTTGGGGTCTATTGGGTCAACCAAGGATAATTCTGTGGCCATATGATATCTATTATAACCTAGAAGCATGGCCCCCCATGTACGAAGGTTTCCTTGAGCACTTCCCAAAGATTCTAATTTCTAAAACAGTTTTCGACTATACCTTTATGTAAGGTGTCATTATGAGGTGCTGTTCACGGTTGGGACATGAGTCACAGTTGATATATATTTGTATACAAACTCACAGCATATGTGTTGTTGTATTTTGCACGACAATTGTTGTAATAAAGTTGTAGTTGTTTTCTGTACCATGTATTTGGCGACTCAGAATGGGTTGGATGGAATGGACCTATTTTGGGGTTGTCACAGTTGGTATCAGAGCTTAGGGATATGATCTCTGGCGGAGATCGGGATTAGAACTAGGAGGGGAGAGATGAGTAAATCCTTCGCTAGTATGTCCTACCTAAGCTTAAATATTGGTCGGTCATAATATACGGATATTATGTGATATGTTAATTTGCTTAATTAACCCTTGTTCTATGGCAGTATTTGAGAATGGCAGCTGAGAATGCTTACAATGGAGTGAATGAGACTGTTGGGATACCTCTAATCACTAATGTGATGACAGACGAAGAAGGAATTAGAGATATCCATGTGGTGAGTGAAGAATTGATAGTTGCACCCGAGATAGTCGCAGAAGTAACAGCTGAGAGTGAGGAAGAAGAGGAAGAAGAGGTACCTGAGGAGAGTTTATTAGAGGTATTTTATTATCAAAATGTAGAATTGCAAAATCGTATTCATGAGTTAGAAGAGCAGGCTAAAGAATTGCAGGCAGTCGTGGAGCAAAAGGATGCAACAATTCAAGCATGTGTTACCCGATATGTGATGCTTGAACAGAAGCATTCTTTGACAGAGTATAAGATGATAAAGATGGAATCTGAGCTGAAAGAAGAAAAAACTGAACGAGTGAGAATAAGTGACGCATGGGTAAAAGCCACACGACACGTGGATATTGTGGAAAGAGATGTCTGATCTAAGAAGGCTAAAATAGATGATATGAATTTCTCTTTTTGGAAAGCAATTGGGAGAACTCAACATCGAGTTTTGAATTATCCTGTACAGAACGGTCAACCTGAATTTGATATGGATCGAAGATTGATGATTCAGATCATGAATCAGGAGTACGAAGAGGCAGTTGAGGGAGGAATATGCCCTATAGAAAAGTATATTCCAACGGTAGTGATGAAGTCAAATGCTGCCCCAGACAAGTCAAAGCCGAGTAGTTCAAGGGATAGCGGTTGTCATGACTTTCCAACAAATGAGGAAGGCAAATGAAGTTATCAAGGGAGATGAACAATGGAGAAATCATAATGACCCGGGAAACAGAATCTGAAATGAAAGCAAGGTATTCTCAACTTTTCGAAATACCAGGTACGTAAATTTCGGGGACGAAATTTCATAAGGAGGGGAGATTGTAAGACCCCGAATTTTATGAAATAAAAGTATTCAATTTTTCTTATAATTACAATTCAGTAAATGGTTAAATTGATAGAAAGTTAAAGTTAAGGGTGATATATGAATTTTTTTTTTAAAATAAGCAAGTGATTATAAAATACTCATTGTTGTCGGGGAATATTCGTTTGGTCGTGGAATATTATTTCTGTCGGGGAATATTCGTACGACGGCGCAGTCTTTTGTGGGCCCCGTAAAAAAAAAAAACTGTCGGATGAAGAAAACGACAAATTAAAGTTTTTTATAAATAACGGCGTAATCGTTACTGTTAACACTGTTGGAATACCCGGTGGGTAAAGTAAAGTAATACGCGTTGTTGCACAGTAGCACACGGTATTGCACCAATTATTGACTCTTACGTAAGAAGGCACTACTCAATAATTGTTACAGTAATTATTGTTCAGTATTTTATTTTATTGATTCAATAATTGCTGCGTTGATATTTTATATTGCTGTTGTTGTCATTACACAGTATTTTTTTATTATCGAAGCAATAATTCATATTATCTGAATAATATTATTAGATAACATTATTGACAATGTCTAGAAAGTTCTGTCTAAGGAGAGGTTTCTTCACCTAATTGCGCGCCAGTAAGAAAAAATTCTTATTGGAAAGCCCCCTCTTTCCTGGGAACTGCCTGGTTGTCAATATTGTGATTCTGTAATATTATTTGTGAATAATTAATTATATGATGAGAAAAATATTGATTTTATATGGATATAGATGGAGAAAATTTTTAATGTGACAATTGTTGAAAATTAATATTTTATCTTTTTCTGATAAAATAATTCATTTAAATATATTATTTTAATAATATATTAACGGTGATATTTTTATAATGAATGTGGGATATATGAGTATATGAGGAGGAAGAGTATTTTTGTGGCATTAAATGTTTAACACAGATTTTGTGTGTCGGTAGACCTATTTCTTGACTGAAAATTTGATTATAGCCTGTAAAATCGCCTGTTTATGGATTTCGATCAATTTCTGTTTGGAATTTGGAAAAACTTTCTTCTGCAAAGTTGTAGAGAATTGAATTTCCTATAAAAACTCGCGAGATTCGAATTTTCTAGCAAATGGGCTATTTATTGTGGATTATTGAAGTTTCGAAGCTTCAAAATAATTGATTTTTGAAAGTTTAAAATTATTTAAATTAGAAAAATGTTTTTATTACTTTTCTAGAAGGTTTGCATGTGTGGTTGATGGCTGAATTCAGTTGGTATACGTAGGAAAATTTAGAAATAATAATAATAATATTAAATTAAATTTTCTGCTTTGGTGTTCTAAGCAATTTCCTATAAATAGGTGCTTAGGTTAGAATTGAAAATCACACCAGAAACTGAAGTTTTCTCTCTCTATATTATCAAGCGTATTCTTGTGAGTATTTTGAGTATACTTTGAGTATTGCTATACGGTGCAAGTTCGTTCAGCGTTATTCCAGTCAGAGGTACTGCTGTTTTGAGGTAAGGGATAATAAGAGATTTTAAGAGTTATTATTTCAAAATTCTTCTGAACCTTCAAAAATTCTGGAAAAATTTGAAATGATATTTTGATGAGTTTTGTAGATTGTGTCCAAAAATGGCGGTTGTTGGATGTATAGATTAAGAGTTATGGATTTTATGAGAAAAGACTATTTTTAAAAGTAATCGCTTATAACTCCTTGTGGTTAACTCTAAAATTGATGAAATTTTTATTGGGAGTACATCTATATGATATCAGTATACCCTGTGAATTTCGGAATTTTTGGATAAAAGTACAATTTATGATAAATGTTTAAATATTCGGTGGTTTTGGCCATGTGAAAAATAATAAATGACTTTTAAAAATTCTGAAAAAATATATGTTCAATATAGGACTATATTCTGCTAAATCCCAGAAAAGAAATATTTTTGGAACTGATTTAGTATTTTTCATGAAAATATTCTAGTTATGAGTAAATGAATTAAATATGTTATGTGAAGTAAGAAAATTAGAAAATATGATTTTATGGCTTGAGAATCATATATGAGGTATATGCAGATTTTCGATGAGGGTTTTGGTTATTGGTGATGAAATCTTATGAGTTTGGCATTTTAGAATGATTAAATGCATTTTTTAGTAAAGTGTAAACAATTAAAATAAATTGTTTATAAGCTTAAAAAATATTATTCTTTCAATATCATTATACTAAAATATTGGTATAAATTTTATTGTGGGATTTCTATCTTTTTGAGTCGGGGTTACTATTCATGAGTTACTATTCACGAGTTACTATTCACGAGTACTATTCACGAAGCGTGAAGATGTTTTTTTTTGTGAAATTACTATCTTTTGGTGTCAGAGTTATTATTCACGTATACGGCACTATTCATCGAAAAATGAATTTTTTTTTTCTTTGTCTAAAATATCTATTCCGGATACTAGCTTTGATTGTATCCATGTTTTGATCATTCTTGAATTTTACACCACTATGATTATTTTTGAGGTATTTTTGGACGTGAATAAAACAAAGTTCGAATCCTTAATCCTTAATCCTTGTCATTTTGTTTCACTGGATTCGTTTCTTTAAAAATATTTTTTTCATCATCCTCAGTTCTAAATGATGATATAATTGAATATCTTTGGCCTGTAGTGCAAAGATGACTTGTTGATGAATATCTTTGGCCTGTAGTGCAAAGATGACTTGTTGATGAATATCTTTGGCCTGTAGTGCAAAGATGACTTGTTGATGAATATCTTTGGCCTGTAGTGCAAAGATGACTTATTGATGTATATCTTTGGCCGTAGTACAAAGATGAATTTATTAGTATGATTATGAACAGGAACTGTGATTTGGTATAACCATGATCTTTGATATTTCAGGTAAAGACAGGTGATGAAAATTATCTTTGTCCTGGATGAGAAAAGGAATTTAGAACAACAATTACGATTATGAGTTATACATGTGATTGTGGACAGGAATTGTTGATTGATGTTACAGGGATAACACATTGTTGATGGACTTTTAACATGGAGAAGATAATAGACTTTATAGTCTATTTGACTCTTCTAATGGATTGCTCGTTCTGCTGCAACTATGGTTGAAAATTTTTATCATCTACCATATGTTCTAAATCTCTGATTTATTATTGATGAAGGCTATTGATAATTTAATTATCTTTAGTTATGACATTCTTTACTGAGCTAGTTGTGCTCACCCTTTTGCTTCACAATTCCTTTCAGGTAATACGAGTGTAGCTGGGTCGAGCGGGGGATAACAGGGGAATAGAACGGTGGTCATCATTTAGTAGTTATATTTGGCGAATCAACTAGGGTGAAGCAAACCCAACGTTGGAAGGGTGTTTTGCCACTATCATACAAGATGTCTAGTGACATACCATCTCGTGTCATCATAAGACATGGATGTGCTCATCCACTTGCTGAGTATATCTACCAGCACTATCTATATGATCTTGGAGTCTATTTGGAATATAACTCTCAATTAGAGACAGTTGAGATAATGATATGTCAGGAAAAGACTTGCCATTGGGAAGAATATGATAGTAATCTTCTTGTTTTTCTTTGGGGTCTATTGGGTCAACCAAGGATAATTCTGTGGCCATATGATATCTATTATAACCTAGAAGCATGGCCCCCCATGTACGAAGGTTTCCTTGAGCACTTCCCAAAGATTCTAATTTCTAAAACAGTTTTCGACTATACCTTTATGTAAGGTGTCATTATGAGGTGCTGTTCACGGTTGGGACATGAGTCACAGTTGATATATATTTGTATACAAACTCACAGCATATGTGTTGTTGTATTTTGCACGATAATTGTTGTAATAAAGTTGTAGTTGTTTTCTGTACCATGTATTTGGCGACTCAGAATGGGTTGGATGGAATGGACCTATTTTAGGGTTGTCACAAACAGTATTCACCAGGCATGCGATAAACCGCACAAACAGGTTATTCCAACAGAATAATAAAGAATAGAATAACAGAAGAATTTCACCATGTATGCGGTACTTCGCATAGACAGATTATTCCAACATAATAATAAAGAATGGAATAACAACCCTTAGGAGTATTGAAAGAAAATAACTCTCTTCATGAATACGAAAAAATAATACCCCTTACTATAATAATAATATCCCTTACCTCAGAAGAAGACTGGATATTGGAATAGTGAAGTAACATACTTCGCTTCTTCTTTCTCTCTATAACTTCTCTCTCTATAATTTTTCTATAATAATTGCTCTTGTGAGACTTAGTGAATTTGTGAAAAATAATGAAGAAATGAGCTTCTATTTATAGGAAAATATAGTTTTCATAATTGCACATTTTGGGGCTCGAAATATTACAATATAATACCTTCATCTTTTCCTTCATTTTTAATTTAGTCATGCAAGTATTATCAAACTTGCATCACCTCCCCTAATAGTAAATCATGTGAATCAATAGTAAATCATGTGACTCAATAGTTCTAAACACGTGAAAAAATTAATTATAGTATAGTACCTTCATCTATACCTCTATTTTTAACTTAGTCGTGCAAGTATTATCAAACTTACACCAACTCCCCTAATAGTAAATAAATGTGATTCAATAGTACACATATGTGAATAAATAGTTATAATCATGTGAATTAATAGCAATTAATTGCTCATTTATCCGATTAATTACCCGATTGGTCAATATAACTTTTAGACATCAATTATTATCAAAATAAATGTCGATTTCCACTAACACTAATGATCCTAACACAAAGGAACTATCAGTTTCATCTTTAATCAACACAAACTTATTCATCATTAATATTATAACTCACAATATTTAATAACCAGGTCGTTCCCAAGAAAGATGGGGCTTTCCGATAAGGATTTCTCCTTATTGACGCGCAATTAGGTGACCAAACCTCTATTTGACAGAACTTCTAGACATTGTCAATATTGCAAATAATAATATGAATAATTTTGTCATCTCAATTATTGATTTAATAATATAACATATTATGCAGATGATATTGTGACAACAATTGAATCAATAATATGAGGGATGTGATGTAGCAATTACTGTAGCAATAATTAAGTATAACTGAGTGACTTCTTATGTAAGCATCAATAATCAATATCGTGTACTACTATACAACCATGAGTACTACTGTACTTTTACTACTGGGTAGTTCAACAATTTTAACGGTAACACTTTTGCCGTTATTTTTAATAAAAGATAAATCTGTCGTTTTCTAAATACGACAATACTTCTGTTGGGGGGTCCACCAATGATTATGTCGTTGAACAAATATTCTCTGTGAAAATGAATATTCCCCGACCAATCGAATATTCCCCGACACAACGAATAACAACTTACTTACTTTGTAAAATTTTCAAATATCACCCTTAACTTTAATCCTTTCTCAATTTAACCATTTACTAAATAACATAATAATTATAAGAAAATTGAATACTTTCATTTCATAAAATTCGGTGTCTCACACACATGATGATGACAAATATACAAGTAGAACCGACTTTAATCGATAAAGTTAAAGTTGCTCAAGCTACAAACCTGGAGCTGATGCGTATGAAGAAGAAAGTGCAAGAAGGTGCTATTCCAGAAGCAAGACTCAATGAAGAAGAAATACTTTGACTTAACTCCAGATTTTGTGTTCCTAAAAAACCGGATTTAAAGTATAAAATCATGATAGAGGCGCACAACACACCGTTTGCAATTCATCCTGGGAGTACCAAAATGTTTCATGATATTCGACATACATTTTGGTGGAGTAATATGAAGAGAGAGATACCAGAGTTTATCTCAAGGTGTTTAACGTGTCAACGAGTCAAGGCGGAGTATCAAGTGCCAAAAGGTCCATTACAACCACTTGAAATTCCAGAATGGAAGTGGGAGCACATTACCATGGATTTCGTTATTGGTATTCCCAAGGTTTCTCAAAGAATTGATGCAATTTGTGTTATTGATGATAGATTAACCAAGTTTGCTCATTTCTTACCTATACGAGAAACTTATTTGTGACGCCCCCAAAATAGGTATACATCACCCATCTTAAGTCGCCAAATACATGGTATAAAATTCAAATACAACTTAATTATACAACAGTCGTGTAAAATACGGCAAAACATATGTTGTGAATTATAATACAAATATTGTCATCTAGACAATATCCATACTCAATTAAGTCCTCATTACATTTGTTATCACACTATTTAACAGAATAGTGAGGACTACTAATGTTATTATCTGGACCGTCACTCCGTTCCCCGACTAGTCCCTGCTACGTTCTCATTTTCTGAAGAGAACAATGAAAGTAAAAGGGTGAGCTCAACTAGCCCAGTAAGAAATATTATGACTAAGATAATACAGAATAAATTATCGTTAGCCTTCAACAGTGTTAAATTGATATAATATAACAAACATCAAGTTTAACTGTAGCGGAACAAATAATCCATTAAAAGAGTCAAGTAGAGAATAAAATCTACTATCTTTTATGATTTAAAAAGTTTTTCATCACTTTTATCGCATGGATAATTTGTGGTTGCGATACTAATGAATATCCTTAGTTGTAGTGCAGGGATGATATGGTTTATTTATTAAGCTGAGTCCCAGCGATAAAAGTGATGAAAAACCTTTTAAATCATAAAAGATAGTAGATTTTATTCTCTACTTGACTCTTTTAATGGATTGCATGTTCCGCTGTAGTTAAACTTGATGTCTATTGTATTTTATCAGTTTAACATTGTTGAACACTAATGATAATTTATTCTGCATTATCTTAGTCATAATATTTCTTACTGGCTAGTTGAGCTCACCCTTTATTTCACTGTTTTCTTCAGGAAATGAGAACGTAGCCGGGACTAGTCGGGGAACGGAGTGACGGTCCAGATGATAGTATTAGTAGTCCTCACTATTCTGATAAATAGTGTGTTAATAAATGTAATGAGGACTTATTCTCAGAGTGGATATTGTTTAGAAGACAATGTTTATATTAAAATTCACAGCTCTCTTGTTGTATATTAAAGATTGTATTTGTATTCTGTATCATGTATTTGGCGACTCAGAATAGGTGATGTATACCTATTTTGAGGGCGTCACATCCCAAGACATCAAATATCTTGCAGATCTACTTTATCCACGTCTTCGCCTTAAGTGATTTTTGCTCTCCAAAAACCCCCGGTGGTCCCAGTTCCTTGACCTGCTTAGCGGTGACCGTCCGAGAGTTGCCAGTGTTTCCACCTACATTTTGTATAGGAGCCACTCTTGCTTGATGTTGTATGAATTGCATAAAGCCTCTGAAGATTCTATCGTTCATCATCTGGTCAGTGTTGTTGTTTGCCTGAGGATTTTCGCCTTCCTGATGCACATTATCCTGATTATTGATCTGTGGAGACTCAACGGTCTCCTGCGCTCCATTGCTAATCTCAACATTCTCGGATGCCATTTTCAAATACTGCCACAAAACAAAGGTTAATTGACATGCAATATATTATTCCCTATACTCTGACCGACCAATTAAATGCCAAATAAACTTTGGTAGGTCATACTAGCGAAGGAATTCTCCGTCTCTCCCCTCCTAGTTATTGTCTCATATATCAGCCAGGGATCATATCCCTAAGCTTTGATACCAATTGTGACGCCCCCAAAATAGGTATACATCACCCATCTTGAGTTGCCAAATATATGGTACAAAATTCAAATACAACTTAATTATACAACAGTCGTGTAAAATACGACAAAACATATGTTATGAGTTTTAATATAAATATTGTCATCTAGATAATATCCACACTCAATTGAGTCCTCATTATAATTATTATCACACTATTTAACATAATACTGAGGACTACTAATGCTATTATTTGGACCGTCACTCCGTTCTCCGACTAATCCCTGTTACGTTCTCATTTCCTGAAGAGAACAATGAAAGTAAAAGGGTGAGTTCAACTAGCCCAATAAGAAATAATATAACTAAGATAATATAGAATAAACTATCGTTAGCCTTCAACAGTGTTAAACTGATACAATATAACAAATATCAAGTTTAACTGCAGCGGAACAAACAATCCATTAAAAGAGTCAAGTAGAGAATAAAATCTACTATCTTTTATGATTTAAAAAGTTTTTCATCACTTTTATCGCTGGGACTCAGCTTAATAAATAATCCACATCATCCCTGCACTACGGCCAAGGATATTCATTAGTATCACAACCATAAATTATCCATGCACTACGGGCCAAAAATATTCATGTATTCATCAATGGTCATGATCATGCCAAAAACTGTCCATCAATGCACTACGGGCCAATGAGGACTTTTACCACATCATTTGTAATATTACGGTCATGGTTATACCGATTAATCCCCGGTCTTAATCATACCAAGTTCATCTATGCACTACAGGCCACAGATGACTTTCAATATAATATAAACATGAGAATGATGACAATGATATAAGAATTCAATAAAACAAGTTCAAGAATTAATTTATCCAGGAACTAATAACGTCCAAATTGTCAACATGATACTTCTTTGTAGAGTAAAATTCAAGAATGCTCAGAAGAATATTTCTATGAAAAGACACTAGATGAAATTCAAATATCAAGGATATTTCACTAATTTCATGTAGTATAGAAGTCAAAACTTTAACCAACTGAGTATAATTAAGAATGGAATCGCAAAAGAAATCACCAGGCGCTGCGATAGACCGCATAGATAGGATATTCCAACAGAATAATAATTAATAATGGAACCAAGTCAGGCGAAATTCGCTACCGACAGGATGTTCTAATAGAATAATAAATAACGGAATCAGGTCATGCGTAAACGCACAGACAAGGATATTCCAACAGAATGATAAAGAATGGAATAACAGAAGAATTTTACCATGTATGCGGAACTTCGCATAGACAGGTTATTCCAACATAATGATAAAGAATAGAATAACAGAAGAATTTCACCAAGTATAGGGTAGACCGCGTATACAAGTTATTCCAACAGAATAAAAAAAATGGAATAACAGAAGTTCTCTTCATGAATACGGAAGAAATAATACCCCTTACCTTAGAACAAACTGGATATAAGAGTAGTGAAGTAACATAATACTTTTCTTCTTTCTCTCTATAGTTTCAGTGAATTCATAAGAAATAATGAAGGAATGAGATTCTATTTATAAGAGAATGGACTGAATAGTAAATAATTCCTGAACGGTCCAAATTGATTTACTTTTAAACGGACGGTCCAGATTGGTTTACTATAAAATATTCTAATAAAACAAAATCTTTTAAATAAAATATATTATATTCTATTTATAATATAATAAAACGAATAACTTTATAAAAGTATGTTGTTTTATATAAAAAGATTTTACTATGCAAATACTATACAGACACTATGCAAACACTATACATAATAAAATATAATATATTCTATTTATAGTCTAATAAAATGAATAACTTTATAAAAGTTTTCTGTTTTATATAAAAAAAAATCTGTTTTATTACATTAATAATACTAATAAAACAAAACTTTATCATCATTATTATAATTCACACTATTAATCGACCAGGTCGTTCCTAGGAAAGAGGTGACCAAACCTCTCATTGGCAAAACTTCTAACATCGTTAATATTGTAAATAATAATATTAATAACTTCGTCGTCTCAATTATTGATTTAATAATATATAAAATATCGACAATAATTGATTCAATTAACGTGAGATACTATGCAACAATTACTAAAGCAATATTGAACAAAACTGAGTGACTTCTCACGTAAGCATCAATAATCAATACCGTGTGCTACTATGCAACAACACGTATTTCTGTACTTTTAACACCGAGTGTTTCAACAGTTAACGATAAAACTTTCCGTCGTTATTTCCATAAAATATTTTTGTCATTTTCTCAATCCGATAATAATTCCGTTGTGGGGACCACCAAGTGATTTTGTCGTCGTACAAATATTCTCTGTTAAAACGAATATTTCCCGACCAATCGAATATTATATAACAACTTGCGTACTTTGCAAAATTTATAACTATTGCCCACTCTCTTACATTCTTATGAAATCCTACATGTTCGGATTCATTTACTAACTTTCTAATTCTCGTTCGTCTTTTACAAAATTTTTACCATAATTTCGTTATAGCTAAGTTTTAATCTGTTCTTCATGAACGTTTCTACCGTTCCTAACCAATAGTTCTTTGTTATAATACTTATCAATAGTTATTTGTTATATCCAAGATAAAAAGAACTCTCATCACCTATCTTCACCTGAACCAACAAAGAATATAGTTAAATCCACAATTCATATTTATAATCATGTAAATCAATAGTTTCTCCTTGGCATAAATGCTTAATAGAACGTTTACTCAATATCCTTACTCCAAAGGCTAAAGATATTCAAATGTAATAACAATGATCATACCAATCAGTTGTCTACCTTGCACTACGTGCCAAATATATTCAACTATAAAACCAATAGTCATGATCATACCAAGCAATTGTCTGTCAGTGCACTACGACCAAAGACATTCAACTGTTAACTAATGGTCATAATCCTGCCAATCACATCATCGAATTATCCATGCACTGCAGGCCAAGGATATTCATTATTATCACCAGTGGTCATGATCATGTCATACACCTGTCCATCTTTGCACTACGGGCCAAAGCTATCAATCAACAGTTCGTCTTTACACGTAAGCCAAAGATATACAACTATAAAACCAATAATCAATAGTCCATCTTTGCACGTAAGCCGAAGATATACAACTGTAAAACCAATAATCAACAGTCCATCTTTGCACGTAAGCCAAAGATATACAACTGTAAAACCAATAATCAATAGTCCATCTTTGTACGTAAGCCAAATATGACTTTCATCACAATATAAGCATGAGGATGATGACAATGGTATAAGCATTAATCCAACGAAATCAAAGATAAATATTAAAGACTTTAAATTTATTCAGAGTTTAAAAATATCTAAATTGTCAACATTATACTGCTTTGTAGAGTAAAATTCAAGAATAATATTCATATACCAAAAATAATTTGGATAGAGAAGAAATATATTTTTCGGGTAAATATTATACTGTGAATAGTACCCTGTGAATAGTATTACTGTACTTTTACTACTGGATAGTTCAACAATTTAACGATAAAACTTTCGCCATTATTTTTATAAAAAGATATTTCTGTCGTTTTCTAACTACGACAATACTTCCATTGTGGGATCCACCAATGATTATGTCATCGTACGAATATTCTCTATTAAAACGAATATTCCCCGACACAACGAATATTTTATGACAACTTGCTTACTTTGTAAAATTTTCATATATCACCCTTAACTTTAACCTTTTATCAATTTAACCACTTACTTAAATAAAATAATAATTATTAAAAAATTGAATACTTTTATTTCATAAAATTCGGGGTCTCACACATTATTGAATTCTGAATAAATTAAATTATAAATATTTAAAATTTATCATTTGCTTTCATTTAATTAATTCTTATATCATTGTCTTCATCCTCATGCTTATATTATTATGAAAGTCATATTTGGCCCGTAGTGCATAGATGGACTGTTGATTGATATTATTATGACCCAAGATTATTCGGTATAATTATGATCGTAATGTTACAGATGATGTGGAAAAAATCCTCATTGGCCCGTAGTGCATTGATGGACAATTGTTGGCATGATCATGACCATTGATGATTACACGAATGTCCTTGGCCCGTAATGCATGGATAATTCGTGGACGTGATACTAATGAATATCCTTGGCCTGTAGTGCAGGGATGATTCGATGATGTGATTTATTTATTAAGCTGAGTCTCAGTGATAAAATTGATGATAAACTTTTTTAATCATAGAAGATAGTAATTATTATGCTCTACTTGACTCTTCTAATGGATTGCTTGTTCCACTGCAATTAAATTTGATGTTTATTGTATTTTATCAATTTAATACTATTGAAGGCTAACGATAATTTATTATGTATTATCTTAGTCATAATATTTCTTACTGGGCTAGTTGAGCTCACCCTTTTGCTTTCTTTGTTCTCTTCAGGAAATGAGAACGTAGTCGAAACTAGTTGGGGAATGGAGTTACGGTCCGAGATAGTTGTTTCAGTAATCCTCATTATTTAGTGTGATAATAAATATAATGAGGATTGAATTTGAGTTTGAATATTATATATGAGACAATATTCGTGTAAAAACTCTCAGCTTATGTTGTATATTTAAGTTTGTATTTGTATTCAGTATCATGTATTTGGCGACTCAAGATGGGTGATGTATACCTATTTTGGGGGCGTCACAAGAATAAAACGTATGTTAAATATTACTCTCCCCGTTTCTTAATATAGGTCGTTTTAGAGTTGTGTACAAGTATTAAGGAAATGATTGTATATAATTAACTATAATATTAATTGTCTATATTGCCCTTGTATTGAAAGAAAAAATTGTTATTTATTAGACAGAAAATAGCGAGAGAACTAAAGTTACATTTAATACTTGGAATAATATTAGAAACTAAGCAATTAATGTTTATTTAAAATTTTCAAACGATTTATATTAAGAAATAAAAATATTTATTTAAAATGAATTATATTAAGGAAAGAAGGTAGTACTATAAAGGGTGAAATAAAACACAAATTTCTCAACACATTTGTCGCCCAAGTTTATTGACCAATGGTAATATATCCAGCCAACCCCACAACATTAACATTGTAGCAGCCTATCTTTATAACTATTTTTGGCACATGAAATTTAATTTTGAATATACTTTCATTGACTAACATTAAATATGGCCAATGAAGGCCCATGTGCCAATATTAAATTATTCATCATATCCCCAGGGAATCCAATGATGCCCGTGCAATTGAAGTGGATAGGTAAACTCATTTGCCATACTCTTCTTGAGAATGTATGTGAAAAGTGAAAACAAAGTTTACTCATGCCTCATGGAGTATGTACCTTATCATCTGACATATATTTGAGAATTAGGTAATATAAAATTAATTTTAGTCGATTGATCAATACAGTATCGACATGCATGTAAAAGATGATTTATCTCTTTACGTATTAATATTATATTGATCAATTGACCAACTTACCATGAAGTTAACTTCATGATAACTGGATCCATATAATATTTGACTCATAACATAATATTATCAAAATTACCTAATTAAACTATGTCATCTTATTCACGGTTGGATTATAAATTCTTTTTCGGAAGGATCTCGGCTTTCATGCTTTGATGGGTCTTCGAGATCCTTTCGATGACTTTATGTTATGTTGAAGGAATATCTATGCAGTCCTTCTAGGGGGACATTATATTACCGACCGATCTAGTGACCGATCCAAAATATTTTTTTTTGGCTTTCATTCTCAAAAAATGTATAGTATTTATTTCAACTTGAAATTTTTATAAAATTCAGTGATTTAGGTGTAATTTGGAATACATATAAAAAATAGTGTTGTACAATCTATACAACACTGTTTCTGTTTTTTATATGTATTCAAATTATGCCTAAATCACTGAATTTTATAAAATTTCAGTTGGAATAAATACTATACATTTTTTAGAAAATAAATTTTGGACCAGTCATATAATGTTCTCCAGGACTAATTGATATCTATATAATCAGATCGATTGACAACATGAAAAAATAATGCAATAAGATTGTGACATACATATATTTATAAGTATTTCTTCTGTTTCAAAATTATAAATATATTTTATTAGTCATATTCAAATTAAAGATATATTTTTTTGTTTTAGTATATAAAATGATATGAAATATCCAAAATCATTAATTATGTTATAGGTGCGTAAATGGAGTACCATTATGTCACCAATACAACATTTTTAACTAAAGGTAAAGATATATTTGAAAAAAATTAAATTTTCCTTGAAATTTTTCTCTTAATTTGCGTAAAATAACAAAAAATAACTATCTATATATCTTTGTGGAAAGGGAAGCTGTAGATCATTACGAAGGACTTGTGGACCATTGTATTAGCATATAGGACTATATTGCGCAATTGGCGCCTCTACTGTATTTCTCCACAATTTTCTTAAATTATATATCTATCTAATAAAATACAAATGATTTTGAATTTCCCGCTCACTCAATAAATCATCTGGGCCGTCCAAAATTTGAGATAAATCCCACCGTTCATACATCTATCTAATAAAATACATCAATCATACATCTATTTAATAAAATACAAATGACTTTAAATTTCCCGCTCACTCAATAAATTATTTTGGTCGTTCAAAGTTTGAGATAAATTATATTGTCCATACAGTGCCCGAGGCACGGGACCCAACTAGTATAATGATATTATACCTAAATCAACTCCTATCCCTTAATTTCTGTTGCTGAGCTGTATTTTTACACTTAAATTGACAGCAATCTGACACTTTTTACACTAAGAAAAATGACTATTTTCGACCTAATATTTGGTCAAAATTAAGTTTATTTCATGGAATATTTCGTTAAAAATTCGGTCAAAAATTATCATTTCGAAACTAATTCAGTTGAGAATTTTGTCAGAATAAGGAAATTATTTTTGACGGAAATAAACTAACTATTAGTATTATAATTTATCTATCATTTATTAAATTCGAATCCTAAAATACGGAGTAGTATAAAAAATCTGTGATGATTACTTAAAATTGAAGGAAATTGGAGAAAAGTGGACAGGAGAGTAGTCAAATCAACTATCAAAGAAAACATTCACCTTTTGACTAATAAGCTCTCAATCACTTAATCAAAACATGAAAAAATGAATTATTGTAGGTGTTGGAAATGAGGCCAGCTAGGAATGTTCACAAGTTGCATATATATTTCCCCACACCCACACCCACACCCACACCCACACCCCCAGCTAGCTAGTACATCTGCATTCCCATATTTCTCATGTTATTGCAAACATTGTCATTAATTAATTGTAGGACCCCAATTAAACTAACAATTCTCATTACCTATAATTAAGCTAGCTAGTATATACTATCTCCTAACGATTGCATGTGACTCCTGAAACATATATATCCAAATTTATACTTCAATGAATTTGCATGGTTTGATTGATTTCAACAAACTTTGTGAACTGGTATATACACACAAAAAGCAATCCACCCCACCAATAATTTTAATTGACTAATCAGACAGTCGGTATAATAATAGAAATGAAAATAATTAAACAGCTAGCCTGTGTCAACAATTTTCTTCTTTTTTCTCTCTCTCGGATCCGGTTAGCAGGAGATGAACTTCATGTTAAGTTCACTTCATGACTAATACCCGCCTGTGTGTCAGCACTTCATTGGATATGAAGTGAACTTACCATGAAGTTCACTTCATGCTAAACACTCCCCTATCCCTCTCTCTCTCTTTCTATATATATATATATATACATATTATTATGCTATGAATCGGGACCCAGTACCCCCACCCCACGCCACGCCACCCCACGCCACGTACATATATATATATATATGAACTTATAATGCATCGATGGAATTGGTAAACTCGATGGAGTGAGCTAACGTACAATTAAATTAAGCAGGAAATTAAGAGTATAGTAGTAGTGCATGGGTAGTTTTCAAACGAAGGAGAAAAGCAACAAGCCAAGAGAGAAAGATGATGTTGAAGCTTTGCGGGCAAAAGTGAAGGTTCAGATCAGAGAGGAGGTGAAAGAGATAATGAGCATGCGAGAGAGAGAGAGAGAAGCTTACGAGCAAGAACTGATGGTTTTGGCTCTTAAAGAAGCCGAGTGGAAGAAAGAGAGGAAGAGATTAAGAGAAGAAGTGAAAGTATTTAAGAATAAGTTAGAGTACTCGGAGAAATTAAGAATTATAAGAGAGAATCATGATGATGATGACGAGGTTTTGGTAGAGAAAATTATGTGGGGGAATAATAATAGGTATGATCTCATGGAGTACATGAGAGAGGAGAGAGCTCGCCGAGACGACGCCGTCGACAAGTGGAAAAGGCTCTATTTAGCCATCAAGACCGAGCTCGACCATCTCATTAAGATGACACATCAAGGTACGTGCGTAGATATATATATATTTTTAAATTGAGAGTATATAAAAGGAAAGAAGATACATAAACTGGGGGCATACCCCGCGAGGCCACTATAGCAAGCACATATTTACATTTAATAATTTTAAGACAATTTGGGCAAGATTGTTATACTTGATAATATTTGTCTTGTAGGAGAAGGTGGAGTATCTTGGATATTAGAGGAAGAAGAGTACTACTTGTTAAAGAGTCATGAGTGGCATTATAAGGAGGTGAAGGCTAAGGAAGAAACCATCCAAGACCTAAAGGCACAATTAGCTTCAATGGAGAAAGAGAGATCAAGAAGGGAGAGAGAGGTGGATATACTTAGGCAGAGCTTGAAAATTATGAGCCACAAGTCTATCAAGAAGGGATGATCAAAACACAATGCCAAGTCAGTCGTCTATCAAGAGAATTAGGATGCTCTCCATTTCAAGGTCTAGATCTAAAATGAGTTGAAATGTAATATCATAATGATTGTAGAGAGATGATGATGATAATCAGATAATATAAAATATACAAAGAATTAGTGAGTCTCCGCACTCTATCCAGTCAAAATTAAGACTACGTACCTACCATTTATTTTCTTTGTAATTTACAAATATTCTAAAAAAAAGTATGTATGTTAAGACTCCTTAGTTTTTGCGTTTCTTTCTATCTCCTCTTTCTTTAATTTGTTGGGAAAATTGTAAAATTTTCACTCAAACATTGAATTGAATTAATATTTTAATTTTTGTAGCTCAAATTGATATTTCCTCAATGGTCTCTATCTACTTACTTCATCAATTCATTTTATGTCCAATTTGCCCTTATAGAAACTACTATTTAAAACATAAATTTAAGGATATATTTCTACTTTTCTTAATCCTCTGTTCTTTCAACGTATACATAAAACTTCGAGGAGAGTATCAACTATTTTTATTCAATTCTGTGCTGCTCCAACCAAGTGAAGAGGAGAGGAGAGGAGAGGAGAGGAGATAATTTATTAATTTGTTATGTAAAATATATTCTAGAAAATTATCTGTATAACCGATGAGACATAAGTTGGGACAACTGATTTGGACCAATTTAGGTTAAAATTAGTCAGTAATGTACATATCACATGAGTGTTTAATGGGCAAAATACTCCTGCTTGATATACATTTTAATTATTGACTAATTTTGATCAAAATTAATTAGAGGAGACAGTTTTACAAAAAAAAATAAGTTAGAGGGGTCATTTTTATTAAAAAAAAATAGATGACATTATAAAAATTAAAATATTAGTGTCTATATTATAATTAGTGTCAACATGAATGGATAGTTTTACAATTTAATTTCTTTATTTTCCATAAGGTAATATTCATATATGATGATTCTAGTAGTAATTTGGGAAGATTGACTTGGCATCACATATATTCTTTCTTGAGTAGGAGACTAATCACTCTTTATAAATAGAGTTTGGTTATATATATTGTATATTATTTTATGGAATTGGTTAGAATGATAAAATCAGCCTGTTGTATCAAATACATCATTAACTATAATTATTCACTTAACTCGTAACAGAAAAATCGACACATAAAATCACAATATATATTATTTTCCTTATAAATAAGGTGATAAAAAATTGATGTTGGTTTATGTAAGACCCCAACTTATTATAAATAAAATTGAATTTTTCTCTATTCATTATTCTAAATTAATAATAGTTAATTTGATATAATGCTTTGGTTATGGGTGAAATGTGCAAATTTTACAAAATAAGTAAATGGTTATAAAATATTCATTTCTGTCGGAGAATATTCGTTTGGTCGTGAAATATTTTTTTGTAGGGAATATCTGTACGACGACGCAGTCAATTGTGGGCCCCATAACGGAATAACTGTCGGATGAAGAAAACGACAAAGTATGAGTTTTTATGAATAACGACGTTAACACTGTTGGAATACCCAGTAGATAAAATACAGTAATACGCGTGGTTGCACAGTATTGTTGAATTATTGATTCTTACGTAAGAAGACACTACTCAATAATTGTTACAGTAATTACTGTTCAATATTTTATTTTATTGATTCAATAATTATTGCGTTGATAGTTTATATTATTGTTGTTTCAATAATTATCATTGCACAGTATTTCTCATTATCAGATCAATAATTTATATTATTTGAATAATATTATTAGATAACATTATTGGCAATGTCTAGAAAATTTTGTCAAGGAGAGGTTTGGTCACCTAATTGCACGCTAAATCCTTATTAAAAAGCCCCCTCTTTCCGGCTAAGTTGCCTGGTTGTCATAAGTGTGATTCTGTAATATTATTTGTGAATAATTAATTATTGATTTATATGATTAGGAAATATTTATTTGATATAATTGATGAATATATTTATTTTATGTGGATATAATTGAAGGAATTAATGTTGAGGTGTTTTATCAGTATTTTGTCAGAAGGGAAGTATTAAAAATCACTCGTTTATAGATTTCGGATATTTTCTGTTTGGAATTTGAAAAAACTCAAAGCTACAAAGTTGTAGAGAATTTAATTTCATGCGAAATGGACATAAAATTCGTATTTTTCTGATAAACGGGCTATTTTCTATGAATTGTTGAAGTTTCGGAAAATAAAATATTTTTTATTAAATTTATGGGTGGGACCCACTTTTGGTTGATGTTAATAACATGTGAGCTGCTGAAATTTCAGAAATGAGGGGCTGATGGCTTTCAAAGCATGAGTAGAAAAAATGAGAATAAATAATATTAATTTATTATTTTAGTCTCCTATGACGTTCTAGCATTTTCCTATAAATAGACACTTAGGTTAGAATTGAAAATCACACCAGAAACAAGTTTTCTTTCTCTCTAGATTCTCGAGCATATTTTTGTGAGTATTTTGATACTTTGAGAGTTGTTGTTCGGTACAAGTTTTCTTCGGCTTTCTATCCAATATTTTGATCAAAAGTACCGTTATTTTGAGGTAAGAGATGTTATTTTCTTCATATATGATATTATTTCTTTCAATGTCATTATGCCGAAGTATTGATATGAACTTTTTAATCAAATTTAGAACTTTTTGTGTCGGAGTTACTATTCACGTATACGGCACTATTCACGAATACGACAATATTCACTGAAAAATGAAAATTTTCTTTTTTTGTCCAAAATGTCTATTATGGTTACTATCTTTGATTGTATTCATGTTTTGATCTTTATTTTTGAATTCTACTTCAAAATTGGTTATTATGGAGTATTATTGATCTTGGATAAACTGTTATACTAATCCCTAATATTTGTTCTTCTGTCTCACTGGATTCGTTTTCTTTAAAATATTTTTCAGCATCCTCAGTCCTAAATGATGATAATACAGAATATCTTTGGCCTGTAGTGCAAAGATGAATGATTAACTGATGAATATCTTTGGCCCGTAGTACAAAGATGAACAAGTGTTGAGATGAACATGACCAACGGGTGAAATAAATGAATATCTTTAGCTTGTAGTGCAAAGATGAATATTTGATTAAAAAATGTATATCGATTGATGTTACAGAGATAAAAATATTGATGATGGACTCTTAAATCTTAGAAGATAGTAGAATTCATTCTCTACGTGACTCTTTTAATGGATTGCTGATTCCGCTGTATTTGTCGATCTAAAATTTGTTGTCTATTATATTCTATCGGATTTTTTCCTATTGAAGACTAATGATAATTTGTTATATATTATCTTAGTCATAATATTCTTTACTGGGCTAGTTGAGCTCACGTTTTTCCTTTTTGTTCCATTTTTCTTCTCAGGAGGTGAGAACATAGCAGGATCGAGTCGAGGTATGGAGTGGTGGTTCTAGAAAGATATTTTAGCAGTCCTCACTATTTCTGTAAAATAGTGTATGAATAATTGTAATGAGGACTTATTTGGGTGTGGATATTGTCTAGAAGACAATATTTGTATTTAAACTCACAGTATGTGTTGTCATATTTTGCACGACAATTATATTATTGAAGTTGTAGTTTACTTTCTGTACCATGTATTTGGCGACTCAGAATGGGTGTTGTATACCTATTTTGGGGGCGTCACAAATTACCCCTTCAAGTTTTTATATACTGAGTTTTTTATTTACCTACATAATTCTGTTGCGTATAACCGGATGTTATTGAACAACTAAATGCGATAGGGAGTTTAGAAGTCAACACAAACAATGGCAAACAGAGCAAAAAAAGTTAATATTAAATTAACTGATAACAGGTAACTTTTTAAACTGTATTAACACTACTTTTATTAATAACTATGATCATTTAAATTAATCTTACATTGTATTTTTCTTACAGTCGTAATGTTTTGAGATGCACCTTATGGGATGACTTTGCAAACCAGATTTGTTCCTTTACTAAAACAGAAAACCAAAATAACATTATAATCGTTTTATAGTTTGTAAAAATCAAGTTCTGGAAATGTATTATCACTTTTATTTCAATGAAAAATATCTCTCCAAACATATGATTATTAACTATACAACATCTGCCATTAACTAGGTACACCAACTTTGTCAAACTCAATATTTAGTTCGAGACTTCTTATAAATACAGATTTCTCTGAGGTTGTTACTTTTAAAAATAGATATATTGTGACGCCCACAAAATAGGTATACACAACCCATTCTGAGTCGCCAAATACATGGTACATAATTCAAATACAAACTTAATTATACAACTGTCGTGCAAAATACGACAAAACATAAGCTGAGAGTTTAACACGAATATTGTCTCGTAGACGATATCCAAACTCAAATGAAGTCCTCATTATAATTATTATCACACTATTTAACAGAATAGTGATGACTACTATAGCAACCATCTGGACCGTCACTCCATTTCCCGACTAGTTCCAGATATATTCTCATTTCTTGAAGAGAACAATGAAAGCAAAGGTTGAGCTCAACTAGCCCAATAAAGAATATTATGATTAAGATAATGCATAATAAATTATCGTTAGCCTTCAACAGTGTTAAACTGATAGAATACAATAAACAACAAGTTTAACTACAACGGAACAAATTAAACAATCCATTAGAAGAGTCAAGTAGAGCATAATATCTATTATCTTATATGATTTAATAGTTCATCATCAATATTTTATCACTATAGCAGAACTCAATAAATAATCCACATCACTGAATTATCCATGCACTATATACGGGCCAAAGATATTCATTAGTATCACATCCACGAATTATTCATGCACTACGGGACAAGGATATTCGTTATTATCACCAGTGATCATGATCATGCCAACAACTATCCATCAATGCACTACGGGCCAATGAGGACTGTTACCACATCATTTGTAATATTACAGGTCATGATTCTACCGATACATAATTTCTGGTCATAATCATACCAATCAATAGTTCATCTATGCACTACAGGCCAAAGAAGACTTTCATCACAATATAAGCATGAGAATGATGACAATGATATAAGCATAATCAAACGAAATCAAGGATAAATATTAAAGATTTTTAATTTATCCAGAGTTTAAAAATATCCAAATTGTCAACATGATAACTACTTTGTGAAGTAAAATTTAAGAATAATATTCATGTATCGAAAATAATTTGGACAGAAAAGAAATCAATTTTTGTCGTGAATAGTACCTGAGTGAATAGTGCCCCGATATGAAAATATTAAAATTTAACAAGAATATTCAGAAAAATATTCCCGTGAAAAGATACCCGATGAATCGCAAATTTCACATACTACATAGGAGAGTATTTCTAAACAAAAATAATATCCCTTACTTTAAAATGAGAGTATTTCTGATTGGTATGACAGGGATATTATTGAAGAAATTTTATATTATTTTCTACACTCAAAGCTTCCTTAAATTCTAAAGAAATACGCTCAATATTATAGAAAAAGAATTCTCTGATTCTGGTGTGATTTTTATTCCTAAACTAAGCATCCTATTTATAGGAGAATGACATGATATTATTTAGAAAATAAAATCACAGACGCACGGTAGGAGTTCACGGGAATTCGAAAGAAAAATTTTAATTTTACTATGATGCACTATGCAGTACTATACAAACAATAAAATATAATATATTCTATTATATATATATATATATATATATATATATATATATTCATACACACCCACACATACATGTAAACACACACACACACACAATTATATATATATATAAGTATTAAAACAAAATTGAGATAACTTTCTATCGACGATTTTGAAAAATTCGTAAGTGGGGGTCCATGTAATAAGCTAAATTTATAACAAATACTTCAAAAAAAAACCCTCTATTTATCTCAATTCACTTGGCTTCACTAAACACATTTTTAATAACATTTATTCATCATTAATATTATAACTCACAATATTAACAACCAGATCATTCCTAGAAAAGAGGGGGCTTTCCGATAAGGACTTCTCCTTATTGGTGAGTAATTAGGTGATTAAACTCATTTCCTCGACAGAACTTTCTGGACATCGTCAATAATGCAAATAATAATATGAATAACTTTGTCGTCTCAATTATTGGTTTAATAATATAAATATTGTACAGATGATACTGTAACAATAATTGAATCAATAATATGAGATACTATACATCAATTACTGTGGCAATAATTGAATAAAATTGACTGATTTCTCACGTAAGCATCAATAATTAAAGATATTGTACAATATCGTATGCTACTGTGCAACCACACGTGTTACTGTACTTTTACCACCGGGTATTTCAACAGTTAACGGTAAACTTTTGCCGTTATTTTTATAAAAAGTTATTTCTGCCGTTTTCTAACTTCGACAGTAATTTTTTTGTGGGGTCCACCAATGATTGTGTTGTTGTACGAATATTCTCTGATAAAATGAATATTTTCCGACCAAACGAATATTTTATGACAACTTGCTTACTTTGCAAAATTTATAAATATTACCCACAACAATAACATTATATCAAATCCATACCTTATTATTCAAAAATAATATTTAGAAAAAATTAAATTTTTATTCATAAAAGTTGGAGTCTTACATATATTGCATACTTCTTTGATCGCTTATTAAATTTTATTACTACTACAAGTTAATTTTCCCTTTAACTACCCTCACTGTTGTATAATAGCATTTGTGATGCAACAAATAATAAAAATACAATAAATCATTTATCTAGCTATAGCACATTATCTATTACAGATGAATTCCTCCAAATTTGTGATAGGAAAACTGTTGATGATATACGAGATTTAACAGAGGTAAAACCGTTTTTAAAACACCTTATTTCTTTCACAACATTATCTTATATATATTCTGTTGCTCATTTTTCATTTAACACTCCAGGAGTTAACATGTGTGGTACTTCCTACTATTCTGTGTATAGAAACCGAATACAATTGGTTCTATACAATTCCTGCAAAAAATGTCGCAAAAAGTAAAACCTGACAGCGAAAAATATTGGTGTAATAAATGTTCTGACTATGTTTTCTGTTATACCAAGGTATTGTGATACAATATTTTGTTGTACGCTATATATATCTACCATTTGTTCATACTTTGCCGACTCTGTTAATACTATCTAACTTCGTAAATGTAACTTTTAATTGTAAAATTAAAGTTCAGGTTAAAGTAAATGTCCTAGGGTTTAGTGATCAGATTAATTATATACTTAGATATGTATTTGTGCATAAAACTTTTACCCAACTCTATGTAACATATGCTCCAAAATTTTATTATCGCACAATAATCTACCATCTTCTTATTATATTTTAATTTAATAATTGCACGTATAAATTTATTAACAAAATAAATAATCACGCCGCAACGTGCGAGTTTGTATCTAGTTAACCCTATCATAAGATTTTTCAAAATCCAACTACTTCGCCTATTTAAATCATTTAGTATTTTTCCCGGTACCGGCCATACTGAACCAACCGTTCGGTACCAGTAATTTTTTCCGGTAAATAACGGATTACCCGGCTCAGGTATGATACCCCTTTTCTTATACTCGGTTTATACCGCATCGTACCGAATGTACCGATTGTCTGGTTGAATCTGATTACACTTTATACATATATGATATATGTTTATGGTGGGCCCCCGTTTTTACACACTTCTCTCACTTTCCCGCTTCTTCTATCTCACTTTCTAACTTTTCCCACTTCTCTACATAGTCTCCACTATTTCTCTCTATTAACAAAGGCAAATCCATCAATGGATTGAACTCAGAGACTTAGACCATCAATGAATTCCAGCAAAGAATAAACCATCTCAAACCATCAACGGATTGAAGAATGTAATTTGATAAAATAAGATATGGGTCCATCAATCGACAATTGCATGTATTGTCTTCTTCTTGTCTTATTTTTTTCTCTTTTTTATGTTTCTTTGCCAACAATGAGGTTGTGATTGATTTATTGGTAGATCCGTTGCTCGATTTATTGGTAGATCTCATGGTTGTAGTTGATTTATTGATAAATCTATCGATTTATTTCTTATGCTAAAAGATTTGGTGATGAATGTTGGGTTGTTTGTTTTTATTTTTTCTGGCGATGTTGTTTTGCTTGAGATGGGCTATAGATGCTTGTTGCATAGTTATTGGATGACAATGTTGTTTTGCCGCAATACCATTGATGGGATTAATTACTGCTTCAATTTGTTTCATAAATATAACCGGTATAATTTTGAGTAAAAATCGGTACCAGAACATGGCACTACCGGTCCAATCGATACTAGTATCGGTACATAATTTTGATAACTTTCGATAACCAGTTCGGTACGGACTTTTTGACCTTACAATATAATGACTTTTTGACTTTACAATATTTCCATATTTTTGATAGAGCTTCAACCTCCTTAATGGTGGCTTCTCTCATGTCTTGAGAGTCGGGGCTTACTAGTTTCATAAAATACCGGCGGGTTTAAATGGATTAATTAGAAGGGGTTAGTATAAAGTTAATTTTTAGATAAGTTGGTCAATTAGTCATGCTGACACGCAGAGAGGCTCTATGTGTGTCATCATTCTATTAGTCAATTGATTAATTTACCCAAAAATAAATTTCATGCTAACCAAATCTGGTTTAATTGTTTGTCACAATTAAGAAATAAGTTACATTTATACAGAGAAAAATGAAATTTTAAATAATTATACAAAATCAATTGCTTTTTATAAACGGCTGACCATTTAAACAGTCATCGAACAGTATAAAATCAGGATTCTTACAAAATTTACAAAAGAATTTTCAAAACAACGACGAAAATTATCAAACAGATATAATCATAACTCTCACAAAACCTAACATCATTATAAGAGAACAACTTTTAAGTATTATTATGCATATCAAGAGCTAAAGATTTATTTTACATGATTAAATTAGTTTTCACTTGAATAAATATTCACTTGTGCCAAACAAAGGCATAGAAAACTCTAATAAGAGATAATAATAATAATAATAATAATAATAATAATAATTGTAGCAGTCAGATCCAACATCATATCAAATGCAGCCATGACAACTTGTGAATTTGTTTTCTTTTCACTTTTTTTGATTATGTTGGTCACCTACTCCAAGTGTGTTCTTCATTCCATCAAGTGCACCCTGTGCCATGTTGATTACTTGCTCTCCTGTCTGCACCACAAACATATTTATATTGTAAAATTTATGCCAAAAACCAATAATATCGTTTGATTTAGAAGGTTGGCAATTTCTATAACTACTAAATGAGAACCTGCTGGACCCATCCAGGCACTGTTGTCCTTCTGTTGTTGGGCCGTAGATGGGTTAGCGTTAGCCGCATCAGCTGCCTTGTCATGAGCCGCATTTGCTGTGCTCTTGGCCGACTCCATCCACTGCTCTGTCTTGGCCTAACCAAATTCACAAATTCAGGGGTAAAGTGGTCATACAATAATCATACACATTAAGAATTACATTAATTTTCATTGTTAAATAATGAATATATTTTATTTAACATATATTTATATATAATATTATGCAACAAAAAAGTCGATACATCAGTTGTAAAATATTATATCATTCTCCGGATGGAAGGAAAGAAGGTTTACCTGAGCCTGACCTTGAGATTGTCCTGCACTCACTTGAGAACTCGACATCTTTTAAGCAAATTTGGTTTCAAAAATTTAATGTTTATGCAAATTAAAAATTATTTGAGTTTCTGTAGCTTGTGGGGGAGGTATATATATAGGGTTCAATTCCTTGGGTTAATACTAATAGAGGATTTAGTGGTGGAAAATAAAAATAGATTGATAGTTTTGAGAGACTGTGGGGCGTGTATTTCTGCCTATGACTTGGGCTTTGGGGATCTGCATGTGGCCAGTGGATTTGGCACTGTACGTATACTCCGCATCTCCATGCATTATTGTGTACTAATTTTTGAATAAGTCTCGCGTGATCATCAATATATATGGAATGTATATGAGCGGTATGTGACTAATTTTATTTAATGTGATGGTAGACTTATTCTAGTTTTTTCAAGGTTCTTGTAAACATCAGATCTCAATTTATAAAATTAATTATTGATTTTTGAAAGTAAATTTTAAATATTTTTAAACTCAAAAGTAAGATGATTGATCAAATTTATAAAACAATAAATTTTACAATTATGTAGTTTACAAATTTTATCATTTTATTGACTAAAATTAAAATTGAGTTTGAAAATGCCGCAAACTGATTTTTAAAAATCAATAATCATCTTATATTAAGAAACAAGATTAAATCACCAAAACTTAAGGTGATTAATATTAAGCCAAACTATTGAAACTTTTTTTGAAGGCTAATTAATTTATTTGAAACTTTGGCTCAAAGATTGACTAATTTAAAGTTCTCACGTGGAATGAAGGGTTTGTTTAATTAGGTTTTTATTCTAAGGTTTTATTTAATTAGGTTTGTTATTATTTTTACACTTTCTAGTTTTTATAATTTCCTTTTAATAACAATCATATATACAACACAAATTCCATTAGGCAATTTATTCTGCATGCACAAAATTAAAGCTTCAGTTTGTAAGCATTGGCTTTCTTTATTTTGCCTGTAGCTGGAATTAAGCACGTACATAATATAAAGTTAATTACTTTAATAATAATTTATAATCTAGTCTATAGGTTTGAGTTGTACCAAAACTACGAGACCATGACAAAAGCAAATGAGCTTTAATTTCATATGTATAATTTATTTAACAGTTTTCTCTAACTCCATTTTTATGTCTACATGTTTTATCTACATTAAGGAATTTTAAGCAAGAGCTTGATTTAACTTATGTGGAAAAGACACATGATAAAAAAAAAATTTGATGCGAGTATAAAGAAGAACTGTTGATTGACATAAACATGATCATCATGATCTGTCCAAATTTTTTGGGGTCTCAACCCAAATCTTAAATTAGAGCTTTTTTTTAACCATTCAATACTAAATTAAATTAATATCTATGATCTTTTTTTAATTAAAATTTTATTTTTCTTGCCCTTTTAGATATAAAATTATTGATCAAACTTTTATAATCAGTTTTCTCTGGCATATATATGAATTATTAAAATTTGGTGGTCTTTTCAATTTTAGAGGCCTCAAGCCATTGCTTAAATGACTTAACATATATGGGTTGACCCCTGATGACCATTGGTGTTACTGTCGAATGTCTTTGGACTAGGTGTAAACACAATATAATTGTTAAGAGTCTTTAGTCTGTGTGACAAGCAGGTGTGGGTATGATATGGGTTGATAAATTCAAAACCGCATAAGAAACCGTTTGAAATTGGTGTGGTGTGGTGTGGTGCGGTTTTGAACCATGCAATGCGATTTTGGTTCCAAAATCAATTAAAATAACAAACTCGAAAATTTGGTTACAAGCTACATACCAACCCATGTTTGATCCCCCCTCTTGTAGCAACAGTTTAATCTGAGCAATAAATTTGAAAGCTTTTCAATGCTTTTTTAAATCTCACAAACACCCATGGGCTTTAAACCGCCACATTTTCATGCAGAATATGTTTAAAGTGGTGGCCACAACTCGTGGACTTTTGATGAATCTAAGAATCTGGAAATGCATATATTACGCAGTGAACACAATCATGTAACTAACTTAGCAAAATTAAATAGTTTCAGGCATCAACAATTATATGGTTGATTAATATTATGTTATCACATTTGATTTAGAAAATAGCAAGCCACTCTTGATTTGCAAACATAATTGATAGTGATGATTTTTCATTCAACCCTACAATATCTGTCTTCTAAAATAAAATGAAGAGAATATGTTACAGTAGAGAAATTATCTATACTCATAGCAAAATTGAGAAAACATGATGATTATTTGGTGCAGTTTCGATTTTATGCGTTTGGTTTTGGCTAGTAACCAAACCACTACAACTTTATTCATACAATTGTCGTGCAAAATACCAAGGCCGTAAAATGAGCAAACAGTTCGGACTCGATTTGGACTCGCTTGACTATAAGTTCGATTCGAGCTCGACTCGAAATATAAATGAGTCAAATATGAGCACATTTTAAAGTTCGATAAATTACTCGAACCTACTCAAATTATAATTTTCTATTGATACTCGGATCATATTCGTTGGAAAAGTCCGAACTGCTCGGGCTCGATTCGGAATCGTGCTCGACTCGGTAGCTAAATGAGCTTCAATCAAACCTTATTTTGCACTCGATAAATTTTGTGAACCAAATTTGAGCAACTCAATACTCGGATCAACTCAGTTCGTTTACACCCTTACAAAATACGACAACACATAAACTGTGAGTTTAAATACAAATATTATCTTCTAGACAATATCCACACTCAAATAAGTCCTCATTACAATTATTGATATATTTTTTTATAAAAATGGTGATAATTACTAAAACGGCTTTCTAGAACCATCATTCCATACCCCGACTAGAACTCGCTACATTCTCGCCTCCTGAGAAGAAAAATGGAACAAAAAGGAAAAGGATGAAATATACTCAACAGTGAAAAATCTGATAGAATATAATAGACAACAAGTTTCAGATCAATATTCGTAGCGGAAATAACAATTCATAAAAGAGTTACGTAGAGAATGAAATATACTATAATATATGAATTTAAAAGTCCATCATCAATATTTTATCCATGTAACACCAATCAATATTCATCTTGAATCAAATATTAATCTTTGCACTACAGGCCAAAGATATTCATATGTTGGTCATGTTCATCTCAGCACCTGTACATCTTTGCACTATGGGCCAAATATATTCATAAGAAAATCAACCATTTTTGCACTACAGGCCAAAGATATTCAATAATATCATCATTTAGGACTGAGGATGATGAAAAATATTTTAAAGAAAACGAATCTAGTAAAACAAAAGAACAAACAATAAGGATTCGTACTTTAAACAGTCTAGGTTCAAAAATACTTCATAAATAACCATAGTGAAGTAAAATTCAAGAATGATCAAAACATGGATAAAATCAAAGCTAGTATCCATAATAGATATTTTGGACATAAAACGAAAATTTAATTTTTCTGTGAATAGTGCCGTATTCGTGAATAGTATCGTATACGTGAATAGTATCGTATACGTGAATAGTAACCCCGACACTAAAAGACAAGAATTTCACAAGAAAAATCTTACCAATATTTCGGCATAATGATATTAGAAGAAATAATATCATTTTAAAAAAATAACATCCCTTACCTCGAAAAAACAGTACTTCTGACTGGAATACTGGATATAGTGCTGAAGGGAACTTGTACCGTATAACAACACTCAAAGTATCAAAATACTCAAAAGAATACGCTCGATAATACATGGAGAGAAAGAGAGAAAGAACTTGTTTCTGGTGTTATTTTTAATTCTAACCTAAGCACCCTATTTATAGGAAAATGCTTAGATCACCAAAGAAGAAAATTTAATAAAATAATATTATTTTTTAAATTTTCAATCCCACCACAAAAGAATCTGATTTTAGCATGTTTACAACACTTGTGGGACTCACCAAAAACGTTTCTCTAAACAAAAGTATTTAAAACTCCAAAAATTAATTAAGACCCGATATATCAGAACTTCAATAATTCACAATACATAGTCCTTTTATCAGAAAAATTCAAATCATATGTCCATTCCATAGGAAATTCAATTCTCTACAACTTTGTAAGTTTTAATTTTTCTAAATTCCAAATAGAAGTTGACCGAAATCCATAAACGGACGATTTTACGGGCTATAATCCAATTTCAATCACAAAATGGGGCCCACAAACATGTTTAATGTGTTTTAAACATTTTTTTGTAACAAAAATATTATTCTTCCTCATTTATTCATATATCCCACATTTATTGTAAAATATCACCATTATTATATTATTATAACATAATAATATATTTAAATGAATTATTTTATCAGAAAAGATAATATATCAATTTTTAACAATTGTCACATTAAAAATTTTCTCCATCTATATCCACATAAAATGAATATTTTTCTTATCATAATAATCAATAATTAATTATTCATAAATAATATTAAAGAATCACAATACTAACAACCAGACCGTTCCTAGGAAAGAGGGGGCTTTCCAATAAGGATTTCTTCTTACTAGCGCGCAATTAGGTGACCAAACCTCTCCTTAGACAGAACTTTCTAGACATTGCCAATAATTCTATCTAATAATATTATTCAAATAATATGAATTATTAATCTGATAATGAAAAATATTGTGTAGTGATAATTATTGAAACAATAATAATATAAAATATCAACGTAGCAATTATTAAATCAATAAAATAAAATATTGAATAATAATTACTGTAAAAAATTATTAAGTAGCGCCTTTTTACGTAAGAATCAATAATTGGTGCAATACCGTGTGCTACTGTGTTTTAACCACCGGTTATTCTAATAGTATTAACGGTAACAACTACGTCGTTATTTATAAACAACTTATACTTGTCATTTTCTTCATCCAATCGCTTTCTGTTATGGGGCCCACACAAGGCTACGCCGTCATACGAATATTTCCCGACAGTAAGAATATTTCACGACCAAACGAATATTCCCCAACAACAATGAATATTTTATAACCAGTTGCTTATTTGAAATCTTTGCGCATTTTACCCATAACTAACTACATTAATCAAATCAACCCTTACTATTTCAAAATAATAAATAGAGGAAATTAAATTTCATTTATAATAAGTTAGGGTTTTACATAACTGGTCAAACAGGTCATCAATACGTGACAATGGGTACATATTTTTGATGGTGACATGATTCAACTCCCGATAATCAATACAAAGTCGCATACTCCCATCTTTCTTTTTCACGAATAGAACAGGAGCACCCCAAGGAGATGTACTAGGACGAATGAAACCGATGTCTAACAATTCCTGCAGTTGGGTCTTTAACTCCTGAAGTTCAATAGGAGCCATTCAATATGGGGCTTTGGAAATAGGTTTTGTATTGGATTCAAGGTCGATACAAAATTTAATTTCACGCTCTAGGGGGTAGGCTAGGAAGTTCTTCAGGGAATACGTCAGGAAATTTATTAACAATAGAGATATCATTCAAAACTGACGTATTTTTGTTTAAATCCGTGACATGAGCTAAGAAAGTTTGACATCCATTTTTCAATAAACGAATAGCTTTATGACTTGAGATGACAGTGATTGATTTTAATGGTTTGGTTGCTTGAATTCGTATAATAGGTTGGTTAGGAATATGAAAGCTAACAACCTTACGAAAATAATTAATTTTTGCATAATGAGTAGTTAACCAAGCAATCCCTAGAATTACGTCAAATGCAAGTATTTTCAATGAAATAAGATCGACAGGTAATGTGAGGGTACCGATTTGAACCAAACAAGACTTATAAATAGTGGATGTAATGAAGGTTTCTCCCAATGGAGTTTCAACAGATAAGTCAAAGTCTAATTTTTTCGGAGTCAAATTTAAACGTTGAGCGCAAGTAGGAGAAATAAAAGAATGGGTAGAACCGATATCAAATAAGGTATATAAGTCGCTAGAGTTTATGATAAGCTTACCCGTGATGACCTCGTTCAGGTTCCTTACTTTCTGGTAGGCCACGACAAACGCTCTCCCTTGAACTACAAGTTTTATCTTGTCTAGGACGGCCTTTGATGCCTCCATCCCAGCTGGACTTATCTTCGATGCATGATAAAATCGGGCCAGGTAACCTTCTCTTCCACAATTATAGCATGCTTTGGATGGCATCACGCAGTTTGGACTGATGTGTCCCTCTCCTCCACATTTGAATCATATGATAGGTGGTCGTTCTCCTTCCTTAACGACAGGTGCTGATGCTGACGTCTTTCCATCATTGTTGAATCTCCTCTTCTTGAAATGTTCATTCTTATTGTTTTGTCCATGATTATCACCGAAGTGGTTACCATTTCTGGCATGTCGATTCCTTCCATACTTATTGTCACCGCTTCGATGACTGTTATCACTTGTATTATCATTTTGATGGCTGCTCTCTTTTGGTTTGGTTGACTCATTATCGCGCTCCAATAAATGAGCCCTATTAACAACATCTAAATACAAATACAGTTTATGAGAGATAAGATATTGATGTATCTCGGGTTTCAAACCTCTTAGAAACATTCGCGTCATTCTCTCCTCATTATCAACCAAATGAGACGCAAATCGGGACTAATTCGGTAAACTTGGCTTCGTACTGCGACACGGTCATGTTGTTTTGCTCCAGCTCGATGAACTCTACCACTTTCATGTGACGAATACTTTCGAAAAAGTACTTGTCATTGAACAGTTCTTGGAACTTCTCCCAAAACATCTTCAGTGCGGCAGGTTGAGTACGCTTTACAGATTCACACCAGTAATCTGTCTCTGCCCGCAACATAAAGGCTGGCAAAGGGAACTTTTTGCTCCTCGGAGCATCCCAAGACATCAAATATCTTATTGATCTGCTTTATCCACGTCTCCGCCTTAAGTGGTTTTAGCTCTCCATAAAACTTCGGTGGTCCCAGTTCCTTGAACTGCTTAGCAGTGATCGTCCGAGAGTTGCAAGTGTTTCCACCTGCATTTTGGACAGGAGTCGCTCTTGCCTGATGTTGCATGAATTGCATAAAGCCTCTGAACATTCCATCGTTCGTCATCTGGTCCGTGTTATTGTTTGTCTGAGGATTGTCACCTTCCTTGATGTACATTATCCTGATTATTGATCTGTGGAGACTCAACGATCTCCTGTGCTCCATTGATGTTCTAAATATTCTCAGATGTCATTTTCAAATACTGCCACAAAATAAGGGTTAATTAACATGTCACATATTATCCCTATACTTTGACCGACCAATTAAATACCAAATAAACATAGGTAGGTCATACTAGCGAAGGAATTCCCCGTCTCTCCCCTCCTAGTTCTTGTCTCACATCTTAGCCAATGATCATATCCCTAAGCTTTGATACCAACTGTGACACCCCCAAAATAGGTATACATCACCTATTCTGAGTCGCCAAATACATGGTATAGAATACAAATATATGGTACAGAATACAAATACAATCTTAAATATACAACATGAGCTGTGAGTTTTAATATAAATATTGTCTTCTAGACAGTATTAAAACTCAAAATAAGTCCTCAATACATTTATTAATACACTATTTCATAGAATAGTGAGGACTACTAATGCAATCGTCTGGACCGTCACTCCGTTTCCCGACTAGTCCCTACCACGTTCTCATTTCTTGAAGAGAACAATAAAAGTAAATGGGTGAGCTCAACTATCCCAGTAAGAAATATTATGACTAAGATAATGCAGAATAAATTATCATTAGCCTTCAACAATGTTATACTGATAAAATACAATAAACATCAAGTTTAACTGCAGCGGAATAATTAACCCATTAAAAGAGTCAAGTAGAGAATAAAATCTACTATCTTTTATGATTTAAAAAGATTTTTGATCACTTTTATCGCTGAGACTTAGCTTAATAAATAATCCACATCATCCCTGCACTACGGCCAATGATATTCATTAGTATCACAACCATAAATTATCCATGCATTACGGCCAAGGATATTCGTGTATTCATCAATGGTCATGATCATGCCAACAACTGTCCATCAATGCACTAGGGGTCAATAAGGACTTTTACCACATCATTTGTAACATTACGGTCATAATTATACCGAATAATCCCTGGTCATAATCATACCAAGTCCATCTATGCACAACAAGCCACATATGATTTTCAACATAATATAAGCATGAGGATGATGAAAATAATATAATAATTCAATAAAACAAGTTCAAGAATTAATTTATACAGAATTCAATAACGTCCAAATTGTCAACATGATACTGCTTTGTAGAGTAAAATTCAAGAATGCTCAGAAAAATATTTCCATGAAAAGATACTGGATGAAGCGCAAATATCAATGATATTCCACTAATTTCATGGAGTATAGAAGTCAAAAATTTAACACACTAAGTATAATAAAGAATGAAATAACAAAAGAAATCACCAGGCATGCGATAGACCGCATGTGTGACCCCAAATTTTATGAATAAGGATTTAAATTTCTCAAAAAAATTTTTTGAATATTATGGTGTGGATTTAATATAATGTTATAGTTGTGGGTAATATTTATAAATTTTGTAAAGTATGCAAGTTGTTATATTATATTCGATTGGTCGGGGAATATTCTTTGTGTCGGAGAATATTCGTACGACAGCACAATTATTGGTGGACCCCATAACGGAATTATTATCGGATTGAGAAAATGAAAAAAATATTTCTATAAAAATAACGGCGGAAGTTTTACCGTTGATACTGTTAAACTACTCGGTATTAAAAGTATAGTAATACGTGTGGTTTCATAATAGCACACGGTATTAATTATTGATGTTATGTGAGAAGTCACTCAGTTTTGTTCAATTATTGCTACAGTAATTATTGCATAGTATCTCACGTTATTTGATTCAATTATTGTCGATATTTTATATGTTATTAAATTAATAATTGAAACGATAAAGTTATTCATATTATTAAATTGTAATATTTATAATGTCTAGAAGTTCTGTCAATGAGAGGTTTGGTCACCTAATTGCGCGCCAATAGGGAGAAATCCTTATTGGAAAGCCCCCTCTTTTTTAGAAACGACCTGATTGTTAAATATTGTGAGTTATAATATTAATGATGAATAAGTTCGTGTTGATTAAAGATGAATTTGATAATTTCATTATGTTGGGATTATTTGTGTTAGTAGAAATCGATATTTATTTCGATAATAATTGATGTCTGAAGGCTATATTGTTCACTCGGGTATTTGGAACACTTTTCGTGTCGGAATACTATTCATGAGTTACTATTCACGAGTTACTATTCACGGGGTACTATTCACCCGAATAATATATTTATTTTCGGTCCAAATCATTTTTGAGTACAATATTCTTCCATGAGGAGATGTACTAATTTTTCAGACTGTTGGTTGAAATTATAATAGTAAATCAATATGGATCGTTAGTTTAAAGTTTAATAGTGAATCAGTATGGACCGTTGGTTTAAAGTTTAATAGTGAATTAGTATGGACCGTTGGTTTAAAGGTTAATAGTAAATCAATATGGACCATCCGTTTAAAAGTAAATCAATCTGGACCGTTTATGAATTAGTTACTATTCAGTCCATTCTCCTATAAATAGAAGCTCATTCCTTCATTATTTATTACGAATTCAGTGAAACTCTTGAGAGAGAAAGAAGAAGATAAGTTAGCTACCTTTCTATCCTAATATCTAGTTTCTTCTAAGGTAAGGGGTATTATTCTTTCATATTCATGAAGAGAGCTATTGTTATTTCATTCCTTATTATTATGTTGGAATAACCTGTTTATGTGAAGTATCGCATACATGGTGATCTTCTTCTATTATTCCATTTCTTATTATTATGTTGAAATAACATGTTTATGCGAAGTACCACATACATGGTAAAATTCTTCTATTATTCTATTCTTTATTATTCTGTTGGAATAACCTGTATACGCGGACTACCCTATACTTGGTGAAATTCTTCTGTTATTCCATTCTTTATTATTATGTTAGAATAACATGTCTATGCGAAGTACCGCATACATGGTAAAAATTTTCTATTATTTCGTTCTTTACTATTCTGTCGGAATATCCTGTCTGTACGTTTTACGCCAAACCTGGTTCCATTATTTATTATTCAGCATTTATTATTCCGTCGAAATATACTGTTTGTGCGTTTTACGCTGGACCTGGTTCCTTTATTTATTATTTCATATTTATTATTCTGTCGGAATATCCTGTCTGTGCGTTTTACGCCAGACCTGGTTCCATTATTTATTATTTCGTATTTATTATTCTGTCAGGAATATCCTAGTCTGTGCGTTTACGTCGGACCTGGTTCCATTATTTATTATTCTGTTGGGAATAACTTGTCTGTGCAGTCTATCGCACGCATGGTGAATTCTTCTGTTATTCCATTCTTTATTATTCTGTTGGAATAACCTGTCTATGTGGATTACCACATGCATGATGAATGATCCTTTGTATCCATTGCTTATTAAATTGTGGAAATGATCTGTATACGTGGATTACCGCATGACGGGTGAAAATCTATTTGCAGTTTTATATATTCTATTATACTCAGTTGGTTAAAGTTTTGGCTTCTATACTCCATGAAATTAGTGGAATATCCTTGATATTTACGCTTCATCCAGTATTTTTTCATGGAAATATTCTTCTGAGCATTCTTGAGTTTTACTCTACAAAGAAGTATCGTATTGACAATTTGGACATTATTGAGTTCAGGATAAATTAACTTATAAATCTTTAAAATTTATTCTTGAACTTGTTTTGTTGAATTATTATGTCATTGTCATGATGAATTATGTTGGTTATTATGTGAAAACATGAAAGTTACTTAGAAATCACAAAGGGTTGAAAATCAGATTTTGGAGAAAATGGAACATGAAATTCAATTGACCATATCTCCTATTATATTTTGAATTTTTGAGTGTGGTCAAGTTCTAGAGTTAGATCTATGAGTTATATAACTTATCCAAGTGGAATCACTATAAAAGGTGTTGTAGATTTTCGTGTGGACTGATTTTAGCAAAGGAGTCAAAAACTGCCAATTTTGAAAAAGTCTACTGCCCATAAATTTGAAGGGGCTGTTTCAGCCACTTAATTTATGAAAAAATTCTGGCCTTTTGGGACATGAAAGTATATGGTATAAGGTACATCCTGTCCAAAAATGAGCTCATTCCGACTTAAAATGAGCAAGTTATGACCATTTCAATATTTAGGTTTTTTCGACAAAAAATGCTATAATCGGAGTTCTATGACTCCGATGACCATGAAATTTAAACTGGAAGCTCACATTAACATGTGTAAGATCCTGCCAAGATTTGGGAATTTCTGGAGTTAAACTTGAGGTAGCTAATTTCTTAAGGAATTAATTAGAAATTGATTTTTGAGAAATAGTAAATGAATTTTAAAAATTCCGAGAAAAATATATGTTTATTATGGGACTATATTCTGCTAAATCCCAGAAACGAATTATTTTTGGGATTGATTTGGTATTTTTCATAAAAATAGTTTAGTTACGAACATATGAGTTAAATATGTTATGTGAAGTAACAAAGTTGGAAAATAAGATTTTATGGCTTGGAAATCCTATATAAGGTATATGCAGATTTTTTATAAGGGATTTGAACATTGGTGATGAAATCTTATGAGTATGGCATTTTTGAATGATTAAATGTATTATTTGGTAAAATGTAAACAATTGAAATAAATTATTTATAAGTTTAAGAAGTGAATAAAATATTGTTATGACATTAATAATATTAGATTATGAGTGGTTGATAATATTTGGATAAATTTAAAGTCTTTAATAATTATCCTTATTTTTTTTTATTAATGCTTATATCATTGTCATGATCCACATGCTTATATAGTGATGAAAGTTATCTTTGGCTTACGTGCGAAGATGGACTATTGTTTATTGAATTATATATCTTTGGCTTACGTGCAAAGATGGATTGTTGATTATTGGTTTTCTTGTTGTATATCTTTGGCTTACGTGTAGAGATGGACTTGGTATGATTATGACCAGGGATTATTCGGTATAGTCATGACCATTGATGATTTAATGAATATCCTTGGCCCGTAGTGCATGGATGATTCGATGATGCGGTTTATTTATTAAGCCGAGTCTCAGCGATAAAAATTGATGAAAACATTTTTAAATCATAGAAGATAGTAGATATTATGCTCTACTTGACTCTTTTAATGGATTGCTTATTCCGCTGCCGTTAAACTTGATGTCTATTGTATTTTATCAGTTTAATATTGTTGAAGACTATTGATAATTTATTCTGCATTATCATAGTCATAATATTTCTTACTGGGCTAGTTGAGTTCACCATTTCTTTCACTGTTCTCTTTAGGAAATGAGAATATAGCTGGGACAAGTCGGGAAAAAGAGTGACGGTCCAGATGATAGCATTAGTAGTCCTCGCTATGACATGACATGCAATATATAATTGTATTGAGGACCTAAGATGTGTGTGTCGTATTTTATACGTCACTTAATAATTGATTTTGGTGAACAACAATAGGGTTATGAGAACCCAACCCTAAAAGCGTCAAAAGTGCACCGCAGTAAAATGAAGAGAACATAAATCTTCTCGTGTCCCTTTGGAGACTTGAAATATTTGTTGCTGTACTTTATATGGCATGCATTAATTTGAAGTATGAATATTGTCGTATTATATACGTTACAATATTTGTATTGAAACTCACAGTATATATGTCGTCGTATTTTGCACGACTAGTGTATAATTAAGTTGTATTTGAATTTATGTACCATGTATCTGGCGACTCAAGATGGGTGATGAATACCAATTTTGGGGGCGTCACACCGCACAGACAGGTTATTCAAACAGAATAATAAATAATGGAACCAGGTCATACGTAAACGCACAGACGGTATATTCTAACAGAATAATAAATAATGAAATCAGGTCATACGTAAACGCACAGACAGGATATTCCAACAGAATAATAAACAACATAACTAGGTCATGCGTAAACGCACAGACATGATGTTCCAACAGAATAATAAATAACGGAACCAGGTTATGCGTATCGCACAGGACAAGATGTTCCAACAGAATAATAAAGAATGAAATAATAGAGGAATTTCACCATGTATGCGGTACTTCGCATAAACAGATTATTCTAACATAATAATAAAGAATGAAATAACAGAACAATTTCACCAAATATGCGGTACTTCGCATAGACAGGTTATTCCAACATAATAACAAAGAATGGAATAACAGAAGTTCTCTTCATGAAGACGAAAGAAAGAAATAATACCCCTTACCATAAAAGAAGAGTATTCCGACTGGTAGGGCGAGGATATTCTTGAAGAAAACTTGCACTATGCTCAAAGCTTCTTAAAACTCTAAAGAAATACGCTCAAGATTATAGAAGAATTCTCTGAACTTCTGGTGTTGTTTTTAATTCTAACTAAGAATCCTATTTATAGGAAAATAGAAAATATACCATGCTTGCACTATGCAATAAAATATAATATATTCTATTTATAATCAAATAAAATAAAACTTTATAAAAAGTATTCTGTTTTATATAAAAAGATTTTACTATGCAAACACTATGCAGGCACTATGCAAATACTATGCATAATAAAATATAATATATTCTAATTATTGTCTAATAAAATAAATAACTTTATAAAAGTATTCTGTTTTATATAAAAAAAATTACTATGCAAAACACTATGCATAATAAAATATAATATATTCTAATTATTATCTAATAAAATAAATAAATTTATAAAAGTATTCTGTTTTATATAAAAAACTTTTCTGTTTTATTACATTAATAATACTAATCAAACAAAATTTATATATATATATATATATATAAACTTTCGTGACTTCATAAAAAGACACCTAAATATATCTAACAACATTTATTATTATTATTATAATTCACAATATTAACTGACCAGGTCATTCCAGGAAAGAGGGGACTTTTCAATAAGGATTTCTCCCTATTGGCGCGCAATTAGGTGACCAACCCTCTCCTTGGCAGAACTTCTAGACATCGTTAATATTATAAATAATAATATTAATAACTCTGTCATCTCAATTATTGATTTAATAATATATAAAATATCGACAATAATTGAATCAAATAACGTGAGATACTATGCAACAATTACTGAAGTAATAATTGAATAAAACTGAGTGACTTCTCACGTAAGCATCAATAATCAATACCGTGTGCTACTATACAACCACGCGTATTATTGTACTTTTACTACCGAGTAGTTCAATAATTTTAACTGTAAAACTTTCGCCGTTATTTTTATAAAAATATTTTTGTCGTTTTCTCAATCCGACAATAATTTCGTTGTGAGGTCCACCAATGATTGTGCCGTCGTACGAATATTTCTTGTTAAAACGAATATTCCCCGACCAATCGAATATTATATAACATCTTGCATACTTTGCAAAATTTATAAATATTATCCACAACTATAAAATTATATCAAATTCATTCCATAATATTTAAAAATGATATTTATAGAAAAATTATCTTTATTAAAAAGTTGAGGTCTTACATTTATAAACTCTTTAAATGTCTTGATTGAATACAACCAAACTTTTAAAATCTTTAAAAGTATTTAAAAATCTTAATTGAATACACCCCCTTTATGTTTATGAGTTTTTTAATAAATAGAAAAGGAAAGAAATGGATAGAAACACTTAGCCACTTTTTCTGCCAAAATTTTCCGTCCAAAATTGGTCTGATTTGGACAGGAAAAAAATTGGAATAAGTAATATTTTTATAATTCCCATATTATCCTCAACTTTTAATATAATACATTTTAAATTACAACTCATGTCCTCAATTTTAAATTTTCTATTCTTTTTTATTAAAAATTCAGAAATAACACAAAAAGAAAATTTCTATTTTTCTATTTTTTTTTCTGTTCTGATTTAAGTTTTCTATATTATTTTTTTTTGTTAAAAATTCAGAAACAGAGTGTTAGAGTATGTAGCATTACCCGTATCTACTCGGGTTGTTACATCACATAAGCGGACTCCTCGGCCTGAAAACATCCCTTTCAAATGCTTATGGCTGCTCTGTTGACAGTTACGAAGATGACTGGGCCTATCGGACACTGGGCTTATATCTAACCTGTCCTCATTTCCTAACTAAACCCAACAATCCGAACCCAACCGCTACCAACACCACTGTTATCGTCTTCATCTTCTTCTTCTATTTCTCCGTTAGGTCATTCCTCTTCCCATTTTGCCCCTCCGAGATCTCCATACACATCCTTCAGTTTTCTCCTCTCTCCGTTTTTAGGGTGGAATATGCAATTCACAATCAAGGATGCTTCATATAATAGCTCAATTATGGCCGGATTTCTTCTAATCTAGAATTTCCCGGAAAAAAAAAATTTCATTTCTCAATGAATTATCCGGTTAGATGCCGGAAAAGCTCAGAGCATGAGATTTTTTAGGGAAAATTATGAGGTCCTCCGTATGGCCGGACGATTCCAGTTCTCCATCGACCTCAAATCTTCAGCCGCGTCCCAGCCATTCCAATTCCAAACACTGGTAAAAATTCAGCTCCAATTATGTCAATTCTTTTGCAATTTGATCTGATTTGAATCTGAGTTTTGTTGTTTGCTTTTTAAATTTAACATTTCCAGCTAAAGATCAGATTTTTTTGTTGGTTTTGATAATATTATATGAATTATTGGACTAATTCAAATGAGAATCAATTTTTGATCTAAGATTTTGGAATTACTGTCACAGAAAATAATTATTATGTTATGATCAATTTGTTAGGTATTGGCTTTGCCGGTTGCTTGTAGCCTTTGGCTGCCCTTCAACTGACATAAAAAAAAGAAAGTTTAAAACACGTGAGGGTTGTATGGATTTATGACCATTTCCAACATTTTGAGTTATACCATTCTGCAATATATTTTCAGAAGAGTAATGCTACAGACACAAACTATTGTACAAACTGCTGATGTGGTACTCCATCTCAACATATTAATCAACAAATTGCTTCAATATAGTCTTCGGCCCCACATAAAAAGTTGAGGTAGAGTATGCCACATCAACAGTTTGTAAAATAATTTGTCTGTAGCATTATTCTTTTCAGAAATTGGTTAAAATTATGCTTTTGATGCATGTCACATTTGTCTTCTGGAATTATTGTAGTGATTATACCTAATATTTGGTGTGTACGGATAATTTATTAATTTCAATGTTAAAAATTGAAGAGTAAAACTTCTTCGTGGATTGTTCAACATTTTAATATAGTTACTTGTTTTTTGAGCTTGTGATTAAGTTTAACATCTTGTGTTTGCATGATGTATCTTATTTTATTTTTGCTGATATAATTTTGATTTACCGTCATGCTAGTTGTAGTAATGTCTTTCGACTGTTAGCGCGGAGAGAGGTATCGCCTCGAGTAAAAGATTCTTCTAGAAAGTTATGGAGAGAGGGTTCTAAGTGTAATGTTGATTACTCTGTGTTAAGAAATGAAGCCGCGAGAGATGCCAAGCGCAGTCTTACATCATGGTAAATTTGGTTATGCTCGTTCTATTCTGTACTATTTCCAAAGCTGGTTCATCCATTCTTATGTTTTTGTCATGGAGCAATCGGTGATTTGCTGTTCTATCACCTTCGAAACTAGGCTTGCTTAATTTTCTTTACCTCCCCTGTTAAAGTATTATTTTATATATTTCAGGGTAGAGGCAGAGTCATTGCGACATTTTTCAGCCAATTATTGTCCACTGCTACCACCTCCTAGGTCAACAATTGCAGCAGCCTTCAGTCCTGATGGGAAAACGCTTGCTTCTACTCAGTAATTTACTGTTTGTACCACTCAGTAATTTACTGTTTCTAGTGTTGGACACAGTCTATTTGCATTGAACCAACACGAAAATTTTTATGACGACTATATTGTTTCTGTGTTGGCAGTGGAGACCATACAGTAAAGATAATTGATTGCCAAACTGGAAGATGCTTAAAGGTGTTAAGTGGTCATCGGAGGACACCTTGGGTGGTAAGCTCCTTTGTCGAACTTTTTTATTCATTTTTAATAGGCTAAACCTGCCGTAGATAGATGGTGTTGGTTGATGCTTAAGTTGAACAATGTCTATTATTGTAGTACCAATATTATCCTCTACCCCTTGAAGCTCGGTGCTAGTATTATTATTGGTATTATTATTAATTTTATTAATCCCTACTTCCCATTATATATAATTTCTGGAAAACATGGAATTTTCACGGACTGTAAGATTACCAGATAACACATTCACAGTGAGTTTCTTGTTTAGGCTCTCCCAGACACCAAATTTCTAGCATCTCCTACATATTAGCTTAGAAGCTTTGCTTGTAAACCATATGTTGTAACATGTTATGATCTACAATACTCCTTATTTGCATCATTTCCCGCTGTTCACTTTGAGTTAGTAATGCATAACAATATCATTGTGGGCTTTCTCAAATCAATGCTTTCGAAATACAATTTTTTTTTACACATTAGCCTTTTCAATCTTATGTGCTAATGAAACTTTTGCAGGTTAGGTTCCATCCACTCTGTCCTGAAATCCTTGCCAGTGGAAGTTTGGACAATGAAGTTCGCTTGTGGAATGCAAATACTGCAGAGTGTATAGGGTCGCGTGATTTTTGTAAGTGTTCATTTGAATCTCTTTATGTAACATAGCTAAATGTTAACAAAACTTTGCGTCTAGTTATCAATCTTGTATGGTAGGTTTGATTGGTCAAATATGTTTCCTCTGTGCAGACCGTCCTATAGCTTCTATTGCTTTTCATGCTCAAGGGGAAATTCTAGCTGTAGCTTCTGGTCACAAGGTGAGGAATCTGGATATCAGCATCAATTTTAGATTTATATTGGATTCTTTAAAATGATTTAAATTTTGAAATCCATGGTAGCTTTATATATGGCACCACAACAGGAGAGGGGAGACATCATCAGCAGCCATCATACTCAAGACACGCCGTTCTCTTCGTGCTGTGCATTTTCATCCTCATGCTGCCCCATTTCTTCTGACAGCTGAGGTAACTTTCTCGCCTAATATGTTGGACATTTTCCTTATCTTGGTCTAGTTGATTTACTAGAATTATGGTTTCAGGTCAATGAACTAGAATCATCAGATTCCACGATGACACTTGCAACTTGTCAGAATTATTTGCGTTATCCTCCTCCTACTGTATATTTAGCAGATGCTCATTCTGGTCATCAATCTAACCTGGTAAATGAGCTACCTTTGATGTCTCTGCCATTCTTGATATGGCCTTCAATTGGCCGAGGTGATGGGAGAATTCCTTTGCGACAAACTGATGCAGATGTCAGCTCAGCTACTTTAATACAGAGAGCGGATCCTTCTGCTTCAGTGAGACTTCTTACATATTCAACCCCGTCAGGGAAGTACGAGCTCTTGTTGTCTCCTATTGAATCTACCAACTCCCCTGTACCAGAAGAACCAGAAACTAATGCTTTAATGAGGGAAATGGAAAATGATGTTGTTCCACCTACAATTGATGCCATGGAGACCGATGAGCGGCCTGAAGAAAGAAGTAACCAGATCTTCCCTTTGGGTGATCCATCGTGCTGGGGAGTACCATTCTTGCAAGGGTGGTTGATTGGCCAAAGCCAAGCTGGACAACGCACAATGCATCCATATAATGGTGGGGCTCCTGAAAATTTAGCTGGGTTAAGTGGAATAGAGAATCATGTTACAACAGTTCCCTCAGTAGTACCGCCTAGTTTTGGTCAATCTAGGGTGACTGGAAGTTCACGGCACCGCTCTTCACGCCCTCGCATGTCAGCTACTGGATCTGATAGTGATGCTGCTTTTAGTAATATAGCTCATGATGAGAGTGATTCTCAGCCCTTTGTTAGCCGAATCCAGTCCGAGATCGTGACATCATTGGCTGCAGCTGCAGCGGCAGAGATACCTTGCACTGTGAAGCTCAGGTTGTGGCCTCACGATGTAAAAGATCCTTGTCAACCTCTTGATGCAGAAAGATGTCGCTTAATTATACCACATGCTGTACTTTGTAGGTAGGTTCTAAACTATTTTTAAGAGCTGGCTTTCTGCTCTACGATATTTGGAAGAGAAATTAGATGATTCTATTAATTTCTTGATATTGTCTATGACTATCAGTAGTTACACAGATAGGACTCAGGACATGCATGATATTGTTTGTTATTGAACTTCTTCTGCAATTTTCCTATTGTCATGTAGAATGAATGAGTTGAATCTCTTGAAATGATTACAATTAAATCCTTTTTGCAGTGAAATGGGTGCCCATTTTTCACCATGTGGGAGATTTTTAGCAGCTTGTGTTGCATGTGTCTTGCCAAATATGGAAGCTGATCCTGATTTTCATGGGCAGATGCACCACGATGTTACAGGGGTTGCAACATCTCCGACAAGACACCCAATATCAGCCCACCAAGTCATGTATGAGCTGCGGATATATTCCCTGGAAGAGGCAACGTAATTCTCAAATCTCTTGCACCTCTGGTTGTTATTTCATATGGTTTTCAGCTTCACTAATCTGATTCATTTTTCTATTCACTTAGATTTGGTTTGGTGCTTGCCTCGCGGGCAATCAGAGCTGCTCATTGTTTAACTTCAATTCAGGTTAGTTTCTGGATGGACATTATGTATATGACTGCTTTATATTAATTTAACATAGGTATGCATTGGAAATGTAACTTGTAGCTGCGATACAGACACTGAGCACTGAACATTATTACCCCCTTTGCCCTTCTTTTCTTTGTATGTGTACTCTTAGGGTTAGACGACTTAGTGAATAGAAAAACATTTATTTAGGTACCTTCATGGACTTTTCTGATGCGTCTATGCTCCATGGCGAGAGACTAGGCCCACATACTGATTACAACTTCCATGCCATGGTTGATGCGTTAGGCTCTTTCATGCTCTAGTTCTGTTGAGATCTCTTGTTGGTGAGGTCTGAAATTTAAACAGCATCAACTAAGAAGATTTATATTGCAAGAGTCAATTTTTATTTTTTATTTTTTATTTTTTGTCTCCTCTATTCAAGCTACAAGTACAGTTTAGTTTAAGCTACATATGTTCTTTCGTAATTGCTTGTGTAGTGAACTGAATAGTACAAGTATTATGCTATAAATTGGGTAAAGTGAGATGCAATCATGCAATGCCTACAACGTTGATACAGAATTAAAGATCTTTACATTTATTTTATAGCTTTTTTAGTTTTTTTCCTCACAAATCAAAAATATTGTTGAGATTTTATCGTAATTGAGTAATCCGAAGGTGCTTTATATAAAACACAGAGAAAGCAAATTAATGAAAAGTTACCGAACTTGTACTGTTTGTGGTTGCAGTTCTCGCCTACATCAGAGCACCTGTTACTTGCTTATGGTCGTCGTCATAGTTCACTTCTTAAGAGCGTTGTCATTGATGGAGAGACAACGGTACCTGTTTACACCGTTTTGGAGGTACTATAGTTCATGCTTCTATCATCATCATATTTAAGCTTTTAGCCTGCTTGTTATTAGAACCTTAGCGAGTAGAAGTTTTTCTTTTTCATTTAGTTTCCACTAAGGTATGCTTACTCTGGACTCTTGAAATATGAATTTGAACCTAGAGTACTGCTCAAATATTAATGGCGAGTTCATAAGGCATATAGATCAAGAATCTTATTAGCAGTTTATATCTTATGGAAAAATCTGTGACTATATTCTTACACATGCTAACTTTTTTAACTTTACACCAAAAGATAGTTGTGTAAAGCATGACTACCTGAAGATGAATCCCATTTGACTGTACTTGCATTTTATTGAATAGACCATTCAAAATTGGTTTTCCTCAATCAGGTCTATAGAGTGTCTGATATGGAACTCGTGAGAGTACTTCATAGTGCAGAGGATGAGGTCAATGTAGCTTGCTTTCATCCAGTCTATTGGTGGTGGCCTAGTTTATGGAACCAAGGTGATCTACTCAGATTTGTTATACAGTTTTATATCCGGTTTCCTGAAGCTATTTGTTCATGATATATATTTTCTTTAAAAAAACAGGAAGGAAAGCTCAGGATCTTCCAATATAATACTTCTCATGGCTTGAATTACACAGGGACCAGTTTGTCCGATGAAAACATGGTTGAGGTAAACAACGATGTTTAAAGTAGGTTCCATTGTTGCATTTCTTTAGCTGAAACAACAATTACATAGTTTAAATTACTTATTTTAAATCAAATTTATGAATATCTGAAAAATTATCATTTGATTGCTTGTTGATCATTTGTTGTTATGTTCCAGGGTGTGATTACGGCACATTGAGGGGAGGATTTTTCTTTGATGACAGCTGTATTACTTGATACTTTGTCCATACAATAGTAAACCCCACCATACTGATGCTCTTGTAACTTGTTAATGGTCTTGTATGCGTGCACTTTTGGGGGTAAGTTACAAGCTTGTAGCTTTGATCGTTTGTAGATTTGATTTACTGTATACTCCTTCAGATTCGCAGCAAGAATGTGAGCAAACTTGTAAAATAGATGGGCCAGCACGAGGCAGAGGAGTCAAGTACATGTCTGAATTGTTTCTTTGGCTCATTTTCAGCTTAAAGGGCTATGCTTACCCCAAAAAAAACTGCTAAGTTCACAATTGAGACAGATGCTTTATCTTTCTTCCCTCTCTTTTTTTTTTTGTGTCAAGCTTCTCATAGACGGTCATATTCCTCTGTACTTAAGAGGGGGTCGTGGTTGTGAGACATTGTGGTTTGTATATTAGATATTGAATTTTAACACTAGGATATATCTGTGTTTAAAAGGAAAAATGGAAAGATGTTGTAATTTAGAAAAGTGATTATTATGGCAATTCTTCATTTGGTAAGAAGCAAGAGTTGCAGCTTTTTTCTTCTTATTTACAAGTCGATTTTGCTTATATTATATTTGATGCATGAAAACAATTCAAGATCGGTGTCATGATCATAGAGGGAATTGAGGAAAAATGACACATTAGGGATTTAAAATCAATCCTAAGCATTTGATTTCCATGGATAGTTTGGCAGTGGGATTTGATCTAGCATGTCAAAATTTGAGAAAGATCCTTTGTAGCTTCCCACGCAAGTTGATAGCCATTGCAATGGCTAAGTATTATATTCCCTCAATCCCAAAAATTATTCCTTAATTTATATATATATTATATAATTTCAAAAATTAATAATAATTATATAATTTGGGAGTAATTACTCTTGGTCAAGTATCATCTTCTTAATTATTCCTTCTGTTTGAAAATTAGCGAGTAAGGAGATGTATTTTTATTTTAGAACTATAAAATATATGATATTCTTAATTTATCATTCATTTATTTATTAGTATCAATTTTAGCATCAATCTGTCACTATTAAATTCTTAAGTAACAGCAAGAATACATTTGAAACTCTCTTTTTTTTGATAATTTATATTAGTAAGAAAAATTTTGAGGGTGGAGTATTTGCATTATCTATAATATTTTCAATCTCAATAGTTAACTGATTTAATTTATTTGATAAAAATTTAAGAAAAGGAATGTAATACTTGAAGACACCAAATTAAGATAACTTAATAGCAAAGCATTGAAGTTTAAAGAAAAGTTTTTATTTGTCGTTCATAAATTTTAAAAAATATTAATAACTTAATCTTTCATATTATTCTTAACAAATAATTTAATTAACTCATAAACACAACGCCTCAAACCTAATACACCACAAATAATACGGTGACATAACGATCAAAGCCGACCCATCAAACTACCAAAATCCAAACAATTTAATAATTATGAATGTACTCAACCAAAATCCAAAGCGAAACCTACCGAACCGAAGCAAAAAAATTCAATTGATAGGCAAACAAGTTAGGGTTGTTTGCATAATCAGTCAGTTGATGTCGGCATCGTCGAAGTCGTCCTCAAAGGCGTTGAAGAAATTAGCGTCGGTGAGGAGCTTGGAGTTGAAGGGAGAGAATTTACCGCCCTTTCCAAAGATATTGAAAGCTTCGAGATCGTCAACATCCATCGGCGCCATTGTTGATCCCTTCTGCTGCTGCTGCTCATCATCTACTTCAAGTTCATCGTCCAAGAATAAGTCTAGTGCCATCGGCCTCAATTTCATCTTCTTCGACTCTCTTTCGTTTCGATTGATGATTTTACAAAGCTTTTTTTATGTTATTGGCAGTTACTATATATCCTTTAAGTAGTATCCGGATCCTAGTTATGTATTTAATTATTTAATTTTTTTCTTCTCTTTATATCTCACAAATATAGTGCTAATCGAAACTCAAAAAAAATAAAATAAATATTACATATATTATCCTTCTTAATTTACACTTTGTCACACAATTATTCAATTTAAACTCTATCTCAAGCCTAATTTCATGAATCTAGCATTGATTTAAAATATGGCCCACCATGCTTCAGTATAGTACACGGGGAGTGCATGCATTACAAGTATTTCAGGAATTTAAATTTAAAATTTGAAAATGATTCAATGTCGAGTATAAATTGCGACTAACGTATATCTATTAAGCGATAAAATAAAATCTTAGTATATTTTCTTATTCACTATCATATATTTTTTTTGAAACAGTTAAAAGACTGGGCAAATTTATTAATTAACTAGTTATTGCATGTGTCTGAAGGCACGACGTAACAAAATTTCTCACTTCCTATCAACAATTCTATCCTCATTTTCTCTCTCCTCTTTCCTCTCTTATCGCCCTTTTCCGCCCAAATTAATTAAAATAAATTTGAACCGTGCTTGTACTTTTTCTGCCAAATTAATTAGAATAAATCTGAATTGTCCTTGTACTTTTCCGTCCAAATTTAAAATAGATTCTACTCCCTTCGTCCCAAATTAACTGCTCAGTTTTGATTTTTTTAAGTCAAATTGACTATTTTTAGAATTAATAATTAAGCATATATAAATATATTTCTAAAATTATAAAAATAAGGATTAGTAACAAATTGTATATACTTTCTTTTGGTTATAATCTCTTCACCTATATTTTAGCAAAAATAGTAAAAAGATTAATTTTAAAAATGGTCAATTTAACTTTAAAAAGTCAAAAATGAACAATTAATTTGGGACGGAAGAAGTATCTTATTAACATAGATTGTATCCTTCACAACCAAAGAAGGAATACTACGCACCTCATCTATTAAGCACCATTAGTTTTCGTTCTATAACTACATGATACGATCGAACTGTTACCCTATATATTATCATATCTTGTGTATCTACATACACCAATATTTAATATCAATATAAATTTATCGTTATATATAAAAAAACTCATTAAGTTCTCGTAATTTTTAAATCAAAGCCAATTGAGCCAATTTATCAATAATGTTGGTGAGAGTAAATTGTAATAAGAATGTAAATAAACCAAGCTGAGTCGAGTCCGAATATTGAATTGTTCAGATTTGATTTTTAAAATTTATCGAGTATGAAATAAAATTTGAGCTACCAAGTCGAGCATGATCTCGAATCGATCCCGAACAGTTTGAACTTTTCGAGTAAAAATATGATCCGAGTATCAATAAAAAATTATAATTTGAAAATGTTTAAGTAATTTATCGAACTTTAAATTTATTTATATTTGAATTATTTATATTTCGAGTCGAGATTGAATTAAACTTTTAGTCGAGCGAAAACGAATTGATTGTTTGGTTCATTTTACTAGGCTTAGATTGTAAGGATTAAATTCGCGAAATTAAATACTTAAGGAGGGTTAAGTACACGATAGTAAACATTTTGAAAGGACTAAAACTGCAAAAAGCCATATACTTTTGTTATCAGGTGAAGTTTAGCGGTAGATAAGGAGGTGAGAGGAAGATAATAAAGAAACGTGGCAATCGGCAAATGGAATTAAATCTCCAGATTGTGCAACGGCAACTGAGGATTCATACTCCGACTAGTCTTCTAATTCTTCCCCTTCCTCTTCATCAGCAATGTTCAAAAACTATTGCCAGTAGTTTTTCTCTCTCTTCAAACCCAAATCCAAATGACTCGCCATTTCATTTGCTTCGACGGGTTCACGCCAGGTACCGCCGATGGGACTCCAACGCCGAAACTTTCCGAGCCCAAAACTTCAATTTCAACCCCCTAAACAACGACGAAGATGATGATAATGATGATGATGATGACTGGCTTGGGGTTTTGGAGGAATTTATTGAAGGTGCTTGGATAGTTCCGGTAATTTTTTCTTTCTTTTTGAAAAAAAATGGGAAGTTTAACTAATTAGCTGTGTTTTGGCTTTTGGTTTAGTTTTTGTTTGGTTTTATTTGTTTTGGGTTCTTATTATTTGGAATTTTAGGTGTAACTTAGTAGTTAAATGGGTTTCTTACTGTAGTAAATTCAGCCAATCTTTGTTATTTAAACGAGTAATTAAGGACCTGTATGTTGAAAATGGTTATAGGTAGCTTTAGATGTTGAATGTGTGTGAATGTTATGTTGTGAGTTATTGAGAATTGCTTGCATTGGGAATAATTGTATGATTTATTATGCATATATAGCTATCCCTTTTGTTAGTTAACATGATGAGCTTTTTTCTTGAACTACTTGGTAGAGTGATTTACTCATTTTTGGGATGAATATTATTCCCTCCATCCCAAAATAATAGACGTTTTAGGGTTTTTTCCCCCCCCCCCCCAAAATATCTAACGTTCTACAATCCCAAGAATATTTTGGCATTTGTTTTCCCTCTCTACCCTTCCTTCCCCACCATTATTATCAGATTCAGGAGGGAAAAAGACGCAATATTAATTAAGGGTAAAATAGTAAAATTATAACTATTCTTAATCTTTGTGAAACTCTCTAAAACGTCTATTATTTTGGGATGGAGGGAGTACTAATGAAATGAGATGGTAGAATTTTAAAAGTTCTCTTTTACAAGTTTAGTAGTGACGATTATGATATTAGAACATCCTTATTTCCCCCTTTTCCTGATGTGAATTACTTTGGCAAGTGTTGGTTCCTTGTTACCCTTTTTACGTTACGTTTGATTGGAAAACAATCTAATTTGCTTATATTTGGTGCATTAAATGACTATTGTTCATGGAAGCATACTTGCTAATTATTTATTGAGATGAGACCATGTTTGGTAAGAGAAGAATTTAGAAGCGAGGAATCGATCGGAACTTGGGCATTGTTCTGATAGCATTTCATGTGTATTTAATTCGCATTTGAAGGGTATTAGACTATTAGGTATATCTTTCTTTTCTCTTTAAAGCAATATGTACTTTCGAAAGTTCCAAGTGAAATAGAAATGGATGTGACTCATATATTTGTTGCTTATGGTATATGCCTAATGCCCAGCAAATCTATTTATTCCTAATCATATATTCATTGAATCATAAATGTTGACAGTTTTTTTTGGTTTGTGTGTTCTGTGGGGTTGGAAAGGGGGGAGGTAGGATTGGAGATAGCAGAAGACATCGGTCCTTTTAGATTGGATGAGAGGAGAACTTATAAATTTTGGAGACCCTGGTTCACTCTTTCCTTCTACTATCTGAATAGTCCTCTAAAATCATGCTGTGAGATTTCTTCTTGTTTTTATCTGATACTTCAGTCTCTATCATTAACATAAATTCTTTTTAGAGGGAGCAATCAATCAAGAGAACTTTTGAAAGTGTATTGTTTATATGACATATATGGGAAAAGTGTGGTGGTGATTAAATGAAATTGTTATATGGCAAAAGTCCCATGAATGAAATAAGGGAACTAACAAAATTCCCCTTAGTTTATTGTTTGCCACTGGAATGTTAGTTGTGGTTGCCACAACTATGTTGTCCCCATATATATATATATATATATATATATATATATATATATAGAGAGAGAGAGAGAGAGAGATCATTCTGAAGAATAATTAGTTACATTAAAAGGTTTCTGTCGAGTCAAAAAGATCATTACCCCCCCCCCCCCCCTCCTCCCAACATATTCTCCTCCATTAGTTTCCCATTAACACGGGGTGAAGGGTTGGACCAAGTACTACCCGAAAACTCAACTAACTACGCTTAATAGAGCTTTGTGTGATTGTCTCTATTACTGTGGACTGAGACTATATGAACCCTATATCATATTTCTGGTAAGTCCAGGACAATTTCTTTTCAACTAACCCACATCATATTCTTCTTTATTATTTCCATCCAAGTCGGTCTTCTCCATCCCTAGCATTAGTCATTACAGTCACTAGTGGCATGTAATAGTAGTAGGCTTATTGGCGACTCGATAAGCAGCAACCCTTAATTCATATATTCAGGCTCCACAAATCTTATACAAGATTAAGTTTGCCAAAATAATTGTTCAGGTTTAGTTTGGTAAAGGATTCGCTACATTATAATTCTTAAATTTCCTAGTATTTTCTTTTTTACCATTGCAGGTATTCAGATCTTTCGGTTGGATGCTTCCAGCAATAATCTCATCAGTTGCTGCTAACTTCAGGTCCCAAAGCTTTCCTTATGGCATTAGCAATTCCTCTTGGGCAATCTGCTCTTTCACTGGCTTTTCAGAAGATTTCTGGAAGGAAATCGAGCAAACCAAAGCGCAAGGCCAGGACTAAGCCGAAACCGCGTGCGCGCTATTCAAGAAATGTGAAATTAGAGGAGGAAGAAGCAACAAAAAGCGAAGGGACCAGAAAGGGAACAATGGGGTATCAAACATGGGTAGCTGGGGATGATGTTCGAGGTGAGAAAGATAGCCAAGACTCATCCAGCTTTGGTGGATGGGATGAACTGGATAGACGAACTAAATTCAATAAGGGATCTGCAAGGAAATCTGCTCAAAATGCAGATGGGCCACAAAGGAGCAAGTTGAGTAGGAGAGGGAGAGAAAGTGAGATGCCGTTACTGTTGAGATTGCTGATTGCTGTTTTCCCATTCTTGGGCTCGTGGACTAAATTTTTTTAAGAATTCCAGGTATGCTTGAATTTGGGGCGCGTCTTACCCTGTTAAATGGATTGAATTCCTTGTTACATAAATATACGGGGATTATATGCTTATTATTGCCAGCGATTCTTTGAACTTGGAGAATATGAGTTAATTTGGCGTTGGTTTCAAGTGCTGGACAAGTCATTACAGTTTTGATGATCCCTCAAATTAAACAGCGATTGTTTCTGCATCAATATTTATCCCTGAAGACCAAATTGTCGAATACGGGTATTATGCATCTTCTTCACAGCCTTGGCCTTTTCACACCAAGGAAGAACGTTTTGTTATTCCTATCTTCTTGTTTATTTTCGGAGTTACAATTCGAAAGGTCATATTAAAACGTGCTGTTGTATGTATACTACTGTATAATTTTCAAGAAAGAAGCCAAGTTTCGTGCAAATTGATACATTTTAAGCGCACAGATCAGATGAAGTCGTTATGCTTATTTTTCCTGGTAAGATATTTTTCGTATATCAAAATTTTGTGCTATGAATTGCAGAATATCTCATCAACCTGGAGGAAAGAATTCACTTCACAAGTGAAATATTCCTTCAAGTGTGTTTGGAACTTTGGGTGGGGCATTTATAATGTATTTGAATTTGTAAATCCTCCCGCTTTAAAATTCCTTCAATAGAAATCTCATAATTTATAAAGCTCTTGTTGAGAAAAAATCTTTCCTAAAATAACAATAACTTTGATATATCTTTGGTACTGTAGTTCTCCTACTGCAAGTAAACTTTTGAACCACTTATAAATTCTAGGGTTCTCTTTGATAACTGATTATATATATATACACATAGCTTGGCTTTCTCCAGTGAACCAGTTATAGTGACGATTTTTTTTGTCGCTAGAGCATAAAAGCATAAAAATCGGCTTTCTATGCTATAGCGACAGAAAAAACCGTCGTTATAGTCGGTTCGTTCTTAATTCGCTCACTTCAATTCACTAACTGGAGAAGCGGACTATATATATATATATATATATATATATATTGTGTGTGTGTGTGTGTTATTTGCCATTTATTTGAATAAATTTATGATGAGATAGGGGTGGAAGAGAGTAGTAGATTTTTTCAACTAGTTTATGCTTTATTTTGTGTACCTTTTTCCTTTGCTTGACATTGCATACTGTTAATTCCAGCTTTGCTCCCCTCTGGAGTCTAGAGAACCATCATATTTTCAACATGCATCTTGTGAAAAAAATTGGCACTATATTCATGGTGCAATTTATTTTTCAAAATGAGCATAACTAATGGATCAATCTGACCCTTTTACAGTTGCATCAAACTTCATTGTGCTAATGCTTCAAATGTTGTCCGAAAGTTCCAACTCACAAATATACTGCGGGATAAAAATTATGATTAACAAGGAATGTTGGAAACTTCAGTGTTCACAAGAACAATACATGGACTTTGTCGGTGCTTTTTTACTTGCACCAGGAAAATGAGAATAGGGAAACACAAAAGATGTTGAATCGCATTTTTGTAGAAGTCTGTATCATCTTGAAAATAATCCGGCTCTGTTGAGATAGCAGCCAGATGCAGGGTCCTGGAGGCAGCCACAAAAACTCTCGTCATCCTTGGGAAATGATGCTGGTAGAGGATGGTCCGGAATTATGCCGACCTGAATAAGAGAGAGAAACCAGAGGAAGTTACACACTCAATCCAACAAAAACACCAGAAAACGTACCCCTCAGAAAGATGGAGATACCTTGTTAATATCAGTGTGGGCAGGTGTCTCATAGCGAGCAACTGTAACAGCCATGCCAGAACCATCTGATAGCTCAAATACTGATTGGATTTTCCTGTAAACCAGGAAAGTTCAGTGTAGGGATTCTATGACAAGATTACTCATACAATGGAAGCAAACAAAAGGAATTACCCTTTCCCAAACGTTGGTTCTCCTAGCAGCACTGCACGTTTATTGTCTTTCAATGCACCGGCTAAGATTTCACTCGCACTTGCAGTACCTTTGTTTACCTAACATAAGCATTAAGATAAATATTGACATCTGTTTATAAATAAACATGAAGTATAGACAGAGTAACAACTGAAGTTCATTTCTTACATGAAACTCCTCTACTCAACTAACAGAAGCACTTAGATGACATGTAGGTAATATTTACCAAAAATTACTGTATGAAGTCAAATAAGGAAAAAGTACAAGTACAGCAACAAAAACTTTTAACAGTTAAAAACAGCAAGCTATGGGTAACAAGAAATAATTGTGGTGGACTGTTCCAGATTCATGTAGAATTTCAGAGTTTTTCAAAAATGAAGATTACTCCAGAAAGGAGTGCTAGTGAATAACAGCATCTGTTGAGAGAACACCTTTATCAACTTACTCATGAAAGTGTAAAGGATCTTTCCTTCCACTACACTAATTAGTGGTTAACAATATGCTTTCCTTCAACAAGTGTGTAATTGTTGATATTAAGTTGACATACCAGCACAACCAGAGGTTCTGAAGCTGCTATTGCATTGCTTCCGTCTGTGTCATATATATCTCGAACACCACGACTATCACATATATACACAATCACTCCCTTGTCCAACCTGGACTACAATAGGTAGCATGAGAACTTATAAACTGAAATTTCATTAGCGAGTAGTGACAAAGCCGGGATTCATTCTTTAATAGGATCACAAAGTAATGTGCCACCGGCATTGTTGATTGAATAAAAGCAGAAAGACTAAACTCAATATACAAATGGTATGTAAGCTCATATAAAGCTTACCAAATTTTGGCAATTTCAATTCCCTCAGGAAATAGACCACCACTGCACCAAATTTATCATTTTAGAAAGTATGCCAAAGAAAATTGTAGAATGAAGCATGTTGAGAGCATATCACCTATTATCTCGAAGGTCCAAGATGAAGGAACTAACATTATTTCTCCTTAAATCATCAATCGCTTCCTTGACAGCGCCTGAATAGAGTGTAAAACAGAACAATAAATTGGCTTGAAACTAAAGATAATACCACATGAGCAGTGTATTAAACTAGGGTATGGAAGTCTACAGCAATTGAGCACCATAGTCCATAGCAAGCTATAAGTGCATCAAACTCCCAAAAGACTTGTATGAGACATTGAAATCACATAAACGATATTTAAAAAAAAAAGTAGGATTGTGCCACTTGAGTACTTGACATAGAACTGAGGAATATGAAATAGTAAAAGATAATTAGTGGAAGTCAAAAACAAATAGAATCAAGAAAGCATGATGGACAAAGTATGCAATGAATGAAATTACATTTCAATGATTAAAACAAAATTCCTGATTTATTTTGTCATCTAATTTGCTGGTAGTTTTTGTACTTTTTTTTAATTTTCACCAATATAGGGAACTAGGACCCCAAGAATTTGTCAAATGCAACCTTGACCCAATATACTTGAGGTTTACATATTGAAAGAAAATGTTGAATGGCAACAAATATATATATTTGTACGTAAACAATAACCCTCAATAGAGAAGAACAATAGGGAAACGAATAAAAAAATCGTTTAGTCAACATTGAATGATAATTTAATCATTCGTGCATATAGAAATGGAAAATATGCTTTATGAAAATTATTACAAAATCATGTTATTATATCGAGTAGAGGTATAAACATCCCAAAGATAACTAATAAGAAATTGTTGTACCATACCAGAAGCATTTTGGTTGAAGGACGCTAGTTTGATATATCCAATCTTGGGGGCATCTTTCCCCATACCAGGTGTCTCACAGATTCTCGACTTCACTGGATTTAAAGAAACCTTCTCACGCCTGGAAAGCAGCAGTTGTTATTTTTAATATTTTGAATATGATAAATAAGTTAACTAAATAAAAGAAAGCATATGAGAGCACATGCATAGACATAACATAAAGACCATCAGAGGTCAAATGACAACATGGAACAAACACATCACAGAAAACTTCCTGGTGCAACATATTTGCCCAAGTACAATATAAGGTGGCTTAGCTTAAATGCTTAAAGCTTATAAAGTCCGGAACTTGAATTCAGGGCTCAACAATCAACAAATCAATTATTGCTTACATTTCCAAGTCTACGTAGAGATGACAATTGAAGTTAATTTACAAGAGAGAAAAATTGACGTACCTCAAAGATAAATGCCTCATCTCAGGTCCACTACGGATTGTTAGTTCTACCGCACTTCCTTCAGTGCCCCTGCTTCATTTTCGAGTTAGAATCATACCCAAAATAGTGCTCAAGGGAAAAAATGGAAATTTCAAGATCAAGATGGTTCCTCCAGGAACAATCACGATTAAAATATACAAACACGGACATATACATGATAAGGCAATAAGTAAAAAATATAGTGCTCCTTCCCTCCACGTTTGCTGTTTTTGCCAAAGAGACATTGTATCTAATTAGCTAAGCTCATATAATATTTAAGGGAACAAGAAGCTAAGAGGGGATATAATGATGTTTTCATAAAAGAAAATTTACTGCAAGCGCTCTGCTGCATCATATATGCCCATGGTTTCTGTACTAATATTGTCAATTGCCAGGATTACATCACCAGAAGAAACTCCAGCCCTATTTGCAGGACCTCCTGGACTAGATGACATAACGACCAACCCAGGAGGTGATCCATCATTTCCTGTTGGATAACCAATTGAAATCCCTACTCCTGTAAGAGCACCTTGTGTTCCAGACTGCCTTCAAATAACATGTATACAGATTTTAGCAACAATATCTGGAACAAACTGAAACAACTACATTCCATAGGGGATTATACTTCAAAAAACATGTATAAGCTAGTATCAAATCCAGGCCTAATGTTTAAAAATAAAAATAAATAAAAGATGACAAGAAACAGCCCCTTACCCGCAGACTCTTAAACTTTTCGGGCTCCAAGAACCTAGTAAAAGGGTCATCCAGAGTAGCAAGCATCTTCCTTATTGCCACATCTAAATGCAGAACATATAAATAAAATTAGACAGCTAACATAGGTAAACCCACAAAAAGCAGTTCACCTAGAGTCAATAGAACCCTGAGACAGATTAAAAGGTTACAATTTCAAGATGCAGCATGTTTCTGCTAGTTGATAAAAATATTGTGCTTGTATTACTTGTATTTCAATTCAGCTGAACCTGACTATGTAAGAATGTGTTCTTTTTTTCGATTAAGTTAATACTTTTACATTGCAGTACAACAGATCCAGATTATGAAAACTTTCAGACTGGAAAAAATTAGCATCTAAGAAATCTACTAAGAACCACTTGCCATATTGATTAAGCAACTAAAAAAGATTCAACCTTTTTAAAAAAAATCTTTGTTAATTATTCATGACTCTCGAGGATAATACCTAGGTTCAAACAAATATCCCTAGGCTATTAATGATTGCTTGCTTTAAGTTTTATCTAAATGTCAAAAACAGCAAGGCAGAGGTATTAAATTTTAAGTAAAGCCAAGGTCTTGATTCTTGTGGTATAGTTCATATTTAATTTTCTAAATAGCTGGATTTGTGTTCATTAACAGGATTTTATCTTTCTTTACTTCTCTTATGCATTTTATTTCTTATCGTCCTAACTCCTAACAAAGAATTATAGTAATTTTGTGTTTGCAGCCCTAATTTGGAGTTACCAACAAAAGGAAATTCCCCCAAGCATGCAAACATACATTACTGGCACATACTCAGCGCCTAACTTCCCATATTCCGCCAAAATACTAGAACTTAATTAAAGCATGAACATAAAAACTACTACAAAGAGGAAAATAAGGCATACATGTCTCTTCTCGAGTGTTCATTGGTTCGTTGCGAAGTGCATTTTCTCTGTACCTAAACCAACTTTGCCCATTAAAGGTTTTGTCAACATATGCGCGGTCAATTGTTCTCCATGCCTCCAAGAAGAGAAGATTCTCTTCAGTAAGAGCCCCTACACAAATGATAGCATTTGGTATGTAATATATTTGGGGATGTTAAGTTTCATTGACGAAACAAACAGTAAAAACTTACAGGAAGGGGATTTGGCAACAGGGACAGTAACTGCCATAAACAGCATAACTCCAACAACTAGCCGAAAGAATATAACGGGGAAACTATCTTTAAAATTTACAGAACATTTTACAACTTTCTTTAGCTTGACAGTAAATCTTCTCAATTTGGGAAGATACCCTTCATTCCTTTCGAAGAAAAAATCAAGTTGTGATGAATGTATATTACTCCGCTTCCGTATTGACTGAAGAAAGAATCTATTACGTTTGTCATTGGCATTTATCCGAACACATGATAAAGAATTCCATAATCGAGTTTCTACAGAGCTAACAAGCAAAGAATTCCATGGCATCACCTGCATTGATTGTGTTCAATTTAGACATGTTAATTGAATTTCATTTCAATATACATACATACACACATAAACAATATTGCAACCGGTGAGAAGGATATCAAATGAGTACCTTGATGAAGAAATTAGGGTTTCTGTGAACGCTGGAGGTATGGAAAGATGGCGAAACTTCGGCAGAAACAGGGAAACCAAGTAGTTCCATCGCTAATTCTTTTTCATTTCTGCTTCCTTATCATTATCCAGTTGAGGACGGGCTTTTGAACCAATTATTACCCTTTCCCTTGTGCTTTTATAGGGAGTATAATTTTTTTTTTTTGAGTTTGAACCCTACAATTTGTGGGGTAGTTAGTTTTGCACCCCAGTAATTAACATCTAAGTGCGTCTTAAATTTCTTTAACCATTCAAAATTGAGGGTGCATTTTGTCTAGTGTAATGAACTCTAATGTGCATTTACATTTTGTTTAGCGTAGAAGATTCTTGTTTATTCAACAATCCTACAAATTTTGGGGTTCAAAGTGTATTTTAATCCTTTTTTTGTTATTTTATAACATAGTGAGTTACACAAAAAAATATATTTAATGCATATAATAATATTACATGATTTCAGACAATTATTAAATATTAGAAACTTGAGGTTGCTAGCGATATTATAAATTAAAAAATTGATATTTTTTACCATCGCTATACATCTATAGGCTATAGCACACTTTTCATGTGAAAATATTATAAGTGTTATGAAAATATCAATTTCCAATAAATTACTATTTACTAGTCTCATTCAAAATTTGTCATATTTCTTCTTTTTCTCAAGGTATGAATACTAGATTATGTTATGCTAAAAATCTTGCAAAAAAGTACTCATATATTTAAAAATTTAAATTTTGAAGAAATTTTATGTTCAGCTAATCAAGTGTGAGGTTTCCCCTAGTTCGATCTCTCCATGACCTCTTCCTCAAACTACTCTTATGCGGCTATTCACTCATAATGAAATGAACTAAAAACGAACCGACTGTAGCGACGATTTTTTTCGTTGTTATAGCATACAAAGTCGACGACATAACTATTACGACGGTTCGAACCGTCGCTATAGTTCAGTCGTTATAGCTAATCGATCTTTAATTTGTTTTTTAAATTCGGGACCGGAATTATAATAGTACATATTTTGAAGTGTATATATATATATATATATATATATATATTGCATTCTAAGTAAATCTTAATAGACATTAAAAAGTCGAAATATAAAAAAAAAACTATTTTTTGGGCAACAAGGAAAATATGTTATTGATTGCACAATAAATTCAAAAATATTTGAAGTTTTTTATTAACAAATAAACTTAATTTGAATATTCATTTGCTAATCACTTGGTTTGTTGTTATACCCTCTGGAGTTTCAGTTTAGGATTTGAGGAAGTATCACCTCGATTTTAGTGTTTTTGTTATTCGATTAATTAATCGATTATTCTTTTTTCATGACTTGGTCAAGAAAAATGTAGTTGTTATTCTTTTGAAACAAATGTGTTAAATTTAGAATTCCCCAACTATGGATAGTACATTGGGCTAATAGGGCCAAGCCATACAAGCCCAATTACTACATAACCTGATGCATTTACACTGAATTCAAGTGGAGTAGGACTAGGCCGCAGAATCGACAAAGAACATTGTTGTTTGGGCCAAGCCCTAACGTCAAGTAGAAAAGTAGTAGTATAAAATTATCAAAAATAAAATAAAATAATTGAATCTCCAGGCCAGTTCCTAGTTGCTGAATAAACGAGCAGACCCTGAAAACGTTCACCGAAACACAACTATTCAAAATTAATGATCTTCTTCCCTGCGCTCAGAGCCTTTACATTTACCCATATTACCTCACGTTATTACGCTTCTGCCACAGTACTGGACCCATCACTCTCTCTTCTCCAACTTCTTCAACTCTCAATCCACCATCGATCACTGAAACTAACCCAGCAGTCCCATGCTCGAGTCTGTTATCTTGGGCTCAGTCAACACTCTGTCACTGTAACAAAACTCATCTCTGCATATTCCGTCTGTAAAAACCCGGTCGAGTCACGACTCGTTTTCAACTCAGTTCGAGTTAAGGATGTATTTCTATGGAACACATTGATCAATGGGTATGCAAAGAATTGTTTGTATAATGAAAGTTTTGAACTTTTCAACGAAATGTGCAGAATTGATTACTCGCCGGACGATTTCACGCTTTCGACTCTGGCGAAAGTCTCCGGCGACATTAAGGACTTACTCACGGGGAAATCGATTCATGGGAAGAGTATACGAATTGGGTTTGTTTCAGATACTATACTTGCCAATTCACTAATGTTTGTGTACTGTAAATGTGAGAGTTTTGTTGATTCTCGTAGGTTGTTTGATGAAATGCCGCAAAGAAATGTTTCTTCTTGGAATGTTATGATAGGGGGATTTACTGTTTTGGGGAATTCTGCGATTAATGATGAAATTTGGGACTTTGTTAAGCATATGCAAATGGAAGGGTTGGAATTTGATGGGTTTACAGTATCAAGTCTTCTTCCTTTATGTGGGAGCAAATTTGGGAATTGTGATTATGGAAGGGAGCTACATTGTTATATAGTGAAGAATGAAATGGAAATGGGTATGGGGTCTGATATTCATTTAGGATGTTGTTTGATAGATATGTATTCAAAAAGTAATAGAATTAATGTGGGTAGACAGGTTTTTAATCGAATGAAGTGTAGAAATGTGTTTGCCTGGACAGCAATGATGAATGGTTATGTACAGAATGGAGCTTTTGATGAAGCTATGTTTATATTTCGTGAAATGCAGAGGGGAGGTGGAATAGAACCCAATAAGGTTTCCCTTGTGACTATTCTTCCTGCTTGTAGCTCACTTGCTGGTTTTTTGGGTGGAAAACAAGCTCATGGATTTGCTGTTAGAAAGGAATTGAATCATGAAGTTTCTTTATGCAATACTCTAATTGATATGTATTCCAAGTGTGGGAGCTTGAACTATGCAAGACGAGTCTTTGATTTCCATTGTCTTTGTAAAGATGCAATCTCTTGGAGTTCGATGATTTCTGGGTATGGATTACATGGAAAGGGTCAGGAATCTATTATATTGTATGACAAGATGCTTCAAAGTGGGATCAAACCGGACTTGATTACAGTTGTTGGGGTTCTTTCTGCTTGTGCTAGGTCAGAAATGGTGAAAGAAGGCCTTAATATTTATTATACAGCCGTTAATGATTATGGAGTTAAACCAACGTTGGAGATCTGTGCATGCATGGTTGATATGCTTGGTCGATTGGGCCAGCTTGACAAAGCATTGGATTTTATCAAGACCATGCCTGTAGAACCTGGTCCTAGTATTTGGGGGGCACTTGTTAGTGCTTCTGTACTTCATGACAATTCTTACATGCGAGATTTGGCTTATAAGTTCCTTATTCGGATAGAACCTGCAAACCCCTCAAACTATGTCTCACTTTCGAATTTGTATGCTTCTTCACGAAGGTGGGACGCTGTTGCTGAAGTGAGAACAATGATGAGGGAAAGAGGATTGAAGAAGTTGCCTGGGTGTAGTTGGATTAGCATTAATAGTGAAACTCACAGTTTCTATGTTGCTGACAAAGCTCATCCCAGCGCTAATATGATTTATGAGATGTTGGATGAAATCATTTTAGTAATGAAGGGAGTTGGCTATTCTTCAGAGTTTGAGAATTTGACACAGATATGTTAAATCCAACGACCATCAAGCTATTTTGCACAAGCAGGATAGGTTTAAATGTTTAGCTGAGGTATCTGGTGTGGCAAAAACTGGAGCTCTCTAATGGTTAAAGTTCGGACTCATTGGCTTGTTTGAAGCCTAAACTGCATGCCTCAATTGTCTTCGCTTAGGTTTGGAGGCACGTAGTGATGGAAATGTGAGGAATTGAAAGTTGAGCATTTATTCTTTTCAGTATATCAAGTCATATAGGCTGACATAAATAAGTATTAGTGGTGTTAACGCCAAGTTTCGCCGGCGCGTCTAATCACAGAATCCACGCGCTAGAACCTGCACAATAACAGATCACACAGAAACTTGACGGCTTGTGCCGCCGGGGGATAGCTCCGGTGTGAGAATGAGTACATGCCGTTACAATGTTTTAACAATGGAGGCTAAGGTGCTGTTTGTTTACATCTGATTGTCTCTTAATGAACTGCCTCTTATTCGCTAAAAGGCATAATGCTGTTTGTTTTGTTTTTTGTTACCTCTGAATGCCTCTTAATCGGTAAGATAGAAAATGAAATCTTAATAATTAAGAGGTACCTCTTAATGAATTTTTTTTGCTAATTTTTTTTTTATATAAATATATTAAACAATATTATGCACTCATTTTTATTAAATTGAATATTTAAAATTATTAAATAAAATTTTATCCTTTAAAATGGTAAAATAGTGTCATTAAGAGACAACTTACTTTTTAGTTATCAAACAATTTTTTAGATTCAGACCTCATAACCATTCAGATGATCTAATTTATTAAGACATCATAATCATTCAGATCTTAATTCTCAAATTTATCAAACACAACCTAAGTGTTTAGTGCTCAAAAGTATGAATTACCTCTTAATTGTAACTCTGGCCTGATATTTATAATAATCTCACTGCCTTAGAATCCTTCTCCTAATCGGTTAAGGACTCCTAGCTATGGTAGTTACCATAACTTGGGTCCAACACAATCTCCTTAAAAGATGCAAGTAGAATCCAATCTAATCACTACCTTTGGAGCAACCGTATTTAATTATAATTGGGACGTCCAACTCTGCACGCAGGAAGGCCCACTGTACAGGCCCAAACTATTCCACTGTCAGGTCTAGGCTTCGGCCCAAATGACCTGAAGGCCCGACTCCCAACAGCACACAACAGGATAAGGCTCCGGTCCAAGGGGCTCGGATGCCGAACCCGAAGACATCCACCAAAGTGAGGGTCCGACCCAGAAGGACTCAGACGCCGACCCGAACACCTCTAAATCCACCATGGGCTTCGGCCCAATGAACTCATACAACTCCTCTGATATCGGGCCTTCAGCCCAAGTGAAGGTCAGCAGAATGCTCCCGAACATTGCCCCCCAGTCTTCAATTATAAGGTACTTATGATTGGAGACTTGAAAGGTCAGGTATTCGAAAGGTCATGACAGCTAATAATGAACTGTCTGGGAAAACCAAACGGTCTATTCTTTATATTTGAAATGTTGCACACCTTTTCACGCCTGGCCCCACCTTAAGCATTTAATAGTCGCCCTGGAGTTCCGTGCCGTACTCCTTATAAAAACCCCTCTTCCCCCCTTATTATCTCCTTTACTGACTCCTCTCTCCCAAACTCTCTGTTTTCATTTTTTCCGGCAAGGCGATTTTCGGCGAGCTCATTTCTTCCCCAAACTCCCCAAATTTCCACCACTTTGCAGATATTTGAGTTCTAGTCTAGATCATCTCTTCTTCGAAACTTCTTATTTGCATCACATTCCTTTTCAATGGCCGGTTTTAGCACTATTCCGGCCACTGAGCCAATCACCGTCACCTCCACCGTCACCACCGGCGACCTACTAGAGATCGAACTGCCGGATGCCCCTGCCGCTACCACACCTTCGACCCTGCCTAGTCCGGTAGACACCGAGGCTAGGGTTCAAAATGCATACCACTCCTCAAAGGAGTTTTCTCACCTCCATACTCCTTCCACTATCACCCTCTCCCAGATCTCTGACATTCGAACCCTCTTTAAAATCCCTAAAGAATACAAGCTCCGAGTACCGACGCCCGATGAGAAGATGTTCTGGCGTCCCGAGGGCGAGTGGGTAGCCGTCCCCTTGTACGTTCTGAAATACGGGGTTCGGTTCCCACTTCACGATTTCATTTCTTCTTTCTTGAGCTTCGTGGGAGTAGGGTTCGCGTAACTTGTAACTTGTGATTCAAGCAGAATTAAATTCACTAAGTAAATATGAAGTTTTTGGACCTGTAGTCCGAACACCTAAAGGTGTAATGCATGTTGAATACAAATGGGTATTTGTACGAAATAAGATAAATGAAATTATATGGTACTAAGCGCAACTTGTAGCACAAGGTTTCTTCGCAGAGACATAGTATTAATTATGAAGAAACATATGTTCCTGTAATGGACACAATTACATTCAAATTTTTAATTAGCTTGGTAGAAAGAGAAATTAATGGATGTTGTTACATCATATCTGTATGGATCATTATATAATTATAACTACATGAAAATTCCTGAAGGATATAAAATGCCTGAAGCATATAATTCTACATCTCGAAATATGTATTCTATTAAGCTACAAAGATCTTTATATAGGTTAAAGCAATCTAGATGCATATTGTGGTATAATCGCCTGAGTGGATATCTTTTGAAAGAAGGATTTGAGAATAATCCAATTTGTGCATGCATTTTTATCAAAAGATCATAATCTGAATTTGTTATTATTAATGTATTTATTGATGAAAGATCTTGCTCTAGAAGAGTCGACAAAAACAACTAATTTAAGATGAAAGATATTGGTAAGCCAAATTTTTATCTTGGCTTACAAATTGAACTATGGAATTCTTGCTCATCAATCAACATACATAAAAAAAGTCCTGAAGTAACTTTACATGGATAATGTTAATCCTTTGAGTACTCCAATGATGGGTTGGTAACTTGATATCAAGAAATATCCGTTTTGACCATAAGAAAATGATTAATAAATTTTTGGTCTTGAAGTACCATATCTTTGTGAAATTGGTGTTTTGGTCATGAAGTATTATATCTTAATGTAATTGGTACTTTGATGTATCTTAATATAATTATTTAATTTGATGTATCTTACAAATTTGACAAGACTTAATATAACATTTGCAGTTAACTTACTAGCAATGTATAGTTATGCACCAACTCAAAGATATTATAATGAAATTAAACATATTTTACGTTATCTTCGTGAGACTATTAATTTGGGATTATTTAATCCAAATGGTGATAGAACCAAGCATATTGAACCAAAATTATTTTATACACATGAGCCCCAGAAGAATGGCAATATTGATCATGTCATAATTTGGTTGATATATTCATTAAGTCATTACCAACTATGATTTTGAAGAAGATGGTGCACAATATTGGCATACTTCGACTTAATGATATTTTTACCATTAACAATGAAAATTCTATGTTCTTATGAAGGAGAGTAAAAAGGATACGTGCTGATTGTACTCTTTTTTCTTCGCTAAGGTTTTTTCCCACTGGGTTTTCCTTTGCAAGGTTTTAATGAGGCAATCCCAAGGCACTAGAAGTTACACAAGAATATTGTACTCTTTTCCTTCGCCAATTTTTTTTTCCCACTGGGTTTTTTATTTGGTAAGGTTTTTAACGAGGCATATTCTTAGAAAATTGCTACAAAAGAACTCCATCCATTCTGTATAAAGACAATGCTGCATGTATAGCTCAATTAAAGGGAGGATACATCAAAGATAATCTAGCAGACCAACTGCAACGTTTGAAGGATTGAGTCGCAATATTGGAATGAGACAACTGAAGAACTTAAGTATACATTCATGAGAGGGAGCTAATGCGCGCTGCACTCTTTTTTCCTTAACCAAGGTTTTTTCCCATTGGATTTTTCCTGGTAAGATTTTTAATGAGGCAGCTTTCAATGTGTATTGCTATACAATAGACATCCAAGGGGAAATGTTATAAAATGTCTAGATTCATATGGATGTCTAGATACATGTAACTCCCATTGAGTATTAAAAAGTATGACTCTTGAATTTTGTAACATCCTAGTAGTTATGTTAGTATTTGTGTTATTATATCTATATATAATAACATTTGTAAAGTGAAGGTGATATGGACATATACAATTACAAGATATGAAATGAGAATGCTCCTCCCTTGATCATCATATTTGTTCTTCATATTATTAATCTTTTATAATACCTAAATATTTCACTCAATTCTTGATATTTCTAGATGTAGCAGTCAAGATGGTAAAAAGATTGGTAAAAATTAAGAGTATGTAGTAATTATTAAGATCAAAAGTAAGACAAAATGCATGCTTAAATTGATATTATTGAATTTTTGTCCCAAAAACATGGTTAAAATAAATTAAATCTCGAGACTGATATGGGATCATTATGAAAACTCAAAAATATATATAATAATGAAAAAAAAAGTTGAATAATGTCTAAATATTTCCCTAACAAATCTTAATATATATGCAAACGTTGAAAATAATGTTACATGAAATTTTCGATCAGTTGGTCAAAATGAAGAGTGCACTTATTAATCAGGGTATTGTATTGATATTTTTACAAGTAAGAATTATTTATGTGAGAACAATCTTGTAAAAATATCAAATTTTATTTGTGAAAATTTCAGTTCCCTGATGTTGATCGTGTGGGGAACCCAACATTTTACAAATGTTGCTTACGCACACAAATTAAAGGCTTTCTAAACTCCCAACAATAAGTCTAGAGGGACATTGTTCTAGTGATATTTCTAGCGATTTTTTTTGATTTTTTTCAGTAATTCTCAAAAAATGTATAGTATTTATTCCAACTGATTTTTTTTTTATAAAAAACAGTATTTTAGGTGTAACTAGATATAAATCCGCGCGTTGCGCCGGGATTATTCAGTTTTTTAATAATAAACGTGTACATACAATTAATAAATTAATTATAATAAGAAGATAGGTAGATTGTTGTACGATGATCAAATTTACACAGAAAAACAAATGAATATACATTGTAAATCATTTTCTCTACTCTTCCTTTTTTCTATTCAAGACATTATGTAAGTGAACCATATCAAGTTTTTGAAAGAAAAAAAAATATTTGTTACAGTTACTTGTCAATATTTGGTACAGATCGATAATTTAAATTGTGATATCTTAAATGCATCCATACTCCTCTCAAATGTAACTTGAATCTTTGTATTGATCACAACCGTTGAATGTGTACTATATTTGCTCTTTTTCCATATATACATCAGTTTCGTAGGTTATGCTATTGATTTCTTTTCAGACGTTGCAAACACTGAGCGAGAATGGTAAGAGTAGAGTAAAACGGGTTTTGAAAATTGAATGATGAACACACGGTTGACCTTAAGTAGTTGGGAGCGGAGCTAAAGTTTTGTTCATTAATTCATTTGAGTTGAGGAGAAATTCGAGACTAATTTCTATGAACATCAAAAAAAAAATTAACCGTCACATTTATTAAGTAGACTCCATTTGTCGTTAAAAGTTGAAGAACTTGATTACTGCAAATGTCAGTTTTTGAATTTTGAAGTTGAAAATTCCATTCATATCACGTAAAATGTTAACAATTAAAGTTCAACCCCAAATCACCAAGGGTGGTGCCAGTTTGACAGGTATAAGTACCAATGTAGTACTGAGTGCGGACATCTCGATTACCGTAGACACCCATTGTTTATTTGCACCCCAGCTTTACCGTTTTAAATAAAATTCCAAGTTGTAAATTTTTAAATTTGATAAAGAAAATTGACCTTAAAAAGACAAAAGAAGTAATGAAGGAGATACAAAAGGCAAAAGTAAGAGATTAACTGAAGTGCTCAAAGATTTATCTCTGTATCATATTATTTTGTTTTAGAGCCCATACTCAAGAAAGTACCAGTATGACCTCATAAGAAGACAAATTGAAGGTACTAAGTAGCTAACTGAATAGATATATGGCCTCGTCATTTCTGGGCTATTGTATATGACAAAACCTCTGTCTGTTGTCATTGCTTGATATTTGGTCTTCCATTAATATATACTATTCTGTGTTTGATATGATCTTTTTTTTCTTCTTCTAATTCCTTCATTTATTTATTTTTGCTAAATTGTGCAAATATTGTAGCTATTATAGAACTAATTTTGTTTGTGGTCTTCAATTATGTGCTGCAGATATTGGCATCAATCATCAACCCATCATCTAGTTATTATCTGAGAACAGACAAACAAATTTATGACCATACACAAATAGCATAAAACTTATTTTTAATTGTAAAAATAAATATAAGTAAACAAAAGTATAAGAATTGTTTTGGGACAGTAGAATACGGCATGTTGTACACCAATTACCGTATCCAAAAAATGTGAAAGTGTAATATCATCGCCATTTTACAAGTTGCCTACTGAAGAGGACTCGTCATTCATAACCGAGGTTGTTTTTTGATATAACACCATCAATTCTTTACCAACAGATTTAGTCAATGTCAGATCTGAGTTAGTTATCCCACCTTTAATAATTCTGCCGAAGAACTTGTTTACTTTGTCATGCGAGGTTGTTTTGCCCAAGTTCATACTCTTGGTACCAATAGAAAAGGAACATGCACTACTTAACTTAAGACGCTTAATCCATCTGCTGCTCCACTTTGGCCCCAAATGACCATCTGGGCGGTGATTAGATTTTGAATTACTGGGTTGCTCAGCATGAAGTAAGAATGATAACAATCGGAAACAATACAATTAGGATACAAACTCAAAAGAAAATAATCAGCTAAGAATTCTCTAAATTTTCCGTGGTAACCAAAATTTAAAGCATCCAAGTCAAGTACATTTTAAAGCTTGAGACAGAAAGGGGTAACTTTACTTGCTTGATACTAAAGACATAAAGCAGGCCCAACCATGTCTATCAGACAAACTAATCCAAGCAATGAAGCAGTTTAAACCACCAATATATCTCCCCGCTGTAAGACTCCAAATAATTAATAAATGAAATTTAATTTCCTCTAATTATTATTTTGAAATAGTAAGGGTTGATGTGATTAATGTGGACAGTTATGGGTAAAATACGCAAATATTTCAAAATAAGCAAGTGGTTATAAAATATTCATTGTTGTCGGGGAATATTCGTTTGGTCGTGGAATATTCGTACTGTCGGGGAATATTCGTACGACGGCGCAGCCATGTGTGGGCCCCATAACAGAAAGCGATTGGAGGAAGAAAACGACAAATATAAGTTGTTTAAAAATAACGGCGTAGTTGTTATCGTTTACACTGTTGGAATACCTGGTGGTTAAAACACAGTAATACGCGTTGTTGCACAGTAGCACACGGTATTGCACCAATTATTGACTCTTACGTAAGAAGGCACTACTCAATAATGGTTACAGTAATTATTGTTCAGTATTTTATTTTATAGGTTCAATAACTGTTGCGTTGATATTTTATATTGCTGTTATTTCAATAATTGTCATTACACAGTATTTTTTATTATCGAAGCAATAATTCATATTATCTAAATAATATTATTAGGTAACATTTTTGGCAATGTCTAGAAAGTTCTGTCTAAGGAGAGGTTTGGTCACCTAATTGCGCGCCAGTAAGAAGAAATTCTTATTGGAAAGCCCCCTCTTTCCTGGGAACGGCCTGGTTGTCAGTATTGTGATTCTGTAATATTATTTGTGAATAATTAAATAATTAATTTATATGATGAGGAAAATATTGATTTTATGTGGATATAGATGGAGAAAATTTTTAATGTGACAATTATTGAAATTAATATTTTATCTTTTTATGATAAAATAATTCATTTAAATATATTATTATATTTTAATAATATAATAATGATGATATTTTTACGATGAATGTGGGATATATGAGTATATGTGGAGGAGGGGTATTTTTGTTACCAAAAATATTTAAAACATGTTAAATATGTCGGTGGACCCCATTTCTTGACTGAAATTTGATTATAGCATGTAAAATCGTTCGTTTGTGGATTTTGGTCAATTTCTGTTTGGAATTTGGAAAAACTTCCTTCTACAAAGTTGTAGAGAATTGAATTTTCTATAAAAAATTGCGAGATTCGAATTTTCTGGCAAAAGGGCTATTTATTGTGAATTATTGAAGTTCTGAAGCTTCGAAATAATTAATTTTTGGAAGTTTTAATTGTTTTAATTAACAAAAATGTTTTTTGTGTTTAGTTTCCCTCATTTAACATGTGTAGGAGCTGAATTCAGTTGGAAGAAGTGTGCGTAGAGATATTTAGAAAAAATATAATATTAATTTATTAAATTTTCTGCTTTGGTGTTCTAAGCATTTTCCTATAAATAGGATACTTAGGTTAGAATTGAAAATCACACCAGAAACTGAAGTTTTCTCTCTCTATAATATCGAGTGTATTCTTGTGAGTATTTTGAGTATACTTTGAGTATTGCTATACGGTGTAAGTTCAAGTCATAGCCTATATCCGGTGTTTCAACTAGAAGTACTGATCTTCCGAGGTAAGGGATATTTTTTTTTAAAATGATATTACTTCTTCTAATATCATTATGCCGAAGTATTGATCTGAACTTTTAATCAAATTTGGAACTTTTTGTGTCGAAGTTACTATTCACGTATACGGCACTATTCACGTATACGACACTATTCACGAATACGGCATTATTCATCAAAAAATGAAAATTTTTCTTTTCATCTAAAATATCTATTGTAGATACTAGTTTTGATTGTATCCATGTTTTGATCATTCTTAAATTTTACACCACTATGATGATTTTTGAGGTATTTTTGGACGTGAATAAAATAAAGTACGAATCCTTAATCCTTAATCTTTGTCATTTTGTTTCACTAGATTCGTTTCTTTAAAAATATTTTCCATCATCCTCAGTCCTAAATGATGATATTATTGAATATCTTTGGCCTGTAGTGCAAATATGAATGATTTCTGATGAATATCTTTGGCCCGTAGTGCAAAGATGAACACGTGTTTAAATGAACATGACCAACTGATGAATATCCTTGGCCTGTAGTGCAAGGATTAATATATGATTCAAGAGGTGCATTGATTGATGTTACAGGGATAAAAATACTGTTGATGGACTGTTAAATTCATAGACATTAGTAGATTTCATCCTCTACGTAACTCTTTTATGAATTAATATTTTCCGCTGCGAATATTGATTTAACATTTGGTGTCTATTGTATTCTATCAGATTTTTCCCTGTTGAAGACTAACGATAATTTGTTGTATATTATCTTAGTCATAATATTATTTACTGGGCTAGTTGAGCTCACCCTTTTTCCTTTTTGTTCCATTTTTCTTCTCAGGAGGCGAGAATATAACGAGTACGAGTCGGGGTATGGAATGAAGGTTCTAGGGAGAGTTGTTTAGTAGTCCTCACCATTTTTGTAAAATAATGTATCAATAATTATGATGAGGATTTATTTGTATGTGGATATTGTCTAGATGACAATATCTGTATTTAAACTCATTGTTTACATGTTGTAATAATAAAGTTGTAGTTGTTTCTGAACCGTGTATTGACAACTCAGAATGGGTGATGTATACCTATTTTGGGGGTGTCACAAATAATAATTATTGTGGTGGTGTGGCGAATTATGATAATTTTTATTGATAATTGTAAGTTTTGTAGACAAGTTTAATTTTTTCTAGATATCTATTTTTAAAGGAAAATTAATTATTGTGGTAGTGTGGTAAATTATAATAATTATTATGTCTGATTTTAAGTTGCAAAGAGTCTTTAGGTAATAAAGTATTTTTTGAATTTTAATCTAATTTTTTGTTACGCCGTGCCTTCAGGCACGGGAAATTACTAGTAATCTATATAATAAAGATTCTGATTCATTCTAATTGATTTGAGCGGGAAAGCATAAGTACGGTTCAGATTCATTCTAATTTTAATTCAAAATAATAATAATTATAATATAATAATAATATTATTATAATAGTAATAATAATAATAGTAATAAAGTAATAATAATTATAATAAAATTAATATTAATAATTAAAATTAAAATTATAATAATAATAGTAATAATAATAATAATAACAACAACAACAACAATAACAATAATAATAACAATAATAATAATTATTGTGATGGTGTGGTGAATTATGATAATTTTTATTGATAATTGTAAGTTTTGTAGACAAGTTTAATTTTTTCTGAATATCTATTTTTAAAGGAAAATTAATTATTGTGGTAGTGTGGTAAATTATGATAATTATTATGTCTGATTTTAAGTTGCAAAGAGTCTTTAGGTAATAAAGTATTTTTCGAATTTTAATCTAATTTTTTGTTACGCCGTGCCTTCAAGCACTGACAATTACTAGTGAGAAAATATGAGAAAGAACTTATGAAAAAAATTGATTTTAATAATGAGAATATCAATTCCCTCCATTTAAACTAAAAACAAAATTATAGCTATTGACTAAATTGACAGAAGTTGACTAGTACCTCCACTTACTAACTAAAGTTAAGTTTGACCCGAATACCCAGTTAGGCTAACCCTATTACACAGAAAATACGTTTCCTATATTCTCTCTTTTATACAATCAATCTTCCCTATTCTCTCCCACTAACATTTCCAGATTTCCCTTCGCCAACAATCGCTTTGTAATCAGGTTCATTCCCACACTTGTTCTGCTTTATCTCTCAGTTTGCCCTTTTGCCTTTTCTTCATCAATTTATGAACTAGGGTTTTCATAATTCTCATAGATATATGTACATTTGTTGGTTCAATATCATCAATGCAGTTTTTGTACTTGATTAAGTTGATTTAGCATATTAATCTCAATCTATGATTGTTTCTCTGTGAACTAACGAAAATAATTAGAAAATGTTGGTGTAGAAACATCTGGTTTTGGTTTTGGATGTACAGTTTTGTTGTTTATGTAATAATGTAATTTTTTTCTGCTAAGATTTTTACTCCTATTTAGTTTTGACTTAGACTGGTTAGGGAATTCGATTGTTACATCTGATTGGAATTTGGATTCAGAAAGATTTTTCTGTTTGTATTTAGGATTTATGGCTATTGTATGTTGGAATGAGTGAAACAGTACTTACCCCAAAGAATAACTACTGAAACGAACATTTATTCACTAGAAATGCTAACTGTAACTATATTTTTCAATTGGTGATATTTAAGCGCAAATATGAAATTATTGAATGAGACATGTCCCAGGAGCTGCTGACATGGAGCTGAGTAGATTTTAGTGGAAGTAATCAAATAAGTTAGTTATGTGGAAGATTTACCTATTCCTTAGGAAGTATTTGTTTGTTTGTTTCTATTTTTTAGGAAGAATTTATAGGTAGCAGGTTTGTTGCTATTTTTTAGGAGGTATCTGCAGATAGCATATTAAGCTGCACTTTTTATGTTTTTCTGTTTTAAGCTAGCTGTATAAATAAAGGTTTTGAAGCTTAATAAAAAGATACTTTAGATGCCTCAATGTTCTTTTGTTTCCTGAGAGTTTCTACACTTTGTTTCTATCAAAACCAACAAATTGGTGTCAGAGCCAAGTTCCTGAGCAACATGTGAGGTGAGTGAGCCTATACACCAACAAACAAACAATATCCAGAATGACCTCAGAAGCTTCACTGAATGCACTGGCACCTCCAGTGTTTGATGGAATAAATTATCAAGTGTGGGCAGTCCGTATAGGAAGCCTACCTTGATGCTAGTGATCTGTGGGAAGCTGTGAGTGAGGAATATGAAGTTCCTCCTTTGTCCGACAATCCAACTATGGCACAGATAAAACAAAACAATGAGAGGAGGCAAAGGAAATCAAAGGCAAAAGCTAGTCTATTTGCAGCTGTATCATCTACAATTTTCACCAGGACTATGACACTGAAGACAACACACGAAATATGGAACTTCCTGAAGAAGGAATATGAAGGAAATGCACGAGTCAAAGGTATGCAAGTGTTGAACCTGATTAGAGAATTTGAGATGCAAAGGATTAAAGAATCAGAAACAATCAAGGATTACTCAGACAGACTTCTTAGTATTGTTAACAAAGTAAGACTTCTTGGTACTGACTTTTCTGATTCTAGAATAGTTCAGAAATTTTTTATAACAGTTCCTGAAAAGTTTGAGACTACAATATCATCTCTAAAAACTCAAAAGATGTGTCAAACATCACCTTGGCAGAGCTGTTGAATGCATTACAGGCTCAAGAACAAAGGAGGCTTATGAGACAAGAAGGATCTGTGGAGGGTGCATTTCAGGCCATATCTCAGTACAAGAAAGAGATGCAAAACAACAATAACTAGCAGCAACAACACTCAAAAGTTTCCACCATGTCCTTACTGTAAAAAATCCAATCATCCACAAAAAAGGTGTTGGTGGAGACCGGATGTAAAATGTTTCAAGTGTGGTCAGCTAGGGCATGTGGAAAGAGTATGTAATTCTCAACAGCAGCAAGGAGAAGCCAAGGCTAGCTGTGGAAGAACCTCAAGATGAGCAACTGTTTGTGGTATCATGTTTTACCACTAGCAGCTCCCCAGAAACGTGGCTTATAGACAGTGGTTGTACAAATCATATGACTTATGATCAAGGGCACTTTAAGGAACTTGACAAAACTGTTACTTCCAAAGTTAGAATTGGAAATGGAGCATATCTTGCAGTAAAAGGCAAAGGAACAGTGGCAATTGAAGGCCACACAGGTTTGAAATTAATCTCTAATGTCTTATATGTTCCTGAGATTAATCAAAATCTGTTGAGTGTTGGTCAACTGCTAGAAAAAGGCTATAAGGTGCTGTTTGAGGACAATCATTGCATGATTGCTGATCCACAAGGCGGAGAGGTATTTAAAGTCCAAATGAAAGGCAAAAGTTTTGCCTTGGATTTGATGCAAGAAGAACAAGCTGCAATTCACAAAGAAGAAAGCAATACAATGCTTTGGCATAGGCGTTTGAGGCACTTTCATCATACCGCTCCTCTATATGAAGAAGAACGATCTTGGAGAAGGCTTGCCTGAATTAGAGGTGAAACCTCCTACCTGTGTAGCCTGACAAGACTTCCATTCCCACAAAACAAGGCCTGGAGAGCTACTCAGAAGATGCAGTTAGTACACACTGATGTGGGAGGACCTCAGAAAATACCATTACTGAATGGCAATAAGTTCTATATTACTTTCATTGATGATTACACAAGAATGTGCTGGATTTATTTCATAAAATTTAAATCTGAAGTTGCTGACATCTTCTGGAAGTTTAAAGCTTGGGCTGAAAATCAAAGTAAATGTAAAATGCAAGTGATCAGGTTTGATAATGGAACTGAATACACCTCGGAGAAATTTAACAAATTTTGTGAGGATGCAGGCATTGAGCACCAACTTACAACACCTTATACTCCTCAACAGAATGGAGTCGTTGAGAGGAAAAATAGAACACTTATGGAAATGACAAGGTGTTTGTTGCATGACAAAGGGTTGCCAAAGAAATTCTGGGCTGAGGCTGTACATACATCAGTCTTTCTACTGAATAGACTGCCAACAAAAGCTTTGCAACAAAAAACTCCATTTGAAGCATGGTATGTCTATAAACCAAGGCTGCAAAATTTAAAAACATTTGGTTGTCTTTATTTCTCTTATATTCCACATGTTAAGAGAGACAAATTGGATAAGAAAGCAAAAGCTGGAATTTTTATAGGCTACAGTTCAATATCAAAGGCCTATATAATCTACCTTCCAGAAAACAACAAAGTAATAGCTAGCAGAGATGTCAAATTCTTCGAATCAGAAAGCTGGAATTAGGAGAAAGATAATAAGCTTGAGTTCCAAAAGGACCTTGAGTTTCTGGAGGAGAATGACAATATTGATGATGAACCTGTCAGGGGAACCAAATCACTCTCTGACATCTATCAGAGGTGCAATGTTGCTATAATAGAGCCTGCAGGGTATGAAAAAGCTGCAGCTGATAAAAAATAGATGGATGCAATGAAGGAGGAGCTTAAAATGATTGAAAAAAACCAGACTTGGGAGCTAGTGGACAAACCGACACAAAAGGGCAATTGGAGTCAAGTGGGTTTATAGAACCAAACTCAATTCTGATGGTTCCATAAACAAACACAAGGCAAGACTGGTTGTCAAAGGATATGCTCAGATGTTTGGAGTGGATTTTTCTGAGACTTTTGCCCCTGTTGCTAGATTGGACACTATAAGAATGTTGCTGGCTCTTGCTGCTCAAAAGGGCTGGAATATACATCAGATGGATGTCAAATCAGCCTTCTTGAATGGATACTTGGAGGAAGAAATTTTTGTGGAGCAGCCTGAAGGTTTTATTGTTCAAGGAATGGAGGAGAAAGTATATTTGCTGAAAAAGGCCTTGTATGGTTTAAAACAGGCACCAAGGGCCTGGTACAGCATGATTGATTCACATTTGTTAGGCATAGGCTTTACAAAAAGCCTAAGTGAATTTACTCTATACTTCAGGAAGGTTTGTGATGAAACACTTGTGGTATCTTTATACGTTGATGATCTACTTGTAACAGGAAGCAATATGGAGCAAATTCACAATTTCAAAAAGGAAATGAAGGATGTTTTTGAGATGACTGATCTTGGGAGGATGACATTCTTTCTTTGCATGGAGGTACAACAAAAGCAGAATGAGATCTTCATATGTCAATAGAAATATGCCAAGGAAATCCTGAAAAAGTTCAAGATGGAAGAGTGCAATCCAAGTGCAACTCCAATGAATCAAAATGAGAAATTTTGCAAAGAAGATGGAGCTGCAAAAGCTGATGAAAGGCTTTACAAGGACCATTATCGGATGCTTGATGTACCTAACGGCAACTAGACCAGATATTATGAATGCTGTAAGTTTACTATCAAGGTACATGCATTGTGCTAGTGAAATTCACTTTCAAGCAGCAAAAAGAATTGTCAGATATGTCAAGGGTACAATTGATTATGGGCTGAGGTTTTGTCAAGTTAAAAATTTCGCTCTTCAAGCTTATTCAGATAAAAATTTCACTCTTCAAGGTTATTCAGATAGTGATTGGGCAGGTTGTGTTGATGATATGAGAAGTACTTCAGGTTATTGTTTCAGCTTTGGTTCTGCTATTTTTTCATGGTGTTCCAAAAAACAAGAAGTCATAGCTCAATCCACAGCAGAAGCAGAATATGTAGCAGCTGTTGCTGCTGTGAATTAGGCTCTCTGGATCAGGAAATTGATGGCTAACTTGTTTATGGAGCAAAAGGAAAGCACACAAATACTCGTAGACAATCAAGCTGCAATTTCAATTGCAAATAATCCGGTGTTCCATGGCAAAACAAAACATTTCAAGCTGAAACTCTATTTCCTAAGAGAGGTACAGAAGGAGGGGGAAATACAGCTGGTCTATTGCAAAACAGAAAGTCAGAATGCCGATATCTTAACCAAGCCACTTCCCAAAGCTAGATATGAGTTCTTGAGGCAAAGGATTGGAGTCTGCAGCTCCAAAGACAAGGAGGAGTGTTGAATGAGGCATGTCCCAGGAGCTGCTGACATGGAGCCGAGTAGATTTTAGTGGAAGAAGTCAAATAAGTTAGTTATGTGGAAGATTTACCTATTCCTTCCTAAGTATTTGTTGGTTTGTTTCTATTTTTTAGGAAGTATTTATAGGTAGCAGGTTTGTTGCTATTTTTTAGGAGGTATCTGCAGGTAACATATTAAGCTGCACTTTTTATGTTTTTCTGTTTTAAGCTAGCTGTATAAATAAGGGTTTTGAAGCTTAATAAAAAGATACTTAGATGCCTCAATGTTCTTTTATTTCCTGAGAGTTTCTACACTTGTTTCTATCAAAACCAACAGAAATTTATTAAAAATTTAGTTCCCTTCGTTTATTAGCTATATGAAGAATGTGACGGATACGTACGTAGTGAGGTGTATAATTAGGTGTATGAAATTTATGTGTGAACCATTACTTTTAAGTCAATAAGCATATGGCATTGGCTAGAGTAAGGTAGGAAAATGTTTGTGCACATTATCTTCGTAGTTGAGATGTCTATATGGGCTTAGATAATTAATCAATTTTACGATAGCGGAGCTGCAACAACATCCACTATTTGTGTTCTAAAATGCGTAGTATGATTTTAATAGTTGCAAATAGGTCCCTTTCCTAGTGAAATTCATATAATTTGTGTTGTTTATTTACTTACATGGTATCCTAAATTTTTGGTTGACGTGGCATTGATGCTCCACTGTAGCACTGGATCCTTTGAGGTGGACTGAATGGAGCAGGTATATAGATTATATTTTATCGTAGTTCTCTTTTTGTTCGCTTCCCAATGAATGCTGACATTTGTTTAAATTATAGTATGAAAAAGTTGAGAAGATTGGTGAAGGAACATATGGAGTAGTTTATAAGGCTCGTGACCGTGTGACAAATAAAACTATTGCATTGAAGAAGATCCGACTGGAGCAAGAAGATGAGGGAGTGCCAAGCACTGCTATTAGAGAAATTTCTCTTTTAAAGGAGATGCAGCATGGAAACATTGTCAGGTATATTGAGCATATGTTCCTTTCAAATTTCCTTCTCATGGATGATGCAGCCATAAGTAAACTCGGGGTCGGGCTTAGGAAGGGACCTGGAGTATTGATTTTCTGATTAAGCTTTAATTATTTTGAACCTAGCCTTTATTATTTTTTAGCTCTTGGTTATAGTTCCTATATAAGTTTCCAGTAAGTGTTGGAAAAATCTCACTAGACAAGAAGGATATATTTTGCCAATTTTTCCTTGCCAAATAAATCGCTTAGCCTTTGCTATGATTATCCAACAGGGAAGATGAGACACTTGTCAATATTTTAAACTATCTTCTTTCGCTTCCTTTTCAAACATTCAAATCCATCTCGAAACTCCCTTTATTACCATTGGCTAATGTTCTTAAAAAGATAAGCGCTTTTGACTTCTGCATGATTGTATTCCAATTGTTTTTTTGCAGTAGCCCCATAGGTACCGAGTTTAATGCATGTTTTGAATGGTTCTTGAAAATTCTGAAAATTTTCTAGCCTCAAACTTCAAATTTTATTATTATTATTTTTATTGTGTATGTGTTGTGTTGTGTTGTGTTGCGTCGTGTTGTCATTCTTTTAGGACTTGTTCATCTTTGCGTGTCAACCGCCTTCTTGGTTTCAGCAAAATATGAGTTGAATTTTAATTGAGTTATATGAGTTGAGCTAGTTGTGTGTGTTAAAAAAAAGAATTAAGGTGTGGGGGACATTTTGGGATCCCCTAGGTTATAAACAAACCATCATCTACATGCATAGGGGGAAACTTTATAGCTCTCTCAGGCTACTATGCTCCATCACCTAGGCAGAATTAGAGAGCTTGTGTTTGCATTGTCAAGGCAAAAACTTGAGAATTTCACAAAATTGAAGGGATATGTCTTTTCATTTTGTCAATTTGTACAAACTTTCTAAACTTGGTTAAGAAAATTTGTTTTTTTCAAAAAAATTGCACTAATCTTAAATCTTTGCTATTATTACATTCTAGAACAAATTGTTAGTGTTAAAATATCTAAACATATACCTACTTATTTTTTTGATAACTACTTGCTTAATATTAGTGTCACTGAGCAAATTGATATAGCATATTAATTTCTTTTGAGTTCATTAAGCTTACTTCTCATAAATTAAAGGGTTCATGATGCCCACTATTTCATTAAGTTATGATATTGCACCGAATTGACCTTTCAAAAAAGAAGAAAATGCCATTACTTTAAGCTCTGAGGAAAGACTTTTTTTTACTGTATGAAGGCAGCATAATGAAATGAACCGAGTGAGAGTGACGTTCAAAGTATGATTAGTTGTAGAAAATTTTATTAATGTTTCAAAAATAATTCACTTGCAGAGAATTGCTAAATGTACATGTCACACTAACTGTTTACTGCTTTCTTGACCAAGTTATGTTACTTATGGTCTATTTGATAGCAAGGGAAAAGATGAAGAAAGAGAAAGGGGGCTCCGGCAGCCCTCTTCCCTCTTCCCCCCAGCCTCCAGATTACCTTATTCTTTTCTCCCTAATACTGTGCTTCTGAGTTTTAAAAAGGGGGAGAAGAAGGGATTTTAAAATCTTAGTTTCCAAAGTTATACAGTATACTACACAAGTAGAAGTGATAGTTGATGGTTTTCATTTTGTTTAGTTTTAAATCTTTGATGAATATTTGGGTGGCAGGTTGCAAGATGTTGTGCACAGTGAGAAGCGATTGTATCTGGTTTTTGAATATCTGGACTTGGATTTGAAGAAACATATGGATTCATGTCCAGAGTTTGCAAAGGATCCACGTATGATAAAAGTGAGTGAACTCTTTCGACCCATAGAGGTGGTTGCACATTGTGCTCAAGGGTAGATTTATAGTAGATAGTATAACTATTGAGATTTGCTTCTTTCATTCTACAGATTTACAGTAATGATTGCAGATACTTTTGGTACTGGTGATATTATAATAGAAAACCTCAGATTGCAAATAGCTTTAGTTTTTTCACTTGAAAATCTCTGTAGTCATATGGTGATATTATTATGCAAGGGTGGAAAGACTCCACCCACCCACCCCCTTTCTTTCCCAACTCTTATATATGCAACTCATTTATTTCAGTGAAATCCTTAGCTAGGAAAACGGAAATGCAATTATAATTGAAACTGATTGGATTTTCTGTTTTGTGGTTATCATTATAGTTCTGGAATTAGCAAATTTAGGGCTCATTTGGTAACTTTTTCTGCTCCTAATTTTGTTTTCATTTGTCCTCACTATTGAAAGCAGAAACTAGACAAAACCTTTTGGTAACCATGTGATTTCTTCCTCTCTCTGATATGTTATCATGCTTGTTGAATGCATTGCTTCTTTGTCATTTCTTTTACTGTGTGGCTTCAAACTGTAATAATCTTGTTATCTAATACTTTCGGCTTCATTGTGTAGATGTTTCTATATCAAATACTTCGTGGTATTGCTTATTGTCATTCTCATAGAGTTCTGCATCGAGATCTGAAACCTCAGAACTTGCTCATTGATCGTCGTACCAATGCACTAAAGCTTGCAGACTTTGGACTGGCTAGAGCATTTGGAATTCCTGTCAGGACATTTACTCATGAGGTAATATTTTTCATGAGGTCTGCTTGGACGATTTTAATTCACGATGGCATCCGCATTGTTGTCTCTAGGAATTTGTATTTTTGGTTAATGTATTTGTATTCTTCCCTGTTATCCAATCTTTTTGCAATGATGGCTGACAAATTACCCTTTCATGTTCCTAGAATCTGCAAATTATAATGAGAACTTCTTCATCTGATATGTTTGTGCTATCTTTGGCTCCTAAATTTTAGTAGTTCTTTCCAGGTGGTGACACTATGGTACAGGGCACCAGAGATACTCCTTGGATCACGCCACTATTCTACACCTGTTGATGTGTGGTCAGTTGGTTGTATCTTTGCTGAGATGGTGAATCAGCGGCCATTGTTCCCAGGGGATTCTGAGATTGATGAATTATTCAAGATTTTCAGGTTCCACATCTTTCTGGCCCTTATATTTCCCTTCTATTTCGTTTTTGCAAAATTTATTTTTGTAACATTTATTAGACTATTTTCAAAATTAAGTATAATAGATGGCTGTAACCTTCAGGAATTTAAATAAAAGATTTGGTCTAGATACTATGTTGTATTACGTCTGACTTCCAAAATGGATGTTCCCTTTTCTTTTTTTCAACTAAATGAAGAATTGTGGGTACTCCAAATGAGGATACATGGCCTGGAGTTTCATCTCTACCTGATTTTAAGTCTGCCTTCCCAAAGTGGCCATCTAAGGTGATATTTTTGCGCAGCAGATATTATTTACTTTGATCGCCTTCTATATAATATCCAGCACGCCTTAAAATAATCGGTGTACACCTTTCAGGAACTGAGAACTGTGGTCCCAAATCTTGATTCAGATGGTCTCGATCTCCTTACCGTGAGTTTAAATGTTATACGTTACTTAAATCTTCATTTCAAGACGAGTTAATTATTCCTTAGCGTTGTGCTTTCAGTCAGCTCTCAAGAACGTTGTTTGTTTTTAGTAATGTGTCGACTTAGAAGCTCTGTATATTGCTTGAATATGTTTAAGGTGTAGGAACTCCCTTGACTTTATAAAATGAGAAGTATTATGACTTCACCCTGCTCTTAGCGGAAAAGTATATATGTAAAATAAAAGAAGTTGCCCGAGTCAATGCTAACATTCTATATACACCATTTGAGTAGATGTTACACTATATTTTATGGTAAGCATTTACTACAATGCAGCTGTCCTCAATTTTTATGCATTTGTGTATTATATTCCAGAAAATGATTTGCTTGGATCCCAGCAGAAGAATTACAGCCAGGAGTGCTCTTGAGCATGAATACTTTAAGGATATTGGGCTTGTACCTTAAATTGCGGTGTACATCTTCCTTGCTGCATATGTATATTGATATCAGCATTTATGGGGTTTAATTTTGTGAAATAGGTGTGTGCTGTTTTAGGTGATTTTTTGATTTCCATATCAGTGGACATAGTTCATATTACATTCAAGTGGCTTTCAGCTAAGTGATCATCATGGTATTGACTTGTGCCTGCTCTCTAAAATCCCCTTCCCGTGTTCAAAGATACGTATATTGGCGTCTATTGTTTTAGTATTTTCTTGTAACTTCATGCTCCACGAAGGACATATATTGGATGATCTATTATTCTTCAATGAAGTTGTTTAGTGTGCCTTTGATTTGCTTTCATTGTTGTTGCCTTTTTCTTGTTCATCATTTGGAATCAAGCTATTTATTTTCCTTAAAAAACTTGTAAGATGTGAAATCATAGACACGGATCTGGGTTACTACTAAGAATAAGTGCACACATGTTTTGAAACATGCTTTGGTGGATTTGTGCATTATTGAGGGAACACTTTTTTTGGGAAGTGGTTACTATGAAGTTAATTTTGGTCAATTGATCAATACAGTGTCGACAAGCAGGCGGAAGGTGATCTCTCTATGCGTGTTAGCAGTGGTGTATTGTATTGATCAACTTATCATGAAGTTAATGGTAACTGTATTCCTTTTTTTGCAACGGAGTTATATTTATTATGAGTAGTATATATCAAAGAAGATTTGTTTTTTGTTTTTTTGAATATCATAAGCTATTGGTATAGGTGGGGATGAGATAATTGTGAACCTATCTTTAATCATAGGAGGAGATTAAGCAGCCGTTGGTATCAAAGAAGATTGGACATTGACATTTTAGATATCCTTATTTTAAAGGGATAAATCATTTTTTGGTGTATGTATTGGGACATGATTTATAATTTGGTATCCGAAGTGAAAAAAGTTACAAATTGATGATTGTACTCGAAAAATATTATACTATGTTAAATATTAGGGACGTAATTTACAATTTGGTACCTGGAGTGAAAAAAATTACAAATTGGTTATTGTACTTGAAAAATGTTGTAATATGGTGCTTGTACTTTTAATTTTTAAATAATCGTTAAAATTGATCCAACGGGAGAAATAAAAATACAGATAGAGAAGTGAAGTCGATGCGAATAAGATCCTCGATGTTTTGTTATAACTACTCCATAACCAAGACTAGGATAATATTATTAAGCATCAACCTCCCTTACAACCAAAAGAAGAATACTAGGACTTAATTAAAATAATGTTCATAATCGGGTTTGAATTTTAGTCAAATTAAATCTAACTAAAATAATGTTTCACCCAAATATAATGGAATTATAATTTTAAATTCCTGCTCAAATATTAATTGAGAATCTAAATTGAATCTTCTATTGAGAAGATCAACCAATTGACAACTCTTAACTTTATAGTTGGTATAATTAGGGGTGGTCATTTTTTTTCAATTTCAAACCGGCCGATTCCGAACAAAATAAAGTTAGTTCAGCATCAATATATACCGTACTGAACGGTCTGAACCGGTTGAATTGAATAAAGATTAAAACCACGGTCATCTTATAAGGGTTCAGTTCTATGTTTGAGATTGTGCTTTTATGTTCATTCACATACTTTCATATTAATAAATAAATTATATGTCGATTGAGTTACATTAGGGCTTTGCGAGTTGACTCATTCTTGCTTGGATTTGTATTTTCCCAACAAATATTTTGATTTATTCAATTGAGTTCACACCATAAAAATATATACTACTTAATATTACAAGTATTTACCGGTCATGCCAATATATCTAGTTGACTGTAAAATTGACATTATTATTTTTGTCCTTTTGAGATTTACAATAGTACTTATTTTGTTAATTACTAGTCTAATAAATTTAAATCTCGAAATACAATTTATTAAAAAGAAATTATTTTTTTTCTTTTTAAAAAATTGTTAAATTAAACTAAAAGAAATTGAGTGCGTGGTTTAAAAATTTAGAGCCAAAATCAGAAATTCAAATGTGATTGGATCATAACATAAAAAAACACAGTTCTCGATTTTCCCGTACGGAAAAGCCCTGTGAAATTCCAGCCTATACTTGGTCAAAGTTTGTTAAAATGACCAAACTGCCCTAAGTTGTTCTCAAGTTGTGACAAGTGTATTAAGTTCATGACATTGTACAAAGAGCAGTGGGGTTAATGCACGCTTTTAGGTTGAAAAAGTAAAATAAAAAATATTTTTATTTTTTATTTTAAAATTTTCATTTTATTATATTAGAGGTCGTGTAATGGGATCTATTTATAGCTATATTTAATTAATAAAATATTATTATGTTCATCACAATAAATATTTGTTGTGATATTTTTACTGTATTTTATTATGATTTAAAAAATTAAAATCAATAACTCTTTGCGAACAGATAAATTAGACATGATAATTAAACCGAAAAAACAAAAAAAAATTATTCAAGCGAGCAAGTGGATTATAATTGTTCGCGAGAATAAATTTTTTTTATTTTTTTGATACATTTATTCTGAATTATTATAATTGTTTGCCAACACTTTAATTACAAAACAGAGGGAGTAATATTTATAACTAGTTGGGTCCCGTGCCTCCGGCACTGTATGGACAATATGATTTATCTCAAACTTTGAACGACCAAAATAATTTATTGAGTGAGCGAGAAATTTAAAGTCATTTGTATTTTATTAAATTATTATTAGATTATTAGATAGATAGATGTATTTTATTAGATAGATGTATGAATGGTGGGATTTATCTTAAACTTTGGACGGCCCAGATGATTTATTGAGTGAGCGGAAAATTCAAAATTATTTGTATTTTATTAGATAGACTAGCAACAGTCCCGTGCCTCCGGCACTATGGACGGTAAGATTTATCCCAAACTTTAGACGGTCCAGATGATTTATTAAGATGAGCGGAAAATTGAAAATTATTTGTATTTTATTATATAGATTGTATTTTATTATATAGATAGATGTATTTTATTAGATAGATGTATGGACGGTGGGATTTATCTCAAACTTTGGACGACCCAGATGATTTATTGAGTGAGCGAAAAATTCAAATTCATTTATATTTTATTAGATAGATTATATTGACATCTACAAAAGAACTCAAGGAATCATGAGACGTGTAATATGTGGTGCTAAGCTCAATACATTGTGAAGAGGAGTGGGGCCATGTTTGCATTCAATATATGTGGTTTTAAATGTTTTTAATTATTTTAATTATTTATCGTTTGATATTATAATTTAGGGCTATGTTTATTTGTAAAAATTATAATTATAATTGAAGACAATAATTTTTAATTATCAAGTTACTATTTAAAAAGTTACAATCAATCAAAAAGGCTTATAAATAATAAAAAATAAATCTTGAAATATAGTTAAACTTAGTTTAAATTTATGAGAATTTGACTATTAAAGTTCGATATTATTTATTTATTCATTGAAATTTGTCTTCATAAGAATTTTCATTTAAATGCTTTGTAGAGTATGTATGGAAAGTGCAGGTGTGTTAAGAATTAATTTAGGCTTTTAATTTAGTGTGTGTCCATATCCAATGCTTCATTTTTGTGTGTTCATGATTTTTTTTTTAATTATACAGTGCCTTCAGGCACGGGTTATCGCTAGTATAGTATATAATATGGAATACGAAATATGAAATAATGGAAGATTGAAATAATAGACAATAATTAATTAGTTATTTGATTGGTACGATAAAATGATAATAAAATTAAGATAACAAAGGTTAATTAGTTATGTGAATAAAATTCTTTTTATTAACAGTGAGAGTACATAATTATATCTTTAATTTTTGACTAACTATAAAAAAAATGTATCTATGATGTTAGCACGGAGAGAATTACAATCATTTTCCGCCTCTTTTTTTTGTATGAAAAAAATACTTATTTAAAAATAATATTTTTTAAAAATTTCTTCATAAAACATAGTTAATGTATAGTATCAAAATCACTTGGCTTATTTAAGAAATTAATTGAATGTTCAAACTAATCAAATTTCTTCCATAACGACAAATAATAAAAGATCTTGTTAATGACAAAGAGTCGAAAAATCCAATAAAATGGATAATCATTTCATTATATATAAATCATGTGAGTTTTACTAATGAGAACAGTTGGACCCACTAATTAATTGGTTAGGGAATAAGCCTTTCTTTTTAGAGTTATTTATTAATTAATTTAAAAAAGTAACAACAATATTATATTTTATCAAAGTGCAATGACATGTTTACGAATAGGTAGGCATAATAGGCAGCCAATTTATATTATAAATGTGTGTCTTCAAATAATGATGTTTTTTTGGGAAGTGAAAGAGTGAGAAAGTGAGAGTGGATGTGTGTTTGAATTTTTGAAAGATAAATTATTGGTCGTCGGATTTTGAAGCCCCAAATGATTTAAGACCGTTTGATGTTGAAGCCTTGGGATTGATTTGAGGCCGTTGGATGTTGAAGTCTTGGGATTTGAGTCGCTCTGTTTTATTATATAGATTAATACTCTCTCCGTTTCTTAATATAAGTCGTTTTAAAGTTGTGCATTGCATAAGTATTAAAAAATGATTGTAAAACATTAAATATACTGTCAATTATCTATATTGCCCTTGTATTAAAAAAAAGAGTGTTATTTATTGGATAAAAAATAGTGAGAGAACCAAAGTTATATTTAATAGTCGGGGTAATATTGAAAAGTAAGCAATTAATGTTTACTTGAAATTCTCAAACGACTTATATTTAAGAACAAAAATATTTATCTAAAACGACTTATATTAAGGAGCGAATGGAGTAATTTCAAATCTAAATTTGAAAACAAATACTTAGAATTAATTCTACAATAAAATTATAGAATTAGTCTCAATTTTTTCAAAACTATCCCTCATTACTTCACTTAATTTTTTGAAATTTATTCACAATTCTGGAATATACTTTTAACCTTCTTCTCTCTTCTTATTATTATTTTTTCTTTCCCCTCTTTATTACGTTCTCTTGTTTTATTTTATATACTCTTCATTTTATCAATTTTTGGTCTCTCCCTCTCCTTTAATTATTTTTAGAGCTAAGAAATTTTATTTTTTTCATAGATTTTTTGCCTCCATATATATATGAATTCTTCAATGGAGAGAGATCTTGTCACATGGAGAAAGAGAATATTAGGAGTAATAAATGGGAGCAATAAGTTTTTTTAGGAAAAAATTATGAAAAAATATTACACATGAAATAGAGGACAACTATGGTAATTATGATAATTTAATGGTATTATAGGTAATTAATATTTTATTTAATATTATATAATTATTTTCATAATATTTGTGTACAATTCTAAAACAACATATATTAAGAGACGAATGAAGTATTGCGATAAATTTACGTCGAATTATAATTATGAAACTTATCAATACATGAGATTGATAGGAAATATAGTAATACTCACTTATTACGCGTATCTCTAAAAAAAATTATTACCAACACTTATCAACGTAACCGACAATCAAAAAATCAACGTAAATATTCGTAATATATATTATTACCGTTTGTAAAATAATAAATTATTTGATGTGATATTTATTATGTTTGGCTCATATATTACATATATTACCTTGTTATGGGTTTAATATTACTATTATACTCCCTACCTCCCATAGTTATATGCTGATTTTTTTTGGCACATAGTTTAAGAAAATCAGTTTAAGTGATAATTTTTAACATAAACTTTTCACCTATACCCCTAATATGGAATTAATGAATAAATTAATTACTCCTTATTTATCACATTGGAACTCTTAACTTCATTGATTGCTGGTACAATTGTCTTTTATACACAAAAATATATTAAACTAGTAAAGCCTAAAAAGTTGAATTCTTTTATTGAGAATACAACAACATTAAATGTGGTGATAAAAATAATGACATTAAAGGTTGTTTCTTCAAAAAAAAGAGTAATGGTTGAATATTTATTATAAGGGCATAAAAGTAAAACAATGAACCAACTAAATTTTATAAATAGTAAGTAGCCTATATATTGGGACATCTCAAAATATAAAATCAGCCTATAACTATGGGACGGAGGGAGTATCAAATTTGCGTTACATCTTTCAATTGATGTATTTGTCGATTACCTCCGTAATATGAGAGAAGATTTTTTGTCCTTCAATTTTTTGTGTTCCTTGTGTCTCCCCATTTAAATTTTGACACATATTCTTTTATTTAATTTTAAAATTAATTAGTGTTAAGTAAGAGACTGGTGTCAAAATTTAAGTGAAGGGACACAAGGGGACAGAGAAATTGGGGACATATGATCTGCTCTCCCGTAATACAATGGGTCATAATTAACAATTTTGACTTACAATTACTTTATTTATTCCATATAATTATATAGTTTAGTGAATCAAACACAATTTTAAATATAATATAATAATAATATAATTATTATATAAATATCAATACCCAATCAAATAAATACGTCGTAATAATTTCTATTATATTATATTACATTATATTAAATTTATATTCAACGAACTAAATCCCAACTTATATATAAAAGTATAATATTACAGATCTCAGATGCATCTCAAATAGATCGATTTTTAGAGAAAATAAATAAATATTGTACACTTATCATTTATGTTGCACATTTCAACTCTAGCACTAAGAAGTTATTATTGTCAAAGCATCTTTTAAACATTGTCATTATTTTCAATGAACACTATCCAACACTTCAAATATCTTACTTTATGTATCGTGAACTTAATAAATAGTATTATCTTCATTTAATAATAATATTAATTTTAATTTTAATTTTATGTACATAAATTATAAAAATTATTTAATAATTAAAATTTATATAAAATTTTATCACTATTCATTAAAGGATACAATTTCTTACGAAAATTTAGTGCAATTATTCCTTACGAAAATACACGTTATCATTTGGTTTTAATGATTATGTCGAATTTATCATAATGTTAAGCAACTTATATAATAATAACACATATGTACAAGGCTATTTGAGATTCAAGATTTTGAAACCTCAAATTTGAGAATTCTATTTTATTTTATTTTATTTTTTGTGTGCATGTGGTTGTGTGATGCAATGAAGGCCTTGAAGCATTTATAAATGCTTGACGTCGGACTAAATTTAGTCCATGAATTTTTTCTATAAAGTTGGTAGACTATATCAAGGAACTATAATTTTTTTTTTATAATATGGAGTATTCGGTCCGCAATCCGACTAATCTCCTCACTCCGAATTAGGTTTTTTTATAGGCTTGCGTCCGCGTTCCCATGACCCTATGACCATTCTATTGACTTGACAAATTGGAGTTGGTGATATTCAAACCCAAGACATCTGAGTCTACGGCTCTTTCCGGGGTCTCATTGAAACTACTGCATCAACTGCTGGGGTTGTGGACTATAATTTCAAGTATAGCTAAATTCAAGATTTTTTGAATTCATTGATTATTTTAATTTTTTATATTATAGTACACGAATAGTTCATCTGCTGGAATGATTAAAAACTAAAGGAAATTTGTTGATATGTATTGTCATAAATTTATGCTCAACTATAATCGTCAAGTTTATGAATTGAGAGAAATTATAGAAGAATTTTACTTATTACATATCTTTCCAAAAAAATTATCATTATGACATATTCACGTAACTGACAATCAAAAAATGACATAAACATTTGCAATATATATTATTTTCTTAAAAATAATAGAGTAAAAATATTTTATTTATAACGTTCAAAATTTAGAAAATTATTAAAGACATAATTTTAATTTTTCAGCAACATTGATTTGTAGATATTTATGGCTTTAACTACTTAAATCCATAATATATTCTGATATTCATATCATCATACGAGTTTATATTAACACAAAAAAAAATACAAAAAAGAAGAGGAAATAGGAAGTATTCCTAAAAGAGTGAAAGTGGGTGTCTGGGTGCCAAGAGAGCGACAATATATCCTGTTTGTTGTCTGTCGACTTTCTTCTTAAATCTAACAACAAAAATGCAGGTAAGGGCAATTTCGGGAACAAATTTATACACTCGTCTTCATTTCATCTCTTCTCCTGACATTAAATTGTCTGTACTTTCCATAATGAATATGTCTAGCCGGACAGGGAATTGGGACCGGATTATTGGACCGGTTAATTTTTTTATTTATTTTTTATTGTAATTTTTAAAAAATATATAGTATTTATTTTAATAAATTTTTTATAAATATAATATTTTAAAAATAATTTAGATACATATAAAAAATAAAATAAAAAATTAACCGGTCCAATAATCCGGTCATAATTCCCTGTCCGCGCAGCATCTCTGTTCCATAATACATACACTTTCTCTCTCTTCACCATGAACTGAGCTAGGAGCTCATGCACCCAGCATTCCAGCTTCCCAACTTTCTCGTTCTAAAAACTCAAATTTTCTCCCTTAAGAAAAATGGGTTCTCTGGTTCCATTTCTAGACCTCAACCACTACCCTGACCCTACCACCGCCGCTACCGGCGCCGGCACCGGCGTCATACTCCCTAAAATCGAGCCCAAACTCGAGCCACTTGACGAGCCACTCGATATCCCACCTGAAATTCACCCACCTCCACCGGTACCATCTCCGTCTTACCTACCGCCGGAAAATCCTAGCCCTAAGTCCACTCCAAATTTACAAACGAATACATCCTTACCCGGACCAAATACGAATTCAAGCTTCGATGCGGCCGAAGCCAACAATGTGTACTCCGAGTTCAGCCGAATTTCTGAGCTTTTTAATTCTGCTTTCGCCAGACAGCAACAGGGTGACGCCCAGGTTTTGGACCCAGATGCCCTGGCTATTGTCCCGGTGCCGGATGGAAGCCAAAACCAGCTCTCAGCTGCCGGCGTTTCGCCCCGCCCTAGGTACTCGCAACGTTCGTCTGAATTAGTTAGGGTTACAGATCTCAGCACGGAGGACGAGCGCTACTTCCGTGAGGTTGTCCGTAGAACCCGGATGATATTTGACTCGCTTCGAATTTTTTCGACTGCTGATGACGATAAGCGGCTTGCTTTAGGGTTCCATAGGCGAACCCGAGGTGATTTGAAGGCGTCTTCGGTGATGAGAGAACGTGGGTTATGGTTAAATCGGGATAAACGGATTGTTGGGGCAATTCCTGGTATTGAGATTGGCGATGTGTTCTTTTTTAGAATGGAACTGTGTGTTGTTGGACTTCATGGACAGCCTCAGGCTGGAATTGATTACTTGCCTTCTAGCAAGAGCTCGAATGGGGAGCCAATTGCTACTAGTATTATTGTTTCCGGTGGGTACGAAGATGATGAGGATTCAGGGGATGTTATTATATATACAGGGCATGGCGGCCAAGATAAGAATTCGAGGCAATGTGTTCATCAAAAGCTAGAAGGTGGAAATCTTGGGTTGGAGAGGAGCATGCATTATGGAATTGAGTTGAGAGTAATGCGTGGCTTTAAGTATGAAGGTAGTGCTAGCGGTAAGATTTATGTTTATGATGGTTTATATAAAGTTGTTGATTCTTGGTTCGATGTGGGTAGGTCTGGTTTTGGGGTGTATAAGTTTAAAATTATAAGAATTGAGAATCAACCTGAAATGGGTAGTGCAATTCTTAGGTTTGCTCAGAATCTTAGAACTAGACCTTTGGCGGTTAGGCCAATGGGTTATGTTTGTCTTGATATATCAATGAAGAAGGAAAATGTGCCTGTGTTTTTATTTAATGATATTGACAATGATCAGGAACCAATGACTCGTCAGTACTTGGTGAAATCTGTTATTCCTCCTTATGTGTATCATCTTGGGGTTAATGGTGGGTGCGATTGTGTTTCTGGATGTTCTGGGGATTGTTTTTGTGCTATGAAGAATGGGGGCGAGTTTGCTTATGATGAAAAGGGTATTTTGGTGAGAGGGAAGCCGTTGATATTTGAATGTGGCCCACATTGTTGTTGTCCTCCAATGTGTCGGAATCGTGTCACCCAGAAAGGTGTGAGGAATAGATTTGAAGTGTTTCGGTCAAGGGAAACAGGTTGGGGAGTTAGATCTTTGGACTTGATCCAGGCCGGTGCTTTTATATGTGAATATGCTGGAGTTGTTCTCACTCGTGACCAAGCCCAAGTAGTTTCTATGGTCGGTGATAATTTAGTTTATCCAAGCCGGTTTGCCGAGAGATGGTCAGAATGGGGGGATTTGTCACAAATATATTCTGATTACGCACGCTCATCACATCCCTCTATTCCTCCATTGGATTTTGCAATGGATGTATCAAGCCTGAGGAATGTTGCTTGTTACATGAGCCACAGTAACAGCCCTAATGTTATGGTTCAGTATGTGCTATATGATCACAATAATGTGATGTTCCCTCGCCTTATGCTGTTTGCAATGGAGAATATCCCTCCATTGAGGGAGCTTAGTCTTGACTATGGGGTGGCTGATGAATGGTCCGCAAAGCTTGCCATCTGTAATTGACTGGATTTTAGAAGTTGGTGCATCTTTGAATGTTATCCAACGTGGTCTTTGCGGACATCATTAACTGAGGTAGTTACATCTTTCTGTGAAATTTTCAAAAATGCTAAAAAACCTAATATTGCTGTTCAGTTTGATCTATATTAGATTGATATTACTATTTCTTTTGCTAAAGAGTAGTTGATATGCTCTACTGCGTTTATCTAGCTCTAGTTCAGCGTGAATCCGTGTTATTCAGTGTGATAATTCAAACTGCTGTTATCTTTATATGAGCATATACAGGAGAATGGAACCTATAACATTAAACTGAGATGGAAGTGAACATGTTTTTTACTATACATTTTCTGGTCATGCAAAACTCCTCGGATGTTTATTTATATTATTTCAAATATGTTTATTTTCTGGTAATATCTATTAGTTCCCGTGACAACCATTACAATTATATATTCCTGTTTCATGATTAATTATCTAATAGGATTTTTGATTCCAATGGTTTATGAATTTTAAGTTCCCTTATTAGTTAAGGGAATATTTTTTGGATTGCTTATGCCCACTTTCTAATTTTTTGAGCTCCCCATCCCTGGTTCATCTATGCCTTTTCCTTTCTCAAGATTTTAAGTTTGGTTTTTAATTTCACTTCTAAGTTCTAATTACTCTATCATGATTTAATGGAGTAACAAGATCCATACCTGGAGAAGCAAATTGGAGATACCTCCCCTGAGATAACAAAGAAAAGTATTAACTGATAAATGCTTGAGTTGTCTGCTGGCATGATAGCAGTAAGATATCTAGAACAGGAAAAAGTTTCTGCTTTTTAGTTTTTGCAGTGTATGAATTTTCTTTAAATTCAGTTGAAAAATGAAAAATCATGGCCATATTCTCTGATTTTAGATGTCGTAGGCACTTGACGTATCATGAGCAAACAAACCTAAGTAGATTGTTTGACATTTAATAATTTATTTAAAAAAGACAGTTAACGATTGCTTCGCAAACCCACAATTGATGAAATTGCAAATTTCCACGTATTATCATATTCTTATATGTATAAATATTCCAATAATGCATACATTAGCCACGTTTTAAATAATAGTTCACGCTTATATTTTTTGTAGTCAGCTGGGATTGATTTTCCTGAATAACTATATGAACAAGGTGGGTCTAATTTTAATATAAATTTCAGTTGAATTTTTTCCCCATTAAATTATTTATGTTGGTAATTCAGCAAATAAATGTTTCAATACCAAAATTATCAGTCTTATAAAAACCAACATCCTGCCTCGCTAGTCACTGCTTATTTCACATAGATATGAAGTTCAAAATGCAAAGTTGGATACCTTGTGGTAGTTGTAATTTCATTGATATCGAAGTACGAAGGTAGTGGTAGTCCAATTTCAGTTGACAATGTTTGTATTTTGTCCTCACTATTTATCTCATCAACATTGAAGAATGGGAAGTTTAAGGATGAATTTATTTGTTAATAAATGAATTCTAGTGAGTGGAAAAGCAGGAGCCGAAGATCTGGTTGGTGACACTTTTAATACTTAGTTGTAGTTCAGTATTAAGCATTACATGCTTGTCATACGTTAAAGCATGTATGTGGCATTTCATATTGAGGAATGAATTTCCACTATTTATGTGCAAAGTTGATCGTCATAGTGTTGGCTGTGTTGAAGAGTTGTTTACTATACATTTTACTCTAAAATAGAAACTTTTGTATTTTAGGAAAGACGTGGTAAGTTCCAAGCCTCCAACCAATTTGTTTAAGCAAGCATTTTAGGCCTTCCTAATACCCAAGGAAGAAATAAGCCAAGGAAAGGGAAAGGAAAAAAAAAGAGAGTAGAATTTTGTCCATTTTAACTCTTCTGTCTGCTTGTTAGAGTGAAATGTCGGTGTATAATGGATTGTAACTAATAAGATATAGTTTGCTAATCTTTTTACTCATTCGTAGCCTTTACTGTTTTAAAACCTCATTTAGTCCATTTTCATTGTTTATATTTTAGTACAACATTTAGCTCTAATGTTATGGCTTTAATCGGATTGTTAAGTCTTTAGGGTTGTACACCTCCAAGTGGCACAAAGAATTTTGTTTTCATATGATTAGGATCCTATTTGTTGACGATAATAGATGGCCCAAGTCTCAAGTCTAATCAGGATGACTCTCTCTCTCTCTCTGCCTTTGAATCCTGGACCTAGGACATAAAATCTCACTCTCAAGTGACAATTGTAAATGTTTTTTCCTCACTAAAGTTTGAGGTATCTGCTTGTACATAACTTAACCATGCTGGGTAATATGAATATTCTCCAAATTATATTGTGCATGAGTTCAAGTTTTATTATCAAATAACATTTAATGTAATGATGGCTACCATTTTGATTGTTTTCTTGCTATTACTGCTTTTCAGTTAAATCCTTGTTTAATTTAGTGTTCATATCTCGTGTAGCTATTTTGGGGGGCTGCTTAGTGCACGTTATAGCTTAGGTTTTTTTCTTTGTTACTATTAAACCTGACACGGGCAAGTAAAAGTCTGAAAGCAGAATTGAACTCTATCAATGTTCTTATATGGATGCAAGTTGTGCAGACAAGTTTTGAAACTTTATTCAAAGGGTGTGTCCTGATTGCTAAGTTATTCAATCTATTTATCTTGTGCAGATGAGAATCGTTAGGCAATAGCTTTTTTGCCAAGTTTTGGTCCTCGGTGCTTTGGCTTAACTTGCTACTTTCTGGTCCCTGGTCTACTGAACATAAATTTTAGATGGAAAAAGGGTAATGAGTATACTGGAGCCAAAAAAAAACAGTAGGCTACCATGTGGTTTTTCTGCTGCAACATACCTGCCTTCATAAGGAAGTCTATGCACCAACAAAGTCTCACCACCTGCCTTCATAAGGAAGTCTATGCACCAACAAAGTCTCACCAGGAGTAGATGCGATAAGATTTCAATACTTGTATGCACTACTCTGTAAGCTATTTTTGTTTTCTTTTCTAATCTAGCTGGTTGTATATACCAAGTTCAAAATTGCTTAAAATTCTGTATAGAAATTGTATCAGTTCATGTGCTGATGGATGAATGCAGTCCACTTGTATCTCTCTATTCATGTTTTTTTCCTCAGTTACCTTCCTTTATCAGGAGGCCAGTTTTTGTTTAACCAATTAGAAGATGGTGCTTTATCTTTCAATTTTCAGTTGTCCATATTGCAAATTAACTATGAAATGAGATGGTGTGTACCATTTTTTAAACTTCTATTCGCTGGTTGCTTTTAATTATCATATTGTGCATTGGGTTTATGCTATGTTTGGATTTGAAGGAAATGAATGGAATGAAATAAAAGTGGCCAAATTAACCTCACATGAAGTTAAACTTTGGTCAATTGACCGCTAGTCGGGAACAAATCATTCTATTATGTAGCAATATGGCCATATTGCCCATTTTAAAATATTAAATCAAATTATTTTCTGAATTTCAATTGAGAAATGTAAATTCTTGGGTCTAGGAGACTGACTAGGATAGTAGTTAAGATTCAGAAAAGAAAGACTGCTCCTCAATTTCACATGTTTTTTTGTGTGTATATCATAGCCAGTAGGGTTAAATTTTAAGAAACACCCAAGTAGTACTTAACTAGATACAATCCCTGCGTTTTACGGCGGGATTAATCATTTTGTTAATAATAAATTTATACATACAATTAATAAATTAAAATATAATAAGAAGATGGTAGATTGTTGTACGATTATCAAATTTTAATAACATATGTTATATAGTGTTGCATAAAAATTTTATATGCAAATACATATCCAAATATATAATTAATCTGATCACTAAACCCCAGAACATTACATAACAGTTGTGTGTGTGTGTGTGTATATATATATATATATATATATATATATTAATGTCTTGATAAAAATATTTATAATGTAACTAATATGGTTAAAAATGAGTAACTCTTTCATTCTAAAGCACTAACAAATATTTAGAAAGTGTCATGCACAATGCCATCGAATTGTTATATTGATATGATTGCTAGTGGTATATTTGAAGTCTGTTACACATTACACAAATCTCACCAAGCCTCAAATATCTGACACATGTACTTGATGCATTTTGAAGAGTCCATGTCTCGTATACGCTAATTACTTGCACCAGAATTCTAACATCCAAACGAAAGGGAAAACAACGAAAAAATGTCTCAGTTTCGGTCCTCAGACATGAAGGGAAAGCACATGTTACATGTGAAAATTGAAAAACACGAGAATTAATAATTATGTTGGATCTTCATGTCAAACAAACACCATGTCCAAAAACATAGCAGTATAGCACCGTGTCATACATAACACAATGTTATAGTTAAAGAACGAATACATATCTCATTAATTTTTTTTTTATCAATTTTTGACAATTGTATAGGCACTCACAGTATTACCATAATACAAAAAAATATATTAATGATGATGAAAATGATTTACCGGATGCTAGTACTTAACAAATCATGCAAAGCCACAATTCATATAATAGAATGCAATAAATGAAGAAGCCATAAATATAAACACCGTGGGATATAGTCCACAAAATGAAGCTATATCATCTCCCATTGAATGTACTGTCCCATAATCTGAAGGTCTTCATATAACTCCTTTGCACTTTCAACAGTATTTAGAATTGTAGGGCACAAAATTTTGATGTGGTAAGTAGAATAAAATCCATGATGCACCTGAAATAATGCAAGAAGCATGCCAACAAAAATTTAACTCTGCCAAGAACTGCATACACCAAATTCATTGTCACATTACCATTGAACCATAGGTACCAGAATTATCACATTTAAGCTTCTTCCAGTTTAGGTTTTCAATCCAGTTATATTTATTGAATGTGCAATATATTCACACAAACAAAAATTAGCACTTAAATAATCTTTTTAACAGTCGTTGCAATCTTATAAAATATTTGCGACAGGAATCTGGACAATAGTGAAATATAAGAATTTAGACATACTTAATAGTTGATTTCAACATTGCATAAACTATCAACCAAATAAATAATTATCTTTCCACAACTCTTTTATAGGAAATAGTATTGCCCGAGATAAAAAAAAGTCTCACACTTAGCTAAAAATTCATGTATTTGTCGGATTGAAAACTAACAGAACATAAAGGAATTTAGCTCCTATATTAAATAAAAATGAAAAGAATTAGAGTAAAACACATATGAAATGGACTTACATAGAATTTCAAATACTGTCATCCAAAAAGTAAAAGACAAACCTATTATACTCTTATTTAAAAGTTTTTCAATGGTTATACATGAATATATATAAACAGACAAAAAAATGAATATACATAAAAACTAAACAATTTTGTTGGGGGTAGTGTTGAGAGTTTGTCGATTTATTTTTGTCTTTGCAACTGGAATTTAGCTCAATCGAGATAGCTTTGTAAATGCAAATCATAGATTTACCTAAAAAGATTCAAATAGATTATAATAAAAATTTTATGAGATATAATAATAAAATAATCAGGGTTTACACTAATAATGAGCAGGAAAAAAAGATAATAGCCAGAAACAGTCAAACCTTTATACATTAAATTGTGAAAAATTTTCTGAAAAACTACATTCTTTGTAGTATTGTATGTTTGTCCATCTTTATGACAAATTAGTATTTTTACTCCACTCTTGCTTGTAACTCTTGATACTGCTACATACAATTGGTCATGGCTAAAACTGGACGTGACAGATACAGTCCAACATGTGAGAGAGATTGCCCCCGACTCTAATTAATTGTCATGAAAAAGCAAACAACCAAAAAAAATTGTCTTTGTTGGAATTTAAAAGGTAATCTAATGTTTGACGGTGTTAAGATCAAGCGAGTTATGAAAACTTTGTGTCCAAAATTGCTGACTGAAATTACTTTTGCTTCTATCAGATGTTTTCCCAATTGAGTTACTATTAATCTCGTGACATTGAACAAACCAAATCACTGATCTATATTTCGGAGCAACATTACAGGAATCCCAATCTTTAACGTTATTTGTGGTTTGACATTAGCATTAAAAATTATAGGGTGTAAATGCCTTCATAGCTGTTTGAGTTTTCATCAACCTTACATAGGACATCTTAGATATGGTATTTCATAACCTGGCCATAAATACATCACATATTCGTTCACCTTATTTATAGCATCAAGTGTATGAGCAAGGATGGCCTGGTCTTGGAAATAAAAGCCATTGTCAATTTTTTTCAATAAATTAGGATATGTGATATCAACAATTGCTGCAAGGGGATTGATCGGATATTTGATAAGAAAATTTGGATAAATAACGGAGAGTAATGATAATAGCTCAGTAATGATAATATCATAAAGTAGTGATTTTAGAAGATAATAATTAAATTAGAAAGTATAATATCAGAACAGTTTACATTACCAAAATAGTTTAGATTTGTAGTGATTTAGAGGTTTATACATTTAAAATATTAATCTGGGATTAAAAAAAGTTGTAATTTTAGTAGATAATAATTAATTTAGTAATGATAATATCAGAATAGTTAACATTATTAGAACAGTTTAGATGTATAGTGATTGAGAGGATTATAAAATCAAAATAATAATGTAGGATTAAAAAGTAATGATTTTAGAAGATAATAATTACGTTATGATAATATAAAAATCGTTTGGATTGAAAAAGTGGTGATTTAGTGGATTATAAAATCAACATAGTAACTTATGATTTATATTATTTGTTATTTTAATTTTATTTTAAATGTTTTAATTGTATAATATTATTTTGTAATATAATTATAAATGGTATAATATTATGTTGTAATATAATTAAATTAGTAATGATAATATATGCACAGTTTAGATAGGTAGTGATTTTATTATATACGTGTATTATAATATTATACCATATATGTATGATATAATGTATGGTATAATTATGAATGTTATAATATTAGAAAAGTAATTATTTTAGGATACAATAATTATGTTTTAACATAATTAAATTAGTAATAGTTTAGAAAAAAAGTGGATTTTAGGAGATTATAAAATAAAAATATTAATTTGGGATTAAAAAAATAGTAATTTTAGGATATAATAATTAAATTAAAAAGGATAATATCAGAACAGTTGACATTACTAAAATAATTTAGATTTGTAGTGATTTAGTGGATTATAAATTCAAAATATTAATTTGAGATTAAAAAGTAGCGATTTTAGGAGATAATAATTAATTTAGTAATGCTAATATTAGAACAATTAACATTATCATAACAATTTAGATTTGTAATAATTTAGGGGATTATAAAATCAAAATATTAATTTGGGATTTAAAAATAGTGCTTTTAAGAGATAATAATTAAATTAGAAATGATAATATCAGAACAGTTGACATTATCAAAACAATTTAGATTTGTAGTGATTTAGTGGATTATAAATTTAAAATATTATTTTAGAATTAAAAAAGTAGTGATTTTAAAAGTTAATAATTAATTTAGTAATGATAATATTAGAACAATTAACATTAACAGAACAGTTTAGATTTTGTAGTGATTTAGGGGATAATAACATCAAAATAATAATAATAATATAAAAACCGTTTAGATTGAGAAAATAGTGATTTATGAGATTATAAAATAAACATAGTAAGTTATGATTGATATTATTTGTTATTTAAATATTATTTTAAATGTTTTAAATTGTATAATATTATGTTGTAATATAATTATAAATGGTATAATACCATGTTGTAATATAATTAAATTAGTAATGATAATATCCGCACAGTTTAGATAGGTAGTTATTTTGTTATATACGTATATTATAATATTATATCATACATGTATGATATAATGTATGGTATAATTATGAATGATATAATATTAGAAAAGTAGTAATTTTAGGATATAACTGTTTTAAATATTTTAAACAATATAATATTATGTTGTAATATAATTATAAATGGTATAATATTATGTTGTAATATAATTAAATTAGTATGGGATACACATTAATTATATAGAACATGTGTTACAATGTGAGAAAAACACATGTCATTCAATGGTGCTATGTAGATAACAGATAATAGATAATAAATAATAGATATATTCCATTCAAAATCTTACCACATCAGCACAACCTCATTTGAACTCACGTAAATTGTTCATTCTATTTTAATAAAATAATTAAACTAATTTTAAGTTTCATGACAAAATTAATTATACTTCCAGTATCCCATACAAAAAATCCAGTTTAGATTCTTTTACTAATCAATTAGTGAAAATTACAATTTTAATTCATGTAAATTAATTTAATAATGTAATAGTTGATTTTCTTGAACTACTTTAAAAATATCAATTACTACAAAATTATTATTTTAAAGTTAAAAATAAATATTTACATGAATTTTAAATTGATTGAGTTTTCCATAAATTGGTTAAGCAAGTAAATTTTCATATCTTTAGAATCAATTAGCGTGGTTCAAATAATTGGAAGAATTTTTGGAAGTTAATAGATTGAAGCTTTAAAATGAATATGAAAATAATTTGTAATTGCATGGAACTATGAAAAGTAGGTAAAATAAATAAAAGTCTAATATTAAAGGAAATTTACTTTTCAAATAATTAAAACTAATTTTTTATAAAAAGCAAGTTGACCCTATCATGTTTAAATTGATTCAATCTGGTTGTTGTCCTAAGAGAGTTATCTAATTAATAGATCCTAAATAACGTGGTTGTTGATAATATCCATAAAATAAGGTGATCAGTATATATATCAAAGTAATTAGGGTATTTTTGTCAAGGGAAATAAGAAGCATTAATTAGGATGGACATGTGTCAATTTTATAGAATGACATATGTCAATTTATTGTGCCATGTACTGTGATTTAGTATATATAATAGATATATAATAGATTATTATTTTAAAGATAAAAATAAATATTCACATGAATTTTAAATTGATTGAGTTTTCCATAAATTGGTTAAGCAAATAAATTTTCATATCTTTAGAATCAATTAGCATGGTTCAAATAATTGGAAGCTAATAGATTGAAGCTTTAAAATAAATATGGAAATAATTTTTAATTGCATGGAACTATGAAAAGTAGGTAAAATAAATAAAAGTCTAATATTAAAGGAAATTTACTTTTCAAATAATTAAAACTAATTTTTCATAAAAAGCAAGTTGGCCCTATCGTGTTTAAATTGATCCATTTTGGTTGTTGCCTAAGAGAGTTATCTAATTAATAGATCCTAAAATAACGTGGTTGTTGATAATATCTATAAAATAAGGTGATCAGTATATATATCAAAGTAATTGTTAAGGGTATTTTTGTCAAGAGCAATAAGAAGCATTAATTAGAATGGACACGTGTCAATTTTATAGAACGACATATGTCAATTTATTGTGTCATATATTGTGATTTAGTATATATAATAGATAATTGATTATTATTTTAAAGATAAAAATAAATATTCACATGAATTTTAAATTGATTGAGTTTTCCATAAATTGGTTAAGCAAATAAATTTTTATATCGATAGAATCATTTAGCGTGGTTCAAATAATTGGAAGAATTTTTGGAAGCTAATAGATTGAAGCTTTAAAATGAATATGGAAATAATTTTTAATTGCATGGAACTATGAAAAGTAGGTAAAATAAATAAAAGTCTAATATTAAAGAAAATTTACTTTTCAAATAATTAAAACTAATTTTTCATAAAAAGCAAGTTGGCTCTATCGTGTTTAAATTGATCCAATCTGGTTGTTGCCTAAGAGAGTTATCTAATTAATGGATCCTAAAATAATATGGTTGTTGATAATATTCATAAAATAAGGTGATCAAAATATATATCAAAGTAATTGTTGATGGTATTTTTGTCAAGGGCAATAAGAAGCATTAATTAGGATGGACACGTGTCAATTTTATAGAACGACATATGTCAATTTATTGTGTCATGTACTGTGATTTAGTATAAATAATAGATTTATACTATAATAAATAACTTTAATTATCACATACAAAAAAAAGGATGAATTACATATTCTATTACATTTTTAAAAATAATTACAACAATAGTCCACTCATAAAAATTTTACACAACTAGTACACTTCCATATTTATTTATAATATTTGTGCAATTAGGATTCCTTAATTTAGAGAATTAGTATTCAATTAGAATTCCTTAATTTACGGATTAGTTATACCCATGGCTTCTTCTCTCTCTCTCTCTCTCCTCATCTATAATAACTGCAGTTAGTCATCACCATTTTCTTCATTCAACTTATATGGTAGAACTACTTTGTAAATTTATACTATATTCGAAAGGGAAGACTTGTATCATCTGGAAAGAGAAAAAAAACATATACCAATTTACACCATATTTTATTGTGAGAGATTCCAACAGGAATGTAACATCTAGTGTGACGCCCCCAAAATAGGTCCATTCCATCCAACCCATTTTGAGTCGTCAATAACATGGTACAAAAATAACTACAACTTTATTAATACAACCATAAAACTGTGAGTTTAAATATAAATATTATCTTCTAGACAATATCTATACCCAAATAAATTTTCATCACATTTATTGATATATTATTTTACAAAAATGGTGAGGACTACTAAACAACTCTCTCTAGAACCTTCATTCCATACCCCGACTCGTACTCGCTACATTCTAGCCTCCTAAGAAGAAAAATAGAACAAAAAGGAAAAGGGTGAGCTCAACTAGCCCAGTAAAGAACATTATGACTAAGATAATATAGAACAAATTATCGTTAGTCCTCAACAGGGAAAAATCTAATAGAATACAATAGACAACCAGTTTTAAATCAATCTTCGCAGCGGAAACAACAATTCATTAGAAGAGTTAAGTAGAGAATGAAATCTACTATCATCTATGAATTTAAAAGTCCATCATCGATATTTTATCCCTGTAACATCAATCAATATACATCTTGAATCAAATAGTCATCTTTGCACTACAGGTCAAAGATATTCATCTGTTGGTCTCAACACCTGTTCATCTTTGCACTACGGGCCAAAGATATTCATCAGTTGGTCATGTTCATCTAAACACTTATTTATCTTTGCACTACGAGCCAAAGATATTCATCAGAAAATCATTCATCTTTGCACTACGGGCCAAAGATATTCAGTTATATCATTATTTAGGACTGAGGATGATGAAAAATATTTTAAAGAAAACGAATCCAGTGAAATAAAAGAACAAGTATTAAGGATTCATACTTTAAATAATCCAAGTTCAAAAATACTTCATAAATAACCAGAATGGAGTAAAATTCAAGAATGAAGTTCAAAACATAGATCCAATCAAAGATAGGAATCATAACAGACAATCTTGGACACAGAAAAGAAAATTTAATTTTTCTGTGAATAGTGTCGTATTCGTGAATAGTGCCGTATACGTGAATAGTGTCATATACGTGAATAGTAACTCTGACCTGAAAAGATAGAAATTTTATAAAGAAACATTATCAGGCTTCGTGAATAGTACTCGTGAATAGTAACTCATGAATAGTAACTCGTGAATAGTAACTCATGAATAGTAACCCCGACATAAAAAAGTTCCAAATTTGATAAAAATTTTCAACCAATATTTTGGCATAATGATATTGAAGAAATATTATCATTTGAGAAGAAAATAACATCCTTACCTCAGAAAGAATAGTACTTCTGACTGGAATACTGGATATAGTGCTGAAAGAACTTGCATCGTATAGCAATACTCAAAGTACTAAAATACTCATAAGAATACGCTCAATATATCGAGAGAGAAAGAGAGAGAAATCTTTAGTTTCTGGTGTGATTTTCAATTTTAACCTAAGCACCCTATTTATAGGAAAATGCTTAGAACACCAAAGCAGAAAATTTAATATATTATTAATATATTATATATAAATTTTTATACACACATTCTAAGATCTGAACTTAGTCATCTTGCACATGCTAATGATGCCAACCAAGTATAAAAAACGTTTTTATTATTTAAAATAATTAAAACTTCCAAAAATCAATATTCAGGAATTTCGAAACTTCAATAATTTATAACAAATAGCCCTTTTGTCAGAAAATTTGAATCTCGCATTTTTTTATAGGAAATTCAATTCTCTACAACTTTGCAGAAGAAAGTTTTTCCAAATTCCAAACAGAAATTGACCGAAATCTATAAACGGGCGATTTTACAGTCTATAATCAAATTTCAGTCAAGAAATGGGCCCACGGACATGTTTAACATGTTTTAAACAACTTTTGCAACAAAAATACTTCTTATCCTCATATACTCATATATACCACATTCATTATAAAAATATCCCCATTATTATATTATAATAATATAATAAAATATTATTTTATCAGAAAAGATAAAATATCAATTTTTAACAATTGTCACTTTTAAAATTTTCTCGATCTATATCCACATAAAATCAATATTTTCCTTATCATATAAATCAATAATTAATTATTCATAAATAATATTACAGAATCACAGTACTGGCAACCAGGTCGTTCCCAGGAAATTAAAGTGGGGGCTTTCCAATAAAGATTTCTCCTTACTGGCGCGCAATTAGGTGACCAAACCTCTCTTTAGACATAACTTTCTAGACATTACCAATAATGTTTTCTAATAATATTATTCAGATAATATGAATTATTGCTCCGATAATGAAAAATACTATGTAGTGACAATTATTGAAACAACAGTAATATAAAATATCAACGCACTAATTATTGAATCAATAAAATAAAATACTGAACAGTAACTACTGTAACAATTATTGAGTAGTGCATTCTTACGTAAGAATCAATAATTGGTGCAATATCGTGTGCTACTGTGCAACAACGCGTATTACTGTGTTTTAACCACCGGGTATTCCAACAGTGTTAACGATAACAACTACGCCGTTATTTATAAACAACTTATACTTGTCATTTTTTTCATCCAATCGCTTTCCGTTATGGGGCCCACAAAAGACTGCGCCGTCGTACGAATATTCACCGACAGCAAGAATATTCCACGACCAAACGAATATTTCCCGACAACAATGAATATTTTATAATCACCTGCTTATTTAAAATATTTGCGCATTTTACCCATAACTAACCACATTAATCAAATCAACCCTTATTATTTCAAAATAATAAATAGAGGAAATTAAATTTTATTTATTAATAATTTGGGGTCTTACAACTAGACTCTCCACGTTTAGAGAGGTATCCCGCGTCTTCAACGGGTCTCAAGTTTCCAATACTTCAGGGAGGAGTGGCTAACTTTTTTTCTCGAATTATTAATGTTTCGTAGTCTCATTACAAGCTGTTGTCTTTCACTCTCTACTTCTGCAAACTTCAAACTTATCTCCGAATATCTCTCTTGCATATCCTTCAATTCACCTTCCATTGATTGATTTCTCTCCTTCAGAGATGCCATTTCATTTAATAATTCACTGAGGTTTCCATGATCTCGGGAATCAGTAATAGATTTTTTCAGTTCATTCTCTGATGAAATGTCACCGTCACTGCATAGGTAAACATGGGGATTAGAATACTAAATGCAGTGTCATAAAGTGGGATTCAGACTTGAATTGTTTCAAGTCATTCAAACTTGGGTACCATCGCTCTGTTTCTGACGTTACCATCGCTCTGTTTCTGCAGTTTTTTCATAATACAGTTGGTAGCCAAACCTTCATACCAAGGTAACCAATTATGTTTTATTAAGTTTCTAAATTATTTTGCATGTAATACAGTTTGTAGCCAAACCTTCATGCAGTTGGTTGCCATACATTCACACGAAGGTAACTAATTCATACTGCAGGTGTGAAGATAAATTGGTTATCTTGGTATAAAAATTTGGTTATCTTGGTATAAAAGTTTGGTTACCAATTCAGTTTTATTAAGTTACCAATTTTGTTTGAATGTGATGGAGTTGATAGCCAACCATTCATACAAAGATAACTATTTTATTATTTATGAGTAACAAAATAGTTATGAAAAAATTTCAAAACATTAATAGTTACATTTATTTATTTTTAAACTTTTTGTAGGGCGAATCTTCTTCTTATTCTCATTGGCGTTTTGGACAACGGAGATTTGTGGCGGTGTAGCGGCGGAGTATGTGAGGTGTAGCGGCGGTGTAGCGGCGAACTATTATTTCAAAGTGTATGTGAGGGAGATGAAGATTTGAATTTGAATATTTAAATTTGAATTATTATTTTGAATTTATTTTTGTTGTTAGATCCAAATTTTTGAATTTGAATTATTAATTATGGCAGTTTTTTGTTCTTGATTTTAGGTTTCCTTATTAATGTGAATTGTACTATTTTTGTAATATGTACAATCTTTTTGTAAATATTTGGTTGATGCACTTTTTTTTGTAATTACTTTCTATTTATTGTATACTTGTGTAAATAACTCAAAAAAAAAAGGTTTTATACAGTCCACAAACCATGAAGGGAATCTCAACTTTAAAACCACAGAAATCATTGGAAAAAGAAAGGCAAATCAAAGTCTTTAGCAGATCTGTATAATACATACTCATATCTAATCTAACAATAATTAGGAATTAGGATCAATACAAAAAGTTGAAGCCTGAATTTTTCTACTGACAATACCAAACTACAAATGCAACTACATTGGATATCAAACAGACAAGATTGACAAAAAGGTGGCAGACAAGTGCATAATAACAAGTTAATATTAAAGTTTGTAGGACCATAAAAAGAGTTTTAGTTATAATTAAATTAATCATAATATTATATAGGAGTATAAAAATAGGAAATTATTAAATCCACGATATAAAATATTATTTTCACAACAAAAGTATCGTTATATATCCTATAGCGACAGTGAAAATCGTCGCTATACTTCTACAGCGACATTTTTGTTGTGGAGATAACAAAAAATATTGTGGATTTAACAATTCCCTAAAAAATATTTTACTTATAGTTAAATTCTAAACCTATACCAAAAGACCAAGACAAAAAATAAATTTTGTTTTATTATATATTTATATAGATATAGATTTTTAATTTTAAAAGATAACTATATTTTAATAACTAATATATAAGTGAGAAATTTATTTTAATATTAATTAATTAAAAATCTCCTATCTAAAAACATTAATATATTTTATAATATATATTACACTTTTGAATATCAAGACCCGCCGGCCGCCGTCAACTTCTACCCATACAAATAATGTGAGTACGTCGGGCGAAAGGTTGCTCCGTCCGGTAAAAGTTGGCTTAATTTAAATTTTGAAGTCAAATTAACAAATTTTAGAACCAAAATTTATTTAATTTTTATTAAAATATAAGAAAAGAGATTATAACCACAAAAAATTATGTTTAATTTATTACAACATTTATTTTTTGGAAGTTTAAATATATAAATAAATTTACTGATTATCAAATTAGTTAAAAAAGTCAAACTAAACCAAATTTTATGGGATAGAGTGAATATTAATTATTATTTTCTCATAATATTTTTTCCTATACTTTTAAAATCAATTAAGCTAAATAGCTAAATTGTTTTGGAGTAGTATAAGAAAAAAACCTATTAACTTTTATTTTTATTAATAGCTATTTGGATTACTTTAAAATAAATAAATAAAATTAGAAAGACTATTAAAAAATATTTTAATTGTAATTAAATTATATACCTATATCAAAAGATAATGTCATCCAACCCTATCAATTGGCTCAGTGATGATAAAAGATTCAATTAAAAAAGCCATAAATGAAGATCAAAAAAGTAAATTTTATCTAATTATATATCTATATAGATGTGGTATATTAGTGTTAGAAGGATTAGGGATCAAATCTTCCCATAAGTACAAGTAAGGTGCTGCTCGATAAAATTGGATAAAATTGATCCGAATCTGAATGAAAAAAATTATTTGATAATTGACATGTCTGAAATATCTGAATAATATATTTTTATTATTTTACTTTTCTGATAAAAAATTAAAATTATTGTAAATTTATTTAATATTGTAAAAAAAATACTTTATTCAGCCAAAAAAATGACACCAGGCCATTCAACTCAAATCGTCTAAAGGGCTGATTGATTCAGTCATTTAGACGATTTTTTTTTCAAAACAAACACATTATATGACCGACCGATTCAATCATTCAAATATTAATCAAACAACTTTTTAAGTGCCGGTCTTTATAAAGTGTTCCTTCGAACTAGAAGTGATGCGAAAGGTGAATGGAGCATTAATTTTAATAAAGTATTCTCTAGAGGCAAGGTATAAAGTTAAAAATAATGTTACGGATTTTAAATAATCCCCTAGACGGAAAGTTTCAAGAGCATAATTCTTAAATAGCATAATGCCTTAAATAGCATAATTTTATCAAAACGACGTAGTTTTGTAAATACACGGTGACATTTTTGTAAATACCATGCCACCGCGTATTTACAAAAATACCACCGCGTCCCTCCAAAACTACGTCGTTTTGATAAAATTATGCTATTTAAGGCATTATGCTATTTAAGAATTATGCTCTTGAAGCTTCCCGATCCCCTAGAATGTTATCGATTTTAAATGATAAATGTTAACGACAAGATCTTCTGCCACGTTCCAATCACGTAAGACGTCCTGATCTTGCACAATAAACACGATCAACACCAAAAGCTTGACGGCTTCGACCGTCGAGGGATAGCTCAGGTGTGAAAGTCAGTACAGACAATCACAAGGTTAACAATGGAGAATAAAATATCTAGTGTATTGAGAGAGATAAAACTATCAGTTACCTTTACTTAGAAGACTTTCTTGCTATGATATACTCTTAGACCCGATTTACCGTGTCACCCACTACCATCAGACACAGTTTCCCACTGCAGGTGATTTCAACCGACTGCATGCAGGTTATCATTTTTTTCTGCACTGTTTCTACCGCCGGCCGACTATAATCTCATCCACATTAATGCATGGCAGAGATATCGGTCAACAACAATCCTTTTTTATCATTACCGGTCAAGGATGGAGATATTTAAATGCCTGATGGGTCAGCCCACTGACCCGACCCAATATTGCAAGTACTTAACAAGGATGATACAATGACCAGGCCCAATAACTTTAGGATCCAATAATGATGACTTAATGGATTAGCCCAATACCTTAGCCCAATCCATTCGGCCCAATATATGAAATATCATGACACAACATTGCCCCCTAGTTTTTTTATTAAACAGAAGGTTTAATAAGAAACTATAAATGGTTCATGATATGAAAGGATTTATTAAAGGCCCACAATGAAAATAACTGAAACCCATCCGGTACGATCCATAAAACAAAATAAAATGAGACCGGAGGTCCAACATGAAAGGCCCAATCTGCTAAATACTAGAGACTTAACCCGAACGCTATCCATTAAAATTCTACATTATTACCAGCATTTAATTAGCCGCCCTTGAGTTCTGTGAAATCGTCAGTATAAAAAGCAAATTTCACCAAATGTGACAGTTTTACCTGCTAATTTGAAATCCAGGCGACTACTGACCTTCTCTCTTTCTCTCGAGCTTTCTCCCTTTCTTTGCAACCTATCTCAGGATTCCGAACAAGGTTCGCCTATCCTTATAACTCCTATAAGCATCGTTCTACCAAATCCAAACTATACTAATGGAGCTATAAGTTCTAACCCTAAAGCCGCGACTCCAAGCAAGAATCCACCACCAAAAGCTCTACCTACCCCCTCTAAATTTTTCAGGAGTAAGGAGCGTTACTCTCATGCTAATACCCCTTCTGATATAACGGAGATTGAGTTACGAAGGATCCGAACTCGATATCAGATCCCTGACACTCACCAGGTGAGGGTTCCGAGGTCGGATGAGAAAATGTATCAACGTCCGGAAGGTTGGACGACGGTTCCAATAACTCTGCTTGAGAAGGGGGTTCGATTCCCTCTACACATCTTCCTTATTACCCTTCTAGGGTTCATTGGTGTTGGTTTCGCCCAATTAGTGCCGAGCTCATACATTCATATTCTAGCCTTCATCGCATTCTGCCATGAAGTTGGAGTCGAACCCACTCTCGACTTCTTCTTCACTGTCTACAAAATTGGTCAATCCCGAGAGAAAAGATTTAAAGCCATAAACAAGCACTCTCCGAAGACAGGCGAAAAGTTTGATAGGCGTTCATTGGTCTCCTCCCCTTCCAGTAACAAAGGATGGCACAAAGGGTGGTTTTTCATCAAGGGGCCAGAAATTGCTTCCCTGCCGAGTTGGACCACTGATGAAAAAGTCTCTGTTGATTTTGGGGACATCCCTGAAGAACGCGTGAGTGAAATGATAGAGCTTTTTGACAATTTCCCTAAGGAGGAGTGGAAATACGGACTTCTTACCAAACAAGCTTGGTTGTATAACCACAAATGTAAGTTTCGAATCATTTTGGATATGCAATTATTTGAAATTTCTACTAACAGATTCTGATATGTGATTTTATGTCCTTTGTAGCATCTCTGATTAAGCCAACATCATCGGATGTGAGAGATTTGGAGTATTTTCTGGCTGGAAAATCTACGGAGGCTACTGAGACTCCATTATTGGAAGCTCCACCTGAAGTTAATCCAACTGTTGAGCCCCAGACAAACGATCCAGAAGCTAACGGTCCCCAACCACCTGAAGAATCTCTACAACCTCGTCGAAAAAAGAGAGCCATCCAAAAACCCAGGTCCATGCCAACACCACCAGAACCTGAATCCATCCCGGAACCTGAGACAACCACCAACCCTATATCTGCCCGAGGGAGCTTACTTGATATGCCTCTTGACGAACTGACTCGAGTCCTTCGTGTCAAGAAATTGAGGACTAAAGTCACCACCCTGACAGTTGATGAGCTCCGAGTGCCTCATTCCTCAATCGATCTCCCCCCACCAATTCCAGTTGAGATTCAAGTCTCTGACGATGAAGAACAAGTTGAACCCATTCCAACATTAACCCGTAAAAGGAAACAACCCTCTGACAGCCACCCAAGTTCAGCATCTGCTCCATCACCACTTCGAGAACCCATTCTAGTTCGATCTCCATCCCCGAAAAATATTTACACTGATCCCTCGCCAACTCACGAACAACCCATACCCTCCCCTTCAAGACCATCTTCCTAAGAGTTTCAGAATGAAGCCAAGGCATCACCAACTCTATGGCCTCAGTTCAATGCCAACTTCCCCTTCCAATTATTCAATGCTTTCATCCGGGAAATCGACGATCACCGATTTAGCAACAGCTCGATCAGGGATCTGATCGACGAAGGCATAAGCTATCAAGCAAAGGTAAATAACTTTCCCAATATCTATATCTCTCTTCATGCTTGGATCTTTGAAATTGATTAAATAGTTCTGACCATGTGCAGGCCAATGCTGTTTTTGGGCGTTTACGTCCCAAATACTTAGAAGCCTAAGCTAGAGAAGAAGCTGCAAGAAGAGAAAATGCAATATTGCAGTCGACCTTGGCTAAGGCAAGGCATGGCTGCGATATCGCCATCTTCAACAATGAAGGTCTTCGGAAAGACTTGGCTCAGACCAAGGAAGAGCTGAAGACGTCCAATGATGAATTAAAGTCAACCAAGGATAAACACCAAGAGATTATCAATATGAACGTTGACTTAGTTCAGAGGAATGAGATAAGAATGAAGAAGAATGCAGATCTGAAGGCAACCAATAAGAGCCTGACCAAACTAGTTGAGAAGCTTGAGGTCAATGAGGCACGTCATCTGAAGAGGCGTCAAAAGTTCGAAGAGGAACTTCGGGAACTTCGAGCCCTTCGAGATCTCGGTCCGCCTTTAACTGAAGAACTTCGCAAGCAGATCCAAGAAGAGTACCATAAATCAGATGAGCTGAATAGTGAAATCGCCAAGATGTACTCTGAAGGCTACGAGATTTGCCGAAGCCGAGGCAAGGCTAAACTGGTCGCGGCTAAGGTAGATCTAGCTCTTCTGGATTCTTTCGATGGCGAGCATAATGCTTGAAGCAGTTTGTAAAAATTTTCTATCTTTTTATGTAAAAAGTTTAATACTAATGAAATTTTAATGTTGTTTATCATAATTTCTGTTTACTTCGTTTTTTGTCAATAATTCAATATCAATCAACTTGAAAACTTTATAAGATTCTTTTGAACTGAACTTAAATTGTGAATCAGATAAGGCATATAACAGTTAAGTTAAGAAATGATATAAACCGAACTTAAAGAAATGATATAATAGTTAAGTTAAGAAACTCTCCATGTGTGGCAACTTCTTGGTGGTATCCGCCTTCTCCTTAAGAATATCCGAAGAAAAAGGATACGCCTTCTTCCCAGGAGTATCCTTCACCTGCTGAACTTCAGCCAGTTGTTTTCGAAGCTCCTTTAACTCCTTAACAAGGAACTCAACACTTTCTGGTTGCGAGGAGACTTCTTTCTCCTGAGTAACCTTCTTCTTAAGAGTAGATCGACCCCTTTCACCAGAAACCACTGCCTTTGATGGACTTCTGGATCTACTTCGGCATGTGGCCCTGTCATCACGATGAGAATATTCCCGACGATGTTCCTTTCTTCTACTCTCCGATGCATACTCCCTGGACCGACTTCTCTGTCTGCCATCATCACGACCTTGAGAATCGACAACGAAAAGTACTTTCTTTGACACCTCAGGAGTTCTACTCCTTGATCTCCTTCTCTCCTGAGGTCGTCCTTGAGACACATGAACAGAGTGCTCTGGCTTCTTCCCTTCTCGTTGTTTCAAATCCTTAGGCCTACTACTCCTCTCGGACTGCACATAAGTGGACGCCTCGTCCTTCAGATCAGCTATCCGAAGCATCTGTACGGCTATATCCTCCCTCTGCTTCAGAAGGACTTCTAAAGCTTTATCTGCCTCGTCTGCCATCTTTGCCAACTTGGCAGCCTTATCATCTCGACCACTTCGGTGATGGGTTCTAGGCGGTGAGCCTTCTACCCGTCTTCGGTCCTGGTCACGACCTTTATCAGCAGCAAACACCAACCTCCTTCGAGCTTCACCATGGGTTCTTGAACGAGAACCCCCTGAATCATGCTTGGAAGCCGTACTGTCATGAGCACTTTTTGAGGGACCCAGACGATCCCTGACAGAGACATGTGGTAACGATGAGCTAACAGCCATCGGCTGTCCCTCCGGTGTAATAGTTCTACTATTCACCATACTGTCCGACTTCGTAGAACAAATAAAATTTTGTGATTGAAAACTCAAGGACACTAGAACACAACCCTCCTTCTAGCGTCAATATTAACGCCAAGATCTTCTGCCACGTCCCAATCATGTAAGACGTCCTGATCCTGCACAATAAACACGATCAACACCAAAAACTTGACGGCTTCGACCGTCGGGGGATAGCTCAGGCGTGAGAGTTAGTACAGACGATCACAAAGTTAACAATAGAGGATAAAATATCTAGTGTATTGAGAGAGATAAAATTATCAGTTACCTTTACTTAGAAGACTTCCTTGCTATGATATACTCTCAGACCCGGTTTACCGTGCCGCCCACTACCATCAGGCACAGTTTCCCATTGCAAGTGATTTCAACCGACTGCATGCAGGTTGTCATCTTTTTGTGCACTGTTTCTACCGCCGGCCGACTATAATCTCATCCACATTAATGCATGACAGAGATATCGGTCAACAACAATCCTTTTTTATCATTACCGGTCAAGGATGGAAATATTTAAATGCCTGATGGGTCAGTCCACTGACCCGACCCAATATTGCAAGTACTTAACAAGGATGATGCAATGACCAGACCCAATAACTTTAGGATCCAATAATGATTACTTAATGGATTAACCCAATACCTAAGCCCAATCCATTCGGCCCAATATATAAAATATCATGACCCAACAATAAATATTAAGTAAAATAATGTGAAACATAATATCGAACAGAGATTAAGATATATTTATAATACTCCAATTTCACATCGAAAAATATACAAAAAATTCGTGTGTATATAAAGAATTAAGTTAATAACAATAATATCTTAACTCATGACTTTTTGAGCGAGCTAATAATAATACTTTACAATATTAATGTACCAAAAGGAAAAGAAATGAAGTATTTTATTAACTTTTCAATTTCATAAGGCCTATTAAAACAAAGCATTATGTTAAAAGAAAAAACGTGGTCGGCAGGATTCGAACCTGCGCGGGACGAGCCCACATGATTTCTAGTCATGCCCGATAACCACTCCGGCACGACCACCTGATGATAGAAATTACTGATTGTGTAATTTATCAACATTACCTAAACTTTTTATCCACGAAATAAAGATATTTTAGTAAATAACTGAATGGCGCCTTGCACACACTCCTCATATCCAGTACTCAAAAGTTCAGGGCAACAGACCCATGTCAAGCCGATCCCTGGTTTACTTCTGTAGCATCATTCCCATGCTAAATTCATCAACTTCTTAAAACAAACCCCGCAATATCTTAAATTCCATTATTTAATTACTACACTCTGTAATCTATATTCCAGCCTTTCCCCTCGTTGATATTCCAAGGTTTAAGTTTTTAACTACTTTCTGTATATTCAGTACTGAACAATTCTAGCTTAAAGTTACAAACTTTGTGTATACTTCTTTATATCTGCATATGCTCTTACTCATTTTGCTTATTAGCTCTTTTTTATGATTCTTGTAGGTACCCTTTTCATATTGCTTGATACCCATTTGACTAAATTCCTGTAAGATGGCTTTGACATTTTTTAGAGGGATTCAATATCAAAGTCGCCCTTTTTCTTTATTCCCATCTGCATTTGTTGGAAGGAAACATGTTTTTTTGTATTGTACTATGAAAAACACACAAAGCCAAACCGCAACCCAAGAGAAGCCACCGCCTGAGTTAAAGGCTTCAACAAAGACACAATCCAAAACTTTTGATAAAGTTCTAAAAGATTATGAGACAATCATTGGTATAGAAACCCATGTTCAGTTATCCACTCTAACCAAGGCATTTTGTAGCTGCCCTTACAATTATGGGTCTCAACCAAATACTAGTGTTTGCCCCATTTGTATGGGGTTACCTGGGGCGTTGCCGGTTTTGAATTCGAAGGTCATAGAGTATGCAGTGAAGCTTGGGCTTGCACTTAATTGTAAATTGTCTTTGAATTCGAAATTTGATAGGAAACAGTACTTTTACCCAGATCTTCCAAAAGGATACCAAATTTCTCAGTTTGATGTGCCAATTGCAACTGGTGGGTTCATTGATTTGGATCTTCCGGTCGAGTTTGGTGGTGGGCATAGGAGGTTTGGCATTACCAGAGTCCATATGGAAGAGGATGCTGGGAAGTTGCTTCATACCGTAAATGGGAGTTATTCTCAGGAAATTACTGTCCCTTTGCTTTCTTATATCCATCATTATATTAGCAAATTGTCTCGTTCTTTAGTAAGAATATTATGTTGTCATGGTTCAATCATGTTTATATCTATGACTAATGGTTTATATTGGAAATATAAACGTTCTAGTTCTATAATGATAGTGTTTTGTTTTTGATAAGCAGTCCTATATTATTTGTTGAATTGAATTTTCGTAATTTATTATATATTTAATAAGGTTCTGGTTCCAAATTCCGACTGCAATAAGTGTTACTACTATAAACTTATACTGTTGTTAATTTTGCTATTTCTTTTACATTTACTATTTTATGCAGGTTGATTTGAATAGAGCAGGTGTGCCTTTGCTTGAGATTGTTTCTGAACCTGATATGAGAAATGGAATTGAAGCTGCAGAGTATTCTGCTGAATTGCAAAGGATGGTGCGATATTTGGGAGTCAGTAATGGGAATATGCAAGAAGGATCATTGCGTTGTGATGTCAATGTCTCTGTTCGACCAGTGGGACAGATAGAGTTTGGAACAAAGGTAATCAAGCACTCACATCATTTGTCTTTTTATATGCAAGAAGATATTCTGTGACAACCTCCTGCGACAAAAAATACACATGAAATTTCCACCCCGTAAAAACTCCTGTTGTAATGTTAATTATCTGTATTTTGTTATCTTGTTTAATTGAGCATTAAGGGTGGTGATATATGAACTAGGTTGGTATGTAGCCACTTTCCAGTAGGAGGAATTGTTTGATAAAAAGATGGGAACTGATAAGTGAAATGATATTCTTAAGGTGACATAACGATTTTATGATGTGTAAAAAAATTAGATTGTAAGTGGGAACATATGCAGCAGTGTCTGGACAAAGAAGAATATTTTTTCAGCTCACAATATAGAAAATACCGTGCTTCAATTTTATTCTAAAACAAATAAAATATACTTTTAGGTTGTCTAACATACCCATATTATCTGGAAGCAAACATGGGGGACAAATCAGCTGTACGTGTGTGTATGCGTATGCTTGCCATTATTGCAACCTACTTCAGTTAAGATGCCAAGCATCTATGGTGAACTAATTAAGACGTACTAGTATTACTGATATCATGTTACTTTCTGTTTATTGAGTCTTCTCATTAAGTTTTATATTAAAGACATGCGACAAAGATATGTTTCTAATTAATTTTAGCGATCTCCATACTTGCATCCGGAAATGATAGAATAGTAGAGCTTGATTAATGTTCAGTGATCTCAGATTTGCAGTCTCATGGATCCCTATAGATCTGATATAAATCCTAAATTTGTTTGGAGGCCTTAAATTTGTAAAATGTTCACGCCATGTATAGTAGTTTGCGTGATTTATTGAATCCTGTTAGATGTTATGTTTAATCCCATTTCACATCAACAGGTTGAGATAAAGAACTTGAACTCATTTTCAGCAATGAATAGGGCCATTGATTTTGAGATTTCAAGACAGGCTCTTCTCCACAGCCAGAGACTTGGTGATCAAATTATACAAGAGACTCGTCTCTGGGAAGAGAGCTCGCAGGTTATACTCATCTCTTTTATTTTCTAATTCAACATAAAAAATTGATTTTCTTGGTTCTGCTAAGACTTATGTGCTTAACCTTTCCTATACCGTTAGAAAACAGTTACTATGAGGAAAAAGGAAGGACTTGCTGATTATCGTTATTTCCCAGAGCCTGACCTTCCAGAAGTTAACCTCACTAAGGACTATGTTGATGGCATTCGTGGTTCTTTACCTGAACTTCCAGAAATGAAGCGCCGGAGATACGAGAATATGGGTCTAAGCATGCAGGACATTCTTTTCCTTGCCAATGACATGAATGTAAGTCTGCTTATATGAATGTCCTGTTGGCATCCACAGTTTTATTAATTGAGCTGAAGGTCAAAAGATTACTTTTATTAATGGCTGAAATTTGCGATAATAATGTAAGCTGTAAAACAGTGGTAGAATATATATAGTGGCTGTATTTTCAGGATGTGCCGCAGTAACTGCAAAGAAATGTTTAGTATTCTTGATTCCTATCATATTAGGTATAGGTTCTACTGTTTATATGCCCTTGGTTGCAATTATATGAGAAGTAAAATAAAAAATCATATTAGAATAAATATTTTGTTATCTGACTATCTGTTACAATGAGACCTTGATCAAAATCACATGGCATGTGCATAAAAAGTCCTAACTAGGTGCAGACATGATTGCATTATCCACTAATTCTGAACATTGGAGTTGCTCCATGTATGTTTCACTTGAGATAAAACTTGGACCATCAATATTCAAACTCCTTAAATTATGTTCTGTCCTACAATTTGATTTTATTACTTTTAGGTATTACGTAAAACAGTATCATTGTATAGGCTAAAATGACGGCTGATGGTTTTTGTCCTGTATGAATGAATGTCTCAGGTGGCAGATTTTTTTGATTCTACTATTGCAAAAGCAGGTGACGTAAAGCTAGCTGCAAACTGGATAATGGGTGATATTGCTGCGTACTTGAAAAATGAAAAGTTGTCAATCAATGAGGTCAAACTTACCCCTCAAGAGCTGGGTGAGTTGATTGGTTCAATAAAAAGTGGGACTATTAGTGGAAAGATCGGAAAAGAGGTATTTGTCTTGTCTTGTGCCAATATTTTGCTTTTGCTGTATTTTAAATTTTGTTTGTATATTCTATATCTAGTTAATCATAAAAGTAGATTTTCCTTTAGCTTGATGCTATTAGTGTCTTTTATTGATTGGACATCAGCTTTAAAGTATCCTCAGATTTGGATCTGGGATGAATGGGTTCAAGAGATTTTCTTGTTTAAAAGACTTGGAAGACGAGTAATCCCTTATAGAATTATTAGTAAATTAGTAATTTATTAGGTCCATTTTGAGCTGCCATACTTCTTGAGTTGGAGCTAAATATGGTACCATCTATGGTCTACCTTGGAAACGATGTACACCAACAAAAATGAAAGAAAGCAAGAGAAGAATGAAAAAGGAATAACAAAAGAAGAAAGTCATCGATAGATAATATTTTCTTTGATCATATCATCAGTGTTCAGTTTTATTTTAAGTTTCTTTTCTTTGTGGCATTTGCAGATACTATTTGAGCTACTGGCTAAAGGTGGAACTGTTGCAGGACTTATAAAAGAAAAAGATCTCGTCCAGGCAAGTAACTTCATTTATTTCAGACGCTTTTTATATATTACATTTAAAGCCTTATATACACTGTTAAACATCCTGAATGTTGATCTTTACACAATCACTATGATATAAGGTGGCTTAGTTTAACTTAATAGATCTTCATATACTCATTCCATTGTGGTAGGTATGTTAACTATACCGTCATCTTTAACTGTTCTTTTCTTTAGGGGGAAAAAGTACAGGTAAATCCTGAACAAGGTTGTTAAGTCTTGATTAGGCTGTAATGATGGACTACAGTACCAGATACTGTTTGATAATACTCCATCCCTTCCAAACTAAGGGTCCCATTTTGACTTTAAAAAGTCAATTGTGAAATTCTAAAATTTAAAATTGATGTGATTCATTTAAGTTTTGAAAACAACTTCTTTGTAATCAGTACCACTTTTTAGATAGTTTACAATAGGGAAATGACAATTGCGTTCTAACCTGGGCAGAGCTTGTTAATTAGTCTCTTACTGACTGACTTTAGGACAAGTTTAACTTTTATGCCTCTTAAGTTTTTAACAATGTGGAGAAACCATTTAGAACATAATCTCTGACTAGAATACTTCAATGGTCTAAATAAAGTATTAAGACTAAAAACTACTCTGACCTTCCTTTTCACAAAGTTGATCAAGTAAGCCTGATATTTCTGAAGACTTCTTAATATGTAATAATTTTGGAATTTAAAGTTTGACTAGGTTTGCAGAATTAGTAGAAAACCCAAACTAGTGACATGATAGTAGCTTGATTTTTCTTTAGCAGCATAGCTCTAGAGACGGGGCTAAGTTTTTTTTTTCTTTTTTCTTCATGTGATATGAAGAGAGGTTCCGGTGGCCAATTTGAATAACTAGATTATTTTTTTAACAGATATCTGATGGTTCCTTACATGTTATATCTAAACAGATATTAGATCCTCATGAGATCGAGAAAATGGTTGATAAAGTAATCGCAGATAATCCAAAGCAGCTAGAACAATACCGTGGGGGGAAAACTAAGTTACAAGGTTATTTCGCCGGACAGGTATGTAATTTTGCAAGTTTGACTAGTTTTCCTAATTATGCACTTAAATATTGCCTTCCTGGTTATGCTATCGAGACTATTGTACATTAATTGAATGATCTAAATGCTATAATGTTTAGATAATGAAAGCATTAAAAGGTAAAGCAAATCCAGGGATTCTCAACAAGATTCTGTTAGAGAAATTGAACGCCAAAAGCTGATAACAACACGGGTGAGCATTTCTGTATTAGTTCTGTTGTGTGAAATTATATCATAGTTTTCACTTGCGCTATTTCATAATCTCATCTCCTTGGGTCCATGCAGAGGATGCATATCTTTGCTCAACTAGTGCAGAGAACCGACTTTCCTTGCTTGTGTGGTCACTTGGGGACTCATATGGTCCCAAATGGAAGGTGAAAGCAAATATAGATTGTGCTGAACTAAAATGCATCTTTACACAATGCTCATTCATATTAACTTGGCTGCTTTTTCTTCCAGTCTTTATCTGGTTTGGAGTGCCTCCTTATGTTACTTGAAACAAAATAATTGCTAGTTTTGAAGTGTTTCATAAGCGTACTGTTTGAATCAATATAGTAAAGAAACACAACATTCATGAATATAGAATCTATCTATTAATGATAACTTCATGGGCAGACCTATTTTCTTATAGGTACCATATTTTGTATGTTATTTTTCATTTTAATGGTACAATATATATTGATGTTTATTTTGTTGTTCTCTTTTCCCTTCTTTTTTTTTGGGACGAGTATATATAGAAAGAAATTCAGGTAATTTTATAGAGGAAAAAAAAAACTAGAATTTAGACAGAGCCTCTTAGAAAAGGTGGCATTGACCTGGTCCTGAACCCCTCCCCCCCCCCCCCCCCCCTATAAATAAACATACCCACCAATTTAGCACACAAGAGAAAACATCCATTTGTGAATCACAAAATGAAGGCTAACCCTTCAATGGTCATATACTATTTGCCAAAAAAGCAAAAAGGTCTAAGATATGATCAGCTCATGTCAATTTTTTTTACCACCCTTTCATTTCTGTACCTTCTCCAAACACCCTTACTATTAGGTGGTGGTGCATGGTAGTGGTGGTGGAAGCCATTGATGGTTGTAAGTGGTGGTTATAGGCTATGGGCATTGAAGGAGGGAAATCCGCCCCGACACGGAAAGTGATGGTGATAGCGGATGCCACCCGGGAATCAGCCGCCGCACTTCAATACACACTCTCCCATGCAATCCTTGAGAATGACACTTTGATTCTCCTCCACGTTGAGAATAATAACTTTTGGAGAAACACATTTTCGTTCTTTAGGAAACCATTACCTACAAACCAAATTGTTGCGTCCACGACGGAAAGTGGCGGCAGCGGTTGGGTAGATTTGAGCTTTCTTGAAGCAATGAAGCAAGTTTGTGAGAAAGCTCAGTCAAAAATTCAGGTGACCACAGAGGTGGTGGAAATGGATGGAAAAGACAAGGCTAATGTTATACTTGCTCAATGCACTGAGCATAGAATCGATCTCCTTATTATAGGACAGCGCCGGAGTCTATCCAATGCAATCCTAGGGTATGTTTTTTGCCTTCAAGCTCATTGCATGTTTTCATTTCCATAGGCTAGGCAAGCAAGAAGTGTTGCTTCCTTTGGAACCAACAAAATTTTAAAAATAAAAAAATGGGAAAGGAAAAGGAAAAGGAAAATAAATGATAAGTCCAATCTAAGTGTGGCATCCTTGTGTTATCTCCCCAAGTATATCAAAATGATAATGTCTCTATCTTACATTATTTTCTGAAAAACAATGATTTACTCCGAAATATACAAGATGAAGGTTCTCTGACTTTATTTGTCTTTTCATATTAAAAAAATAATAATAATCAAAATTAAATATACAATTTAATTTTTGAGGTCAAAGGACAGCACTATTTATTTAATTTTAGTTGATACATTATTATAATTATATAGTATATAATAAAAATTATTAATCATAAAATTTATTTCATTCTAAACAAATTTTATGAATAGTTTAAAAGATTATTTATGGCCTGCCCCAAAGTAATTTGCTTTGATTACAACCCTCTCGCTCTCTCTATAATACTCAGTTTTAAGATTATATTTTTTTTAATGCATCTGTAAATCAATGGATTGTTTAATTTATTAATAGTGAGGTCATGATGATAAATATGAAGAAATTGTGTTATTTAACACCATTATAAAAAGAAACGACGACTATTTATTTATTTTTGTTTGAAACGGGAGAGAGGGAGAGGTTTTGATATTTTGTATTTGGATTAATAAATATACGAGTCCTTCTACAAAGACATGTTTATTGGACCGTTATATTGAACTTTTTTATTTTTATTTGTTTTTTCTTGTGACTAAAAAAATATATATAGTATTTATTTTAACTTGAATTTTTACAGAATATGTATAGTATTTATTTCATGTATCTAAATTACACTCAAAATATCATATTATGTAAAAGTTTCAGACATTTTTGAGCCGCAAGAAAAAATAATAATTAAAAATGTCCAATAAACATGTCACTGAAGACTTAATTGTAAATATATATTGTTTCAGGAAGCAAAAGAGGAACGGATCGTTAAGAGGAACAGACACGGCAGAATATTTGATTGAGAAAAGCAAGTGCACCTGTGTAGCAGTGCAGAAAAAGGGCCAAAATGCAGGCTACCTCCTCAACACCAAAACCCAGAGAGATTTTTGGCTCTTAGCATAACTCCACATTTATTTATCACTTCTTGTTCTACTTGTAAATTGCAGAAACCTAACCTATTACTGCATTTGTTTTGCTACTCTCAGCAATTCATCATCATTGTTTGTCAATAGAAATAGATCCATTATTCACTTCTGCTTTTTCTAAAACACTTCCCCATTTTGGTTTTCTTTTTTCTTACACATGCTAGGTTATTATCAAGAAAAACTAGGATGAAATGAAAAAAAATACTCTCTGAATACCATAGTCTCCTTCAAAATACGATGCTAACTCAACCAGATTTAACTATATCTTTTAGGACGTACTAGGTTTTGGGTAAACATATTGTGGACCAACTAAGCGATTTGAAGAAACCTACTCCTACTCTATCCGTACCAATGTATTGAACCGCAATCCATGAAACACTATTTCAAAGTTCATCATGCATGGGTTGTTCTAATGCTACCTCCTCCACCCCTGGAACTGGAATTGCATTCTCATGTACTCGAGCAAGGTTTATTCCATCTCCAGGCCCGAGTCCAATATCTGCCTGACCAGCCATACCAGCTTTTATGGCAGCTGTAACCGTTCTCTGCAACTTGAGTATCCCAACACGTTTTGAAACAACATAAAGGACAGCCAAGGAGAAGAAGAGAAATCCAAGAATAAGTATCACCCTACAGAATATAGAACCAGACCTCAGACTTGCAATTAAAGAACCGAGTAACTCTATTCAATAGGCTTTAGGTTTGTTTATACCTGTCAAGTACATCTTGGCGCTGCATAGTGGAGAGCAGATTCCGAGTTCGCATTAGCAGTGACCGGTGCCCTTTGTATTCACTTTCAGCCTTCCTTAGTACTCCAGTAGATTCCTCTGTAAAAGCAAATGTATACATTATCTAGTACACAAGTTTAAAACACATGAAGCGCACAGAACTAAAAAATGCTTATAATAGGTAATACTCCATTAAGCACAAATCATATATGCTTCATAGTTGAGAGCAATACTACAATCATCTAGCTTGACTAAACAACAAAGATTTCATGACATGTGTACCATATAAGCAGCTAAACGAAGAGAAGATGAGAAAGTAGAATAAAACATGGTAATAAAGACAATATAATTATGTGAAAATTACAAAGATACAATGGATGCATGAAGTATACTAAGAGCTGAAACCCTTGCAAAAGAGTTTCTATTCCCCTATTTCCCACCATGGCCTATAATTATTGTCCCTATTCTCTTGCACAAACACCACCAATCAGCAAAAATCTGAACTCTTGTAAATGCATAGAAATCCATGACAAGCACCTTGACTATCTGCTTTCCACCAAATTGGCAGGACTATTGTCCCTAATATCAAACTCAAACAAAAGGGCTCGTCTCAAACAAATGCTTGTCATCTTCACCCTGCCCTTATACTCCCAAAATTGAATAAGAAAGAAAAAAAATCAACCCTATATCACCATACCATCAGAAATATGCTATTGGTCACTAAAACAATCTATTGGAATATGTCAAAATAGACTATAAGAAATTGTCTCGTGCTACAAAGACCAAAAAAGGAAGCACAACCACCTATAACTACTAAAATTTAATGGAAATTACATCCATTTGAACAACTCCCTGCCATTTCACTTGAACAATCCATTTATAAATACAACCATTTTCATTCTGCAACTGAATGCTCCAAATTTGACTAGACTGCTGACATAATTATGAGTCCCCCCCCCCTGTGTTTAGGATAATACAGTTGTTGAATCATAAGATTTTTTGATTACAAATTCATAGATAAAGTCACAAACGTAAAGTAATAGATGACAAAAGAGTGATAAATAGTAGTGCAGAAGTAAAAGCAGGGAAAAAATTACCAAGGAACAACGACATAATCCCACTAAAATATAACCATCTCTGGTAACGAAAAGAACTTACCAAAAGCCGTAAGTGTGCTTCCACTTCTTTCAACCTCCTGCAAAAAGTACACTAGAACCGTGAGAAATCTCAAGTGTCCATCATATCAAAGAAGTTAAACATAAAATCATTAAAAATACACAAGATAAAAAAAAAAGAACAATTAAATCAAAGATACTAACCTGAACCATCAGTTGCCGAGTACGGCGAAGGCTATCTGTGATGCTTTCTGCCGCAGTTGTCATTCCAGCCTTTGTTCTGATATAGAGTTACAAATCAGTCTTTATTTGAAACAATGACACCTCAGTTCAGTAAAGAATCCGACAAACATATATACGGCTGCCTATACCACAAATATTGCGTAAGATATAAAATATCAAGACAATACAAGTGAACTTTTCTCACTTAAAGCAAGAGTGTAGTACATACTGTAAATTGCGCCTACGAATAGTGGACTCTTCTCCACCTCCCAAAAGCAGCTCCCTCTACATTTAACCACATCATTTTACCCTCAAACATTACAATTTTCCTCAGGTAAAATGGAAAAGGTTTTATAACCTTAAGCCATTGATAGATAACCACTAACCAAAAAATAATCCACATTGCATTATTGATGTATACAAAATTTATCAGATTAGCCAAACACCAAAATATACTAAAGCTAAATAGCAAAATCTTAAAGGGTGAAACGGTTACCTCTTCCTGAGCAGCTTTCCTCATGTTTGCCTTTGCTTGCAAATTAGCATTTCTTAAACTCAATCGCAAACTACATGATAATAAGAAATGCAAATATTATTAGGTATTAAAATTATACACACACGTCTATAGAACAACATTTATATAACTATCTAGTCTGTTCAGCTGCTCAGATTTGTTATAATAAGAGGGGACAAGGAAATTGCAAAGGAATTTACTCTTCGTAAACATGAAACTGAACTACTGGCAATCAAATAAACTCGACTAAATAGTGTAGTCATGTTGAATCAAAAATTACAAATTTCCAAGTTCTTAATCAACAAATAAACTAACGCCACGAGAAATTATGAAGTAGAAAGATACAATTTTGTTAACAATCCACAAACTTAATATTAACATTATAATTGAAATTATATATTTCATTAGTTATAAAACTACACTTGATAATTATGATGATAGTAAAGAATACAAATCCAAAAGTCCCCCAAAATTTTTAATATAAAATCTATCACTAAAATCAAATGCAATGTACTGTTAAATCTGCAAGCACCAAGCCCAATAATTTCAAATTCTTTTCTTCAACACTATCTCCTCAACCAAACATAAACCAATGCCATAAACTTAATCCCCAAAACAAGACGAAATAACAGCAGAGATTCACATATACACATATCTAGAGACATTGGCGGAATTGGGGAAAAGTGTACCTTTGGATTTGATTTTTCCAAGATTTAAGCAAGGACTGAGCCGCCTCAACTTGATCATCGGAAGGGAGTTGGGGAGCAAGAAGATCGAGCTTGAACTGCAACGAATTGAGCAAAGCCAATCCGTCGTGAACCAGACCATTCAATCTCGGCAATGAATTTTTGCTGGTAGTAGAAGATTCTCTGGATTTTCCGAATTCTTGGATCGATTTGATGTGTTCTTGAGTTTTGCCGTATGTTTCGTCCCATTCTTTCTTCGTCTTCACATATTCCTCCACAACCTCGTCCATTTTTAGTATTTTGTTTTGCTGCTCAGAAATGGTGGTGGGCAAGATCTAATGAAATTATGTAGATTAAGGAATTAGGACTCTGATCTTCCTAGGCGGAAGGAGTACTTTACTTGACCAGAGAAAACTGAGGACCAGGTCCAGGATTTTTGGTGATGTAAAATAAAATAATATAAAAAGAAAAAGAAAAATTAATTTTTTAGTTATAAAAAATTGATATTTTCACCATCATTTATCATTTTAACGTGTAAAAATATTAGTTTCTATTTTTTATCTTCATATTATTGATTTCATAATATAAAAAAAAATTAGATTTTATATTTAGATTATTAATTTCTTATGTTTTATGTAATATGAAGATATAATAATAAGAAATGCAAAAAGTTATGTTATTTTATTTTTTATAAAATTTATTTATTTTTGGATGTTTGACAATAAAAGTAGTCAAATTTTTAGTTAATTTTTAATTTTTTGCTTGTTCATTAAAAAAAATCAATAATAAAATTTGAATTCATAGGCACTTTACTTGGATAAAACTATAAAATAAGTACAAAAAAAAAAGAAATAATAATAATAATAATAGTAAATTTTTGTTTGGTGAAGTTGATATGGTGGGTCAATTACATTCTCACTCTGCATATATAAGTTGAGGAAAAGGTAAAAGTTGATATAGAGCTTTTTGCTTTTCTTCAGGATTTGTTATACAGACAAGCTAATAAGTCGAAAAGTTGAAATAAACAGCACCTAGCTTTGCATGAGTCTCCTTCATTTCTTGCGCAGCTTGATCAATATTGTCAGTGGCGGAAGCAGAACATAATTCAAGGGGGGGCAAAATACATCAATAAAAAAAAATTATTTATTAACGCTTGAAGAGCTTCTTTCGGTTGTACGAGTGAGAGCAGGCAACTGTATCCTGCGAGTCTGCATATTTTGAAAACGTCTCAAAATTTATTCGTTTTCAATTGTTGAAAAAAATATCTTTCTCAATATAAACTACTAGACTGTCATTCATCCACTCGTCTCCCATTTTTTTTGTATAATTTATCAATTATTCCTAAATTTATCAATTATATATAATTATAAAATAACAGAAAATCAATTAAAAATAATTTCCTAAGTTGTATTCTAGCATCAATTATTCCTAAATTAACAGAAAATCAATTAAAAATAAAATCAATTTAGGCTAAATTAAAAGTAAAAAAATACTTAAATTACATACCAAACTATGAAGAGGGAAGAGAAGGAGATGAAGCACAGTCCACAGAAGCAGACAACCAGTGGGGAAGACCGGCAGTGGGGAAGACCGGAAGAGAAGGAGATGAAGCTAGCGGCGGCCGCCGGCCGGCGATCCGAAGAGGGAAGATCGAAAGAGCTTAGGGAAGATCAACGGGCAGTAGGAAGTAGGAACTAGGAACTACTAACAGGAAGGGGCTGGAGAAATAAGCCAAAACCTAGAATTTTTTTTTTTTAAATTTTGACAGTGAAACGACGTCGATTCACTGTAGGATTAAAAAAAAAAGGAAGAAAGAAGATCTGAAGATGAACGGAAAGAAGGAATCGCCGAATCGCAGTTGTCGCCACTCGCCGGTGCCGGCGTGCCGCTGCCCCCCGCCCCTGCTCGGCTGCTCCGGTGCTCCCTACTCCCTTGCCGGCGCCACTGTACCAGGGTCAGTTGCCCCCCCCCCCCCCCGCCCCCCTAGTTCCGCCCTGAATATTGTAGTACAGTTCACCATTTAATTAACTTAAAGGAAGATCATTATGCAAACAGAAATATGAAATGGAAAATAATTTAAAATTACACGTTTGATTTGCAGCAAACTCTTAAGAAAATTAAAGCAACCTCATTTACAAAGTAAGAAACTGATGTTAAGCAACACTATGCAGTCATGTATGAACCTGTGTAGGACAGAGGAGAGCTAGAGCTAAAGCTAAATTGAATATGGCTTACAAGAAAGGAACATAAGAAGAATCAAGGCAAAAAGGTGGTGCCAAAATAACAAAATGTAGGCACTTCACTTCCAAGAAAAAAGCCACAAAAACAAAAACAAACATGGCAGAATACTCGAACTCTTTAATATCTCTATTTTCCTATGCTATTTCTTCAGCAGTGATATGCTAAATGGGCTTAGACTTTTGTCTGTCATGTCTTTCTCGGAACCTTGGAACTGCAATAAATAATTGACTTGAATTAGAAGGGAAGGAAGCAAATAACATTTGCGAGATAGTCACCATAATACGATAACATTTATGTGCATACCGAGTCCATTAGAATCAGAGGTCTTCATAATTCTAAGCCTTTTCGCGGTGTTGAGAAACATCCTTGGAACAAAATACAAAAAAGGAGATCACATTTATGCATGAGAGGATAAAAGCTGTATAAATCATCAACCACAAATACATTACAATTGATATTTCTTCTTTTCACATTTCTTTGTTCCGGGTTTCTCATATGTGCTAGGGTCAGAATCGTTTGATTCATTCATACAAATAGTCATGTATTATATCAGATCTAACATCAGAGTATCAAGGCATATTTTGATTGGCATAATTATGTAGTAATGGGTTTTAGTTGTATACCCCCATGGAACATCTCCAACGAGCATCCAGTCTCCTTCTTTATCTTCGTAAGTGAGCACAAATTCAGAGGATCCATCCAAAAGTTTTGAGGGTTGTACTGTTTGTTTCTTCACACCACCAGGTCCTAATTACACAAGCACAATTTTACTATGAAACAAAAACAGAAAGCAACAGGTAAACACAACTCATTGGTCAAAACTTAAAAGCCCTTTGACATCAAATCTCTCGCACAGAAGATGGACCAAAGCAATTATTTATTATATCATTTTTTTAACCAGGTATTATATAGTTAAGCAAGGTATGTAATATTAATTAAGCAAGCTTATAAATATTTTTAAGCAATACTTGCATTCAAAGTCGTCTTTGGCCAGTGAATATGGTGAAGGAAAGGGAAACTACAAGAAAGTCGAAACCAAAATTCTCCAAAATGCTGCTAACGTTCACCAAAAGGAAAAAAATATGGAACATTGGAAAAACTTCCCGCACTTATGTTTTCCTTTTTCTTCAGTTTTAAGTAGTGCAACCAAATATTTTCCAAATAAATAAATAAAAATAAAAATAGTGCAACCAAACAAGAGAAGATAAATTCCCTGGTTATTTGAATTCGTTTCCCTCAACAAATTAATGAACAAAATATACGACAGCAGCTTGGTTTTTGAAACTAAGAACATACATACAAAAAGGAAAAAGAAGGGCAAGGACTTACGGATAGAATTGATGGTTGTTGAGGGTCTGAAGAACATGTCCTCTAGAATTTGGGCTAATGTCTCATAGCAAGAATGAGCACTCAAATCCACTTTCCTTCCTATTTGTAATCCATCCATATTCACCTTCACAAACCCAAGATGCCCTCTTTCTTTAACAGTTGTATCATTGTTGTTGCTACCATGGTTGATTTTCTTCTTCAAAGTATCTTCTTTACGTGTATCGTTCCCACCCACTCCCTTATGCTCTTGATCACCATTTTCATTCTTTTGGTTGATCAAGCTGTTCATCCTGTAAGCCCTTATAGGTGGCCATCCCACAACCTGACTGTTTTCAAAAAAAAAAATATAAATGAATAAATCTAACCTAGCAAGCAATAAGAAATAAAAAAGTAGTTCTAAGTTCTAACACACGTGCTTTGACTCAATTTAACCTATAAACTTGAGCACTTGTTCTTGGGTCTATTCACGTATATTTGTCCTACATTCCTTTATTTTCCAATGTGAAATACTTGCCTCACACGTGTATACTTGCAAACATATTTACGATCACCCCTTTGTTCCCAAGCATAATCTTTTAAGCAAGTTTGTTCTCGGTCTTACTTTGGATGATATGGCATTCTTTTGATTCTTTTAATAATTAAAACTCTTTTACACAAAATTATCTCACCACTGAAAGTTTGTTGGGCAGGGACTGAAAAAAGAGAAGAAATATTACATGTCCCAATCAAAGAGTTCCACTTCTAGTTACAAACAAGTTGAAACTTTTGTACAAAGTATTGAAGAGTATTATACAGAAAATATATAACTGAAAATAATGAAAAACACGAAAAAGTAAAAAATCTAGCAAACAGGCAGCCTCATTAGTTTGCAATGAAATTGTCTTCAACCAGAATAGAGCTTTGATAAAGAAAAACTTAAGGAATCAAATAAACAACAAAGAAAAAGCATCGGCATAAAACAAACCACTAAAGAACACATACAAATATTTACTCTGTCCAAAAAAAGAGTGCTCTTCTGTTTTTTTCCCGTATGTTAGTGTTGGGCGGTTGGCATACGACACACATAGACATGATATTTTTTAATAAAAAAATTTCCCATAATAATTTTTAATCACTAAAACTTAATATTGAAGAGAAAAAAAATGAGAAGATTTTCTTTTACCTCCCTATTATTCTAATTCTACAATCACATAAAATACATTAATCCTAAAGTTATTAATTATGTACAACACATGTCATTGTATTTTGTCCATAGGATTAAAAGAAGAATCATAAATCATTTTCAACATAAAAGGCTGCAGAATCATTAGTAGAAATTCCCATACTTCGTATAACTGAAAAAAATCTAACTACTGTAAAAGTGATTTCTACAAAAACAAGTTGTTTCTTATTGCAAGTGGACATTAGAATAGGTAAATCTAAATGACGTGTCTACTCTCAACAAAACTCAACATGTTTTCGTCTTAATATAAAATTTTCCCCATAAAAAATTGTAGAAACCAGCTCTAAAAAACAGAATATCAACAGGAAAATGAAAAAAAAAGGAAAGAAAAATAAGAAATTAAAGTTGAAGCAAATTAACATGAAAGATTCACTTGGAAATTAAACTATACAACAATAAATAACAAAAACTGATGGTGGAGATTTAATGGAAAAATAAAATTATGTACCTGACAGCTGGGGAAGCAGAGTATCCAACCTCAGGAGCACCAACACAATCAGCTCCTCTTTTGGTGCCAGCAGATGAACAAGGAAAGTATTTTGCAGTTATTATCTTCACATACTCATACTTACCCTTCACCACCCCAACACCGCCGCCACTACGGAGGCTCAAGCCAAGACCCAGTTCGAGTTCAGCCTCATCTTGGTATGAAGACGACATTTTCTCCATTTCCGACACACCGGATCAACCACCGCCGCCAGGGCCGCCTACTAAGCCTAAAGTTGCTTCCATTTGTATGAATAAGAAGATATATATCAAGAAATTGATGGGGGTTAGTTAATTTAAAGGTTTTAGTTGTTGAGGTAGAGAAAGATTAGAGAAAAAGAGGAACATGCAAAGGATCTGGGGAACTAAAAATAGGAAGAAAAAGAGTAATACTCCCTAGCTTTATTCGTTAATGGACTTTTTTACGGTCAAATTAGCTATATTTAAAACTAAAATTTATTTTTAAATTTATTAAATATAAACATAAAATTGCATTCAATACATTATCAAAATTAACTTATTTAATTTTAAAAATTTTAATATATTTATGTAATTAATTTTAAAATTAATCATAAAAAATCGATTAAAATAAATAAAGTCGGACAAAAAGAGTAAAAATTAAGAATAACATTAAGAGTCTCAAATTTATTGATAAATATATAATGATTAAAAATTTGATAATTCTAATGCTCTGTTTAGGAACAACTTATAAATTGTTTTTTAAAATGATTTATAAGTCATTTTAAAATACGTTAAGTTTGACCAAATATAATGTTTATTTTGTCTTTCTTTTTATTAATGTCTTTTTTAATAATCTTTATATTTATTTTAACTTATAAATCATTACGACCTTCATAACTTATTTAAACTTAATTTCTGATTTACAAATCAAATTGATGCTAGAACTACTTATATATTTTAAGTTAGAAATTATTTTAAAATAAGTCATTCTTGAAAGGTCAAATTTACCTAAAAACTAAAAGTGGATGGAGAGAGTGATAATGGTGTAGGAGTAGGGGGACCAATACGTCTGGTAGTGCGCCTACCACACTCACAGTGTCTCAAGTTTCAACCTTTTACTCAGTTAATTCTTAGCTCCTCCATTATCAGGCCACATTTCTTGAATCATTCCTCTAATGGACTAGTTTTATAGTATTACAAAGGATCTTTTTTGAGGCCTACAATAGCAAGAAATCGGGCGTGCGATTTCTTTAAACAACACATGATTACCCATTGCCAACTAGTTTTAATTTGTATAGTAATTTAGTATACTAGTAGTATTCAGTTTCCCATTTAAATGAAAAATTAATTTAGCACTCAAAAAGGAAAGTACATTTGATTGCAGAAAGAATGTCTCAACTGCCATTTGATAAGAATAACTTTGTCACAACACTAATGCTCTCTATCCTATAAACAAGGTCAATTTAGGAATTCCCTTTGTCTAAAATAGTACATTTTATTAGATGAATAGTATTGTTTCTTATAACATCTCTGTCTCAGATTAAAATATACTAACAAAATTTGTCTGTCTATAAAGACTTCAAGTTACTAACAATAGTACATTCAGTCATGACTTTTGGATGAGCCTTGTGGTGAGTTAAGATGATCCTAGAGGTTGTTAATTCAGTTCTCGTAGAGGACAATCATTTTATTAGACCAATAGTATTGGTTCCCTGTCCCATATCAAAATATATGAAATTTTTGTCTGTGTATAAAGAATTAAGTTACTAACAATAGTACATTCAGCCATGACTTTTGGGTGAGTCATGTGATGAGCTAAGATGATCCAAGAGGTTGTTAATTCAGTTCTCATACAACAATTACAATTAGTCATGAACAAAGTTGTGAAAATCTTAAACTAAATGATAAAAGCAAGCTAAAGGGGGTTAAAAGTTTTCAAATTAAGTTGAGTCTCTTTTACAAGCAAAAGCAATATATTCTAATGTCACTTATATATGTTCCCTTTGTTTCTTTCTTTCCTTTGTGTTGTCTACTATTTAGAAGACAATGAGCACATAACCTTGCTTTGGAAAGTAGGGACCTATACAGGTGCCTCACCTGTGGGCTGGTGGGCACAACAAAATTAAAAGCTTTTTGGATAATTTCTTTTAAGAAAATTGATATTTTCACACGATTTTTTGATATTTTCACATAAAACTCGTTGTTATACATCTATAGTGACACTTTTCATACGAAAATATTAAAAAGTCACATGAAAATATAAATTTCCTTTAACTAGTGTATAATAGTAAAAGAAAAAATTTGATATGTATTGTTAATGTCATGGCATACACAGTGATACACTTATGGCTATCAAGTACCAAATGTTGGACCACATGAATACAATTTTGTTTTTTTAGAAATAATACCCTTTTTCTTTTTGTAAGAAAATGATTAATTAAAGGTGGGAATCATTATTTAAAACATATCTTTTTTCATTTGATATAGGTTGCTACTCTCCTTTTGTACTAATTCCTAACATTTTTGTGATTTTATATATATACTTTCTTTGTTCATAAAAGATATTTCTATTTTTTTAATTCTTATGTTCACAAACATAAATAGCTCTATAATTCATTTAAATAAAAAATACATTAAATTTAAAGGTGATTATTATTTTGTTGCTTAAATTGAGACTGTGACATCTATTTTGGTTGGAATTAGGGAGTAGCTAGCACCCCTATTACCAAGGTACCCTTATTTTAAGCTGGCCTGGCCTATCTGTCTAGTTTGCCAAAGAGAATTTAATAGATTTTGTCCATCTATCAATTTTTTAGGATAACAAAGTCCAGAACTGATAATTTTATTTAAGTAAAAATGTTGAATTTTTTACAATCTCATTTTACATAAATAATAAATAATTTTCACATTTACGTCCCCAAAAAGATGATTAAATGTATAAAAAATATTGCCCCTAAAAGGATGAGATAAATTATATAAAATGAAGGGTAAATAAGTCATTTAATGTGGTCAATTAATATAAAAGATAAAAATATTCATCACTTTATATAATCTTATGGAACTACAAAGTTGGTATATATTTTGAATTTTATTTATTTTTTTCTTCTGTACCACACAAACACTCCCACAACTCGAACCACCAACTGATTTCTATCTTTTGGAGGCAAAGGGAATAATTAATATTTTTAGAAAATGGGCCAACCGGGTACCCGGTTGACACGCCCCGTCAACCCGTCTTTATAGCTCCAGTGCTTTTTTAGCTCGTTAATTTACTAGTAATTTTGAACTGGTTATAAAAAAAATAGTAATTCTACGTACACAAACTATTTTATAAATATTTTATAAACTGTTAATGTGACGTACTCCACTTCAGCATATATTGATTAATAAATTGTTTCAATGTAGTCTTCGGTCCCACACAATATGCTGAGGTGGAATATGTCACATCAACCGTTTATAAAATATTTGTAGAATAGTTTGTGTCTCTAGCATTATTCATAAAAAAACTAAAATTAAAAAGGGAGGGTGTAAAAACAACAAAATATTAGGCAAAGTTGGAAATTGAATAAAGTTGCAAACTTGCAATACAATTTATGGTCTTAGCTTTTGTAAGCGATGAAACTATTTGTACTAATTTATTATTATTTTGAATAATTTATTTTATAATTATTTTTTATGAACTATTTGATATCATTTTTAAGATATTTTGATACCTCAAAAATAATTATATAATAAAACTTTTCTACTTTGGATTATAATTTATTTTCAAATGTCTCGGAAATGATAAAATATGTATTATAAAATTAAATAACGAACTAATTATAAAATAAAATAATTCAAAACGATAAATGGTAACTATCTAAATGTATTATGAAGTTTATTATTTTTAAATATACATAAATTTAATTTAAAATTTGTTGAACTAATTTGTAAAAGTTAAAAATTGGACTCTTTTTATTATGAGAATAATACTTGAGTCCATTATGTTGTTGGACTCCGGCCATTACAAAAAGGGTCCTTTACAATAATATACAACAATTAGAAAGTATTTACAAAAATAAAACATACACAACATAATTACAAAAATAAAACATACACAATATTACGTTGCTAAAATTAGGGATCATTATCTCCCTACAATTAAGGATCACTATCATTATCTCCCTACACATCAGTTATCAACTTTCATAATTCCAACTAACCGCACCTAAATTCGAGCAACTGAACAAAACATTCAACTTTGATATCAGAAAAACAGATCAACGACGTATCTACCGGAGAAGACGAAATCTCTTGTCGCGACGAAACTCTGAGATCGGAGAAGAACATAAAAGATCGACAGCAACTTCAAGATCTGTAACTAGAAACTTACTGCACTGATTGTTGATCATACTACACTAATTGTTGATTCGTTACAAATCACCATGACCGAGGTATTTGAGTTTCCAATTTATATGCATAGTGTTACCTCGTGTTTACTACGTATTCATCTATTCGTTACCTTTCTCAAATTTTTTCGCTCATTAAATGGTCACAAAGTCAGAATAATGAATGTTTTGAAAGCAAACTGCATTTGAAAATATGTTTTATATTCTGGTTACTAAGTACATATAAATTGGTTACTGTTTATTATTGATTTGGTTACTATATAATGTTTATTTGCTTGCTTTATAATTTTAAAGTTTATTCTACTGATGTTTTTTATATTAATGATTACTTATTAAATACATTGGTTACCTTCTTGCACTGTTGGTTACTGTCTAATCTGGATTTGGTTAGTATATAATGTTGACTTGGTTACTGTGTAAAATTGGAATTGTTACTGTATAATATTACCCCAGTTCATGTTCTGGTTACTAATATTATGTAGTTTGGTTACCGTCTAACATTAAGTTGGTTACTTTACATATCATAAGCTAACAGTAACAAAAAACATACTAAAAGGTTGCTTCATCTAATATACCGGTCGGTGGAATATCGCTTATATTTTGAAATTTGATTGACAATGTTGTTGTGTATTATACAGTTGAATGATTGACAATGTTAAATGCATTTGAAAATATATTTTATATTCTGGTTACTAAATACATATAAATTGGTTACTATTTTTTATTGATTTGGTTGATGCATAATGTTTATTTGCTTGTTTTATAATTTTAAAGTTTATTCTACTTGTGTTTTTTATATTAATGATTACTTATTAAATACATTGGTTACCTAGCTTCCTGCAACTGTTGGTTACTGTCTAATCTGGATTGGTTTGTATATAATGCTGACTTGGTTACTTTGTAAAATTACAATGGTTACTGCAAAATATTACCCGAGTTTATGTTATGGTTACTAACATTATGTAGTTTGGTTACTGTCTAACATTGAGTTGGTTATATATGGTTACTGAACAATTAAATGTATATAGTTACCTATGTATGAACAATTATATGTATATGTTTACTGACTAATGCTGAGTTGGTTACTGTTTAACATTATTTTGGTTACTGAATAATACTGATTTGGATACTATGTAAAAATATAATGGATACTCATTAATGATGAACTGGTTACTGCATTAATGATTAATTGGTTACTGTAATTTTGGTTGCTGAAGCATATTAATGCACACTTCTACTTATATTGTTTATATTAATGGTTGCTTGTTAGTTACATTGGTTACATTCTTACAAAAATTTGCCTTTAGTTGGTAACAAACAAATTATACTAGTTATTTTTTACTATAAAAATGCAATGCAGAATGTATTTATCTTGTGTATACTAAGTAAATATATGTTGGTTACTGTCTAATTTGGATTTGGTTAGTATGTAATACTGACTTGGTTACTGTGTAATATTATCATGGTTACTGCATTATATTACTGTGTTTTATAGTGATTATATGGTTACTGATTAACTACATTGATAGGTACCTTCATACATTTGTTAGTCTTTAATTTGTAACAAAGTCATTACTGATTATTTTGGTTGTAAAATGAATGTAAAAATATTTTTTTTAATCTTGGCTACTAATTACATATAGTTTGGTTACTGTATAATATGTATTTAGATACTGTAAGGTGTTTATTTGGTTACTCTATACTGTTATTCAGTTTTATAATTGTTTCTTTTATATAGGTGGTTACTCATTGAATACATTGATTACCTTCATACAACTGCTAATCTGATTATATATATTGGTTGTTGTATACTATTTAATTGGTTACAGTATAATGTTTATTTGGTTGCAGTAACAATTTGATAATTTCTGTCAAGTTTGGAGTGACAGATTTTGGCATTTTCAGATCCTAATTTCATTGGAAACGGGTCAACGATCAAAAGTCACTAGCTTCGCTGGTGAACTGCAGGGTTTTTTGGTCGAATTCCATCATTTAGGCCTTCAAAATTGCATGTAAAAATTTGGTTTATTTTCTGGTTACTAAGATTATGTAATTTGGTTACTGTCTAATATTGATTTGGTTACTTTACAATGTTTATTCAGTTGTTAGACAATGGCTATTGACAGTAACCAATACAACAAATTTAATTACTTACAGGAATATATAATTTTTTACTGCTAGTAACTATTAACCACATGGTTGGTAACTTTTTTGATAGTGAACAGTAACCAAAATTGATGTTGATTAATATTTTAATTTTTGATTCCATCATGAGTTATCAATATAAAGTAAACATATACATTCAATTTTGAAGGCCTAAATGATTTTTTGTCAAATTCCATCATTTAGGCCTTCAAAATTGCATGTAAAAATTTGGTTTATGTTCTGGTTACTAAGATTATGTAGTTTGGTTACTGTGTAATATTGATTTAGTTACTTTACAATGTTTATTCACTTGTCAGACAATGGAGATGATTCCAGTTGTGCTTTATTTCAACGGAACATAATTAAAAAGTGTGTAAATATATAATTATTTACTGTTAGTAACCATTAACCACATGGTTGGTAACATTTTTGATGGTGTACAGTAACCAAAATTGTTATTGATTAATATTTTGATTTTTGATTCCATCATGAGTTGTCAATATAAAGTAAACATATACATTAAACAATTGGTAACTGGTCTGAAATATTTTTATGTAAATTTGGTTACCCATATAAAATAAAATGGTTACCTCTATATTCATATTTAGTTAGCAACTGAACCACCAACTGGACCATTTCCAAATAACTTTAATAATTATATAATTTAAAAGTATCCATGAGATAGATAAATGGGAACCCTCACATGTACATTAAGCACTTGATAACTGTTTTAATATAAGTTTTTAATTATTTGGTTACTAACAACCACTAAAATGGTTACCCTTATATGCTGGTTTGGATACCAACTACACCTCTCAAACTATTTTTATTTTAATATAAAATCTATAAGTGACCATCATATATATAAATAAGAACTCTTAATTGGAGTTTCTTATTCTATCATGATGAAAGGGTATAAATAAAACATATACATTTAATATTTTATAATAGTCCTGATACAAATTTATAATTATCTGGTTATTAACAAAAACAAAAAATGGTTACTATATATATAGGTTTGGATACCAACTTAACATTTCAACTGAAATAACTGATGGATATTGTTCTGAACCAATTTTATGTAAATTTGGTTACTCACAAAAAAAAATGGTTACCTCTATATGCAGATTTAAATACCAACTGTACAATTTTTTGATAATTTTTATGAGTATGTAATTTATAAGTATACATCAACTAGATAAATAAGACACTCTCACATGTATATTTAACACTTGATGTTTGTCCTGATACAACCTTGTAACTATCTGGTTACTAATAACAGTAACCATAATGTAACATAATAAAACAGTAACCAGATAATTATATGATAGTAACCAGGACAGTTTTAAATGGTAACCAAAACAGAAACATCATGTAATGAAACCCAGTTTAGGCAATCCATGTATACTAAACAATTACATATTAACTAGAATAAAAAATAAAAGTAACCAAAATCCCACATTGAGGGCACAATAATAGTAGCCAAACCATAAGATAACAGTAACCAAAATATAATAAAGAAGTAACCAAATAGTTATATGAAAGTAACCATAACATGTTTTAATAATGATAACCAAAACAGAAACAACCTGTATATCCAACCCAGTTTAGGCAACACATGTATACTCTTACATGTACATTTAACACTTGAATTATGTCCTGATACAAATTTGTAACTATCTGGTTACTACCAATAAATACAATGGTTACCATTCTATGCATGTTTGGTTACCAACTGTACCTTTCAAACAATGTATCAGACACAACTTAGAAGTAGCAAATACGGACCAACAAATAATGTCAAATCACTGGTAATATAATCAAATATGTAATCTCATTTACAAAAGTTCCAATAAACATTACAGACTCACCCAAACTAACAAACAATGTCAAATGGTTATGGATATTCAACAAAAACTAAAGTATGAAACACAATTCAAAAGGACAGTACAACAACAACCAGAACTAATCAAAATCTGGTACAAATCGTCATGAAAATTCTCTGAAGTTGTGAAAAAGCCAACCGCGGAGGCGCATCTCGTATGGAAGGAAATCTCTAGTTCCTTTGAGAGGATTAACGTCAATTTTCTGTTAGAGTTGAGAGACAGTGATGTTGCGGTGGCAGCGGAGAAGGAAGACGACGATTGGCTTCGAGATGAGAGAGAGAAGTAGTAAAGGCAGGGAGAGAGAGAAGTAGTTTGGGCGGAGAGAGACTGAACGAGAAGGGAGTTTTTCAGGAATATGAAAACTAATTGTTGTATAGATGGCGGTTATCACGCATTTCAAAAAAAAAACTTCCTTTTGCCATATCAGCCCATTAATATTAATCCCTTAAATTAAGGACTCCTAATTATATTAGTATTGTAAATATATATGATGAAATGTCATATTTTTGTAATTATTTTATGAATGTATGATTTTTGTAATTACTTTTATAAATGTACTATAATATGTAATTCTTCCTTACAAAAAGGACCGGCTCGCACCACCAACTGATTGGGCTTTGGAATCACGCACTTCGTAAACACATTAAATTCTATTTTTGGATTGTGAGATATTTTATTTATTTATTATGAGAGCCTAATATTATCATGAGAAATTGAAATTTTTTTTATGATAACTTATTCTATTACAATTAAATTTTAATAAGGTAAATGACGTTAAAACCCAACCAATTTACACTTATTATTTTTTAAAAAACAACCTAAGTAAAAAAAATTCCAATTTGTTAGTATTCTAGTTTATGTATATATTTGATTTGATCAGTGAAATCAGAATTTAATGTATATTTGTAAAATCAGTAGTTTTTATAAAATTTTAAGAAAGACAATTTATATAAAATGACTTAGTGTAGAGATCAAATTTGTTAGGTTAATTCATAAATATTTAGATCGTAGAGCATGAAGACCGATCATAAAGTCAAACCTTCAATGCAAGTCACTCTACTATCAGATATATAACTATGTGATTAAACAATAATTATATGTGTATCAATTATTCATTAATTCAATATCATTATTTATTCCAAAAAATAATGTTAAATGTCACGTCATTAAAAATATACTGTCAAAGAAGGTCAACTGACCTTCTGTTAAAAAATAAGGTCAAAATAAATTCTCTCTTGATTTTGATGTTTAATTAAAATTAATTATTTAAAACAAAAAATAAATGTTTTATCTTAATGTCTAAAGAAATAGGGAGAGTTACGAGAAAAAACTCATTTTCACCCTACTATAATGTATAAAGAAAACTTTTACTACTAGACTATCATTTTTTATGTTAAAAAAATTAAGTTTTGACTAAAATTTATATCCCACTAGTTGTATTTACATTCTTTTACATTGGGGGTTTAAAAAGAAATTGTTTACTTAAAAATATTAGATCCGATTATCATTAAATTAATTTTATAGTAAGTTGGTCAATTGGTCAATTGATTAATATAATAATGAGACACAGAGTGATCACTTCTCGTCTGCGTATCGATACTGTATGTCTGTATTAGTCAATTGACCAAAATTAAATTTATACTAAGGTTGTGTTTGATAAACTTGTGAATTAAGATCTGAACGATTATGATATCTTAATAAATTAGATCATCTGAATCTGAATGATTATGATGTCTGAATCTAAAAAATAAGTTGTCTCTTAATGACACTATTTTACCATTTTAAAGAATAAATTTTTATTTAATAATTTTAAATATTCAATTTAATAAAAATGAGTGCATAATATTGTTGAATATATTTATATAAAAAAATTATCAAAAAAAAATCATTAAGAGGTACCTCTTAATTATTAAGATTTTATTTTTTGTCTTACTGATTAAAAGTCATTTAGAGGTAACAAAAAAAATAAACAAACAATATCATGCCTAGACAATCTATTAAAAGACAATCAGATATAATATAAACAAACAGCACCTAACTCATAAAAATATTACTCCATAGAAATGGTAAAATAAAATTGAAACATGACCCGTTAACCCGTCCGATTAATTAACAAATTGAAATGAAGTGCGAAGACCCCAAGATATGGACACAAATTGAGCTGACGGCGACTTCCTATGAGAAGAAGAAGACGAAGATTAACAATTTCGAAGATGGCAGAGACGCGATTGAGGAGCACGTCGTTAATTGAGCATCATACTGGAGTAAGCTTTACATTCATATCTCCTTTTTCTCTCTCATCTCCTATGCATTTTATTTCACTACTCTCTCTCCTCTTTCTCTCTCTATATTGACATTTCTGTATGCGTATTATATAGACTTTGGGAGGGGAAAGGGTGCAAGTTACTTGACCCAATCCGACCAAAGGGTCATGGCAAGACCCAGATGGTCTAACCTTTCAATAGTGTCCTGTCTTGGTTAAATTTTGAGTTATGGGTTTAATTCATATTGTTTAAAATTAATCATATCTACTCATTTAAAATTAATTACTAGTACTGACTCGACCCATTAATGACTGTCAATGCACGGAAATCTGGTTGTTTATAAAAATAATGAAGGAGATATGACTGTTTGTATTGATTTATTATTGCCTCAGAGTTCAGGCTATTTTTTTAATAATTTTTTATTTAATCTGATTAATTATTTGCTATCATCTTTTATATTTATACCTTTCATCAAATAATATTAAAAATGATAAAATATACTTCGTAAAATTATGATAATAAATTACTATAATTAATCATCTTATACTACCTATTTGATTTTCAAACAAAGATAACCTTATTACCAACTATATCAACCCCCATTTCTACTTAGAGCTCTTCTAGACAGATACTATTGAGGATCAAAATATAAATAAATAAAATTCAAATATATTCGTGTTCAATTTTTATGTCCATATAAAATTTTTAACCTCTACTTAATATCTAAATAATTTGAGCTAGCCATAAGTTGACCTACTCGTAGTTGCTTGTGTATATTTAAGGAGATTATGGTATGAATCACTTCTATTAATATAATATTAGAGGTTGAGAGTTGAAATTGTGTTAACAAACAAAAGGGTGTTGCATGTACCCACAAAACAATTATATGTAATTAAACTTGTATCATACTACAATATGTAATTATATATTAAATACACAATTAATAATTTGGTAGCACATGATTCATGAATAATCACTTCCTATCTATTAGTATTATTTTGAATAGTCAATATCCAATTACTTTAAATAATTATTTAATTAGTGCTTTGTCAAAAGGGGGCATGCAATAGCAATAGCAATAGCAACAGCATTTACTCCCATGGGCCTGTCTGTGTGCTCTAAAGTCAGTCAGCTGCGTCTCTGTCTGTCTCTATGCTAATTTATTCATCACTCTCTCTTTCTTTCGTTTCAACCTCTATCAACATTAAATCAAAACAAAAACCCTAATACTAGTAGTAGTAAGTTATATAAGTATATATATATATGCATGTAGGCTGTACTCCCTCCATTTCATTATAATTAATGTCAAGTGGACTAATTAATACTCGATTGTACTCCCTCCATTTCATTATAATTGATATTTTATAGCTTATTTTGTATATTTCAAAATAATTGTGGTTTGCATATATCAAGGAGAATTTTCTTTTCTATAATACCCGTAATATATACTCCATTCGTTCCTTAATATAAGTCCTTTTAGAAAAATATTTTTGTTCCTAAATATAAGTCGTTTGAGAATTTCAAATAAACATTAATTGCTTAGTTTCCAATATTACCCCAAGTAATAAATACAACTTTGGTTCTCTCACTATTTTTTGCCTTATAAATAACAATTATCTTTTTTCAATACAAGGGTAATAGGGTAATATAGACAATTGATAGTATATTTAATATTTTACAATAATTTTCTTAATATTTATGCACAACTCTAAAACGACCTATATTAAGGAATGGAGGGAGTATCATTTTAGAGTTGTACACAAGAATTAAGAAAATAATTATATAGCATTAAATATAATATAAATTGTCTATAATATCACTAAATTTTCATAATTACCATATTTATCTCATTTTGTCTCTCATTTGTACGAGTAACATTTTTTCATGAAAGATAATTTTGAAAAGATTATAGTTAATTCTCTTAGATAAATGGAATACTATTTTCAAGGATATTTAATACAATCAAACAAGTACTCTTCTCTCTCTCTTTCTTTTCCCAATAAGAGCATCTCCAACGGCCTCTTCAATCGAGAGCAGACCCTCTGTCCCCAAATTTTCCTGTCCCTTCACTTAAATTTTGACACATGTCCTTTTATTTAATTTTAGAATTAATTAGTGTTAAGTAAGAGACTAGGTGTCAAAATTTAAGTGGAGAGACACAAGGGGACAGGGAAATTGAGGACAGAGGATCTGCTCTCTCTTTAATCACTTTGAGATACTCAAATAGGTGGGCCACATTAGAAAAATCCTCCCCAACATTCTCTTTAACTTTAGTAATCAAATCTGCAATCCCTTCTCACTCTTCAAATCTACAATTAAATACTAAAAACATTTATTACGTTGATGGGTTTGATGTACAATTCATTGAATTGAAGAGAGCGATGAGACATAAAATATGAAAGTAACAAATAATGCTCTTCAAATTGTCACGTAGGTCTATAAATTTCAATTTGTAGAGTTTTTTTTATTACTACTCTTATAAATGTTCTAAAAGATGTCATTTTCCTCTTGAAATTAAGCTAATTCTTAATAAGTGTGCATATTATTTTAATGTCTAGATAATGTGAAATGACGGGAGTAGTTGTAGTGTTATGTTAAACAAACAATCGCGTGTTGCATATACCCACCAAACAATGAAATATTTGTCAACTTGTATCATACAATATGCAATTATGTATAAAATATCTTGTTAATAATTTGGCAGCACATGATTCCTGAATGAATAATCAACTGACTAATAATTTGTAGGATATGATAGTATTGACTAAGAAACTTGCATATAAGTTTCTAATTAATGCCAGTGAACTCAAAAGGTAGCTGTAGAAAGAGTTTAGAAATTATAATATGATCAGAGAAAGAGAAAAACTGTTACACCACTAATTATTTTCTCTAACCAAGTTATATTTGTTTCTAGAAAACATATGTTTCTGTCAAAAAATGGGAGTTCCTTTTAACTTGTTAATTTCTTTTTACTGTTTCTCTTTTACATATTTTATTTATTAAATTTCTTCAATAGCTTTTTCATAATTAAATTTATTTTATAAGTTATACTTGAGAAAGAGCATAAAAGGAATTATGTTTAAGCTTATACTCCTATATTATAGCCATGTTTGTTTGCAAAAAACATATCCCAAGTCTCATGTTTGTTTTTAAAAATAGACTCTAGACTATTAATCTCAGGATAATAAAATAATTTGAAAGGACTATTTAATACTATGTCCAATTAGGTATTATAATCCCTACCATCTGGAACTAAAAATTTATGGACAAATTAAATTAACCTTTTAACTTTGCTTAAAATGAACGATATATCCAGGGGCGGATACAAGATCTATTCCAGTAGGGGCGAATTTTTTTGGACTGAAATTTAGCTAGGTAGAGAACGAGAATTTGAATACATTATACACCGTGTGTTTAATTTTTTTTTATAGTAGTTGTAGTTTAAGTTTTTTTTTACCCTCTAAGTTTAATCTTTTCATAAATTTGCCCCCCTTTAAGTTTATTAAATTTTATTTTACTCATCTCACTATACCTATAAAAAAAGGTGAGCATAGGCAGTGCCCTATTTTCCCTCCAAGTAGACCTGCCGATGGATATATCCTATCCTATCCCATCCATCTATAATTAAACTAATGAAAATATGATATCTTTGTTATTCATGGCAAGGGTATAATAGTCTAAACTAGTAAGTTTTTATTCAATCCTTTAAATAATCCTGGACTAAACAAACATAACATGAGATTCCATAGAAAACAATCATATGATTAGGATTATTTAATCCTAGTATTAATAGTCTTAGATTATAATCCATGGTTGCAATCAAACGAGGCCTATGGGTTTGGTTGTTGAGCGTTAAGCTGAGGTTCAACTGTCATGATTATTAATTTCACGTTTTAATGTTTTTTTTAAGAAGTTTGATAATATATACACATTTGTAAATTTAAGAATCTCTTCACTAGGTCAATACTGAAACTTTCAAAAATGCAACTTGTTTGCTGGTTTGTTTGTTACTGGAGTCTCCTGAAATATTCCAAAGTGCAAGTTGTTAGCTGGTTTATATTTTATTTGAGAGCTGGTTGGTAGATACTCCCTCCGTGGCCCGGTTGACTTTTTGTGCATATTAAAAAAGAGGATAAAATGACAAAATTGTCCATATTTAAATATAACAATTAATAATAAGAGTATTATAGTTAAATTATTGTAAAAAATAGTAAGTAGGACATTTAACTTGGGACTATTATCTAAAATAGTAATAAAGACTTTTATCCTGGGACAGACGGAGGGAGTATGCAACTTCTTGTTTGTATATGTTTTAAATTTAACAATTTTATGTGAAGTAGCACTATATAAGATAATAACAAAGTCAGCTTAAGGCTTCAAAGTTTCAATAAATTAGTTCTCCATCATCATTTCAAGCTGAAGAAGAAAAAATGGCCGGGGCTGTTCTTTCTTTTCTTGTAGGAAGGCTTGGTGATTTGTTGACTGAAGAAGCAGGAGCTCTTAATGAATTGAGCGATCAAGTTGAGGAAGTTCAGGCAGGGCTAGTGACCTTGCAAGGCCTCTTAAAAGAAGCCAAAGGCAGGCAAAATGAACAAGTCGTACAAGCTTGGATTGCAGACGTTAGAGAACTTGGGTACGATGCATCAAATGTTTTTGAAACCTTTGTTACATCCAAGAGAAAACAAGGTATGAAAAAATATGTTGTTAAGATATTTGTAAACTCTGATAACAATATTGAATCAAAGATCAAGACTATCAAAAACAGGATCTATGAATTAGTCACTCGTTTACCAAAAGATCGGTTAAGATCCTTTTCTCAAGGAGAAAGCTCGGGTGCTAGCACTAGCAGGGTAATTGATCAATTCTCACTGAATTTTAGTATTGGGGTTATTGATGAAGAAGTTATTGGTTTGACGGAAGATATCAATATGTTGGTAGCTCGTTTATCGCAGGATGGACCCTGACGGATCTGTTGTGGCTATTTATGGGATGGGCGGTCTGGGGAAGACCACCCTTGCTAGAAAGATATACAATCACCTGACGACTAAGCGACATTTTGCTTGTCTAGCTTGGGTGTACATCTCCCGGAAATGGAAAAGGGATGCTATTTTGAAAGAGATCCTTTATAAACTTAGCCCAGAGAGGAGGAATGCGATTATCAATCTATCGGAAAAGGAGTTGGTAGATCAAATTTTTGAGATCCAGAATACAAAAAGATGTCTAGTAGTTCTTGATGACATTTGGTCAAATGATGTGTGGGATTGCTTAAAAGCTGCATTTCCAACTGAAAGTATGTCTGGCAAGATATTGATCACCACTCGGAATAAAATAATTGCAGAGCACGTAGCAAATCGGCAAGGTTTTCTCCACCAACCTAAACTGCTTGATGAAAAACAAAGTTTGGAACTACTCTTAAAAAAGACGTGTATCAGAAGTTATGAAGGTAATTTGTAATTTCCTTTGGTTCGTTACATTTTTGCACTGCTAGTTTATTAGTTACTCAACTAAATTTATCATTCTTTAACTGATATTGTATGCTTTAAACTAATGGTGCAGCACTCATAACCTATAGTACCATACTTCATAATGCTCTAAACAACAGTTAGTAATTAGTTACTGAAGTTAGTTGTGAAGTAACTATAGTTAAGTAATGCTGTATTAGAGTTGACCATAGTTGAGTAAGTTAACTAGTAGTTATAGTAAAGTAGTTACTTTTGCTCTTCGCATAAGGTGTGGACCCATTTATTAGGAGGATCTTGGGGAAGTAGCACTTTTACTTGTGAAACATTGATTCAATGGACTGAAGGATGATCCTTTCTTTTGCTTGTTATATTGCAGACAGTAGAGATGTTAAGGAAATGGAGGCGTTGGGGGAAAAAATGATTAGCCACTGCAATGGTCTTCCGCTAGGCATACTAGTGCTTGGCGGAATTTTGGTTACAAAACCGACCTTGAAAGAATGGGAGAGAGTGTATCAAACTGTAATGTCACATCTAAAGATGGACAGAGGAATGGGACAGCAACACCAAGATGAAGTACTTGAGATGTTAAGGTTCAGTTACGATGACTTGCCGGATAAGTTGAGGCCCTGTTTCCTTTATTTGGGGCAATTCGGTGAAGATTCTGAAATTGAAGCTGAGAAATTATATCACCTGTGGGTAGCTGAAAGTTTTATACTGTCCAAGGATCGAATAGGAAAGGAAACAAGGCTCAATGTTGCAGAACGTTATTTGATTGAACTCTCACATCGAAGTATGGTTCAGATAGAACTCGAAGAAGATGAGTCTTCTATCAGGGAGATTAAATCGTGTCGCCTTCATGACCTTATGAGGGACTTATCTATGAGCAAAGCACAAGAGGAAAATTTCTTCAAGGCCCTTGATTTTCGGCATGATGGAAATAATAACCATCAACTAGCGGAATCTTCTTCTTCATCTTCAACCAACTATACTCGACGAGTTGTCATTTTCCCTGGTAGTGAAGCTAATAACATCAAAGATGTTCTCCTCGACAAGGAAGTTGGCGAGCACTTACACTCGCTCGTATTGTTCCAAAGTCGCATGGAACGGTTGCCATCATTCTTAAGATCGAAGCTCAACAACTTCAAGATACTAAAAGTTTTAGCCATTGAAGGATTGGAATTATGTCCCAAGACAAATAAAGAGAAATCACACTCTTCCCGAGATCAAAAGAAGTTGGTAGAAGCAATATGTAACCAAATTTACTTGCGATACCTGAGCTGGAGGGGGTCAAATTTCTCAGTGTTTCCATCATCTTTGGTCCGCCTGAAACACATTCAAACACTTGATTTACGGGTATCTGCAAGTATTTCTATTCCATCAACAGCACAATATATGCTACAAAATTTGGATCGATTGCTGCATTTATATCTTCCAAATTTTGTATCAGCTGGATCCGGAAAGACCATTACCAAGCTACGGATAGATTCATTGATCAACTTGCAGACACTTGTAACTTTGATCCGCATTGGTGTGAGGTTTATGATCTTTACAAGTTACTCAATCTTCGAAAACTAACAATACGAGTGGGGAAAAGTGTTGAGGATGTCGGGAATATCATCAACTACCTATCAAGTACCATCTCCAGCAGCCTCCAATACTCGACCTTATCCATTGATGACTGCAAGCTGGATTCTGAAGAAGGGGAATTTATTGTGAAACAACTGTTTCTGAGTGGCTCTCGCAGTCCTTCATCACTTGGAAATAATTGGTTGTCTAAGTGCATTACCAGTACCCTATGGCAATATTGTATTATCAACTGGCAATGTAATATCAAGGATTGCTCTCTCTACGTTGAGGTTTTCAATGTCTAGCCTCCGGGTAGACCCTATGCCATTTCTTGAGAAGATTGATACCTTACAAAACCTCACACTAAGTTCCGGTGCCTTTATGGGGAAGAAAATGGTTTGCTCTGCTTCAGGATTTCCTCAACTCCGAAAATTGGAACTTGTGGGGCTTGACAACTTAGAGACACTGGAGGTGAAGGAAGGATCCATGCCCAATCTTTCTGATTTGCTGATTGCTAAGTGTGAGAAATTGGAAATGCTTCCGGATGGCTTGAGTTTCCTCTTTACCCTCAAAGAATTGACAATTGATTCTATGCCTGAACAATTCATTAATAGGGTTCGAGGGATAAATGGTGAAGGAGTGGACTTTCACAAACTCCGACATGTGGCTTTCATCAATTTTTCAGCAATTCATTCCCTGTGAGTTATATGGAATCTTTTGTCCCATCCCCCTCCCTCTATCTTTTCTGTGTGTTTCATGTTATGTATTGTTTTACTTATTGAGATGCGACACAAAACGGGAGAGCAAGTGTGAATTCTTAAATATATATATATTTCCTCTTAAGCATCGCTCTTCAAATTTATCTGTCTTTTGCTTCCTTTAAAGATTGTATCCCAAGATGAATAAATGGTACCATATGGAACTAGTGCGGCTAAAAATAATCTCTCCCATATAATATTAAAGGGATTGGTATTTGGATTTGGATTTGGATTATATGGAGTTAAGGTTAGGTGAAGTTGGTAAAATTTGATTTAAATATATATATATATAGAGAGAGAGAGAGAGCATGCAATTACATCTTTTTAATTTGTTTTTCATTAATTTTTGTTCAACAATAGAGACGTGCAACTTTTCTTGCTAAATAAATTCAACATTTTTTTATCGAGCTCGGGCAAGACCTGCAGGATTAATATAAAGAATAAAAGAGTGACGGCTACGTCAACTTCCTTTTCAGTAAAAGGTAGTGTTTCTGCACTTAACTATACCTGATTCAGCATTTGTATTTTGGCACGATGAGTTATCATATGGTCGATTCGAATGAAAACTAGGAAATTCTCAGATGAAGCCAAGAAAGACATGATCAATAAGATAAACCTGGAATGACCTTAATTTCACACAAGAGTAGACGCCCAAAACTGCGTAAACCAATCCACTAAGTTTATATATTGTAATAATTGAGGAGCTACACGAAAATTATATGGCTGCTTTTTTCCCAGTACATCTAATAGAAGTGCATTCTAAAAACATTTTCTGTTCTCGAGAACTATACTGTGAATGTGCTGAACAAAAATGAGTTTTACCCAAAACTGCCAACCTGGTTTTCAGAAAGATTTGAGCTCTTTAATCTGAAAGATCTGGTCCATTCCTTGACATTTCCCAACTGCCCGAAACCACTCTTTCTTGCCGGGGACTGGGCCGATAGTACTCATTCCCTCTCGGTCTGTTGTAGTCACCATCCTGACCGCTACTCCTGCTAAAATTACGACCACCAAAACGCCCCCTTGATGCATCCATATGGTAGCTACCCCTGCCTCTACCTCTTCCTCCTGTATAGGAAATTTAATTATGTGACAAAATGGCAAAATAAACCTAACATTAAAGATTTATTATCAACATTGAGTCATATATAGGGATTATGCCGCTTAAACTATTTATATTTTTATAGACTAGAATGTCATATATGAATATACTAATGCAATGACAATAGCAATGACAGGAAGAAGCAGCAGCATTGAGTTCGAAGAATCTATACAGGGGATTACTATAAAGAAAATTCAGCTCCATCATACAAAAATATAAAACTCGAGTGAACGTTATTTTTTTTTCTGTTCCTTTTTTTGGGGGGGTAATAACTTGAGTGAATGTTATAAAGGCTATGGATTAAACAGCTAGAAAATGACAACATGCTGGAAGTAGACATGACATAATGTACAGTAAGTAACAGCCCTACAAGATAAGAGTATACTTGCTGACATAAGACACTATGCTTGGAAAATATATAAACATAATTACAAGAAAAAATTGCAGTAAAATGTCATGCCAGTGATACCAAATGGAATATTTAGGTTAAATATAATAGGGATGATGTTGAAGCAGAAATTTAATGACTCAAATTATTAAAGAGAAACAAACACATAGAACTTGAAAAGTGAATGAAGTGCATACTTCCTCCGCGAAACACATTGATTCTGCTTGCTCTCCTCCCCTCAATGTATACTTGTTGTCCAGAAATCTGAACTGTTGATGCCTATAAAGAAGTCAATGAAACATAGAGCCCTCATTATATACACAATCCAATTAAGAAACAACCAAGCGAGAATAATTAAGTTATAAATCTTGACCCAGACAGCTGAATATTCTTTTGAAGAAAAAAGAAGCGAAAAGATGATAAAAACAAGGTTAAATTATAGGAACTGGTGAATTTTGTTGAGAAAGAACACCTTGCAACAGACTAAATTGAAGTTCTTGTTACCTTGATTGCATTTTGAACTCCAGCAATATCTTCAAATTCAACAAATGCGTAGCAGACATCAATATCCTTCATCAAGACATTAGACATGTACGCTTACATATTTAGTTTCATTCCATTAGGCAGAAATAGGGGTAAATTCTGAAGGACAAGCTGAAAGAACTAACCCTTCGCGTTCTAATGGCCACTCCATCAGGCTTGAGTTGACCAAATTTCTTAAATTCCTCCTCAATTTCAGAAGCAGATGCAGTAGATGGCACATTTCTCACATAGACAGACTTTATTTCAACTGTGAACAAGTTATTCAGGAATCAGAAACTAGAGGAGATACTACAAGCACATGCACGCACATGAATACTTGCGTGCGAAAAACACACGAGGCAATTTTGCACGCAGAGTCGCAGACAAACAAGTGCATTAAGAAAATAATCTAGCATTTACTTGTATATGTTCTTTATCATATTATTATTCAAAGCAATATGGAAAGGCTATCAGAAAAGTAATAGAATAAAGTAAATAGATATTTCTAGGAACTAACATCTATAGTTCTTCTACATAAATCTGTTTAAAAGATCTAAAATCAGTGACAAGGAGTGAAAGAATTAGGAAAAGTAACCTTCATCTTCTACAGCTGAAATATCCTCCACAACATCCGTCCCGAACCTTTCAACAGTAACTGACGGTGCAAAAGACGGCTGACTAGAGGTCTCTGGTAAGTGATTCCGCTCTGAAGCAGGAGATGTGGTCTTGTTCAAAGACAACTGGGTAGGTACTGCCAAGGCAGATTGCCCTTTAGCAACCTGTAACTTCCAAATGACAATCAGGCAGAAAGTCAGTCCCATATAATAGTACCATAATGCTACAACAGCTGTCAATTTATAGCAGTCAAAGACATAGTGCATACAATAGAAGCATAAGTGTGCTTCTGAGGCTCCCCAACAGGCTCATCAATAGGAGTAGATGGATGCTCTTGTACGGGGTTCATTGTACTTTGAAGTGAACCATTTGACCGTACTGTAAAACTATCTTCATGTACATGTTCAGTCTCTGGTACTTGCTGCAGCCGTTGCTCAGGTGAAACTGTAATTGTCAACCGGACCATTTTCCTCAACATTAGCAGGAATCACAAACTCTCTTGCCCAGAAATCTCCACCAAGCATGTAGCTGGGCACTGCAGAAAAACTATTGTCATCTATAGTCTACCCCCAAATTAGAATCAAAATACATTGCATTTAAATAGGAAAACTAATATTTCATAAGCAGATAGACTAATCCTCTCTCTGATTCTGATTAGTATTTAGGGAACTCAATGGAGTACAAGTCCAATAACGGTACCGTAGTTCTCAAGGTCTAGTTGGAGCATTAAGTTCAAGACTAATATCTTATGAGCAGCTATACAGCTCTTTATAGATTCAACTTAAATTAGCAAACTCCTAAAATACAAGTCCAATCACTATACCTTGATCTCGAATAACAGTTGAAGCATTCAGTTTGGAATCAGGATTGGTTGGAGCTAAATAGGCTACTGGAAGCTGGAGAATTTGATCCTCCTCAATGAAGTGAAAGATATCACTAAGAACAAAGTAACCTGTCTCCTGAGGTGCAAGAAAAAATGTCTGGACAAATTTCCTCCTGCCATTGAAATCCTTTAAATGCACAGAACCTGATACCATAACAAGAACACCTCCGTTCCAAGATTCTAGAGAATGTGCTGTCTTGATTTCTATTCCAGTATAATTGAGTGACATGATAAGATTATGGATTTGCTGCCAGGAAAGAAAGAACAAAAAATACGAATTACTTATAAATACAATAAAGTCTAATAGATACAAATCATAATAATATACTTGGAAAAGAAGAATACTATCAAAATGCAGAACATTAAGTGGATACATCCCCGGATTGGAAATATGTAATTTAGAAGCACAACAAATAAATGAGTTTTGCAAGCATATTACTGGACTTACAGGTCGTTAAATTTAGAATCGTAAAAGAATGAAGCAAACATATAACATGAATTATAGCTTCCATGCCTCCCAACTTATCAAAAATTAAAGAGAATAGTATGTGTCTCCAATTAAAGCTAATTTTATCGTTTGCTACCACAAACAGAGATCAAATTCATGTCAATCTGTGTTAGTTTTTATATCATCAGTCTAGTTCATTACCATTGATTAAATTCAGCTTTATTGGATTGCATAAATCTCTAAGATTTGTATATATTTTTTATAACTCTCTTGAACTTATATTTTTTTTTATGATACTTAAAATAATAGCTTAGTTTACAAGAAAGAACTACATAATAATATACACCACTGAATATGGATGAACTGAAATCAAATTCATACAGATACCCATTCAATACCCAACTTTATACAAGCTAGCAGCTAGTATAAAGAAAAGGAGTGACAAATGTCCATAGTCAATTAAAATATGATTATTATGGACACTTACCATTCTAAATCACAAACAAACAATTCAAAAGGGAAAAAACAACGAGATTTGAGTATAAATATTTAGACTTTGTACAAATAATAAAATTCCAAATAATAATCAAGCAGAAGCATAGAGAACAATCAAACTCAAACATTCCATGGCGAAACAAATAGAAGCAATTAAACTCCAATCCACAATCTAAATTTAAAAATAGATTCAATTCTCCAACTTGACTTAACCTTTGCACAAACACTTCCATACAATGTTAAATTTGAAATCTGTACTACTCTATCCCAATTTAAGTGTCTAATTCCACATATCAATGCATTAATAGTCAATTTATTATATTACCCTTGCATAAAAAACGTAATATTGTTATATTACCATTAGTGTTCAAAAAGTCAAAAAAAAAAAACTTTATATACCTCATTCCTTATATATTAATGCATTATTTAAGGTTGTATAAAAGGAACGGAATATAAGCCTTGTCAAATGTCAGCCATGCTTCTTGTAATATCCGGTAAAAATTATATATATATAGAGTCCGGATCCTATACGGGATCCCGGACATTCTTAAAATGCAGACTAATTTTTTTTTATTTTTTTTTGCTTTTTTTATTAAACAACTAAAAAAATTTAATATTTAATGGAACTGGAATTTTTTCATAATACAGTGTTTTGGGCGTGATTTGGATACATATAACAAAATCACGCCCAAAACACTGTATTATGGAAAAATTCTAGTTTCATAAAATATTAAAAAAAATTTAGTTGTTTTAAAAAAGAGCCAAAAAAAAAGAAAAAAAAAGTCAGCATTTTAACAAAATGCGGACTCCCGCACCTGATCCCCCACCTATATATATATATATAGCATATTGATTGGACTTTGTCTTTTTTTATTTGGGTCAAACTAGTCATTAAATTTATGTGGGCTACTAATGTATTAAGTGATGTATAAATTAAATTGGTAAAGTTGGACTTTAAAATTAATTGGATCCAATCTGTGTTTTGCATTATTAAATCCTATTATCAGGAGGGTTAATAACATATATCAATAAATAAGCAAAACCTAACTATTTCATTATATCTGATACGAACTGAGGAAAACGATGAGAACGTGAGGCGGAATAAGAACTGTAAGAGGAATTTATCGAACTCTGGTATCCAGTAAGATCAAGTTAGTAAATTAATACTACTTTTAAATTTTTAGAAGCATTATGTAAAAGTCCATTGAATAATGAGAAGATTAAAATGCATATTATGTATGTATAAGGTTTGTGCACAGTTGATGTCTAATTTGCTTGTTGCAGAGTATCTGGTGTGAATTGGTTAACGTGGATAGCAACAGGAAGTGGGTAATATATATTGATTAAAATAACAAAAATCTTTTTCTAACTAATGAATACTAATGTATCCAGGTTAGTGGTAGAAGTAAATATAAATATACATATTGGATTAATTTATATGTATTTACCAACATGATCATATATTCAGTATTATTAAAGAATGTATCTCATATTCATATGTATAAATAAGCACTATTTCGTTGTGTTAATTTTGTTTGTTTCAGTTCGGTTAATTGAGTTTGTTATTTCAATTTATTATTTCCGTATTTTATATCCGTACTAGGACATTTGACTTATGTTGTGTTTTTTCCTTCCAGCAAGTAATCAGGAGAATCAAGTGCAAGTGTAATGAGAGCTGCATTCTATCCAATGGTTTAGATCAGGACTGAGCAAGTAACCAAATTGGAACTGAAACCGCACCAAAAACCGCACGAACGGTTCCGGTGTATGTGGCGATTTTAGGTGGGTTAAATAACCAAATTTACAGTTCCGGTTTTGTTATAGCCAAAACCGCACGCATAAAATCGAAACCGCACCATGTGTGTGTATGTATGTATTATCTCTAGTAAATTCTAAAGTTACTTTTCACTTGAACACGCTCAGAAAAAACTCAGTCTTGCATTGTCATTTTTTCACCAATTGAAAGAAGATGGTTAGAGGTTATAAAGTCAAAAATTAAGTAATTGGATTTTGGAATTTCGAATTTGTTTGATGCGTTATTGGAGGAGCTTATAGTTGAGGGGCCAAATTCGTTGGTTTGAGCACTTGATGCATTAGTTAAGGATCAATGTTATAATAGTAATAGTCTAATAGATTATTTTTCAAATAAGGTATAGTTAGGATTATATTCTATAAGTCCTCCCTGCAATATATAAGATAGAATTTCATTCTATATCCAGTATATACTTTTAATTTTTGGGGAAACTAGATAAACCTTCTTGCTTGTTATAGAATATATGGTCTCCGTTGTTTTATATAGCTTATGTGTTAGTTTTAAAGCATCATTTCTTTATTATAAACTAAAACTATTTTACGTGTCTCACTATTCTATGATTTGATGGTGAATTTGACATGTTTGGCATTAGGAACTTTGGTTCTATGCTTGATATAATTTCCATTGCCGACTCTGTCACTAAGTTAATTGCTCGATGTAAGTTCTATGTTAAATTTTATTGAAGACTTAAGACTTTTTTGTTGTTTCAATTGGCTTTGGAACCGAAACCGCACCGATTAAAACCGCACCGCACCGCACACTTTAAAACCGCACCGCACCAATCACAAGCGGTTTCGTGTGCGGTTTTGAATTTTTCAAACTGCACCTAAGCGGTTTCGGATGTGGCTTGGATTTTAAACCGCACCATGCTCACCCCTAGTTCAGATATTATGTTTAGGCTGTGATACATTGGTTTATTTGAAGTTGTGATAAATATCTTAGCCTATGGTTTGAGTCAGTTTGGCATTTTTTATGGTTCGTCTTGTGACATTTATTGGTTTGAAGACTATTCTTGTGGCTTAGAGCCTTGTTATAATTTCGTCAGTTATGTTGTGTTTTTGTGTAACCTCTCTTTCTATTTTGGAAAGAAAGTGTTACACTTCGACTGTCTTTTCTAAACTGTGTCACACTTTCATTCTAATTTTTTGATAACTGAGCTGTGCCACACTTTTTATAAGAAAAATTACCTTCTCACTCAAAATACATAGATGGCCATCATAAGCCACCATTCTACTCATACTCAAAACCTCTACTTCCTAAAAAATTTGAACAGTTAAAATAACTTCAGAAAATCAGAAAAAGCAAATCATTAAAAATCATCCCCTGTACCAATTTTTCCTACTTCCAAGCAAAACCATCAACCAAAATACCAAAGGAAACACTTCAAACAAGATTAACTTCATAGCAGTAACTATATATATATATATATACACTAGAATTTACCAGCATTGCCGAGGCAGTTTCTCTGATGTTCCCATCAATACGAACCATCGTGCTAGCGTCGTTGTAGTACTGATGAACATAATCCGGCTGCTGTTGCAGCATCTGGTAATACTGCCCAACAAAATAAGTCCCTACCTGAAATCAAAAACCATAATCAGAGTCAAAGCTACCCTAGAATATACATATATATGTATAGGTGGAGAGATAAGGAGGTACCTGGGCAGCAGTGACAGGCAAGTGAAATGGAGTAGCCATGGGGGAGCAAATGTTGAAACCCTAGATCTGCAATAGGACTCAAGATCTGTAGAAGCCAAACCCTAGTATAACCATTACATGTATATTAGAGTGAGAGACTGAGATTTTAGGAGAAAGAAAGGCAGGAGAACCTAGTGCAGAGTTTTATTAGGGGAGGGGGGAGTGTGTGCTGTGGCCTGTGGCTGAGCTTGTCTCGCCACTGGTTTGGCTGTAATTTGGGGATGCGCATTTTAAAACGAAAATGACCATTACAAGGTCGATTATTGCTAACGTGCGCTAACAGTTTAGTGTTCAGCGTATCTTGTAAATGCAATTTTGACCCTGGATTAGGGAGTTTTTTAGTTGTGCCCCAATTTTCCTTGTATGTTATTTAATGGTGTAGAATTTTATTAGTAATTTGAAATTTAATTATATGAGTTCTTCTATATTTTATATTATGAAAGATTTATGACAAATTAGGATTACGTAAAATATTATTAATTAAATTTATTCATGCAACTCGCAATAAAAAAATCGATATATAAAGTCTCACTATATAGCATCTTCCTACTTATATTATGGTTAATTATTACCATGTGTGGTATAAAGGTTTTGGTGGCTAATGTTTTCTTAATCTGTTTTAAAATTAAAGATTTATTCTGGTTTTAAATTATACAAGTGGCATAAAATTCTAACATGTTATTTTATTCATGTGAGAATAAATATGTAAAAGTATTATATTTTTATATCTAACCATCAATATTGTAATTATATTACAAGTCATGTCTTTTTGACTAATATATTTTTAATTTTGATACCAATTAAAAAATAAAATGTATATCTAATTGTTTTAAAAAAGGGAATAAATAATTTTCATTCTAAACTTTTAAGAATCATACTAATTTTAAAGTTAATGTGTTCGTTTGATCTCAAAAGTCAAATTGTATCTCTAAATTTAGAAAGGATGAAATATTAAATAAGTGAAAATATAGGTTATAGAAGCTTATGCATGGGTATAAAATAGAATCGTATATTTTACATAACATATAAATGAAAAATGTAACTTTTGACATTATTAATAGATAGTATAAAATTGGGAAAATTGATTATTTAGTTTTTGAACTATTTATGTTTTTGAAATTAGTTTTTTCATTTTTTTTAAAACGTAGTTACATCCTTAAATTGATTTTTTTATTAGTATTTGAGTAATCTAGTTCATAGATGCTAAAACAATTGTTGATACACGTACAGTTATCATGTCAGCTTTTCATTCTTAAGTGGACATGTGGACAGTGGTGATGCTAAGTTTATAAGGCTATCACAAATAGGAGATCCAATTTGCCACTAATTATACTAATCTATTTCAATAAAGTGATCATATAGTTGGGTTATCCCTAATGCTCAATAAATAATGAAGAACAAATCATGTCATTATGAATCTCATAAGAAAAAAATGGAAGATATGCTGTTTAAATCATTAAAACGATGGCTGTTCTAAATTATATTCCATCACCCCATTAGCAAAGTCATTGGCTTGACTTTACTTTTACAAAGGAGAATTCTACTGGTAAAGATACCAAAGGAGGGTAATAATGCTTTGTATAGACACCATTTGTAATTGTAACAGCTAAAAATGAAGAACATATCATGTACTTGGTTTCTGGGTGTTGTACGTAAACACTAAGCTTCAATTCCTCTCGCATATACTCCTATCTTTTGGCACCTTATTGTCGCTTTCCTTGAGCTAGGCTAACACGCATAGGCCGACCTTCAAGTTCCTGAAAGAAAAAAGGAAGAAAAAAAATTGTATAGACATTTGAATTAGAGACAATTATTCAGTTTACTAGCTAGCCACTACTTGATGTGTGTATTTGTACTCTGTCTGCAATCTTTCTACTCCCTAACAATGAAAAATGATGAATGCTATTTATGTAGGTGGTTCTATACAGAGGGAGAGATGGAATATACCACTCCGTCAAGCGATTGTAGCGCTGCTTCCATCTCTGATCTAGTTGGAAAGCATACAAAACCATAGCCGCGAGACCTTCCTGTGTCCCCATCATATAGAACTCTTGCACCAACCACATTTCCATATTCTAGAAACACTTTTGTCAAATTTTCAGATGTGACTGACCAGGATAAATTTCCCACAAAAAGTTTGTGTTCGGTTTCTGGATATAGAGGTTCTTTTGGTTTTGGTTTGTCTGAAAAATTCACCCTCAATGTTCGGCCACCATACTCCTGAATTGTTCAAGTTATTAGTTTAGTAGAGGACCTAAAAATATATGAACCAACACTTGTGCATAAACCCAAAAATCTTATTACTGCATACAAAGAAATGAACAAGAAAAGTAATCAACCATCTCTTTCAAACTTCAAAATTGCTTGTTTGTCGAGCTTAGGAACACGTACGCATACACATACACACTCAGACTGAGACAGAGAGAGAGAGATTCATACACTTCCATCAAGATTGTCTATGACTGCTTTACAATCTTCAATAGTACTCATCGTTACAAAGGCAAATCCTCTGCTTCTTCCAGTGTCCCTATCGTAAAGAACCTATAAAATATATTTACAACCGTTGAAGTGATCAATAATCTGTTTATGACTTCAAAATTTATAGGCAACATGCCAGTAATAATACGACACCTCTACCTCATTTAAGAATCACCACAACTGTCATAAGAAGACTGAAGAATTTTCATTATAAGAAGAATGTGACATTAATAATACACAAGAATCAATATCACTATCTAGCCTTAAGAACTTCGTTGGGAACAAGCATACACGTGCCTCTACTGTAACAAATGCTTATCGCTTTCATTTGAAAAAAATTGAATCAATGGATAAAAGTGGCCCCATAACACATTTCCTCCAATTCATCCAATACACCAACTATTTGATCCTAGTAACTTTGTTAGATAGTTGATGCGATTAATATCAATCCAATAAAAAATTAGAATCATAAAAATAAAATTCATCGTTAAAAGTCAAAGAATTTTCATCCATTGAAATTTTGATTAAAAATCTTCATAAAATAGTGAAAAAGTGTCGGATTACTTTTATTTTTGAAACAATTATGCTATTCAATATAATAAATTAGTTGATCGGTATCAATTTAAATTATTATATTCACAACTATAAAAATATATTGTATTGAATGAAATTGGAGGATAGGTGTAATGGAGGGAATCCAAATCCGATAAAAGTTAATTTAACAATCTTAAAAAATAAAAAAGTATTTAAATGTATTAGATTAATATTTTTTTTATAAATGTATTAAACTAGTATGAATAAAATAAAATAGTCAAATCTCATACTGCATAAATTGTAAAGAAACATAGCCTTTGGTATACAGGGTATTAGCTTTCACTTTTATCCCTACATAAACAAGAACAACTATTATCTTACTAACATCTGACCTTTTTAAATAACTAACCTTGTTTCAAAGTTTTCCTATTCTGTTTTTTTAAATGCCAAAAGCAGAATCCAAATATTATATGCTTGGTTTCCATCTTACAAAATGCATATCAACAAGCCCAGGGAAAATTAATAAAATATGCTAAATCTTACAAAATGCATATCAACTAGCCCAGGGAAAATTAATAAAATATGTGTAACGCCCCAGTCCCACATCGAAAGATAGGGAAAAATTTGTCCGCATATAAGGAATTAAGTAACTACCAATAGTACCTTCAAGTCATGACCTTTTGGGAGCCTGTGGTGGGCTAAGATGACCCAAGAAGATACTATTGGGCCAGTGGTTTGAGGCCCTATTTGGATGGATTTGATTCGATTCGAACTTGGAATTTGACCCGAGATTTGTTTCGGATTCGGGATTTGACCCGGGTTGTTTCATATGGTATCAGAGCCGACTCTCGAAAGCTCGGGTCGGGTCATCCGATCGGGTTGCCGGAGGTGGGGACATGAAGCCAGCCGGTATTATCCCACAATGGCTAGAGAGGCAAAGATCTTTGGGCCGTGTGTGTGATCGGTTCTGACGGGGACGTCATCGAAAGATAGGGAAAAATTTGTCTGCATATAAGGAATTAAGTAACTACCAATAGTACCTTCAAGTCATGACCTTTTGGGAGCCTGTGGTGGGCTAAGATGACCCAAGAAGATACTATTGGGCCAGTGGTTTGAGGCCTTATCTGGATGGATTTGATTCGATTCGGACTTGGGATTTGACCCAAGATTTGTTCCGGACTCGGATTTGACCCGGGTTGTTTCAATATGCTTAGTTGTTCCAAATAATTAACAATCAAAGACCTATTTTGTGTTCTATTCTTCCCAAAATAAAGGTAGTTGATAATGCCAAACAACAATTGCGTTGCCATCTAGCAATAAGTGTCGTTAAAAGTTCAAAATGCAGTAGAAATAAGTATATATATTTGTTAAGTAGCCATAAATATTACTTTGACATTATAGACGATCAAAATAAAAAATAAAAAAAATACCCAACTTTACCAAATTCAACTAAAGTAGTGACACACAAACCAAATCTCATGTATCATGCAATCTCTCTGTTTTGTGTTTCTCTTTTTGAAAATCAAGTATAGTAAGTATATACCTCAACTAGCTCCGGGCTACCATAATCTTGTATAATTCCAGCAAGCTGGGCACTGTCACAAAGATATGGCAAATTCCCAAAATAAAGCTTGGTGTTTATAGGAGTCTCATCTCCTCTGCTTGAAACTTCCTCATCCTCCTCTTTAATTTCCTCTGTTTCCACTTGGGCCGTTAAAGCAGCCTCCTCCGCCGCAGGAACTTCCTGGGTCTCTGCCTCACCCGTTAGAGCCGCCTCCTCCTGCGCTACCGCCGCCGTTATCCTCCGCGAGCGGAATTTCTGGGACACCACGGCGATCAATATTGACTCGATCCCGAGGGAGTTAGATATGGATGAAAATTGTGACATGCTTTTAGATGTGATTTTAATTGGATCAGTATAATGCCAATTCTTGGAGCGGATACAGTACTTAAGGCTTTGCATTGATGTGGAGAAGGAAGAGCTTATAGCTGCGGCGGCCGTGGCGGCCATATCGTCGGTATTGGGTTGTTAATGGCGGTGGAGTGGTGTAGCTGGTGGTTAAAGTTAAAGAGGGTTAAATGTTGTTTTTGATTTTGTGAAGGGAAAAAGGGAAGGTAGTATGGGTGTGGGATTGCTTAAGCACATTGTGTCCAATAAGATTGGAAGAGATATGCGAGGGATAAGATTTTTGGGGCCCACCTATAATGATGGTTTTCCACTATTCTACACATTCTGCTGGTTGTCCTCTCTTCTTCAATGTATATTTTGTTGCACAAAAAAGAGAAAAAAGATAGGTATATTTTGCCATCAATTTTCTATTAGAGAATCTGATTATATATATATATATACTAGCTGGGTCCCGTGCCTCCGGCACTGTATGGGCAGTGAGATTTATCTCAAACTTAGAACGGCCCAGATGATTTATTAAGTGAGCAAGAAATTCAAAATCATTATTAGATAGATTAGATAGATAGATGTATGGACGGTGGGATTTATCTCAAACTTTGGACGGCCCAGATGATTTATTGAGTGAGCGGGAAATTCAAAATTATTTGTATTTTATTAGATATATATATATATATATATATATATATATACACGGAAATGATTAAGAGCACTCTCTTTAAATAGCATTTCGTCTTAAATAGCACTCTTTTATCAAAACGACGTAGTTTTGGAGGGACGCGGTGACATTTTTGTAAATACGCGGTGGCATTGTATTTACAAAAATGACACCGCGTCCCTTCAAAACTACGTCGTTTTAATAAAAGAGTGCTATTTAAGGCGGAGTGCTATTTAAAGAGAGTGTTCTTGATCCTCTCCGTATATATATATATATATATATATATATATAGGGGTAATGATTTATAAGATATATTTGTTATTGATTAAAAATAGATATACACCATCTCTATTATTTAATATAAAAACCAACGATCGAAATTAAAATTAAAAAATTCATGTTCGCTACTATTAGTAACGAATGATAGATTACATCTGCTACTAATAGTAGTGGACGTCACCCTTCATCCGCTACTATTAGTAATTGACGTAATCGGTAGGGGTGAGCATGGTGCGATTTGGTGCGGCTTGAAATCGAAATCGCACCTGAAACCGCTTAGGTGCGGTTTAACAAATCCAAAATCACACACGAAACCTGTAAGAACCCAACTTTTTAAATAAAAATGGATTTTCTATAATTATCATTTTTGAATGAATTTAATATAATGTTATAGTTGTGGGTAATATTTATAAATTTTGCAAAGTATGCAAGTTGTCATATAATATTCGATTGGTCGGGGAATATTCGTTTTAAACAGAAAATATTCGTACGACGACAAAATTATTGGTGGACCCCACAACAGAATTATTGTCGGATTGAGAAAACGACAAAAATATTTTATTAAAAATAACGGCGGAAGTTTTACCGTTGATACTGTTGAACTACTGGGTAGTAAAAGTACAGTAATACGCGTTGTTGCATAGTAGCACACGGTATTGATTATTGATATTTATGTGAGAAGTCGCTCAGTTTGATTCAATTATTGTCGATTAATAATATGAATTATTATAGCGATAATGACGTTTTGTTTTATTCGTATTACTAACGTAATAAAACGGAAACATCTTTTTATATAAAACAGAATACTTTATTAAAGTTATTTTATAAATAGAATATATTATATTTTATTATGCATAGTGTTGCATAGTGTTTTGCATAGTAAAAATCTTTTTATATAAATAGAATATATTATATTTTATTTAAAAGATTTTTCTTTAAATATGGACCGTCAGATTAAAGTAAATCAATCTGGACCGTTCATGGATTAGTTACTATGCATTCCATTTTCCTATAAATAGAATCTCATTCCTTCATTATTTTCTTACGAATTCACTGAACTCTAGAGAGAGAAACTATAGAGAGATAGAAAAAAAGCTTTCTGCTACTTAACTTTTCTTTTCTCATATCCAGTTTCTGTTACGGTAAGGGGTGTTATTCTTTCTTATTCATGAAGAGAACAACTGTTATTCCATTTCTTATTATTCTGTTGGAATAACCTGTATACGCGGTCTACCCTATACTTGGTGACATTCTTCTATTATTCTGTTGGAACATCCTGTCTGTGTGTTTTACATCGGACCTGGTTCCGTCTTTATTATTATTCCGTTGGAACATCCTGTCTGTGTGTTTTACACCGGACCTGGTTCCGTCTTTATTATTATTCCGTTGGAACATCCTGTCTGTGTGTTTTACACCGGACCTGGTTCCGTCTTTATTATTCTGTTGGAACATCCTGTCGGTGCAAATTTTGCCTGACCTGGTTCCGTTATTATTATTCTGTTGGAATAACCTGTCTATGCGAAGTTCCGCATGCATGGTGATCTCTGTTGTTATTCCATTCCTTATTATACTCAGTTGGTTAAAGTTTTGACTTCTATACTCCATGAAATTAGTGGAACATCCTTGATATTTGCGCTTCATCCAGTATCTTTTCGTGGAAATATTCTTCTGAGCATTCTTGAATTTTATCCCACAAAACAGTACCTTATTGACAATTTGAACGTTAATAATTCCTGGATAAAATAATTCTTGAACTTGTTTTATTGAATTCTTATATCATTGTCATCATCCTCTTATTTATATTTTTGAAAGTCATCTGTGGCCTGTAGAGCATGGATGGACTTGGTATGATTATGACCAGGGATTATTCGGTGTAATCATGACCGTAATGTTACAAATGATGTGGTAAAAGTCTCATTTTCCGTAGTGCATTGATGGATAGTTGTTGGCATGATCATGACCATTGATGAATACACAAATATCCTTGGCCCGTAGTGCATGGAATTTGTGGTCGTGACCTTAATGAGTATCTTTGGCCGTAGTGCAGGGATGATGTGGATTATTTATTAAGCTGAGTCTCAGCGATAAAAGTGATTAAAAACTTTTTAAATCATAAAAGATAGTAGATTCTATTCTCTACTTGACTCTTTTAATGGATTGCTTGATCCGCTGCTGTTAAACTTGATGTTGTTATATTTTATCAGTTTAATACTGTTGAAGGCTAACGATAATTTATTCTGCATTATCTTAGTCATAATATTTCTTATTGGGCTAGTTTAGCTCACCCTTTCTTTCACTGTTCTCTTCAGGAAATGAGAACATAGCAGGGACGAGTCGGGGAACGGAGTAATGGTCCAGAGGATAGCATTAGTAGTCCTCACTATTCTGTGAAATAGTGTGACAATAATTGTATTGAGGACTCCTTTTGAGTTTGTATGATCTCTAGTAGACAATTATTGTATTCAAACTCACAGTTGTATTTTGTCGTATTGTACACGACAGTGGTATTAGTAAGTTGTATTTGAATTCTGTACCATGTATCTGACGACTCAAGATGGGTGATGTATACCTAATTTTGGGGGCGTCACAGTTGGTATCAGAGCTTAGGGATATGATCCTTGGCTAAGATGTGAGACTAGAACTAGGAGGGGAGAGACGGGGAATTCCTTCGCTAGTATGACCTACTTAAATTTATTTTATATTTAAATTAGTTGGTCAAAGTTTAGAGATATTATGTTACATGTCAATTAATCTTTATTTTGTGGCAGTATCTGAAAATGACTTCCGAAAATGTTGAGAATAACAATGGAGCACAAGAGACCGTTGAGTCTCCACATATCAATAATCAGGAGAATGTGCATCAGGAAGGCGACAATCCTCATAACCAAATGATGAATGATGGATTGTTCAGAGTCTTTATGCAATTCATGCAACAGCAAGCGAGAGCGGCTCCTGTTCAAAATTTAGGTGGAAACACTGGAAATTCTCGGGCGGTCACCGCTAAACAGTTCAAGGAGCTGGGACCACCGGAGTTTAAGGGAGAGCCAAAACCACTTATTGCGGAAGCATGGATAAAGCAGATCACCAAAATATTTGATGTCTTGGGATGCTCCGAGGAGAAAAAAGTTCCCTTTGCCGCCTTTATGTTGCGCGGAGAGGCAGATTACTGGTGGAAATCGGTAAAACGTACTCAACCTGCCGTACTAAAGATGTCTTGGGAGAAGTTCCAAGAGCTGTTCAATGACAAATACTTTCCCGAAAGTATCCGTCACATGAAAGAGGTGGAGTTTATCAAATTGGAGCAAAATAATATGACCGTGTCGCAATACGAGGCAAAATTTGCGGAGTTATCCCGGTTTGCGTCCCACTTGGTGGATAATGAAGAGAAAATGACACGATTGTTTTTAAGAGGTTTGAAGCCGGAGATTCGTCAACATCTTATTTCTCATAAACTGTGTTTGTATTCAGATGTTGTAAATAGGGCTCAGTTGGTAGAGCGCGATAACGAGTCAACGCAATCAAAAGAGAGCAGCCGGCAAAATGATAATACTAGTGAGAGCAGTCATCAAAGCGGTGACAACAAGCGTGGAGGAAATCACCAGGCCAGAAATGGTAACCACTTCGGTGGTAATCAGGGCCAAAACAATAAGAATAAACATTTCAAGAAGAGGAGATTCAACAATGATGGAAAGACGTCAGCATCAGCAACCGTTGTTAAGGAAGGAGAAAGACAACCTATCATATGCTTCAAATGCGGAGGGGAGGGACACATCAGTCCAAATTGCGCGATGCCGTCCAAAGCATGTTATAATTGTGGAAGAGAAGGCCACTTAGCCCGATTTTATCGTTCACCGAAGACAAATTCAACTAGGATGGAGGCACCAAAGGCTGTCCCAGAAAAGTCAAAGCCGGTAGTGCATGGGAGAGCATTTGTTGTGACCTCCCAGAAAGCAAGGAACCCGCATGAGGTCATCACGGGTAAGCTTATCATAAACTCTAGCGAAGTCTACACTTTATTTGATACCGGTTCTACCCATTCTTTTATTTCTCCTACTTGCGCTCAACGATTAAATTTGACTCCGGAGAAATTAGACTTTGACTTATCTGTGAAAACTCTGTTGGGAGAAACCTTCATTACATCCACTGTTTATAAGTCTTGTTTGGTTCAAGTTGGTACCCACGCATTACCTGTCGATCTTATTGCATTAAAAATACTTGCATTTGATGTAATTCTAGGGATTGATTGGTTAACTACTCATCATGCAAAAATTGATTGTTTTCGTAAGGTTGTTAGCTTTCATATTCCTAATCGACCTATTATGCGAATTCAAGCAACCAAACCATTAAAATCAATCACTGTCATCTCAAGCCATAAAGCTATTCGTTTATTGAAAAATGGATGTCAAGCTTTCTTAGCTCATGTCACAGATCTAAACAAAAATACGTCAGTTTTGAATAATATTTCTATTGTTAATGAATTCCCTGACGTATTCCCTGAAGAACTTCCTGGCCTACCCTCAGAGCGTGAAATTGAATTTTGTATCGACCTTGAACCCGGTACAAAACCCATTTCCAAAGCCCCATATCGAATGGCTCCTATTGAACTTCAGGAGTTAAAGACTCAACTGCAGGAATTGTTAGACATTGGCTTTATTCGTCCTAGTACTTCTCCTTGGGGTGCTCCTGTTCTATTCGTGAAGAAGAAAGATGGGAGTATGCGACTTTGTATTGATTATCGGGAGTTAAATCATGTCACCATCAAAAATAGGTATCCATTGCCACGTATTGATGACCTGTTTGACCAGTTGCAAGGAGCCAAATTCTTTTCAAAGATTGATCTTCGTTCCGGATATCACCAATTGAAGATTAGAACTGATGACATTCCAAAGACGGCTTTCAGAACTCGGTACGGGCATTATGAATTCCTAGTCATGTCCTTTGGATTGACTAATGCTCCTGCTGCCTTCATGGATATGATGAACCGAGTATTCAAGGAATATTTGGATCACTTTGTGGTCGTCTTTATTGATGACATCCTTATTTATTCCAAAAGCCGTGAAGATCATGAGGAACACTTGAGGCTAATACTCCAAAAGCTTCGTGAATACAAGCTTTATGCCAAGTTGAAGAAATGCGAGTTCTGGCTTGAGGAAGTAGCATTCCTTGAGCACATGGTATCAAGTCATGGAATATCTGTTGACCCAGCAAAGATTGAAGCTATTCAAAGCTGGGAGCAACCTAAATCAGTGACCGAAGTACTTAGCTTTCTCGGCTTAGCTGGTTATTATCGGAGATTCGTAGAAGGGTTTTCTCGAATCGCTACTCCACTAACTCAGCTGACTCGGAAAGATACAAAGTTCGGTTGGAGCGAGGAATGTGAGAAGAGTTTTCAAGAACTCAAGAGGAGACTCATTTCAGCACCTGTTCTGATAATACCATCTGGTTCGGAGGGATTTGTCATCTACAGTGATGCTTCGGGCAAAGGGTTAGGATGTGTTCTCATGCAACATGGGAAAGTCATAGCCTATGCCTCACGACAACTCAAAGAATATGAGAGAAATTATCCTACTCATGACCTAGAGTTAGCAGCTGTTGTCTTCACACTTAAAATTTGGAGGCATTACTTGTATGGGGAGAAAGTGGAGATCTTTACGGATCATAAAAGCCTCAAATATTTCTTCACTCAAAAGGAACTCAACATGCGACAACGACGTTGGCTTGAACTGTTGAAAGATTATGATCATACCATCCAATACCATCCTGGAAAAGCGAACGTGGTAGCTGACGCATTGAGTAGAAGGTCATATGCGGGTGCGAGTGCAATATTGTCAACGCAAAGGCCCATTTTGGATGACTTGCAAAGGATGGAGATAGAGATAAAGACTCCAAGGACCCACATTATGATGGCGAATATACGAGTAGAACCGACTTTAATTGATAAAATTAAAGCTGCTCAAGTTACAGATCCGGAGCTGATGCGTATGAGGAAGAAAGTACAAGAAGGTGCGATACCGGAAGTAAAAAATGATGCAGAAGGAATACTTCGAGTCAACTCCAGACTTTGTGTTCCTAACGACCCTGATTTAAAGTATAAAATCATGATGGAAGCGCACAACACACCGTTTGCAATCCATCCTGGGAGTACCAAAATGTATCATGATCTTCGACATACATTTTGGTGGGGCAATATGAAGAGAGAGATAGCGTTTTTTATCTCAAGGTGTCTAACGTGTCAACGAGTCAAGGCGGAGCATCAAATACCAAAAGGACCATTGCAACCACTTGAAATTCCAGAATGGAAGTGGGAGCACATTACCATGGATTTCGTTACTGGTCTTCCCAAAGTTTCTCAAGGCATAGATGCGATTTGGGTCATTGTTGATAGATTGACCAAGTCTGCTCATTTCTTACCGATACGAGAAACTTATACACTTGAACGTCTTGCTCGTATGTACATAAACGAGGTTGTAAGATTGCATGGTATGCCAGTATCCATAGTTTCTGATCGAGACCCAAGATTCACTTCGCGATTTTGGGTTAGTTTGCAAAAAGCTATGGGCACAGATTTACGATTTAGCTCGGCATATCATCCTCAAACGGACGGACAGTCAGAGAGGACTATTCAAACTCTTGAAGATCTATTAAGACTCTGTGTCCTTGATTTTAAGGGAAGTTGGGACAAGTTCTTACCATTGGTGGAGTTTTCCTACAACAACAGTTATCAAGCAAGTATTGGCATGGCTCCGTTCGAGGCGTTGTATGAAAGAAAGTGTCGTTCTCCAGTATGTTGGGATGAGGTGGGTGAAGCAACATTGTTGGGACCGGATTTGGTACGTATGACTACGGAAAAGATTCAAACGATCCGGAAACGTATAAAAACCTCACAAGATCGACAAAAGAGTTATGCTGATCTTCATCGAAAGGACGTGGAATTCGATATAGGAGATCATGTGTTGTTACGTGTTGCTCCATGGAAAGGAGTTGCGAGATTTGGAAAGAGAGGAAAGCTCAATCCTCGATTCATCGGCCCATTTTTAATCCTCGATCGAGTAGGAACTGTGGCCTATAGACTCGCTTTACCGCCAAGTATGTCTCGTGTTCATAACGTTTTTCACATATCCATGCTACGTAAATATGTGAAAGACCCGAACCACATTATTGAGTTAGAACCGGACGAAATAGCGGAAGATTTAACGTATGAAGAGGTTCCTGTTCAAATCTTGGATAAGAAGGAACATATTTTACGCACCAAGGTTATACCTCAAGTCAAAGTTTTGTGGAGAAACCATGATGTTGAGGAAATGACTTGGGAGTTAGAATCTGAAATGAAATCAAGGTATCCTTACCTCTTTGACATACCAGGTACGTACCCTAATTTCGAGGGCGAAATTTCTTAAGAATGGGAGGTTGTAAGAACCCAACTTTTTAAATAAAAATGGATTTTCTATAATTATCATTTTTGAATGAATTTAATATAATGTTATAGTTGTGGGTAATATTTATAAATTTTGCAAAGTATGCAAGTTGTCATATAATATTCGATTGGTCGGGGAATATTCGTTTTAAACAGAAAATATTCGTACGACGACAAAATTATTGGTGGACCCCACAACAGAATTATTGTCGGATTGAGAAAACGACAAAAATATTTTATTGAAAATAACGGCGGAAGTTTTACCGTTGATACTGTTGAACTACTGGGTAGTAAAAGTATAGTAATACGCGTTGTTGCATAGTAGCACACGGTATTGATTATTGATATTTATGTGAGAAGTCGCTCAGTTTGATTCAATTATTATCGATTAATAATATGAATTATTATAGCGATAATGACGTTTTGTTTTATTCGTATTATTAACGTAATAAAACGGAAACATCTTTTTATATAAAACAGAATACTTTATTAAAGTTATTTTATAAATAGAATATATTATATTTTATTATGCATAGTGTTGTATAGTGTTTTGCATAGTGTTTGCATAGTAAAAATCTTTTTATATAAATAGAATATATTATATTTTATTTAAAAGATTTTTCTTTAAATATGGACCGTCAGATTAAAGTAAATCAATCTGGACCGTTCATGGATTAGTTACTATGCATTCCATTTTCCTATAAATAGAAGTTCATTCCTTCATTATTTTCTTACGAATTCACTGAACTCTAGAGAGAGAAACTATAGAGAAATAGAAGAAAAGCTTTCTGCTACTTAACTTTTCTTTTCCCATATCCAGTTTCTGTTACGGTAAGGGGTGTTATTCTTTCTTATTCATGAAGAGAACTGTTGTTATTCCATTTCTTATTATTCTGTTGGAATAACCTGTATACGCGGTCTACCCTATACTTGGTGACATTCTTCTATTATTCTGTTGGAACATCCTGTCTGTGTGTTTTACACCGGACCTGGTTCCGTCTTTATTATTATTCCGTTGGAACATCCTGTCTGTGTGATTTACACCGGACCTGGTTCCGTCTTTATTATTATTCCGTTGGAACATCCTGTCTGTGTGTTTTACACCGGACCTGGTTCCGTCTTTATTATTCTGTTGGAACATCCTGTCGGTGCAAATTTTGCCTGACCTGGTTCCGTTATTATTATTCTGTTGGAATAACCTGTCTATGCGAAGTTCCGCATGCATAGTGATTTCTGTTGTTATTCCATTCCTTATTATACTCAGTTGGTTAAAGTTTTGACTTCTATACTCCATGAAATTAGTGGAACATCCTTGATATTTGCGCTTCATCCAGTATCTTTTCGTGGAAATATTCTTCTGAGCATTCTTGAATTTTATCCCACAAAACAGTACCTTATTGACAATTTGGACGTTAATAATTCCTGGATAAAATAATTCTTGAACTTGTTTTATTGAATTCTTATATCATTGTCATCATCCTCTTATTTATATTTTTAAAAGTCATCTGTGGCCTGTAGAGCATGGATGGACTTGGTATGATTATGACCAGGGATTATTCGGTGTAATCATGACCGTAATGTTACAAATGATGTGGTAAAAGTCTCATTTGCCGTAGTGCATTGATGGACAGTTGTTGGCATGATCATGACCATTGATGAATACACAAATATCCTTGACCCGTAGTGCATGGAATTTGTGGTCGTGACCCTAATGAGTATCCTTGGCCGTAGTGCAGGGATGATGTGGATTATTTATTAAGCTGAGTCTCAGCGATAAAAGTGATTAAAAACTTTTTAAATCATAAAAGATAGTAGATTCTATTCTCTACTTGACTCTTTTAATGGATTGCTTGATCCGCTGCTGTTAAACTTGATGTTGTTATATTTTATCAGTTTAATACAGTTGAAGGCTAACGATAATTTATTCTGCATTATCTTAGTTATAATATTTCTTACTGGGCTAGTTTAGCTCACCCTTTCTTTCACTGTTCTCTTCAGGAAATGAGAACATAGCAGGGACGAGTCGGGGAACGGAGTAATGGTCCAGAGGATAGCATTAGTAGTCCTCACTATTCTGTGAAATAGTGTGACAATAATTGTATTGAGGACTCCTTTTGAGTTTGTATGATCTCTAGTAGACAATTATTGTATTCAAACTCACAGTTTTATTTTGTCGTATTGTACACGACAGTGGTATTAGTAAGTTGTATTTGAATTCTGTACCATGTATCTGACGACTCAAGATGGGTGATGTATACCTAATTTTGGGGGCGTCACAAAACCACTTGTAATTGGTGCGGTGCGGTTTCAATTCAAAAACAAATTGAAACAACAAAAATGTCAAAGCCTTCAATAGAATTTAACACAGAGCTCACATCGAGCAATTAACTTAATGACAGAGTCGACAATGGGAATTATATCAAGTATAGAACCATAGCTCCTTCTGCCAAACATGTCAAATTTATCATCAAATTATAGAATAGCGAGACACATAAAATAATTTTAACTTATAATAAAGGATTGATACTGTAAAAACTAAAACATACGCTATATAACACAACGAAGACCATATATTCGATAACAAGCAAGAAAGTTTATTCAATTCCCCAAAAATTAAAAATATATACTCGAGATAGAATGAAATTTTATCTTATATATTGCAGGGAGGACTTATAGAATATAATTCTAACTATATCTAATTTGAACAATATTCTATTAGACTATTACTATTATAGTATAGACCTTAACCAATGCATCAAGTGCTCAAACCAACGAATTTGGCCCCTCACCTATAAGCCCCTCTAGTAACGCATCAAACAAATCTGAAATTCAAAAACTCAATTTTTGACTCTATAACCTCTAATCATCTTCTTTCAATTTGTGAAAAAATATCAATGCAAGTGTGACGCCCCCAAAATAGGTATACATCATCCATCTTGAGTCGCCAATACATGCTACAAAATTTAAATATAACTTAATTATACAACAGTCGTGTAAAATACGACAAAATATAATCTAAGAGTTTTAATAAGAATATTGTCATCTATAAAATATCCACACTCAATGGAGTCCTCAATACATTTATTGTCATACTATTAAACAGAATAGTGAGGACTACTAATGTTATCATCTGGACCGTCACTCCGTTCTCCGACTAGTCCCGGCTACGTTCTCATTTCCTGAAGAGAACAGTGAAAGAAAGGGTGAGCTCAACTAGCCCAGTAAGAAATTTTATGACTAAGATAATGTAGAATAAATTATTATTAGTCTTCAACAATGTTAAACTGATAAAATACAATAGACATTAAGTTTAACTGCAGCGGAATAAGTAATCCATTAGAAGAGTCAAGTAGAGCATGATATCTACTATCTTCTATGATTTAAAATGTTTTCATCAATTTTTATCGCTGAGACTCAGCTTAATAAATAAATCACATCATTGAGTCATCCCTGCACTACGGGCCAAGGATATTCATTAAATCATCAATGGTCATGATTATACCGAATAATCCCTAGTCATAATCATACAAAAAACTGTCCATCAATGCACTACAGGCTACTGAGGACTTTTACCACATCATTTATAACATTACAGATCATGATTATACCGATTAATCCCTGATCATAATCATACCAAGTCCATCTATGCACTTAAGCCAAAGATGACTTTCATCACAATATAAACATGAGGATGATGACAATGACATAATAATTCAATAAAATAAGTTCAAGAATAAATTTTAAAGATTTATAAATTAATTTATCTTGAAATCAATTACGTCTAAATTGTCAACATGATACTGCTTTGTGGAGTAAAATTCAAGAATGCTCAGAAGAATATTTTCATGAAAAGATACCGGATCAAGCGCAAATATCTAGAATATTCTACTAATTTTATGGAGTATAGAAGCCAAAACTTTAACCAAATGAGTATCATAGAATATATGAAACTGCAAATGGATTTTCACCCGCCATGCGGTAATTCATGTAGACTGATCATTTTCATAATTTAATAAGGAATGAATATGAAGGATCATTCACCATGCATGTGATAATCCACATAGACAGGTTATTCCAACAGAATAATAAAGAATAGAACCAGGTCATGCGTAATCCGCACAAATAGGATATTCCAACAGAATAATAAAGAATGAAATAACAGAAGAATTCACCATGTATGCGATAGACCGCACAGACAGGTTATTCCAACAGAATAATAAAGAATGGTACCAGGTCTAACGTAATCTGCACAAACAGGATATTCCAACAGAATAATAAAGAATGGAATAACAGAAGAATTTCACCATGTATGCGGTACTTCGCATAAACATGTTATTCCAACATAATAATAAAGAATGAAATAACAGAAGCTCTCTTCATGAATACAAAAGAAATAATACCCCTTAACTTAGAAAAAAAACTGGATACTAGAGTAGAGAGATAGCAGACTTCTCTTATTCTTTCTCTCTATAATAATTGCTCTATAGCTTTAGTGAATTGGTGAGAAATGAAGGAAGAATGAGCTTTTATTTATGAAAAAATATAGTTTCGATAATTGCACATTTTGGGGATCAAAATATTACAGTACAATACCTTCAACTTTTCTTTCATTTTTAATTTAGTCTGCAAGTATTATCAAACATGCACCACCTCCCCTAATAATAAATAATATGAATCAATAGTTCAATCATGTGAATCAATAGTTATAATCATGTGAAAATACGAATTATAGTATAGTACCTCTATCTGTACCTTTATTTTTAACTTAGTCATGCAAGTATTATCAATCTTGCACCAACTTCCCTAATAGTACAAGAATGTGAATCAATAGTACACACATGTGAACAAATAGTTATAATCATGTAAATTAATAGCAATTAATTGCTCATTTATCCGGTTAATTACCCGACTGATCAGTATAACTTCCAGACATCAATTAATATCGACATAAATATCGATTTCCACTAACACTAATAATTCCAACACAATGAAACTATCAATTTCATCTTTAATCAACACGAACTTATTCATCATTAATATTATAACTCACAATATTTAACAACCAGGTCGTTCCCAGGAAATAGGGGGTTTTTCGATAAGGATTTCTCCTTATTAGCGCACAATTAGATGACCAAACCTCTCCTTGACAGAACTTCTAGACATTGTAAATATTTCAATTTAATAATATGAATAACTTTATCGTCTCAATTATTGATTTAATAATATATCATATTATGCATATGATAATGTGACAATAATCGAATCAATAATATGAGAGATATGATGCAACAATTACTGTTGCAATAATTGAGTATAACTGAGTGACTTCTCACGTAAGCATCAATAATCAACCACGCGTATTACTGTACTTTTACTACCGGGTAGTCCAACAGTTTAACAGTAAAACTTCCGCCATTATTTTTATAAAAAGATAATTATGTCGTTTTCTAACTACGACAATACTTCCGTTGTGGGGTCTACCAATGATTGTGTCGTCGTACAAATATTCCCTGTTAAAACGAATATTCCCCGACCAATCGAATATTACATAACCACTTGCTTACTTTGCAAAATTTGTAAATATTACCCACAACTATAACATTATATCAAATTCACACCATAATATTAAAAAATATATTTCGTGAAAATTATTCTTTATTCATAAAAGTTGGGGTCTTACAGCAAGACTGGAGTTTTCTCTTAGCGTGTTCAAGTGAAAAGTAACTTTAGAATTTACTAGAGACAATACATACAAAAACACACATGGTGCGATTTTGATTTTATGCGTGCGATTTTGGCTAGTAACCAAACCAGAACCGTAATTTTGGTTATTCAACTCACCTAAAATCGCTACATATGCCAGAACAGTTGGTGCAGTTTTAATTGGTGCGGTTCGTGCGGTTTTTGGTGCAATTTCGATTTTAATTTGGTTACTTGCTCATCCCTAGTAATCGGTCGTCCGTTACTAATAGTAGTAGGTGTGAATTTTTTAGTTATAATCTCGACCGTTGGTTCTTGTATGTAATACTGCTGTTTGGTGAGCAAAATATGTTAAATAAAGAGGTATGCATTTGATCCTCTCTGTGTGTATGTGTATGTGTGTGTGTGTGTGTGTGTATATATATTATAAAGGGGTATTCACGGGGTACGGTGGGTGGTGTTGGGTGTATGCTTATATATATATATAAGCGTACTATATTTTTTGACAACTTGTCATAATAGTTAGACCTGACAATAGAGTTAGTTAACTGTTGGGTCAAACCATATTAACTGGAACCAAATGGGTTGGTTAACCATTTTTATTTATTCAGGTTGGTTAAAGTTTGGACCCATATTTTTTAAAACAAATATAGTTCTGAATCGGTTAACTATTTTTCAACACATATTCCATTCAATCACACTCCTCCTCCTCTAGGCTGCCCAACTACTACTACTACTACCGTACTAAATTCAAATTATAAAATTCATTTAATTAAATACTCAACTTCATTCAATCACACTCTTCCTTCGGGCTGCCCAACTACTACTACCACTACCATACTAAATTCAAATTATAAAATTCATTTAATTAAATACTCAACTTCTTTGACACTAAGATTCTTTGACAAATCTTAGTGTCAAAGAATGAATTTATCCACACATCAGAAATTAACCTATAACTCTATGAACTCCATTGAAGTAAAAAAATCACTTCAGTTAATAAAACTCAACAGAGATTTAATGCAATTTAATCCATACTTCAGCTACATTCACATTTTATAGAATATATTCTATCCATGTTCAGTTGGTTAGACAGGGATTTTGCATTGGAGGCCATTGGGAGTTTAAAATTTTGTTTTATTACAACTATTTTAAATGTAATTTATAAATTTAAAAACATGTAATAGTATTCCATATCTTCTAAAATATAAATTTATTATTGACTTTTTGAAATTAACTTAAAATTGACATAATTTTCATTAATTTTAGTCATTACAATTATAAATATTATAAACTATTGTAAAATTTATAGAATCATCTTACTTTTATTTTTTAAGTTTACTCAAATTATTTTCTAAAAATTAATCTTATAATTTGAAATATATAACTTATTTATAATTTAAATGCAATATAGTGACTTGTCATTTAAATATTGCAATGTTTTTATTTGTTTTAAAAATATTGCAGTATAGTTTTTTAGCATTTTATTATTTATATTAATAATTTTTATATCATATTATTACTTAATTAATTTAATTGTGATGGTCACAATTTTATTTTTTAAAAGTTCTGTTTAAAAGTCAAAATATCTTAAAATGGTTAATATGATTAATATGGTTTTGAACCATAACCATATAGTTCCAACCCACACAACTCATATTAAAAATGGTTAATATGGTTTTAGTTCTTAAATGGAACTATAACCATATTTTGAAAATCAAAACAAACCTATAATCATATTTTGCCAAGTCTAATAATAGTATAGGAAAATTTAATTAATTGAATTAAGAATATTTAAATTACATGTATAATAATAGAGTTGAATGGTATATACTCTATTTAAAAAATTTATTATCTCAAATGCATATATAATAAAGATATTTTTTAAAAAATAGAGAATGGTAGGGATATATTTTATTTAAACAATTATTTTTAAAATGCGTAGAATATTAAAACTTATTTGTGGATAGTTTTTTTAAGGCTTAAATATGAATTACTACCCTAAACTATAGGCCATATTCTAATTCGGGGATCAAAGTTTCAATTTTTTCAATCAAGTGATTAAACTATCAATTTTTTTCAATTGCAACAAATTGAGCCGCCACGTCAGAAATTGCCGACGTGACTATCTGAGTGGGTCATTAGGTAGCTGATGTGTAAATAAAAAAGATTATTTTAATATTTATTTAAATATTTATTATACAATACGGGCAAATTCGTCAAATCACTTTAAAATCTAACAAAAATTACTCTTCACCGCCCCTCTCAACCTCAATCTCCGATCACTCGCCAAACAATCGCCACCGTTAAACCTCCATAAGCGCCACAGATCCACCGCCGTACACCGCTCTTTCTCTCTCCAAAACCCCATGTTCTACACCAATTTCTCTCCACTCAAACTCACTAAAACACCCAGAAATGGACTCACCATCAAAGTCTCAACAGCAGCTTCTCCAGTATCAGTCCCTGCAAAACCCGACCCACCAAAAACCCCAACCTCCGAACATGGAGCGTATTGAGGAAATGGAGCATGTTTGTTTTCTAAGAAAAACACAGAATAGGAATCAACGGTTGAATTTCTCTCCAAAGATATCAATTTATATTACTTTCTCCTTCCTGCAGATTCACATGAACCAACCAGAGCTAATACTGCTTAAACCCTAATCAAAATGGCCTTTACATATGGTGTTGCTTATCTTACAAGGTCGGGATTGACTTATTCTTCTCCACGGCATCGATTTCTTGCTCCTCAATTTTATACCAAATTTAGGATTAATTCATGTTATAGGGTTTCAACTGCAGTCAGCAAACTGAAAGCCCCTAATTCTGTTGTTGTGAATAAAGGGAAAGTCCGAGAATTTGGGTTTTTGAAATCTGTTGAGTTGGATACGTTTATAATTAGTGATGACGAAGATGAAATGAGTGAAGGGTTTTTTGAGGCAATTGAAGAATTGGAGCATATGACTAGGGAGCCATCCGATATTCTTGAGGAAATGAATGATCGGTTATCTGTTCTTGATCTTCAATATTTGGCTAAAAGGAGTTTTTGATGATTTTAGATTTTGTTGTTTTAGATTTTTTGTTATTTTTGATCTGAGATGATATATATTTTAGATAGTTTTGTTGTTTTTTATTTAGTTTAATTGCTTAATATAAGTGATTTGACAAATTTGCCCTTAATATATAATAAATGTGTAAATAGATATTAAAATAATCTTTTTTATTTACACATCAGCAGCCTAATGACCCATTCAGATAGCCACGCCAGCCATTTCTGACGTGGGCGTGGCGGCTCAATTTGTTGTAATTGAAAAAAATTGATAGTTTAATCACCTAATTGAAAAAATTGAAACTTTGATCCCCGAAGTGGAATATGACCTATACTTTAGAGTAGTAATTCATATTTAAGCCTTTTTTTTAACTATGAAATTGCCTAAAGTCTAAAAAAAATTTAAAATTTATACTTTATTAACTTCAAATCCAAAAGATATGGCTATTGTCTGAGCCCGGGTTCGAACCGGGGACCTCTAGTGTGTGAGACTAGCGTGATAACCGACTACACCACCCAGACTTGATTCTACGAGCTTAAAACAAATTATATATAGTATAAGAATTATTATTATTATTAACCATGCGAAACTAATCTTGTAATGTTAATAAACACATCAATCTTAAAAAGGTAAAAAGGGTTAATCCTGCTTACAGTGAGACTAGCAAATTAGTAAGTTTGCTATTTACAGTGATAAGTGGTAAGTGGTAACTTTATCAACACCACATTAAACCACCTATGTAAATGAAAATCCAGAGAAAAAAGTTGCATGTTTACTATATATAGCATGCAAATCATTATCAGATGCCTTTTAAGAATTCTGCACTGTAGATTTGCACTGAGAGTGACCTAAAATGGCAGCAGCAAGTCCCTTAGCACTGCAATGTTTTGATGATTTCTGTCTTTTCGAAATGAAGTCCAAGATTACTTGCACCATATTATAATGCAGCAAGAAATGATAAACACTTAAAAGAGAAGCACATATATCAGTTGTAATGGCTTTCAGAATCATATATATATATTACACAAACATCCTTGTGAAATACAATGCACGCTATCTATCGTTTGACAGAAGTAAAACGTCAATTAGAGTATATATAATGAGCCATATAAGTTGTTCTTCACCTAAGCATTTCAAGCTATTCGGGGTTCTTTAACTTTGAACAGGACGTAATTTTTCTCTTCTGAAATGTACTCTTTTACTTGGATCAGCTGTAGCTGACCCCCTTTATACATTTGGGATTGCTCTTATTGTGAGCAGCTTCATCGGCATCTCTCCTTGTGTTTAGATGACTTTCAGTATCGCTGGATCTTGGAATAACCTTGCACTGGATGTGTCGGTTTTGACACGAATTATGATTTTTCAAACCTGAAAGTAGTTCTGCTCTTGTCTTGTTTTTGCTTCTAACGATCCCATCATTATCTGAATACAAAGATGACAGTATTTTCAGTAACATTCTCACAATATAAGAATCTAGCTGGTCTATATTTAGTATATAGTATGTACATCCTGGAGACCACGAATATAGCATAACTAAACATGTATGATACAGAATTCGAAAGTCGAATACATGGAAACTGTACATATATCACATTGTCCCAACAGTTTAGTTTTGAACCTCAGACATTTCCAAACTGAGATTCTCAACAGTAACTCCACAGCATTAGACAAACAAAATAGCTCAATCAAGTAAAGATCCCATATAAGGTGCAAAGTAACATATTCCCCAATAATGCAGCATGAATTCTTTCTTTTGTTTTACATTATAGGTTCTCGTCATATTTCCTTTTTGTATCAATATAAGAAATTTGATGGCAAAAGGTAACTTTTTCAGGGTCCTCTGCGATAAGATTCATATCTCTACCCAGAATTACACTGACAATAATGTAAAATTATTCTGCTTTTTGTAGTGCAGCCCGCTTAGTTTGGTGGCAAAAGATAATTTTGAAAGAATCATAGAAGTGAATAAGTGATATTGAGAGATATTGCATTATTGTTGTTGTATTACTACATTATCAGCATATGTACATTGTGAGATATGCGGGAGTCCAGTTTTATCAACAAAAGCAGTTATTGATGCAATTTCTTCCTTAGAATGATTGCAATAGTTATGGCAAGTGAGTAATGCGGAAGTACCTGGACTAGATAAGACAGCACGTGGTCGGGGGACTGAACTAGCTCTAATATTTTGTTTTTCTTCCTCTATAACATTTTTGTTAATGCTCTTTGCTGATCCTGTTGATCAAAAGAAGAGTATATAATTCAATATTACACAGAGAAAAAGAAGGCAAGGATATCACATCAAGAATAAGTGTGAAAATAAAGACCGAACCTTTGGATACAGGAGCCAAAGGCTTGTCTGATTTTGATACATAAGACTTGGGAATTCTTACAACTACCGGTGGGGATTCATCTTTATGTTCCTTAACTGTAAATGAAAAAGAAACTTGTTAAGGAATATATAAGAATATTCTAATGAAAGCATATAAAGCCAAGGCATTTTCTAATAAAAGAATAAAAGCCAATGCCCACACACACATATTTGGTCGGTATTTGACAATCTTCTTAGTGTTCAAATGCTTGCTTGTCTAAGAACAAAAAGATTCCTTTTTTCTTTTGGATAATTAAGAGTAACAAAAAGATTCGTGTCAAGGTTGTGGTTCGGCATCGACATACACCTAACGGCGTAACGGCCGATACTTTCAATATATCAGTAATTTTCAAGTATTCTCTCTCATTTTCATTTTATTCACTTAAGATTCACATAAGAAAAATCGTGACAAGTTATTGGTGTCATTGTTGCTAGTTGTTTACAATTTCACTTCCTACAATTTTTTTGTTGAAGGTATATCCACAGACAATCACATAGAGATCGAAATTCTTTGATTTCCTACGAAACATTTCTCAAAAGAAAAATCAATTTCACCATAATGATGTGTTATGTAAATCCAAATATTTATTCAACAGATAACTGAGAAACCTTTTTTTCCCCTTTATTCTTTTTTATCCCCTTTTTTTTCTAATGAAATTTTACTTACAGAATATTACAATTTTGTGTATAATATATCTATATTACATATATATAGAGTTCTGATGGTTGCTTGTAGTTGTCCTTTTTAGTGGCCTTACTTCATGTGAACGTGACTTGATGACAGATTGACCGGGTCAAAACTTTTCGTCAATTTATCGATTCGAGTGTCAAGTGTTCAATAAATAATTTCAAATAATTGGGCTGAAGATTATCCAAAGAAGTATTATATTTAGTCATGTGGGCCGGACTTTTGTTTCAAGATTTTGTTTCAAGATTACCATATTACTTACACGTGGGCTTACATGGGGTCTCAAAGTAAATTAAAACTTCAGCAAAGACTTTGTTTCAAGATTGCCATATTACTTACACGTGGGCTTACATGCAACAAGCAACAATCATTACTTCCTTTAACAAATTGAAATTGGTTCAGCAACAATTATTATTATTCAAATTATGCTTACTTGGAAAATTGGATATCAGAATATCAATTCTAGTAGTACTCGAATTTTGGTTTATAAAGGCAATGGGTTGACAGCTGGCATGCGGCAAAGAATTCTTGTACACGGCAATTGCAGATTTTTGAATTTTTAGAATTCTACTGTAATTAGGATATGTTTTTTTTAAATTAGAATTCTTTTCCAATTTGATTTCTATTTCCTTATAGAAATTAGGGTTATAGTTTATTAATTCCTATTAGGATTTGGATTGTTTTGAGTAGTATAAATAGAGGTCCAAGTTATGTAATCAAATACATTATTATTATTCAATATATTTGTGAGTTTATTCTCTACTTTTGGTTCTTTGAAGAATTCCTAAGAAATTAGTAGTTTCTTAGTTTTTTCTTTGAGATTCAATTTGACTTATCATACAACAATTCATAGTTGTGTGTGGCGTCTTCTACCGCATCAATCGTCGATTGTACCGAGATTACCGCTTCAATATAAGCGAGGGGTCAAGGTGTCGTTGGTGTCCATTCAACGCAGATTTCCAAACGCGAGCAATTGTACCAAGATTACCGTCTAAAGTATAGACGAGGGGTTAAGGTGTTGCAAGCAATTCACCCAACAACTGTGCTAGAAACGGTCCGGGCGACGACCACCTCACGCAAGCGTGCCGTGGAGTCTATCATTTGGTATCAAAGCTAAGCCTTCTAGCGAGTTACTTATCTTTAATTTTCTGTCGAAATATATATTGTAAAAAAAAAAAGCAAAAAAAAAAAAAAAAAAAAAAAAGAGAAGAAATATAGAAAAAAAAAGGAAAAGAAAAAAAAATTCATATTTTCATTGTGCTAACCAAACTTGTAGCACACCATCAAATTCCAACGAAGATTGCATACCGTTCCGTCATCACCAATTCTGAAACGGAGCTACAAATTACAAATCTGAGGCATACAAGAGGAGTACAAGACAATCGATCAGTGATTTTGTAGTATCTTGATAAGTCATACCATCTATAATTTTGTTTAGTGATAAGTAATTTTGAATTGATTAGTAAAACCAAGAATTTTACTAGGGAATTCAATAAGAACCTATTAGAGAGAATATTTGAGGTAAAGGCTTAGTGGTGAGATTAATAGAGGGTAAAAGTCAATTTATTGAGAGTATACACGAGTGAACCATTGATTCGAGTGAAACACGTAAGGGAGTGCGTGAGGAAAATTTTTATCTACTAACCTTTGTTTTACAGCAAACATGTATGACTACGATTATGAAAGTTCTTTTGGGTCTCGAATGAATACTTTCCAAGGCAATATTGATACAAAGGCATATCTGAGATGGGAGAGAAAAATGGAGCGAGAATTTGACTATCATGATTACTCCGAGAGGAGGAAGGTCAGACGGGCAGTTCAAGAGTTCTCCGATCATACAATTATATGGTGGCAGCTTATCAAACAAAAACATGGGGAGCGTCCGTTCGAGACATGGGCAGAATTAAAATTAGCAATGAGAAAGCGGTTTGCTCCAGTACAACGTGACAGGAGGGAGGAGTATACATCTCAAAGACATGTAGAGCAACCTTCAAGGCAATTTACAGTAGACAATAATAGGAGGGTTCGCACACAAGTAAACAAGGAAGATTATTGGATGCAGTTACAATATACTTCTAAGGCGCAAAAGAAACAAGATCAACGGGGGGAAGTGGAAGAAATTGTAGAATATGCGGTCCAAGGAGAGTTATTGGGTTCGAGTGTTCAAGATGAAATCCATGATCAAAAGCAAGATGGTGAACATCCGGAAGAAAGTAATCGAGCAGATGAGTTTGTAAAAGAAAATGCATGTGGAAAAGATCGACAAAAAGAAATTGTTCAAAAGGTTGATAATGTAAAAGAAAAAAGTGAAAAGAGTGAGAATGAAAAGAAAAGAGAGATTGAGAAAAAAGAGAATGAAAATAGTGACCTTGAAAATAAACGAAAGAAAAACAAACGAGAGGGTGAGCATAAAGAAGAGAGAGAAGAAATATGTGACTATAAAAAAGATAGTGAGTTGAAAAGTGAGTTATATTTTGAAAAGCCAATGACTGTACATTCGTACAAGACGGTGCTTTTGAATACTAACACTAATGATTCTTCTTTGTCTAGTTTTGTTTTGTCTCTTGTACAGGTTGTTGATGAAATACCCCGTACTATCATTCCGTACCGATCAGCTGATAGTATTCCCGAGGAGACGACAGAGTTACCAAGGCGGGTTGAAGAGTTGGTGAAAGTGGGTATCGTGAGAGAAGACATGAGTTCATGTGTTGATTATGAGATCATAGTATCTAAGGAGGATGAGACAACGAGTTTGTTCGTCGATTTTGAATTGGTAAACAAGTATCGTTATTCTTTTCTTTATTTAGATAATATGTTTGATAAATTGCATAGTACTTGTGTTTTATCTACATGTGATAATGATACAATGCCTAATCAATTTAGTACGAGAGATTGTGATAAACGGAAAATTATTTTAGCATGTGAGTTATATAGGTGGTTAGTTATTTCTGTTAGATTAACTGATGCATCTAGTATTTTCATGAATTATTTAAAACATGTTTTGCATGCTTCCGTTGGAAAATTTGTTGTTAGCTATTTTGATGGTAGAATCATTTTTATCATAAACTATGGAGGATATTTGATTTATGTTGAGTTAGTTTATGATCATGATATATATTCTCGTTTTCAATGTTGTTACTTGCATGAAATTAATTCTAGGTTTTCTTATCCATATGTTGAGTTAGGTTTTCATGCTAATCAATCTTTACATGAATTATCGATAGCTGACAATGGTAGTAATCATGTTGTTTCGTTAGAGCAGTCTTCATTGCATGATTTGCTATCATATGGTTTTGATTCAACAAGTGTTTATCATCAAGATCGCTTGAGGGATGAGTTATTTGCATGTTTAGTTAGTTCACTTGGGTTAGCTAAGGCATTGCATACTTCCATGGAATTGTTGAATTATATTTTACATTCTTTTATGGGAAAAATTCTTTCTTTTGATGATATTCCGATTTTTGTCAACATTTTGGAAAATTCTTTAGCATGTGTAGAGTTTGTTTGTGATAATCATCGATATGGTATTAAGTTTTCAATTTATGATTGTGACCTTTTTATTCTGTTGGTGCTATTATGTGATTTTGACTGTGTTAATGTCAATGGAAGGGAAAAGTGTGGTTGTGTTTTGCAGATTCGTAATGGGATCATATTCATCGAGGGAAACATGGATCGTGCAATTCAATTCGATCAATGCATTATGAGTTTACAGGGAAGTATTTTGAATATTGTTTTAGTAGACTATGCATATGATTTTGATTTATTTGAGTCCTTTGTGATTAGACAAAAGAAACTTATTGATTTGTTTTGTTTCTTGTTTAATCCAGGAATTCAAGAGAGTTTGCGTGAGCAGCATGACGAATTTCAAGTATTGATATTTGACCCAGGATCTTTGACGTGGTTATGTTTGAAAATGATCAAGATCATAAGATTTTCGTTTGATCCGGGAATTCGCCATTGGGAAAATCTATCACATGAAGAGTTTTTCATTTTGACATTTGATCCAGGAGGAGATCAGATTTGTGGACAAATCCTTTTCAAGAGGAGCGGATACCAGATTTGAGGACAAATCCTTTTGAAGAGGAGGGGAATGATGACAGATTGACCGGGTCAAAACTTTTCGTCAATTTATCGATTCGAGTGTCAAGTGTTCAATAAATAATTTCAAATAATTGGGCTGAAGATTATCCAAAGAAGTATTATATTTAGTCATGTGGGCCGGACTTTTGTTTCAAGATTTTGTTTCAAGATTACCATATTACTTACACGTGGGCTTACATGGGGTCTCAAAGTAAATTAAAACTTCAGCAAAGACTTTGTTTCAAGATTGCCATATTACTTACACGTGGGCTTACATGCAACAAGCAACAATCATTACTTCCTTTAACAAATTGAAATTGGTTCAGCAACAATTATTATTATTCAAATTATGCTTACTTGGAAAATTGGATATCAGAATATCAATTCTAGTAGTACTCGAATTTTGGTTTATAAAGGCAATGGGTTGACAGCTGGCATGCGGCAAAGAATTCTTGTACACGGCAATTGCAGATTTTTGAATTTTTAGAATTCTACTGTAATTAGGATATGTTTTTTTTAAATTAGAATTCTTTTCCAATTTGATTTCTATTTCCTTATAGAAATTAGGGTTATAGTTTATTAATTCCTATTAGGATTTGGATTGTTTTGAGTAGTATAAATAGAGGTCCAAGTTATGTAATCAAATACATTATTATTATTCAATATATTTGTGAGTTTATTCTCTACTTTTGGTTCTTTGAAGAATTCCTAAGAAATTAGTAGTTTCTTAGTTTTTTCTTTGAGATTCAATTTGACTTATCATACAACAATTCATAGTTGTGTGTGGCGTCTTCTACCGCATCAATCGTCGATTGTACCGAGATTACCGCTTCAATATAAGCGAGGGGTCAAGGTGTCGTTGGTGTCCATTCAACGCAGATTTCCAAACGCGAGCAATTGTACCAAGATTACCGTCTAAAGTATAGACGAGGGGTTAAGGTGTTGCAAGCAATTCACCCAACAACTGTGCTAGAAACGGTCCGGGCGACGACCACCTCACGCAAGCGTGCCGTGGAGTCTATCATGACTGTTGCTTCCAATGAGGAGCATTTTTCTGAAATTCACTTGCAGAAAAGAAAAGATGATCTCCGAACCAACTGCAACTCAATATCAAGTGAATAATAGAGTCATAGACCCCATTTCAACAAACAGAAACTAAATTTCAAGCCTTGCTTTGACCTTAACCAGCATTAATCCACAATACAAAATGGACGACATATATATATACAAAAATATATGGAAATATATATTAGCTCTAACGTGAATTAAATTATAAAGGAATTAACTTAATACATAAATAGGCCAGTGGAGAGTTTCATAATATTTGCCTGGTTTTGAAATTTTTTACAGTTCATATTCTTAATAGTCAAATTAAAGCTTCATACTTTCTCATTCAACAGTAGAAAAGATGAGGCCTGGGAGTTTTATAAAGCTAACAGTGAAGGAACAATTTGCCAAAAGTATTGGCGCACACAAGATTAATCCAACTGACCAAACAGATTTGCTGATAAAAAATCAAATTTGCCCGCGCAGGCCAAAACTTATTGCACACCAATTAGTGGGATGTGCCAAAAATAGCAAATTATTTATCAGAACCAGAACCAATGACAAACCTAGTTTTTCCCATTAATCGTACAGTGTTTTTTTTGGTAAACAAATTATTCATAAGAACATATTGAATTATCATAAACTAGAAAAGACTAGAGGGGAAGCGCACCTGCCGGAGAAGGATAACTATGCAAGGAGAGAGAGTCCAAAGCCTGATAAAAACTTCTGCCAAAAATATCTTCGTCATCTCGTGCTTCTTCTCTCACCTTCACCTTCGGATACACTTTAAACATCCAAAACAAGAAACAATTAAAAAACCCATCATCCAGATAAAAAACTGAACACAATAAAATCAAAATTGGTCACCTACTTGTTCTGTTTTGGCAGATGCTGATTCAGGTATGAACAATTATGATATGAAACAAGATTTGGATTCTAAATCACATATCACTGAAAACCCAAATACCAAAAATATGTTGGGAATACAAAATTATGGGTGTGCAACAAATCAAAATGGTTTTCTTGATTTGAATAAGACAGTTGGGAGAAATGGAGATGAGGTCAACTACCGATTATTTCGGCACTTGGCAGTAGAGGGAGGCAATTTTGTACACTTTCGGTAGCAATCAATATCAGATTAGATACGTTTGCCAAATGGCTGGGTCGGGTCAACGGTTTCGTTTCCATTTGGCCGGCCACTTCTTCTCCTTTTGAATTCTTTTTAAAGAATTTGTATGTCATAAAGGAAACTTTAAATACGGGATAAATAATATTTTGTTCATTGTACTGGGGTCCGGTTTTTATTCTGGTAACCGAAATTTTTTTTGTTACAATCGAATTACTGTACTCTTACATATTACAAAATAGTCACTCCGTCAGATTTTCCGTCCAAAAAACGTTAGCAATGCTGACTGTGCAAGTTGACTTGACTTTTTTGCTTACGTGGAGCACATAAAAGAGAAGCAAGCGGATTATTATAGCACAAATGACCAAAACTATTAACTACTTCACCTAAACAATTCCAAAACTAATAATAATAATAATAATAATTTCAAAATAATAATAATAATAATAATAATAAAAAATACTATTAATAGTAATAATTTTAAAATTCTATTTTTTTTAAAAAAATCTGTTAATTTTAATAAAGTCTTTTAAAAAAAAGCTGTTTTTTTTTAAAAAAATCTGCTTTATAAAATTCAAATTTTTAAAAAAGTCTGTTTTTTAAAAAAATGTTAATTTTTTATAAAAACATATTTTCTTTTAATTTTTTTAAAAAACGTTAATTTTTTTTGAACTAAACTAATATTTTTTATAAAAAGTTTGTTTTTTTAAAAAAAGTTAATTTTTTATAAAAACAGAAAATTTTAAATTTTTTTAGAAAATTAACGTTTTTTAATTTTTTTTTTAGAAAAGTAACGTTTTTAAATTATTTTTTTAAAATTAACGTTTTTTAATTTTTTTTCAAAATTAACGCTTTTTAAATTTAAAAAAAATCTTTTACTTTAAAAAAAGTTAATTTTTTATAAAAACAGAAAATTTTAAATTTTTTTAGAAAATTAACGTTTTTAAAATTTTTAAAAAATCTGTGACTTTTAAAAAAAATTAATTTTTTATAAAAACAGAAAATTTTAAATTTTGCAAGGAAAGTGTTCTTGATCGATCATTCCTATATGCAAAAATAATTTAAAAGTAACAGATTTTTTAAAAATTTTAAAAACGTTAATTTTCTAAAAAAATTTAAAATTTTCTGTTTTTATAAAAAATTAACTTTTTTTAAAGTAAAAGATTTTTTTTAAATTTAAAAAGCGTTAATTTTAAAAAAAATTAAAAAACGTTAATTTTAAAAAAAAAATTTAAAAACGTTACTTTTCTAAAAAAAAAATTAAAAAACGTTAATTTTCTAAAAAAATTTAAAATTTTCTGTTTTTATAAAAAATTAACTTTTTTTAAAAAAACAAACTTTTTATAAAAAATATTAGTTTAGTTCTAAAAAAATTAGCGTTTTTTAAAAAAATTAAAAGAAAAACTGTTTTTATAAAAAATTAACATTTTTTTAAAAAACAGACTTTTTTAAAAATTTGAATTTTATAAAGCATATTTTTTTTTAAAAACAACTTTTTTAAAAAAAAGACTTTATTAAAATTAACAGATTTTTTTTTAAAAAATTTTAAAAATAGAATTTTAAAATTATTACAATTAATAGTATTTATTATTATTATTATTATTATTATTTTGAAATTATTATTATTATTAGGTTTGAAATTGTTTAGATGAAGTAATTAATAGTTTTGGTCATTTGTGCTATAATATTCCGCTTGCTTCTCTTTTCTGTGCTCCGCGTAAGTAAAAAAGTCAAGTTAACTTGCACAGTCAGCATTGCTAACGTTTTTTGGACGAAAAATCTGACGGAGTGACTATTTTGTAATATGTGAGAGTACAGTAATTCGATTGTAACAAAAAAAGTTTCGGTTACCAGAATGAAAACCGGACCCCAGTACAATGATCAAAACGTTATTTATAATGCCCCCAAAATAGGTCAATTTCATTCAACCCATTCTGAGTCGCCAAATACATGGTACAGAAATAACTATAACTTTATTATTACAACATATAAACTGTGAGATTAAATACGGATATTGCCGTCTAGACAATATCCACACGCAAATAAATCCCCATCATAATTATTGATATATTATTTTACAAAAATAGTGAGGACTACTAAACAACTCTCTCTAGAACCTTCATTCCATACCCCGACTAGTACTCGCTACATTCTCGCCTCCTGAGAAGAAAAATAGAACAAAAAGGAAAAGGGTGAGCTCAACTAGCCCAGTAAAGAATATTATGACTAAGATAATATACAACAAATTATCGTTAGTCTTCAACAGGGAAAAATCTAATAGAATACAATAGACAACCAGTTTTAAATCAACAACTGCAGCGGAAACAACAATTCATTAGAAGAGTTAAGTAGAAAATGCAAACTACTATCTTCTATATATGAATTTAAAAGTTCATCGTCGATATTTTATCCCTGTAACATCAATCAATATATATCTGGAATCAAATATTCATCTTTGCACTACAGGCCAAAGATATTCATCAGTCGGTCATGTTCATCTCAACACCTGTTCATCTTTGCACTACGGGCCAAAGATGTACAGGTGATGAGATGAACATGAACAATTGATGAATATCTTTGGCCCGTAGTGCAAAGATGAACAGGTGTTTAGATGAACATGACCGACTGATGAATATCTTTGGCCTGTAGTGCAAAGATGAATATTTGATTTGATTTGAGATATATATTGATTGATGTTACAGGGATAAAATATTGATGATGGACTTTTAAATTCATAGATGTTAGTAGATTTTATTCTCTACTTAACTCTTCTAATGAATTGTTGTTTCCGCTGCAGTTGTTGATCTAAAACTTGTTGTCTATTGTATTCTATCAGATTTTTCCCTGTTGAAGACTAAGGATAATTTGTTGTACATTATCTTAGTCATAATATTCTTTACTGGGCTAGTTGAGCTCACCCTTTTCCTTGTTGTTCCATTTTTCTTCTCAGGAGGCGAGAATGTAGCGAGTACTAGTCGGGGTATGGAATGAAGGTTATAGAGAGAGTTGTTTAGTAGTCCTCACCATTTTTTTGTAAAATTATGTATCAATAATTATGATGGGGATTTATTTGCATGTGGATATTGTCTAGATGATAATATTTGTATTCAAACTCACAGCTTATGGGTTGTAAAAGTTGTAGTTGTTTCTGTAACCACGTATTTGACAACTCAGAATGGGTTGGGTGGAATGGACCTATTTTGGGGCTGTCACATTAACGGTAACAACTACGCCGTTATTTATAAACAACTTATACTTGTCGTTTTCTTCATCCAATCGCTTTCCGTTATGGGGCCCACACATGGCTGCGCCGTCGTACGAATATTCCACGACCAAACGAATATTCCCCGACAACAATGAATATTTTATAACCACTTGCTTATTTTGAAATATTTGCGTATTTTACCCATAACTATCCACATTAATCAAATCAACCCTTACTATTTCAAAATAATAAATAGAGAAAATTAAATTTCATTAATAATAAGTTGGGGTCTTACATTATTTATCCCCTTTAAATACGGTAAAGTTGGAGTCTCAAAATTCTGGATTAATCTCCATTAGATTAGGATTTTCTTTATTATATTTATATTTGGTTTTCTTTTAGAATTTCTATTTTATTATAATTTAATTTTAGATATACATTTTATTCTAACACTTAAGTGGAGCTTGAGGAAGGACTAAGGGGGTGTTTGATAAAAATTGAATGAATCTGAATCTAAATGAGCTGAATCTGAATGAAAAAAATTGTTTGATAATTGACATGTCTGAAACATCCGAATGACAAAACTTTATTATTTTACCCTTCTGAAAAAATTCAAAATTATTCTAAATTTATTTAATATTACTTAATATAATAATTAATATATTTTTTTAATTTTTTACTTTATTTAGCTGCTTATTCTGTCATTCAGCTCAAAAAATCTGAATTAGCCATTCAGCTCGTCAATCTTACCGATTCAGCCATTCAGACCAAAACAAACGCACTGACCGATTCAGCCATTCAGATTCAGCTTCATCCAATTCTATTCAACTCTAAACAAACAGCCCCTTAGTCATATAATTATTACATTCATCAATACAACAAAATTAACAACAAATAATTAGCGACACAATAGAAATTGTTATAAAAAATTATGTTATTGATACTTAAATGTTTTATTTCATTACTTAAAATGACAATATTTAGGCGAGTTTACTATTTTGCCCTTAAAAAAAGCCTCAATATTCATTAGGAGGACTGAAATAAACTCGAGTTGTTCGACTTTGGGCAATATTGAGAGTTTTAAAAATTTAGAGACCGTATTAAAATTGAGTGATAATTTGAAGGTACAATTTTACAAATCGGAAATTTATAATCCAAACACATGGCCAAAACTAAATAAATGAACTTTTTTTCTTGGAGCTTAAACTGCAACAGAAGTTTTGTCCATTGGTAGACCTGACCATATATTGTCGAGCTTTTCTACACTGACCGGTTTTTGGCGACCGGGTAATTTTTTTTTTTTTTTTTTTTTTTTTTTAAATATCTCCCAAATAATTTATAAGATTTATTGGAACTGGAATTTTTACAGAATAAAGTGTTTTGGATGTCATTTGGATACATGTAAAAAATATGCCTGTACACTTTATTCTGTAAAAATTTCAGTTCCAATAAATCTTATAAATTATTTGAGAGATATTAAAAAAAAAAATAAAAAAAAAATTGGACCGGTCGCCAAGACCGGTCGCCCAACAATGTCCCCTAGAATTTTTATATATTGGCCCCACAATTTACAATAATTCTACGGGGACATTGGTTTGGGGACCGGATTTGCGACCGGCTGATGTGGCTGTGCCACATGGAAGAGAGAGAAAAAAAAATTATCTTACTCATCACCAAACCAAACCTTCTCTCTCTAATAAACTAATACACCGCATAAACACTCCAGTAATTCTTCTCTCTCTCAAACACCGGAACAAACATTCTCTCTCTCGTAATTCTCTGCTTCGCTGCCGCTAGAGCAAGCTTCCTTCTGGAACAAGTGAGATTCAAAATCCGAAGGTTTCAAGGTATCATTTTCTCATTTCGTATCGTCCTCCTCCTGCCATTACTCCCTCATACACCTAAATTCCCAAAACCCTAAAATTTGTGCAAACTCTTGTTTTAGGTGAACAATCTATGACTAAATCAAGGATTCTGCAATGATTAGTGACTAGTTGTGCAAGTAATTTGTGTCCAGACCCTAAATTACTTTGTCTCAAAAATTCTATACCAGATCAGTAAAATGGAATTTCTAAATTCCATCGTCTCTATTTGTCAACTGAAATTCATTCGGAATAATAGTATATTTGCTTCATTATTTTGTCAAATTGGTTTAGGATTTGCAAGAACTGATTTTATTGTAGGTAAACTTGGACTGATTAACCATGTCATTTAAAAGCCCATAGACTAGTATATCGCACATTCCTTTTATCTCTAATTGGCCGAATTTTGGAATTTACCACTTCATTTCCAAGTTTTTGTTTATCTTGTGAAAGGAAAACATAAAATCAAACAACTAATTAGTTTTTAAGAAATATAAATATATTCCCTGCTACTGGAAGCTTCAGATGGAGTGTTCTAAAATGTTTCTCATTATTAGAATCCAATACACCTACAATTTAATTTGTTAATGACTTTCTATTTGCCACAAATCATGATGTCTATTATGGCGGGGATTTCCCCATTCATTTTCAGGTATAATGTCTTATTTTACTACTTTCTCTTTCAATTTGTGGTGACTTATTGGATGTTATTTGTTTCTAAAAACCACCATTTTATTTTTCTTGTTGCAGGATTACTATAATCCATATTGGAGAAGTGGTGGAGGATGTGATCCGAACAATAGGAGCGGATAATATGGTGGGATTATATGGTGGAAGATGCTAAGTGATTAATGTATACCTATTGTAGTTCTATTGCGTAGTAACTAGAATTTGAGTTTTGTTGATGACTTGACTAATTACTTGAAGCATTGTTCTATAAATGTGTGATACATTTATTTTACTTGTAGTTTGGAAAAATTGTTACATGTTTGTTGATGTTTAATAGGCTGTGTATGCTAAGAATATTCAATATCGATCATGTTGTTAAACTTTTGGTTTCATTATTATGCAGAGAATTATATAAATTTGAGTTTGTCTGCATCTTTTTTAGCAAGGGAAAACAATTACTTGTGATAATTTTTGGGCCAGTGAATCTAATACTGCTGCTATTATGAACTGTATTGGGGCAGTTGCACAATCCATTGGTCCAAGTCACACTATTGTTACAATTCTGTGTGACAATGGGTTGAGGCATCTGAGCAAGTTCCACAATGCTCAATATCTTGCTCAGTTAAGGTTTTGGCTTAATCAAGAGTTTCGGATATGTGATGTTGGACTTTTTGATGTAGAACTTAAGAAGGAAGAAATAGTCTTATGTTGTTATTTGTTGGAAGCAGAGCTTTTTCCATGTCTTATTTTTTATTTCCCCCTCACCCGTTTTAATGTAGAACTTTAAGGAACAGTTAGTTTTATTATAGTCACTTAATTGATTTATACCATTCAATGCAAGTTTCATTAGCATTGTCATGCGATTTTGGGTTGAATTCCTTTTTAATAAACTCATATTACAGAAAAAGAAGAAATGAGTCATCAAGACCCATTATCAGTTGCCTTTGCCAACAACTAAAATTGCCCTGGTTTTATGATTAAATGTTAGAAAATAGAATGACAACATACTAATTGTCTGCAGCAGCAACCATATTATATAAAGAGATGAAAGATGTACCATATACTAACACCGATTACAATTTCAGTAAAACTCAATTACAATTTCTTTCACAACTTCACCTCCATTACAACTTTCAACAAAAGACAACTAGTTTTTTATAATAACAAACAAACATAGAATAAGTATTAAAAAACTAATTTCTTCAATAATTTCATTTCTTGTCTCATTTCAATTATAGTTATAGTAGGATCATGCATAATGAAGTTATTTGGCAGCTGTGTTTCAATAGTTGTCGATGATTTTTCTTTTATGGCAGTTGCATTTCAATAGTTGTCGATAATTCTTCGTTGCTCTCTATCATGCTTCATGATGCCATGTTGTCTTTCTACAAAAATAACAAATAAACAAAAATCTCTAACTGCAAAATAATATCAGCTTATCAGTAAATGAAGATTCATAAGCAAATGAAGAATGCCTATTAATTTCATAAAGCAAACCAAATCACGGCCCATTTGTGTTGTTCAAGTATGAGTTCTTGATGACAGCAAGATATTGCCCTATTGCAGCATAGAGAAAAAGAAGAAGTCAATAGGCGAGATGGAACAAGAATTCCTACAAGCACTAAAAGTATTAAAGCAAATTAAGTTTTAACTATAATTATATATATGTATACACATGGGGACACATGCAAAGTGCCCATTTGTAAATATCTTCCTTTATCTCTTTTCAGTTGCCAAACTGCAAAATCATAAAACTAGAGTATGTTTGGTCAGTAGTTCAGTTTTTGTTTCCTTCTCTCCCTAGTAGTAGAAAGAAAAAGGAGATGTTTATGAACAAATCCTAAAAGACATGTCAACCCAACCAACAGATGTTTCTATTTTGATAACCTCAAGGAAGAGCTAATGTGGGAAGGAAACAGTGTTGTCATGCTAAGTACATATGCCTTCAACATATGGGACCTTTACCTACTTTCGTATGACATATTTTTTCATTTATACTGTTATAGTCCACAACATCTTTGCAATGCTAAAATTTGAGGAAAATTAGTTTTAAAGTACTTGAACATCTTTGAGACAATTTATCAAAGACCACAAGTGCACAACTTAATGTGAGGAATGTAGAGAGTGTGTGTTATGCAAAGTGAGTTTGTGAAAATCTGAAAATCACGCCTCTCATCTAGTTCCATAACAAAAGTTACACCAAAAACAAGAATTTACACAAATTTACAAGCTGAAAGAATTTATCACACCCAAATTTTCTAAATCTAATTTTTTTTAGGGTTTTGGAAATTTGGTATTCTAAATCTGGGATGACAAGGTAAATCTGAGAGAGTAATAGTATGCATACCTTAAAGGCTGCTAGAAGAGAGAAGTAAGGGAGCAACGACAGCGGTAGTGGCGGCAGAGGCAAAGCACAGTGGAGCAATGAAGCAGCGTTTGGCAAAGAGGGAAAAGAGGAAAGTGTGCAAAGAGAGAAGGCGTGATATGGCTCTCAGACTAAGTTTTTTTTATCATATATCAATCAATAGCTGATAAAAAAAACTTAGAGAGCCATATCACGCCTTCTCCACCATATAATCCCACCATATTATCCCCTCCTATTGTTCGGATCACATCCTCCAACACTTCTCCAATATGGATTATAGTAATCCTGCAACAAGAAAAATAAAATGGTGATTTTTAGAAACAAATAACATCCAATAAGTCACCACAAATTGAAAGAGAAAGTAGTAAAATAAGACATTATACCTGAAAATGAATGGGGAAATCCCCGCCATAATAGACATCATGTGGCAAATGGAAAGTCATTAACAAATTAAATTGTAGGTGTATAGGATTCTAATAATGAGAAACATTTTGGAACACTCCATCTGAAGCTTCCAGTAGCAGGGAATATATTTATATTTCTTAAAAACTAATTAGTTGTTTGATTTTATGTTTTCCTTTCACTAGATAAACAAAAACTTGGAAATGAAGAATTAAATTTCAAAATTCTGTCAATTAGAGATTAAAGGAATGTGCGATATACTAGTCTATGGACTATTAAATGACAAGGTTAATCAGTCCCAATTTACCTACAATAAAATCAGTTCTTGCAAATCCTAAACCAATTTGACAAAATAATGAAGCAAATATACTATTATTCCGAATGAATTTCAGTTGACAGATAGAGACGATGGAATTTAGAAATTCCATTTTACTGACCAGGTATAGAATTTTCGAGACAGAGTAATTTAGGGCTTTCTTTACCAATGAAGACTGGACACAAATTACTTGCACAACTAGTCACTAGTCATTGCAGAATCCTTGATTGAGTCATAGATTGTTCACCCAAAACTAGAGTTTGCACAAATTTTAAGGTTTTGGGAATTTAGGCGTATGAGGGAGTAATGGCAGGAGGAGGATACGAAATGAGAAAATGATACCTTGAAACCTTCGAATTTTGAATCTCATTTGTTCCAGGAGGAAGCTTGCTCCAGCGGCAGCGAAGCAGAGAATTACGAGAGAGAGATAGAGAGAATGTTTGTTCCGGTGTTTGAGAGAGAAGAATTACTGGAGTGTTAATTCGGTGTATTAGTTTATTAGAGAGAGAAGGTTTGGTTTGGTGATGAGTAAGCTAAATTTTTTTTCTCTCTTCCATGTGGCACAACCACATCAGCCGGTCGCAAATCCGGTCCCCAAACCAATGTCCCCGTAGAATTATTGCACAATTTATGAATCGGATATCCAGGTTTTATTTTCGCGGTAATTTCCACGAGTCTAACCACGGACAGAGTTACTCCACTCCGGTCTATGACTTCAATGAGTATAACGACGTCGGTTTCGATGGATGGGTGGTTGGGGGAAGGGTTTGCTAGGGTTTTTCTTCTTCTCATCAGTGAAGCAAGTGCTTTTTCACGATCATGTTGCGAAGAGTAGCTAAATCGAGCTCAAGATCAAATATCCTCCGACAGTTTTCTACTGCGATGCGCCGGAGTCATATAGACGACGAAGGAGATTGGAGTTACTCTTCTGAATGGTGGGATGACGAATTCCATGGCCGTCCTGTTTTCCGATCAACTTCTGACAAGGGAAACGGTGTCGTTTCTGTCCTAGCTTATCCTTCTTCAAGACCAGTTCAGTCTCTCTCTCTCCATATGAATTTAGTTTTCGTAAATTGATTTTGTAAAGCATGATTGCTACGTTGTATTTGTAGAAATCGAAAGCTTTATTTACAAAAGTTATAATCTTTAATGTTATTCTTTGTAGCCTTGAGAACACAAATTTCATGAACGAGAGGAAGCAATTATTAATTTATTTATTTTTGTATTATATTTCGAATGCAACAAAAATTCATGCTTTCGAGTGATTTATAACAAGGTAGTACATCAAAAGAGCAAAACAATTGAATTATAGTTGTATCACATTTGATCATAAAATACGTTTATTCAGCCTATTGGCATGTAAAAACTAGGTCTGAACTCTAAAATATTCTGAAATATACAACGAAACAAGGTGTCATCTGTTCTCTACGATAGCATAGAGCTAAAGCATAAATAGAGTACAAAATAACCTTTTGGGCATAAAACATGGATTTCAATTGACAAGTGAGAAACAGAATAAATACGAGCAAACGAAGTTGTGGCTCGAATCCTTGGTCAGGTGTAATGTTATAACTGCACTCTCAATATTGACAAACTTCACTAGTTAGGAGAATGGAAAGGACAAATACTATCACTGTGATAGTTATACTGTGATTTCTCTCCTTTTCTTCATTTTCTGAATGACATTATCATTGTTATTGATTGTAGGATAGAGTTTACTGGCCCGAAACAGAGAAGTGGCTTCAGCAAAGGTATTCAGAGATACATCCTGGTTGTCAACAGAATGGCACTTTCAGGATACTTGGTTATGAGTGGCGCGCTCTTCGATTCAATATAGAAACTCGCCAAAGCGCGGTTAAAATAATGGCTGCTTGTAGGGAATCAGATCCTGGATCTGTATACTTTATGCAGCAGGCACATTGTCTAGCTGTTCCATGTAACTTCCTTGAATTCTTACTTTTTCTTTTTGAAATTACTCTTATAATCCTACTTAAGAAAACTGTAATTTAATACTACATCCGTTCAAAAATATAATATCACTTGCCTTTGTAAAACCGTTCCAAAATGTCCATATAATATCACTCGCCTTTGTACAAAAGCAAAATGATCATATATCTTGGAACGTTGGGAGTATACTTCTCTTTCCCTATAATGTCCGTGTTAGGTCTGTCTTCCGGTTCTCCTACTCCAGTTTTAGCTAAAGTCTCTTCATTCTTATGCATATTGTGTATGATATCTAACTATATATTTTTTAACTTATGTTTGATTAATGTTTTTCAAGATGTTCAAACTGACTTGAATTGCCAAAATCTTGTTCAGTAGTAGATATCTTCCTCCCATGCTTCAGCTTCTCTGAAAAAGTTTTTCTTTGATCTCTTTATTTTTTATATAGCAAAGGATTTTTTAGACAAGTTAAATATAATTATTGACAACAGCATTATGTAAACCCAAATCTTTTGATTTGGAGACGCATCCTATAGAATGTATTAAGCACCTGTGCAAACCTCCCCAAGAACTCCTGCTCTCGTGGTTAATAGTTGCTGGCAGGTTGATGCTTTAAATGAGCACAAAATCTATACATTTGAAGCATGAGTATCCTAGTAGGAGATATTAGAATTTGGTTTTCTCTTACAGTTGGTGTCTCAGTGAAGAGTTGTCTTCATCTTTTATGATCCCTCCATTTATTGTCGGAAACATTTTTGGGTCAACATCTTTAGCGTAATTTTTTATATATATTTAATTGATAGTGTCATCTGCAGATGTGAAGAGTATGTTATCTGCTGGGTTAGCCTCCATTGCATCTTGTAACTATGATCTGAAGAGTGCCATAAGTGGGAAGAAAATTATGAACATATTGTGCATCGGTCATGGTGGGGGAACCCTACCATTATTTTTGGCAGATAAAATTAAAGGTTAGAGAACCAAACTATTGTTTTTATTTTTTGGTGGTGGTTGTTGTTGTATTGAGTTTTGTCAGTACTTATTGAGAACACAAAATTTATACATGACTAAGCTCTGAGCTCTTAAAACTTAAAAGACCGTTGATTTTACCTGCATGCTGTCTGTAATCAAGAGTATATCAAAGTCAAGAAATTGTCGAAGTGGTATAATTCAAGATTGACTATAGTATATGACAAAAATAGAGCACTAGAGACTTGCTAGAATACACATGTTATTTCCTGGAAACACTAGCAACCTTTACTCTTCTCACAAAATTTTACTCACTCTCCTCTTCTGCCTTTTTGGCGTTTTCGCTCTCCCCTAGAATTCCATAACCCCTCCCACTTTTTTCTAGAGATATATGAGTATATTCTTATTTTGCCATGCCGATACGTCATTGTGCTGGTGTTTTGATAAAAGTAGCATTAGAGTCTTAGGGATTATATATCTCGTGTCCAAAGGCTTCACATTCAACTCTTTGTTTAAGAGCTCATTCACCTTAAATTGTATATCCTCCTCGTCAAAAGTAGGTGGTAGTTTTCTCAAGCTGACAAGTGTTATCTTCAGGTGCTATTATTCACATAGTAGAAATTGACCCTGTTGTTATCTCGGCTTCAACCAAAGCAATGGCATTCCCATCCTTTTCAGTTATGACCCCATCAGGTGAGCGTGCACATTCAAATCCGGATCCCATAGACGAAGTAATGTGGAAAGGCATTCATGAGAGGCTCCTTCTGCACGAGTCAGATGGTGAGAAGTTTATTATTGACAGTACAAAACTTTATGACATGGTCTTTGTAGATGCCTATGATGGAGAAGATATCTTTCCGCACAAGCTGTGGTACCCACATTCTCCATTTCTCAAAGCCCTAGCTAACCGGCTACATCCTGAGCATGGAACGGTAGTGGTGAACCTTCATGCAGATACTGACTTATTGAACGATGATGGATCTGTTCCTCACGAGCTGCTTCTGCCAATGGGAAAATATGTCAAAAGGGTATGCAGAGCATACAAGGATGTGCTACTAGGAAATGGCAGTGATGGTTTGGCCTTCAATGTTTTGGTGCCTTGGGTGTGTAATTCATCTCTCGTCGTGTCAAGAGGTTTTAGGAAGAGCAGGGGGGTTTTGGACAGGGATAAGGTTCTAAACACTATTGAATCCAACTCCCTTGAAGTTGATAGTATTCTTAACTTACCATTCTCATGTTTTGAGTACATAAGAAGAGGTCTTAATCTTGTCGATTAATCTCTATATGCTACAACTTGATGTTCTTTTCCTGTATTAGAAGATTCCAAGGGGGATTTGTTTCTTCTGTCTCCCCTTAAAATGTGTGGATTTGGTTAAGCCACCACCATTTGTGAGAATTTTCAGGATCTTAACATCCATCCGTAAAAGAATTTTGTAATTTTTTATCGGGGTAATATTCTCAATAGTAAAAGAAAGTAAATTGGTGTGAAAACTGAGGAGCAATATTATATACAAGTGAGAAGGGAGACAAACAATCAATCAATCAAATGCAATTAATTGAGCAAAATAAGGGCCATAAATTCATCCCAACTTTTTAACCTTCTAACATACGTATATTCATTCACTTCTCTTTCTTCAACTTTAATGAAAGTAAATTAATCTTCATTTTCCCTCTCTTTCTCATATCCCCCACAAAGCTCTTTCTCATGTATGGATATTGGATAGGATAATCAAACAAAAAAATTAAGGAAAAAATCCACCTCAAAATTGAACATGGTGTTCTTCAAAAGCTACATATATGATATATCCTCTTATCAATAATCTGCACAGAAATAACAGATGAAGAAATAGCGTCAGAAAAAGAAAAATCTAACAAACAAACAAAATCATCAACTATATAATCTCCTCGTCTCTAAGTTGTTATCTTACCATCATGTTTCTTCAATAGACTTTTAACAAACAGCAAAAATATTATTAGAAACCCCACTCCTGCTGACCCTCCTAATATAATTGCCACCGTCTTCCCTGTATTTTGCCCCGTCTCTACATCAATCAAACACAAACCGATTAATAATATTCATAAATACCCTTTTTTAAAATGCTAAACCAATTTAATATTATACATGTATATATATATATATATATATATATATATATATATATATACATAAAGCAATTGTACCTGAGGAGGAGGAGGATGAAGAAGAAGATGTAGATGAAGAATATGATGATGATGATGATGATGATGATATTTTGGGGACCCCACTCCCATTTGGGTAATAACTATAACTAATAAAGCACTTGTAAAGATAAACTTGTCCAGAAATGGAGCTCCCACATTCAACCTGAGTTCTCTGAACTGCACTCTGCACACAATTACTGCAATCAGAAGTCCCCAAATCCCCCTGACATTGCCCCAACACATACATAGATTCATAGCTGGTTGAATAGAATCCATTCCCACTAGTCACCCCACTCTCTAGTGTTGAAAATGCAGTATCTCTCCTCTCTTCAAATCCACTCCCACCCACATTTGTTTCTCCACAGGTCTTGTACAGCATTTCTAGCCCAGAAATTTGAGCAAATCCAGCAACTTCATAGAGCATATAGCAGCCCAAAAGCTGGATTCTTGCTGCAACAGGCTCCCCACAAAGCTTGTCAATGAGAATTGGAAGTCTGCTCACACAGTTATAGCAGTCAATATTTGATAAATCACCTCTGCACTGAAATAGGCCAGAGATTGTTGTTTGGGAACTCCCAGCAGTGGTTTTAAAGAACATTGATTTTGAAGATTGGGAAACTAAAGTTCCAAAAAGTGCTGAAATAGCTTGGGAGGAAATCCCAGTTGGATCTGATAAAGGTTGCTTTGCACAGCCTTTGTATACCAAGGTGTTGTAATCAGATGCTGTTTTTGTTAGCACAATGAGCTTAAGATTGATAAAGATGAACAGGAAAATAAAGAGAAAGGAAAAGGGTTTTGTGGGTAAACCCATTTTTGTGGGAGTGTTTGATGGATTGGATTCAAATCATGGGTTGATTTTTTGGATGTTTTGAGATTTGGGTTTTGGTAAAGAATTGAGGGTTCTTGATTTTGGTATCTGGTGTTTGGGATTTACTTTGCATTTGGATGTGCAGCAGGGGGAGGGCATCTTTAGAAATGATAAAAAAAAATATATAGTGCATGAAATTAAATAAATAACAAATTATCGGATAAAATATTTTATATCGGTTCATCATTTTTGTAAACAAACGTAGCCTAAAAGAAAAGAGTCGACATACAAAAATACAACTAGTATTAAAAAAAGTAATTTTCTCTTGAAGTGGCCATCTATTGATTTGGATTTAAGAAATAATTTTTTTAGTACTATTTGAAGAGAATGTGAACAAAATGGTTGGAATAAATAATTAAAAAGGTTGAAGAAATGTTCTCTAGGTAAAATAGGACAGAAGATGAAGGAATCTGATTGTGTGGGGGAGGCAAGTTTAGGAAGTTTGACTGAAGTACATCGCACTTTAGTTAGGGTTTGAATCGAGTAAAAATAATTTGTTTTTAATTATTGAACAAAAAACATATCATGCAAAAAGTGGCAATTTTGTTTACTCAGAGAGCCTTTGCAACAGACCATAAATTTGTAACTTGCATGCAAGTCTTGTAACAAATTCAAGTATCATTATTTATAGCTATGAATTCAACTATATTATTTGGAATTTGATATTTCCGAATGTGTTTTTGGTATGTGTTTTTGATATTTTTATACAGTGAAAAAAAAAGTGAGTCTCACTTTTATATGAGAGGGGACCATGTACAAATATCAAAAACTCATAAAAATAATAATGTTCACCTACTATTTTGTGATTTGAAGATTCACGTAGACTTGGCAAATGAGCCGGGCCAAAACGACCCGATTTTTGGTGGACAGGTAAGGGCCCGCCCGCGGGCCTAAATTGATTTATGACTAATTTTTGCTATTTTGGGCCTAGCCCAAATGGGTCGGGCCAAAACGGCCTGATTTTTTGTGGGCTAAAAAAATGAGGCCCAAAGCCCGTTTTTTGACGGACCAGCCCGGCCTGCAGACTTGAGCCAATTTTGTTAGGTCTAATAATAGTCTAAGTATAATGAATTCTCATAATAAGCCAGCCCATATGTTAAGCAATTTAAGCAATGACTTAAGACCCCAAAATTGAGAAGGCCCCCAAATGTCTCAAGAAAGATTAAGTGAATTAACTATATTATCAATTGAAAAGAATATGTTAGAGAAAATTGATTATAAAAGTTTGATCAATAATTTTGCATCTAAAAGAGCAAGAAAAATAAAATTCTAATTAAAAAAATCATAAATATTAATTTAATTTAATATTGAATGATTAAAAAAAAGACTCCAGTTTAAGATTTGACTTGAGACTTCCAAAAAGTTTAGACTAACCCTGTGTATTATTAGATAATGAGCTAATTAATGACTAAGCAAATGTGACAATGAAAGGATTAATTCATGGGTAGAAGGAGCAATTGACCACCATTGAATTTTAAGGGGCGTCAATTTGTACTCCTTTCCTCTTCTATATAAAGTGTTTATTTAAAAAAAATTAATGAATGTCTTAAATTTATAATTATTTTATTTTTTCTTTTTCAATCATTATTAAAGAAAAATTCTTTAAAATATATTGTAGATTTTCTTCTTTATGATTTCACAATTTTAATAATTATTTAAAATGAGGCTATCCACTAGGGAAACTACAAACACCATTGTGGGGTCATTGACCCCACTAAAAAAAGTAAGTACTTTATAAAGTAAGGTAAATTTTAAAAAAAATTAAGTTTTATTTATAAATTGACCCTACTAAAATTTTATAAATTTTTTATTATACAGAGTTAAATTGAAAATTTATAACTTTGTCAATCAAATTTTAACCACATATCCTCTCAATATATGTATCTCTCTATAATATTTTAAACTAAATAGTAATCTAGTTTATATTATTTTTAAAAATAATTAATGAATTAATTACTTATGAACTATTGTGATTAAAAAAATCTTATGAGTCAATATAGTGTATATATATATATATACACACACACACATATATGTGTGTGTGCGAGACCCGAAAATACATAAGTATTAAAAAAAATACTCGGGGACATTGTCCTCGAACCTCCGTCAAATTATTTATAACTTAGTAGTAATTTTGACCCCAGTAAAAATAATTTCTGGCTTCACCACTGAGCCTATCATAATATTTTTGCAATAATTTCGACTCATCAAAAAAAATAAAAATTCAACGATTAATGGATGAATGATTGTTTAGTAACTTACATTATTAAACATGATATTTTTGTAGTTATTAAAAATGAAGTATCAATCATGCACTAATTGTAGGGATTTTGGCACAAAAACGTAGCGGAAATAAAATAATCAAAGCAATTTTCGAAACCCAACACAGGATCCATGCGAAAAATCAATTAATTCAGAGGTTTAGATATTATACCAAAAAATGAAAGTGTTTCTGAAACGGCTTCGAAACCTTAACGCAATTCCTCACGAAACTACGTCTCTATGGTATCCACACGAACGCCGCACGAACCGTCGAACGATTCTGCAATAAGAGAGACTTGTGGTATTAGCCACCAAAGGAACCTTTATGAAACTGTACGTTTTCTCTCTAGTCTCTCTCTACGAGCGGTTAGGATTTTCAAGTTATGATCTAACCCTAAGTAGCTGCTACATATCCTATATATAGTAGTTAAATGGAATTAATCAAAACCTAATTTCATAAAATTCGAATATATATATATATATATATATAACTTAATTAAGTCTTACTTAATTAATATACATATATACAAATTTTTCTTTTAATTTAAATTCGTCATTTAAATACTATTAATCATATTAATATATTTAAATTCTTCAAATTTAAATTTATTCCCTTTTAAATTACGTTCTATGTGTGTGACCCTATAGGTTATTATCACGTTGACAATAATTTTAAAATCATATTATAAAATTATAAACAGTGAGCGGCATCTAGTAATGCATCACTGCTACCCAAGTAATAATAAGATTGATGATTCGATGCAACCTTTTAGTGACCAATGTTTCAATGTAATTTAATACTTTTAACCTTAATATCCTAGATTAAACTCGAGTCATGGAATGTGTCAAACTCTTCATAATTTAATCTGAGTTTTCTTGATCAATGAGTAGACTATATGAAACAAATCACTATTTGAACATGACAATGCATTTCATAGTCCTACTCAATCAAGAGGCCTATGGATATCACCCCTAATATATAGGAGGGTTAAATTCCATCTAGATCACTCATATTCCTCACACGATTCATGATGTATCCAATAATCACCTTTATAGTCCACCCTATTAAAGGTGACATTTGATGATATCAAAGTACATAAATTTCCGTGTAATAATATAGTGATTTCAGGTCGGAGGACCATTACATCATTATCACTACGAGAATTTCTAATGACACTTCGCATAATGCTCCACATAGAATTCTCGTGGTGGGTCTGTCCAGTACATCGTTCTCTAGCATATACCTATGCATTGACTTAATATCTCATATATTTATGACCAATGAGATTTGGTCATCAGTCAATCCACATACTAGTCTCAATGCATCAATGTTGTCCCATCAACAATGATACTCGACTAGGGACATTTAAGAACAATGATACTAATTGTAATTATATAATCTCATGTTCAAGTCATATACTTGAAACCATATAATTTGTATCATTATTCTAAGAAATTTTATTATGTTAACAATTATATAACGCAGTAAATAAAACCATAATAAAATCATTCATTTATTCAATCAAATATAATATCAAAACGTTAAGCAATTATATCAAATAATTGGCCTCTAGGACATAAACTCTAACACTAATTTCAAGCTACGGAGTCTCGAAAAATATTATTTGTAAACAATATATGAACATTATTTAATTTTAAAATTTATTATATTATATTTTTATTTTTTATTAAAAAAATTTCTTTAAATTTAATTTCACTGAATCAATGGACTGGATCCACCCATGCTAAAAGATATGGATTCTTTGTTTTTTTGTCCTTTCATAACAATAAATATTATAATATTAAAGTTGTCAAAGCACTAAATATGTATACTATTTAAATTTTTTCACACTTCTTGAAATTATTGAGCCCAACAATTGGTGGTAGCCTTCAAGGAAATTATTATTCAAGTTATAATTGCATATAGCATGTGCTCCATTTATCATTAGAAAAAAGGCAGCAGAGATTGCAAGTCAATTTATTCTATAAAAATAAATTGACTCTATTCATAGCTGAACATAATAAAACATGCATACAAAAAGAAATTAAGAAAATATATACCAAATCTTCGAAAAATTAATAAATATAAATATAAATTTCAGGTAGTAAAATCAAGTTTCACTGCGTTAATAATTTTCAGTACCATGAACTATGATTTTTTTATTTTATTTTTGTTGAAACAGTACCTGGTCTATGCTCTCCTCAGGTCATTAATAATAATAATTATTATTAGTAGCTCAACAATTTCTAACAAAAAAAATTAGTAGTATTGCTTTGCATATTTTGTATGTAAGACCCCAACAACAGAATTATTGTCGGATTGAGAAAACGATAAAAATATTTTTATAAAAATAACGGCGGAAGTTTTACCGTTGATACTGTTGAATTACTCGATAGTAAAAGTACAGTAATACACGTGGTTGCATAGTAGCACACGGTATTGATTATTAATGCTTATGTGAGAAGTCACTCAGTTTGATTCAATTATTGTTGATATTTTATATGTTATTAAATCAATAATTGAGATGACGAAGTTGTTAATATTATTATTTGCATTATTAACGATGTCTAGAAGTTCTGTCAAGGAGAGATTTGGTCACCTAATTGCGCGCCAATATGGAGAAATCCTTATTGGAAAGTCCCCTCTTTCCTGGGAACGACCTGGTCGATTAATAGTGTGAATAATAATAATGATGATGACTTTTTGTTTTATTCGTATTATTAACGTAATAAAATAGAAAAACTTTTTATATAAAACATAATACTTTTATAAAGTTATTCGTTTTATTAGGCTAATAGTAAATTTTTTTTTTATATAAAACAGAATACTTTTATAAAGTTATCTGTTTTATTAGACAATAATTAGAATATATTATATTTTATTATGCATAGTATTTGTATAGTGCTTGCATAGTGTTTGCATAGTAAAATCTTTATGAAAAGTTATTCATTTTATTAGATTACAAATAGAATATATTATATTTTATTTAAAAAATTTTACTTTAAATATGGACCGTCCGATTAAAGTAAATCAATCTGTACCGTTCATGGATTGGTTACTATTCATTCCATTCTTCTATAAATAGAAGTTTATTCTTTCATTATTTCTTACAAATTCACTGAAATTCTAGAGAGATAAACTATAGAGAGAAAGAATAAAAGTATTCTGCTACTTCACTACTCCGATATCAAGTTTCTTTTACGGTAAGGGGTATTATTTCTTTTATATTCATGAAGAGAACTTCTATTATTCCATCTTTATTATTCTGTTGGAATAACCTGTATACGCGGGCTACCCTATACTTGGTGAAATTCTTCTGTATTCCATTCTTTATTATTCTGTTGGAATATCCTGTCTGTGATTTACGCCGGACCTGGTTTCGTCTTTATTATTCTGTTGGAACATCCTGTTGGTGTGAATTTCACCTGACCTGGTTCCGTCATTTAGTACCGCATACATGGTGATTTCTGTTGTATTCCATTGTTTATTATTCTGTTGAAATATCCTGTCGGTGCGTATTACACCTGACCTGGTTCCGTTATTTATTATTATGATGGAATAAACTGTCTATGCGAAGTACCGCATGCATGATAATTTCTTTTGTTATTCCATTCTTTATTATACTCAGTTGGTTAAAGTTTTGACTTCTACACTCCATGAAATTAGTGGAATATTCTTGATATTTGCGCTTCTTCATCCAGTATCTTTTCATAGAAATATTCTTCTGAGCATTCTTGAATTTTACTTTACAAAGAAGTATCATGTTGACAATTTGGACGTTATTAGTTCTTGAATAAATTAATTCTTGAACTTATTTTATTGAATTCTTATATCATTGTCATCATCCTCATGTTTATATTATTTTTGAAAGTCATCTGTGACCTGTAGTGCATAGATGGACTTGGTATGATTATGACTGGGGATTATTCGGTGTAATCATGACCGTAATATTACAAATGATGTGGTAAAAATTCTCATTGGCCCGAAGTGCATTGATGGACAATTGTTGGCATGATCATGACCATTGATGAATACACAAATATTCTTGGCCCGTAGTGCATGGATAATTTGTGCTCGTGACCCTAATGAATATCATTGGCCGTAGTGTATGGATGATGTGAATTATTTATTAAGCTGAGTCTCAACGATAAAAGTGATGAAAAACCTTTTTAAATCATAAAAGATAGTAGATTTTATTCTCTACTTGACTCTTTTAATGGATTGTATATTTCGCTGCAGTTAAACTTGGTGTCTATTGTATTTTATCAGTTTAACACTGTTGAGGACTAATGATAATTTATTCTGCATTATTTTAGTCATAATATTTCTTACCGGGCTAGTTGAGCTCACCCTTTTTTACATTGTTCTCTTCAGGAAATGAGAACGTAGTCGGGACTAGTTACTATTCATATGAGACAAATCGTGTGGAAATATTACTGTATGTAATTATTAGTTAAATACTATTTTGGTGATTAAAGATTGGATACAAAAAGATGATATGGATGGTAGTTATTGTTTATTATTGGACACGCTCATGTATAGTGAAATATTTATTAATTATAATCTGACACATCTTTTGCATCCATTTTTTGTCATCATAGCTAGAGAATGAATCAAGTCGAACCGAGTATATATTGGGTTATCCAGATTTGATTCATAAATTTATAGAGTATTAAAAATAAGGTTTGATTGAGGCTCGTTTAGCTATCACGTTGAGCACAATCTCGAATCGAATTTTAAAATTTATTTATATTTAAATTGTTTATATTTTAAATTGAGTTCAAATCAAAATTTTAGTCGAATGAATACAATCATTTGGTTCATTTTAATGCGTTAATCGTAGTATTACTCTTTATTTTTCTTTCTTTCTTTGTGAATATACTAATGTGTGTTTTTGCGTGTGCAACCACACTTGGTACATAGATAAAGCAATTCAAGAAAAAATTGAAATGAAAAGAAATTAATAACTGTGAAAAATGCCTTAATAACTAACTTTTTAATACAACTTTTTATGCATGTGAGTTGTTAGCCGTTAGCACATTGTTATTTTCTAATGAGACGCGTATCTTTGCATGTAAAGATGAGTCTTATTAATTATATGTATATTATTAATACAAACTTTCTGTATATACACGTTCTTTTTGTCCCATGTTGTTTGTCCATTTACACACAAATGACATTTAGATAATGGTATTATTTATAAAGTTCGTACCCTTTGTCCGACTCTCTCCAGCGAACTAGAAGGAACGAATTAATAATAAGTAGACTATAACGACAGAATTATAATATAAAAAATCAATTTTGTATGTTGGCTCGTTCTTAGTTCTTTCCCTCCAATTTACTGGAGAAGTGTACTGCGTACCCTTTAACATCAAAAATACAATTTTGATAAAGGTACTACATTTTTTTAGAATAAGAGAAATGATAAGAACAAAAATAATTATCAGTAGTAATTCTTTTAATCAGATATATAATATGGTGAACCAATCTTATAATCCTATTCAATCTGATCGGCAGAAAACTTTTGCAATACAGAACATGAGTCAAACTTTTGATATCAGTTTTAGGACAAAGCCTGAAGAGAAAAAATTTAAAAACTAATATTTTTACATGTCAAAATGATATTTTCACATGAATTTCTCTCTTATAGAGGTGTGACCTGCTCACTATTCATCTAAGAGGAATCATGTAGAAATATTAATTTTTTATGTAAAAATATCAGTTCCAAAAAAATATCTTGCCCCTTTTGCAATATAGAACATGACTTTTGTTGTCGGTTTTAGGATAACGTCGGAAGAGAAAAACTAATATATTAATATTTCACGTGTTAAAATAATATCACGGTAGACGAAGAAGATCCAACAGGTCAGTTATAACTTGCAAGCCAACAGCAGAACCTCCAGGCCTTGCCCAAAACACAATTATAACTCAAAAACAGCTTAGCATTAAACTGCAGCAGCAGCACCACCACAATCTGCATGACTTGATCAAAATATAGGTGTGCAAAGGAGGGGTGAATGGCTAGAAAGTAGAAATCCAATACCAAACAAGTGATGATCGCCCACAACCTTGCCAGGGCACTTCTAAGGTACCAAAGTACCAAGAGACCCTAATTAGAGAGTATAAAATAGAACTAAAATATGGATATATCCTAAATCAGAACTCAACTATCACAGGAAATTGGGAATGAAAACTGAGCTGGGAAACCAGAAAAGGTGAACCCCCATAATCAAGCTACACAACTTGATGCAGGAAGAGGTAAGAAGACCTAAAAATCCTTTCAAGTATATGTACAGACACAGACAAACACTTGGAAGAATAAATTATAAGGAACTTAAATGGTCTTGTATATATGCTTGAAGATTTCACAATACACTTCTGTGATGCTTAACAATTCATATGGTTTCGGCAGTCATGTAATTAATATGGACTCCACATTTATTTGAAAAAGAAAGTATACTAGTAGGACATAATACATTTTCCCAACATGCTAATTTCAGTAGGGATGACATTTGAACCGAAATCGATCCGAAACCGGTTTTCGGCCCCACACAATATGTTGAGGTGGAGTATGCCACATCAGCAATTTGTAAAATGTTTGTCTCTAGCATTCTTCATATTTTACTTGTATCACTGAACACACAGTTTGTATAGCAGTGAGGACTAGCAACATAAATGCAGCAATGAGAGAAATGACAGACCACGGATTGTTGAGATAAGTACTTCTCAAGATTACCTTCCACCTGAACCAACTTGACTTCCACTTGTGCAGGTAGTCTTTGCTGTATTCGTCCAGATGGCCACAAATTTTAGCAAAATAGAATTGCCTCTGATCCGGTAGAATTTCCTTATAAAGATTGTTAAATAGATCAGCCACTTGTTGACTTTCACCCAAAAAATTCTCAATTATGTTATGTTTAATAAGGAGGTCCACGTCTTTGGGAGTGTTTATTAGGCTGTCCATGAAGATTATGTAGCTAGTTATGTTCTTGGAATGATGCCCACACTGCTCAAAGGCTATTAGATTCCGGAAAAATGTTTCTGACAAATCATTTACCTTCAATCGTTGAATTGTTAGCACACCATCATCCACGGAAAATGATACGTCGAATAAACTATGTCCTGTTCCAACATTGAACTTGACCCCAGCCTCGTGTAGTTCACTTGCACTTCGGGTGTATTCAAACTTACCAGAAAGAATTGCTCCTTGGCTTTCACGAGAAGGCTGGTGAAGATATACTAGTAACTCAACAAAATGCCTTACGCGACTACAATTATCAGTCAACCGAAGTCTCTCTGTATTTCCTACATCCTTAAAATATTCACGAGCATAATCAAGAAAGGACATCTGAACATACGAAGAACCTTCCAACAAGTTGAATAGTCCTGCAATGAAACTGATAGGAAGTTGATTCTCAAGTAACAACATGTCGTGCAATATATCATGCAACATCCAACTGTTTTCAAATATTACATCACCCGAGTCTCTCATCCGAAAAGATTGATTCTTCAGGAAGAGCTCAACAATAAAAATACCATCTAACAAAATTATTTCTGAAAAATCCTTGCAGCTAAACTGAACATTATCTTCATAACAACCACGAACACAACTTTCCTCTTCAGCTGCAAATTTAACCAATTTTCCTATGCTGATTCCTAACCTGGACTTGAAACTCTTTAGGCATCTCAATTTATATGCTTCCATGGCTTGCAATTGGCTTTTTCCATGGTGAAGAGGGCCAATCGAGACTAATCGAGGTGTGTAGGCTTCTTCGTTAATTTTGCTATGTTTCTTAGAAATTCGATAGATGCAAACTGTATAGGAATCATCAGGCAGTGTATCCAGCTTCTTTGTAATGGAATGCGTTAAACTGTAAATTGTTTTTTCCAATTTAGACCTTGGTGAATCCTCCACATTGATGTCAGCACCCGTACTTTCCATTCTTCTGCTGTTTCTCCCATTAACAAGTGTCAAACAACGTTATATAATTTTTGTATTAACACTATCAGTTTTCAGCAGTACTGACAATTAACTGTGGTATTTTTCCCAGAGAGTCATAAAAGGTAAAAACTTCAAAGAAAATAAAAAGGGAGGATTCACAACTCACTTGTATAAAGACTTCAGAATTTAAGATATATTATCTCATTATTCTACTAAATAGTTTACTCTACCATCCAGATCCAGGCTATAATTTTAAATCACTAAACTTATCAGAGGAAATTTCTTAAACTACTCTCCTATTGATTTTACTCGAAAAATTCCAAAGAAATAAAAAACTTGGTCAGGATAGAAAACAAAGTTCTGGGGACAAGGCATACCTGGCAACGAGTTATCCCATTACAAACTTTGTTTAACATATATCTTGCCCCCTCTCCTTTCCTTTTCCTTCTTCAGTTAGATTTAATTCCTTTTATGTACAGGTATATTAGTCAGCAGCATGATTTTTTTATTTTTTTTCAAGAACAAACTAATCATGTTTGGAACACAGAGAATGCGAGGGAAAGGAAAGAAATATGCAAATGTAATGATTCCCAAGTATTCATAAATGATTTATTAAGAGCCGAATACACTTTAATTAACTTTAAACTGTACTAATTATTAGAATTTTCATATATGTATATATAACTAAAACTATGTTCAGAAGGAGATTTCTTAAAATTTCTTTTCCCCTTTCTTTCCATTTTGTTTTCCTCTTCCTTTCCTCAATTGTTTCAAGTTCAAGCATGGACATAATTAAAAAGAAATAGAAAAGGAACAAGAAATTTAAAAAGTGTGAAATTTACAGTATTATACTTTCCTGGAAATAATTTTAGTATTCTATAAACTTCATTCTCTGTTTTGATAATAATTGCATCAACTGATTTTACCATTAACAGATCCAAAGCATGGATATATAAGATAAAAATAAAACAGCACAAGAAATTCAAATTATTCAAGAATATGCATAAGAAAGAGAGAGAACCTGAAAGCTCTGTGTTTTTCTAGGGAATTTTCTAGGGAAAAAGGCAGAACTAAGAAATTGGGTTTCTCATAGGACAGAGATGGTTCTTTTAGTCGATTCTTCTTTGACCGTTAAACTAAAAAATAAAATGAAAAAGATTGATTCAGTTAACATGAGGTTAAGTTAACTAAATTGATCCTATTCCAGCCTCACAAAAACAAAACTCATTACTACATTTAAGTTTATAAAAAAAGTATTCATTCCGTCCTCAAAAAAATGATACTAAGTATATTTTTATATAAATTAAAAAACATGTAATGTAGAGGAAAAAAAGTAAAAAATAAATAAATTTATTGTTGGATTTTGGGTATCCATATGGGTCACCCATGGAGGGTCCAACCCAATTACATTAACTAAGTTCCCAATTGACCTAGGTCAATTGGGTTTCAGTAATGTGAACGTGGATAGACTAAACGTGCAGGAAGTGCTGGGGAGTGGTTTAACCACTCACGTATTAAATACTCACATTCCTCAGTTGATCAACATACGCAACAACACTCCAATTGCAAAACACCGCTCCCAATATCTAGTTCAAAACTCTAATTGTTACGTACCTAATTGTTACGTACTGTGAATTAGTGCTCCGTTCTTGATCGTAGTTCGGAGACGCCTGTTGGGTTCTTGTTGGGTTAAAGGAACCGCAGGAGATTTTTCGCATCAAAGGCTCAATCAGGATTCAAAAGTATGCCTTTGATTCTCCATATAATGTGTAAATATGAATAACATGCGTATTAAAATCCCTTCATTGGTATCAGAGCATAGTTTAACGATCTCATGTATGCTATGTATGAAATATTTACACTTTATGCCATGATTGCATGTTCAAAAGCTTGAAAACATCATTAATGGCAAACTTAGATACACTAAATATTATGGGCTAATATTGCAGTATATTGTAGCCTAAACATAGTGTATATGATCTGCATAATTTGGGTTTAATTGGATAATTAATTTAAAATTAATTTGAAACCCTAGTTTGCAAACAACCTTCTTTAAACAGCCATAACTTTTTCTGTGATTGTCTGATTCGGTTTATTTTTGCATGTATGCATAGTACTCGTTGTAAGCTTTCCAACGATATATTATGGGCCTAAATCGGAGTTGTATAGAGTGAGATAAGGCTTCTCAAAGTTTTAGTCACGAAATGGCATTTCTGTAAATTCTGGTGTCTGGAGGTTGAAGATGACCACGGCCCGACCCGTGCTCCCGACCCGCGGTCCGGACCCGTTTTAACAGACTTTTTTATATTTAATTTCCAGAAAATATTTTATAAATTATTTGTCTTGTATTAGAAATATTCATTGTTATTTTGAGATATTTATCATTTATGTGAAATTCATTTATTTCAACTTGTGTTTAGTTATTTTAGCGCATATGATAAATTTTAGATGTTCACACAATTTATTATGCATATTGGATATGCACACACATTAAATATATGTCAACAGGTTGATTGGCTCATTCACACGAGCAATCACGCTTGGCGCTTTGAAAAGCGAGCAAGGTTGAGACAGTTCATTTATTGGCACTTTGAGTAGTGAGCTGTTGATGCTTTTGATAGCAATCAATTGGCGCTTAGTAGTGAGCAAAATGAACATGATGTCGCCTTGGCATGAGCCAAGATGAGGTTAACTTGGATTAACCAAATATAGTATGCCGCACCATCTATATTAACCTGTATTGATTGCCGGATATGAAATTTTAGGTTTGACGCTTAGATAAGCGAGCAATCTGAAAAATTCGAGTTAGGAGCTTATGAAGCGACTGAACTAAGATCCGTACGGCACGACCATAGGACATATGCTCATGTAGATGAGATTGTCTGTCGTAACATGATAACCGGATGCGAAGTTTCAAATATGGCGCTTAGATAAGCGAGTTACATGTGCTTAGCGACCATGTAAAAGATGTGAGAGAATGAATCCCTACTTCCTCACCGTGTGAGTCTTGTAGGACAAATTTTTGTTCTTACATCAAGTGCTCTTTGTGATCTTTGAATATACTGCAAGACATGGATTAATGTTGCTACTTTGGTTTCGATTTCTAAGGACAGGATTGATGAGACTATAAGGACCGATTCTGGGAAAGCAGTTGATTCATTTCTGAGTAGTATTAGGGCAAAGGGAAGACAATTTGATTTCACCTCGTTCTGCACTTATTGTTGACAACTATAGCGTTTTTGATAGCGATATAGTAATAAGTGAGATACGAAATGGACTTGGGCCCAAAGGTGGTTAAGTTAGGCTCTCTGAGGGGTTAGAGATACTTAACCTAGTGAAAATTCAAATGTATCTGGGGTACTCTGAGTTTATGGTTTGTAGCCTCTACGTGAACTAATTAAGTTCGACGTGAGAGCTCCCGTATTATTTCTTTGAAAGGGTAGATGTCTCTATGTTGGCCCTAACAGGTTTGATATAGAGCTTCCGCATTGCAGGTGAACTCAGTGGTCGCACGGTTCGGCAGTTAGAGATTTTACATGTTTTGGTTTGAGCTGGTTTTGGCAGATATGAGGATTGCATCGTCCCCGCCATGGGTGAGTGGGAGATGTTGGATCTTGGGTATCCATATGGGTCACCCATGGAGGGTCCGACCCAATTACATTAACTAAGTTCCCAATTGACAATGTCAATTGGGTTTCAGTAATGTGAACGTGGATAGACTAAACGTGGAGGAAGTGCTGAGGAGTGGTTTAACCACTCACGTATTAAATACCCACATCCCTCAGTTGATCAACATACGCAACAAAACTCCAATTGCGAAACACCGCTCCCAATATCCAGTCCAAAACTCTAATTGTTACGTACTGTGAATTAGTGCTCCGTTCTCGATCTTAGTTCGGAGATGCCTGTTGGGTTAAAGGAACGGCAGAAGATTTTCCGCATCAAAGGCTCAATCAGGATTCAAAAAGTATGCCTTTGATTCTCCATATAATGTGTAAATATGAATAGCATGCGTATTAAAATCCCTTCATTTATTCTTAGTGGTCTCACACAATTATATAAATTGATGAGTATTTTTTATATATATTAATATATTCCATTAAATAACATACTTATATTTCACTTTATGTATATTTAATCATACTTTTGAAAACATGAAATATTGTAAATTTAATCATTATTTTGAGAACATAGGGGGTATTAACTGTAAGAATAATACTATATATGCACAAATTATACACAAAAGTTATACATAAAAAATATGATCAATGTATTACCTATCAATAGAAATAAGTAAATTATCCAGGTCCTTATTCCTATTTCCTCTCTTTTTTATAATGTTTGTACATAATTTTGTGTACATAATATTGCTCCAAATGTAATTTATAAGGTAAAGTGAGGATCTCAAAATTTTAATTTTTTTTCTCAAATGATTTAACATTTTTTATTTTAATTTGACAGGTCATAATATATTATTTAGTAAACAATTAATTAAGAGACATCTAACTTTTAAACAAAAAAACTTTGACTTCTAACATTAACCAAAATTCTTCTAGTTTGGTACTTTCTTTTAAATAGTAAATTTCTTATAAATTTTGATTTCTACCCTCCACAATTCTACATTGAATTTACTCAATTAGATTATTATAAAATTAATTTAAGATATCAATTGACTACCGTGCACACACACGTTAGTGGTTAGTATGTGGGGATGGGTGTTAATTATTAGTACTAATATCTTCATAGAGATAGATACATAGAACAGATAACGTGTGGATTTTCCATGGGAGTTGTTGGATAAATGTTGAGGCTGCTGACATGACAGAGTTTGGAAGATTATAATGGCTGATAGAGAAGAACGGGCCCTGCTGCTTGCCCACTTGAACATTGGACTTGACTCGCTCAATTCACACCCACCACAAACCCAAACCTCCGATAAAAATCAAAGAAGAAAAATAGAAACGCTTGTAGTCTAAACCCTTTGTGGGTATAAAGTTTTTGGTGAGATTTTTTTTGTGGGTATTTAGTTTTTGGTGAGAAATTTTCAACTTTCCAACATAAAATTTAGATTAAACTCAACATCGGAGTAAATATGGGTGAGGCAGTTGTGAGTTTTCTTGTGGAGAGGCTGTGTGATTTGCTGCATGAACTAGTAGAAGAAGTTCTACAAGGAGTTCGTGATCCAGTTGAAGAAATTATAGCTGCGCTGAGGATTTTGCAAGGCTTATTAAGAAATGCTGGAGCAAAGCGACATGAAGAGCGCATCCGAAATTGGGCTGCAGAGGTAAGAGAACTTGTATATGATGCAACTGACACTCTTGAAAGTTTGATTATAAAAGTTTCATCGGAGAAGAAAGGAATAAAAAATAGTGGTATTAAGGGAGATTTCAAGACTATTAAGAGCAGGATCTCTAAACTAATCACTTGTTCACGAATTTATGGCATACGATCTTTGTCAGAAGATGATTCAAATCGGATTGCGTATAGGAGGCAACATCCATTAAATCGGACTTATTCCCATGTTGTTACTGACCAAGAAGAAGTTATTGGGTTGGAGGGAGATATAGAGTACTTGGTAGGGCATTTGACTAATTATAGAAGAAGAGAAAATTGCTACCGAGTTCTCTCCATTTGTGGCATGGGTGGTTTGGGCAAAACCACCCTTGCTGGGAAAATTTACAATCACCCAACTGTTATGCGACATTTTGATTGTTTATCTTGGGTATGTATATCGCGACAATGGCAAACAAATGATATCTTGCAAAGGATCCTTCTCAAGCTTTGTCCTGAAAGAAGGAACGAGGATCTAAGTTTGAGAGATGATGATGAACTAGTGAAGATGATTTTTGATATTCTACGGGGTAAAAGATACTTGGTAGTTCTTGATGACATTTGGTCCAATGATGCTTGGGATTGTATAAAACCGGCATTCCCAGTTGAAAATATGTCGAGTAAAATTCTGCTCACAACTCGTAATGTCGAAGTGGCTAGGCATGTAGAACGTGAAAGTCTAGTCCACCAACCAAAATTTTTGAATGAAGAACAAAGTTGGGAGCTTCTTCTTAAGAAAACATGCATCAAAAGAAATCGCACGGGTAAATTTTTAACTTTGTTCTACATTGTTATGCTGTTTAGTAGTAATTACTGCATGAGTTCGTATTGCTTTCCCTAATTTTTTTTAAAAAAAACTTAAAACCAAAAGTCCAAGTCTCAAAAATTCATGAAAAGTTTTGTATAATCTCGATCGGTAGTGTATTTTTTTTTCTTATAAAAAAGATTTGTCGAGTATCCTTAATAGGAATTTGTTAACCAAGACATACAATTAAGTGTTGTAACATTTTTTTAACATATATGTAATCTTCTACTTTATTTAAATCCAAAGGAGGTTAATGCTAGTTCTAAATCCCGAGTCCCGAACAAATCTCGGGTCAAATTCATCCAAATAAGGGGCTTTAATCCATTGACCCAATTAGTATATTCTTGGATCATCTTAGTCCACCACAAGCTCACCTAAAAGGTCACGATTTGAAAGTACTATTCCTTATATGATGACAAATTTTTCCTCTATCTTTCGATATGGGACTGAGATGTTACAGCTAGTATCTTAAAAAGTTGAAATTAAAAAAAGAAAAGAGTACATAAATAGGTCACGAACAAATAATACAAACACTCATGCTAGTTCTAAATGTGCTTTATTCTGCCATCCAACTGTATATACTTGCATTTTCTTCCTTCCGATTATTGTTGTTTCACAGACCCTAGAGACGCCATCGAAAGGGAGAAGCTAGGGAGGGAAATGATTAGACGTTGCAGGGGTCTTCCATTAGCAATTCTTGTACTTGGAGGAATTTTGGCAACAAAACCGGCCCTAAGCCAGTGGGAGATTGTGCATGAAAATATTGGGACAGGTGAAGGCATTGGAAAACATCATCAAGCAGAAGTAGAAGAAATACTGATTTCAAGTTATTACGACTTGCCAGATGAGTTAAAACCTTGCTTCCTATATTTGTGCAAGTTCCCTGAAGATTCTGAGATTGAAGCAGAGAGATTATACCAGTTATGGATGGCCGAAGGCATGGTATTGTCGAAGGACCGAAGAGAGGGTGAAACAATGATGGAAGTGGCAGAATCTTATATGGGTGAACTGAGTCACAGGTGTATGATTCAGGTAGAATTTGAAGAAGATGAGTCATCGGTTAGGAAGTTTAAATCATGTTGCCTCCATGACTGCATGAGAGACCTATCCTTAAAGAAAGCAAAAGAGGAAGATTTCTTCAAAGTCCTTGATATTCATAATCGTAATAACCATGAAGTTGGGGAGTTGTCTTCTTCAAGCAATTATACCCGACGACTTGTAATTTCTCCTGGTTATGAAACTAATAGTGATGATGTCCAAATAATCCATGACAAGGAAGTCGGTCAGCACTTGCGCTCACTTCTGCTGACAAATTTTGTACAGTGGGAATGGAAGCCTCCAATACCGGTGGTGGCTGGATTTCATCCCAGCAACCTCAAGTATTTGAGAATTTTAGCTTTGGAAGGAATACGACTGGAGTTCAAGCTCAAGAGAAATAGAATAAAAAACATTTTTGGCATTAATTGTTGTTCTTCTGATCACAAAAAAAATAATACTATTATAGAAGAAGAAGAAGAGGATGGTGATGAAGATGATGATAATGTAAAAGTATATTTCCGAATCCCATCGAGAGAAGAAAAAGTGTTGCTAAGTAACTTAATCCACTTGAGATACTTAAGTTTTAGGTGGTCTAGTATAAAGGTCTTCCCATCATATACCGGAAACTTAGAACATTTGCAAACCCTTGACTTACGGGTTCATGGTAAAAGGCGGTGTCATTCTCCATCTTTTCTGAGTGTGAGTGGTATGCTACATACTATGGGACGACGACTGCATCATTTATATCTTCCACGTCATCTCATAGTCCCTTTCGATGCATTTCCGAGACTCGTATTACCGTTGAATGGATTGAGCAACTTGGAGACGCTTGAGAACTTTAATCCAGCTTACTGCGAGGTTAAAGATCTAATCAAATTAACCAATCTTCGTAAACTGACCATGTGCGTAAATGATTATATGGAGGGCTTGGAGGATATTCTCAACTACCTGCTATCATCACAAGTATCCAACAGTCTCTGCTTTTCATCCCTTGTAATTCGAAATGGGAGTTATATCGCTAATAGTGAAATCGGTCGAAATATTTTGAGACAAATATGGGGATGTTGTAATCTTCATCAATTGGAAATACATGGGGCGATACAAAAGTTACCACCTGTTGTAACTGATAATCATGATAATGTCAATTTCTTATCAAGCCTCACCACTCTACTTCTTTTTTGCTCTAGCCTTGAGGAAGACCCTATGGCAACATTAGAGAGGATTCCTAACTTACACAGCCTTGTCCTGTCCTATAATGCCTTTTTAGGAAAGGAAATGGTATGCTCTGCTGTGGGTTTCCCTCAACTCAAGTCTTTACAACTCTGTTACTTGAGAAACTTAGAGGAATGGATGGTGGATGATGGAGCCATGCCCAATGTCTCTACAATACAAATTGAATGCTGTAACAAATTGGAGATGCTTCCGGATGGGTTCAGATTCCTCAGTGCCCTTCGAGTATTAAATATTGTGGACATGCCTGAAGATTTCAGATACAGGGTTCAATCTTGCTCGGTGGTAGATGGTGGAGTAGGAGAAGACTTTTATAAAGTCCGCCATGTCCCTTGCATCAACTTACGTCCTTAGGTATTGATTCAATCAGGTATCCCCATCCTTGATTATTTTCAACAAACACTAGTACTAATTTTCCTGTGTTTTAAGATCCGTCAAATTCTGTATTGTTTAGTTCAATACGAAGCAGCATACATGCGTTATCTCAGTTGACACTTTATGTTTTCCTTAAACATTGCCTCAACATTTACCCAAAAAAGAAAAAAGAAATAGTTTGATTTGTTTGTATCCTGATTTCTTTTCCACTTATATGTATGAAATGGATAACATACTTCGTTTTGATGTGCAAGTGCTAGTGCTGTAGTTGTGCTTTGATGCAATAGTCTCAACTTATGAGTTTTCCTCGGGAATTGATATTTCCACAAGTAAAAATGATAGTTCCACAAGGTTCTCCCATATGAATTGTAAATGAGGTCCCACATCTATGTGTGTGAGAGATTTCCCTCTTCTTTTGGTCCTTTCTGTATGCTCTCTTTCAGACATTTACTTATTGTTTGAATTAAAGTTATTGTTCCAGTACCAAAATATATATGTACCACTCTTGTTTGATTTGTGTTGGAATGTGTTTCCTGACTTCATATAATATTGGTCCGAGGCATACAACATACTTCAGTTGTCTGTCTAGGACAACTTTAAACTGACACTACAAATTCATATATTAAACATGTAATTCTATGACTGAAACTAATTTACTGGCAAAAAGACTCTTACGCCAATTGAATAACTAAGCATGCTTCATTGGCTGATTATGTCACTTTTGCTGTTCTTTAATATTTTAAAGATGGATATGGTTGTCAAATCTGGTGCCTTTGATTATTTTATATGAAATGTATTTCCTCTCGTACTGTTAATAAATGTTATTTGAATTTTATGGGCAGTGATACGACATTCTTTGGAGGACTGTCAGGGCCTTTATTTCTCAACCTAGTAGGAGAAGTTTTTGAACTGTTTGATCACCAAGTATTGCTTCAGATGAAAAGACCTTGTTCACTTAGGTCGGCGTCTTCAGAAGCATATGAATCAAGAATTTTGAGACACGAGGTTTACCTGCATCTACATATGTTTGTATGATTTAGTTTTACAATTTGATGCATTATAGCCTTTATTATATTGTACAGAATATGAAAACACAGCATAACTAGTGTATTTTCTTTTTAAGTGAGGACCATGAGTAAAGAATAGAATTTTCCAAGTGTTAATGTATTTTGTTCGGAAACTGGAGAGAATTTCGACAAGGATGTTTGATGAAAAGCTCACTGTAATTAGGGCTTCAAGAACAGAGAATATTCAAGTTTGATTGTTTGTGGAGTTTAGTTATGTGTTTTTTTTTTTAATTTGGTAGGATAAGGGAAGATGTCAGGCTTCTGCACAATTTCGGTTGCAAATTAAATTAAAAAATTAGGCTGCTAGAGAATCAGACTGCAAAGTTTACATTACTATTCCAGTGCTGCTTTTCCTGAATGCTATTTTAAGCCTTCAGAATTTTAAGAACAGTAGCTTCAGTATTTCAAAATAACCAGGATCAGTCAAAACTTGGACAAAAAACTGTTACACTCTTGCAATGAAGTTATAAACATAGAACATAAAGACGACCATATTCAACAAATAAAGAGTCCAACAATTCAAGTACTTGGCTCAAAACATATAATAGCAAAAAGAGAATTTCTAATTTAAAATGGTGAGAAAACGAATCACTGTTTTCATGTTCATACTTTTTTACAGATTGACTTGCATGAATTTAGTTCTGTCGTTTCACACTCAATGTGCCCAAGGCGCTCTGGTGACATTGCCTTCCACATCGCCTTGGATTGAGTAGTGCCTTCTACGACTAATAACTGAATATGTGTTTACACAATAGATTCAACTATAAGTCCCACTTCTTCATCCCATAAAGTACACCAATCCAGTGACGGCAGCAAAGATGCAGAAGGAAAAGCTACAAAACCCGCCCAACATTGGTGGGGTGAAAGCATTTCTAAGACTCCATTTCCATTTGACCGTCCTCCCCTGGCAGGCCAAATATCCTGAGGTTCCGATCCATTGATCCAACCGCCATGTATCTTGCATCTGGGCCAAATTTTACAGAGGACACCTTACCTGCATTCACAACATCAGGTTTCTTTTTGTTTAAGTATGCTATGAACACAGTTACAGGCATAACAGAGCCCATGGTAGTTAAAAAGAAGAAACAAAACTGTGACTGGGTGTGTTTGTTTGTGAGAGAGAAAGAGGAAGTACCTGTGCCAGACAAATCAGGGAAGGTTTTAATACAATTCCATTCAGATTTAACATTGGCAACTTGGTAAACTCTGCAGAAGTAAATGGGATGATCAGCTTCAGTAATGACCCAAATCAGGATATAGTCATGCAATTCATTGAAAAAGTATACCACAACATTTATCAACTATAACGCTCCATAAGGATTTCATGACAAACTTTGGATGAACTATGAAGTAAAAGTATATTGACAAACTGTCTAAAGAATCTTAAACTTTTTACCAAGTCCAGAACAATGGGTTCATTTCAATACCAACCTGATATCTGAGCCTCCTATTGCAAGGTAACTTCCGCTATGATCAAAGTCGACTGCAAAAACCATGAATAAGTATTATTATGCATAGCTATTGACAAATAAGAAATTAAAAGGGCTGCAAAATAGCAGAAAATATTCTCTCCCCCATTACAGTTACTGCAAGATCAAAAGATAGAACTGATCCCTCAAAGAGTGAGAATTGAGAAGACTACCTACTTTAATGCAAGATAAGAATGAAAACACTTACTTCAATCTTCAATATATGGTAAACTGCAATAAGCCATTGCAATTTCTGTATGCAAGTGGCTAAGCATTGACAAAGTGACAGTAGTAAGAAGGTCAACTTTTAAGGGACACTGGCATAAAAAATGACATTGTCAATATTGTAATTGGTGACTTGAGCTTACTAGTATTTTAAAAATAATTATTGCCATAAGGGTATTTAACCCACTATTTGGCTATCTTTGTGACGTATATGTGCTCGTGCAAAAGGCATATGTATGTAGATGTAAACATGTGTTTGAATAGTCTATATATTTATACTATGTATATTTTTGTGCACAAATAATTATGATGACTCCTTAAATAAATGAACCCCCGTGCTCAATTTGTACTCCTTCGCGTGCTAGTTACCCTTTTTTAGGGTGTTGTACAGATTTTGAGAAGTTTCAAAAAAAATTATATAATATTAATTTTATATTCTCGATATATATGAAAAAATATATAATAGATAAATGTATTCAGCCTTTTAGCACATCTTAAAATCCTTGCTACTTCCGAAAAAAAGGACAACTAAAATGGGATGGAGGTAATTGTAAAATCCTATGACCAATTCATCTTACATTCATTAGGAAATGTAATGGAATCTTTAAAATACACAGAAATTAGTAATACAACATTTGAAAGTTCTTGCCATTTAATTGAGGTGTCCTAGAAATTTTGGGATTATCCAAATTATCAGTAATTATCTTATTAAAATGGAGACAAATTCACAATTAGCTAGACACGTTTCTAGGAGTGTGCTAAAGGAAATACCGTCGTGAAATCTTCAACAGCAGTACAACTCCATTCTATAAGCCTTCATTAGAATCTTAAAACAAAAATATTCCATTTGGAATGGTAGTAGTACCAGATTGTGTTGGTGTATTTTCATCATATGGTGTAAAGGTCCTGAAATTCCTCAGTTTGCGTAGATCCCACAGCTTAACACCATCTTGAGCAGCAGTCTGATGAGTTGAACAAAAGTTAAGTTATGAAATGTTTTTTTAACTATCAAATTGTGCATCTACCTGTTATAGAGACACATACCGCTAGAAAGTAACCATTTTCTGAAAAAGATATTGAAGTTACTGCCCCGACATGACCATCAAATCTCGCAACATTTGCCTGCAGACGAATAAGAAGCTAAGAAGACTTGAACGGGGGAAACAAGAATAAATAAGAAGGGTAGAACAACAGCATCATACTTGGCTTTTTACATCCCAAATCTTCACAAGAGCCCCTGAGGTGCCTGTTCCAAGGATGAGACCATCAGGATGAAAAGCTGCAGATGTATAACCATCGAATCCTGAAGCATCAGCAACCTGCAGAATACCATAAAAGATTCAAGTTCAGCAGTTGGGGAGTAACAGTGCCCAGAGACATTCAGACACATTTTCTCAGGTACCTGAACGTGTGTATGAATGTTTGTAATTGTGTGTGTGGAATGAGTGAATGAAAGAGTTAGCAAATGAATGAGTGAGCAGTGAAAATGAGAGAGGGGAGGAGGGAAACCTGTGTGAGACATAAACCAGAAGAGAGTTCGTAAAAGCACCATGTACTATCAAGAGAAGCTGTCACGAGGAAGTTGTTAGTTGCATGGACGGTTACAGCTTGCACCTGTCAAAAATAATACATGGATCATTTTATCAAATCAAGGACTATGCAAGAAAAGACAGAACTATTAACCAGTAAGCCATATAACTAATATAATGATGAGAGCAAAAGTAATCATTAATAACAACAATCATTAGATGAAGTACATAAGAATATTTACGAGGCTTATTTTGTAACTTTTGTTTAAAAGACCAACATACAACCGTTCCGACTAATAAGGAGGACATGTATCATTGTGAGTAACTAGTAGATAGTCATATTGCAGTGTGGGCCCATTGATGAGTCTGTGAATGAGGAGTTATTGTTGTAAAGCCGTCTTTCACTAATGTAGAAATATTGCAGCTACTTATTTCCTTAAAGATTAATTTTAATTAATCAATAAAAATTTTAAATTTAACTGATGTATGCATATAAGAGTTTTGGAACAGGCTGCAAATATTTCAATAGTCCGAGTCAAGGAGGAAAATCCCATAAACAAGTTTATCGATGCCTGACCATCAGGAGAAAAAAACTTACTACTTGCCTGAGATAGGGACCGATTAAGTTTTACAAGATCATGAATTTCCATTGAATGAGATTGTTTGATGTGCATGGTAGGAGGAAAAATGCGTCAAAATCATTGAAGTCTTCAGATAAATAGAACTATAAGAAGATACACCAGATAGTCTTTTCTGGCAATTAAGCGGATGATTAATTTTCATTAAAGCAAATTACAGAAGACTGGTAATAGTCCAATAAAGGGCTGTTATAGAAGACTTTTCCGGCCAGAACATACTTGCAACTTTCCACTCTATGTTCCTCAATAAAACGATTTCCATACAATAGTTATAAAATTAAAATGATGTTATAAATTTGGAACAAACTCTTGGTCCGACAAGTTCCTCAATCAAATCAACTATTAATTTGAAAAAGTGTGCAAAAATATTTAGGAATTCAAGAGATAGCAAGCCACATGAAAAACCAAACAATCAATTGCAGATGTCAATTCTTATAATCTTATAGGACATTTTTCTGTCAGATACCTGCAAACAAACACACCTAAAGTTTTGAGGAGAATGACATATAAATTTTTAGAGTGAAGGAAGAAAGACCCACTAAATAATGGACAAAATAGGTTTCTAAAACCATCACATGTTTTATAAAAAAAATGAATTTGTTATTTTCACGTGCCTTTTTATAGTTCCACAAGATGAGAATAGTAAATAGGTCTCACGCTCGTGAGGGAGAGGGGACTTGAGGAAATATCAAAAAAGACTTGTTGAAATAACAATTCCATAAAAATTAAATAAATGTTTCTTCTTCCTTGAACTATTTAGTTTGTAGCGATAACCTAGTCTTCAGATAATATACCGAGTTTGTGGACCTCGGAGGGTAGCATTCCCTTTGAGTATCCCCTTATCTTCATGACAGATTGACTTCAATCTCAAGTCTAAGAGCCTGTTTGGTGGCGTTGAGTAGGGAGACAAAGCACTTTTACTAGTATAGCTGTCAGAAAAGTGTTCTGATGTAAAAGTGAAATAATGTTTGATAAATTGTTCTAAAAGCACTTTCTAGAGATAATTTGGTTAGTTTTTAACATAAATAGACATTCAAAGTCCTTAATTTTAGCCTCTTCTGAAAGTAGTGAACCCAAAACCTCAATTGCTAAAAAGCACTTTCATTATGTTGTCAGACACTCTCAAACACATAACACTAAATATGCTGTAGCCCACTGCAACGCTCTGCACCAAGTGACTTTCCCTGGAAAATATCCATTTATTACAAGAACCTGCATGAATCAACTTATTTTGACGAATCAATGTACATGCATTTCCATTTAAGTATCTCAATTAGATGCTTTCTTATCCAAGGACTAACAGCATTAGCAAACCCCAAACATCAAAAGAGAAAAGCAATCCTGAACTGGAAATTCAGTAATTACTGACACAATTATCACCAGTTAAGGATGCGAAACTTGTCTACCTCTGCAGTATGATCCTTTAGGATGTGCCTACAATCATAGTTCCCATTCTCCGACCCTTGCCATACACGTACCGTCTGCAAAACCATTAAAGTGATTACAAAATAATCCAGCAAAAATGCCTAGTCATCTACAGCATTCACGGAGAAAGTGTAACACAATCTGCAGCACACTCTTGTTGTTTATGAATCCTGGAATATACACTAAATAAACATGACATCTAACAAGTTCCATAGAGTCACGAGTATTTCAACAAAAGGAAAAAGAGAGAAAACAAAATGAACAACGAGAACATAATCAATTAGAACGTAAAGCGAATGATTTTAATGGAAGCAAAAGGTAAAAGAAAGTTTGATACATAGATTAAAGTGCAACCAAAGTAGGCTTACCTTGTCAGCTGAGCCAGTAACGACTAATTCACCTTCAGCTACAAATTTGACACTAGTGACCTAACAAAAAGTTAACGAATAAAAGAAAAATAAAATTGAATTAGTCAAGAATCTAAACCAAAATTCGAAGATTCAACAGAGGAGAAAAGACCTTTTTTGAATGACCACTAAGTGTAGATAGGATCTCTCCTGAAGATCGATCAAAGACGATAGCATTGGTATCAAGGCCACCAGTAGCAATAATATCCTGATAACCATCAAAGAGATGACTTAACATTTTAGTTTCAGTTCCCTTTCAGTAAGAACAATATAAAATTTAATAATAACAGAAATCATTCCACTAACATGCAGTGCATAATAAAACAAATCCCAGGTCATGTCAGATGTCATTAACAATTCCCCTCTGATGTTCATATTGATGTCCATATTTATGTTCTTTGATTATGCATTTCAAACATGGAACTTAACTACATGATGCCACTTATGCAACTCAGTCAAAAAATAAAGCCAAATTCATTGATTTTTAATTGTGAATTTCTGATCATTTTGCTTACTTAACTGACAGGTGAAACTCTCCCCAAGGCCCAAAGGAATAGATAAAGAGAGAGGGAGTAGTCCAAAATCATCCATTCAAGTAGCTAAAGGATATGTCTTGCAGTTAGAAGCATCTATTGCACGTGCCTAGTAATTTGCACACGCCACACAGCTACATACCACATACTAATTGAATTTAAGCATAGAAATTTTGCACAAAACAATGGAGGCATTGTCCACACAAATTATGATGTCTAATGTTGTACACAGCACTATAACTTCGCACTAAATTTCACGGGAAAAAAACGAAAACAAATTTTTTTTAATTAACAACGTGCATAGAAATAGAATATGGCTAATGAACTACAATTTTCAGACACAAATTGGAAAAGTTATGTTTGTAGCTTCAATTGCAATGGGTCCCATACCTTGGAGTTGTGGATATCCACGGACAATATGCCTGGCTTATTGGTTTTGTGAAGAGGATAGCTATGGAGTTGGGTGTATCTCTCCACATCATCAATGGGGGCCAATGATGGAGGGATCTGAAAATATTAAAACATAAAAACGTTTCTCAAACTATACATCATCCAGCTGTATAGAATAGGCTATAAAGAGGAATGCTTTCCAAAAATAAATGCTGATGATATCCAAATCAGAAGAAAAACTGAAATATCCTATTGCTTTGAAGCACCACAAATAATGTGTAGTTGTAGTAACATGGATAATACCTGCCGCCTTTTCCTTTGCTGTGAGAGTGCTGCATTGCAGTCCGTTAACTCCGCAATGATACTAGTTGAAATTCCTGGCCGTACTCTCTTTCCATCAAGGCCCATTTCATCATCCTCGGCAGCTTTAATGACAACAAGAAAACAAAATGTGTTATTATGTATAAAGCAACAATGATAAGATAAACCTAGAACCCAAAAAGGAGAAAAATATAAGAAAAAAAACATGTAATATAAATATTTAAAACGGAAAAAAGAGGAACCTCTTTTCCCGTTACTTAAAGCAGAAGTTTTCACTGTTGTTGTCGTAGATGTTGACACGGGTATCTGTCTTTCTGCCAATGCTAGCAATGACCTCGCCTCATCTCTTTCTTTCTTTAGTCTAGCAATTACACGGCAAGCAGCATCATGCTGCCAACACATAGGGAACCAGATTATAAATAAGTAGATGAAGTAACTAATGAGCTGAATAAGCCAGAGATGAGTAAAGAAATAATAAACGGGGTATAATTATTTAACAAAAATAAGTCATACTAAATAAAACGAGACCAAGAAAGGTAAGAATAGAAACAGTAAGTTGACATGTATCACTAGAAACCAATGCATTTAAATTACACTTACTTTTTCATAAAACAATGTCATCATGCAAAACTACCCTTGTCAAATAAATCTTTAAAATGAATACTTTAATCATAAAAAAGAGGCTAAATCGGCGAGAAGCCGAGCAAACATATACAAATATGTGTGTGTGTGTATACATTATACATGGATGTTGATCGGTCTGATTTAGAGTCTATTTTGGCATTCATTCTTTCTTGAGTACAGCATGACCCCTTTGTTAAAACAACTTACTTTTAGCGAGGATGATCCATCAAGGTAATAACAAAGAAAAGCTATTTTTGAACAAGTAAAGAAAAATACTATTAAAGGAAGAATAGGAGATATCTTGGTTAACGTTATATGCTACATAATGCGATATATTATACTAGATTAGAATGTAATGAAATATTGACACTCAACGAACAATAAGGCATAAGCTAACCATAAGTACCTGGTAAAGAGAATGACTTAGCTCTTTCCTTGCTGTATGTAGTTGTTTCTCCAATGAAAAATTTGATAGCATCAAGCCATCCCATTCCTAGCAATTAACAACGAAGAAAAAATTATAACATACCAAAAATAAGGAGTTCTCTACCTCCTATAAAACAAGTGGAGTAAACCAGAACCTTATTCACCAAACAACAATTTGAAACACAATAGAATAACAATTTGTACAAGTAATGACATCAGTTGTCAAACTAACTTAAATATGTCCTCAATCATAAAACAAGTGTCCCGTTTCAAAAACCTATGCTTTTAAAAACGGTATTGATTTGAGCACTTTCCATTCAGGAAAACTATGGAACAGCATGTTTCATGTAACTTTTTAGCCTCTTTTGGATACTCCCACTTTGGGATGGAAGGTGTATTTTGTAATTCATAGAAGTATATGCAGTACAATAGTTGCCAAGAATCAGAAGCACCTACAATTTGGAACATCCCAAGCATCCCAGGAATGCTTGCAGCCTGAATTGGTCTTGGCTTCATTACCTGCATTCGTTTCCACCAAAATTAGGAAGTTATAACTAGAAAACTAATATTAAGACCGCCAGTATTATACAAACTAACAATGACATTATACATATATGTGTGTGTAAGCAAACCTTCCCAGTTTTGATTGGAACAATGTCGTCGAAGGTTAACTGCTCCCCAGTAACTGGGCATTTTCCATAGTCCTATTTAGGAGGAAACAACAATAGAGCTAAACAGACGTCTAAAATTACACACACAAAAAAATACCATATTAATCAATACAATACAGTATGAAACACTCTGGTTTGTTGCCAAGAAATCTAAGACTAACAAGAAGGAAAAAAAATTCACATTAACCATTCTAAATATTTATATTATGCTGAGTCCAGTGATGATTCGAGGTAAATTTTTATTTATGGGCGCATTTCGTGTAAAGGTTAAATTTTTATTTCATTTTTTCTTTTCAGACATCTTGTTTAAACCCTAGAAGTAGTAATGAGAACAAAAACGCACCAATATGTGTCTCTCAATTAATCGTTTCTCGAACACGAATCCGGAATTCTTCGAAACCACCGGCTCCTCCGGCACGTCGCCGGAAACTGTATGTACGGCAAATAAAGAGAAACAGAGGTCAGTAAAGAACAATACTTATGCAGATACGTATATATGCATATATAGATACTTATAGATATACTTGTTTATAGATAATAAAATTACTTGAACAGTTCATTGTTCTGAAGAGAATCTTCGCCGCAGTTCAGTGTTATGAGCTGCTGAGGAAGAGGGGGAAAAGAATGAAGATCAAGATTTAACAGGGCTATAAATGTAATAATGGCAAACCCGACTTGAATTTTGGGTGGTTGGGTTGTACAAATGGATACGATAAGAAATATGAATCCGGTTTATATGGATCCGACTTGAATTTTGGGTGGTTGGGTTGGGTTGTATTGTACTTGTACCTAAGAAAGATTGAACCACCAACCTCATGGTAAACATGAGTCGGGTCATAACACATATAATTGTGAGGTGAAATGAAAATATTAAAATTTTCATCTAATTTAACTGTGCGTGTAAAATACTTTCTCAAAATATGTAAAAAAAAATATCACACTGTCAAATCTTTAACAAAATACTCAAAATTTCATTTTATTTTTTTTAATTTTTCAAACCCTTCCCCTAATTCTCATGCCCAAATTCTAACCTCATAAACTCCAACCCTTCTCTCTCATCAAATTCTTTTTATTCATCTTTAATGACATTATAAATCGAATCAAATAATTCGGACTCGATTCGGGTTTCTTAAAAAAATATGAGCGAGACTTGGATTCGTTAATAATGTGATCCAAATTTAAGTACAAAAAATAGTTCGAATAAAAATACTAGTAGAATCTAAGCAAAGTTATACTCGACTAGTTTAAGATTCGTACTACTTGAATTCTCGATTTTAACTCGATATATACTCGGTTGATATATATTCGAGTATATACTCAATACATTCTCTTATAATATGTGCACATTTTAATAAATTAGGACAATTGTGTTTTATTTTTTTATTTTGTTTTTAATTGTTATTATGATTTTATATTTGTAAAGTATAATTATAAATTTATTTTCACATTTCTAAGTAAACTAATAAGTTCAATTTATAATTACATGTATTATAAAGAAAGTCACTATGTGGAGATTCGAATTTGAGCTTCAATTCAAAATTCTTGAGTAATTTTAATATAATTCAAGTCAGATCAAATTTGAGTAATAATATTCGAGTCAAATCTGAATAGAATTTTTTCAAATGTAATTCGAATCTAGTTGAATTCGAGTATGCGTTTAACTTTTTAAATTAAATTCAAGTAGCTCTATGTGGTTCAATTCAATTCACTTACATCCCTAACCTTTAACTATCTAACACCATCAATTTCAAAAAGTTTTTTCTGATGGAAAAATGTTCAACACACATCTAAATAAAGAGTAACAACATTAATTAAAGTATATCAACCTGATAAAAAACCTAATTTAAGTGAATATTAAGTTAATATTTTGCACTTTTAAAGATTAAAAATTTGTTGTTTTGGGAATAGATCTTTATATTTATGATAAGTTAATAATAGTGAACTACAACGAAGCTAGTATGATGGATCAATAACTTAAATGGTGTTGGATATAGTTGAAAATCACAATTAATACTGTTAAAAATAAAGCTCGTGAACTAGGGTTTTTCGACCACAATTTGACATTTAATTTTTGGAAATTGTTAAATTCACAACAGAAAATGTTATTTGCACAACAAAGTGTAGCTATAGATCCTATAACGACGGATTTCACCGTCGCTATACATCTACAACGACACTTTTGTTGTGAAAATAACAAAAAGTGTTGTAGATTTAACAATTTCCTTAATTTTTTCATGTTGCTTGAGGCCGATTCTTAGGTTATACCACTCAAAAAATTTTAGATAATAAAGCCCAGTATTTTTTGAACTCCAACTGATGGATTAAGGTAGATTTTTAGCTCCATTTATTCCTTTCTACTCATAAATGCAAACATATCCTTTGAATGAGTTTTAATTTATTTTTTTGAGATTTGAAGTTGATTTTTAAAACTCGAGCGTTGATGTGAGAAAACGGGTAAACCTTAGGGAGTCATCTGAAATTTACCCAAAAAATTACAAGAGTATAATAATATTACATCAAGTATTAATGTTATGCTTGGATCGAAAGAATGAAGATGCGAATGGAATAAAAAAATCGTGTTTGATTGTTCCATTTGAATGAAATGAATAATTTTTATTTTTTTCAAATTCACGACTTTTATTCTTTGAGAATCGTATGAAATGACTCATTTCAGCTGAAATGGAATGAATCAATCCATTTCCATTTCTAGCTTGAGCCACATTTTAAAATTTTTGCGAACAATATATTTCATAATTTTTTGGTTAATGTATACAAGTGAAAGAAGTATGCCAAATAATTAATAAAAAGATATGAATCATATTTATTCACAACTCAACATTCAATTTAAAGCATATATAGTTTTCATTAGAGTACTAATCTAACAAATGAAATATTTCAATTCCAAATGAACATCAATTTATATTTTCCATATCAAATTTAAAGACACACCCACTGATAAATTTACTATAATTTTTGATATTTTGGGTTAGGACCTACTTTTTTAACAAATCAATATTAATATTTGGTTGAAAAGTGAGCTGCACGTGTGAAAATATCAATTATATATTGAAATTGATATTTTCACGACAGTTTTTGATATTTTCACACGTGGGGCTAATTTTTTTACCAAACTAATATTGATAAATGATTAAAGAGTGGATTCTACGTGTGAAAATATCAAAAAATATTATAAATTTATCAATTTCCTGTGCGTGTGACAGTGTAATCATAGTTCAAGTTACCTTTACCTTGTAATGGTACTATTGAAAACTTATATGTAGAATAGAATTAACCCAAATTAAGAAAAAGTCATCTCTCTCTGAGCCTTGATTGTAAAATCATGAACCATTTTTGTTGTTCATTTATGATGAGTCCTCCACACAGCTTCTTACTCTAGGTTCCCTTCCCTTCTCCATATATTAATACTAGCAATAGTCCCGTAACTCCGGCATTATGGATGTTGGGATTTATTCCAAATTTTGAACGACCCAAATGATTTATTGAGTGAGTGAGAAATTCAAAATCATTTGTATTTTATTAGATAGATGGATAGTGAGATTTATCCCAAACTTTGGACGTCCTAGATGATTTATTGAGTGAGCGGAAAATTCAAAATTATTTGTATTTTATTAGATATAATTAGATATATAGAATATTGATATAGATAGATAGAATTAGATAGATTGTATTTTATTAGATAGATGGATGGTGAGATTTATCCCAAACTTTGAACGGCCCAGATAATTTATTGAATGAGCGGGAAATTCAAAATCATTTATATTTTATTAGATAGATTCAGTTTGAAGTGATTTGGGTATGTGTTGATTTCGTTAGCATGGGAATTACTGTCAGTCAAAGTCCTCACACCATTAATGCCCGCCCATTGAAATCCGTTTAGGCATTTTCTTGACTCCCTCATTTTGTGGTTATAAAAGGGGTAACAAATGGAAGAAGAAGACACACCAAAAATTATAAACTCCATCTGAGAGTTAGAAGAGAAAGAGGGAAGATAGAGATAAAAACTTTTGTAAAGCTTTAAAAAAATAGGGAGAGAAAGATAGTTCAAATAAAAGGGTATTTTATTTGGGTTCCATCACATAGTTATTGTGGTGAAGTAATTTGAGTTTGTACTCAAATTAATATATCTTTGTATTCTCTCAGATATTCTAGTGAATTATTCAGAGTTTGTCCCGTAGTTTTTACCTCTTAATTTTAGAGGGTTTTCCACGTAAAAATCTTGGTGTCTCATGGTTCCACGTAAAAATCTTGGTGTCTCATGGTTGGATATTTTCTATTTATTTCCTGCAGTGGTTATTATTTTAGTGGAACTACAAATTTAATCTGTTTGACATATGTTGATATTTTATCAGTCTAATTTATCAAAGATAATAGTATTTGGGAAGTGATTTTTTCCAACAATTGGTATCAGAGATAAGGTTATTTGCTCGATTGTATTTGATAAATTTTATGGAGGAATCAGTCGAAGCCATGATTAAATTGACCTCTTCAAATTTTTCGATCTAGAAGCCCAGAATGGAGGATATCCTTTATTGCAAGGATTTATATGATCCGTTGGAGCTCAAGGGAAAGAAGCCTGCGGATAAGTCTGAGGCTGATTGGAATAAAATGAATAGAAAGACTATTGGTCACATCCGGCAGTGGATTAATCAAGTGTGTTCCACCATATTTCGCAGGAGACGGATGCTCACAATTTATGGATAACACTAGAGTCTATGTACGAGAAGAAGAATGCACAAAATAAAACTTTTGTCATTCGAAAAATTATGAATCTAAAGTACAAGGACGGGAGCAGTGTGTCGGAGCATATGAGTAAGTTCCAAGGTTTGGTGAACCAACTGTCCACCATGAAGTTGAATCTTGATGATGAGATTCAGGCTCTTTTGCTTTTCAGATCGTTGCCAAACAGCTGGGAAACTTTGGTGGTGTCTCTAAGCAATTCAGCTCCAAAAGGAAAAATGACTATGCAAATGGTCAAGGACAGTCTTCATAATGAGGAGACAAGGCGAAAGGAGCAAGGCGTAAATTTTGAGACTCATGCACTGTGACAACCCCAAAATAGGTCCATTCCATCCAACCCATTCTGAGTCGCCAAATACATGGTACAGAAAACAACTACAACTTTATTACAACAATTGTCGTGCAAAATACAACAACACATATACTGTGAGTTTGGATACAAATATATACCAAATGTGACACATGTCCCAACCGTGGACAACACCTCACAGTGACACCTTACATAAAGGTATAGTCAAAAACTATTTTAGAAACTAAAATCTTTGGGAAGTGCTCATGGAAACCTTCGTACATGGGAGGCCATGCGTCTAGGTTATGATAGATATCATATGTCCAGAGAATTATCCTTGGTTGACCTAATATACCCCAAAGAAAAATGAGAAGATTACTATCATATTCTTCCCAATGGTGAGTCTTCTCTTGATTTATCATTATCTCCATTGTCTCAAATTGAGAATTATACTCCAAACAAACACCAAGATTATATAGGTAGTGCTCATATATATACTCAGCAAGTGGATGAGCACATCCCTGTCTTATGATGATACGAGGTTGTATATCATTAGACATCTTGTATGACAAAACACCCTTCCAAAGTTGAATTCACCTCATCCTCAACATCTATAGACCACCGTTCTATTCCCTTGTTATTCTCCGCTCGACCCAGCTATACCTTTATTACCTGAAAGGAATTGTGAAGCAAAAGGGTGAGCACAACTAGCTCAGTAAAGAATATCATGACTAAAGATAATTAAATTATCAATAGCCTTCATCAATAATAAATCAGAGATTTAGAACATATGGTAGATGATACAAATTTCAATCATAGTTGCAGCGGAACGAGCAATCCATTAGAAGAGTCAAATAGACTATAAAGTCTATTATCTTCTCCATGTTAAAAATCCACCAACAATGTTTTATCCCTGTAACATCAATCAACAATTCCGGTCCACAATCATATAAATAACTCATAATCATAATTGTAGTTCTAAATTCCTCTTCACATCCAGGACGAAGATAATTTTCATCACCTCTCTTTACCTGAAACATCAAAAATCATGGTTACACCAAATCACATTTCCTGTTCATAATCATACTAATAATTTCATCTTTGCACTACGGCCAAAGATATTCATTTGGATCACCAGTTGGTCATGTTCATCTCAACACATGTTCATCTTTGCACTACTAGTCAAAGATATTCAACAACATGACATCTTTGCACTACGGGCCAAAGATATTCATCAGTAATTCATCTTTGCACTACAGGCCAAAGATATTCATCAATAATTCATCTTTGCACTATAGGCCAAAGATATTCATCAATAATTCATCTTTGCACTACAGGCCAAAGATATTCATCAATAATTCATTTTTGCACTACAGGCCAAAGATATTCATCAATTGGTCATATTCATCTAAACACCTGTTCATCTTTGCACTACTGGCCAAAGATATTCATAATAAAATCAACCATCTTTTAAGACTGAGGATGATGAAAAATATTTTAAAGGAAACGAATCCAGTGAAACAAAATAACAAGTATTAAGGATTCGTACTTTAAGCAATCCGAGTTCAAAAATACTTCATAAATAATCATACTGAAGTAAAATTCAAGAATGATCAAAACATGGATACAATCAAAGCTAGTATTCAGAATAGATATTTTGGACAAAAAGAAGAAATTTTATTTTTCGATGAATATTGTCGTATTCGTAAATAGTGCCGTATACGTGAATAGTACCGTATACGTGAATAGTAATCCCGACACCCAAAAGATAGAAATTTCACAAAAACATCATCACATTTCGTGAATAGTACTCGTGAATAGTAACTCGTGAATAGTAACTCATGAATAGTAACTCATGAATAGTAACTCCGACATGAAAAAGTTCTAAATTTGATAAAAAGTTCCAACCAATATTTCATCATGATGATATTGAAGAAATAATATCATTTGAGAAGAAAATAACATCCCTTACTATCCCTTACCTCAAAAGAGCAGTACTTCTGACCGGAATATCGGATGAAAAGCCGAAGAAATCTTTCACCGTATAGCAACATTCAAAGTATACTCACAAGAACACTCTTGATATATAGAGAGAGAAGTAGAAAGAAAACTTATGTTTCTGGTGTGATTTTCAATTCTAACTTAGCCCTCTATTTATAGGAAAATGCTAGAACGCCAAAGGAGACTAAAATAATAAAATATTATTTTCTTTTTCTTATTCCACACCAACCTTCACCAACCAATTTTGAAAGCCATCTTTGGTCAAAAACATCAGCCACCCATGTGCCAACAACCACAAAAACGTTTTTCTTAAATAAAATAATTAAAATTTCCAAAAATTAATTATTTCGGAACTCCGGAACTTCAATAATTCACAATAAATAGCCCTTTTGTCAGAAAATTCGAATCTCGAGTTTTTATAGGAAATTCAATTCTCTAAAACTTTGCAGAAGGAAGTTTTTCCAAAATCCAAACAGAAATTGACCGAAATCCACAAACGAACGATTTTACAGTCTATAATCAAATTTCAGTCAAGAAATGAGGTCCACCGACACATAAAACATGCTTTAAACATTTAATGCCACAAAAATACTCTATCTCCACATATACTCATATATCCCACATTCATTATAAAAATATCATCGTTAATATATTATTAAAATAATATATTTAAAAGAATTGTTTTATCAGAAAAAGATAAAATATTAATTTTCAACAATTGTCACATTAAAAATTTTCTCCATCTATATCCACAATAAATATTTTTTTTTTATCATAATAATCAATAATTAATTATTAAAAATAATATTACAGAATCACAGTACTGACAACCAGGCCGTTCCAAGGATAGAGGGGGCTTTCCAATAAGGATTTCTCCTTACTAGCGCGCAATTAGATGACCAAACCTCTCCTTGACAGAACTTTCTAGACATTGCCAATAATGTTATCTGATAATATTATTCAAATAATATGAATTATTGATCTGATAATGGAAAATACTGTGCAAATGACAATTATTGAAACAATAATAATATAAATATCAACGCAACAATTATTGACTCAATAAAGTAATGAACAGTAACTACTGTAGCAATTATTGAGTAGTGTCTTCTTACGTAAGGATCAATAATTCAAAATACTGTGCAATACCGTGTGCTACTGTGCAACAACGCGTATTATTATATTTTAACCACCGGGTATTCCAACAGTGTAAACGGTAACAACTACGCCGTTATTTTTAAACAACTTATATTTGTCGTTTTCTTTCTCCAACCGCTTTCCGTTATGGGGCCCACATATGGCTGCGCCATCGTACGAATATTCCCCGACAGAAAGAATATTCCACGACCAAACGAATATTCCCCGACAACAATGAATATTTTATAACCACTTGCGTATTTTGAAAAATATTTCATATATCACCCTTAACTTTAACTTTTATCAATTTAACCATTTATTGAATAGAAAAATTGAATACTTTTATTTCATAAAATTCGGGGTCTTACATGCACTTGTCACAGAGAACAGGGGCAGAAACAATTTTAGAGGATCTTACAAAGGAGATACAAGTCGCAACAAAAGCAAAAATCACAGGAGTAAGTCAAAGACCAGACAAGGTGAAACGTATATCGATGCTTCCATTGTAATAAGGAAGGTCATTACAAGAGAAATTGCAGAATCTGGTTAGACAAACAGAAAAATGGTGAGCAGGAAAAAGTTGAGGAGAAGAACACTGCAGCCACAGTCACCGAAGATGTTGTGATTCTTTCATTTGGGGAAGAAGAATGCTTGCATGTTGATGATCAGAAAGTTGATTGGGTGGTTGATACTGGTGCCTCGTATCATGCTACACCTAAGAGAGAATTTTTCACAACTTACAAAGGTGGAGACTTTGGGTACGTGAGAATGGGAAACACTGATCAGTCCAAGATTATTGGAATTGGTGATGTTTGCATTGAGACAGGTGTTGGTTGCACTGTTACCTTGAGGGATGTTAGATACGTTCCTGATTTACGTCTCAACTTGATTTCTGGCATGGCCTTGGATAGAGAAGGCTATGAGAATCACTTCGGCAGTGGAAAATGGAAGCTTACCAAAGGCTCTATGGTGATTACAAGAGGAGTTGCTTGTTGTTCGTTGTACAAGACTCATGTGAAAGTGTGTTCTAGTGAGTTGAATGCAGTTGAGGATGACTCTTCACCAAACTTATGGCATAAGAGGCTTGGCCACATGAGTGAGAAAGGATTGCATTTATTAGCAAAAAGGTCACACATTCCTTTTGCTAAAGGTAATGTTTTAAGCCCTTGTGATTATTATTTGTTTGGGAAACAACATAGAGTTTCTTTTAGTAGTTCAGCTAAAAGAAAATCAGAGCTACTAGAGAAAGTATATTCTGATGTATGTGGACCCATTGAGGTTGAGTCTTTGGGTGGAAATAGGTACTTTGTTACCTTTATTGATGATGTTTCGCGGAAGGTGTGGGTATTTTTGTTGAGAACAAAAGACCAGGTATTCCAGCATTTTCAAAGTTTTCATGTTATGGTTGAAAGGGAGACTGGAAAATCATTGAAGTGTCTTCGTAGCGACAACGGAGGGGAATACACTTCAAAGGAGTTTGCTGAATACTGTAGTAAACACGACATTCGGCATGAGCAGACTGTTCCTGGTACCCCACAGCATAATGGTGTGACTGAGAGGATGAACCGTACTATTATTGAGAGAGTGCGATGCATGTTGAGAATGGCTAAACTACCTAAGTCATTCTGGGGTGAAGCTGTTCGTACTGCTTGTTACCTGATTAATTGATCTCCATCAGCACCGTTGGATTTTCAGATTCCAGAAAAGATTTGGAGTGGTAAGGATTTGTCTTATTCTTATTTGAGGGTATTTGGGTGTAAGGTTTTTACACATATCCCCAAGGAACAAAGATCGAAACGTGATGACAAGTCTACTCCATGTGTATTTGTTGGCTATGGAGATGCAGAGTTTGGATACCGGTTATAGGATCCAGTGCAGAGAAAATTATTCAGGAGCAGAGATGTGGTATTTCATGAGCACCCGAATTATGAGCATTTTGATAATGCTACACAGCCCAGAGATAATAGAGTTCCAGACCTCATCGAAGTTCCATCTCCAGTACAGGATGCCATAGTTAGAGAATGAGGTCAGAATGAAGATTTGCACAATGGTGATGGGTCAGATGCAGAGAGTGTTGATCAGGGGGAGCAACCTGATATTGAAGAACCTCAGCTAAGAAGATCCACTAGAGAACATGTGTCATCAGTCAAATATCCTTCATCTGAATATCTTTTAGTTGCTGAGGAGGGGGAGCCAGAGGGTTTTCAGGAAGTCAAGACTCATAAGGAGAAGGGCAATTGGCTAAGAGCTATGCAGGATGAGATGAATTCTTTGCACAAGAATCACAAATATGAGTTGACTACACTTTCGAAAGGCAGGAAATCATTGAAGAACAAATAGGTGTTTAAGCTTAAGAAAGATGGTGAAAAACTAGTGAAGTACAAGGCTCGATTAGTCGTCAAGGGTTTTGCTTAAAAATAAGGTATTGACTTCGATGAGATTTTTTCTCCAGTTGTGAAGATGACTTTTATTCGAGTAGTGCTGGGATTAGTAGCTAATATGGATCTTGAGCTTGAGCAGTTGGATGTGAAGACTGCTTTTCTTCATGGTGATTTGAAGGAAGAAATCTACATGGAACAGCCAGAGGGATTTGAAGTTAAAGGGAAAGAACACTTGGTTTGCAAGTTGAAAAAAGTTTGTACGGCCTAAAACAAGCCCCAAGGCAGTGGTACATGAAATTTGATTCATTTATGGTGGATCAAGGTTACAATAGAACAGTTACAGGTCATTGTGTGTATGTTAAAAGGTTCTCGGATGGTAACTTCGTTATTCTGTTGCTATATGTAAGTGATATGTTGATAGTTGGGCAGGATGCTGATATGATTCGCAGGCTCAAGGGTGAGTTGTTCAAGTCCTTTGATATGAAGGACTTAGGTCCAGCTAAACAGATTTTGGGTATGAAGATTGTTCGTGATAGGAAAGCCAAGAGGTTGTGGTTGTCACAAGAGAAGTATGTTGAGCGGGTGCTTGTAAGGTTCAACATGGGTAATGCTAAACCAGTTAGCACACCATTGGCTAGTCATATTAAGTTAACAAAGTGCATGTGTCCTTTTACCAAGGAAGGGATAGATGATATGGCAGCAGTTCCTTACTCCTCCGTTGTAAGGAGTCTTATGTATGCAATGGTTTGTACATGGCCAGATATTGCTCATGCAGTTGGCGTTGTGAGCAGGTATTTATCAAATCCTGACAGAGAACATTGGGAAGCAGTTAAGTGGATTCTCAGATACTTGAAAGCTACTTCCAGTTTGTGTTTGGGTTTTGGTAGTACGAGTCCAGTCTTGGAGGGTTTTACAGATGCAGACATGGCAGGTTCTGAAGAGAAGAAGTCTACTTCGGGGTATTTGTTTACTTTTGCAGGAAGAGCAGTATCATGGCAGTCCAAGTTGCAAAAATGTGTTTCTTTGTCTACAACTGAGTCAGAATACATCGCTGCTATTGAAGCAGGCAAGGAGATGTTGTGGGTAAAACGGTTTCTCCAGGAGTTGGGTTTAAAACAAGATGAATATGTGGTTTATTGTGATAGTCAGAGTGCAATTGACTTGACCAAGAATGCCACGTATCATAATCGGACCAAGCATATTGATGTTCGTTATCACTGGCTTCGAGAAGTGATGAAAATGGGATTGATGAAAGTGAAGAAAGTTCATACCGACGAAAATCCCTCAGACATGTTGACAAAAGTTGTCACTCGTGACAAGCTGGAATTTTGCAAGAAATTAGCCGGGATGGACTCCAAGTGACGGAGTCATAGAGAATGCCTCCTCTAATGGGTTCGGAGGGGGAGATTGTCAGTCAAAGTCCTCACACCATTAATGCCCGCCCATTGAAATTCGCCTAGGCAGTTTTCTTGACTCCCTCAGTTTGTGGCTATAAAAGGGGCAGCAAATGGAAGAAGAAGACACACCAAAAATTATATACTCCATCCGAGAGAGTTAGGAGAGAAAGAGGGAAGATAGAGATAAAAGCTTTTGTAAAGCTTTAGAAAAATAGGGAAAGAAAGATAGTTCAAATTAAAAGGGTGTTTTATTTGGGTTCCATCACATAGTTATTGTGGTGAAGTAATTTGAGTTTGTACTCAAATTAATATATCTTTGTATTCTCTCAGATATTCTAGTGAATTATTCGGAGTTTGTCTCGTGGTTTTTACCTCTTAGTTTTAAAGGGTTTTCCACGTAAAAATCTTGGTGTCTCGTGATTGGATATTTTCTACTTATTTCCTGCAGTGGTTATTATTTTGGTGGAACTGCAAATTTAATCTGTTTGACATGTGCTGATATTTTATCAATCTAATTTATTAAAGACAATAATATTTGAGAGGTGATTTTTTCAAACAATTACAAGGCTTTGGTATTGAGACCATATCATGCGATTGCTCTCCCTTCATATTATTCATAAAATGACCCTTTCAAGTTTTTCTTTACAACTGGTTGATATTTATTTAACAATTTATCCGTATGGACGCAAATATTATTTAGGAGAGCACTATATTCACATGTATCTTCGCATGATTCTCTCGCATAAAATGGGGACCCACTTTATACTTAAGAAATGATGGACTATAAAAATATCAAAAATATATGTGAAAAATATCAGTTCCCAATCATTTATTATATACCATGCACAATGAGGTGATTTCTCTCGTAAATATAATAGCTAATTTTATTGACCACTTATAATTAAGGGAGGTTCTCAAACATTAATTCTACATCCAAAAGAAGTATGCATAAAGTGTAAACAGAATCACATGTATTTTCAGCACTCAATGTTTTTTATTAAAAAATTTATGAAAATTGTCTGATTTTCCATTACTTCAAAAAAATAATTTGATTTTGAATAGCTCCTTTGAAACTGCACTTATTCTTAAGATTTTTTAATAATGACATGAATCCTTTGCCTTTGTGGGGGTGATAAATTGATTATTCTCTTTCACTATATCACATGCCCTGTTTAAAGGATTACCTACATAAGGAAGGACATAAGCACATGAATATATAATCTACTGCATGTTTATATATTTGAAGTTATATATGTTGTTCAAAGAAAAGTTAGACACAAAAACAAAAGGCCATTGAGTCAAAAAATATTAACGTATTTAAAGGATTGCTTTAAATTAGAGCATGAGACTGAAAAAACATAGCAAGAATATATCTTCCAACCCTTTTCTCCATCCCAAACACAAGCCCAAGAACATTTTAAGGATTTGACCTGATGCATGCGATCACATCGGTTTCATTCAGATAAGACCTCCATTGCCACAACTTTCTGAATAATCTGTGCAAAAAAACTTAGGTTTCATAATGATATCTTTTATTCATATACATATATATGTAATGGTAAAGAAAATTATTTCTTTTCGGAACGGGAAATGATTTATATTGCAAATTTTGTGTTGCTAGCATTATGAGTATTAGTTGTAACTGTTTTAAAGATATATGTATCTGATGGATTCTATCCAATCTTATAATTCTACGTAAAACTTGTCACGTAGAGTTGGTGTAAGACCATCATCAAAATTCATCCAACAACTTGGAGATCATGAAATCATTTCATTAGCCCCCCCCCCCCCCCCCCCCCCCCCCCCCGTAGGCAGATTCTTGGGCATAAATACCAGCATGTGTGAACTGGTAGTACTCCTAGTCCTGTCATGCTTTGAATAATAGTAATGTATCAGCTTGAACTCCAAGAAAGTTGTTCCACAGTAAAGCAACATAATCTTAGATTCCAATTCCAATTCAGCTGCTGTTTTTATGTAGTATTAATTTCGGAGAAATTCACGAGACACCGGGAAAGAACAACTTCACGAGATCGAATTTTGCCAAAACAAGTTAAAGTGAAGCTGTCCCTTCCCTTTAGTTGGGGAATTCTGTTTCCATTTGAAGTAAAAGGATTAATTAAGTTATGCTATTTGGCCAACAGACCACAAACATTGGCTAGCTACAACCATTAAATTATAGGGTATTTCATCTATATATATATATATATTTTGAATTTTGGAATCAAAGAGTCGTCTATGTTTTAACTTTGTTCCTCCTATGCCCACATGCTTTATTACGAAAGTAATTAGCATGAAGTTTATTTTTGAGTAAATTGTTCAGTCAATAGTGTTGATACGCAGACGAGTCTCTATGTATGTTAGTATTCTATTAGTCAATTAATCAACTTATCGAAAAATAATCTTCATGCTAACTGAATCCATTTATTACCAACCAGTGTACAATGAGTGACAACACATTGATTTCGTATATACTTGAATACCTAGTTATATACTACTAGTACAGTTTGTGTAGGGGTTGCGCCTGGTTGGCTTGGCTTGGGTGGAATTGGGGTTTGATATTTAACTTATTATGCTTTGTCTCAAATAAAATGGCCTTGATTCTTTCACTTTATATTATATATCTCAGCATAAATGCTTCTTCATACATGTAGTCTTTAGATTCGGATGAAAAGGGTAAAAAAGGTATAAAATCGACAATAAGATATTTTGTCAAAGAGACTAGGCGGCTAATTGAGATATTTTGGAGGAAAAGATACAGAAGAAAAAGAAAGGGGAAAATATAAGATATCAATAACTATATGCGGACAGAAAAATTAGACCGGAATAACAAAATGAATTTATTTATGTGAACAAATAGATTGTATTGTCTATTTGTTAACCGGAACAAATTTATTTTATTCTTCCGGTCCAATTTTCCTGTCCGCTTAGAAGTACTCATTATATATTTGTCCAATAGGTTGGTACTTCAAGAGGATAAAATTATGTAGCAATCGACCATTTTCCGTCTTTAAAGAAAAGACTAAAATACAATTTGAACCTTAAAATTTGTAAGGTTATTTTATATAAATATATATAGTATATCTCAAAAGTTTTTTTGGGTTTTTTAACTACTAAAAAATGAGGGTGCATTTTGTTTAGCACAACGAACTTTGGGATGCATTTTGTTAAGCTAAAAGAATTTTGGGGTGTTTTTTGATTAATTTAAACTTTGGAAGGTGCATTTTTTTAATATAAAAGATTATTGAAGTGCACTTAAATATATTTTAACCATTAGAATGCAAACTTTAACTACTCTATAAACTTTTAGATTCAAAGTGTATTTTAGTCTAAAGAAAATTCTTTCATCTAACTTATAAGTGGAAGTTTTTTAAAAATAAAATCATATATTTCCATTAATTCTGGAGTGTTGAAGACACTTAAAAAAATGTCTTCATTATAACAAATATTCATCTAGAAATTATCTATTCCATCAGTCCCTTAATATATGTCGTTTTAGAGTTATGCATAAAAATTAAAAAAATAATTTATAACTTTAAATATAATATCAATGGTCTATAATATCCTTAAATTCTCATAATTACCATATTTATCTCACACTCTCATCTTTAACATTTTCTCATGAGAAATAATTTTAAAAATATTATAATTAATTTTCTTAAATTATATAAAATAATAAATAATTAAGAAAAATAAAATACCTAAAACAACATATATTAAGTGATGGAGGGAATAACGACAATAATAAAAGTCAATACATTATACATGGCTCATGCAAATGATAGAATGCGAAAAAGACTTATAAATTAAAACGACACAAAATATCAATGTGATTTTTATTTAAATCTATAATTATTTCAGTTTGGTGTCCTCTTCATTCACATTTACTCTGTTTTTGAGTTTGTAATGAAAAAGAAAATAATAAAAAAACTTAATTTATAAATTATAATAGAGATTAGAAAAGATGATCTTTTATTATTTAGTTTTCTATTTAAATCCGTCCATTTTTGGAAATTTGGTAAGATAAGTAGACAAGTTTTCCGTCAATTTTTTTACTTTTTTATTTATTAAAAAAAATCAATAACAAAAAAATTAGAAAAAAAAACTAAAATTACTTATTTATTTATTTTTTGTTCATTTTAAAACTTAGTAATAGAGGGTAAGGACTAAGGATTTGAGGGTAGTACTCAACGTAGAAGATCTGATTTCTTCATCACGAGGATTGATCCACTTTTCTATAGATCATCATTTCTTAGTTTATCGAATTAAATTAATTTTTATAATTTGAATTATTTTGGTTGATTAATTATTTTGCTTAGAGGTAATTGTATATCATATTCTAAAGTATACACCATTTTATCATTCATATCTCAAGATTTAAACGCTTATATTTAACTACTCAAATTATCGTTAAGTAATCATTAATGACGCTTTTGTTATTTTCGACCAAAAAAGTTGTCCGAACCGTCACGTGTTCCAATGGAGAGAGTATAAGTACGGTTTGACTGTATATTTTTATATTTAACCGTATAAAATCAACTTAAAAATAATTTTATATTAATCAAATTCAAATAAAATACCAAACATTTTCAAATACCCAAAAATAATTTAATTTCTTTTTTTTCTTCACTTCTTCCCCATCTGCCATTAAACTCAAATATTTCAAACTTCAAAATATGCAAATCATTCATGACTAGTTATTGATTGATATATTGGAAATCATCAAAAAAAAATTGAGTTCAAAAGTTTTAGCCAGCTTATGTAAATTTTAACATGACTAGTCATTTTCCCAACTCTTTGTCGCATAATTGAATCCCACGCACGCAACCCATGCAGATTTAAACATGATAGAATACAAATACTTTTTTTTTATTAAATAGTCTGAAAGACAAAAATTTATTAAAACTATAATATATTACAAAAGATGAAAAAATTATAAAAAACAAATTTAAATAGTAATTCTTTCAAATAAGATAACAGATAATCAATAAAAACAAATAGTCAATCATAGCAACACCGCTAGTGGACAACAAATAAACTCTTGAAATACAATAATATCCTAAAAATAATAATAGAATACGCATATTTGGACCGCGTTTTCTTCAGCACGGACAATGGAAGAACAAACCGCAATGAAAGCGCGACATTCAAATTTGAATAATCCATCTTTAACAATTAATGAACTAGAAAAAGTCTCACGAGCAAAAAAAAATTCTTCAAAATGGAGAAAAAAAAATCTTCTAAACGGAAAAAGCAAAATCTCTCAAGAAATGATAATGAAATCTCCTCATAAAAGAAAAAAAAAGCAGTTATCTGATAGAGAAAACAAGTCCCATAAAAGAGAAAAACAAACTCCACAAAAAAAGAGAGAATAATTTGTAAGATAAAAAATGAGAGATCTAGGGGAGGGTATCTCCAAAAGCAGCGGTGGAACTAGGGGGGCGAGGGGGGCATTTGCCCCCGGTAGGAAGGCGGTCAAGAGGAACTAGGAGGGAGAGGGGGGGCCGGAGGGGGCAGCAGCCAGCCAGCAGGTGTCGCCGCGCCGGCGAGGAGCTCCGGTCTTCCAACTTCTTCTTCAGTTCTTCTCCGACTCGATCTGCAGTTCTTCTCCGACTCGATCTTCTCCGGCTTCTCCCGACTCGATCTACAGTTTTGGGTTTAAATTTAAAGGCTATTATATTTCTTTAAAATCTTACTTCTCATATTGAAGATTAAGAACGACTGTAATAAGAACTAGTCTAGCTGTACCACAGTACCAGATTAATATATATGTAAACCTGGGAATTTTTTAGTAATTTAGTAATTTGGGAATTTAGTAACATACTAATTTTTTATTTTTATTTTTTTATTTGGGAATTTAGTAATTTGGGATTCTATATTAATCTTTTAGTAATTTAGTTTTCAAAATTGTTTCTGCTGGAGTAATCTTTAATTATTGTTTAATTTCTGTTTTCTTAAATCCTAAGAGAATTGATGAATGATGAAATTATTATGAAATGTTTAAATTGATGAAATTATTGATTAGCAATTGATGTTTTTATTTATACTAGATTATGGATAAATACTTGATTAAGCGACGTCTTTTGATGAGAGATATGAACAAGAAGTTTCGAGAAAACTAGTATATAAACTAAGTGAAGTATAATTCCAATGGATGACTTTTGTATAATCAATTGCATTATGTGCTTGTTATTTTTGGAGTTAATTTTTGTTATCAGTGAGTGCGCATTCATATTTCGAAAATGTGGTTTGTAGATATGGTATTTTGGTTCTACCACAAACTTTTGTTTCATAACTTAAAAAGACTTTTTGCTGATAAAAAAATAATAATAATTAATTACCAAGTTCTGATGAAGTGGTGGTATTAATAATTTCGGTCCGCTTGGTTTAAAAATTTTGACCCCTCTATAAAAAGGTTCTGGTTCCACCACTATCCGAAAGGAGAGCCCTCCTCCAGATCTAAGATGAAGATGGAGGTTAGGGTTTTTGACTAGCAAAAAAAGAGAGAAAAACAGAAGAAAAGAGCTATTAGATTTGGAATCTTGATTTTGTTCAAATTATCTACACTATATGTTGTTGTATCGGAATAACACTAATTTTACGTGTTATTCTTATCGGTGTTATTTTTAGTAATTTTAAATAAATTATAACAAATCATAAATTAAAAAAAATATTCTAAAATATAAGATCACTATTAATATTTAAAATCAACTTAAGGAATTTTCAAATTCATAATTGATATTATTATTTTTAATTTTAGTTGATAAAATTTATAAATCATTTAAAAAATATTTTTCATTGTAAGATTTATTATTTCTAATTGATTATTTAAATTTTTAGTTTAAAAATATTTAAATTAACATTCAAAAGTCAATAATGATATTATAATTTATAATAAATATATTATTTTAATTTAATATTAAAAAATAACCTTATATTTCGAAATAGAGTGAGTAGTAATTAACCTAAGAATAGAGGGAAACATACTTGACCGGTTGACCCTAACCTTTTAATTATTAGTAATGGTTGAGGTCTGAAATATTTTGGATATTTATTTATTTATTTATTCCAACATGGGTTCCATAATTCCAGGTCAGCAAACATCCCATGTAAAATAAACGCACCTGTCACCAAAATAATAAATAAATAAAAGAATATCCCACGTAAGCAAGCATGAATGAATGGCAAAGCGACTCTCTTGGGTTGACTGAAATTGTACGGGCACCCATAACGTACCTTATATAACTAACCTCGTCCCTTTGTAGCCAATCTAACGTCCCCCCATGCTTAATATAGTCCGTCTCTCTCCTCTCCTCTTCTCTATCCAAACTTTCTCTCTCTAAAAATCTCTCTCTCTCTCTCTCTCTTAATTTAATCACTTTATGTTGTTTGTTTGTTTGTTTGTTGTTCTCATGGATTTTCTTCTTCTTTCATTGTTGGTTTCAGTCATGGATTCGAAGCCAGGGATAAAAGGTGATGAGTGGCATGTTTTCACGCCATTACTGCACTAGACCAAAGCTATATACCAGCTTGAAGAAGCCAAATAAAACAGATAAATTACATAAGATTTATTAATAATCCTCCAAGGGGGCGGGTTTAATAATGTTACAGGACGTCGTGCTTCCTCCGGAACAGCTTCAGATTGTAATTCTCTCACTTTTGACCATATATATATATTAATTACATATATGCATGCTTATTAATTCATTTCTTGTTCTGTTTCCTATATATAAACAGGGGAAAATTAAACAGATTTGTTATGCACCGTGTTAAATTTCTTGATTCTTTTTTTAATTTGTTGCATATATATAATTATATTATACTTGCAAGTATTTTTTGTTTATGTGCTTGGTAAACTTTTTCATGTTTATATATAGTAGTATGATATGATCACTCCGTTTGATATGTATTATGTTTTGGTGTTTTTACTTTTTACTCTTTTCGTGGTTATAATTTTTCACATGGTTCCATCTTCATGTTTGCCTTTCAACCATGCATATATATATATATATATATATATGCATATATATCCTTCTTTACAAGATTATAAATCCAAAATTATTAAAAAAATTCTCAACTTTGGCAAGTGAATTAAGAGCAAAACATTACGTGTTAATTACTTTATCTTATTCGCCCTATCGCGCTGAAAGATAAAAATTCAACTTTAAAATGGGCACGAGTTATCTTGAACTCGGACAACATGCATGATACACAATCAACTCACAGTTGTCTGTTTATGTGACTCAATTATTAATTAGTCAAACACGGCTTATTATACGGGAATCAACTTGGGCGAGATGTTTCAATCTAGTAAAGGTTGCACACCCAGTGGTCCTTTTCTAGGGACACTTTCATCTCAGGAATGTTATAATCTTGAACTCCCCCTGGTAATTTCATTCGTTTACGATCTCTCTTTCAAAATCATTGATTACGGAATATATATATTTAAGCTTTTTTGGCCATGCGTAAAGCTTAAGTTTGTCTAATCTTGATTCTTTTATTCAGTTAGAATGATAAAGGAACCTAAATATATGCATGTTAGCACTTCACATGCATAACAATAAGCAACTTTTAGTGCGTATATATATATATATATATATATATATATATATATATAAAGTTCCAAGTGTTTGTCCAGTTCTGGGTTTTTCTATATCTTGCACAAGATTTATATGCCTTCCTGCCATTCAATTTGGTACCTCAATTACTTTCGTACAACTCACATGCATGGAGCATATCTTTTTCTAATTAGCAAATATATGACCACTTCTGTTTTACTGTCATATTTAGATGAAATTAAAAACCTTGGGCATCATGCCGAAATTGTAAAGTGTCCGTCCACTTAGCTACGTACAGAGCGCACTATATATACAAAATTTAACACGTTTGATCGTTACCCTTTTTAGAAGAATGCATGATTTTAATTAATTGTTGTTCTTGTTATGCAGGAAGAAATTTCGAGCCCGCTTAGTGCTCAAATCTTGGAATTTTGTGAATCTGAATTATTCCCAGAAACACTACAAAACTCTGAAGTGGCTTCTAGTTCCAATTGCTGCTATGAGGAGCACTCTTCCTATACTAATAGTCTTTCTTTTACTACTCCAGAAATAAACAAAATTCCCGGCCAAATAAATAACAATGACACCATCAAAACAGCCACCACTTCCACCACCAGTACCCCTCAACCTATCTCCACCAATAACAACACTAACCTCTCCATAATCTTTGACTCATCGGATGACCTTGAAAACGACATATCGGCTTCCATAGACTTTTCCTCTTCCCCTCCCTTTTCTGTTCCACAATTCCTCAATGGCCAACAAGAACAGTTTGATCTCTCTTTATTGCAAAATCAAATGGGATTACCGGATAATGTTGTTGAGGCCGCGCTGTCCCAATATGCGCCTGATCCTGTTGTTCCTCAGCTTATGGGGCCGCCTTTGCCTGCTCTTCATGAAGATGATTGCTTGTCCTCTTATATCCGAATGAATCCTGCCTCGCCTAATTGTTCTTTTCTTGATCCTGGAATCAATTCATTCCTGCCTAGTAATCTCAATGCTGCTTTATCTACTGAAACTTCTGGGATTTTTACTGGTAATTTGTTTCTAGGCAATGAACTGCAGCCTCAAGAATTGGATTTTCAGGGAGATAATGGTGGAATCTTTTGTACAGAACCTCTGGCTCGCTATAACAGTGATCTTCAGGTACTAAACATGATCCCCAAGAAAATTCCCTTTACTGTTGGAGAAAATTATGATTTTAAGAAGAAAAAAAAAGGCAATAAAATTGAGGATAATATATGCGACTTTTATTGCAACCAGATACAATAGCAACCTATGTAAATAAGTGTGTATATATATGGAAAAATTGTGGATGTGTCTACTAGCAACAAAATAATATCATTTTCCTTCTTTTTGTATGTTCATAATAATTAATATATAATTATCTGAAAAGGCACTTAGCAATGAGAGCCAACATCTTGTGAGTGGGGGTGCAAATTCTACTCCATTGGCTTCAGAGATTACAAGCTTGGAAGATTCAACATTCAAGGTTGGCAAACTCTCAGTAGAAGAAAGGAAAGAGAAGATACATAGATACATGAAGAAAAGGAATGAAAGGAATTTCAGCAAGAAAATTAAGGTTTCTCTTTATATACACTATTCACAAAATCATTTTCACAATAATTTCGAAAATAGAACAAGCATTCTTATGCATGCATATACTATCAAACATCATATATATATATATATATATATATATATATATATATATATACGGTCCGGATCAACTGCATACCCCTTATCTTACTCACCCGTGCTCACCCCCTTTAGCGACGGTTTCGGTCATACAATCGTCGTCTATACTTTTAGCGACACTATATGTTGTCCGTCGCTAAAAGTTAAACGACGGTTGTATGACCGAAACCGTTGTCGGGTCCGTCGCTAAAGGGGGTGAGCACGGGTGAGTAAGATAAGGGGTATGCACTTGATCCTTGCTCTCTCTCTCTTTATATATACGGTCCGGCTCTAAAGCGAACCTTAAAAAGCGAATCAAAGACGAACTGTCGTCTTTGGTGTCTATGGCGACGGTTCGATCTGTTGCCATAGCCATGTAGTCTTTGGCGACGGGTCGAACCGTCGCTATAGACACCAAGGACGACGATTCGTCTTTGATTCGCTTTTTAAAATTCATTTTAGAGCCTCTCCGTATATATATATATATATATATATATATATCCAAAAATTTCATGCATGTTTAGAATATAAATGGCATATTCATATATAGTAAATATTCATTATGCAGTATGCGTGTCGCAAAACTCTGGCAGACAGCAGGCCTCGGGTTAGAGGAAGGTTTGCAAAGAACGACGATTTTGGGGAGACCACTAGAACAACTTGTAGCACTCATGAAGAGGACACAGATGATGATGTGAGATCTATTCATGTATGTCCCATGCATAATCACCGACAAATTTTGTTAGAATTTAAGAACACACTCACACATATATATATATTATATATTATATATGAAGAACACACGATATACCCACCCATGTTCACCGATTTGATTAAATAAAGTTGTTAATTTCTTGATGATTAATTCTTTTTGTGATTTTGCTACAGGTGGTGGTGAAAGAGGAAGAAGATATGATTGATTCTTCGGACATCTTCGCTCATATCAGTGGCGTGAATTCCTTCAAATGCAACTATTCCATCCAATCCTGGATTTGATTATTGAATTTAGCATTTTCCCGACTACAATTTAGCCAGGACCCTGTTTCAGCAGGATAGATTAATCCTATCCTGGAATAAGTAGAGGATAAATAATTGGGGTCATATTATGGCTTTTTGTAATTATTTTCACAATGAATTGAGTGATTATATATTAGTAGCTAGTACATGAATAACAACAGTGTATATACTTCTATTTATGTGCTTTATTGACTATAACAATTAATTTAACAAGTTTGTGGTTATGAGTTTTACTCAGATTCAATATGAGATGAGAATCATTTCAACAATGGTTGCTAGTAACTGAGCACTAAATATTACTCCATTCGTTCTATATTATTTAATTTTTAAAAAATTTAAACTCAATTATTGTATATTATTTTAATTTTAATCACACAATGATAATATTATTCATTATAAATTTTATTATTTTTAATAAATTATCTAAATTTTAAATTTAAAAATATCTAAAATAGACTTTTGAAAATCAACTCTGATTTAACATTACTGTCTAAGTCAAATTCAATTAAATCTATACTCATGTTTTTTAATTCTAGGTCAATTGAGATTAAATCTTTTCCCGAGCGATTATATAAAAGAGAATTTTCGTGCTAACCCTAAGGTTCAAATATAAAAAATTAAAAAAGGAGAGAAAACCTCCTTAACCATCCGGCTAACTCCTTGGGTTAAAAATCTTGACAGGTTCTTCAAATTGAATTAGGATCCTCTCCATTTCAAATGACAGAAGATCTATTTTATGAACCAGATTTAAAATATATTAAAATGTGAGATGATGATAATAAAAAATGTATAAAAGAATGATGCCTCTCCATTATAAATGAAATGGAGAGAATCTTCAAATTGGTTATAATATTAACATATAAACATGCCACGTGTTACGGACTCGGCACAAGTTTTTTAGGTTTCCTAAATTATGAATATAATTTGATCCATTCCTTCCCCTATGAAGAAACTCTAATAGGTCAATTTGGGATAGAGGAAGTCCAGCCCAATAAGAGCTTTGACGAAGTTCTTCTTTAGGGGAGAACTTTTTTTCACATATATATATATATATATATATATATGAATTATATGTATATACACAGCTGTAAATTATATAATCGGACTATGGCAATGGATTTTTTGGACTATGACGACGGTTCACCCGACGTCGACACCCAAAATAGTTATGACGACAGGTAGCCTAAAAAACCGTCGCCGTAGCCCAGAATAGTTATGGCAACGGGTAGCCCAAAAAATCATTAACATATCCGACTGTGTACTACACATTTTACCCTATATATATTTTTTCATTTTGACAAGATTTTCATTCATATGAGAGAAGAATGGCTTGAGTGGCCCCACTTTCGTGTAAGAAGGGACTATGTAAATATAAATATATTAAAAATACATGAAGTTATTAATTTTTATCTAAGTTGTTTTTCTTTTTGTCTAACTCACTTTCTTTTTCTTGGTGAATTTTGAGAATATCCCTATGCATAGGTCCGAGATCTACATCTTTAAATTAAAAGGTTTGAATAATCAAATCTGTTGTTAGAATCAATAGATATTTAAATTCTTCATCTAAAAAAGTGGGATTTCATAGTTTTCTTTCTTCTATTGTGTTTTTCCATTATCATTTTGGCCCCCATATAAAACTTCATATATGCTTCGGTAGCTGAGGTCCGTGAGGACTTGAATTACACACACGACACATAAGTCACTTTTTTTTATAGTTTGAATCAAGGTTTTTAAATCCGGACCGGACAGCTGGTCGAACCGAAAAAAACCGGACCCGATTCACTCAACGGTCCGGTTTGGACCACTAAACTACTTCTGCTCAAAAACCGTTCAGAACCGGTGAACCGGTGGTTGAACCGGTTGACCCAGTGAACCAGTGACCGGTTCACGGGTTTGACCGGTTCTCTCCTTAAAGATTAAAAAAAAATATTACGGATTTTATTTTATTTTAGTGATTTAGTTGAAACTTTGTTTGGTATTTTACATATTTTTGCATTCATTTAATCAAACACTTGAACTTGTTGTTGAATTTCGGAATTTGAATGTATCTTAGAGATGTTTAGTTTTTTTTTTTTGTAGATAAATTGATTAATTTTACATATTTACTTAATATTATATACAATATATAATAATAATTAATATAATTAATTATTTATTAGTTATTACATATTAATGACGTCACTGGGTCAATAACAATCCGACCACTGGTTGGACCAGTGACCCATCCACTCAGTAACTTTTCCGGTTCGATGTTCGATCCGGGTTTAAAAACCTTGGTTTGAATGATAAGGATACCCTCATGTCAAACTTACACATTAACTGAGATTAAATTTTGATTAATACTAAAGACACAAATTATTTTATAAATATTTTATAAATTATTGATGTGGCGTACTTCACCTCAATTTTTTATGTGGAACCGAATACTATATAGAAACAATTTGTTAATCAATATACTGAGGTAGAATATGTCAAATTAATAATTTATAAAATATTTATAGAATAATTTATCTGTAACATTATTCTTAAATTTTTATCTGGACAATCTTATGATCAGCCCACCCTAGGCCTTATTTTCTTAAAAGTCAGTTGTGAATCAAATAAATATAAATATCACATCAACAAGAAAAGCTATTAAAATTTATAATATTAGGGTCAATTCACCTTAATGTGACTTTTACTCAATAATCCCTAGCCAATTCCTAAATTTTATGATTAGCATTTGACAAATGAATCCGAAAATATTTCACAATATTGGACACTAGTATTTGGTGTGAATCAAATTGTTAAATTGATACTCCATTAAAATTGAAAAAAAACAAAAAGGTCATATTCTTGAATATATAGGCTATATATATATATGGATAAGGTTCAAAAATGCCCCTGACATTTTTCCCAATGTCTACTGAGCACCTTATACTTTTTTTTAAATTACCTTTAACTTTACGTTTTTTGGGTCAATTGTACCCCTGCAGTTGACAGACATACCAAATAGACAAACGGAGTTGACAGCTGGACATATTTTGCTGACGTGACTGATAATTAAAATAAAAAATGCTACTGTACCATCTGATGTGTATAAAAATAATATTTTATATATCATTGATAATTTATTTATTATGTTTATTTTATTAATAAGTCCACCACCAGTCCACCACCACCACCACCAGTCCAACAACAAATAAAAATTAAATTATTGTTCATTAAAAGCTTAAATTACAAACATAATAAACCAGAAATTATTATCAAAGTGCCAACAATATTTACGTCTATTAATTTCAGGTTACGCTCAAAACTTTACATTATGTGGAGAAAAATTGGCAATTGGTGGCAGAGGATTTGTGGCCTCTAAATCTTATAATCCAAAGAACAATTTAACTTGTAGCACATAAAAAGTTAAGAAAACTAAGCATCAATAGTTATTATAAATGGGAAACCTTGATATACCAATACGTAATTTTCCCCATACCCGATTTAGATTAATATGTGGTCCAAACCATCATATACATACAGATCCACTCAATCTACAGATCTAGACGAGTTCTTTGTGTTGCGTATGGCTTGCTTGAGTCCCAAAGCGATGAGGCTGTAGAAGGGGAAGGAGCTGAAGGAGTACACGTGGAAGGCGATGAGGTTCTCGTCGATATCGGGGCCGGAGACGCATGTCGGGTCTTCGATTAGGCTGTTGTTCGGGTCGTTCGGGTTCCAAGCTATGTGGATGGTGGTTTTGAATTTGGCGAGGCGGCGTTCGTCCATTTTTTTCGACCGATGAGAGAGAATTGATCTGAAGGGGGTTTTATGCCGCAAAGGATGAGCTGTCAAGGGTTACTACCAAAGGGAGAGAAGGAGGAAGATTGTGGCTGAAGATCTGGAAGTAGAAGCTGGAGATCTGGAGAGAAGGAGGAGCATTTTAATTATGGAATTGAAATTTTCTCTCTAATTATTTACTAAATATACATATATGTAAATTTACTAAATATACTAAATATAAATATACTAAATATTTTAATTTGATTTTTTTTAGTATTTTAGTAATTTTTTTAATTAGTATTTTAGTATTTTTTAATTAGTATTTTTAGTATTTTTTTAATAAATATTTTAATATTTTGACTTACATGTGGCAGCCACGTCATCAAATATGTTTTGAATTTTAGTATTTTGACTTCCATGTGGCAGCCACTTCAGCAAAATATGTCCAGCTGTCAACTCCGTTTGTCTATTTGGCATGTCTGTCAACGGCAAGGGTACAATTGACCCAAAAAACGTAACGTTAAAGATAATTTTCTTAAAATGCGGTTTTTTTTTTGCTTTTTTTTAAAACAACTAAAATAAATAAATAAAAAATTATGGAACTGAATTTTTTACATAATACAGTGTTTTGAGTGTGATTTGGATGCATATAACAAAACTTGTCTGTACAGTTTGTGCAGACTGTACATACATTTTTTGTATAGATATCCAAATCACGCCCAAAACATTATATTATGAAAAAATTTCAGTTCCATATATATATATTTTTTTAGTTCTAAAAAAAGTAAAAAATAATAATTTATAAGGGTCCGGATTTTGGTCCTGTCCAGGAGTCCGGACAGGATCCATTTCCATATATATATATATATATATATATATATATATATATATAGGGATTCCATCCACAGCAACCGGTTGTTGGGGAGCAACCTATTTTGGCCAGCCGCTACTACCTATACCGGCTTATAAAAAAAAATTGTCTAAGGCCGGTACATTTTAATTGTCTAGGGTAATTAAAAAGTTTTAAGCATGAAAAATACATTTCTTGATATATTTGTGGGGCATTTTGTGTTCTTTACTTTTTCCTCCAAATCATATATTTGAACAAAAAGAAGCAAATTTGAAATTATTAGACGGGAATATATAGCATTTGATTGGTTGGTCATTAAATTTATAAGTGTTTCTAATCCTACCAGTATAAGTTTGTAAATGAACCGAGTATTGGGTTACTCAAATTTGATTTAAAAAATTTATCGAGTATAAAATATGTTTGATTGAGACTCGTTTAGCTACAAAGCCGAGCATGATCTCGAATCGAACCCGAACAATTTAAACTTTTTGAACGAATATGATCCGATTATCAATAGAAAATTTCAATTTGAGGAGGTTCGAATAATTTATCGAATTTTAAAATTTGTTCATATTTGAATCATTTATATTTCGAGTCGAACGAGTACGAATATAACCCGAACTGTTTGCTCATTTTACAAATTTATCTACCAAACAAATATTACAAACACCACTTGGGTAAAGTTATATTTTAGATCGACGGAATAAAATGTTTTAAGCATGAACACCACCTTTTTTGAAATACAAATTCATATATATTCTGCTTCCTCCTTTCTCACCGTATCATTATAAATATTTGAACCTGTTAACGCCAAGATCTTTCTCTACGTCCCAATCACGAAAGACGTCCTGATCCTGCACAGTAAACACGACAACACCACAAGCTTGACGGCCGGACCGCCGGGGGATAGCTCAGGCGTGAGAGTAAGTATGTCTGTTCAAAAGGTTAACTCAAGAGGAAAAAGTCCAGTGCAATGTGAGTATGAATTGTGTTAATCTATGGTCGTGTGTGTGTAATACATACCTCTCTCATGAAGACTTACTCGGTGGGAAATAATATCTTTGCCTGGAATATTGTGCCATCTACTACCATCTGACATATCCCCATGATCTGATGGGTTCTACCGGCTGCATGAAACCTGTACATTGCTTTTTGCTGCTGTTCACATCGCCGGCCGGCTATAATCCCATCCACATTAATGCATGGCAGGTATCTTGGTCAACTGTCATACTATATCATCATTACAAGTCAAAGTAATAGATATTAAATGACCCAATGGGTTGACCCATTGACCCAGCCCGGTTTCTATAGGATTTAATGAAGTCAATATAATGATTAGGCCCAATGAGCCCAATGACTTAATTAATAAGTGAGCCCAATGTACCCGGCCCAATATAGGAGAAATATCATGACCCAACATTACCCCCTAGTTTTTTAGTTAAACAGGATGTTTAATAGAAAACTATAAATGGTCCATGATATCAAAATTTAATAAAGGTCCAAAAATAAGAAGTAATTGTAACATACCCACTTTGATGTGTGACATAGGATAAGGGATGGCAGGATGCCCAGAATAATAAGCCCATTCTGATAAAGGATTTGAATTTTAAAGAGGACGGGTCAATAATCAGAAACTCAACAAATAGGCCCAAATTGACAAGATATCCAAGAGTCATCCCAACACGCCTCCTTCGAATTCTCATTATTACCGATAATTAATGCGCCGGCCTTGATTCCTGTGTAACAGTCAGTATAAAAAGCTAACTTTACCAATTTTGACGGTTTTACCTGCTGATTTGAAATTCGAACCTTTGAACTTTCTCTCGCCTTTCAGAAACTCTCTCTCTAGCTTCTCAGATCTCAACAATGGTGAACCCAAACCAGATTCCTTCAAGTTCTTCACACTCGAAACCTAACCCGGAAGGCTCGAGCGCAAACCCCATACATCCTGTCGATTTCTTCAAGGACGAGGAACAATTTCCTCATGCCAACACTAAGTCCATCATTACGGAATCGGAGGTATGTTTCCTCCGAACTCAATATCGGATTCCGGAAACATATGATCTAAGGGCTCCCGCTCCTGAAGAGCGTATGTATCAGCGACCGGATGGTTGGGTCGCCATGCCTGCTATCCTTCTAGAAAAGGGGGTTCGCTTGCCACTCCACGCCTTCATCGTTACCCTGTTAGGGTTCATAGGAGTGGGATTCGCACAAATGGTGCCCAACTCCTATATCCATATATTGGCATTCATCGCTTTCTGCCACGAGCTAGGGATTACCCCCTCTGTGGACGTGTTTTTTACCCTCTTCTCAGCCAGCAAATCCCGAGAACCAGGGTTTAAGATGATAAGCAAACAGTCTCCGCGCCCGAACTCCAAATTTGAGAGGAGGCCTCTGATGAGTACTCCCTCAAGCAACAAAGGATGGCACAAAGAGTGGTTCTTCATCAATGGACCAGAGATTTCTTCTCTTCCAGACTGGACTACTTCAAATCGAATTTCTGCCGACTTCGGAGATATTCCCGAAGCACGCATAAAGGAAATGGGAGATTTCTTGATGAAGATTCCTCCCAAAGAGTGGAGTTTCACTCTTCTGACCAAACAAGCCTGGCTGTACGATCATAAATGTAAGTTCGACAGACTTTGTGGCATAATTTCTTGAGATATTTATGTGATGTGGACTTTAATACATAGTTTTTTGCAGTGTCTCTGATCAAGCCAACTTCTTCGGAAGTGAAAGGTTTAGAAGACTTTCTGGCGGGAAAGACTTCGGGGACCCATGAGGAGCTTCCGGTTGAAGACTCCTCTCAAACAAACCCTTCCGCCTCCGACCCACCAACCATTCTCCCTCAAAACGACGAGCCCGAAGCTGAGGAGCCTACCAATCCTGAAGAAACTCTCAAACCTCGCCGAAGGAAGAGAGCTGCCAAAAAGGTCAGGACTACCCAACGCGAGGTTGATCCTGAAAGCGACGAGGATGTCCTTCCTGAGGCGGATCCACAACTTAACCCTTCCGAAACAATTTCCCAACCAACTCCCTCTGAAATAATTTCCCAACCAACTCCTTCAACCGAGCCTATCACCATACCATCCAACCCAAACCCGAAAAAGAGGAGTCTACTTGACATACCTCCCCAAGACAGGGCAAAGGTTCTTCGTGCCAAGAAGATAAGGACAAAAATAATTCCTCTTACGGCCGAAGAACTTCGCGTCCCTCCTCCTTCAACATCAACTAACCCTCCATCTACAACACAAACACCCGAGGCCCATCCTGCCCCCTCTTCGGCTCCCGAGCCTCCAACTGCCCGATCTTCTCCCCCAGAGGCGATACCTGCGAATCCATCTCCGGTTCGTAGTCATCCTGCGCCCTCTCCTCCAAGACAAACGACGACCGAATTTCAGCAGGATGCTATGGGTTCGCCTACCATATGGCCTCAATTCAATGCCAACTTCCCCTTCCAACTGTTCGAGGCCTTCGTTCGCGAGACCGATGACCATCGATTCGGCAATAGTTCGAACGGGGATCTGCTTAATGAAGGCATGAGCTATTTGGCAAAGGTAATTGACTCTTTCCTTCCTTTTCATACTTATGTTTGTATTTCGTGTATCTGGAACTGACTGAATAATATTGAACGTGTGTAGGCAAATGCTGTATTCGGGCGTCTGCGTCCAAGATCTCTCGAGGCTGAATCCGAGGAGGAAAGGCTGAGGAAAGAGAATGCCATATTAAAATCAACTTTGGCTCGGGAAAGGACTCAACGTGAAGGTATCCTTCATACAAATGAAGGTCTTCATAAAGATTTGGCCCGAGCTAAGGAAGATTTGAAAACCTCCAATGAAGAACTGAAGTTGACTAAGGTTCAACATGCCGAGATCACCAAGATGAACGTTGATTTGGTTCTGAGGAGTGAAATAAGGATGAATGAGATCAGTAATCTGAAGTCTGACGCTAAGGTTTTGACCAAGACGATCCATGATCTGGAAAATGAAGGAACCCGTCAGATGAACATACGGCAGCAGCTCGAGCAAGAAAATCGAGAACTCAAGGCTCTCCGGGACTTAGGGCCTCCTTTAACTGATGCTCTTCGCAAAGAAATCTGTGAAGAGTATCGGAATTCGGACGAAATAAGTGGAGAGATAATGAGGATCTTTACAGAAAGCTACACGCTCTGCCGAACTCGTGGCAATGATAAGTTGTTCAAAGCCAACTTAGATCCACACTTGCTCGACTCTTCAGATGATGATGGAGCTGCCTGAAATGACACCTTTTGTAATTTCCTTATTTTTGTAACTAAATAGAATATTAATGAAAAGTGATCTTCTTTCTTATGACTTCAGTGTGTTTTCTTTCTGTCAATATTTCAATATGAATTAATACGGACAAATGTGTAAAAAACTCCTTCGAGGATCTAACTCAAGTAGTTGATTAATAATTAAGCAAATCATATGATAGACAAAGTGAAGTTAAATATCGAGACATTCCGAACTCAACACTTAGAAAAGATTCAAGTGATAAAGTAAAGGGATACTTATCAGTTACCGAAGTGTGAGACAGATTTGCTTCACGGAAGGTTTGTTTACCCCGAAAGGCCTAACATAACCAAAAGATGACACTTGCCTACCACGAAGGGCCTGACAAGGTCTAAGTGGCGACAATTGCCTACCCCGAAGGGCCTGACAATGCCAAATAGTGGCGACAATTGCCTACCCCGAAGGGCCTGACAATGCCAAATAGTGACCACCTGCCGAAGAGGCTACCATCAAAATGGTCAGCAAGTCCTCCCGAACCTCCTAACTCCCATAGACTGAGCAGCAACAAAGACAAAACTTGTTTGAGGGAAAAGATGATCTTTTATTGATGATGATGTAGATATTTACAGACTTCTGACGTGTTGACAACAAGTTTATTGAAAATATTTTCTAAGTCTGCCAGCATGCCAAGTGTTTTTGATTACTGAGCCATCCAATGCCTTCAAACGATAGGTCCCTGGTTTCGGAACCTCAGTGACTTCATAGGGTCCTTCCCAATTCGGCATCAGCTTTCCCAGATTCTGAGGTGTAGACGCTTCGACTTCTCTGAGAACAAAATCTCCTACTTCAAATCTGCGAAGTTTTACCCCCTTATTGTAATGCTTAGCCACTCTTCGCTGATATGCCGCCAATCTGATTAAGGCAATTTCCCTGACTTCTTCCAACAGATCAAGATTGGTCTTTAGTCCTTCTTCGTTGTAGATCTCATTGAATTGACTGACTCGAAGACTCGGAGATCCAATTTCAATTGGGACTAAGGCATCAGTACCATAGGCCAATCTGAAAGGGGAATCTCCTGTTGTAGTCCTCGGAGTAGTTCGATAGGCCCATAATACACTTAATAACTCTTCTGGCCATCTGCCTTTAGCTTCGTCCAGTCTCCGCTTGATCCCATTCAATAGCGTTCTGTTGGTCACTTCAACTTGTCCGTTTGATTGAGGATGAGCCACTGAAGTCTTCCTGTGCTGGATCCCCAACTCTGTTAAGAAAGCTTCAAATTTTGATCCAACAAATTGACGGCCATTATCTGATATTACCACCTTAGGAATTCCGAAACGGAATACAACTGACTCTTTCATGAACTTCAAACATTCCTGTTCCGTTATTGACCTAAGTGGCTTTGCTTCTACCCATTTGGTCATATAGTCTATGGCAACTATAACAAAACTGACCTGACCTTTTGCTTTCGGTAGCGGCCCCAATATATCAACCCCCCAGACAGCGAAGGGTATAGGAGATAGGATCGAGTATAGTTCTTCTGGTGGCTGATGCGGTATTGGACTGTTGAGCTGGCACTTCTCGCACTTCTTTACATATTCGGTAGCTTCCTTGAAGATTGTAGGCCAATAATACCCCTGACGAAGTACTTTATATGCTAATGACTTGGCAGCCATATGGTCGCCACAAATGCCTTCATGCACTTCTCGGAGAGCGTATTCAGCTTCTGATGGAGTCAGACATTTCAATAATGGAGACGAGAAGGCCCTTCGGAAGAGATCCCCATCAATCAGAACAAAATTAGCACTTTTATACTTGACTTTCTTGGCGAGCATCCGATCCGAAGGTAAGACGCCATCAGCCAAATATTCTATGTAGGGAGTCAACCAGCAGTTGGTTCGGTCAATGCACGTCACCATTTCGTGATGAACACTAGGATGTTGTAGAATTTCCAAGTATACTGATCCTTCAAAAACATTAACATCCGTAGTGGCTAGTTTGGCGAGTGCATCAGCAATGCAATTATTGCTACGTTCGACCCCCTGAAACTCATAAGATGAGAAATATTGAAGTCGATCCTTTAATTCTTTCAAATATTTGATCATTCTTGGACCTCGAGCTTCGTATTCCCCAGTAAACTGTTTAACGACTAACTGAGAATCACTGAAAATGATTATTCTCTGCACTTCCAGACTCTTCGCTATTCGCAAACCTGCCAATACTGCCTCGTACTCAGCTTCATTATTCGTCGCTTTAAACTGAAAACGGATAGCCTGCTGCACTCTGAATCCCTCTGGACTTGTCAAAATAACCCCCGCTCCACTGACGTCTGAAGTTGAAGACCCATCCGCAAACAGCGTCCACGAACTCTCTTTCTGTTGAAGGACAACAACTGCCCTATCAGACCCTTCAGCTTCGACCACGGCTTCATCAGCTTCAGAAAACGAGCACTCGATCATAAAATCAGCTAAAGCTTGCCCCTTGATGGCGGTTCGGGGATGATATTCAATGAAGAATTGAGATAATTCCATCGTCCATGCAGCCAATCTCCCTGATACCTCTGGTCTGCTCATAATTTTCTTCAAAGGTTGATCCGTGTATACTATTACCAGTCTACCCTGGAAGTATTGCCTAAGCTTTCGACTAGCAGTTATTAAAGCGAAAGCAAACTTTTCAATGTTTGGGTACCTGGTTTCAGCATCTCGAAGGACATGACTCACATAATAAACTGGATGTTGATTACCCCCAACTTGGCGTACCAAAACAGCTCCTATTGCCATCGGACTAGCTGCGAGGTATAAATATAGAGGCTCGGCAGGGACGGGTTTCACCAGCAAAGGCGCCGAAGATAAATAGGACTTAATGCCTTGAAAGGCGTCTTCACATTCTGAAGTCCATTGGAAAGTTTTTGAATTCTTCGGCTCCTTCAATGTGTTGAAGAACGGTAAACACCTTTCTGCTGACTTGGACATAAACCTCCGCAAAGCTGCAATCCTTCCAGTCAGACGTTGAACATCTTTAAATGACTGAGGAGTCTTCATGTCCAGGATCGCTTGAATCTTCTCCGGATTGGCTTCGATTCCTCTTCGGCTGACAAGATAACCCAGAAATTTACCAGAACCCAGACCGAAAGTGCACTTAGTGGGGTTCAGCCTCAAGTTGTGATGACGAATAGTCTGAAAGCATTCTTCTAAATCATCCAAATGTTTATGTACCGACATGCTCTTGACAATCATATCATCTACATAAACCTCAATATTCCTGCCCAACTGATGTCTGAAAATATGGTTCATCATTCTTTGGTATGTTGCTCCGGCATTAATGAGGCCGAAAGTCATTTTCTTATAGGCATATACCGAACGATGCGTAATGAACGCCGTCTTCGGTATATCCTCTTTACACATGGAGATTTGATGATACCCAGAAAATGCGTCCATAAAACTTAATAGAGCATACCCCGAAGTGGCATCAATGAGCTGATCAATGTGGGGCAGCGGGTAGAAATCCTTCGGACAGGCCTTGTTCAGATCGCTATAATCAATGCAGACTCGCCATTTGCCATTATGCTTCTGGACTAGAACCACATTAGCCATCCATTGCGGGTAGTCGATTTCAAAGATGAAATCAGCTGCCAGCAATTTTGCAATCTCCTCATCAATGATCCGTTGACGCTCCGGTGCAAAGATCCTCCTCTTCTGCCGCACTGGCTTCTTTGACGGGTCCACCTCCAATTGATGCTCCGCAATATTCCTGTTTACTCCCGGCATGTCCTGATGTTCCCACGCGAAAATATCGACAAAACACCTCAGGAGCTCTATGAGGTTCGTCCGGAGAGGTTCCGGCAAGCCCGAACCTATTTTCACTGTTTTATTCTCTTTGCCAGGAATGAGCTCTACTTCTTCTGTTTCTTCAGCTGGTGTGACCGACGGTTCGGAACTGCTTTCAGTGAAGGGTTCGATCTCAATCGCCATGGTTTGCTGCTGCTTCGATACCCCCACTCCCGAAGTGATAACGGCATTTCTATAACATCTTCTAGCCAGGTCCAGATCTCCTTTCACCTCACCGACCCCATGAGCAGTAGGAAATTTGATTTTGAAATGAGGTATTGATGTTATAGCTTGCAGAGCAATTAAAGTGGGCCTCCCCAGAATAGCATTATAAGCAGAATCTACATGCACAACATAAAACTTGCAAATAATTTCTACCTGTTGGGGGGCTGTTCCAAATATGACTGGTAGCTCAATAGTTCCTGCCACCTTAACCGGATCATTGCTGAAACCATACAGGGGAGCCTCCCGGCCAATCTCCATCTTCTGTCCATCCAGATTCATTTTTTGATAAGCGTGAGCATACAGGATGTCCACAGAAGATCCATTATCCACCATCATCCTTTTCATGTCCACCGAACCCACCTGTGCAGTCAGTACCAATGATCCTTCGTGCGGTTCGATGACTTCCGAAGGGTAATCCTCATCAGTAAAAGAGATTACCGTATTCGGATAAGGTCTATCGGTCTTCGGGAAGGTACCCGCCACCGACATGACCGAATCCAAATGACTTCGGCGCTTCCTCCCAACTAGCTTTCCAGAAGTACCCCCGGTGATGACATCGATCACATGCCTGGCTGGTTGCCCCGTAGCCGGTAACGTCTGCTGAACTGTTTGAGCTGCCTGGACGGGTGTCTGACCTTGCTGTTGATTATCTCTGGCAGCTATGTACTGAACTAAAGATCCACCCTGTATCTTTCTTTCGATAAAATCTTTTAAACTGGCACAGTCGTTCGTATCGTGACCTGAGGCTTGATGATAATCACAATACTTGCGAGGGTTACCTTTTTCGGGCTTGATGTTATCTCGAGGCGGCTCAAAGATAGGTTGGTTTTTGATTTGGTCCAAGATAACAGCCCTATCTGCATTAAGTGCCGTGTAAACTCTATTCACTCTTTGAGGTGGAGCGGACGAACGTCCTCCACCTTGTCTCCAGTTGTTATATCTCTTTGATCCGCCTTCATGGCGGTCTTTACTCCCTTCATTTCTCTTCTAATCCGTATCGGCCTTATCCCCATCTGTTTCTTTGAACCGATCCGAAGGACGTTTGAGACTGTTCATGGCTTCTTCTACCACGATATAACCTTCGGCTTTGTCAAAGGCTTCGGCGAGACTCTTCGGGTGGTTAAACATAAGTTTTTTCACCAACTTTTCCGATTTGACCAGATCTAAACCATTCTGAAACAGTCCTACAGCCTGTAGATCATTCAGATCCGCCACTTGGCCGACTGCTTCACGGAATCGTTTCACGTACTGGCCCAAAGACTCGTTAGAGGACTGTCGGACTTGAGCCAATGAACCAGTTGGCTTTCTTCTTCTTCTGTTGCTCCCAAAACGAGCATGAAACTTACTGCACATATCTTCCCAGGATGATATAGAATCAGAGGGTAAGGTTCCCATCCACTGTCGGGCATCTTTTCTGAGTGTTGTGACAAACGTATGACATTTAGCTGCATCGCTAAAGTCATAATAGTCCATAAGTCGGTCGAATGCCTGACTATGGTCGTAAGGGTCCCCCGATCCTTCATAACTCTCGATATGGGGCAATTTCTTGGTGGGATCAGCTTTTTCACTAAGAATTTCAGCGGAAAAAGGGGATGCCTTCTTTCCCGGAGTGTCTTTGGTTTTCTGTACTTCGGCAAGTTGCTTCCGAAGCTCCTTCAATTCTTTAACCAGATATTCCACGCCTTCTGGTTGAGATGACGCCTCTTTCTCTGGCAATTCTTTCTTTTTGTGAGCAGATCGGATTTTCTCAACAGATCCTTCCATTCTAGAGGGACTTCTCCTATGACGAGTATCTACAGGGCGGGGTACCCTCAGTAGACTCTCGGGAGTATGTCCTCTGGATATACTTCGCCTTTGACTTCGGGCACTATGGCGAGAATGTGCAATGACAAGTGCTCTCTTTGCATGCTCCGGAGTGCGATCTCTGGATCGACCTCTTCGTTGACTTCGTCCCTGTTCTCTGGACTCGACAGGAAGATATACCCTCTTTGATCTCTGAGGAGTAGGGCTACGAGACCTTCTTCTTTCCCTAGTTCGACCTAGAGACTCTCGTACTGAGTGAGCAGGTTCTTTTCCGCTTCGATGCCCTTGCTCTTCGGATTGGACATAACTGAGCTCCTCGTCTCTTAATTCTGCCACTCGAGCCATTTGCTCGGCTATGTCCTGACGTTGTTTCATAAGTGCTTCCATGGCCTTATCTGCTTCATCTGCCATCTTTGCCAACCGGGAGGCTTTTGCGTTTTGGTCATCTCGGTTTCGAGTTCTAGGCGAGGTGCCTTCTACTCGTTTCCGACCATGGCCAGGTTCTTTCTCTGTGGGGAATACAAGCTTACGCTTTGCTTTGCCTACCGCCCTCGGTCGAGAATCTTCAGGTGAACGTTTGGATGCTGTGCTAGCATGGACACTTATAGTTGGTCCCAAACGATCTTTGGCAGATATTCGCGGTGCTGAATCACTGACAGCCATCGGCTGTCCTTCGGGTGTAGATGTTCTACTCTTCCCCATGAAAACTGGATAGAATAAAACAAGATGAGTGATTGAAAAATACTCAGGACACTAGAACTCACCCCTCCTTCTAGCGCCAATGTTAACGCCAAGATCTTTCTCTACGTCCCAATCACGAAAGACGTCCTGATCCTGCACAGTAAACACGACAACACCACAAGCTTGACGGCCGGACCGCCGGGGGATAGCTCAGGCGTGAGAGTAAGTATGTCTGTTCACAAGGTTAACTCAAGAGGAAAAAGTCCAGTGCAATGTGAGTATGAATTGTGTTAATCTATGGTCGTGTGTGTGTAATACATACCTCTCTCATGAAGACTTACTCGGTGGGAAATAATATCTTTGCCTGGAATATTGTGCCACCTACTACCATCTGACATATCCCCATGATCTGATGGGTTCTACCGGCTGCATGAAACCTGTACATTGCTTTTTGCTGTTGTTCACATCGCCGGCCGGCTATAATCCCATCCACATTAATGCATGGCAGGTATCTTGGTCAACTGTCATACTATATCATCATTACAAGTCAAAGTAATAGATATTAAATGACCCAATGGGTTGACCCATTGACCCAGCCCGGTTTCTATAGGATTTAATGAAGTCAATATAATGATTAGGCCCAATGAGCCCAATGACTTAATTAATAAGTGAGCCCAATGTACCCGGCCCAATATAGGAGAAATATCATGACCCAACAGAACCATAAGAAACAAAATTGAAATTATGCAACAAAACCATTTTTAATTGATGTACGTTACATAAATGCATACAAAGAGTTTTGTTATTTAGTGGGATAAATTTACCTTAAATTATAATTGCGAATAGACCTGGCAAACGGGCCGGGCGGGCCGGGCCCGGCCCGGTCGAGAGCGGGCCGGGCCGATGACGGGCCGGGCCAAAACGGCCCGGATTTTGGTGGGCCAAAATTCTTAGGCCCGTGGCCCGGGGTTGGGCGGGCCGGCCCGGCCCGCGGGCTTTTTTTTTTTTTTTTTTTTTTTTTTTTTTTTTTTTTTTGCAACAATGATCATCAAAAAGAAACAATAATAATAATAAATATTAAAAATAATTAATAAATCAATAATTAATAATTATAGACTTTTTGAAACAAGACAAATGAAATTAATTAATAGTTAAATTCTATTATGAATTATTAAAAAATGAATTCTATCATTTTATTAACTAGTTTACAAACTTGGTCATTCCTTGCATGGGCACTGTACTGTGCTTGTGTAAAACAAAAAGTAACAAGAAAAAAAATAAAAGCTTGCATTTTCAAAAGGAAAAAAAAAGTATTGGGCTTTGCTAAGAGATTCATTATTAAATAAATAGTATATAGAAAAGAATGCTTGTGTATATCTTTCATGGCATGGGCTATGTTAAACCCCAACTCATTATTATTAATTTATAATATATAAAATAATCTATGGGCCTATAAATATTGTACTGTGCGTGCATGTGTTTCTTTGATAAACAAAACTAGTAATGACTAGTATTACATCACAACATCATTGATGTTTTGAAAACATTGCGACTTTTGTTACTCTTATTACTTTCAAAAGGTTTGAACTCTTATTTATTTAATTACAAGTCTTATGTTCAAGCCTCATAAGCCACAAATATAAATTTTCTGTAAAAAAAAAAAAAAAAAAAATTCGCGGGCCGCAGGCCGGGCCGGGCCACCCGCGGGCCGGGCCAAAACGGGCCGGGCTAAAACGGGCCGGGCCAAAAACGCCCGCATTTTTCTGGGCTGAATAATTGAAGCCCAACGCCCGGCCCGTGGCGGGCGGGCCGGCCCAGCCCGCGGGCTTGGGCCTCTTTTGCCAGGTCTAATTGCGAAACTTGTTAATATATGAAATTGATATAAATTATTAGAGCTTTTAAAAAAAATTATCACTAATATTTATTCATCAAATTGGTAATCAAAAAATGGTCATAAATATTGGTCGTATATATCATTTTTTTCTTCTTAAGGAAATAGAAAAATCGTAACATTTTGTATAGTTTTGACATTTTGGTCTAATAGGATGATTTTTTGGTTCTTTTCTTACTTTTAATATAGTTAATTAATTTTGCGAGTAAGCTAATTTTTGGAAATTAATATTAAAAAAAATTAATATATCACAAGATGAATAATAAACAGGGTTCACATTAATGTGGCTGAAATTTTATGAATTTCCTTGTAAAAATAACAATACCCTACTTTTACATCAAATCTTAATATAATTTTACACATGTTTGTAATGGCTCTAGTAGGATTTGAAACACCAAGTCCATGTTTGTTTGTATCCCCCCTACCCCTACATCCCCACTCTTTATCCTCACACTCATCACACTCCAAAAAATAATATTTACCGATTATAAATACTATCCCCACCCTTACCCTCCCTCCACCCAACACCCAAAAAAAATAATATTTACTGATTATGTATACAACTCCTACCCTCTACCTCCATCACCACCCTTAACCCACTACCCCACCTCTACCCATACCCAAACCCAAACCCCTACCCCTACCCCTACTCCTACCCCCACCCTTACCCCTTACCCCTTACCCCTTACCCCTTACCCCTCATGTTAAGCTATTTTATAATCCCAAAACTAATTAATAGTCTCATGCTCAAATTTAAAAACAAAATCACATCATCATTTTTGGTGCATGCTTCCGGTTGAGCCATAAACCCTGCATTTAAGAGTTGATAAAAAGTTGATATGTTTTCAGGTTTAAAAGGCTTGAAAATAAATAATAGAGAAAAAGAGAAAGTTCCAATAAATAAATACACTTTTTTTATATATAAATAAGATAATTTAAGACAACATAAATACTCCTTAATAGAATTTGCCTTTAACAATTTGTACTCTGTTTATTTTATGAGATACTCCTATATTAAGTGATAACTTTTCGACAAATTAAAAATAAAAAATGAAATTATGTATAAAGTCAGAGTCCAAAAGCAAAAATGTTTTTCATATATTGTGAAAATAACACTTAAAGGTTAGGTAGCTGAAAATGAAACTTATAAAATCCTATAATGATTTAAAAAAAAAAAGCAAATTTAACATTTCGTACTACTCTAGAATTTGGATTTTTATTTATTTATTCATATTTAAAATTAGAAAACAACAAAAGGGGGTCATGTTCATTTGTCCATAGGTAGTTTGTGTTAGGCGCCTCCTATACAATACTCCAAATGCCCCCACATCAATAACCACTGATTTCAAACCAAGTAGTACAAGCCACATCCAAGTTCAGCACCACAAGTTTTGTCAAATTTTAAATTTTGTATATATGGTACCCCACCTTTATGGTGGAAAATGAATCGACCCGAGCCGAGCCGAATATTGAGTTGTTCTGATTTGGTTTATAAAATTTATTGAGTATAAAAAAAAGTGCGATTGAGACTCGTTTAGCTCTCGAGCTCGAACATTTTGAACTTTTCGAATGAATATGATCTGAGTATCAATAGAAAATTATAATTTCATATAGTAAAAAAAATTACAATTTGAGAAGGTTCGAATAATTTATTAAACTTTAACTTTTTTTTATATTTGAATCATTTATATTTCGAGTCTAGCTCGAATCAAATTTTTAGTCGAACGAATATGAATCGAGCCCGAACTATTTACTCATTTTGCAGTCTTACCCACCTCCTCAAATTTTGAACCTTTGAACTAAATACTCGGAACAGAGTCCACAATTTGTGACCATTATATAGGAGTAATAAATAAGAAAAAACAAGAGGGTTTAAATTGTGAAGAACATGCTACTTTTTACACAAATTTGAATTTTGTAGATCAAATATCAATATTTTAACTCGGTTATTAAAAATACTACCGAGTCCTGTTATAAGCATGTGCACAGAATCATTTATATATTGAGAAATCCAGGAGATTGTGTTGTAGTACAAAGATTTTTTATTATTTCCTTTTTTTTTAATTTTTTTATTTTATTTTAATCTCAAATAAAAAGGGAGGGAGGGAGTAATAAAAAAAAATTATTCAACTTTGAATTAAAATAAATTTGTTCCAACAAATAAATGGACAATATAATTTATTGGTTCACGGGAATAAATTAATTTTGTTCTTCCGGTTCAATTTAGTTATTGTTTTGATAAATCACAGGTTTATAATAAAAAAAAATTATTCAACTTTGAATTAACGTCCTTCATTGGTTTTAAAATATAAGATCAGTGTTAAAATATTTTTAAATTTGAAATTAATATAAATTTCTTTAATATTACTCGTTTCAATAATAAATTATAGTCCCAAATATTTGGGTTGCTTCACACAACAAATAAAAGATAAAGTGAGAATAATATGAGCACATTGAATAACACCACCATCATATCTACTTCTAATTAATGTACAAAATTATTTTATTATCCCCAAAATATCCCTAATCTATAATCCCTGTAACAGACCGCAGGTCACATGTCTCAGAAAACCTGGGGTAAGAAATCAAATGGTCTTCCCCTTCATGTGTATTCCCGTTACCCATATCATGCATGCCCACCAGCTAATATACACTTTTTCTCTCTCTCTCTCTCTATATATATACTAGCAACAGTCCCGTGCCTTCGGCACTATGGACGTTGGAAATTTATTCTAAATTTTGGACGACTCATATGATTTATTGAGTGAGCGAAAAATTCAAAATCATTTGTATTTTATTAGATAGATGGATGGTGGGATTTATCCCAAATTTTGGACGTCCTAGATGATTTATTGAGTGAGCGGAAAATTTAAAATCATTTGTATTTTATTAGATATAATTAGATATATAGAATATAGATATAGATAGATAGAATTAGATAGATTGTATTTTATTAGATAGATGGATGGTGAGATTTATCCCAAACTTTGAACGGTCCAGATGATTTATTGAATGAGCGGGAAATTCAAAATCATTTGTATTTTATTAGATAGATATATATGGATTTTCATTCATAATAATCGATTGCTATAGACACTATTTGAGTAACTAACTTGTTAGTTGTAGATCAATTAAATGAAAAGCTGAGATGGTAAAAAAATATATTATCAACCGCTACAATATATAGCAGCTCAAACAACATACTTTAGCGATTTCTATTTTAATAAAAATCAAATTAATTTGCTAATGTGGGCCCATATTGTTAGATAAAAAGATATAAAATAAATTTATTTTTTTTATATACCAACCGCTACAACTTGTAGCGGCTTGGTCTTAATATTTTTTTTTATAACGTAGGTCCATTTTTGAGAAATAGAATGATAAAAAGGGAATTTTTTTTATATAACAACCACTACACCTTGTAGCGGCTTGGTCTTAATTTTTTTATGTCATCTGACGTCCCACTTTATTGGTAATAGTGTTATTACTTGCTTTTCTTATTACTAATACTAATATTAATTGCCTTTTTAGTAATATTAGTAATTGCCTTTTTAGTAATAATATTAGTAATTGACTTTTTATTAGTATTACTAATATTAATTGACTTTTTAGTAATATTAGTAATTGTCTTTTTCGTATTAATATTAGTAATTACCATTTTAGTATTAATATTAATTATCTTTTTATTACTATTACTAATATTAATTGTCATTTTATTACTATTACTAATATTAATTTTCTTTTATTACTAATACTAATATTAATTATCTTTTTAATTCTCATTTTTAATTAATATTAGTATTAGTAATAAAAAAGCAAGCAATAACATTATTACCAACCGCTATAAGATGTAGCAGATTGTATTTTTTTATGACTTTCGTTGTAGGAAAATTGAGAGATAAAAAGATAATATTGTAATATTAATTGTCTTTTTCTGCCTTTTTAATTCTCATTTAATTAATATTAGTATTAGTAATAAAAAGGCAAGTAATAACACTATTACCAACAAAGTGGGACAACAGATGACACAAAATAAAAAATTATGACCAAGCCGCTACAAGCTGTAACGGTTGGTATATATAAAAAATAAATTCCCTTTTTATCATCTATTTCTTAAAAATAGACCCACATTATAAAAAAAATATTAAGACCAAGCCGCTACAAGCTGTAGCGGTTGGTATCTAAAAATAAATAAATTCATTTTATATCTTTCTATCTGATAATATGGGCCCACATTAGCAAGTTAAATTAACTTTTATTAAAATAAAAGTCGCTAGAATATGTTTTTGGACCGCTACATGTTGTAGCGGCTGTCAATATATTTTTTTCCATCTAGACCTTCCATTTAATTGATCTGCGATCGACAAGTTGGTTGCTGGAATAGTGTCTATAGCAACTAACTCTTATAAATGAGAACCTTATATATATATGGTCTACTTTTCCAGCGAATTTAAAAAAAGAATCAAATACGAATTGACTATAACGACGATTTTATGAGATATAGCGACGGTTCGAACCGTCGCCATAACTATATCGTCGACTTTGTATGCTATAACAACGAAAAAAAACATCACTATAGCCGATTCGTTTTTGAAAAAGGAACCGTGTATATATATATTGTTATGAAAATGGGGGTTAAGGCGTGATTAGAGCTGTAAATCAATTGGGTTGTTTGTGTGTCCAACTTGTTAATTAAATTTGACTCAAGCTCAATTCGATTAAATTTGATTTGAACCCGATTTAAGTAAATTAATTAATTAATATTTTTTTTAATTTTTATAAGAATAAAGTTAAACGAATTGGTCAAAATATGTAAATTTTTTTACTTTTCACAAAAGTTAAATCTAGTAACTTGAGAAAACAAATTTGTATATCACATATCACTCATTTAAAACCCTCAACACAACTAATTTTAAAATTAGAAAACCAGACTAGACTTGGATGGAGCTCTAGGTTTGATTTGGCTGTGAAAGTGCAAGAATTGGAATACGTAGGAGCCATCCTATTTAAAGGGTATAAAGAGCTCTTTTATGCGGAGAAGAAAATTAAACTTAAATATATTTAAATTTTATTTATTTATAATTTTACTTAATTAAAAATTAAAATACAATATCTTGAAATTCAAATATACTCGCAGTTTTTTGGTATAAATTTCTCCAAAACAAACGTGGCTTACGACCTCAATCCAAACCTACTCTCTCTCTCTCTGTATATCTCTCCATCTCTCTCTCTAATGTTTGTTTGTCCAACAGTTAGTTGCAGTAGTGGCACTAATCGTTTCATGTTCTCAAGTAGGTAAAGACTTCATTTTTCTTTGCCCATTATTATTCTTTATATAATAGCAGTAACTTTGAAGCTCTATCTGATAGCTCAGCTTATATATTATCTTTGTTACTAATCATTGCGCTTTGTGGGTTAGTCTCAAATTTAAAGATTAAGCATTTTTCTTTTTGGGTTTCAGCTGGTTTTTGGTAAGAGTTGCGGTAGAGCTTGCTATCTGTACTGGGTATTGATTACTTGGATCCAGTTCCTCAAGGTGAGGTATTAAAGTTTCAATAGGCAATGTTCTCCTTTTTGTAACATTTTTGCTTCTTTTGTTGTGATTTTTTTTATGTTTATTCTTTGTACTTGGTGGATTTATCAGTTGCATCTAAGGGTGATTTGCTTTTAGTACTTGTTTAATTTTCTTTTAGAGGGGTCCGATTAATAGATAAGTATGTCTGTATGAGGTTTAAGCTTCTTTGTTTTGTTCTTTACTGTTTTGAATGATTATATTATTGTCTTTTAGGTTGGTTTATTGTTTAGTTTAAGCTTTGCCATTATGTTTTTCATTTTCTCTTACATAATTACCACACAGACATATCTTCTTACCTTTTTTTGTGTCATATCTCTGTGCGTGTAATCTTATTATCTGCTTATTGTAATAAGTAGTTTTATGAAATGTGTTTTTGGAGCTTTATTGAGATTAAATCCAAGTTAAATACTTTTTTCCTTTTGTCATGGGACTTGATATGGCCTATATTGACTTGATAATTGCTGCTGATGCACAAATCACAGTGATTTGGAGCTTCCTTCAGGAGATTTATTTATTATTCTGACAATTTAACTTACCATCCTCATATTAATTACTACGGAATTGATGCAATAAGTTCACCATTTCTTGTTTGAGGACATCAATTGTATAAGTAACATACTGTTCCCTCCCACCCCTCTACTTGAAGATGCATGTACTTGTTACATTTTATTGAGGGTATTATATCTTCTGAAAATTGTTACAAAGTGTAACAGTATAAAATTACGAACGGATATTAGAAGATCTGCTTCTACTTATGATTTGTTTCTTGGAGTTTTCGTTATGTTGCTTCTTGCTGTGATGTTGGATTGCGACAAATACATAAGTAGCCGTTAGTTTTCTTTGGCCAAATTTTGTTTCTTCTCAGGTTGAAATTTTATATTACTGAATGTATAAGCACTTTTTTTGCTCATATATGATTCATTACCAATTTCTTGATGCTCACTTTTTGTTGCACTTGCTTTTTAATATGATTGTAGTTTACTGTGGGACGCAGAGGTCGAAACTGTAGTGTCTGCCAATAAGTGTTTTTATATGGTTGGGGGTTAGTAATTGAAAAAATTTGTTTCCATCTGTAGCTATTTCTTTGTTGGAGGTGGAAGATGGAGAGTCCAATTGCAGACGCGGAGAAAGATGTCCAAATGAATGAAGATGCATTGCAATACTTGAGCAAAAATATAAAATCAGCAGAAGACGATAGTTGGTCAGAAAGATTGGTAAGAAAGGTGAATCCAGAGCATGCATTGTTATTAGACAGTAGGATTCCGAAGCAAATTATCAGTTTTGATGAAAAATATCTTTGTCGTTGCCTGGAACTTATAGAATTCAGCGCGCTGAAAGTGGGCTCATGCACTATTCCATCAGATATGGGTGTTTTTCTTGATAATTCAAGTTCAAGGAAAATCAGCACTGGAAATATAAATGATTTGAATGGGATTGTTATTGAATGCCCTTCTGTAGCAGGGACTGAGAATGTTGTCATAAGCTCTTCTGGAGATTCAATTCTTGGTGCAATCACCAGGAGCAAAAGTATGATAAACATTTTAAAGAGTCATTTATTACGCCAATTGGGTGATTCAGATGGTGATGTCAACTTTGGAAGAACAAGTTTAGTAGATGTTGGAGAACCAAAATACACTAATTTTCTGAGTTCTCGTGGTGGGTCACATACCACTACATCACAGAAGTTACAGAAAGATATGGTGGTTAACAGACATCATAGACATGGATCTGTGCCTGTCCATAAGAGCCTCGGTTCTCTATCAAGCACCAACTCCACCTGCTCTGATCATTCGTCGTTTTCTTTGCCTACCACTGTTTCTCAGGGAATGCTACACTGCACATGGAATAATGGGTTTCCACATTACGTTTTCTCCGTTGATGATCAGAGGGAAATCTATATCGCAAACTTGTTGAAGGTCGAGTCACCAGATAATAAAATTTTGGATTACATGTACACGTTTCATTCCAGAGCAGGTGTGAGAAAGGAAGATGATATTCATGTGAAAGAATCAGATCTTGTTGGTAAGATGAGGGTATCTACTTCGATTACCGTCCTTTCAGACAATTCAGAGATTATGGAGACTCAGTTTGTTCTGTTTGGTTTTAGTGACGATTGTGTGGGAGAGATGCAAAATACAAGCCATACTCTTAAAAAGAACAAGGGGTTCTCTAGGAAGGTGGTGGAAGTTATAAAGGCAAGTCACACTTATAAGCATAGGAACTCCACCAAATTGGGGGTTTCAAGTGCCATACTAGAAAATTCTTCGTGGGATCCAACAAGCCAAGATGAACCCAGTACTCCTGACCCAGTGTCTAGGGCCATTCTTTCAGAAGATCATCTTGTTCCAAACCTTGAGTTGGCAGCCATTATTGTGAAAGATCAAATTCCTGAAACTAATAATGAGGCCGATATTGGAGGATGGGGATTGAAATTCCTCAAGAAAGTTGGGAATAGGCACACAAATGCTTCTGTAGAGACGGAAGTACCTTGTCAATGTTGGGTACGTAATGATGGTGAGTGCTCTACCAGTATGGACATTCTAATCCCAGCTGGTTTTCATGGCGGACCAAGAACAAGAAAGGGTGGCCCTTCTAGTCTTACTGAAAGATGGAGGTCTGGTGGGTGCTGCGATTGTGGTGGCTGGGATATTGGGTGCCCAATCACCGTACTCAACACTAAGCGAAGCAGAACAGAGGTTTTGCCACAAACAGATATTCACTGGGAGAGCAAGACATTTGATCTCTTTGTAGAGGTGTGTCAAACTTACTTTTTCCTCAAAAGTTTCAACTCTTCTGTTTTTAAACTTTTTGTTGGCAACCTCATACTGTGAAAAATCATGTGATCCTTTGTACAACTTCTGTTTTGCAGGGTTCAAATCAAGATTCACCTACCATGAAAATGGTTAACATCCACGATGGTTTGTATTATATTCCTTTCCAATCAAATCTTTCAGCTATACAATCTTTCTCAATTGCTGCAGCTATTATTCATAGACATAGTCCCACCCTCCAACCAAAACTGTACAAGGTGAAATAGCAACAATCAAGGATAAGGTTCGAGTTGTTGCCAGTCTCTTACTAAAACTTCTGTAGTGAGAATGTTGAAGTTTATTTATTATACTTAAGAGATTGGCTTTGTCTGTATTATGGTTGTCAATTAAACCATTCTCTTCTCATGGCTAGTTGGTCCAATTGTAATTAAGTTAATATTTGGTGCCTCTTAGAGAAAATATTCTTGTAATTTATTATATCTTTTTGACTGAATATATAAGTTATGTTAGACTGAAATAGATATCAGATTTTGTTAATGTTTCTTCCTACTTTTTGTTTGTTTTTCTTTTTCGTGCATGTAAAGCTTTTGTGTGAGCAAGCCAAGCAAGCTAGAAGTTATTACTTCAAGCATTATGCTAAGTTCTTGTGATATATGAAAAGTATTAGATTTACAATACTAATTTTCAATGCTCTAGCATCTCCAAATATGAGATAGGCTTTTTGTTAATGACAAAATTAGTTAATGTCCCTACGTTCTATAATTATAATTAGAGTTGTGTTTTTAAAACGATGTATGCCCCCCCGTTTTTTAGAGAATTGTTTTTGTTGCTTAATATAAGTCGTTTGAGAATTTCAAGTAAACATTAATTGTTTAGTTTCTAATATTACCCCAAGTAATAAATATAATTTTGGTTCCCTCACTATTTTTTTGTCCAATAAATATTATTCTATTTTCCTAATACAAGAGCAATATAAACAATTAATATTATATTTAATATTATACAATAATTTTCTTAATACTTGTGCATAACTCTAAAACGACTTAAATATTAAGGAGCGGATGGAGTAATTTTTAAGAAACTCGTTACTTTTCCAAATATGTTCCTAATATTACAGAACTCCTCTTGCCATTTTTCATAAAAACTTGGTTGTTTCAAAATTATAATATTTTGTTCTATTATTATTATCTATATTATACTAGTAAAATTATACATGCATTAATTAATACTTTTATCTTCAACTTCTGCAAGAAAAAACTTTTCATATTTCCAGTCATCTAAGAATAAGGGTGTAAACGAATCGAATTGATCCGAATATTGAGTTGTTCAGATTTGGTTCATAAAATTTATTGAGTATAAAATAAGGTTTGATTGAGGCTCATTTAGCTACCGAGTCAAGCACGATTTTGAATCGAGTCTGAGCTGTTTGGACTTTTCCAACAAATATGATCGGAGTATCAATAGAAAATTATAATTTGAGAGGTTCGAGTTCGAGTAATTTATCGAACTTTAAAATGTGCTCATATTTGACTAATTTATATTTCGAGTCGAGCTCGAATCGAATTTTTAATCAAACGAGTACGAATCGAGCTCGAACCGTTTCTGATCAAGAGCCATCCAAAATTTTTAAAATAAAATAAAATTATAATCACTTTTTCGAAAAAGAATATTCTTTTCTCTCACTTCATTGGGCCAATATTGGGCCCAAAAATCACCGGGCCCTAAAATTCAACGCCAACATTTTGTTGAGTACACTGTACCGGCGCAAACCCTAGATTTATCCCTCCTATATATATAGTAAGCACACTACTCAACACCCTAATTGTATTCACTCAGCTCACCAAAATGTCGAAGCGAGGTCAGTTCTTCCTCTGACTGAAATTTATATATCTGTTAACCTTTATTAAAGCATAATTTTTTTTACTTTATTTTTTTATTTTTGATTTAATTTGGCATCTCTGTAAGTGGTTGATATGATTCGAATCTGATGTTTGTAATATCAGCAAACAACTGATAGATTTATTATTTTTTAGTTAATTTGCCTAGAAAATGGACTGTAAAATTGAATGGATGTATAAATTTGCTGCAAAGAGAAAGTTTAGGGAAATGTTATTGACTTGTTGCAAGCTTATTGTTAATGGCAGCTTAAGTAAACCAATTTACGCACATCGCTTTAGTATAAGCAAAATCAGCTTTGTAAATATTGCTTGCCATGGTTAATTTCTAATTATTTGTTTTTTTCTTATTGTTTTTGAGCTGTTATTAGGGAGAGGAGGGTCGGCAGGTAACAAATTCCGGATGTCACTGGGTCTGCCAGTGGCAGCCACAGTGAACTGTGCTGATAATACTGGGGCAAAGAACCTCTACATCATTTCAGTGAAGGGGATCAAGGGTCGGTTGAATAGATTGCCTTCAGCTTGTGTGGGAGACATGGTAATGGCTACTGTGAAGAAAGGGAAGCCTGAACTTCGTAAGAAGGTGATGCCTGCTGTCATTGTTAGGCAGCGCAAGCCGTGGCGCCGAAAGGATGGTGTTTTCATGTATTTTGAAGGTTTGCTCATTAAAGTTCAGTCATGTTCCTTTGTTGCTTATATTAGTGTGTGTTGGTTTTGGCGAGTGTTTGGTTTGCCTTTTCTGCTTAGTTGCTTAAAAGAAGTTTGTATTATTGTGTTTAATAACAATTATGGTCTGCATAGTTCGAAATGAAAGTTGTACGGAGTTAAGAATTTTTGTGTGGTTGGTTTTGCTGGTGATGTGGTGCCTAGAATATTTTAATTTATGTTTCTACGCACCTCCCATAGCCAGCTAGATCAAATTCAGTTTTACCCCTATCCCAGGTGGCAATTTATTTGTCACCTCTGTCAAGGCTGGGATATAATTTTCTACATCGACTTGGATTCTTCTTTTCTTTTCTGAGGGAGTTTTAATAATGTGATCTATCTTGCTTTGAATTTGCTTGTGCGTCATTACTGAAAATATTTTTACTCATAGTTTACCTGAAGTAGGATTGCTACTTAAGTTTGTAGGTATTTAACATTTACCATGCACTACTATAACATGTGTATATTCTTGGTTCCGTCGGGTATTATTTTTCTTTTGTAACTTCATGATGTGAACCACTTTGAGACATTATTATTACATCATGTTTCTTTAATCATTACCCTCATTTCTCATCAATGTCTAATTTTTTTCAATCCCTCAAAACTTGGTTAATCCTTATATAAGCTGCAGGAAATTGTTATGATGTTAAGGAACTCATGTTTATAGTTTCTGTTAGTGACTCGGTTCTTGTACTGTTGTACAGAACTATATGCTGAAGCATTTAGCTTTTTGGAAAATGTTGATGTTAATTTTTTCCTTGAAGATAGGAGGAATAGTTCCATTGTGGTTGTAAGTAGTAAAGATATCATCCCCAGACTTAGTCAGGTGTCCACTCTATATTCTATGGTTGATACAGTTACTAGTCTGGAAAAGTGATAGTGTCTATCGTTACGGATGTGCTGATTCTTGTCAAGGTCACATCTGCTCCATTCAGACCCTATATTTAGTTTATCTTTTTTTTGTTTACTTTATTTTAGCAAAGACTTGAATTTTTTTGGTCCTAATCATGCAGGTCAATTCTCATTTCTGTACTTAGTTTTAGTGTAGGCTTATTTTGCTCACTTTAGAAGTCTGTTATGACATTGCCTTTCCCCTTTAGTCTATTTAAGAAATATTTGAAAGGGTCTGTGATTGTTAGTGGCCAGTGGGTGTGAAACTAATTATAACTTAACCAGACATAAGTCAGGTATACATCATATTAGTGGTTTATACGGTTACACGTCTGGAAAATTAACCAGTGTCCATCGTTGCAGTTGTGATAATAATTTTCACAATCACATCTGCTCCATTTGGGCCCTACATAGCTTGCTAACTGTTGTAGTAGTGTTATCTGTTGAGATATTTTTGAATTTGTTACTATTGCAATCACCAACTTCTGCACAAATTTTCATGTTCATTACTCTACTTTTTGTTTTTATTTCTCTTTTAACTTTGTTTGATGTGTTGCTACCATCAGTTTTTAAAGGACATAGTTTATTATGGGACTATTTGTTTTATTCAAAATAATTAGGATAATAGTTTCATGGTTGAAGGAAATCTATGTATTTTATTCTGAGATTCATGATTCTGTTTGGAAGATTTCAATGTGCTAATATAAAGATGCATTATCTTTTTTAAATTTATAATTCTTTTTGAAAAAAAATAATGAGAAAATGTTGTTTTTATCTCAGTACTTATTTCTGTGTGTTTAACAGTGGTGTTGACCTATTACTTTGTTCCATTTGCAGACAATGCTGGTGTTATTGTGAATCCCAAGGGAGAAATGAAAGGTATGCTGAATTTAGTTCACTTAAAGAACTTCAATCTCCTGATATATGCCTAATCAGTGCTGAGTTATTACAAACTTAGAATCTGCATTTCTTTCCTGATAGAATTTCTTTGCCTCTTTGGTAGTCTATGGCAATGTAGTAGTAGCATTATAGTAACAAGTACCTCTCCTTTGGTAATATTGGTAGCAAAAACAGATACTGCCTTCTTTCCCTTTCCCTTTCCCTTTCCCTTTCCCTTTCCCTTTCCTTTTCCTTTTCCTTTTCCCTTTCCCTTTCCCTTTCCCTTTCCCTTTCCCTTTCCCTTGTATTCCAAATGGTGACAAAGGGGACCATTGATAACATTGTAAACTTGGTTTTATTCTTGTGTGTCATAAAGTTAATTTGCATTGTTGATGGTTTTGTTCATTCGTTAATGTGTAACAAACCCATTTTTTAATTCCTCATTTAGCGGTATGTTTTCCCCCCCCAACAAATGCATGTTTTTTTAAAACATTGGTTACCTTGTATTGTGGGTTGGATTTATCCCCATATTGCAGCTGGTCTTTCTATCTTTCTGATAACTTTCACATTGATTCAAATACTTGTTACTTATTTTTACATATTGTGGTATACAAAATTTTATTTCTTTACAAGGTGCTTAATTTGCTTTATGGCTGTTTCAGGGTCTGCTATTACTGGCCCAATTGGGAAGGAGTGTGCTGATCTGTGGCCTAGGATTGCCAGCGCAGCTAATGCCATTGTCTAGAGTTCATGTTTTTCTCGACTTTTGTTAAACTCTGTTGAACAAAAATTTGGTTATTTGTCACAATTTAATGTATGTTTCTGTTGTTTGGAAACTTGGATTGGATGGTGAAGGAGTTGTAATATTCTTAAAACAGTTGAGAATTTGTGCAAATGTGTTCTATTTCTTATTTATGTATTTTGCTATACATATAACTTTAGCTTTATATTTGCAAATATATAATATGTACACAATACGTACACATACATAATGGTATTGTATTGTTGTCTTCATCAGTAAACAGCAATATTGTCCAACGAGTTTAGAATTCCCCTACTGTAAATAAATAGCACCAAAATAAAATAGACTATTTACTCGTGCAGAATTTGTTTGTTAAATGACTTAGTTTTCTCCTAACTACTTAGTGTGACAGTCCTATTGGTGTACATATTATTATCGTTAGGTAATCATTAACCAACTCCTTGTCAATCTTGATTCTTGATTAGTTTAATATGACCACCAGATTTGAAGATTAGTTAGATGTCTTTTATTAAATATTCGACTTTTTTTTGTGTGATATTTTTTTATTTTGACAAGAAGGGAGTATTATATGTATGGTCGTTGACAATTTGCTGGAGACGTGGATCCAACTTTCTTGCTTTGTTCATTTTTAAGCTGTAACATGCCATGCCAACCCCCATTAGCAATGTGGCCTTTTGAGACATAACAATCAGTTTAGTGCCCCATTTAAAAAAAGCCTACTTAAATGAATTCAACCTCCATCTCCCATTCCATTCTTCTTGATACAACACAAAATGGCAAAATATTTTCTGCTTGTATTAGCTACATTATGGCTCTGCACTGGCTTAACAGCTGCAGATTGGAACATCTTGCACCAAAGAAGGTCTGGAGGGCTGAAAATCAGCTTGAAAAATTATTGCGAGAGTTGGAGAATGAATGTTGAGCTAAACAACATTCAAGAATTCCAAGTTGTACCCAAAGAATGTGTGGAATACATCGGAAAGTATATGTCAGGGACTCAATACAAGGTGGATTCTCAAGGCACAATTGATCAGTGCAAGGTTTTTCTTAGCACTAGTTGCAATTTGAAGAAAGATGGTAAAGATGCTTGGATTTTTGACATTGATGATACTCTTCTATCCACCTTGCCTTACTACAAGAAACATAATTTCGGGTAATTAATATATTTTCTTTTAAATTTGTTTTCAATCGTTAACTTATATATGTTGGATCCAAATACTTAATTAAGTTGGCTGACACCAACCTAACCTCGACCCTATAAGAACTGGAATAACTTGGTTGCAAGCGGCTATCGCATATGGGGCATTGTTGGAGATCAGTGGAGCAGCATTCATGGATTTCCAAGCTCAAAAAGGACATTCAAGCTTCCAAATTCTTTGTATTACACTGCCTGAAAAGATAACAAATCTTCCTGTATTTACTATTTTGATTTGCTTATTCGACTGTTTAAAATAAAATTTACAAGCTAATTTGCTAATATTATTCTAAGATTTACTTTCGTGTTCGCTTGAAGGTAGTTTCCATATATGCTAATAATGAACACATATTGCACTAGGTGGAAATGTGCAGTGAGAAACTTAAAACAGAACCAACAACAATGTTCTTATATAAGCTGTATCAATTACCATTGCAAATTAACACATGATCACAAACTTAAAATATATTACCATTGTAATAAGTTCTCCAAAAAACGCTGAAATTCCAGAACATTGCCGGATGTAGAAACTTTATATGGCTTTCCATGAGGATAAGGGTGGTCCTGGGTGGAGTATCTGATTCGTTCCATGTTGCTAAGCCTCGGAACCTGTCACCCTTTACACCATCAGCTGAAGCAATGAACTCAAGCTCGGCCATTTCTTCTGATGTTAGTTTTATAGATAAAGCTTCTATGTTCTGCTCGAGGTTTTTGATACTGGTGGTGCCAGGTATCTGACACACATGGTTTCCTTGGTGATGAACCCATGCCAATGCTAGCTGAGATGGGTTGCATCCTTTCCTAGTTGCCATTTTGTTCACCAGGTTAAACATGTTTCCATTATGCTCCAGATTTTCAGGTTGGAACCTGGGTAGTAGCTGTACAATAAGGGATATTAAACAAATATATAAGAACTAACTAATCCTGCTAATTATAATACCAACGAATATGTGGAGATTATTACTGGAAAATTCCAAAATTAGTAGTTATGTCCAAGTGTCAGTACGGATTTAATATGTTACTTCGGCATCATGCGTAGAAAATACTGAAAAGTTTTTGATCAATACCAATCGAAGTTCAAAATAAAATTGTTATGGTGAGGCTTAAATCTGCCGTTTATTCAAGTAACAAAAAATAAACAAAATACTGTATGCAGAAGGGGCCATAAGCACTAGGAACTACAGACATGTACAAATTGCTATTATGCACATAAAACCAACTGTTGGTCAAAATAACATAACATAATAATGTTAAGGAAACTAATACTGCAGAGGTGAATGAATTTAAAGTACAAACCTTCCTGAAGTCATCCCTTGAGAAATTCTCAACCATTTTGGGACCTGATGAGAAGAAGCCTTGGGCTGTATGCAACAATTCTAATGCCGAGTTAATTGCAAAGATTATTACAACAGATTTTTGATATCAGGAGGGGTGTGTAGACTGCATATGGATTAATGTAGGACATAGTAATTTCTCACCTACAAGTCGGAACAATTTCTTCCTCCACATCCCTAGTCCACAAGGACCATTCCAGCTGAACAGCTAGCTGTTAGTGGATGAACAGCATGTGCTCTTCTGATAGTTGAGCCTCAGGCCTCAGATAGACCAATATACTTTATTTTACCCTCTTCAACCAGTTTTTTAAGTTCACCCATCTTGCAAAAGATACAAGAAGAGCAAGTAAGAATATGAACTTTCTGGCAATTATGCATATACACCACAGACGTGCAAAAAATACGGAAGATTTTGAAAAAGAAGAGCATAATATATGTCCGAAATATATACGTGCAATTATGCATAAAAGGAATAGACTTATTTTAATATATATATACCTTGCCAAGGAGTATTTCGTTGGTGAAGGGGCTATAGACGTCGATCATCAGCTGTGTCAAAGAAGGTGACACCCCAATGAATGGCATGGTGGATGAGAGCAATCATGTGAGCTAGGTTCAGGCTTGGGAGAGCCATAAAAGGATGACATGCCCATGCAACCTAGTCCCTGTGCTGATACCTCCAGGCCCTGTCATCCTCCTAGCTGTTTCCATTTTTTTGCCTTGTAAAATTCAAACCTCCTTCAACACACAATGTCTATATATAGAAATGTATTCGCTGTCTGATTATTGCTGATAAAACTATATTTATGATAAGGTTTATAATTATGTGTGTTTGATCTGTCAACTCATAGGTTTATAATAATGTAATTATAGGGTAGTTGTTTTGTTACTATTAAGAGTAGTTCACATCACCCACTGGCTACAATTGTTTTAGTGAAAAATATATACGTTCTATATTTAATTGTATGTATTTTGCTAAATATTGAACACCAGAAACATAAATCTTTTTATACTGTAGTGCAGGCCATTGTTTAATATATATATACTCCCTCTTTCCAAGAACCAACTTATAACTACTTTTTTTACTATTTGAGTGTTCACTTATTTTAACTTATAAGCCAGTTTTTGTTAAGTAATAATTTCTTACTTCTCAAAAACAATCTTATAAGTAATTTTAAAATAAGCAGGTTTGAGTAAATATAAAGATTATTTTGCCATTATTTTACTAATAGTTATAACTTATTTTAAATTATAGCTTATAAGTTATTTTAGCAAAACACCTTAAGCTTGTTTTAACTTAAATTTTGAATTATAAATTAAAATAGTGTCAAACACTTCTACTTGTACTTATATGTTACAATTGAAAATGACTAGTAAATCATTTTAAATTTTAACTTATAAGTAATTTTAAATTAGTTACGATGACTTGTCAAATTGGAACCATAAAGAGATACTTGCAAATATTTCGTCCCATTCCAACAATTCTGAAAGGGATTTGACTTGTATAATAATAAAAAAAACAGGGCCAATCTGCAACCCACATAAATTTCATCAAAATCAGAAATTTTGCATCTCCAAAAGAAAAATAATATATTGAAAACATATATACATACAAAAGGAAGCTTGCAGCAGCAAAAGCAGTGATAGCAGAAACAGAGGCAGGCAAGTATACATTAAAATTTAAAAGGGAGCGCCATGATTGAAGAACTCTACTGACCGGATGAAATTAATTTTATGGATAGTTGGTCAATTAATCAAGAGATCACCTCTCGTTTGCGTGTCGATATTGTATCGGTCAATTCACCAAAGTTAACTTCCTGCTATCCAAGAGTTGGTGATACAAGAAAGTGGAATGTGGCCAAAGGATCCGGTTAACATGAAGTTTATTTTTTGGTAAGTTGGTCATTCGGCTAATAGAATACTGACACACATAAAGTCTCGTCTGCGTGTCAGCACTTTATTGATCAAATGACCAAATTACTTAAAAATAAACTTCATGCTAACCACTTTCGTGGCGAATTATCAAAAAAAATCCCAAAAATTTTCTTTTTCTATCTTGTATTATTATTGATCAACATATAGTGACATAAAAATTATGTTGAGGTAAAATAAAATACCTCAACATAATTTTTATAAAATTTAAAAGTTTAAATAGTTAGAAAGATAAAAAAAAAAGTCGAACTATGAATTATGATAAGATTGAATGACACTTTTATCCTTTCAAATTATTATGTATTTAATTCTACAATAATTTCTAAAATGATAAAAGTGACATTAATTATTGACAAATTGAGTCAACTGAAAATTTCCGTTGACTACCTCTCAAAATTTCCAAAAGTCTATGTGCTGCTCACATCACATGTTAATTTAGTGAGGGTAATAACGTCAAACCACATATGTATATAGGTAGGAAATAAATAGGAATAACCTTATTTTCTTTTGGGTCGTCAAGTAGAAACCTAATCTAAATGGACTGTACCATACGAATGGGCCTATATAAAGTAGTCCACAAAAGTATCAAAGCCTTTTTCAAAGCCCCGTAGAGTTAGAGAGAGAACCAGAGAGAGAATGGCGAGCGAAGGAACAATAGTGGAAGCAAGCCGAGGAGCTGCGGCGGAGATACCAGTGGAGAAGCAACCCCACCGCCTGGAAAGAAAGTGGACGTTTTGGTTCGACAACCAGTCTAAGCCCAAAGCAGGCGCCGCTTGGGGCTCTTCCCTTCGCAAGGCCTTTACTTTCGAAACTGTCGAAGACTTCTGGTGGTACGTCTAATCTCCTCTCTCTCTCTCTCTCTCTCTATATATATATATATATATTTATACATTTATGTTTATATATACTTCTACATGTATTTGATCTGTTTCTAATCTAGATTTAACTGCTGGGTTTAGTTTCTTTTACTTTATTTTATCTCATTCTCTAATTTTATTGTTTCTGCAAGATTTTATGGTATCAGGTTAATAGGTTATGCTAATTTTGATATGTTATGCTTTTTGGGTTATTTTAGCATATTTCTGGAATTTCAGAATAATTGTTTTTTAACATGGGTAGATTTTGATTATCTTTAGCTGATGAAATTGTAGTTCAAGATTGGATTTTGTTTCACCCCTTTATTTACAATTCTATGATATTGACTATGGTAGTCTGAATTGTAAAAAGAATTGGAAAAGTTAAGACCGATTTTATATATGTATGAATTGAAGTTATGAATGTTGTTGCAGCTTGTATGATCAGGTATTCAGGCCGAGCAAATTGCCTGCAAATGCTGATTTTCATTTGTTTAAAGCTGGTATTGATCCCAAGTGGGAAGATCCCGAGTGTGCTAATGGAGGCAAATGGACTGCTATTAGTAGCAGAAAGGCCACCCTTGATACCATGTGGTTAGAAACTGTAAATATCTTGATCCTTCCCCAGTTTAATTTTGTCATCAATGTTTTGTGATTGTACATCTTTTTTTTTCAAATGATTTTGTTGGATTATTCATTAGTTGATTTTTTTGGGGGTAGCTAATGGCTTTAATTGGAGAGCAATTCGAGGAAGCTGATGAGATATGTGGTGTGGTTGTCAGTGTCCGTCCAAGACAGGATAAAATTGCTTTGTGGACTAAGAATGCAGCGAACGAAGCTGCTCAGGTTTTAACTTTTACTCTAATAAACAATGCTGATTTTTTACTATCTTTAAGCAGCACATATTTGCTAGTTACTTCCTTGTTCATTTGTTGGTTCTGTAGATACATAATTAGTTGCACTAAAGTTTATATGATTGCCTTCTGTAATTACATTTAAGCAAGTGAAATCTTTTTCACTTGTATGATATAAAGCGCCAAAGAATAGTTTTTCTTTTATGGAATGCTTAGCTTCTACAGTTAGTCAGTTACTTAATGTGAGAAAAGAATTTTCATAGAAGGATAAAATAGTAGGTAGATAAATTATGTGTGATGTGAGGATGCCGGATTTGCATTGTTAACTTTTTTTTCTGGAGTAGTTGTAGCTGTACAAACAACTTGTCTATTTTGCAGTTGTCATTTGTATTCATGGGCATGTCTGAGCCAATAATATGCTTTGCAAGCCTAAGAATTCTTTAAACTTGATTAAACATATTATGATTCATGAAAAGAGACTCAAAAGTTTTGGTGATTCTCTCCTGTGGGAGAGACAACTGGATAACTGAATTGTTGTGCCTTACAAAAATAAATGTTTTGTCAATTGGATGGATTTCTTCGATTTAGTAAAAAGCCATTTGTTGTTTTACTGGTCATCTCGACTCAAAACTGTTGCAGCAGGAGTATTTTTATTTTCCATCTTTTGTTGTTTGTTTATTTTTTTGGGGTTGGTGGGTGTAGAGGTTGAACTCTCTCCTTTTAATTCCAAGTCTCTATTTGCCCTCAACCTGTGGGCAATGTTGTATTCTGTTATTATTTTTCCCCAAGAATACACCAAAAGTCATTAGCTGTATGGACTTGTTCTTTGTCTACTATATGAATGATTTCGTCATGCATATAACAGAAGAAAGTTTGGGAAGAGACAATGAACTGGTGAGAATCCTTGCTGTAACTGCATAGTTGTTCACTTCCTTCTTCCAGTGTTCTCCTTTTCTTTTTTTAAGTAAATGAACAACCATCTCAAGGTATTAGGTGTTTGCGTCTGTAGGAACATAGGGGTGGGGTTATAGGGCCATAGGGGTAGGCCTTTTTACATGTTAAAACATTGTTTCCAAATGAATTGAGATATAGAAGGAGAATAAGATGAAATATGTTGAAGATTATGTATCACCCACATGATATGTAATATAAACTTGATGGAGATCAAAGATGTTATTTCTTAACAAAAATGAAAAAGATTATGTTGCATTCATAGAATCCCTCATATCCTTGGTTTGAATTGTAGCCAACAAGTCACAGGAATTTCACATGTAAATCCAAGTTCCTTGAACTGATATCTGGATAATTAAAAAAATATATAGTTATTTGTAAATTTCAGTCCTCTCTAGGATTGTAAATTTAGGGTTTTATTATTGAGAAGCAACTCTCTGGATGGTAAGAAAGTGACCCTATGGAAAGCTTAACTCATATTAGGAAAGTGTGAAGTCCAGGAGCTTTTAGTATGGCAGTAATATGATTTGGTAAATCACAGCTAATGGTCTACCGTCTATGCCAAATATAAATAAGAATTATTCATACCTGTTCATCTGTTGCCCTCCTGTTACCTATTCTGCTGTACGGTAGACAGGAAGACTTCAGTATACACCATCATACAGAATGTGATTCAGTAAGGTAGAAAAGAAGTGACATATTCTCTATCAGTTAACCGGGAAGAGACAAACTAGATTGTTAACAGCCAACAACATAGACAGACCAGATTATTTCTGTAACTTTTGCCAACAATCTTATGCTTATCTGGATCGTTGAAATATTTTCGTCATGTTAGCAATGACAAATTGATGTTTTTCTCTCCCAAAAGTGTATAAATTTCTTTAAATCCTGTGCACAATGTGATTAAATAAATTTAATTTGACTATTGTGATGTGTAGATGAGCATCGGAAGGAAGTGGAAGGAGGTTCTTGATGTTACTGATAAGATCTCATATAGCTTCCATGTAAAAATTCATTAAGCTTACTTTTTTTAGTATATTTTTAGAAAGCTGTGAACTTAGCTCGGTTCTAATGAGTTGTGCATTTGTTTATTTCATTGTTGCAGGATGATTCTAAGAGGGAGAGATCTGCAAAAAGTCGATATTTCGTCTAACTCAGTAATTGTCATTTCATCGTTTTGTTCCAAGCTTTCTACTTTCAATCCTCAGATTGTAATGATCCCAAAATGGATCACATTTTTAAATTTAAATTCCGCATGTACTGCTTTTTTGTAGAAATACTTTACCTGTGAGATTTTTCTTTGAATGTACTTGTTAATTCTTATATTTAAAATTGAGTAATATAATGCTGTTTGTTGTTGACCTTTTTGCAATCAGCTTTTACTCTGATAAGAAATATAACTACTATCAAATACTCCCACACTCCTCTGCAAACTGCACAAGATTGTGCCATCTTTTAAGTTTACCAAAACTTCTATATAGTTTGAACTTTGAAGCCAACTCTTCAAGGAAATAGTTAGTATTAAGACAACTAGGGACTCGAGTCCAAGCAAAGTTACCCTTGTTCTCTATCTCTTTTTAAAAGATATCTTGTAGCACTTAGATAGTTTGTACTAAGAAGAATACAAAATATAGTTCACCCTGAATGATCCAACCCATGCTGAAATACTGAGAAACTAGATTGTAAATTTTTGTTCCTTCCCCCTTTTGGAACTAGGTATACCAGAACAGAGTATTGACTGAGATAGTGCCTAATAAATTGAATCGACCCTAGTAAATTCTATTTTGTCTTAATCCTGTCTTGAATTATGAGGTGAATATGAAACATTCCTTAGTATAACTGGAAACCTAGATGAAGAGAAGAGTGTGTATACATATGGAACTCCTCAATATATACTAGCTGGTACAAACTTTGAATTATATTCTCTCAGCTGAAATCAGGCTAGGAATCCAAGTCTCTCTCCATTCTTCTTTGCTAGTCGGATTAGTCCTTGTCGTTGTTTTGCATCTGCCCCTATCGCCTTGCAGAATTCATTAATTACCTGAAAGTATTTTTTGTAAAATGAGTGGATTTAAGTTGAAATATTGCAGTTACTTGTATTAGTTGTAGTATGAGGATAGAGCTCTTCTAGGTGGACATGAAAATTGGACACGAGTGTATTTGAATTTCACATATTTTGTATTTTTACCCACCATGGTCAAAATACAAATAAGTCAGGAAAAGATAGATATGCACAGAGGTGTTAGGGTACCTGAGAGTGTAGAGCAATTGCCTTTCCTCTAAGCTTGTTGAACCTTTTCTTGCCAACTATGTTCCGCGTCAGGACAACAGCTGGTGCGAAAATACCTTTTCCTTCATTAACATTTTTCATCATGGGCTGCGATCGCACTGGCTTTCTGACGGGTACTTGTGTTGGCACTGACTTGACTAGCCTGGTGTAATCTTCAGCTGCTATGGAAGTTCCCCAACTTCCATTAAAAGAAGAATACAATCCTACTCCTGGTTTAATCCCGATTGCTGAAACTGAAGTTGCTGCCATTACTATTTCTTTTTTTCCTGCCTGCTTGCTGGTAGCTTAGCACTTGTAGTTTTTGGTGGAGGAGGTTCTTGTAATAACTTGTGCTTAATGTTTTTAAAAATAAATTAGTTTCTCTGTTTCTAGTTCCTTGTTATCTAGTGATGATTTTTTGATGTAGGTATAATAAGAACCTTTGGTTATTTATTGGATGGTATTGTATAGGACTGGACTGAGGAGGAAAAGTTGAGTGGGGAGGCCTTAAGAGCCACACGTACTGGTGGCTTCATAATTAAAGTTTGATTTTTTTTCTAAATTTTTTAGGTTCAACAAACAGGGTCTTGTCCTATGGTCCCGTCTTGTTGGATTGGTTATCATAAAGCCCTTGTGACAGCATGTGAACCTTTTATTGCAGATGGATGGTATAATATAGGAATCAAAATTTCAAATACTCCTTCCTTCAAAATTATAGATATATTTTTTAAAAAAATGACTTTTAAATAATAATAAAAGAAATGGCATATAAAAAAAATTATATCGCTTTACAATCCAAAAATTAAATGTATTCTGAACAACTAGCGAACACTAAATATATTTTTCAAAATAGTCATAATCAAATTAATAACAGAATATGTGTAACCAAAGCAAACAAAGGGCCGCTCAAAATGACTCAAATTCGAATTGTATTTAAAAAATTTTACTCATATTCGACTAGATTTGATATTTATTACTCGAATTCGATCCGACTTGGATCGAATTATATTCAAACTACTCGCGATCTTCAAATTCAAGCTCGAATTCGAGTCTCCACATAATAACTAGTTTTATAATAAATATAATTATAAATTGAATTTGTTATTTTACTTAAAAATGAGAAAATATATTTACTATTACACTTTACAAATATAAAATTATAATTAAAAACAAAACAATAATAATTAATTATCCTAATTTGATTTAAATTTGTATATATTATAAGAGAATGTATCAATCATCTAATCGAATATGTATCAATCGAGTATGTATCGAATTACAATCAAGAATTCGAGTAGTTTGAATCTTAATCGAGTCAAGTATAACCTTGCTCAGATTTTACTCATATTTTTATTAGAATTATTTTTAATTCTCAGATTTGAATCATATTATTAACGAATTCCGAGTCTCGCTCGTATTTTCGAGTCGAGCCCGAACTGTTTGGCTCATTTATAGCCTTACCAAGTAGGCTCGTTTACGGCCTTACCCAGTAGGCTCGTTTAATTCCTTAACAAAAATGTGTTTGCAATTTGTGCGTCCAAAATAACAACTTTTGTTTTAGGGTTCTTTACACTACTATACAACAATTAGAAAGTAACTACAAGATTAGTGCATCCACAAAATAATTACAAAATTAGTGCAACACAAATTGGTTACCTTCAATTCAGGTACTGACTCATAGTTACCACACATTCATAGATTGGTTACCTTCATATAAGTGTTTGGTTACCTAGGTTTAATTGTTCAGTCTTTAATTGGTCACCACGTCATGATACTCAGTGATTTGATTATAAACTGAATGCAAACAATGTGTTTCAGATTTATGGTTACTAATTAGATATATTTTGGTTACTGTATAATGTTGATTTGGTCACCATTCACAATATTGTATTATTTTAATGCTTCAGTTGTACTTTATTTTATGATAAAAAAAGGTCTGATATAGTACATCAGCAAAAAAAGTGTAACTACAAAAACATCTGGATGTTTACTATGAGTAGCCAATAACCAAACATATGATAACATTTTTATTGATGTAAGGTAATTGAGATTGTGTTACACAATATTAATAATATTTTGCTTTTTCTTCTTCTTACATTAAGTAAGAGGAAAACCATACGACTACTCTCTAATTCCATCGTGATTTAACAAGATAAAGAAAATAAATACATGTAACACTTGGTAACTGTTCTGAAATTTTTTTATGACTATTTGGTTACTCACAAAAACTAAAATGGTTACATGTGTATGAAGGTTTGACTACCAACTGCACCATATTCAAAATAATTTTATTTTTAAAAGGTTATTTATAAGTAACCAACATGATGAAGTTCTGTCACTCACTAATACGCATTTGGTTACCTCTAAAGGAAACAGTCCAAAAATTCCAATATGAACAAACAAACAATGTCAAATTACTGGTAATAGAATCAAAGATCAATCAACAATATCCAACTATATAAGCACTGGTAACCAAAACACAATCAACAAGTTTCTAAAACCAATTTAATCAACCTCTATATTGTCAAAAAGTACCTAATAACCAAATCAGAATATAATAATAACCAAACGAAGCAGCGATGACGACCACAAATAAACCAAACGAAGCAGCGGCGTCTAGAAACTTATATTAGAAACAAAGCCGTGCTGAGTTCATTTAGGGATTATCAACAGACAATCCATGCTAGTTGTTCCAGCTGCAGTGCTGTTATCCGCAGCTGCTGGCGACGGCCGACGCATTGGGCTACTTCTTATTCTGCTTTCCGACGACAATTGTGACGCCCCCAAAATAGCTATACAACACCTATTTGAGTCGCCAAATACATGGTACAGAAAGCAAACTACAACTTCAATAATACAATTGTCGTGCAAAATACGACAACACATACTGTGAGTTTAAAATACAAATATCGTCTTCTAGATAATATCCACACTCAAATAAGTCCTTATTACAATTATTCAAACACTATTTTACAGAAATAGTGAGAACTGCTAAAACATCTTTCTAGAACCATCAATCCATACCCCGACTAGATCCTGCTATGTTCTCACCTCCTGAGAAGAAAAATGGAACGAAAAAGAAAAGGGTGAGCTCAACTAGCCCAGTAAAGAATATTATGACTAAGATAATATACAACAAATTATCATTAGTCTTCAACAGGAAAAAATCTGATAGAATATAATAGACAACAAGTTTTAGATCAACAAATGCAGCGGAAACAACAATCCATTAGAAGAGTCACGTAGAGAATGAATTCCACTATCTTCTAAGATTTAAAAGTCCATCATCAATATTTTATCCCTGTAACAACAATCAATATACATCTTTAATCGAATATTCATCTTTGGACTACAGGCCAAAGATATTCATTTGTATCACCAGTTGGTCATGTTCATCTCAACACCTGTTCATCTTTGCACTACGGGCCAAAGATATTCATCAGTTAATCATTCATCTTTGCACTACAGGCCAAAGATATTCAATAATATCATCATTAAGGACTGAATATGATGAAAAATATTTTAGAGAACGAATCTAGTGAGACAGAAGGACAAATATTAGGGATTCGCGTTACAGTTCATCCAAGATCACTAATACTTCATAATAACCAATTTTGAAGCAGAATCCAAAAATAAAGATCAAAACATGGATACAATCAAAGATAGTAACCATAATAGACATCTTGGACAAAAGGAAAAATTTTCATTTTTCGATGAATAGTGTTGTATTCGTGAATAGTGTCGTATACATGAATAGTGTCGTATACGTAAATAGTAACCCCGATACAAAAAGTTCTAAATTTGATTAAAAAGTTCAAATCAATATTTCGGCATAATGATATTGAAGAAAATAATATCATTTAAGAAGAAAATAACATCCCTTACCTCAAAGAAACAGTACTTCGGAATGAAAGGTCGAAAGTGATGCTGAATGAAACTTGTACTAAACAGCAACTCTCAAAGTATCTAAATACTCACAAAATACGCTCGATAATATAGAGAGAGAAAGAGAGAAAGCTTATGTTTCTGGTGTGATTTTCAATTCTAACTTAGCCCTGTATTTATAGGAAAATGTTAGCACGCTGAAGCAGACTTGACCTGCTACATGATGACTTTACCTGCTACTATTGCCACCCACCACATTTGAAATAAAATTCAGCATATTTCTTCACCAACCACAAATGAGGCCCACTCAATTCTAGAATTTTTCACCAAAATCATTTATAAACCTAATTTTCGAACCAGTCACCTCTTAAAATTGATGGACTTTTAATTCTTAGAAGATAGTAGAATTCATTCTCTACGTGACTCTTCTAATGGATTGTTATTTCCGCTGTATTTGTTGATCTAAAACTTGTTGTCTATTATATTCTATCAGATTTTTCTTCGTTGAAGACTAATGATAATTTGTTGTATATTATCTTAGTCATAATATTATTTACTGGGCTAGTTGAGCTCACCCTTTTCCTTTTTATTCCATTTTTTTTCTCAGGAGGTGAGAACATAACAAGATCTAGTCGGGGTATTGATTCATGGTTCTAGAAAGATGTTTTAGCAGTCCTCACTATTTCTGTAAAATAGTATTTGAATAATTATAATGAGGACATAATTGAGTGTGGATATTGTCTAGAAGATAATATTTGTATTTTAAACTCACAGTATGTGTTGTCGTATTTTGCACGACAATTGTATTATTGAAGTTGTAGTCTACTTTCTGTACCATGTATTTGGCGACTAAAAATGGGTGTTGTATACCTATTTTGGGGGCGTCACATAAGAGATGAATCAAAACTAGAAGATGAATCCTTTAGTAAAGTTTCTTCAAACCTAGAAGCTCTTTCCACCGACTCGAACACCTCGGAGCCTTCGGCGAGAACAGATACAGATCCATACCGAAAATCTCACTCATTTGCCACATCAGTGAAAATAAAATATTTTATTTTGTAAATAAAATGTTGAAAATGTATTAATTCTGTAATATTTTTTTAATGCACTTTTATTATAATTTTTTCTAAAAATGTACCAGTAAGTGTAAATAACTCTTTGTTTTAAGATAAACTAAAATGTATGTTTTTTGAAAAATTAATTCTTAAGTTGAGTGTGCACCAAGAAAAGGATAATGAGCGAAGATTTATTCTTAATAGATAAAATAAACAAAAAGAATAGAGTAGATATGTTTATCAATTCTTTGATGTTACAAAGAAAATTTTTCTATCACTTATAAATAAACAATGTTACGGACACTAATTATACACAAAAAATTGTATACACTGGTATTAGACCTGGCAATTTAGGCCCAGGCCCACGGGCCGGTCTGCCCTTATAAACATGGGCCATGGGTTGTAAGTTTTTAACTCACCTGGCAAACGGGCGGACGATCGCGGACCGGGCCAAAATGATCCGGGTTTTGACGGGCCGTAAAATGTAAGTCTAAAGCCCGCGGGTTCACGGCCGGGCCGAGTCAACCCGCGACCCGAGGGTGTTTTATGCATATTTTTTGGGCCCAAAGTGAACGGACCTACCCGGTCTTTGAACGGGCCGGTCCAAAAAGGCCCGAATTTCTGTGGGCCAAAAAATACGGCCTAAAGCCCGCTTTTTTGGCGGGCCGTCCCGTTTGCCAGGTCTATAATTTCAGCACAGAAGAATGTGGGCCATTTTGGCCCGGCTTGTGGCCCGCGACTTATTTTTTTTAAAAAAATAAAATGTTGCTACTTGTGGGTTATGAGGCTTGAACACGACTTGTAAATAAATAAATAAGTGTTCAAACCAACTAAGCTACAATAATTATTTGTTTTCAATGCAATCTTTAATATATATTTTTTTTTACTTTTGTTCAACCGAGCACTTGTTTTGATCATCATTGTTCTTTAGGAGGGTATATTCAATTAAGACTTTTAAAGACTTTTAAAGTTTGGTTATATTCAATCAAGACATTTAAAGAGTTTATAAAAATTTAGTGGTATTCAATTATAACTTTTGTGATGTCTTTAAAAGTTAGGTGGTATTGAATTAAGACTTTTATAAAGTCAATAAAAGTATTTTGGTATTCAAAAAGTCATTAATTTTTCAGATTTCTATTAAATGGTAGGGTTTGACAAACTTTAGGAGAAAAGTTATAACTATCAACTCATATCCAAAGTCTAGCCTCATCTCTAAAGACTTCTAAAGACTTCCAAATATTAAACACAACGGTAAAAATTCAAATCGCCAGTAAAAAAATTGCAAAGAGATTTTATGGAAAATTCAAAAGTTGTAAAACTCTCCGATAAATTTTTAACTTAAAATGAATATAAATTAATCTAATTTTAGAAAATATAATTATTAAAATTATAAACCATTTATATTTTTTTTACTAAAATTATTAAAAATTAGATAAATTACAGAAACTTTTATTATAGGAATATCTCGTTATGACTTTGAAAAATCAAACAGTAAATTTTGATTTTTACTATTATATATATATATATATTATAGATATAGTATATGATATATACGAATCTTGATAAATTCTAAAACTCATCAAAATTTAAAAAAAATAATTAAAAGATGATAACGGTCGACTGTTAAAAAATTAGTTACGTAACATTTTAATTAATTAATTTTTAACATCATAAATAAATTAAAAATTCACATAATTATTTTTTTAACGGTCAATTTTGGTTCATTAACAACTATTAATAATTTTAAGAAAAAAAATCTCTCTAACAATTTTGTCTGTGGCTTACCAGCGACTAAAAATCTCAATGGTAAATTTTTTATAACTTGGTGGCAATTTACTCACATTTATGAAGTTTTGCGATCATATAGATTTTTATTGTCATATTATTTTGTGAAAACAGAGTTTGATATTCATACTAAAAAATCGTACACATATATAGTATATATAGTTCAATGAAAAGTGACTTAATTTTTGTGTTGCGTATGTAGCTTCTAAAATTTTATTCGTATTCGAGTATCCAAATTTATCTTGAAATGAGTAAAATAATATGAATGCTTTCAGCATATATAAAATCTCATGCCACAATAATTTAATGAAATAATGAAATTTTTTGTAGTTCATGGAAAAATAGTGAGAGGTTGTATGCATGGGTTAATTAACAATTAATATAAGCTACAAGATATATTAGAAGTATACAAAACTCTATCAAAATCTTGGTAAAAAGTCTATTAAAGTCTGTCACTTATTTCATGGAGTATAAAAGTCATTTTAAAAAAATCTTTAAAGTCTTTAAAAATCTTAATTGAATACACCCCTCTTAGTCTTTCATGTCCCATGCTGCAGTGATTCAAATTCGAGTTGTTGCCTTTTATTTTTATATATTTTTTTATTGCATTTTATTTTTCTTTTTAATATATATCTATCTATACAAAACACAAATGATTTTGAAAAAATTAAGTTTCCCGCTCAAGCTATTAAAAGATCGGGACCGTTAAAAACTTGGGATAAATCTAACCGTTCAATACTAATCTATCTAATAAAATACAAATGATTTAGAATTTTTCGTTCACTCAATAAATCATCTGGGTCGTTCAAAATTTGAGATAAATTCCACAGTTCATACACTACCGGAGGCACGGGACCCAGCTAGTATATATATATATATATATATATATATATATATATATTAAAAACTATATGACATGCTGCTACTGAAGCTTTGCATTCAACTTTAATTCTAGGAATCTCTGTGAGAAGCGCCAGTGTAATTCTAACCAATGGTACTAGTTCTAACTCTCTACCCATATAGATATAAAAAACCAAATGTACTAGTAACCAAGCAAAATTAAGGGACTGTAACAATCTCTATGAGTAGCCATGCAACATATAGAAATGTAACTCACTGGCGGGACTGTAACAATCTCATGATTCATAGATTTTTATTGGAAAATAATGTACTGCTCTTTTTTACCTCTTTATTTCTTCAATCTCTGTTAGTAACCATGCAAAATTTCAGAGTAAACAACTATCATAAAAACTAATCATGTAGACATGTAGTTAATATAGGTAATTAATTAATCGTATTTGTTTGAATTATTATTTATTAATAATTATTTTATTATTTTTAATATTTATTATTATTATTATTTCTGGTGTAGCAAGATTTTGCAAAAAAATAATAACCATGTATTTATATATGTATCCAAATTACACCTAAAATACCATATTTTATAAAAATTCCTGTTGGAATAAATACTATACATTTTTTGAGAGTCACATTAAAAAAAAAAAAAAAATCGGACCAGTTCAATTTTCCTGTCCTCTACACCTGTCTGCGGCGTAGAAGGACTCAAAATCCGTTGAACTTGTTGGAAGGGGACGGTTGAAATGGAAAATGAGCTTTGAAATTGCAAAATGGACGTTGAGATGAACAAAAGGCCACCATTAAACAACAAAATTTTCCTATAAATTCTAGTTTTCTCATATCATTCCCCACCTAAAAAAAATGTCTCACTCTTCTCATTCCTAGTTTTCTTTTTTCACCCTCATATCATTGATCCCCCACCTCCAATTTTTAATTTTCAAGTCAATCAACACTACAATTCTCAACCACCACCACAATGCAAAAAAATTGTAATCAACAAAGTGAAAGGAATTCAAATTGGACTAAACAAGAAGATGAAGTATTATGTGAAACATGGGTACGAGTGTCAGAAAATCCTATCACAAGCACGGATCAAACGCGACTGAATTTGTGGGAAAATATTTTGGATGAATTCAAAATCGTATTAGGTACTAGCACAGACCGTCCCAACAAGAGTTTATCCAATCGTTGGTCAATCCTTCAAAGGGAGTTCAACAAATATACTGCATGTGCACGTAGCTCCAACAAGCGGATTTAACATGGAAAATACTGTAAGACCCCAACATTTATGAATAAAGATGATTTTTTTATAAATAACAATTTTTCTATAATGTTATAGTTGTGGATAATATTTATAAATTTTGCAAAGTACGCAAGTTGTTATATAATATTATTGGTCGGGGAATATTCGTTTTAACAGGGAATATTCGTACGACGGCACAATCATTGGTGGACCCCACAACGGAATTATTGTCGGATTGAGAAAACGATAAAAATATTTTTTATGAAAATAACGGCGGAAGTTTTACCGTTAACTGTTGAAACACCCGGTGTTAAAATTACAGTAATACGCGTGGTTGCATAGTAGCACGCGGTATTGATTATTGATGCTTACGTGAGAAGTCACTCAGTTTTGTTCAATTATTGCTACAGTAATTGTTGCATAGTATCTCCCGTTATTTGATTCAATTATTGTCGATATTTTATATATTATTAAATCAATAATTGAGATAATAAAGTTATTAATATTATTATTTGCAATATTAACGATGTTTAGAAGTTCTGGCAATGAGAGGTTTGTTCACCTAATTGCGCGCCAATAGGGTGAAATTCTTATTGGAAAGACCCCTCTTTCCTAGGAACGACCTGGTCGATTAATAGTGCGAATTATAATAATGATGATAAATGTTGTTAAAAATATTGAGGGGATTTTTATGTAGTATTTGTTGTATTTTATGGACCCACATTTACCCATTTTTCAAAATAATTAGTAGAAAATTATTTTATTTATATAATAAACGATGGGACCCACATGTGATGATGACATATGGTGGGTGGAGGACTTTTGAAGGGAAGATTCTATCAAATGTTCACGGGTGGAAAATGGTGGAGAAAGGAAGTTGCTTTACAAAGAAGTAATTAATATTATATATATATATATATATATGTGTATTTTAATTTTTGCTTTGTTCTTATTGGTTGGATGATTGACAATTTGCATATGTGGGTTACAAAAAATTTCATCCGTAATTGTATAACTGTTGCATCCGTGAGAAAAATCCTTACACAGTGCCTTTCTATTCTCCTATAAATAGAAGCGCATTTCTTCATTATTTCTTACGAATTCACTGAAACTCTAGAGAGAGAAAATTATAGAAAGAAAGAAGAAGAGAAGTCTGCTACCTCACTTTTTCTATATCTAGTTTCTTCTAAGGTAACGGGTGTTATTTCTTTCGTATTCATGAAGAGAACTTCTGTTATTCCATTCTTTATTATTCTGTTGGAATAACCTGTATACGCGGACTACCCTATACTTGGTGAAATTCTTTTGTTATTCCATTCTTTATTATTATGTTGGAATAACTTGTCTATGCGAAGTACCGCATACATGGTGAAATTCTTCTGTTATTCCATTCTTTATTATTATGTTGGAATAATCTGTCTATGCGAAGTACCGCATACATGGTGAAATTCTTCTGTTATTCCATCCTTTATTATTCCGTTGGAACATCCTGTTTGTGCGTTTACGCATGACCTGGTTCCGTTATTTATTATTCTGTTGGAATATCCTGTCTGTACGTTTACGCATGACCTGGTTCCGTTATTTATTATTCTGCTGGAATAACCTGTCTGTGCAGTCTATCGCATGCCTGGTGATTTCTTTTGTTATTCCATTCTTTATTATACTCAGTTGGTTAAAGTTTTGACTTCTATGCTCTATGAAATTAGTGGAATATTCTTGATATTTGCGCTTCATCCATTATCTTTTCATGGAAATATTTTTTTGAGCATTCTTGAATTTTACTCCACAAAGAAGTATCATGTTGACAATTTGGACGTTATTGATTCCTGGATAAATTAATTCTTAAACTTGTTTTTATTGAATTATTATGTCATTGTCATCACCCTCATGTTTATATTATGTTGAAAGTCATCTGTGGTCTGTAGTGCATAGATGGACTTGGTATGATTATGACCAGCGATTTTTTGGTATAATCATGACCGTAATATTACAAATGATGTGGTAAAAGTCCTCATTGGCCCGTAGTGTATTGATGGACAGTTGTTGGTATGATCATGACAATTGATGAATACACGAATATCTATGGCCCGTAGTGCATGGATAATTTGTGGTTGTGATACTAATGAATATCCTTGGCCGTAGTGCAGGGATGATGTGGATTATTTATTAAGCTGAGTCTCAGCGATAAAAATGATGAAAAATCTTTTAAATCATAGAAGATAGTAGATTTTATCCTCTACTTGACTCTTTTAATGGATTGTTTGTTCCGCTGCAGTTAAACTTGATGTTTGTTATATTGTATTAGTTTAACACGATTGAAGGCAGAGGATAATTTATTCTGCATTATCTTAGTCATAATATTTCTTACTGGGCTAGTTGAGCTCACCCTTTTGCTTTCATTGTTCTCTTCAGGAAATGAGAACGTAGCAGGGACTAGTCGGGGAACGGAGTGACGGACCAGAGGATAGCATTAGTAGTCATCACTATTCTATAAAATAATGTGTTAATAAATGTATTGAGGACTTATTTTGAGTTTAAATATTGTCTAGAAGACAATATTTGTATTAAAACTCACAGCTTGTGTTGTATATTTAAGATTGTAGTTGTATTTCATACCATGTATTTGGCGACTCAGAATAGGTGATGTATACATATTTTAGGAGCGTCACAAATACATTAAGTTATTACGTGATTTTTTTATTCATACATGACTAAATAAAGTGGTTGTGCTTACTTTTTTATTTTTTTTTATTTTTTTTAGATTGAAGCTTACAATCAAACATTTTTTGGAATCCACAAGCATCAATTTAAGTATTTTGATTGTTGGTTAATTCTTAAAGATTGTGTAAAATGGTTCAAATAAACTAAAGACCAAGAGGAGAAGCAACGAATAATTAAGCATAGGAAAAGAGCTAGTTTGAATTTGGATGTTGATGCCACTGAAAAATCATCCAATGCATCTACTCCAATGACACCAGTTTCGGCCACAACCTCAATTAACCTTAACTATCATCTTTTGAATAGAAACGTTCTTTTGGATGAAGTACTCTTCATATGTTTCAACGTCTTTTAAAATGCGAAGAAATTACTCTCGTCGCATCCGGTATCGACGGTGAAAGTAATTAACTGAATAAGTAGAATTTTTATCGAAGTAGTCTTTCCATATTTGTTGATGGCTTCCTTCTCAGTTTACAATGAATATATTGTCTCGTATTTGATTGTGAGTGTACTGCTAGCAATCGCGTCGCCGGCAACAAATTCATCATCATTTGCACTCGTGTATTATAACGGTGGAAAATCGTCTCGTGCTCCTCATCGAATGAGCTCTCATTGCATAGAGAGCTTGATGATGTAGAAGAACTAGTCTCGTTCATAAAAATAAATCGAGATGACGAAGCCATTAGATTATTGAAAATATAAGATGAAAAGAGAATAATTTATGAAAGTTTATGGTTTAAAGAAGTATGAAGTGGTGTTTATATAATGAATTATAAATATTATCGTTGGAATATTACAGTTGAAGTGTTGATATTACCGTTGGAGTATTGTGTGTTGTGGGGATGGTCTCATCTTTTTAGTTGATTACTTTTTGGTTGATTGGTGTGGAAGTGTTATTAAACACTTCCACTACAATAAATAAACTTTTAATAATTTTATATTTACTGTAGTATTAAATATTTGAGAGGCTTGCCACGTCATTCATGAGCCCTTATTTAGCATCAATTTCCGAGCGTCTTCAATGGAGATGCTCTAAGTTTTGGACCTAATGGATTACTTCCTTAAATTTGTCACTAGATACACCTAAATAAGGAGCAAAAACACCTAACATTGTTATACCCAAAGTGAAATGCTTATAATTATCTACTTTTTGTCAATAAGGCCGATTTTAACTAGGTAGAAAGATACTCTCTCCGTTCCTTAATATAAGTTATTTTAAAAAATATTTTTATTTATAAATATAAGTCGTTTGAGAATTTCAAATAAGAGCTTAGTTTCCAATATTACTCAAAGTAGTAAATATAACTTTGGTTCTCTCATTATTTTTTGCCCACTAAATAACACTCTTCTTCCAATATAAAGGTAATATAGACAATTGATAGTATATTTAATGTTATATAATTATTTTCTTAATACTTGTACACAACTCTAAAATGGCTTATATTAAAAAACAGAGGGAGTAGTTAATTATACACTTCACTTTATTCCAAGTATTTCACCTTTTACCTTTAAATGTGAAACTATTGACTTGTAAAAATAATTTACTCCTAGTATAACTTAAAAAACTTAACTTCACAAGGCACCATAATACAAATGAAGTTCTTTACCTTAAAAAAAATTGATAAATAAAAGAATTGAATTACTTCAAGATATTTTATCTTTTACTAACAATGTTATATTTTAAGAAATTATTACTTTCACATGAATTTTCGATATTTTTACATGGTCTCTTCTCAATTCACTTTCTTCTTATAAAAATTTATGTAGAAATATAAAAAACACATGTGAAAATACCAATTTACTAGATTAACTAACTTAATTGGTATTTGATTGCATCTTAATTTATTTTAAGAACTTATTTCTTAATGCATCTTAACAATTCACATATTTGTATTAAGAGGTTCTCTGAATAATTTATTCATATTTTAATTATTCAGATGAACTCTTAATACAAACTAGTTGATAGCCCGTGCAATGCACAGGCTAGTTTGAGTAATAAATTGTATAATTTAATAATACGATCGTGCTCGAAATTAAAGACGTTATATGTTATAACAAATATGTAAATATAAAATTATAAATATATAAATAATTGTGAAATTGTTATTTACACAACTGGAAATGAATACACACCTGAAGATTTTTATATACAACTAGTTCATAACATAAATTTCAAATACTCGGTACGAATTCACAACAAAATTCTTTTAAATTGAACATCAAGATTACAAACGCTATCAAACCCAACGCAACCAATTTACATCCTGAAATTTAAACACCATATAAAAATACAATATTATATCTTCCAAAGATTTAAACTCCCATTGGTCTGGTGAACTTCTTTTCGATTTGCTATCTTGGAATTGAGTTCTTCATAAAATAAAGCAATGTACCATTTTTTACTTCATAACAATGTAGTATCCAATTTTCTCTCACTTGTACTCTTGGTAGGAACATAAAGAAAAAGAAAAAGATATAAACCATACCATGACTTCTATCATAAACATGTAAAGACTAACTTTTAGAAACATAAAAGGGCACCATGAACCCAACAAACTGCAGTTGTTTGGGTTTATAAAATACTATATCAATTTCTACAAATTGCATAAAGTATATAGATTATAAAGTTGTAATAATTTATTTATTAGTAATGTATGTTATTATGAATATCAATTTCTACAAATTGCATAAGGAAGAGTACAATTTGTCCAACCTTTAATGTGTTGCAGAGACTTGGGAGGAGAAACAATATGCTCCTGAGATCTGCACTCGGAAGCCGGGAATATGGCTTGTCTTATTTTGAAGAGAATAATATATATAGCAAAACTAAACATCTAATTATACCACATAATCAAAAGTTAAATGACCCAAAAAAGTGTCATTATTCCTAACCACCCTTGTATAAGTTTTTCATTTTGCATAAAAATATAGCACAAAAAAATAGCAATTACTGAAAGTAAAGTCAGAGTTTGATTTCCATTTATCGTTGTGTTCATTAGTCTATCTACATAACTTAAACCCAAGACAAAACATGAACCTAAAATAAATTAACTAACATAATACAAAATAAACCACAAATTCACAATTAAACAGGAAATAATTGAGAAAGGTGTAGCTTAAGTAATCATCACATTAATTGTAACAACTCTTCAATAAAATAATAGTTCCCATTTCTCAAAATCTCGTAAAAAGCAAGCAAATTGATCTCAAAGATAAAAAAAATCAACTTTATAGGATCAATCTTAATGACATTGCCTTGATTATCCTTAAACCGCGATTCTTTAGGCCAATCACAAAAGTCTGCCACAAAAAAAAAACCATCCCAAGATCACCAATCAAATTCAAGCCCTAGAATACTCATTCAATTTCCAAAATTATTCTAAATATCAAAAAACCCACTAAAAACACATCAAATACAAAACCCAATATGATAAATCTTTCATATATCTATGAAGTATAATTTGGTGAGATTGAATAAAACCTTCTATATCAATTCACTGTCGCTTCCATCATCATCTTTAGTATCAGTACTGTAATATGATTCCTTAGCACTAATATTGAGTCATTTTTGCATAACTCCTCTAGCCCATAAGAGTTGCAGACAGGTGCAAACCAACGAACATAATTCAGCTCAATTTGATAATTTAGAGTCTGCTGATACACAATCATAGCCAATAGATGATCTAACTCAAATTAATGATAATATATATATATATATATATATATATATAATGCTTGACTACATACAATAATTGTTTAATAATGCATTTGTGTAGGCTTATTTATAAAATTAAAATTGTAATTGATCATCTTAATTTATATGAAAATATTCTTCAAACATTAATTAAGCTCAACAACTTTATCCAAATAAGGTAGTAACTTTATCCAAATAAGGTTTCTTCTCCTAATTAAACAAATATATGTTCAAATAATCAAAACACCATCAAAAGATAATAAGTTTTATGGTTTACAGTTTCAAATTATCACTCACTTCATCAGTCATAGACTTTCATTTGTTAGCACCTTGCTTTCCAACCTATTTTGAAAAATATAATAAACATTAAGAGGGAAAAATCAGCAATTTCTGCGCAGCTTTTCAATAAATGTGTCTAAGCAAGCAGATTCCCACGGAGAAATCAATATGTTGTGTTTGTTTTATAAATAAAATCAATATCAATAAGTAAACCAAATAAAATACAAACAATAGTTCAACACCCAAATTAAAAGTTACAATAACTTTATGACCTGCTCCATATCATTTAATTTGTGATGCCCCCAAAATAGGTATACATCACCCATCTTGAGTCGCCAAATACATGGTACAAAATTTAAATACAACTAAATTATACAACAGTCGTGTATAGTACGAAAAAAATACATGCTGTGAGTTTTAATACAAATATTGTCTTCTAGACAATATCCACTCTTAGAAAAAGTCCTCATTATATTTATTGTCACACTATTTAACAGAATATTGAGGACTACTAGCTAATACTATCATCCGGACCATCACTCCGTTCCCCGACTCATCCCAGCTACGTTCTCATTTTCTGAAGAGAACAGTGAAAGAAAGGATGAGCTCAACTAGCCCAGCAAGAAATATTATGACTAAGATAATGCAGAATAAATTATCATTAGCCTTCAACAATGTTAAACTGATAAAATACAATAGACATCAAGTTTAACTGCAGCGGATCAAGCAATCCATTAAAAGAGTCAAGTAGAGAATAAAATCTACTATCTTCTATGATTTAAAAGGTTTTTCATTATTTTTATCGCTGAGACTCAGCTTAATATATAATCCACATCATCCCTGCACTACGGCCAAGGATATTCATTAGTATCACAACCATAAATTATCCATGCACTACGAGCCAGGGATATTCGTGTATTCATCAATTGTCATGATCATGCCAACAACTGTCCATCAATGCACTACGGGCCAATGAGGACTTTTACCGCATCATTTGTAATATTACGGTCATGATTATACCGAAAAATCCCTGGTCATAATCATACCAAGTCCATCTATGCAATACAGGCCACAAATGACTTTCAACAAAATATAAACATGAGGATGATGACAATGACATAATAATTCAATAAAAACAAGTTTAAGAATTAATTTATCCAGGAATCAATAACGTCCAAATTGTCGACATGATACTGCTTTGTAGAGTAAAATTCAAGAATGCTCAGAAGAATATTTCTATGAAAGATATTGGATGAAGCGCAAATATCAAGGATATTCCACTAATTTCATGGAGTATAGAAGTCAAAACTTTAACCAACTGAGTATAATAAAGAATGGAATAACAAAAGAAATCACCATGCATGCGGTACTTCGCATAGACTGGTTATTCTAACAGAATAATAATAACGGAACAAGGTCAGGTGAAATTCACACCGACAAGATGTTCCAACATAATAATAAGTGCAGAATAATAAATAATGAAACCAGGTCCGGTGTAAAACACACAGACAGGATATTCCGACAGAATAATAAAGACTGAATAATAAATAATGGAACCAGGTCCGGTGTAAAACACACAGACAGGATATTCCAACAGAATAATAAAGACAGAATAATAGAAGAATGTCACCAAGTATAGGGTAGACCGCGTATACATGTTATTCCAACAGAATAATAAGAAATGGAATAACAACAGTTCTCTTCATGAATAAAAAAGAATAACACCCCTTACCGTAAAAGAACTAGATATAAGAGTAGGGAAGTAGCAGAATACTTTTCTATAGTTTCTCTATAATTTATCTCTCTGGAGTTTCAGTGAATTTGTAAAAAATAATGAAGGAATGAACTTCTATTTATAGGAGAATGGAAGTGTACTGTTTATGAATGAATTATTTCTGCAGAATTATTTCTTCAACCAAATACAATAAAGTCAATCAACTAACCAATAAAATCACAACAAAAATTAAAATATAATACATATATATAAACACAAGTTTTCAACTTATATATATCAATATTATATATACATCACTTAATTTTTCTCCCCCATAACCAACATCTATCCCCCACCCACCTAATAATCAAATTCACTACACTCTTACACATCACTATCACACTACCACTTTTCCACCATTTTCCACACACACACACACACACATCACACACCTATCACTTTCACATATCATTTTCTTCCACTATATACTCAAAACACACATATACTTCCATACGTATACTCTTCCATTTCCAAAATTATTTCCCAATACATATGGGCCCCACATGTGGGCCCCACCTTTAAGAAATTTTCTACCGATTATTTTTAAAAATGGGTAAATAGGAATCCATAAAATAAGCAAAATTTCATAAAAATCACCTTAATAATTTTAACAACATTTATCATCTTTATTATAATTCACAATATTAATCGACCAGGTCGTTCCCAAGAAAGAGGGAACTTTCCAATAAGGATTTCTCCCTATTGGCGCGTAATTAGGTGACCAAACCTCTCCTTGGCAGAACTTCTAGACATCGTTAATATTGCAATTTATAATATTAATAACTCTGTCATTTCAATTATTGATTTAATAATATATAAAATATCGACAATAATTGAATCAAATAACGTGAGATACTATGCAACAATTACTATAGCAATAATTGAATAAAACTGAGCGACTTCTCACGTAAGCATTAATAATCAATACTGTGTGCTACTATGCAACCACGCGTATTACTGTACTTTTACTACCGAGTAGTTCAACAGTATTAACGGTAAAACTTCCGCTGTTATTTTCAATAAAATATTTTTGTCGTTTTCTCAATCCGACAATAATTCCGTTGTGGGGTCCACCAATGATTGTGCCGTCGTACGAATATTTCCCGACATAAAGAATATTCCCTGACCAATCGAATATAATACAACAACTTGCATACTTTGTAAAATTTATAAATACTACCCACAACTATAATATTATATCAAATCCACACCATAATATTCAAAAAAATATTTCAAGAAATTTAAATCTTTATTTATAAAATTTGGGGTCTCACATAATTGATGGATTCCCTTTTCTGATTTCATCTCCCTAATGATTTTACTGCTTTTCCCCCAGTAGTGAGTTGTAATGGCTAGTTCTCAGAATAGTGTACTGGGAACATGGGGGTAATTCCTCTACTATCACTTTTTGGCCCACTTCTTTAATCAATGTATTTATGTATGTATGTTTGGTCAAATGTTGCCAATTTTTGAGACTACTCAATGGTCGGGAAAAAAAATTAAAAATTAAATCAGAATCTATATACACTAATGTATATTTAACCTCAACATAAAATTAAGTCAATTTATCAAAAGAATTTAAGAGTCCTTCGTGTATATTCAATATTCAACATCCCTTTGTCTCTAACTTTCTAGTTTTGCAACTGAGTTTTGTGAGTTTATATAGCTAGTCCGAGTCTCTACAGAAGGATATATACATCCAACTCAGTTGTGGTTTATGCCCATAGAAGTGCATAATCCAAATCTATAGTATGAAAAAAATAGTAACAGAGTGACTGTTTCATGGCAAATGGCAAAATTTTAAGCGGCAAAGATTTCTGAGGTATTTGACAAATTAATTATAAGGTCCGCTAGGCAAAGGCCAATTCTTCAAAAATGCAATATTGTCAAATGCACATTCTCAATTGCTCTTAATGCTATAATACAAACTGCTACTAAATACTATGATAAAAACAGATTCATGTATAAATCAAGCACTTGAAAATTGCAGGTAAGAGTTTTGAAATTCAATTTTGGTATACTTCATAAAACCTTAACCACTAAACACCTGAATTTCCTTGAGAGTCTCCATACATTTCATCACTACTGAAGACAAATCCTCGAGCACATCCCCGATCAATTTCTGAATCAAAACTCTTTTATTAAAAAACTCAAATCAAACCCAAATAGCCAACAATGACCGAAATAACTCACCTTGTCAACTCGATCATCATTCGGAAGCAAAGCTACATAAAACAAAGACAATAATCAAAACCGTAAGATTACATAAATCTATCCATTATTTATTATTGGGGGTTTTGAGATTTTATGAGTGGGTTTTTACCGAGATGAACTAGAGAGACGTGGGGAAGGAGAAGAGATTTGAGGGAATTGAAGGAAGGATAATTGATTTCAATTGATTAAAATTAGCTCTGTTGATTTTAATTGATTAAAATTGGGTGGGTTTAGAAAATTGGGTGTGTTTAGAAGTCAGGTTAATTAATTGATTGATTTGAAATTGATTAAGTTGGAGGAGGCTGTGCTGTATTTATATATAAGGATTGATATGTGAACTATTAATATGTATTAAGAGACGCACCGTTAATAATTTCCACAAATCAACTACCATCAAATCCTGGCCGTTGAATTCTAGTTTTCAATAGGGTCTACATTACATCCTTTTCTTTTATTTATTTATTTATTTAATTATTTAATTTAGCTTCCAAACTAACAAATTAATAGTACATCAGTTTCGTACTAATTTTCAAAGCCCCCTTCATCATAACCTAAGTAAACGCTTTTCTCCACCTTCCAATTCATCGCTTTTTAATTTAGGGTTTCTGATTTATCTAGCTTTCTCTCCAATTGGTCTCTGACATTTTAGAAATACATTTTCATCACCAATTATTATAAGAACAAAATATTTTAATTTTAATTTTTTTTCCAGCTGAAAGATGAATGTTTTGTGTTTCTTCTTGTTAAGGATGATGTTTCGATGTAATATTGTTAGATTGAAAGTTGTATTCTTTTTTGTTAAAAGCATTTAGTGATTGATTGTGTCAAACTCGCGTTGACCTTGTTGGTCGATGAAGGTAGATGAAAAATGTTATTTAAATTTCGAAATTTACTTGCAAAATTTAGGATTTTAGAGTTTAGGGATTCTGGAATATTGATTTGAAGAATTGGGTTGTGGGGATATGTTGGTAATGTGCCGAAAAGTCATTCATTATTTTGTCCCATTATTGGTTTTACATTTTATTTGTTTTTGAGTTCTCTGGTGGATTGAAGTGATTAAGCTTTTTGATAGCTGAATTTCAATGGATAAACATGGGAACGATTAAAATGGTGAAAAAATTGATGTTAAAAGTAAGCCCTTGACTGATGTGGACTCCCAAAATATTTTACTAAATGGGGAGGCAGAGAAGGATGATGAAACGGCGTCGCTGTTGCCGCCTCGGATTGGTGGTGGCTTGTCGAGAAAATTGGATCAGTCGAGAAAACTGGATCAGAAGCCGCAACGGAAGGTTCAGTGGAAAGATAATAATGGGAAGAAGCTTGAAGAGGTGTTGGAATACCAACCAAGGTAATTTATTGGTGCAGTTCATTCATTAACATGTGCTTGATCTTTTGAAGTGTGAAGTAATTTGATTCTTTTGCTCTGCTTCTGTGTAGTATTATAAGTCGGAAAAGTTACCAAATTGTGATTAGTCAATTTTGTAAGTTATCTGGTTGCTTGTCTTTATGGAATGTTTGAAGGCGTAACACTTTTTTTAGCTATCTATTTGAATCAAGAACAAATAGGTGCATTTCAGCTGTTGAATTAACAAATTACTATATCTTATCATAAATGTTGGGAAAATAGTGACCTTAGATAGAAACCAGTGAGAATAAAGTTGGAAAGTGTGATGATGGATGAGATTCCACATTTGAATTAATTTGCAACAGATGTTTCAAGCCAAAACCTGCGTATTGATAACATGTACGGGAGCAGCATGTTAGCTGATGCAAGCCTAATTATATTTTTTTAATGTGACATTGTTCTTCTATGGTGAATTGTAAACAGTTTGAGCTGCAGATTTTTTAAAGGTGTGAGCTGGTATATTAGGACTGACTGTTTATTTGATATTGTTATTGTGTTGGGATGTGATTTGCTCTCCCTTTCCTTTCCTTTCTTTTTCCTTTTGGCTTTAAATTACTTGAATTTTGAAAATTTTGTACAAGTAAAATATTCAATTCTTATGGAACAAAAATTTGCTTGGTCAAAATGAGAAATGGATTCTAGCAGAATGAACGCTATGGAAAAGCTAACATGGCTAATATAAGAATTTAATCAGGAAGGTTCCTTCATTGTCTACATGACCAGCAGAATTACACAATATGTCTAAAATATGACTTGATTTTCTAACTGTTGATCATAGCTAGGACTTTCACTACTGCCAGGAGGCCAATGGTTGCAAGAAACTCTCACAATTACCCCTATGTATCTAATAATCTTTATCATTAGGCTCAGTAACCCAATGCTAATGATGACCTCTTGCTTGTCTTGTAATGGAGATGATATATTCCATCCCAGAGTAATATTTGAATTAGTGATGATCTGCTTTGTAAAATCTATTGAAGAAAAGAAATGTTGAGTTGTTGTCTTGCTATCCTAATCTTACATATAATCTCCTTTTTGTGTCTGCAGTGACGTGAGTGATTCTGACGACGAGGATTCAGATTCTTGCATCTGTAGAATAATGTAGATCTTGGTCACTATAAATTTCTCAGAAAAAGTCTGAACTAATCGATCAAAGGTTTGTCTCCAACTCAGATTTGTGGTTTTAAAGAAACAGTTAATGGGTGACAGTTTGCTGCTGTATGGACTAAGTTTATGATTAGTACACCATTAGTCGCTGTTGGAGAAAAGTTCAGTTCCACATCTTAAATTGGTATGAGTTATTGTGACAAGAGCTGTCTGCCTTTCTTGTCCTTTAAATGAAAGTGGGTAGAGATGAAAAGAAATTCACTATCATGATCATGTAACATAGAGAGTAATACAGCTTTTTGAAAAAAAGAAAAGAAAGTTACACTGTATATATGTGCTCAATAACCACATCCTGTGACCATTATATATAGTGAAGCATTGGTGCTGCTCTGCCATCTTTTTTCTTGCTAGATTTTATCACATCACGAGAAAACTCAATTATGCTATTGTTGATTCTCATTTTTTTTCCTATTAAATTTTCTCTGATAAGACCAGTTATTCAAAACTGTTCCTATTGACTATGGTGTGTACAACGTGTGCGTTGTCATTATTTGATTATGATATTAAAAAATCATGTGTATCAATGTCTTTAAGCAGTATTCACATAAAAGATCTAGTAAATCATTCTATTACTTGTTTTTGTTGTTGTCTTACCATGTAGAACTGTAAGCCTCAGTTGTGCATAATTTTTCTCTCATATAGCTTGGCTGAATTTTGAAATTATATATTGCATTTATTCATCTACAACAAGGAATTACAAACAATCACCAGGTCACACTCAACAGTATCAACTTGTGCTAGTCAATCAGCAAAGTAAGCAATTTACGGATACAATCACACAAAACAAAACAACACTCTCAATTATGTCGATCTCTTCCCTAACATATTGTATAGGAAGATGAGTGGTTCAACACATAACTTATTCTGTATGCTTCCAGCAACTCTGCTGAACATAGAGATGGTGTAAATTATTAAACCTGCGACTTGGAGATATTTATAATGTTTGCCTTCCTAGTTGATGACAAATTTAACCTTTTATTGTTTGGTGAAATTAGCCAATTTGTGAGGCTGGCATCAACTGCCATTTCTTGCATTAGAGGCTTGGAATTTTCTAAATCTGATCTGGACCCAGTAAGTAGTGGATTGAAACTTGGCTTCAAATTTAAGGGTCTTTGCTGTTCTTCATTTGTTGTGATATTCTCCTTCTGGCGCTTCAAGGGTGGTTTCGATCTAGCTTTTATCGCTTTCCACTGACTCAGATTTTCAACTGGATTTAGCACAGAATGTACATAAAGACTCCTATCCCGAGCATTATTGTTTCCTTCAAACCTTTTCAGCTCTTGAACTGGCAAAACATGAAGTAGTACAAGGTTGTTTCTTTTTTCCACAGGCAATTCAGCATTGCTAACCTTTTTTTCATTAGAGCCCTTGTTTTGAGTGTAGAACTGCTCTATAAATTCAAGTTTGCTCGTTTTCCAACCATTATCTTCTTCATCATTGCTGTCACAACCATCTTCTTCATCAGTATAGCTAAATTCATCATCATCCAGATCACTTTCCTCGAGTCTTATCTCATCCTCTTTATCATAGCTATCACTGTAATTCTGGTACCTATAATTTGAAGGGTATGATACCATTCCTGACCCTATTGAATCCCCTTCACAGTTTTTCGAGGAAATTGTGGATTTCTCTGTTTCATCTTCATTCTTATCCCATGTTTCCTTTTCACAGCTCTCCGAAAAATAATCAGCAGTTTCACCATTTGGGATTGGCTCATAGGTCTTCACATTCAAATTAAACCTTACTTTCTTTTTAATCTTAGGGCTCAGGCGCTTATCTCTATAAACAATAAATTTAATCGAAATCAAAAGCACAAACATATAAATCAATGCATTATAACTGAATATTTTTACTGTGTTTTTATGAGGTCAGAGTGAGAGAGAGAGAGAGAGATAGCAAATATTTGAATGCTTAACCTGAACCCAGAATCCGAGCTGGTGGGGTTTCTTGTGATGTTGAATTTGCTAGTGACCTCAGGTTGAAGAGGAATATAGCTTCCATGTCCCTGAAACAAATTCAAGTAAAAAACCCGATATAGATTATTATGATTGAAGTAAAAAAAAAATTGAATCAAGTCATTGATGAAGCTTGTTGATGGCTTACTTGATCTTGAGATAAAATTATTTTTCTTGAATCTGATATGGACTTTCGACGATTCTTTCGCTTCTTTGAGTAACCAAAACAGGCAAGAAAACACCCCATTTGAGAGTTTCTGCAGATTCCCTTGTTGAGGAGGAATAGATTATACTCTCTTGAGGTGAGAATCCCCTCCTCCTCGTGTATATATTATACATGCATGTTTATATATATATATATATACTAGCTGGGTTCCGTGTCTCCGACACTGTATGGATAATATGATTTATCTCAAACTTTGAACGACCAAAATAATTTATTGAGTGAGCGGAAAATTTAAAGTCATTTGTATTTTATTAAATTATTATTAGATTATTAGATAGATAGATGTATTTTATTAGATAGATGTATGAACGGTGGGATTTATCTCAAACTTTGGACGGCCCAGATGATTTATTAGATAGATATCTATCTAATAAAATACAAATGATTTTGAATTTCCCGCTCACTCAATGAATCATCTGGGCCGTCCAAAGTTTGAGATAAATTCCACCGTTCATACATCTATCTAATAAAATACATCTATCTATCTAATAATCTAATAATATCTATCTAATCTATCTAATAAAATACAAATGATTTTGAATTTCCCGCTCATTCAATCAATCATCTGGGCCGTCCAAAGTTTGAGATAAATCCCACCGTTCATACATCTATCTAATAAAATACATCTATCTATCTAATAATCTAATAATCTATCTAATAAAATACAAATGATTTTGAATTTCTCGCTCACTCAATGAATCATCTGGGCCGTCCAAAGTTTGAGATAAATCATATTGTCTATACAGTGTCGGAGGCACGGGACCTAGCTAGTATATATATAGAGAGAGAGAGAGAGATGGGGAAAGGGAGAGGTTTGAATAAGATGGGCTCCAAGAGTGTTTGAAAATAGAAACGTTGAGCGTCCTGAAAGAGTAGAGTAGTAATGATGATTATTGATTGATGTGGTGGGGGTGCACGAGTTTATTAAAGACGTTGGACAAAACTATCTTTCTCTTTACAGCACTGCGGTTTCACTTTGGCATAAACCAACATTCCTCAATAAATTTGTTGTCATATAAACCAACATTCCTCAATAGTATTACAGATACACAATATTAAATTCCATTTAATACTCCATCCATATATATTTGGATTTTTTTTAGTCAATTTACGAAATCTTAAAATTCAAAATTAATATGAAGTTATTTAGTTTTAATACAAACAAATATAATAATTGTAAACTAATTATAAATTACTACTAATTATATTAATTTTGAGTTTTAAAAATTAACTCAAAAAAATCAAAACGTATCTATAATTCAACATGTGATTTATGTGTCAAAGGTTCAACCAATGGAATGGAGTTGTTGAGTTTCGTCTCATATTGGGCATTTCTGGGCCTTAGAATAAAAGAAGTACATACAAGACAAACTACCGACACAATTGGGTTCTTCCAATCTTGACTCTATTAAATACAAGCCCACTAAATCAAACTGAGGTTAGCCCAACATGATATTCCGTTGATATCTTCTTCTTCTTCTTCTTCTTCTTTTTTAATTTATTTATTATTATTATTCTTTTTTATTCCTTCAGATAGAGAAGGGAGTGGGAAATGTAAAAGAAATACACCAAAGCTTTAGCTATCCTTGACAGTGATTAAGGGGATGTTTGATTAGTACTTAATGACTAATCGATTCAGCCATTCAATGTGTTAAAAAAATTGTCTGAATAGTTGAATCGGTTAGCTATTCAGACAATTTGGACTGAATGATTTTTTTTTTACAATATTAACTATTATATTAAGTAATATTAAATAAATTTGTATTAATTTTAATTTTTTTCAGGGGGATAAAATAATAAAAAACTGTTATTTAAATATTTTAAATATGTCAATTATTAAATAACATTTTTTATTCAGATTCAAATTATTCAAATTCAGATTTATTCGGTTGACACCGTATAATTTTACAAAGAATAAGTACATATTTCATTAAGAAAATATTACATAATTAGTCTTGTCCTTGTTGCGTTTATTTTCTCCACATCCTCCTGCAGGATTTGCAGATATCTATTTCAAATAAAATTAAATACGACTTATTGATGTTTAAAATTACAAAGTGAAATGTTTGATGTTTCAACTTATTGGAAAAAAAATCTTTAATAAGTCCTGACAGATTTGTATAACTCTATTTTTATATATGTATCTAAATTATATTTAAAATATTATATTTTATAAAAAATTATATTAAAATAAATATTATATATTTTTTGAGTCACAATAATAAAATAAAAAAATATATTGAAAATATCTAATTTTTCGGTCCAATAAACCAGTTCGGGCAGAAGGTAGTTATCCAGTTATCCCCCTTTAAAAATACACCCGACCCGACCCATGTCACAAAATATGCGTTGGTGTCAGACCAAACCTAAAGAAAAATCTCAGCCACTAATCAATAAATCTGGACCGTACATTTAGAATACTACTCAATCTCGAATAGTCGAATCATTTGTTTATTCTCCTGTCTCAAGTTGACCCCTCTCTCTCTCCTCCTCCCAAACCCAGGCGGCGTCTCCGCCACAAACCCTCACTGCCTCTTTCACTCACCCCATTCTATCTCTTCAAACCTATACATACAAATACATATACGTATACAAAGAGAAAATAGAGGTAGTTTCTGAGATGGATTCAGATCAGGGTAAACTTTTCATTGGAGGGATTTCATGGGAAACATCAGAGGAAAAGCTGAAAGATTATTTTGGGAATTATGGTGAGATTGTGTTGACCTCCGTTATGAGGGAGAAGCTCACCGGGAAGCCTAGAGGTTTCGGTTTTGTGGTCTTTGCAGATCCTTCCGTTTTAGATACTGTTCTCCAGGATAAACATATCATAGATGGCAGAACGGTAAAGATTTATAGTTTGATATCAATATTTTTTTACGACTTTTTTTCTTGATTTAGGATTTGGGTTTTTTTCAATGTTGATTTGGATATTGTTTGCTATTTGATGGGTTAGCTTTTATCTAGGGGTACTTTATTTTATATGCTTGAGCTGGCTTCTGGATTTCGTTTATATGAGATTATATGTTGGGATTAATGCACTCAGTTTATTTTTGTACTGTGTAATTGTGTTATTTCAGCCATTTAGGTTTCTAGGAATGTTAAGAAATTTTATTTTTAAATGCAGTGTACTCCAGATGCTTATTTATATTTCTGAGCCTGCTTCTTCATTCTCATATCTGCGTTTTTGCTCTATTGATTTGAATTTTTTTGCTATTGTTGATGGGTCAGGCCAGCTTTATTTAGAGATGCAATTTGTGTTCTGGCTTCTAGGTTTTAATTTGTTTTTTGAGGTTATTTTAGTTGAAATTAGTGCAATTGGTTCATTTTTGTACTATGTAATTGTTTTATTTAAGGCATTTTGGTTTCTAGAGCTTCTTCTTTTTCCCCCATATTATATGCAAATGCACTACATGTCTACTCACTATCTCTCCAGTGCATATTTTTATGCCTGGGAGAGTTTCTTCATTCTCATTTCTGTGGTTTTGCTCTATTAATGTGGCCATTGTTGGCACTTTCTGGTTCAGCTTATACGTATACGGTTATGTCCGGTACATGTAATGTTGTTGGGTTTTTGATGGTTTCATGCTATTTTGTGTGGTATTATTTATGTCAGCTCATTTAATAGTATGTATGCGAGTGTGTGCATATTGCAGGACTAGGGTTTTAGCTGTCACATTTATACAATTATACTTGGTTTGTCTCGGGTGTTTGTACAGGCTTTGTGCTCATGCATTTTCTGTTTAGTGCTCTATTGTTACATTGCATTAACGGCTTCATCAAATCATTTATGAGCTTTTGGTATGTTCACTTATTTTATTTGGTAATATATTTTACAATTTGTATTTTGTTTTTCTTTACTGTTCTGTAAAAGGCTTTGCTGAGTTGATAACTATCCGTGTTTATGTTACTCTGTTTTTTCGGTTGGTTTCTAATGGTTGTGTTGGTAATTTAAGTATCACTGCATTTTCTCCTGCAGTAGGATTTTTTTTTCTTTTTCTTTTATTCGTTTTATAAACTGAAAGTTTGGTAAACGAAAAAGCAGTATGCAAGTAAGTTTTTAATATTTGATAATGGTAATTTCTCCACATTTAAGTGGATGTGAGATATGATAAATCTCCTTTTTGTTGGTTTAGAAGCCTTGTTACTGTTTTTCCTTATTCCATTTGAGTTGTTTGTTAATCTTCAAGTTAGATGTTTTAAATAGAGATAATGGAATGAAATAGCAAAGAATGATATAATTGTAATTTTTTTCATTTATTTTTTCTTCCGTATGCTCTTTTCTTGATTAGATTAACCTAATTTTTTTATCTTTAGAGATTTTTAGGATTTTGATGTATATATTAATGTTTATTTTGGTGGGTAGTGGTGGGCCATTTTCATTCGGGTATTTGCAATTACGCCTTCTCATGTTTTAGTGCTCACTGCTCAAGCATTCTCTGGATTTATGTGGCATAATTCTTATACTGACAATTAGTTTGTTGTTACATTCATGTTGTAATTATGTTGTTCCCTTTGTTTTGGAACCTAACTAAACTCATTTTTGTTTGAATGTGTACTTTTTTTATTTTATCTAAGTGTATTTTTTGAGATCTTTAGTGAGATAATTATTATTTCTCTTTAGTGAGTTTTTTTAATCATACTATGGAATCTACTTTATGGGATACTGATTTCCCTCAGTTGAGGGTTGATATGCGTATTCAAACTTTACAATAAAAGGTGGATGAGTTAATGTTTAGATCTTGGTACAATTTTTTTGGGTGTAAATTCATTAATTTTGAGTTTGTTTTCATAGCATATCCAAATTTATAAGAGATCAATTCATTCTCTTATAGTTTATATGTGATGTCAATACTCTGAAGGTTGATTTGATTCTTCAAAAGTTGTAGACAAGAAAATCAACCCTGGCCCCCACTTCATATTACCTGAATTGCCACTTGGCTTTGAAAGTGAGGACGCTAGATTTCAGTAAATGGTGGTTTGAAAAGTGGTAGATTATATTGCACCTTTTCATTTCTAACTATATTTGGCAAATGTTCTTATATTTGAACATAGTATAGGTTTAAAGGAATGTTAGTCTCGGGACTGCTTTGTTGTTGGAATCTATTTATTAAATTGTTGGGTCTTATTTTTGGAGCAGTGTATGATCATTTACTTCTTGTGTGCTACTACCATTTTTGAGACTCAAATCAATGACACTGAACAACTTCATAGTGTACTGAAATCAATACGGTCATGTATTGACTTCAAAATTCTTCTTTGGTCAGGTTTTCGATTCTCCTATACAAGTTGGAATACATCAATGTATATGCATTCCTTGAAGTAGAAATGCATGTGATTGTCTGTTTACTTCTTGCTCTTTCTACACTTCCTTGTGTATAACCATAATTTTTCTTATCTAGGTTGAGGCTAAGAGGGCCTTGTCAAGAGAGGAACAGCAGGTTTCCAAAGCAGGAAACCCTAATGGTGGTAGAAACTTTGGAGGTGTTGGAAATGTCCGGACCAAGAAAATTTTTGTAGGGGGTTTACCTCCTACTCTGAGCGAAGATGGATTTCGCCAGTATTTTGAATCTTATGGTCTTGTGACTGATGTAGTTGTTATGTATGACCAGCAGACTAATCGACCCCGTGGATTTGGGTTTATATCCTTTGACTCTGAAGATGCAGTTGATAGGGTGTTGCACAAGACCTTCCATGATTTAAATGGCAAACAAGTGGAAGTCAAGCGCGCTCTTCCCAAAGATGCTAACCCTGGTGGAGGTGGCCGTTCCATGGGTGGTGGTGCAAGTGGCGGTGGTGGTGGAGGTTATGGTGGTTCTGGTGGCAATTCTAGTTCTTATGAAGGTCGTGATTCCAACAGGTACATGCAGTCTCAAAATACTGGCAGTGGCTTCCCATCTTATGGATCTTCTGGATACGGTACATCCGGTTATGGGTATGCTCCTGCTAGTAATGGCATGGGTTATGGAAGCTACGGTAGTTATGGTGGTGCAAATCCTGGGTATGGTGGCCCTGCTGCTGCGGCCTATGGGAACCCTAATGTCCCTAATACTGGTTATGGAAGTGGGCCTCCAGGTGCACCAAGAAGTGCATATGGCACTCAGGCGTCCTCTGGATATGGTACTATGGGCTATGGGAATACTCCTTGGGGTGCTTCTGCTGCCGCAACTGGTGGTCCTGGTGGTGGTGCACCTGTTTCAGCACCCACAGGTCAATCACCAAGTGGAGGTTATGGTTATGGTGGATATGGTGGAGCTGATGGATCCTATGGAAATCCAGCTGCATATGGTGCTGTTGGAGGTCGGCTTGGGAGTGCCCCAAATAGCAATTCCTCTGCTGGTGGAGAGCTACAATCTAGTGGTGGGGGCTACATGGGAGGTAGCTATGGTGATGCTAATGGTAATTCAGGATACGGAAATCAAGGATGGAGATCTGACCCCTCACAAGCTTCTGGGAATTATGGGGCTCAGGCCAGTGGACCTAATGGTGGGCAAGTTGGATATGGTGGTGGGTATGGTGGTGCTCCGACCCGACAGGGGCAGCAGCAGTGATTTTGATAACAGTGATTCGTCTATGACTTTTTTTCCAGGGCTGGGTGCAGAGGAGGGCGGTTCTTGCAGGATGCATGCGCGCACGCATCGGGACTGGTTGGATTGCTTGAATCCTAGTAGTTTGCAGTATCTATTTTGGTACTTAATAATAATCAGTATTTTTGAGGAGTAGAGTTGCCCCCTTTTCATTATTTGCTTCAGAGTGTAGCTTTAAATTTGGTGTGCTTATTATATCTGCTAGCTTATCTGGAGATTTTCCGTAGTGTTGTTGATATAATAGCTTATATTGAACTATTAATTAATGTTTCCTGTTTTGTATGTGGTGATGATCTCTGGGGATTTAATTGATATATAGGAGCTTCATGATTGTCATTTATGTTCAGTAATAGTAGTCTTGGTTTCAATACAAAATAGCAGTATGAAGATTAGTGAGCCTTCTTAATGGTAGGAGTGGAGCTCTAGGCCTTTTTGGTTCCTCGGTTAGTAATGGTAGCAGTACTTAAAATTTGACAATGGCATAATCGTTTGCTCCTGTGACCTTGTGTTGTACAGGAGAAGAGATGCTTGATTATGAGTCTGGGGCTAAACATGAGCTTCTTGCTGGGAGAATGATCATGCTGAAGCCAGGCCATGGAGATCTGACAATATCACTCGGACCCAACATACCAGACATACTGTGGTATGTTTTAGAGTAGACTACCTAATGTTTAGAGGATGTCTACATTGGATATAGCGAGTTAAAAATATTCTTTAATAGTTCAAGGATTATATCTATTTAAGATTTGCTTTCTTGTTATAAATGTTTGAAAGTTGGTTGGAAAATTGGTTAATTCTAGAAAATTATTTTCAGTTGGTTACATAAATGATTAATAATACCTTAATTTGATTTTATTTATTGGACTAGCTCATTTATTCATTCATCTGTCATAATTACATCCATTGGATCAATATTTCAAATGAATCAAATCATGAATCTGATTTGATATACTGATAAAAAAAAAATTACCGTAAATTTTTTACTAGGATCACGATAATTAAGTTTGATTATATATTCACCAACGTGGTCAAGTCTGTTTTCACTTTTATGTACATACGTGAATGTGACATTTTATTATATGCATAATGTATATAATATGGTTATGGGTTGGTTTTGATTTTTAAAATATGGTTATGGTTTCATTTAAGAACAAAAATCATATTAACCATTTTTAATATGAATTGTGTAGGTTGAAATTATATGATTAAAATCATATTAACTATATTAATTTTAAGATATTTTGACTTTTAAATAGAACTTATATGTTTGCGTGGTCTCACTTCAGTTTTGGCCACTAGCATCCAAATACATTTTTGCAATTTTAATATTTTTGTGCTGGAAATACATTTTTGCAGTACACAAATTCTTTGCTTCATGGTTACGGTTGGTACACCAACAAAGGCAATAATTTACTATTGGCGTATTATTATTTATTCTGTTTAATTATTTGCTAAATTTATTTTAATTATTTTTAGTAGCTTAACTATTGTTTAATTTAAAACAGAACTCTATATAAGCATTTAATCTCAATTTTCAAAAATTTATTATGTATTTTTATAAATGCTTTATTTATAAATCTTAGGTGTTCAATTTTAAAACAAAATAAAAATGTTTTTGATAGTAATCACAAATTAATTAAAATGAAGGTAAAATATCAATTAAAGTGGTTGTAATGTACATATAAACAAAAAAATATATTTTTAACAACGATTTGCAAAGGGGAGAGAGGTTGAGCCTGACCACTGCCAGGTATCATTCAATTGCAAAACTATATTTGTACGGTGGTAGTAGTAGTTGGGGGACAGTCGGAGGGGTGTGATTGAATAGGATATGAGTTAAAAAATATGAGTTCAAATTTTAATCAATTTAAATAAATAAAAATAGTTAATAAATTTATTTGGTTCTAATTAATATAATTTGAGTCAACAGTTAATTAATTATATTATCAGGTCTATATGCATTAGTAGTGTTAAAAGAACACGTAGAAATAATCCGTGTACTAAACAACATTCTCAACTAACATTTTATTTCACCCACCTTTATATATCTATGTTGGGTGGTTTTTGACATGAAAAAATTGAATTTTCTAGATAGAGCAAGTAAAAGAATTTTATAAATTAATATAATTATACGAATAAATTTTTTTAAATGGATCGATTTGGATCATGTGACAAAAAAATAATCCATTACATAATGAATCAGATTATTGATCACACTTGGTGAATCATAGATCATAGCATAATTTGCTTTGATATGACCCATTGACTGACCTAAGTGGTCGTATATGTATTGACCAATGCAGCCACATTGCCCGGACGTGAGAATACAACCTACAAAATTAGGGAATGCAGAATTTTGGCATCAGAGCATTTTGATTAAAAAAAATAAAAATAAAAATTACTTCTCACTATGGAATAAATACAAAAGAATGTGCACAAGTTGTATACAAAAATTAGTGTGGCTTGTGAATAGTCAATGTTTATAAGATTTCAGAACCAGGTATATTATATACTTGGAGGATTTTTACATCAATATGGAACCGATGAGTCATGAAGTTGGGTGATATAAGAAATACCTGATAAGTTCCAAGGGTATGTGATTTGAAACCAGCTGCACAATAATCAAAATAATATTCCCAAGTTCGGATGAACTTTTGGTTGAACCCCAAAGCAAGGATTTTGCTAAAAACACAAAAATATTAAATGCTTCAGATTTCAGAATTTATTAAAAGATATTTAGTACACAAGGGTATGTTGTAACAAGCCAAAGAAATTCAAAAAGACTAACAAACCACAGGTAGAATGTAGCACGGTCTTTACCTTTGCTTTTCTAAGAAGTTAGTCCTCCACAATCTGAGAGTTTTGTAGTAATGGATCCCTATGTTTTCCACATGCTCCACACTGCATTCATTTCGGCCAAATGTTAAAAGAAGAAGTTCCCATATTTATAAATCATGCAAATAAGAACTTAAGCTCTTACCAAAGCCTGGATGCAGCAGCCATGGCTGTTGTTACTCTACTAAGTGAAGGCAAGCACCCGCCAGGAAATATATACTCCTTTATGAAGTCTGAACTTCGCCTGTACTCATCATACCGCCCGTCTGGTATTGATATGAACTGAGCAAAATTGTACATACAAGGAAGAAGCAATACAAGAAATAAGGTATACATTGAAGGGATACTTGTGCGACAATTTTATGGGACAACCCAGAAGACAGGGCGTCAGTTTTTTTAATTAATTAATTAATTTAATCTTATTTGATCTTTTCTTTCTATTTAATACCTGAACAACAAAGAGTCCATTTTCTGCCAATAATGATTCGCAGCAACCAAAAAACTCCTCCATAAATTCATGGCCAACAGCTTCTAGCATCTCACTGAAAATTATCTATTATTAGTCATTCTATCAACTTAGCATGTTATGATAATACAAGATTGGCAGTTAATGAAGTTACCAAGATATTATTTTGTCATATTTGTTGGTGTCTGGCAATTGGCGGTAATCACACAGAAGAAGCCTTATGTGGTCCTGAAAAATGAAAATGAGATGGGAAATGAAAAACTGGGTAATATCAACTAACGCTTGAATGCATATTTGAAGAGATTCAGCAAGTCATTTAACTTTCTCATCATTTTCCCAACTTACAAGTCTTAGAATTCTAGATTATTTCAATTCGAATAATAAAGCAATGTATATGATAAGAACAAGTTCTCGAGATCTAAATGAAATCGATATATTTTCTTTATGTCTAATATTCTTCGGAACCACCTACTATGACCTTCGTATTTTGTATATAAATAAACCTTGAACTGTTGTCGAAACTTAAGGAATACCTGAAGTCCAGCTTCCTTTACTTTCATTTCTGCATATCTTAGTTGCTCCTCGGACAGGGTGATGCCGGTGTATTTACATCCAGTTTTTTTGACAACTTCAATAGCTAAGCTTCCCCAGCCACACCCAATCTCAAGAACTTCATGATTCTTGGCAATTCTTGCCTAGAACATTTTAAAGACAAGAACTATGAAGAGATCTTGTAAAGAATAGTTTGCATGGTTAATATTGGAGTATTATAATGCAAAGGCCTCACCTTTTCAATTAAAAGAGAAATTTTTCTTTGCTGTGCAATTTCCAAGTCTTCATCTTCCGTCTATCAAACATACATAAGAAAGAGAAATGTATCCTTCGATAATGAAAAAAATAAGATCACTTTAAGATACAATGTCTGAACTAATAGAAAGTTTGAAACCCTGACCTTAAATACTGCACATGAGTACGTCATTGTCTCATCCAAGAACAGAGAAAAAAGTTCATTACTCTAGAAACACAAACACAAAGACCAATTGTCAGTTTAATCTGATAATCCCTGAATAGCGACTTTAATAAAACTGCAAAAAAGAAAACAATACATAATATATATATATATATATATATATATATATTACGAAAATATTTGTTCTGAAATAATAATAAGAAAATAAAAGTTCCTTTTGCAAATTGCATAGATATTCAAAAACATGCCACAAATAAAAACTTGATTTTCAAATTTTACAAGTTTTAAAGAGCTTCCATCTTATCCTAAGAAAGATTAAAGACTTACCTCGGGTCAAAAACAGATTTGGGCAATTTATATCTTTGAAGGGGACAAACATCCTCCAAGTAAATTTTGAACAATGCTTTGTGTAAACATACAAAACATATTGATAATCTATTTCATGCATGCACAAAACATTGATAGGGTTGTATCACACACCAAGTCATAATGACGAGAGATGTTCCTGCGAGCTTGGGTGAGAGTGTTTTGCCTCGAAACATGATGAAAGAAGTATTTAGCAGATGCTACTCCAGCTGTTAAAAACATTGGTGTCCACCAGCCCCTGCAATGAACCAAGGGTACGTAATTATCTATTCAGGGGTTGAATATATGTGACACAACTACTTAGCTATTCCACCGATTAATATACCTTTTGTTTTTTAATCTCGAGACAGGAGTTTTCAGATCTCTGTTGGCAATAAAAATCTGCAGAACAGATTTCAGGAAAGTTAAAAATGGGAATTTGCTGGAAACTCAACTCAGACTTATTTTCTTACCGTGAAGAGATTTAAAAGGCCTTCTTTCTTGTCAACAAAAGAAAAGTCACCATTAATATAGGCATCCGCAAGGCCTAAATCAGCTCGTGTAGCAATCTATCAAAAGAATTCCATGTGAAGAACATACCTAACAGATTAAGAATTGTATGCACATATTGATCTCTCAAGTACAAACTATTAAGAATCAACACTTTCACAGAAGGTTCAAAATTGAACAGAGTGTATACCTTCCAATAGAACTGTGGACTGTGAATTCTTAGGTACACTTTCAGTGAACTTTTCTTTACGGTCCCTTCAAATGTAAAAATTGTACCTCCTTCTTCCAATAAACTACAAAAAAAATCACAATAATACATGAAATCAATATATCTTCTTTACATGTATTTTCATTCATCATTAATCTGAACCTCAAGAAATCTGACGAGTCCCATGCAGTTAAATGTTTGGTTCCAACTGATTTTAACCCACTTTAAACCTTAACCGTCGCCAAAACCCATCACCCATCTACTTGATCCCAGAGCCAACTATCGTAGCATTCTAAAATTAAAGATTAAAATTTTATGACAAAACATGTAAAGAGAAAAAAATGAAAGTTAATAATAAGTAAGAACCTTGGCTTGTGATTTCTTTGCTATGTAAATTTCCTCTTACCATCTATCTCTACATGTTGTTTACATGATAATGCATATGATGAATTGAAACCCAAAAGATACTGAACACTTGAAGGAATCTGTGTGCATCTGCATAATGTGCAAATGGTTATGACTTTATCTCTCAACATTTACTCTAATAACAAACACCACTAAATACCACTAGAATGGTGAGGTTGAAAGTTACTGAAGTATCAAGCTTTAAAAGAAGTCAAAATATGATAGCCTACACTCTAAACAAGAAGAATGCAACTTATCATCACAGTTAACTCACATTAAGCAGCCAGTAGTAATATAACTTCCAAGGAACCTAGTAACAAACAGGCGTGCCCCAAATTCTAGCATTGAAGGTACCATATGTTTGGGGTTGCTCAAAATAGAGCAAGTCCTTCTAAGCATACCATTTGCAGCAACCATACCAGCCTGCAAGTAAAACTGAATTTTAGTGATATCTAGCACTTACTTATTTTTTTCCTTAAATTGTCGTGCTTAAAAAGTTGAAGAAAGCTGCAATAGTTCTGAAGGCTATTCTAGAATCAATGACACTTTTTAATTTATTTCTTTATTTTTTGTCAATACTTGCAGTGACCTGCAATATTAGTGTTACATCCTTTGGACTAAAGATATATGTTGAAAGTAATAATACCTTTAGTCCATCCTCATGGAATCCATAGCCTGAAACAATTACCATAGAAGATGCCTCAGTAAATAATGTGGAATTTAACTCAAAGAATAAATATTTAAATTTACGAATGAGCTAAATAAGCTGAATGTGTTGAATGTCTTTTAAATGCTAGAGCAGAAGGCTACGTTGCTAATGCACCAGATTTTGATTTATAAAAAATTTTGCATGTTTTTGCCTCCACAGAATTGCACACCTTGGTATGCTCCACAGAACCAAATCCCCCTCTTCCCTTGAATGTCATCAAACTCAAGTGAGGCTTTTGATGCAGCAACTGAGGGAATCGGATGGCCAGTTGTCCACTTAAGGAAGGTATTTTCCGGTGTATGAGAGGGATTAAGAGTTACCAGATAAGGCAACCCTTTCTCACTGATGTTCTGCATTTTAGATGTGTTTTGAAATAACGAATTATAGTTATCCCAAAAGAGAGAAATGAAGATAACAAAGTACTCTCACTGATGTTTTCAACCATTCAAATTTTCATTTAAAAAATTGCACATATTCATCAAATGGTAAAAATGTTTGATTGCTCTCATGTTTCGGTACAGTGATGCAACTCAATAACATAAATCAAGTGACAGGGTTACTAACCTGGAGCACATTGAGCCAATATGTGAGGCACACTTTGTTATTTACATCTCCAAGAAAATTCCAAGAACTCCATGCTGCTGGATTTTTTGGCATTAAATTTGTGTCACGATGAAGATAAATATCACTGCCAGAAAGATTTAAGAATGATTTGCATTTTGAAATAATAACTATAGGAATTCTATTATGAAGAGCAGCTGATTTGAATAAAGCTAAAGAACACTGTACAGAAATAAAAGGCAAATCCTTTTGCACTCATATCTGACAAGTTCTTAAATCAGAAGATACTGTTACAGTAAATGGTAAAATACATGTAGAAATCCAAAGAAGAATGACTGGATTTCTGAATTATGAATGGTATATCTTGAGAATGGAATCTCTCTAAAAAAAATAAGAGACATATATATGACTGCTAAAGAACAGAAATTACCTATACACATACTGAAAAGCACCAAGTACTCTCGTTTCATTGTAAGTAGCCTGCCCTCCTAAGATTTTCAGAGCATCTGGGGCATGCACAGCCATAATACATCCATCATACCTTGTCTGAGATCCATCTTCAGAAATTACATCGCAACCTGCCCAAACCCCTTCAACATTTACAATTAGAATCATGCAATTTTCTATCAGACAAAATGTTTAATATAATGGAACCTACTACAGCTATTGTATTAAACTTAAACAGCTTATAGCAAGTAATTAAGGAAAGAAACTAGAGAAATGGAAGGTGTCAATTTACAAGGTGGAAAATATGAAGTCAAGCACTCACCCTCATCAGCTGTTGAAACAGAATGTACCTTGCAACCGCTTAATATTTGGCAACCTCTACTAACCAGCTCTTCTCTAACCTGTTGATCTTAGTATCTCAGTAACAAGCAACATATTATTTTATCTTATAATAAAGGACATTAGGATTAAATCCTGTTACTTGGCAGTACTGCAACGTTTGAGGTATTCCAAAAATATTAAGTTACCTTGTTGACATAGTTATGGGACCGCCATCTTACAGTAAGCCATTGAGGACGACCAAAGAGCTGCAGGAAAATAAAAGAATGCATCAAAATATATTCATATATGATCAATTTAAGCTCCATGTATATTTTTCATTTCACATGTCACACTTTACTGGTAATGAAACTTAGGATACTTCCAAGAGGATTTAAATACTAGTACCTGAAGTAGATGGTGATTGCGGCAAAATGAGAGAACGGCCATAAGCAGAAAAACTCATTACTCCCTCTGAAGGGCAGGACCAAATTGATGAACACATTGGAACCTGTATAAAATCTTTTGATTTTTAAGTTGCCACTAGAAAGCAAGATATCAATACAATCACATAAAACATTCTTAAGAATGTTACGGAATACAATGCTTCAGGAGTCTCACAAGATAAGCTTTCTGAAATAACTCAGAGTAACCATGTGACTTGATGAAATGACCCAGTGTTTCATTGCGATCAATATCTGGGTTGTTTTCAAGATCTTCAACGTATCTGCAAGAAGCATCATATGAGAAATGTACTATCGGTTAAATCATCCTATCTGGGTGAAGCTATATCATGGATTGGAGCTCTGCTATGTGCCAAAAAATGTTTGTATGGATAAAGTACAAATCTAAACTACGTGTATGTATATATATATATATATATACACACACACACACACACACCAGTGCCCGTGAAATGAGATAGTTGTATAAGTTTTCATCAAAATCAACAAACAGTCCAGGGTAGTACCACACTAATTTGATCCATATATATTTTACATATATATACATGTGCTTTCTTCATTCTCTTTTTTTTTTACTTTTTTTTAATTTGTTCTCACCAGAGCTAGAGAGGATCAGAGGATCCTGGACTGAAAGAAATAAAAATCTTGCTGATACATAAAATGCTATTTGATTTTCATCATTACCTAATAACATCATCTTTGAACTTAAAAACTTCTCGTAACATTTTCCAAAAGTACAGATTCAATACATTCTTCTTTTGAGAGAACACACTTGACAAACCATTTCGACTTCCCCACTCACAGCCTTGGCCTTTTTCTAGGCTCACCGATAAGGACATGTCAGAGACCTCCATATCAACTCCAAGACTCTCAAAGAATTCCATCATGTTTGGATATGTCACCTGCATGATGAACCAGCTTTTCTAAGTCCAACAGATTACACTAAAAATGAACAAATTAGGGATGAGAGTTTGTCACATCAAGTGGTAGTAAGAATAAGTGTTTTATGGAGGTAACATAAATTTTCTGCAAGTTGCATGCTGCTCAACGGGTACAATTACTAATTAGTTTACATTTGCCCCATACTTGTAGCTGTTAAAGCATCCAACACACAATGAAATGGCAATGGATGTAGTAATTCATAATGCATACGTACTAGCTTCGAAAGCTTCACATTATTGATTGAAGATTAGATTTTTTTTTTTTGTAAAGATAAAAAGTTGAGCAATTTTGTTATTGGTAGTTTTTCCCCCATTACTTATTTCTTCCTGATAGCATAGAACAACACAACAACCATTTATAGTTATTTCCAATAACTGTCTCTCTCAAGTAACTCTTTTAATTCTAGTCAATCAAATTACATGAACATCCAAACCCAAAACTAGAAGAAGAAAGAAAGGGGGATGATAGTTGCATGCTAGTAGACATCACACCTAGATTCCAAAGGCATCAAAAGGGACCAGTGGCGGAACCAAAGCGGTTTTGTAGGGGGGGCAAAAATTTTAACCGGACACATTAATTTTTTAGATTCGTTTGACAGGTCATAACATGTCCCAAAAATGACTGGACACACTAATTTTTTATTTTGATTTTAAAATGTCTTTTCATGATTCGATTTGCCCAAGCTCTTTAATTAGCTATATAAAGCATATATGTATATAGTTTGGGTTTTGGCTTTGCTTAATTCCTAATTTTTAGCAAAAACAGTCCTAAGAGGACTTTTAACGAACATGTTATGTGTACCACTTTAACAAATAACAATAGCAACGGAGTTTTCAACTAGACAATAGCAAAAACAGTCCTAACAATAGCGAACATGTTATGTCCAGAATTTTCAACTAGACAATAGCAAGCTTCCTGTTGTAGTTGCATCTGATCCGATTGGTCGAGGTTGTTTTGCAGTGTACCGTACCTATGGCTATGGATGTTTCATCTGATAATGGCACGACACGAACTAAGTGAGGATAGGTAGGTATGTCGACAAAAACAGAGGATAATGGAAAACAGCGAAATTTGGACTCTGTTTTCATGTAAGAAGTATAGGAAAACCTCAACCCCACCCAACCCAACCCAACCCAACCCAACCCAACCCACTTCTTCAACTCAATCTTACATAGTGTAGTGCGGCCTGGCTGCCCGCCCCCGCCCCCGCCCCGCTTGGACCGACGATCTACCGGGGGCAGATGCCCCCGCCCGCCCCCTAGTTCCGCCGCTGAAAGGGACTCTAATAAAAGGAAAATGCAGGCTTAATAAGAAGAATGTAATCCATGAAATTACTTAACATATACTCCATATTAATTACAAATTGAACAAATACATGAATCATATTATTAGAATTCATTTTATCTAACAAATCTTGACCACTGATACTTAATATTTTCGTAGATTTTTTTTCCCAAGATTACTCAACTAAGTGGAGTTATGTTCCCCCTCCGCAGCTTATATGACATTTTAATTACAATTTCACATTATCAAAGTCATCTCTTTCTTTACATTTGGGTAGTTGAAATAATATCAGTACACACTTCATGGGATAAAAATTTCGCGCTACATAATAATAAACTTTGGGATGCACTCTAGTTAGTGAGAAATAATTTGTCTCAGCTTGGCAGGGCCAGCAGCAACCAAGATTCCTGCAAGTGGGGCCAAAACATCCTAATCTTATCAACAAAAGGTCCAACTTATAAGTTATAAATTATTAAGCAATACTATCCAAGAGTGGCTCATGAAGTTTCACGTGAACTGACAACTCCCAACCTACCACCAAAGAGAAGAAATATCTACTGAACCATGTTTCAAACTTAACAATGACAACAAAATTAGCTATCCCAGGTGACTGCAGGACAAGCCATGTCCCTAGGCTACAATCAGGGAGCACTTACATAGTTAATAAGTTACTCGTTCCAAAAAAAAGAGTTGTTACAAAAACAATGCATTTTAAATAAAAATAAATAAAACTTTTTAATTTTCATATAGCCTCCACAAATTAATTTCCCTATAAGTTCTAGACACCCCATCCTATAAAGCTTCGTAACAAACGTCTCTCTTTCTCTTTCAATGTTATGAAAACTCATACTTGGTAACAGCTTTCAAATTTTCAAGGCAATAATAGTAGTTGAAAACACAATTGCTACAAATGAGGGGCTATATGTTGGCTCAAGTTCAACGGCAACTCGGCAAGTCATTTTCTCCGATTCAAAAGTACTAACAAATTACTAGTTAAATCAACTTGAACGGCTTACAATATTTAGGAAACAATAAACTATCCTAATAAGGCTGATGATAGTCCAAATCCTTCTAAAATCACCAAACTAATCATCACAAAATTGATAACACTTGTTTTTATATTATATAAATTGTTAGGCTTTGAATAAAATACAAAAACATTCAAAGCATATTTTATTAGTTAATTACTTTATTTGTTCTATATGTAAGCTAGTGGCTAACTTTAAGCTAAATGAATCTACAACCAGATATACCAATTGACAATTGGTTTTCACTTGTAATGTGGGGTATGCATGAAGCCAACAACTACCCAATTGATTCAGTTCTATCATTGTCTGCCATATATCATCCGCCCATTTCTTTTCTGGTAAACTGCAGGTAATGTTATGGTCCTCCAACCAAGTGAAAAGTATTTTTCTTTTCCATTTTTATTAATTGCGGGACCCACTTCACATCAATGAAAACCATATCACATGTCATATGTTAAATAGTAGAATCCTTCTGGGGTGACAGGCTTTGGGGACCAGGTTGGCGAGAGTCTATACAGCTCTATTTTTTATATGTATTCAAATGATGTTTAATTATTAGTTTCGGTAAAAATTTCAGTTCCAATAAATCTTATAAATTATTTGGGAGTCATAAAAAAAATTAATCCCGTCGCCAGAACCCGGTCACCCTAGCATTTCTATAAATAGTAATGTTACAGATGTCATCATCCTAAACAACTGAGTGGTTAGCATGAAATTAATTTTAGTCAATTGATCAATACAGTGTCGACACGCAGGCGAGAAATAATCTCTACCTGTGTATCAGTACTGTATTGTTACTATATTTATCAATTAACCAACTTACCATGATAAACAACCAATTTAATGACATATCTATCCCATAGATACTTGAGAATATGAAGCCATTAGTATTATTTTATGGAGTATTAAATTAGACTAGGGTTACTAGATTTTTTTTTTTGAGAACAAGTTACCACTTGACTAGTTTGCTAGAATTTACCATGCATATTAGTAAATTTTTAAATTTGTTACTACTGAGATAAGGTTTGCCAGTAGTTTCAAAATAAACGTTGTACTCTCTATTTTTCAAAAAATATCCCATTTGATTCCATAAGTTTATCAAGTAATTTTAATTTTATTATCATATTAAATTAAAATTTAACAAATGTAACAATAAACACGAAATAAAAATATTACACTCTTAAAGTTTTTAAATTTTATAAACAAAACTTTGTTGTGAACAGAAAAAGTAAGTAATTGGAAGAGTCTAGTACTTACTCGATTAAAGACCATGAAACCCAGGTCTAAATCAACACCGTCGTCCACCGTGACGGTCTTGGCATGGCCGCCGAGGTAGTCCTCCTTCTCGTAAAGCACCACATGAACGCCAGCTTTAGCCAGAACATAGGCCGAAACCAGGCCGCTGATGCCGGCACCAACCACCGCCACCCTCTCCATCTGTCACATTAATACCATCGGAAATTAGCATTTACAGTTGCCTCTATATACAGATCATGAACAATTTTCATAGAAAAAAAATAGTATAAAGAAGAAAAAATAGCTAATGAAGATTATATTGTAATATACCAAAAATAATAAGTTGAATACTTATTTTAAAATCTCTGCAAATATGGGGAAAAAATATCTTCAAAATCATTTTCTATTATTTCCGGCATTAAAGTATATATATTTAAGTAGCATTCATCATTTTCAAACATTTCATTTGTTTTACCACTTGTTAATAATAAGAAAAAGAAAAGAGAAATACCTTACAGAGAGACTTGAGACTAAGCTATGGAGGTTGGTTGAAAAGAAAACGAAGAGGATGAAATCAAACAGAGAATTACGACCCTTTTTGGTTGGAAGGGATATACAGAATTAAGAATATTTTGCTTTATTTGATTCCACCAATCACTATAAATTCGCTCTCCTCTTTTTCTCTCTATGAAAATAAAACAGACATATATATATATATATATAGAACAAGGATCAAGTGCATACCTTTTATCTTATTCACCCGTGCTCACCCCACTTTAGGCGACGGTTTCGGTCATACAACTGTCGTCTATACTTTTAGCGACATACAACATATAATGTCGCTAAAAGTATAGACGACGGTTGTATGACCGAAACCGTCGCCTAAATAGGGTGAGCACGGATGAGTAAGATAATGAGTTTGTACTTGATCCGGACCATATATATATACGGGAAGGATCAAGAGCATAATTCTTAAATAGCATAATGCCTTAAGTAGCATAATTTCATCAAAACGACGTCGTTTTCATGGGACGCGGTGGTATTTTTGTAAATACGCATATATATCTATCTAATAAAATACAAATGATTTTGAATTTCCCGCTCACTCAATAAATCATCTGGGCCGTCCAAAGTTTGAGATAAATCCCACCGTCCATACATCTATCTAATAAAATACATCTATCTATTTAATAATGATTTTGAATTTCCCGCTCACTTAATAAATCATCTGGGTCATTCTAAGTTTGAGATAAATCTCAGTGCCCATACAGTGTCGGAGGCACGGGACCCAGCTAGTATATATATATATATATATATATATATATATATATATATATATAGGGAGCCCTTCCATAGCAACCGGTTGCTGTGAGAACTGTGCAACAACCCCTTTTTGGACCGTTGATAAATTGATCGCACGACTGAGATGAGTCTTAATATTTGATAAGCCGACACAGCTTGTACCGGCTTTTATTTTAATATAAACACCCTACATGGTCAACATCTTGTCAGTACATTTAAAAGAAACGAATTTTTATTATTAAAAAAACACCAGCCGGCACAGCTTGTACCGGCTGTGTCTTTTTTTTTAACGCATAACAGTAACTCCTATATATATATTACTGTGCTTTACGGCTGTTAAAAAAAAAAAAACATAATCCAAACCGGCACAACCTCTTACGGCTTATACAAAAAAAAAAAAAAAAAAAAAATCCAAACCGACACAACCTCTTACGGCTTGTACAAAAAAAAAAAAAATATCCAATCCAAACCGGCACTACCTCTTACGGCTTGCACAAAACTTATCGATATATATATGTTTTGTTTCATGCATGCAAGTATGTACGTAGTCATAAGTCATATTGGTCAAGAAGTTATTAGAGCAAATTAAACAGACTAAACCAATTGGGTTATCCGCCAGAAATATTTTTATAACAAATAGCAAATATTTTATAACAAATATTTTATAACAAATAAAGAATATTTTATAACAAATAAAGAATATAAAATATTTTATATTCTTTATTTGTTATAAAATATTTTTATAACAAATAGCAAATAAAAATAGCAAATATTTTATATTCTTTATTTGTTATAAAATATTTTGTATTCTTTATTTGTTATAAAATATTCTTTATTTGTTATAAAATATTTGTTATAAAGCCGGTAGAGCCTCTTACGGTTTTGATTTTTTTTTTTTCCCAGCCGTTAGAACTTGTCCTTTGTTATGTAAATTACTCTTGTTATTATATTAACATCATTATAACATTTTTTGTTTTTGTTATTACTGAAAATAATAGTAACAGTTTTACAAGCCGGTAGAGCCTCTTACAGTTTTGATTTTTTTTTTTTTTTTCAGCCGTTAGAACTTGTCCCGGTTGGTACCTTTTTTTTAAAATTTTTTTTTTCTGTACCGGCCGTAGGAAGCTCATACGGCTATTATTAAAAAAATTAAAAAAATTATGTTATTCAAGCAACTCGCTGCTAAACAGACTCGAACACGCAACCTCAAACTCCAAACACACGTCATATGACCACCCGAGCACCACGGGCCTAGCTCTCAATATCAGCCAAGGAATTCTCTTTACATTAAAACTTCACCATCCCCCAAAAATCTAAATTGTTGCATTATTATTATTATAGTACGATTTATTATTATTAACAAGTCTATATAATACATATGGGGGTTTGATATTTAGAAATAAGTTAATATCTATATTTATTAAGCAATGATTATTAGAAATGATTTTATATATTAAGCAATGATTTTATTATTAAGAAATGATTTTATACAATAATAAAACTAGTGAAGTATAATAATAATGTCACACTATCGAATTTATAAAAGTAGTGAAGTATTATTATAATAATAATAATGTGATTATCAATATTATAAGTACAGATTATACTAATACTAGTACTGCATAAATATATCAAAAGAAATAGTACATATTACATGTTCATTTTCATAAAAAAGAAAAAAAAAACATAGAATGATTAATACAACCGACGCCTATATCTCAGAGGCCGGAAGTAATCTTGCGGATTTCTTGTAGAGCTCCCATGCGACGCGGTAACGAAAGACTGTGACATCTTCCAAGAACCACTTCTCTTCAGAAATATTACCGTTGGCCCTAACGAAACAGTCAACATATTTGCAGACAAAAATGCCACAGTCTGCGTTGTTGTGTTGTTTCGGTCGAATCTTTAATGTCTGCACAGTAGGATTACCGCTGGGCCACTCACGCATCGGATTACCATTTCGCAAACAAAATGGTATCAAATGTACCTGCATGTACAAAGTAGTTGGTTAATAATTTTTTAATATAATAGTACATTATAAAATTAAAATATTTTAAGACTAAACATACTGCAACTTTAACGAATTCTGAGTACATTTCATGTAACTTAATATACTTGGTGTCATTGTAGTGCGGGTCAATTATGGTAACCATCCAATCTTCAACTGAGAATAGGAACAAGACAAAATGGTGTTGATTGGTACTACACACCGGCATGAATATGTATTTGCATTCCTGTAAAGGTGGACCCACATCTTGGTTAACATACGGATCGCAAAAACTCCATGCAGTATTCACGTTAGTGCATGGCACATAGCCCTGCCCAAGATGCATGAAGAATGAATTCATGAAACCAAATTGGATGCATGAAGAATGGATGGTTATGAATTGGCACATTGGCACATCGCAAAAATTCATGCATTTTGGTCCCAATTTGGTTTCATGAATTCATTCTTGGCACATCGCAAAAATTCATGCATTTTTGTACAAGCCGTAAGAGGTTGTGTCGGTTTGGATTTTTTTTTTTTTTTTTTTGTATAAGCCGTAAGAGGTTGTGCCGGTTTGGATTATGTTTTTTTTTTTTAACAGCCGTAAAGCACAGTAATATATATATAGGAGTTACTGTTATGCGTTAAAAAAAAAGACACAGCCGGTACAAGCTGTGCCGGCTGGTGTTTTTTTAATAATAAAAATTCGTTTCTTTTAAATGTACTGACAAGATGTTGACCATGTAGGGTGTTTATATTAAAATAAAAGCCGGTACAAGCTGTGCCGGCTTATCAAATATTAAGACTCATCTCAGTCGTGCGATCAATTTATCAACGGTCCAAAAAGGGGTTGTTGCACAGTTCTCACAGCAACCGGTTGCTATGGAAGGGCTCCCATATATATATATATATATATCCAATGGCCAATGGGGATTGAAGGAGGATAACATAAAAGAAATGAAATGAAGATTTGAAGAGTTACATTATTTTGTCAGTTGCACCCTTTTTTTTAGGGAATGGAATAGAAATGGCCACGACTCACCTAAATAAAGAAATTAAGAATATGTAATCTTTTTAAAAATATATATATTATTTCCTTGAATATTTCCCAGTCTAATTACCGGTTTATTGTGCTTATTATTCTTTTCGTTTTCAAAAATATGAGCAAATTATAATTTGCACACATTAAGAAAAAAAATAAATATAAGGGAAATTATCAACTCTAGTGTGATGTTTGGTAAAACTGAGTAATTAAGATCTCAATAGTTAATACATTTTAATACATTAGATCATTTGAATGAAATTGCATTGCATCTGAATTTAAAAAACTGTTTGATAACTAAAAAGTGTAAAACATTTGAATGACACTATTTTACCATTTTAACTCGCTGAGTTATTTAAAAATTTTATTTGAATGATCTTAAAATTTGAAATTGAAATAGTACAATATTTATTGAGGTTATTTTTGTCCATAAATTTTAAATAAACTATTAAGAGACAGCTCTTATAATCTTTAAGATTTGAGTTTTTGTCTTAACGATTAAAAAAAAAATTACCAAATAAGATTTGTGTCTAACTGAATCAAAACAAGTGAATTAAGAAGTATTCAGACATAAATAAACACCACCGAGGCTTATCATGCAGGTATAAATGTTATCGGTACTTTTTTTGTATCGACTTTTACTTTGGACCGAGTAACTGTAATTTTATAGATTACATTCTTCTTATTTTATAGATTAAATTCTTCTTATTAAGCCTGCATTTTCCTTTTAATAGACGTCCCTTTTGATGCATTTAGAATCGGCAAAAAATACCTTTTGGCCACTGTGGTTATAGTGATTTAATGAAATAGTCACTGTGCTTTTAAAATATTCAATTATCCCACTGTGGTTTTTAAAAATTTATAATCAAACTATTCCGTCCAAAAAATTGGACGGACGTTAACAGATCAGCTTACGTGGCAACATATCATTTTTGTATTTTCCTTTTATCTTTTTCTTTCTTTTAATAATTATTTTTATTTTAAAAAAATAATTCCAAATAATATAAATAATATATCAAATTTTTTGTATCAATGAGATCTATTACAACATTACATTCATTTCAACAAAAAAATCATTAATAATGTGGCAAAAATAATTAAAATAATAAAATTAAAATAAAAATATTTTTATGTAATATTTTCTCTTTTTCTTTACCTAAATATTTATAATACGTATAATATTAATAAAAAATAATATTATAATATTCATAATATGTTTTTCTTTTCCTTTTTTCTTTTTCTTTCTTTTAAAAATTATTTCTATTTTAAAAATTAATTCCAAATAATACAAATAATATATCAAAAATTTTGTATCAATGAGATCTATTACAACATTATATTAATTCCTACAAAAATAAAAAATAAAAAATCATTAATTAAGTAACAAAAAATAATTAAAAAATAATAAAATTAAAATAAATATTTAAATTTATTTTCTTTATTTGTATTCTTTTCCTTATCTCTTTTCCTTTCTTTTAATAATTATTTTTATTTTAAAAATTAATACTAATATATATTTTAATGATATAGAAAAGGTAAGTACATAATTAATATAAAAATAAGAAATTTGATACAAATAATCAAAATATTAATTTCCCAGGAATTCAATCATTGATTATGTGACAAAAAATAATTAAAATAATAATAAAATTAAAATAAATATTTTAATACTTTTTTAATAAAAGACCAAATTTTTGACAGTAAAATACCAAATTTTGACTTTATATTTGACAATAAAATAAATATTTTAATTCATATTTATTCTACTGTTCATCTTTTTCCCTAAGACAAGTTCTAGATCTGAAGAAAAATTAAAATAAGCATTCATCATAGTTTTCGGCCACAAGGTAAAGGAACACAAACCATAGTTTCCGACCATAATTTCCGGCCACAAGGTCAAGGAACACAGACCATAAATTTGGATCTATCATCGGAACAGTGGAAACCAAATCATCGAAAATAAGAAACAAAAATATTCATCTGGGATTCAATATATTGTTTGTATGTCAGAAAGAAAACCCATTTGAATTTAGAGAGAGAAAGAAAAATCTCATTAGTATTTTTTCTCTTCTGGTAGTTTTCATCAGTCATTAATGGCAGCGAACGAACGGTGCCGATCGCATCGGATTCGATGTACGAGCTCGACGAATCAGACGTTTGGAATTTTGGGCGGGCTGCGTCACCGGAGCTCCGTAAAGCCATGTCGAATTCGCGAAAGAAGCCGTCCGCGATGGAGGAACGGCGTCGTCGATGCCTGTGAACGTGCCAGAGTGGTCGAAGATATTGAAGGAGGAGAGAATCGGAGGAGAGATAGTGACGATGATTTTGATGAGGAGGAGAGAATGGATTTGGGGATTTGGGGATTTGAATTAGGGATTTGGTATTTGGGGGATTTGAATGAGGATATATTTTGATTATTTGTATTATTTAGAATTAAAATTGATTATTTGTATTATTTAGAATTAAAATAATTAAAAAAAGAGGAAAAGAGATAAAAGAAAAGAAAAAATTATAAAAAATGGCTGACTGGCTTGCCACATCAGAAAATAATAAATTTTTGATTTTTTTTTCAATGCCACGTGTGTAAATATTTAACGTCCGTCCAATAAATTGGACGGAATGGTTTGATTGTAAATTTTTAAAATCCACAGTGGGCTAATTGAATATTTTAAAAGCACAGTGGCTATTTCGTTAAATCACTATAACCACAGTGGCCAAAAGGTGCTTTTTGCCATTTAGAATCTAGGTGTGATGTCTAGCATCCAACTATCCTCCTTCCCCTCTTTCTGTCTTCTTCTAGTTTTGGGTTTGGATGTTCATGTAATTTCATTGACTAGAATTAAAAGAGCTACTTAAGAGAGAGCATCTTCCAACAAAATTACTCAACTTTTTAGTATTTCAGGGAAAAAATACTACCACAACAAAATTACTCAACTTTTTATCTTAAAGAAAAAATAAAAATAAAAATCTTTTCTTCAATCAATACAATGTGAAGTCTTAGAAGCTAGTACTTATGCATTATGGATTAACATCCATTACCATTATGTTGTGCGTTGGATGGTTTAACAACTACAAGTATAGGATAAATGTAAACTAATTTGTGCCCATTGAGAGCATGTAACTTGCACAAAATTTATGTTACCTCCAGAAAAATACGGATCGATTAGCATGAAGTGAATTTCGTATTAGTATTAAGTTCACTTCATAACCAATAAAGTGATGCAATATGCACAGGTGAAAGGGTAATCTCCCATAAAACACTTATTCTAACTACCACTTGATGTGACGCTCTCATCCCTAATCTGCTCATTTCATCAGTTCAATTTGATACTCTCATCAATTTAAAAGAGTCGAAATATTTTTTTGGTATATATTTTAGCTAGCTCTTACAGATCCCAAAAATAAATTTTTTGCATGATTAACTGTAATATAATCATCTTATTTCTCTCTAATGTATTGTTTCTCATTAGCTTTTTAGGACTTTAAAAGAAAATTTTTAATCCCCGCACTACTATTTACATATTCGTCAAAAAAATTGTTCATACTTTCACTCCTGAAAATGGTAGTCATTCCCGCTGCAAAGATGTTTTTTGAATACACCCCAACTCAATTTTCTTTTAATTCATACAAAGATTTGAACCATTCGTGATTATGCAAACCGTAACTTTCCATCAACAATTTTCATTTCTTCAAATTCTTAAATACTCAAAGACTTAAAGACAATAATTAAAATCTGACTTAAAAGTTGGATGCGAAAAATAAACTTGACCAAGTTTTTTAGGATATTTTTTGTTAATGTGCCATGTACACAATGCATGGTGTGGAAAAACACTAGTAATCGCATTCGACATAGCACGATCTTGATCAGTGACAATGATTATAGCATGTTTGAAATTCATTACTTCAAGTCACTGCTCAAACAACCATACAATATCCTCAATCTCATCATCCAATAGTGCACACCCAAACAATACAGAATGATAATAATGATTTACACCCGTGAAAGGAGCAAATGGCATAGAATATGTGTTTGTTCGATACGTGGTATCAAGAGTAACAACGACACCAAAATTTTGATATGCAAGTATTGACCGATAATCTACCCGCATAATACATTCTATATGAGATTATCCACGTCTGGTTTGACACTAAAATAAACTCTACTCGGGCTCTCATGCTGTAACTTTTCAAGTAATATTTGCAGTCTATGTATCATTCAAATCCATCGTATCACGTCTAATATCTCTAACTATATTTCTCACTTCGTCTCAGAGAACCCAACATTGCTCATACCTCCTCTCAATGAGCTAAAAACATTCATAATTCTACTTGGACCAATCTCAGCATTATTAAGGGTTTCAATCAAATCCCTAGTAACTACTGAAATATTTTTGTATTTTTGAATTTATGAAACTTTACCTGGAGACACAAATTCATGATTGTGATTTAGTTAATCAAGAGTAGACACAAACTATTTATCTTTACTTTATAATGCATAAAATAAAATTTTGCTCCATATTTTGTTCTATCAACACAATCCCTCCTCCTCTTTCCCTTGTTATTCTTATCTTCATCATCAATGACAACCTCATTTTTCATAAAAACCATATATATACATGCCAGCCTTACGACATTGATACAATCTATAACAAAAAATTTCAAAATTCATATGTTTTCTACTAGTTTTTATTCTTACTTCAAATCCAACATGTTTCACATATTTTATATAAAAGTTTCAGCATCATCCAACGTATCAAAAAATTGTCAACATAAGAAATAGTTTCATCAAATAGACTTGTTACATCATTATTATCATGCAATTCTTCCTCTGTAATTAAAATTGAATGAAATGATTCCTCAACAAACAAATCAATGGCAAAACAAATAAATCACTTGTAAAAATTAAATTACAAATTACCGATTTTGACTAATGTTCGTTTCTTGTTGTAAGGTCCCAACTTTTATGAAATAAAAAATTAATTTTTTATGATTATTATTCTAACAGTAAGGTGTTAAATTGATAAAATGATAAATTTAAGGGTGATATGTGCAAATTATAAGATAAAAAGTATGTCAGCGAATATTCAATCTGTCGAGAGAATATTCGTTGTGTCGGATAATATTCGTATTGTCGAGAATATTAGGTAAAATTATGACGGCCCCGAAATACCCAATCATTGGTGGGCCCCACAATGAAATATTGTCGGATGCGAAAAATGATAAAAATAACAATATTAATAAAAATTGTCAACGGTATAGTGATAAAAGTACAGTAGCATGCAGTATTCTACAGTAACACACGACATTCCACAGTCTCACACGGTATTGCACAATACTTCATAATATTGATTTAATAATTGCTACAGTATCAACTGCATATTATTTCATATTATTGACCTCAATAATTGATTTAATAATACTTCATATTATTGATTTAATAATTGCTACAATATCAACTGCACAATACTTCATTTTTTTCTTTTCTTTTTTATACTTTTTGTGCAAAATTTTGTGTGTATAGTTTGTGTCTAAAGAACTACTCAATATAAAAAGTAAGAAAACAAACAATCATGTAAAAATGCGCCAAAATGATATGAATCTTGTGGAAATATCACTTTTACTTGTGAATTAATTCCCTAATAATATCTGTAAAGAATTTTGAGGATAAACTTCCTCCATATGTGAATAGTCAATGTTTTTATGATTTCTTTACTAGGTATATTATATACTTGGAGGTTTTTTACATCAATATGGAACGGATATGAGTTCTGAAGTTAGGTGACACTATCAGATATAAGAAATACCTGGTAATTTTTGTAAAACCCCAAAATTTATGAATAAAGATTAATTTTTTCAAAATATTTTTTTTAAGTATTATGGTGTGAATTTGAGATAATGTTATAGTTGTGGGTAGTATTTATAAATTTTGTAAAGTATGCAAGTTGTTGTATTATATTCGATTGGTCGGAGAATATTTGTTTTAACAGGGAATATTCGTACGACGGCACAATCATTGGTGGACCCCACAATGGAATTATTGTCGGATTAAGAAAATGACAAAAATATTTTTATGAAAATAACGACAAAAATTTTACCGTTAGCTGTTGAAACACCCGGTGTTAAAAGTACAGTAATACGCGTGGTTGCATAGTAGCACATGGTATTGATTATTGATGCTTACGTGAGAAGACACTCAGTGTTGTTCAATTATTACTACAATAATTGTTGCATAGTATCTCACATTATTTGATTCAATTATTGTCGATATTTTATATATTATTAAATCAATAATTGAGATGACAAATTATTAATATTATTATTTGCAATATTAGCGATGTCTAGAAGTTCTGCCAAGGAAAGGTTTGGTCATTTAATTGCGCGCCAATAGGAAGAAATCCTTGTTGGAAAGCCCCTTCTTTCCTGGGAACGACCTGGTCGATTAATGGTGTGAATTATAATGATGATGATGAATTTTGTTTTATTATTATTATAAATGTAATAAAACAAAAAACTTTTTATATAAAACAAAATACTTTTATAAATTTATTTGTTTTATTAGACTATAAATAGAATATATAATATTCTATTATGTATAGTATTTGCATAGTGCCTGCATAGTATTTGCATAGTAAAATCTTTTTATATAAAACATAATACTTTTATAAAGGTATTTATTTTATTAGACTATAAATAAAATATATAATATTCTATTATGCTTAGTGTTTGCATAGTGCCTGCATAGTTTTGCATAGTAAAATCTTTTTATATAAAACATAATATTTTTATAAAGTTATTCATTTTATTAGATTATAAATAGAATATATTATATTTTATTTAAAAGATTTTGTTTTATTAGAATATTTTATTAATACTGCATAGTAAATCAATATGGACCGTCCGCTTAAAAGTAAATCAATCTGGACCGTTCATGAATTAGTTACTATTCAGTCCATTCTCCAATAAATAGAAGTTCATTCCTTCATTATTTCTTACGAATTCACTGAAACTCTAGAGAGAGAAACTATAAAAAGAAAGAAGAAAAGTATTCTGCTACTTCACTACTCCTATGTCCAGTTTCTTATAAGGTAAGGGATATTATTTGTTGTACTCGTAAGGGGTATTATTTCTTTCGTATTCATGAAGAGAACTTCTGTTATTCCATTTTTTTTATTATTCTGTTGGAATAACTTGTATACGCGGGCTACCCTATATTTGGTAAAATTCTTCTGTTATTCCATTCTTTATCATTATGTTGGAATAACCTGTCTATGCGAAGTACCACATACATGATAAAATTCTTCTGTTATTCCATTCTTTATTATTCTGTTGGAGCATCCTATCTGTGCGTTTACGCATGACCTAGTTCCATTATTTATTATTCTGTTGAAATATCCTGTCACGCGTACATGGTTCTATTATTTATTATTCTGTTGGAATATCCTGTCTGTGCGTTTACGCATGACCTAGTTTCATTATTTATTATTCTATTGGAATATCATGTCTGTGCGTTTACGCATGACCTGGTTTCGTTATTTATTATACTGTTGGAATAACCTGTCTGTGCGGTCTATCGCATGCTTGGTGATTTCTTTTGTTATTCCATTCTTTATTATACTCAGTTGGTTAAAGTTTTGGCTTTTATACTCCATGAAAGTAGTGGAATATCCTTAATATTTGCGTTTCATCCAGCATGGAAATATTCTTCTGAGCATTCTTGAGTTTTACCCCACAAAACAGTATCATGTTGACAATTTAGACGTTATTGGTTCCTGGATAAATTAATTCTTGAACTTATTTTATTGAATTCATATATCATTGTCATCATCCTCATGTTTATATTATGTTGAAAGTCATCTGTGGCCTGTAGTGCATAGATGGACTTGGTATGATTATGACTAGGGATTATTCAGTATAATCATGACCGTAATATTACAAATGATGTGTTAAAAGTCCTCATTGGCCCGTAGTGCATTGATGGACAGTTGTTGGCATGATCATGACCATTGATGAATACACGAATATCCTTAGCCCGTAGTGCATGGATAATTTATGGTTGTGATACTAATGGATATCCTTAGCCGTAGTGCAGGGATGATGTGGATTATATATTAAGCTGAGTCCCTGCGATAAAAGTGATGAAAAACCTTTTAAATTATAGAAGATAGTAGATTTTATTCTCTACTTGAGTCTTTTAATGGATTGCTTATTTCGCTGCAGTTAAACTTGATGTTTGTTATATTGTATCAATTTAACACTATTAAAGGCTAATGATAATTTATTCTGTATTATCTTAGTAATAATATTTCTTACTTGGCTAGTTGAGCTCACCCTTTTGCTTTCATTGTTCTCTTTAGGAAATGAGAACGTAACAGGGACTAGTCGGGGAATGGAGTGACGGTCCAGATGATACCATTAGTAGTCCTAACTATTCTATGAAATAGTGTGTTAATAAATGTATTGAAGACTTATTTTGAGTTTGAATACTGTCTAGAAGATAATATTTGTATTAAAACTCACAGCTTATGTTGTATATTTAAGATTGTATTTGTATTCTGTACCATGTATTTGGCGACTCAGAATAGGTGATGTATACCTATTTTGGGGGTGTCACAGTTGGTATCAAAGCTTAGGGATATGATCGCTGGCTGAAATATGAGATAAGAATTAGGAGGGGAGAGACGGGGAATTCTTTCGCTAGTATGACATGCCTAAGTTTATTTGGTATTTAATTGGTCGATTAGAGTATAGGGATAATATGTAATATGTTAATTAACCCTTGTTTTGTGGCAGTATTTGAAAATGGCATCCGAGAATGTTGAGAACATCAATGGAGCACAGGAGACCGTTGAGTCTTCAAAGATCAATAATCAGGATAATGTCCATCAAGAAGGCGACAATCCTCATACAAACAACAACACTGACCAGATGATGAACGATGGAATGTTCAGAGGCTTTATACAATTCATGCAAAATCAGACAAGAGCGACTCCTGTCCAAAATGCAGGTATAAACCCTGGTAACTCTTGGACGGACACTGCTAAGCAGTTCAAGGAACTGGGACCACCAGAGTTTTTTAGAGAGCCAAAACCATCTAAGGCGGAGACGTGGATAAAACAGATCTGCAAGATATTTGATGTCTTGGGATGCTCAGAGGAGCTAAAGGTTCCCTTTGCCACCTTCATGTTGCGAGCAGAGGCAGATTACTGGTGGGAATCTGTAAAGTGTACTCAACCTGCCGCACTGAAGATGACTTGGGAGAAGTTACAAGAATTGTTCAACGACAAGTACTTTCCCGAAAGTATTCGTCACATGAAAGAGGTAGAGTTCATCAAGCTGGAGCAAAACAACATGACTGTGTCGTAGTACGAAGCCAAGTTTGCCGAGTTGTCCCGATTTGCGTCCCATTTGGTTGATAATGAGGAGATAATGACGCGAATGTTTCTAATAGGTTTGCAATCCAAGATACATCAATATCTTATCTCTCATAAACTGTGTTTGTATTCAGATGTTGTTAATAGGGCTCAGTTATTGGAGCGCGATAATGAGTCAACCCAACCAAAAGAGAGTAGTCGACAAAATGATAATACCAGTGATAGTAGTCATCGAAGCGGTGACAATAAGCGTGGAGGGAATCAACATGCCAGAAATAGTAACCACTTCGGTGGGAATCATGGCCAAAAAATTAAGAATGGACATTTCAAGAAAAGGAGATTCAACATTGATAGAAAGACGTCATCATCAACACCTGTTGTTAAGGAAGGAGAACGACAACCTATCATATGCTTCAAATACGGAGGGGAGGGACATATCAGTCCAAACTACGTGATGCCGTCCAAAGTATGTTATAATTGTGGAAGAGAAGGTCACTTAGCCCGATTTTGTCGTGCACCAAAGTCAAGTCCAGCTGAGACGGTGGCACCAAAGGCGGATACAAACAGAATAAAGTCGGTGGTTTCAGGAAGAGCGTTTTTCGTAACTTCTCAAAAAGCGAGTGACCCGAACGAAGTTAGCATGGGTTAGTTATAAATTCTTGTGAAGTCTATACCTTATTAGATACCGGTTCTACCCATTCTTTTATCTCTCTTGCTTGCGCTCAACGTTTAATTTGACTTCGGAAAAATTAGACTTTGACTTATTGGTTGAAACTTCGATAGTAGAAACTTTTGTTACCTCCACTGTTTATAAATCTTGTTGATTCAAATCGACCCTTTCACGTTACTTGTCGATCTTATCTCTTTAAAAATACGTGTCTTTGATGTGATTTTAGAAATCAATTGGTTAACTACTCATTAAGCTTTTTGTAAGGTTGTTAGCTTTCATATTCCTAACCAACCTGTTATGAGAATTCAAGCAACCAAACCACTAAAATTAATCATTGTCATATCAAGTCATAAGTAAAGAGTCTCAAGGCTTTCGCTGGTAACTTCCTTGTGTGGAATGCACCGAAGCCAGACTTTTGGTAGGCGACGTCGTGAATGACGATGACAAGTTGATAGGTATCAATGTGACGTGCTATCCAAGTCTTGGATGAGAGTCACAGTTTTGAATGATATTTTTATTGTTAATAAATTTTCTAACGTATTCTTGAAGACTTCTTAGCCTACCTCTAGAGCGTGAAATCGAATTTTGTATTAACCCCAGTACAAACCCCATTTCTTAAACCCTCAAATATTTTTTTCACCTAAAACGAATGTATAATGCGCCAAAGACGTTGGCTCGAGCTGTTGAAGATTACAATCGTACCATTCAATACCATCGTGAAAAAAAAACGTGGTAGCTGACGCGTTGAGTAGAAGATCGTATGCGTTTACGAGTGCGAATATATGAACCTACGTGAAGATAACGAATATATGATTAGAACCGACTTTAGTTGATAAAGTTAAAGCCGCTCAAGCTACAGATCCGGAGCTGATGAACACGAAAAAGAAGGTTCAAGAGGGTGTTATTCTAGAAGCAAGAGTCGATGAAGAGAAGAAATCTCAACCCTCGATTTAATTGGCCCATTTGAAATCATCGATCGAGTAGGAACTGTGGCCTATAGACTCGTTTTACCGCCAAATATGTCGCGTGTTCATAACATTTTTTTTTACGTATTGATGTTACGTAAATATGTGGACGATCCGAACCACATTATTGAGTTAGAACCGGACGAAATAGCAGAAGATTTAACGTATGAAGATGTACCTGTTAAAATCTTGGATAAGAAGGAACATATTCTAATCTTAAAGGTTATACATCAAGAGTTAGAATCTGACGAAGTTTCCTTATCTGTTCGGTATACCAGGTACGTACGTAAATTTCGAGGGCGAAATTTCATAAGGAGGGGAGATTGTAAAACCCCAAAATTTACGAATAAAGATTAATTTTCTCAAAATATTTTTTTTAAGTATTATGGTGTGGATTTGAGATAATGTTATAGTTGTGGGTAGTATTTATAAATTTTGCAAAGTATGCAAGTTGTTGTATTATATTCTATTGGTCGGGGAATATTCGTTTTAACAAGAAATATTCATACGATGGCACAATCATTGGTGGACCCCACAACAGAATTATTGTCAGATTGAGAAAATGACAAAAATATTTTTATGAAAATAACGATGAAAGTTTTACCGTTAACTGTTGAAACACCTAGTGTTAAAAGTACAGTAATATGCATGATTGCATAGTAGCACGCGGTATTGATTATTGATGCTTACGTGAGAAGTCATTCAATTTTGTTCAATTATTGCTACAGTAATTGTTGCATAGTATCTCGCGTTATTTGATTCAATTAATGTCGATATTTATATATTATTAAATCAATAATTGAGATTACAAAGTTATTAATATTATTATTTGCAATATTAACGATGTCTAGAAGTTCTGCCAAGGAGAGGTTTGGTCACCTAATTGCGTGCCAATAGGGAGAAATCCTTATTGGAAAGCCCCTCTTTCCTGGGAACGACCTGGTCGATTAATGGTGTGAATTATAATAATGATGATGAATTTTGTTTTATTATTATTATAAATGTAATAAAAAAGAAAACTTTTTATATAAAACAGAATACTTTTCTAAAGTTATTTGATTTATTAGACTATAAATAGAATATATAATATTCTATTATGCATAGTATTTTCATAGTGCTTGTATAGTATTTGCATAGTAAAATCTTTTATATATATATAAAACATAATACTTTTATAAAGTTATTTGTTTTATTAGACTATAAATAGAATATATAATATTCTATTATGCTTAGTGTTTGCATAGTAAAATCTTTTTATATAAAACAGAATACTTTTATAAAGTTATTCGTTTTATTAGATTATAAATAGAATATATTATATTTAAAAGATTTTGTTTTATTAGAATATTTTATTAATACTGCATAGTAAATCAATATGGACCGTCCGTTTAAAAGTAAATCAATCCGGACCGTTCATGAATTAGTTACTATTCAATCCATTCTCCTTTAAATTGAAGCTCATTCCTTCATTATTTCTTACGAATTCACTGAAACTCTAGAGAGATAAACTATAGAGAGAAAGAAGAAAAGTATTCTGTTACTTCACTACTCCTATATACAGTTTCTTCTAAGGTAAGGGATATTATTTGTTGTACTCGTAAGGGGCATTATTTCTTTCGTATTCATGAAGGGAACTTCTGTTATTCCATTCTTTATTATTCTGTTGGAATAACCTGTATATGCGGGTTACCCTATACTTGGTGAAATTCTTTTGTTATTTAATTCTTTATCATTATATTGGAATAACCTGTCTATGCGAAGTACCGCATAAATGGTGAAATTCTTCTGTTATTTTATTCTTTATTATTCTGTTAGAACATCCTGTCTGTGCGTTTACGCATGACCTGGTTCCATTATTTATTATTCTGTTGGAATATCATGTCTGTGTGTTTACGCATGACCTGGTTCTATTATTTATTATTATGTTGGAATATCATGTCTTTACGTTTACGCATGACCTGGTTCCATTATTTATTATTCTGTTGGAATATCATGTATGTGCGTTTACGCATGACCTGGTTCCGTTATTTATTATTTTGTTGGAATAACCTGTCTGTGCGGTCTATCGCATGCCTGGTGATTTCTTTTGTTATTCAATTCTTTATTATACTTAGTTGGTTAAAGTTTTGGCTTTTATACTCCATGAAATTAGTGGAATATCCTTGATATTTGCGCTTCATCCAGTATCTTTTCATAGAAATATTCTTCTGAGCATTCTTGAGTTTTACCCCACAAAGCAGTATCATGTTGACAATTTGGACGTTATTGGTTCCTGGATAAATTAATTCTTGAACTTGTTTTATTGAATTCTTATATCATTGTCATCATCATCATGTTTATATTATATTGAAAGTCATCTGTGGCCTGTAGTGTATAGATGGACTTGGTATGATTATGACCAGGGATTATTTGGTATAATCATTACCATAATGTTACAAATGATGTGATAAAAGTCCTCATTGGCCCGTAGTGCATTGACGGATAGTTGTTGGCATGATCATGACCATTGATGAATACACGAATATCCTTAGCCCGTAGTGCATGAATAATTTGTGGTTGTGATACTAATGAATATCATTGGCCGTAGTGCAGGGATGATATGGATTATATATTAAGCTGAGTCCCAGCGATAAAAGTGATGAAAAACCTTTTAAATCATAGAAGATAATATATTTTATTCTCTACTTGACTCTTTTAATGAATTGCTTATTCCACTGCAGTTAAACTTGATGTTTGTTATATTGTATCAGTTTAACACTATTAAAGGCTAATGATAATTTATTCTGTATTATCTTAGTAATAATATTTCTTACTGGGCTAGTTGAGCTCACCCTTTTGCTTTCATTGTTCTCTTCAAGAAATGATAACCTAACAGGGACTAGTCGGGAAATGGAGCGACGGACCAGATGATAACATTAGTAGTCCTCACTATTCTATGAAATAGTGTGTTAATAAATATATTGAAGACTTATTTTGAGTTTGAATATTGTCTAGAAGACAATATTTGTATTAAAACTCACAGCTTATGTTGTATATTTAAGATTGTATTTGTATTCTGTACCATGTATTTGGCGACTCAGAATAGGTGATTCCATAAGTTTTATTGCAAATTTACTAAAGAATTGTGATATTAACGTACATGTCAAGAAATACTTGGACTAAGTAATTACTTTAATTTAGAAAAATGGTATTGTTGTTTTCATAAGGAAATTTGATAATTTCGTAAAATCTTATTCACATGAATGTAGGTCTCAGTTACTATTCATGTTAGAGAAGTGTAAGACCCCAACTTTTTATGCATAAGATTTAATTTTTTATATATATTATTCTAAATAGTAAGGTGTTGATTTAATAAATGTTAAAGTTGTGGGTGATATGTATAAATTATACAAAATAAACAGTTATCGAAAAATATTCATTTTGTCGGGAATATTATATTCAATAAAGTATGACGGTACCGAAATAACTAATCATTCGTGGACCCTAAAATGGAATAATTGTTGGATATAGAAAGCAACGGAAATAACCTTTTTAAAAATTGACGGTAAATTTTTTATCGTTAACTTTTGAAATACCCGGTAATAAAGTAACAGTAACACACGCTATTCTATAGTAACACATGGTATTGGACATTATTTTTGATTATTGATTCAATAATGACTACAGTAGTAAGCACTCAGTGTTTCATTAATAATTGCTACAGTAATTTATATTATTGACTTAATAATTGACAAAGTAACAATTGCACAATATTTCACATTATTAAATCAATAATTGTCACAACATGACAATAACTCATATTATTTAAATGATATTATTAGATAACATTATTGACAATATCTAGAAAGTTCTATTGACGAAAGAGGTTAGGTCATCTAATTGCGCACTAGTAAGGAGAAATCCTTATCGGAAAGTCTCATCTTTCCTAAGAACGATTTGGTTGTGAATATTGTGAGTTATAATATTAATAATGAATAATTATTAAAAAATTGTGTTGATTAAAGATAAGTATAAGGATTGATGAGCGGTAAATATTTGTTCAATTTGTGATATAAATAGATGAGTTTATTGTAAGTTTGACTTATTATTCCATGGACCTCTCACTTATCCATTTTTCAAAATCGTTGACAGGAATTTTTATTTTATTATTATTATAATAGTAATAAAACAAAAAACTTTTTATATAAGACAGAAAACTTTTATAATATATAGGCTTAAATATGAATTACTACCCTAAACTATAGGTCATATTCCACTTCAGGGATTAAAGTATCAATTTTTTCAATCAGGTGATCAAACTATCAATTTTTTTAATTGCAACAAATTGAGCCGCCACGACAAAAATTACTGATGGGGCTATCTGAGTGAGTCATTAGGCAGCTGATGTGTAAATAAAAAAGATTATTTTAATATTTATTTAAATATTTATTATACAGTAAGGGAAAATTCGTCAAATCACATTAAAACCTAACAAAATTACTTTGACCCCCATCCTCTTCATTTCTCTTTCTCTGTTTGAACACTAGTGTAGTGGTAATACTTGTTATTTAGTTTGCAAATAGGAGAGGGTTCGAATCCTTCAAATAACATTTGATACAGTTAATATAGTGAAATAAATTGTCTGTGAAAAGATATTCACGTTCTTACCTTTGACCCTTAAAATCATGTGTTTTTTTTGTGATGGTTTTGAAAATCACAATATATTACGTGATTGTATTAATCATCAAAAGCGCTAAGTGTTTGCGTGATTATCAAAAGCACTAAGCGTTTGCGTGATTATCAAAATCAATAAGCGTTTGCGTGATTATCAAAACTATCACAAATTAAAAGGCTTTCATGATGGGATATACAAGATGGCCTTCGTGACGACTAAAGTCAACACAAAAACCTTTTGTGATAATTTTTTGAATTTATATGATAGATTTGAGCCATCACAAAAGACCATTTTTTGTATAACCCTTAAATCTAAAAGTTATTTAAACTTTTATATATTTTGTGCTGAATTGTATCTGCTTATTTAAGAAGCAATATTCTGTCAAACACTTTGTAAAAGGAAAAAGGGTAGAGTTAGTTTATTTTATCTACCTATGAAAAAGACGAGTAATTCTTCGATTAAGACCAAAGTCTTAGTATGGTAAGGAAGATGATGTTGTTTCAAGACCAGATCATAGAATAAAACTGAACTCAAAAGAAGGTACAATTAAGCTTGAAGAGAGAACTGGGAGCTTAATGTCCAAAATAGTTAGTTGAGAATAGTTGTAATTAAGTATGTCTATAAAACTTTATAAATGTTTCTCCGCCTGTTGAAGGAATATTTATTACTGAGAGTAATAAGATCTGAAGTCCTGGGGGAGCTTATGACTGGACGTTACAACATATAAGAGATGTATGTTGTGAATCAGACAAATTTATATATATTATGTGATTAAATTTTTAATTGTCTTGCATATTAATTTCTAACATTGCATATTAACTAACCAAAATTCAAAAATACCTAAAATAAAATTTTAATATGTAATAATCTATTTATCACCCTCATTTTAAAATTATTATTGGACTTTCAATAAATATATCTACCTATAAATATAATACTATTATAAAGCGGTAATGGACTATTTAATGTAACCGCGTCATATTATTTTGTTTTTTACCTCTGTAAGTTAAGTTATATTACTATATTACTCCCTCTGTCCCAAATTAACTGCTCAATTTTGACCTTTTTAAGTCAAATTGACTTTTTTTAGAATTAATAATTAAGCATATATAAATATATTTCTAATATTATAAAAATTGGGATTAGTAATAAATTGTATATACTTTCTTTTGGTTATAATCTCTTCACCTATATTTTAACAAAAAGAGTAAAAAGATTATTTTTAAAAATGGTCAATTTGACTTTAAAAAGTCAAAATTGAGCAATTAATTTGGGACGGAGGGAGTATTTTTTTATATTAATTTTTTTCATCTTTCAATTTACTATATTTTTTTTATATTAATAATTTATCCTAGAGATCGCTAAATTCACATGGCCATCGAAGGGCTGTGGAATTTTGATGGTGACTGAAAATTAAATAAGGTCAAAAAGGTTGATTATAATATCTTTTGACTTTCTTAATCTTCATTTCTATTCTTCATTCCATATCTTAATTATTTTAGTCTTCAACTTATATATTGGTCCAATTGTAGGGCTTTGTTTTTTGAGTAATATTATGTAATATAAATATTACATAATTAGAAAAAAAATATTTAATGTTGTGAGACAAAATATTAACAAATTAACTTAATCTATTAATATTTATTTACAAGATTAAACAACTTCTATTTATATATATAATAAAATATTAATCTTTATTTACAAAATTAATCAACTTCTATAAAATTACTTAAACCTTTTTTTTTCTTCTTTTAATTCATTGTAGGTAATATATGCACCAGTTATTGAAGTATTGGAGTAGTAGACTTTCACTAGTGGCAGAGTGACCAGATTTAGAAGAGTAGAGAACTCGTGGTTTCTAGCCGTCCCCTTGTGAGCCCAACGTAGCTCGTCCACCTCCGAACATATGAAATTATTGATCCGGTTATGGTAAAATTATCACATAATTTAACGTATAAAATTATCACATAATTTATTATTGATAAATATTATAGTTTTTTGTTGTATTAAATATAAAAATAAATTTTACACTTAAAATAGTTAGATAGGCCAGTAGCGGTATGTGTAGACAAATGTGGTTTTGAGCTATAGCGACGGTTCACCCATTGCTATAGTTATTCTAATCTATGGCGACGGGTGAACCATCACTATAACCTAAAAAAATCGTTGTTATAGACGACAGTATACTACACAACTGTGTATATATATATATATATATATATATATATATATATATATATATATATATATATATATATATATATATACGGAAAGCTTTAAGAGCATAATTCTTAAATAGCATAATACCTTAAATAGCATAATTTTATCAAAACGACGTAGTTTTGTAAATACGCGGTGAGATTTTTGTAAATACGCGGTGGCATGGTATTTACAAAAATGTCACCGCGTATTTACAAAACTACGTCGTTTTGATAAAATTATGCTATTTAAAGCATTATGCTATTTAAGAATTATGCTCTTGAAGCTTCTCGTGTATATATATATATATATATATATATATATATATATATATATATATATATATATATATATATAATTGAGTATAACTGAGTGACTTCTTACGTAAGCATCAATAATCAATACCGTGTGTTTATTAAGCTGAGTCTCAGCTATAACAATGATGAAAAACCTTTTAAATCATAAAAGATAGTAGATTTTATTTTCTACTTGACTCTTCTAATGGATTGCTGGATATATATATATATATATATATATATATATATATATATATATATATATATATATATATATATGATCACCCCACGTATACTAAACTTGTTTCTTAACATCCTTTCGATCTAGGTTAAACCACATTTGTCTACACATATTGCTATTGGCCTATCTAATTAGTTTAATCGTCCAAAAAATAGGAAACACTAATTTAAAAATCATATAAATAATGTCAAACTTAATACTATTCAGCTGAGTTTCTACACTTTTCATAAATATATATATATATATATATATATATATATATATATATATATATAGAGGCCGGATCCTGTCCGGACTCCCGGACAGGTTTAAAATCCGGACATTTTTTTTTGTTTTTTTTAAAACAACTATAAATAAATAAATAAAAAATTATGGAATTGAAATTTTTTTCATAATACAGTGTTTTGGGTGTGATTTGGGTACGTATAACAAAACATGTATGTACAGTCTGTGCAGACTGTACCACCATTTTTTGGTATATATATTCAAATCACCCCCAAAACATTGTATTATGAAAAAATTTCAGTTCCAAAAAATATTAAATATTTTTTTAGTTATTTTTTTTAAAAAAAGCAAAAAAAAAGGGGTCCGTTTTTTATCAGGTCCGGGATTCCGGACCTTATCCTTGTTGTGTGTGTGTGTGTATATATATATATATATATATAAAATAAAACAGAGCGACTCAAATCCCAAGACTTCAACATCCAACGGCCTCAAATCAATCCCAAGGCTTCAACATCAAACGATCTCAAATTATTTGGGGCTTCAAGATCCGACGGCCAATAATTTATCTTTCAAAAATTCAAACACACATCCACTCTCTCACTTTCTCACTCCTTCACTTCCCAAAAAAACATCATTATTTGAAGACACACATTTATAATATAAATTGGCTGCCTATTATGCATGCCTATTCGTAAACATGTCATTGCACTTTGATAAAATATAATATTGTTGTTACTTTTTTAAATTAATTAATAAATAACTCTGAAACGAAAGGCTTATTCCCCTAACCAATTAATTAGTGGGTCTAACTGTTCTCATTAGTAAAATTCACATGATTTATATATAATGAAATGATTATCCATTTATTGGATTTTCCGACTCTTTGTCATTAACAATATCTTTTATTATTTGTCGTTCTGGAAGAAATTTGATTAGTTTGAACAATCAATTAATTGCTTAAATAAGCCAAGTGATTTTGATACTATACATTAACTATGTTTTATGAAATTTTTTTAAAAAATATTATTTTTAAATAAGTATTTTTCTCATACAAAAAAAAAGAGGCGGAAAATGATTGTAATTCTCTCCGTGGTAACATCATAGATACATTTTTTTTATAGTTAGTCTAAAATTAAAGATATAATTATGTACTCTCACTGTTAATAAAAAGAATTTTATTTATTAACCTTTCTGTCACATAACTAATTAACCGTTGTTATCTTAATTTCATTATCATTTTATCGTACCAATCAAATAACTAATTAATTATTGTCTATAAGGTAAAGATATAATAAAACTATAACCTTAGGCTATGTTTGATTGTAAGTATTATACTTGACATGTGACTATTAATCCAGGATAATAAAATGACCTGAAATGAGGAAGTATTTAGTACCATGTCCAACTATATATCTAGAGCGGCTCAAATCCCAAGGCTTCAACATCCAACGAACTCAAATCAATTTAGGCTTCAACATCCAACGATCTAAAATCATTTGGGGCTTCAACATCCGACGGTCAAAAATTTATCTCTCAAAAATTTAAACTCACATCCATCATCTTACTCTCTCTCTCTCACTCTCTCACTTCCCAAAAAACACCATTATTTGAACACGCACACTTAAAATGAATCAGTTTTATAAAAAAAAAATTAATTAACATTGAGAAAAGTGATACTTTAAAGGTAAAAGTAAATTTTTGTGAAATTTTGAAAGGGAGAGTTTTAACCCTTAATAGAAAATTTAAAGTAAACAAGACAAGAGTGTATAATAAACTCTAAAATGACTGAAAATAAATTCACGAAAGTAGCGTAAATTTTTTTATTATTCTTAAAAATAGGCAATTATATTTAAATATAAGGAATTATGAAATTAGTGTAATGTAACAATTTTCATAACTTAACTTACTATAATGTATGATGTATTCCAATGACGTACGTCTATCACGGTGAATCCAATCTTCCATTATTTCATATTTTGTATTTCATATTCCATATTCTATAACATTCATAAGTTAGACGGACGGATAGATAGAAAAAGTCACTCGAATTTTAAATTTGATTATAATTTTTTTATTTTAATATTACAACGTAGGGTAAAATTCTTAACCTTTTTAGTGTATCACATTATCATTATTAAATTTTTAATTAAAAAATATTATTTAAATTTTATCTTTAATTTAAAATTTAAATTAAAAATGAAGAGAAAATTTTGCCAAACTACAACCAACTTTACACTACCCAATTTATTAAATTTATTAAATTTCAATGTTAATATAAAACATTTGTGTGTTTATTATCTACGCTAATTTATTTCTACCAAGTAATAATTAATTATTATTATAATAATAATTCAAATGTCTTTGAAATAATTATCATAAATTAATAAATATAGCATGTTGCCTGAATGCACTTTATTATATGTATTTAATCAGAAATACCAATTGAAACTTTGGACATGTTTGGTAGTTGAGAAAATAGAATAAACTAGCAGAAATTTGATTGAAAAGTTTTGAGTCCTTTCTTTTCCCCTTTTTAGTGGTTATTGTTTTTTGTTCAATTGTCTTATTTTGATAAATAGATTTATGGGTGTTCTTTATTTTTAAAACAATAAATAGAACTATATTGATTGTTGGGTGTAGTCATTATGTTGATTCTGACTTCCCAAGAAAGAATGAAAGAAACAAAATCATAGTTTAGAGTCAAAAGGCTATGTTATGCCTCCTTGGGTGAATGTTTGTCTTCTCTGGTGTCTCAAGGCATGAAAATTTTTTAAGCTTTTCTATATTGTTATTACTTTTATTGCTCATATTCTTAAGCTAACAAAATTTATGTTTGATTGATGTTTCTTATTTTACTGCTACTTCAATTATATCAAGTAATTGAGCCAGCTGGAATTTACCCATTTTTTAAAATTTGTTTGAATACATGTGATTTGAAATTGTAAATTCTTGTTGTTTTCCATCTTCTGTATTTTTTGATCTGGGTTGGAGGAGAACAATTGTTTTTAAAAAAAATTGACTTGAGATTATATGTTTTTATTGACATGTCCCTGTTGGAGCCCTTGTCATTTTGCCTAGATGGTCAAAGTAAAACTATATATAAGTTTATGTTCCCTCATCCTATTTCCTATTTCCTATTTCCTATTTCCCATTTCCCTTATTTGGAAAAGTTTTTTGTGGGTGACCTCATCTATTGACCTCACTGTGTGCTCTTGTGCCTTCCTTTTGGCATGGATGGATGTGTTTTTTCTTTGGCTGTTTTAAAAAGTTTTGTTTTTGCATGTCCTTTTATAGTTGTTTACCATTATTTGATTGATCTAATGAAGGAAGCTACATGGGTCATCCATATATCTATGGATAAAAATTCATAAAGATTTGATCCCGCAAGCAAGTTGTAAAATTGACCATATAACTTAACCATTAGTCATTCGTCACCTTATTTGTTTGACCTCTCCCTCTCTCTTATTTGTCTTGATTCTTCATTTTTAAACTTCGTTGCTGAGATAATTCTAAATTTATATAATGACCTGCAATCAGTTTTTGTATTAAGTTACGGCTCTGCAAAACTGTATACCCATCTACGTGCGACAAAAAAAATATTGTTATAACAAGCAAACAATAATTTTTAATTGTCAAGTTACTATTTAAAAAGTTACAATCAATCAAAAAGGCTTATAAATAATAAAAAAATAAATCTTGAAATATTGTTAAACTTAGTTTAAATTTATGAGAATTTGACTATTAAAGTTGGATATTATTTATTTATTCATTGAAATTTGTCTTCATAAGAATTTTCATTTAAATGCTTTGTAGAGTATGTATGGAAAGTGCGGGTGTGTTAAGAATTAATTTAGCCTTTTAATTTAGTGTGTGTCCATATTCAATGCTTCATTTTTGTGTGTTCATGATTTTTTTTTTGAATTATACAGTGCCTTCAGGCACGGGTTATCACTCGTATATATATAAATGAAGACTAAGAAAGGAGTTTCATGAAAAATAAAGAAGCATTGAATGGATGTAATATATATAATTGCTTGTTTTAATTAAGACATTTTTAAATTCAAAATTAACATGAATTTATTATAATAATAAAATTGTAAACTATTTAAAAAATATTATTATTCATTGTAAAAATTTATTTTGTTCGTAGATTTTAATATTTTTGACTCAATTTTAATTAAATTTAAAAATCTATTAATTAACTTTAAAAATCAAATATGTATAATCTTATAATTTTAAATGTAGGTTATACATATATTTTTAATTTAAAAATATGAATAAAAAGAAATGAAAAATGTAAACTTCAGAAATATTCGGAAGACTAATGCAAATTAAAATAGGATTGCGATCACCTTTACATTCTCTCGTTTTATTCGCAAAACAACCACGCCCAAAACCAACCACAACTCCTCCTCTCTCTCATTGCCAAGGAAACAACCTTTTTCCTTTCTCTCTCTCTCTATCGCCTCTCTTCTCTTTTTCCATTCTCATTCATTATAAAGAATGCGTGGTTTCTCTTCCAGGGCCCTTCCGCCGGCTATTTAACGATAAATCCACTTGCCGGAGGCCGCCTACTCAGTCCCACCTACCTAAAATCGATTAATTTTATATAACCAACATGCTTCAAAATGACGAGGCTATGGTCAACGACCTCGTCTGGCCATTCGGGAACTTAGACGGCCTTGACCGGGATGACCTCCGCATGGCCGCCTACGAGATATTTTTCACGGCATGTCGGTCGTCCCCAGGGTTCGGAGGGCGGAATGCCCTAACGTATTATCCCTCGGACGGCAGTGGGGACGGAATGCCGGGGTCACCGGTGAAAGGGCCTGGGGTGGGGATGGCGGTGACCAGCAGGATAAAAAGAGCATTGGGGTTGAAAATGTTGAAACGTGCTAGGTCTAGGAGGACCAATTCGTGCGGGTCGAACCCGAATTCGCCTCGGGATTCGAGCTCAGGATCGGGGAGTCCCACGTTTGCATTTAGTACTGTGCCGTCGCCGAGGCAGAGGCGGCCGTTCACGTCGGCGGAGATCATGAGGCAGCAGATGAAGGTGTCGGATCAGAGCGATAATAGGCTGCGCAAAACGCTCATGAGGACTCTTGTTGGCCAAGTATGTGAATACATGCATGCATGTAAGCTAATAATGTTCATTATTCATGCATTTAATTAAGGCAATAGTTATAAAACATAAGAATACATCAAAATGAAAATTGAATAATAAATTATTAAAAGTTGCAACCGTTCATGATTATATATATAGTATAACTTTAAAAAAATATTAATCAAATAAAACATATCTTTATACATATATATTTTTTGTTTTTTAATTATTTAACATTCACCTTTTTAGTTCATAAAATCAAGGGGGTGAAGATGGAGGGTTGTGTAGGTCATGATAAAAAGGCGTTAAATAAAAGGATAAATGGATAATGTGCACCAAGTTAATATGCATGATTGCATGCCTGATATTATATATTAGGAAGGTTCACAAATGTACATTCTTAACAATAGATTGAACTCTTAATATTAAAATCTACGTTAACATAAGTCCAGTCTTTTGTCAGCGATCTTAAACTTCCTGCATTACATATTTACAGAAAAATAAATACATCCCATTTTTTGTATATAAAAAAATTGAAAACAAGTTTGGTATCTAATCAATTTATTTATTATGACTAGCTAATCTGAACGTGAGACTCTAATTTCTAGACAAACGAATTTTTTTGCTATGAATTCACCATTGTGATGCCTATGTATATATGCAGATGGGCAGGAGGGCAGAAACTATAATCCTCCCACTAGAGCTCCTCCGCCATCTAAAGCCATCCGAGTTCAACACTCCTGCCGAGTACCACCTATGGCAAAAGCGTCAGCTCAAGCTCCTCGAGGCCGGCCTCCTCCTCCACCCAGCAATCCCAGTAGACAAATCCAACGAATTCGCCCTCCGATTCACGGAAATCATCAACGCCTGCGAGACAAAACCCATAGACACCGGCAAAAACTCCGAAACCATGAGAACCCTATGCAACTGTATTGTCTCTTTATCATGGAGAAGCCTCGACGGCTCCCCCACCGACATCTGCCACTGGGCCGACGGATTCCCCCTAAACGTCCACATATACATCGCACTCCTCCGCGCCATTTTTGACACAAGAGACGAGACATTAGTACTTGACGAAGTCGATGAGCTGTTAGAGTTAATGAAAAAGACATGGACTACATTGGGGATTAATAGGTCAATACATAACTTGTGTTTTACTTGGGTTTTATTTGAACAATACATTGTCACGGGACAAGTGGAGGGGGATCTTCTTGGGGCGGCGTTAGCTATGTTGGCGGAGGTGGCGAATGATGCGAAGAAAGTGGATAGGGAGCCTATGTATGTGAAGATGTTGGGGTGGACTTTGGCTTCTATGAAAAGGTGGTGTGAGAATAGGTTGTTGGATTATCATGGTAATTTTGAGAAGGGGAAAGTTGGGTTGATGGAGAGTATTTTGCCTATGGTTTTTTCGTCTACAAAGATATTGGAAGAAGATGTTCCGGGTTATGCTGCAGCTGCACAAGAGAAAAGGGATATAGCTTCGGATTTAATTGGGAATAGGGCAGATCTTTATATTCGATCTTCGTTGAGAAATGCATTCGCAAAGGTAGTTTCTCCATTTGAAGCTAGTAGTTCTTCTTTCGTTCTTAAATTTTGTTATGTATATGTAGATTAATTAAAGCAATTATTCTACAAATAATGCTAGATACAAACTATTCTACAAACATTTTATAAATTGCTGATGTGGCATACACCAACTCAGCATATTGTGTGGGGCCGAAGACTACATTGAAACAATATGTTGATCAATATGCTGAGATGAAGTATGCCACATCAACAGTTTGTAAAATAGTTTGTATCTGTAGCATTACTCTTATTCTACATACTCCAAATTAATTTGTAAACATATGATTTGGCACGTCACATCTTTCTAACTAAGTTAGCAAATTATAAAACTTAAAAGAGTTCTTGTTTTATATTTATGAATCTCAACAGTAAAATCCTTGACACATTATCGAAAGAACAATTTAGATTTAGATGTATTAACATTTTTCTTATAGATAAGCATGCATATGAGATGAGGAAAATATTCTTAGCTTAATTTCCAAAATTACCCTCTTAATTTGCATATTTCCAAGCTTCCATTTGTTTTATCAATCTAGCCAATACTTGTTTTTCCATCTTTTTCAATCCTCATGAAAACTATGAGGCGAGTCATACCGCTAGGTAAAATACCATACGGTGAATCGTGTTAATCTGACTATTTAATTTTAATGTTTTCTCTATTAATTTTACCAATCTAAAACTTGTCTTTCCATCTCTCTCGCTTTGATATGTATCCTAAAGATGCTACAAGATGGAAATGTCAATGGCAACATAGTTGAAGTACAACACCCGTGCGATATTCTCTTTCAAATAGCCAAGGACACAGAGGATTTGGCAGCGAAGGAGAAGGAAACCTATAGTTTAGTACTCAAAAAATGGCACCCTATTGCAGCCGGGGTTGCAGTTGTGACACTACATAGTTGTTATGGAACTTTGTTGAAGCAATATCTAGCTGGCACGTCCTCGCTAACGAATGAGACCATAGCAGTTTTGCAAAGAGCAGGGAAGCTAGAAAAGGTTTTGGTTCAAATGGTGGTTGAGGACTCGGTTGAATGCGAAGATGGAGGCAAAACTATTGTGAGAGAGATGGTTCCTTATGAAGTCGAATCCATCATAGTAAAATATATGAGGCAATGGATTCAAGATACGTTGAAGAGAGGAAAAGATATTCTTCAAAGAGAAAAAGAATATGAAGTAAGTGTGCTTTCTTAATTATATATATAATATTTTTTAAAATATGGATACGATTTCTATGTCATGTAACGCCCTTTTGTGGGTTAGGAACATATACACCATTAATTTGCTAAACATTTGATATAATAAATGCATCAAAAAAATTATAAACTTATATATAGTACTCAGAGTGACAATTTCATGGAATCGAGATCCAAAAAACACACATATATGTTTCATGTGATGTAAATGAAGACTAATCGGTTTGTTTGCAAATTATCATGTTATATAGACATGGAATCCAAAGTCAAAGAATGAGCCATATGCAAATTCAGCAGTGGAGCTAATGAAATATGCCAGGCAAGCTGTGGATGAATTCTTTGAGACTCCAATTGGCATTGCAGAGGATTTAGCTCATACTTTTGCTGATGGCTTAGAGCAACTCTTCCGAGACTACACCACATTTGTCGCATCTTGTGGTATGAAAAATTTACTTGTGTCGCATAATCCTTTTTTATTTTTATAGAAACTAAAAGTATTACTAACTATTTGAATTGTTCCTCATCATCTTCTTGATCAGGATCAAAACAGAGCTATATCCCCACCCTCCCTCCCCTCACACGGTGCAACCGAGACTCAAAATTCCTCACATTGTGGAAGAAAGCCAGCCCTTGCACAGTCAGCTACGAAATCTCAACCCAAAACGACACAAACGAAGGCAACAACCCGCGCCCTTCAACCAGCCGTGGCACCCAACGCCTCTACATCCGCCTCAACACCTTACATTACCTTCTCTCCCAACTCCACGTGCTCGACAAATCCCTCTCCCTCTCCCCTCGCATCATCCCTTTCACCGCGCAACAAACGCCTCAACCACCGCAGCCACCAGCTCACCAGCACCTACTTCGAGCACACGCGCTCATCCATCCAGTCCGCCACACAACACGTGTCAGAAGTAGCTGCGTATCGCCTAATCTTCCTCGATTCGAACTCCGTTTTTTATGGCAGCTTATACATGCACGATGTCGAGAATTCGCGTATTCGGCCAGCTTTGAGGATACTCAAGCAAAACCTTACTCTTCTAAGTGCAATAGTAGCTGACCGTGTTCAACCACTCGCAATAAAAGAAGTAATGAAGGCTGCTTTTGAGGCGTATCTTATGGTTTTGCTAGCGGGAGGAAGTTATAGAGTGTTTACTAGGGCGGATCATCGGATGATTGAGGAGGATTTTGATAATTTAAAGAAGGTTTTTACTTGTGGGGATCAAGGTTTGATATCGGAGGAGACGGTGGAGAAGGAGGGGGACACGGTGGAAGGCGTGGTGGCGCTGATGGGGCAGTCGACGGAGAAACTTGTGGAAGATTTTAGTATCGTGGCGTGTGAGGCTAGTGGGATAGGTGTTGTGGGGGCAGGTCAAAAACTGCCTATGCCACCTACAACTGGAAGGTGGAGTAGAGCGGATCCTAATACGATATTGAGGGTTTTGTGCCATAGAAATGACAGAGGGGCTAATCATTTCTTGAAGTGGACATTTCAATTAGCAAGGAGGAGGTAATGGATCAGATGATTTTTCACATGTCCAAGGGAAAGAAAAAAATATTAAAGGATGATGATTTTTTTCTTATACATGTATGTATGTATATATATATAATGAATTATTGGAATTGAAGATCATTCTTAAGAGCAAAGTCGGGAATCCGGTCGGGTTCAAACTTTGTGCATGGAGATCTATTAGTGCAGATGGCGATGTGTAACAAAATTGGATTGTATGGTTTGGGGGAGGGAGCATGGTACTAATTTGGTGTTCATTTGTTTATAGGGTTAGACAATATTTGTACTTGCTGATGATGGGATGTTAGAATTCAATAAAGTTTTATCGGACGTTCTTGGTGTTATTTGAGCTATTTACCCTTGAAAATTGACGTTGATAAACTGAAATTTGTATTATTGTGTACAAGTTTTAGTTTAGGTATAATTTCAAGGAAAGTAGCTTCAAATGTTTTCTTTATGCTAATTCATTGCTTAGAGTATATATAGTTTGAACACTATATTTGAAGCCATGGGCATATTCCAGTTGCTTGTCGTATAAAAGTTCGATATCCCTCCAAATTGGGAATGTTTATTAAAAATACAAAAATAGATAATAGGGTCATTTAGGTGGTGTTTGTGTCTGAATGCCTCTTAATTCACCATCCTGTCTCTTATTCGATCAGTGACAAATCTTATTTGGTAAAAATTTTTATACTACTTCAATTTCAAATTTTAAGATCATTCAAATAAATTTTTTAAATAACTTAGAGGGCTTAAAATAGTAAATAATGTCATTTAAATATTTTACACTTTTTAGTTATTTTTTTAGATTCAGATTCTATTTCATTCAGATAATTTAATTTATTAAGATGTATTAATCATTCTAATTTTAATTACTCAATTTTATCAAACACTTTAGGTGTATGTAATTATATTGTATCTAATTATTAAATTTGTAGTCTTCTCACCCAATTATAGTCAAAAATTTAGCAGTAAATAAGAAATGAAAATATACTTTTAAAATATAAATTTTTTTGAATGGAACTCTTGAAAAAGGAGGGAGTATTTGTTGTAGTCATTAATTAGAAATTGACAGAAGTTTGCGGTACTCAATTGAAAATAAAGGAGAAGTTTGGACTAAAAAGTGTAGTTTAGCCAAAAGAAAATTATAAAGAGCAGTCGGCTACAAATATTGGCAAGTACGTACGTGGCAAAGTGAAAATGGAGAGAGAAAAGCTAAAAGCAAGCATCGTGAGTTCGATTGAGGCCGTGAAGCGGCAGTCCGGCAAGACGTACGGTCAGATTGCGGCGGAGACCGGTATGACCAATGTATACGTTGCCCAGCTCTTGAAACGCCAAGCTCAGCTCAAGCCCGATACTGCCCCCAAACTACGGGCAGCTCTGCCCCAACTGCCAGAGTCTCTCCTCCAAGAGATGATGGAACCACCTATGAGATCCTACAAACCCAATTTGATTCAAGAACCCACTGTTTACAGGTAGCACTTCCTCCCCCACTTGGTTTGTTTTCAGTACTTTGTTGAAAAATTTATCTGGGTCGGTTTATTTTATAGTATATGTCTAATTTAAGCCTATCAATTTTGGTATCTGAAATACCTTGTAGTCTTTTCTTTAATTTGTTGAGCAAGGATTGTGATTAACTAAATTTAATTTGTATCTGATAATTGAAACTATTTGACATGATGATGATCAATTTTTGAAAGTGATGTAGGCAAATTGTAGGAGAATTCTGTTAGAGTATCTCCGGCAGATGGACTATCTGTTGGACTATATTTAGTCCGTGTGACATCAGCAAATGTCCTTTAGTCTTCCCTCCTTCCAGCAGATAGACTATCATGTGGACTATCCCGTGAACTATAATATAAAAAAATTAAAATAATCAATGAATTCAAAAAAACTCCAACGGACATAATTCAACGACCATATTCCAACGTCCATATTATAACGGCTATATTTTAAAAAACAAATAGTATCTATAAATATAAGTCGCATCTAGTCTCTCATATTCACTCATCTTAACTTCATTCTTCCAGTCAAATAAGTTATTTTAAATATGTCTCGTCAATTCGAATTAGCTATGTTGCACATGGATGAAGAAGATGAAGAAGCATATGGACAATTGTGTGGCATGGCGGCTATTAAAGAAGAACAACAAAATGTCAATAGGCATACATCACGTCATCGTGGTTCTGTGCAAGGTCGTATGACCATTGATCGTGGTAGACATGAAGGTCATAATCGACTTTTTCGTGATTATTTTTCTGAACATCCTACATACCCCCCCCCCCCCCCCCGGTATCTATTTCGGAGAAGGTTTAGAATGCGGCGCCCGCTTTTCCTCCGAATTCAAAGAGCAGTTGAAGCGTATGATTCATACTTCGTCCAAAAAATGAATGCTACAGGACATCTCAGTTTATCTTCTCTACAAAAGATAACTGCCTCAATGCGGATGCTTGCATATGGTGTTTCAGCGGATTCCGTTGATGATTATGTGCGGATCGGTGAAAGTACGACTATACTGAGTCTTAAAAGGTTTGTTAAAACAGTCATTTCAATTTTTGGTGATGAATATCTGATATCCCCCAATAGTAATGACATCGTTAGATTGCTATCAAAAGCCGAAGAGCGTGGTTTTCCTGGGATGTTGGGGAGCATCGACTGCATGCATTGGAAATGGAAGAATTGTCCGGTTGCGTGGCATGGTATGTATTCTGGACATGTGCATGAGCCAACAATTATTTTAGAAGCGGTGGCTTCATACGATCTTTGGATATGGCATGCATTCTTTGGATTACCAGGCTCTCATAATGATATTAACGTTTTGGAAAGATCATCTATCTTCTCTGCTCTTACTGAAGGTCGTGCTCCACCAGTAAACTACTCAATTAATGAAAATGAGTACACGATGGGATATTACCTTGCTGATGGTATATATCCCCCACGAGCAACATTTGTTAAAACCATTTCGGCACCTCGGGGAAATAAAAGAAAACTATTTACTAAGACTCAAGAGGCTCTTAGAAAGGATGTTGAGCGAGCATTTAGGGTATTGCAAGCACGTTTTACGATAGTTCGTGGTCCTGTACGATTTTGGGATCAAACAACGCTAAAAGAAATTATGACTGCATGCATAATATTACATAATATGATCGTTGAAGATGAACGAGATGAAAATCAAGAACCAACCTACGATACACATGACGAGATTCCAACTGTAGAAGTGTCTCATGAGCGTACCTCACAATTACTTGAATTCATTGAAGCAAATCATCGCATAAGGGATAAACAAGTTCATTCTAAACTGCAAGAAGATATTATTCAACACTTGTGGTCACTACATGGCGGAGCCTAATCCATTACATTCTACTACAATAATAAGCAAATTATGATTCTCTAATAATAAGCAAGTCAACTACTAGATGTAACTCTTTTCATGATTTCTTTCTTGCGTTGTTTGTAATATTCAGCTACTTCAGGCTCCATGTTAGCGGTGTCAATCATCATGATCCTTTCATCTTCTTGTGCTTTCAGTATATTCAACTTCTCTTGCTTTTGAAAATATATTATGTCCATGTTCTCTTGAATCTTTTGTTGGTTCAATTTCATCTGCTACTCGAATTTCTCAAACCTCAACTCCATAGGTGTACTAGTATCACCGGTTCCTTTGCCCTTTTTAAATAATGCTTTCGAAGCCTTTCTTCCCATTGGCCTCTCTAATTCTGCAGAGATTGTATCTTCAATACCATCGTCTTCACCCAAACTGACTTCTTTTGCGGTTGATGGAGAAGATGCTGCTGGACTTGACTTTCTATTACTTTTCTGTTTTTTTCCACTATTATCTGTTCTCCATTTCGGTGCATCCTTTAATATTCTCCAACAATGCATAAATCCAAATGGTTGATTTTGCATACTTTTGAACATCTCTAATGCTTGACATATCTATTGAAAAATTATTTACAAAGTATTAAATATAAAATATAAGAATAAAACTTTAAGAAATTTTACATGAAAAAATTGGAATACCTTATCTTGTTCGCCTACATCGCTTTGTTGCATTCTTTCAATTGAAGCATAATATCCACAAAATTTCGCGAGTTGAATTGTTGACCAACGTTTCGCCAAAACAGTAGAATTGCGTTCAGACTCAAAATTTTGTATTCGTGAAAGTATTCGTGAACTCTTTCCCAATATTTTTCATGTTTCTTATCGTTTCCTTGAATTGGATCCATGCTTACATTAAGCCATGCAGAAACAAGAAGGGTATCTTCATCAATAGTGTAACTTCCCTTTCGCCTTGTTCTTTTATTGGACTCATTTTCAGGAGTCTGAATTGGTACATCAGTTTGAATTGAAAATTCATCCAATAAATTTGGATCATTAAGTGAGAAACCTTCAGATATAATGAAGAATAATACATCGAAGGGCCATGATTTTCCATCTAAAAAAATTAAAGAGATATTATCAATAAAAACTAAAATTAAATATAATAAAAATACAATAATTAACAAAATACTTACAATTGCTAAATATTGAAGTAATTGATTGAGAGATTGTAAAATGTGTTGAATAATGGTACATATTTATAGACTTTCATTTTCTATCCGTTGATTTTATTTTATTACCGTTTTGATGACTTTTTATTACCGTTCTGAACTTCAGATCTATCCGTTGGCCCCCCTTCGTCTCCTTCATCTGTCCCCTTCTCCTTCTCCTTCTCCTTCATCTGCTCTTCTTCAACCTCCCTTCTTCTCCTTCTCTGTTTCTTTTATTCAATCGAGCCTTTTATTTAAATATAATATAAATTATAGTCCACCAGATTTCGTTCGCTGATTTAGTCGGTTTGGCTTGCCGGAAAAAGGGGCAGACTAAATTTAGTCCATCTGCTGGAGCGCGATTTCCGTCCTAGACTAAATATAGTCTACTAATCAAGCAGCTCCGGCCTGCTGGAGTTGCTCTTAGAGCATTATTATTCATCTTAATAAATTCTTTTAACCAATTATTGCTCTTTAGCGTAAAGTTATAAATAGTTTAGAACTTTTTGAATTTTTGTAAACTTTTTAAACTTTTGTCCTACAATATACAGTATATCTAAATTTTGTTGAACTCTCTATTGATGGGTTTAGTTATTGTTCTGTCAACAATTAGCTGACTTCCAATTTATAGACTAAATGAAGCAGTCATGCACTTTGGGGAGAGCATCAAGGATATAATCAATGAGGAATTTGGGGATGGAATGTAAGATACTTGTCCTTGGTTAATTTTTCTAGTTTCAGTTTGATAAATTCTCTTTTGATGCCTTTGATATTAGCATTTTCATTCTAGATAGACTTTTTTATATTCTTTGTTTGGAGTGCTATATGACTGCTTCGTGTTTCCTTGTTTGTATGTACCTCTTTGAAAATTCAAAAGTTCAATATTGAACCACGTTTGAGACATAGGCGAGACAATTGTCTATGTATAATACAGTTGAGTAGCAAAGATTAACTTGAACCATATTAGTTTGCCTCAATCAGATAGTTTTCTTTTACATTTGAACTTGTTAAGGGGTATCCAGTATAAGGATTGAAAATGAAGAGAAAAGTAGTACTCATATTCTCTTTTTTCTTTTTCCATTCTTTCAAATATATAATATGTACAAAATTTCAAAAGCACTTTCAAGCTTTCAGTATTTAATTCTTCTCTTTAAAGGAATATATTAATAGGCCTAACGGGCTGTAGAATTTCTTATCTTTTCATTTTTTGTGGAAATGACATTGTAGATTTCAGAATACTCTTTAATCCAATATATTTTTCCCAACTGCTTTATTATTTTTTGCTTGAAACCATCTCATTCTTACCCACAAACACGTTGCCAATATATGGCTAACTTGTTCAACATGCTGACTTTCTTATGAGATAGAGGATCTATTAAATTTCTGAAACTCTCTGATTGTGAGTAAGCATCTTCAACTGGACTGGCAATAGGAAAATGTGTACGTCATGTAGATTGTTGTGGTGTTATCACATTTGAATTCACTGATGATAAGATGCTGATATCCTTTGCCCCCTCCTTCATCATGTTAAATGCAAACATAATAGTGTGCAATCACAACTAGATAACTAGTTGTTTAATTATGCACAATAAAAATGAGACTTTTAAGGAACGTATGTGTATGTCTAATCTTTCAATCTCTTTATATGCACTTATTATTTTAGTTCGGAAACATCTTTTAACTGGAGTGTCCTCTCTAGATTGTCCTATGTTTGAAGATTCGTTGTGTTTGCATCATGTCAAAATAGCATACCAAATTGCTTCCTAGGTCATGACATACATAAGCATCCAAAATAATTATTTTCAACAACTTGTAGAACTTACTTCACAAATCAAATAACTTCAGATAATGATACGCTTCTAGTGGAAGAAGTAGATCTGATTTAAAAAATGTACGTATAGAATGTGTAAATCAAACAGTTTAGGCGGAGTTTTAAATAGACTTTTGGTTCCAAAAGATTTGAACATTTCCTTGATAAATATTAAAGCCATTTTATGAGATCTGATATCTGTATTCTTTTCTTTATATACCTATTTAGCATGTCAGCTATAGACTTTTACTGCTCTGTGGATAAAGTTAAAGGTGTGGATGGGAAGGATCGAGTAGTTGTGACTTTTGATGGGAAGTATTTACCTTATTCAGAGCAGGTCAGTGTTGCTTTTAAATTTGTGTTTTTTTAACTAGTTTATTTTTTCGACTTGCGTAACATAATAAAAGCTGAAGCAGTTGTAGCATGTGATAACTGAACATATGTATGGTTTTATTGAAAAATAAATGTTAACGGACTCGCATGAGTAAAACTATAACCATAGTTATATCCCATTTATTAAATAAGTACTTCATTTACTTGTATTCATCTAGTGCAAAGTAAATCAAGTTACCAAGACCAAATCTGTACTTCTAATAATGGTACTATTCCCCAATTGACTAGGTGGTCTCTCCTAACATCACTTTGTCTGAGCAATAAAAAATTCTCTGCCATAGTGCCATCTTCTAACTTGTCAACATTACTTGCTGAAGTCTTAAAGAAGATAGTTAACAATGGGGTCATTTAATCTCTAACCTATCAATAATACTTCTTAAAGAGAAGCATTAACAAAGGGGGTCATCTTGTTTGACTTATCAGCAATACTTATGTGGGTCTTAAAGAGATGTAGCAAATGAGAAAAAATAAGACCAACTCAAACACCACCTCATAAGAGAGAGTAATTAAGGGCTCTATTTCCCATCTATTTTCAACCCGCTCTCTCAATCATTGAAGCGTCCTAGAGGAATAGATTTAAGCTTATGCATTAAGGTCCCCTTGAATACATCAACATAATACCTTAAACCACCAGTTTATTAAGGAGGAGTAGACTTGGCAAAGTCCTACCTCCTGAACATTCATATAGATAACAAACTATTGCTCTATGACAAATTGATCTATTAACCTGAGATATATTTATTTGCAGTCAAGTCAAAACATTCTTAAATAGTCAAGATTGTCTGCTCAAAATTAAAACGGAAAAATGTGACAACTGCATATGAGACATGTGAATGAATCCCTTTTTGACCAACAGATTATTTCTGAATAATCCAACCTCTTCACTTCTAGACCACCAAAGCAGATGATAAAGGGTTAACAAATAACACTGTGAGGACTATGAGTTTAGAACTGCATCTTGGATTCAACATCTTCTAACAATTGCACCCTTTAGATGTAGAGATATTAGCTCCCAAATCAGGTCGCAATCTCTTACGATACTATAATCTGTATCTTGTATACTAAATGTCGGACTAAAAAAAATTGTCTTTCTCAGAAACAAGCACGATAAAAGAAAACTAGATGGTTTTACATACTTTGCCATTACCATCTAACTGAAAATATACTTTCAAGAGACTTACTTGTCTCAGCAATTATAGTAAAACGTTTATAGTAAAGATGTCATGCCAAGTGGCACGGTTTGTACTTAAGAGGTTCTTTTAAGTACAAAAAACTTGTATATAATTGAGCTGTTTTTGACTATTATATCTTTGTCAACTTATCAATCAAGGTTTTTTTTGTGCCATCTAATTGTTGATCTTCTTATTCCGGCAGAAATCTGAGCATATGGTTTCGAGATTAAAGAGTCAAGGAAATGAAGAACAAAATTGCTCTGAGCCAAGAGCATAAATGTCCCCCGACCTTATGCAACTCTTCGCATGTTCACCGACAGTTTGTTGTGTATCAGTAGTTTACCTTGAACCAAACACCCTTAATAATTCTCCACACGTAATGAGAAATCAAAGTTACTCATGCTCAAGTGATCTTGCGTATGTAGCCTAGCTTTCTTTATGACTATGTATCTGGATTTGTATAAAAACATACTGTATACCAGTATATCCCTTATTTTGGTGGTGCATGAACTTTTTAGACACTCAAATAGTTTTCCTATTCGTGTGTCCCTACCTATTTAACTCATAGTATTGTTGTTGGGCTTACACTATGAGTGAAGGTTGCATATTTATTTACTAATTGAAAATATATATATATATATATATATATATATATATATATATATATATATATATATATATATATACTTCCTCAGTCCTCAAAAGAAAAACTAAAGGTAAAAAAAATTAAATTTTTTTTGTCATCCTCAAAAGGTGAGAATAAAAGGGTAAATATGTCACTAAGTGGGATTTATTAGTATAAAATATATAGAATAAAAGGATAAATATGTTACTAAGTGGGTTCATTAATATAAAAAATAAAAATATTTATTACTTTATATAATCACGTGGGACTATTAAGGATAAATTTATAATTTTTTACTCTATTTTTTTTTCTTAATGGATATAAATTGTAGTTTGTTCATTTTTTGGGGACGGAGGGGTATACTATAAAGGCTCCTGTGAGGCTTGGGGCGGTATAACCATGTCATACTATTATTTTTTTGAATGCCCTTATAAGTTTGGCTATATACTATATTGTCCTTTTTATATTATTAACTTTTTTTATCTTTTATTTAGCTTTTAAAATTTTATAAAAATTTTATTTAATTTTTTTAATAGTTTAAACTAAATTTAAACACAGTCTACCTTGCCCACTGTCAAGATTGAACCTAGGATCTTTTGCTTTGGCAAGAGGCCTAGTGCACTGACTGATTTAAAACTCATGAAAATTTATATACGCAACGTATGTGTCACATAATATTAAATATTTATTAATTTCTTTTCGATATTTATAAATAGTTAATAAATAAGGATTATAAAATATTTATTTATGTAAAAAAAATTGTGTTAAGTCACTAATAACGAGTATTTGGACAATTTTCTTGTGAATTTGTAAAAAGGTATAAAAGATTTTTTTTTTAAAGTTCATAAATTTTCAAATGAAATTCTTTTCATATTATGAAATTATTTTAAACTTTAATAAATAAGAAAATAGAAACTGTAACAAATATGGCCACTGGCCCCCACTCATCTTAAATGAGATTTTTGAGTTTATTAAAGTAGAAAAACAAAAGTAAAATAAAAAAGACAAACTAAAGAAAGGAAGAAAATAAATCTGTATCGTTTTCGTTGGGTATAAAACGTAATTTCGCCCTGGATAGCTCCTTCTTCCCCGTCTAGGTTTTTCAGTAGTTCGATTCGAGTTAGGGGCTGTACCATTATCAAATATATACATACATATATATATATATATCTGTATTTATCTACCCGTTTCACTAATTGCTCCCCGATTTATCAGCAATTCTAGTCCCAATCCTCCTTCGTTTCCGGCTCGGTAACCTTCTTATTCATCGATTCCTCACACATTCATACTTCTAAGTGTTTTATTTTTATACGCTCTTTAATTTGATGAAGCATTGTTTTTTGTGCTACCCACACTTGACTCCAAGTTTACTGAAATGCACCAATCACGCATTCTCATAGCTACAAGGTTTTAGTTTTTGTTTCATTTAAATACCCAATAAAGAAGAAGTTCTAGTGTTAGTTTATGAACAGTTCAATTTTGAGACATATTTGAAATGAAATTGATAAGTTTTTCAGCTGACAACTTCAGTTTTGGAATTAAATTGCAAATTTTACTACCACCTCTGTCCCAAATTATTTGTCCTCTTTTGTCATTTGAAAGAATTTGATAAAGGGTGTAGAAGTTTTGTGTCAAGCTTAATCCACCTAGTGGATAATAGTTTCAAAACTTGGTGATATTCACATAGGCTTGAAACTAGGGTGACATAGTTTTGGACAACTGGGAACGGAAGAGAGGAATTGCAATTTGGGATGTATGGTCTTCATTTAATGACTGGGTTTCATTATTATTTATGTTCGATATACATAATTAATGCTTATTTATATAGAAATTAAAATTGTTTATTTTGAGCATGTCATAGTATAATAAGTACACATGTATAAAACTGCATTTACTCTGATTGTATATTTAACATGAAGCCTTTGCATATAATCAGTTGTATGTTTAGGTGGTTATCGTTATCTGTCCATGTAAGCAGACAAATGATTGAGTGCCTGAATTGTGGTTCTTTTATTCTCTTTTGTTACATTACGAGTTTTTATGGCTTACCCTTGTGAACATGTCCTATTTTTTACATAATAGTGTGGAGTTTTGTTTTTGTCATATAGTGATAGGGATTTATGCAATATGTAGGTGGCGCTTTCCCCTTATCTCTCTGTTATGTGTTTGTTGTGTGTGGACCTTGTTTTAGATCAAACAATGACAGTTATATAGAGTTATATACGTATTCTCCCTAAAATAACTTCTCACATATACAGATTTTTACCGTCTTTCTAAATTAAAAATGTAAAATATGTATTGATTTGTGCTCTTATAAGAAAACCTGTGTAAGCACAAAAGCATGGGGATCATTAATACAAGTTCCGAGCATAGTTGTTACGGCGCCACGACGAGTCATGGCGGTAGCCGACTACCTGGACGCCTAGGTGACCTGTAAGGCGACAGAGTCGTTTACAATGTGCAATTTATATATTATTTATTTTAATTAACAAGTATATTGGGAATAAAATTTCATATATATTAAAACTCAAAACATAACACTTATGGAATAACATTAAAGGCATAATTATGTAAATACTTAGCAATAACAATAGAAAAACAAAGCACTTGATATTAAAAATTAGTAAAAGTAATATAGAATTCAACAAACACCACATAGAAAATAAAGTTGCAACCGACCATCACAAATACAATCAAATAAAAAATATAAGACAAACATATTATGTAGTCTAATACCTAATAAAACACCAGCATAGCAAGCCAAAATAATTTCTAGACCATCTACAAAATACAATCAAACAAACAATATAGGAGACAACATTTAACATATGACATTATATTTTAAATTAGTATAGTAATAAGTTAACACTAATAAATATATAATAGATTAGTATAGTAATAAGTTAACACTCAACACTAATAAATAAGTAAATAACTATAACTATATTAGTATTTGCAGTCTGCAGAACACATAGCAGGAGCATGGGTCATAGCAGGAGCAGGACTTTACAATTTTACATATAAATATATAATAGATTAGTATAGTAATAAATTAACAGTTAACTTAACACAAACAAATAACATAACAGAAAAGAGGTCATGGGTCATAGCAGGAGCAGGAATAGTATATTAATATTTTAACCTAAGTAACATAATACAGTATGAAGAAACAATTAAACAAACTTGTTCTCTCTTCCAGACGAGCAGTCGAGCAGACAGAAGAAATCGAGCAGAGACAGAAGTCGAGCGAAGAGTAGTCGCGACTCGCGAGGGTTCACGATGAGGTCTCGAGACTGAGTCAGAGGTCGGAGGTTCGAAGCAGTCGCGAGGTCGGAGCAGCAGAGGTTCGAAGCAGTCGCGAGGTAGGAAGCCGTCGGAGAAGCCGTCGAAGGTCGCGCGATGAGGTCTCGAGACTGAGTCGACTGAGGTTGCGAGGTCTGTTGAGAGATAAGGGTTTTTCTTCTCCTTTCTCCTTTTTAATTTCGATGGGTCATGGGTTAATGGGTCCATGGTTTAAGAAGCTGCCCTCGCCTTAGCAACTATGTCCCAAGTCGAGCTTCGCCTTGCAGATTTCCCAACGCCTGGACGGGCGACGCCTTGACAACTATGGTTCCGAGGATACTTTGACTTAGATAAGATCATCATGCAAGATGTGTTTATTTTTTAGAGACTTGTATTAATTGTGCAATTGTGGACATTGCTTTTTGTTTATTTTGGAGACCTATATATGTTTTTATTGCGAACCTTGTTTCCTTGTTTTATTGAGTGCTCTCTTTTCTCTATTCATGAACATTTTCCTTAATTTTAAAAAGACATTTTCCCCTAGTTTGCAAGGTTTTATGAGTGCCTAAAAAAGTGTTTACATTGCTTACGCTGATGTTCTTGGATTTGGATGGTTTGGGAATATTTATTAAGGCTGAATCTAGGTTTCATAGACTAGTTGAGGACATGAATGATATCTTGGGCTTAGCAGCAGTAAGCTACATTTCTAGTTATCTGTGCAGGTTTTTCTCATGCTAAAAACTTGTGCTTTATAAGTTTCTTATTACTACTTATCAGAAATGAGGGAAAAAAATAAAAGATAACATGCACCAAATTTTTTTGAATGAAGGCTTAACAAGAGAAATTTCTTGCTACTTTCTATTGGTGATAAGAGCAGTATTCTAAAAATCCCCGCCTAGGCGCTAGGCCCCCCATGGCGCCGCGCCTAGGCACTAGGCCCCCCATGGTGCCGCACCTAGGCTCTAGGCCCCCTGGCGGCATGAGAGTGAAGATATGTTGACTAATAACTGCCAAATTTCTTAAATAAAAGAAGAATTTTATTACAAAGAATAAGTTCTACAGGTGCCATGGGCAAGGACTCCTCCATAACTTTAGGGAAGTGGGAAAATGTTCAATGGAAGGCTCTTTCATGTTATTGGCAATCCTCCCTCTTTTCCCTTAAAAAAAATCATCTCTTTTTGGCTTTAATAAAATACTAAATTCATGTTCTTTTCAAAATTTCCTCATATAAAAAGAAATTAATCTTTTAATTCAACTTAACGATCATATATTTAATGTTTGAACTCAGAGTCTCAGATCTTGCAAAAGTTACGGGAAGTTATTGATAATATCATATAACGTAGAGGTATACCATTATCATATAAAATTTATGTATAGCTTCATCTATTTATATATGTCAATGTTCTAAAAGGCGCTAGGCGGGAGTCGGGCGGCCAGTGGGGGCCTAGCGCCTAGGGGGCCTAGGCGGGGCCTAGGCGGGGCCTAGACGGATTTTTTTATTATAAGTTAATTTTAATATTTTATCTTATATTTATCCAAACCAAACAATAATATAAAGCAAAACAATCTATAATAAAGATAATAAAGTTCTTTGCTTAAAGTCCAAACACATTCATATTGCTAATGTCAAAGTTCAAACACAAACATACAATTGTTCAAAGTTCAAACATATTTTTAACATATTAGTTTTATTCAAAAACAAGATTGCTATTAAATAATAAAATTTAAAATTTCAAGAATTTAATTCAATATTAAAACTTAATAAACTAAACATAAATTTAAGAATTATATTGAATTAAACAAAATATTACAAATGTTTAATCATTTATATAATTTAAAGTTGGTACAAGTTCAAAAAATTACAACTATAATAAAATTATCCATTTTGACTTGATATTGTTCACTTATTGTTGTGATTTGATATGCTACAACCTGTATTATGAATATGGTAAATCATTAGCAAAATAAATATATCAAGATTTGGTTTGGGTAGTTATTAGAATAAAAAAAATCTCTTCGCCTAAACCCCACCTAGGCACCGCCTAATTTTCTAGAGGGTTTTTTTTGCCGCTTTGGGCCCAAGTGAGGCGTTAGGGGGGCCTAGCGCCTAGACGAGGCGCTAAGGGGGGCCTAGGGCCTAGGCGGGGCGCCAAGAGGGGGCCTAGCGCCTAGACGGGGCCTAGGCGGAGCTAAGCGGGGATTTTTAGAACACTGATATATGTATGCATGTTTGCGTGCATGTGGGTACTGTCTCTTTAAGTGATGCCTCCTACATTGTTTCTGTGATAACACTTGAAGCTGTCTTCTAATATATCTCACATAAATGGTACTTTTACTGGATCAAATGGTGTTTATGTCCAATATTGGAGGGCACATTTTGGTTCTTCATTTAGTTTTAGGAATTGTGTTTTGTTCAAGCTACATTTGATCACTGACATGCATTAAATTTATACCGACTATTAGACCACATTTTGGTCCTTCGTGTACTTTTCTGTAGGTGCCGTGTCTTTTTCCTTTAAAGCCTCTATATTAACCAACTACTCATTTCAGCAGGGATCCTTTGGGAGTTGGGACATCAGATTTCTCTAGCCTGGGAAGTTTATTTTGATCGGGATGACCTAGATCTAGTCGGCAAAAGGAGAAGTTTAATGAGTTTTCACAGGATAACTGCACTGTTGGAACTGCTGCTCGAACAAGGCCTTTCAGTTTTGATGAGATAATGCTTAGAAGGAAAAATAAGAAACAATGTGGAGATGTTGAGTTGCTTGGAGAAGCAGGCAACTTATTAGGGGAAAACTTCATTGAGAAGGTTTCTGATCTTGTGGAATCTGACAGAACCAGAAACAAGGATTCTGTTCCTAGTGATTTAAAGCATGCTTCAGAGGATTTTGTGAAAGTAAGCTCTAGGAAGAAAGAAGCTGTTGCTGCTATTGACGAACACAAATTAGTGAAAGGTAAAAGCAAAGAAAGTCGTAAATCTGAAAGCAAATCAAAGACTACACTGAAGAAAAAAAGCACTGCTGACAAAGTTAAGGGAAGCGAGGTTGATGAACAGGTTCATGGAAAGATAAAAAGTAGCAAATGGTCACACAATGATTCTGGAAAGGAATTTGAGAGGAGGCATTCAAGAGATCTTTTAGTGAAGAACAAACATGCAGACAGAAATAGAGGAAACACAGAAAAAGAAAGCAAGAGGAAACACAGAAATGATGATGATGACAGAACTAGAGACAGAAATGCTAGTAAGAAACATGATTCATATAAATGGCGTGAATCTGAATTTCTAGGAAAAAGGGGAAAAGAAGGAATCATTAATAATTCGTGATGAGGACTCGCGGCCAAAAAGAAGGCGATCAAGGAGTAGAGAGCATGTTAAAAATAGTGGTAGAAGGTCTATTTCGCTTTCACCAAGAGCGCATAAACGTGTGTCTTATGATGTGCGGGAGCATGCAGAGTTGGCAGCACATTCTTCTAAAGATAGGTCTGGAAGATCAAATCCAGACTTAGACAGGATGAAGATGTCCAGTAATGGGTCGAGTAGTCACCATCGACGACATAATAGTTCAGCAAGTAGGCTTGGTGGCTATTCACCAAGGAAGAGAAGAACAGAGGCTGGTGCTAAGACTCCTTCCCCAACTATTCGATCTCCAGAGAAGAGAAGTGCTGGGTGGGATCTACCACCTGTTAAAGCAGAAAGCAATTTTAATGTTTCTGTTCTCCCCAATTTGCAGTCTTCTATCCAGATCATGTCATCTAGTAAACCTGAGTTTTCTGTGATGGTTCCTGTTACTGTAAGTGCAGGAAAGGCTGTTGTTGGGGTTGTTTCCACTGCTGCATCTCCAAGAGTGGACACTTCCGTAGACTCCATCCAGCTAACGCAAGCAACCCGGCCTTTAAGAAGGCTTTATATAGAAAACTTGCCAGCTTCTGCCTCTAAGGAATCAGTAATGGAATTCCTGAATAATATTATTCTCTCATCAGGTGTCCACCATATGCAAGGAAAGCATCCATGTATCAGCTGTAGTGTAAGTGTAAAATCAGTTTTTTTGAATACTCTAATTAACTTTGTATACATATGCTTGCGACTAATGGGACGCAGCAAGCCTTACTATACCTTAACTGCAGATACACAAGGAGAAAAACCAAGCTCTTGTGGAATTTCTCACACCTGAGGATGCTTCTGCAGCTCTATCTTTTGATGGCAGATCTTTTTCCGGCTCCATTCTTAAAATCAGGCGCCCCAAGGACTTTCTCGATGCGATTGTAAGAATGACACGCACTTATGGACTACTGATTTTCTTCTTACTTGTTTAAGTAGTTATAACTGCCATATGGATAAATACTGATGCATTAATGTACTATTTCTTTGAATACTGGATCTTATTGAGAGCTTGTCAATTCTATGTGTTTCATTATATTTTTTCTTTATGATACTTAAAATAACTAATATATTCTAAGTTATGACATTTGAGCTGAAAGTTCTTTTTTTAAGTGCGGTCTAAATGTTTCACAGTTGTAGAGTTGTTTTACTAAGATGCTTAGTATGTCTTCTGGATGGTTATTGCATCCGTAACATACTCATTATTTTTTTTCTTTTCTACACTATTGTTAACCGGGATTTGTCGTTTGTGGAATTCTTTATTAGGTTTTAGGGGGAGTTGGTGTGTCCCACTTCGGGGAGAGGTTTACTGCATACTAGGTTCAAAAGTTTTGGAGGGAGGAAAGATGCAAAGATGCTTTGAATCTGTTCAGCATTTATGTTCTTTGGGGAATTTGGAATGATGGTAGTGCTCAACTTTTTAGGGACAACTATGTATTGTTTACTTTGCTGGGAGATATGCTTATGTTTCTTTCTTCTACTTGGGCCTTTGGGCATTTCTGTGTTTGATCTTTGTGGAGATTAGAGAGAATCTCTTTCTTGAGTATTCTCTTTTTATTTCCCCACTTGTTATAGGGTGGTGTACACATTGTCCCGTCTAAATGTAATTTCCTTATTGTTCTAATGAAATTTCTTCTTCTATCAAAAAAGTAAAAAAAATAGTGCATTTGTAGCGTAGGAGTTGATAATATATGCATCATAAAATGTTACTCTCCTAAAAGGATGAGCAAAAGTACAATTTGTACACATTAAGAAAAGTAAAAGTACAGTAAAAAAGTTCCAAACTTTCCTTAGTGGTCACATAAGATTATATAAAGTGATGAGTACTTTTATTTTTTTATACTCATGAACCCCACTAAATGACATATTTACCTTTCACTTTATGTACTTGATCTCATCTTTTTGGGGCAAAAAAATTTGTACCTTTAATCATCCTTTAGGGGACGGAGGGAGTGTAATACTACACTCAAAGGTCATGTTCTTCATTGAGCTTTCACTTGTTAAGGAATAATGTTAACCTAATGGTCTTGGCTAGAATTTGTGCTGCAAAGGTAGAAAGACCTTTTAGATATTAAAAAATAAAACGTTGTTATCATTTCCAATCTGAGTGTACATGTCCTGCTTCGGTTGGAGATTTTACACATACCTCCATACATGTATTTTGTAGTCTGCACATCACAAGGATGCTAGTTGAAAGTGATAATTTTGAGATCCATATTAATTAGTGCAGTACATGATCTATTACTATATCTACTCTTGATTCTTTTGGTTAAGCTTACATAGTTGAAAGCCATAATTTTACTTACCAAACAATAAAAATTGTTGAAAGTGATAATTTTAAGATGCACATTAAAATGTGCATGTGCGTAATGTATCTAGTCTTGTATTTTGTGAAGCTTTCAGTGTGGTGGAGTTCTGCGACAGTTTTAATCTGTGATGTGAAGGAAGAATATAGTTAAAGATTTAAAAAATGAGAAAAATCATCTATATCGATTAAAAAGTCATTTGCATCTACCCAAAGATTATTTAATTAGTTTTTTAGTTTAAGCATATGTGGGAGCGCAATAAGAAAGATCGACTGTCCTGGTGTTTTATGGTTTTCTCTAAGCACACTAACAGGCATGATAGTAGCAAAGCCAAACCACATACATCTTAGTGATTTTTCTCAAGTAAATACTTTATTTACTGTCATAAAGTTCTGATCATGTCACAAAGCCTTTTGAGATAATAATAAACACTACGTATGAATTTATATGATTAAGGTCATCCATCCCTCTCTCTCTCTGTGTATGTATATATATATATATGTATATAGGGGTTCCATCTACAGCAACCGGTTGCTGTGGAGCAATCCCTTTTTAGCCTTGTATTGTAGCAGCGGGAGAAAAAAAAATTGTAACAAGGCTAACCCCATATATATATATATATATATATATATATATATATAGGGAAAAGATCCATAACATGTATTTACTACGTATACTTGTAGGGTTTACACTATCTCTATCTTCATTTTAAACATCAACAAACGAAATTAAAAAAGTCAAAACAGTTAACTAGGATTTAGAGTTTATTAACCAGGGTTAAGGGTTTACTAATCAGGTTTAGGGTTTACTAACTATGGTTTAGGGTGTAGGGTTTATTAACCGGAGATTAATAAGGTTAATAAACATTAAACCCTGGTTAAAATAGGAGTTAATAAATATAAATCTTTAACCTTGGTTAATAAATTCTAAAATCCTAGCGAATAAAGTAAAACCTTTATTTTGATTAGCGTCTGCTATTATTAGTAGCGGATAATATGTGTTTTTTAACCGTCCGCTACAAATAGTAGCGGACGTCGATTTTCGATTTATAATCTTGACCGTTCCTTCTTGTTTTCAATGGTATAGATGGTGTATATCAGTTTTTGGTCCATATCAATTACTTGGTATGGATCATTCCCCATATATATATATATATATATATATATATTTCCCCTCTTGTCAGTTGTCTAGATGATTAAGCATCAATATCTTCTTGCTTGTGTCATACAATGTTGCGATGTAAGCTATTTTCTATTTAGAATTACTTTCTATCATATAGCTGCAGCTTCTGAGGTATATTGTGGTTACAATCCATGTAGCAGGTTTTCAGACAGTTGTATTTTCATGCAGACTGGCGTTCCAAAGAAATCTGTGGCTGAAGTTGGTTCAATAAGCAACATTGTAAAGGATTCACCTCACAAGGTATGAATATTAGCATCATATGCAATAATGATACCGTTATTTCAGTTTAACTTATTTGTTAGGATACTGATGCCATATTTTACAGCATATCATTTTGGAGTCTAGGTCTTCATCTTTCTGTCATGGGTTCAGTCATTTCCTATGCTCATTAATTTACATGCGAAAGCTCCCATCCCCTCCCCTGTCCCACAAAAAATGATAAAAAGAAAGAAAAGGCACAAATTTGAAGGTTCACTATACCATGTAATTTTTGATATACTCCCCTGTATTGAAGGTGTGCTTTGTAAGATTTATATGCTCATAAAATTATACGGCTCATTCTTCTTGGTATATCATTTGCATGATTTTATTTGAAATAAAACAATTTGATAGTTTCCATTGCTGCGAGTGTTGCATGGACCTTATTTGATTAGGTGCTTTGAAAGTGCCGTGTTGTTAGTTTTTATTATTGTAAGTAATTTTATTTAGCAGAACTGCTAACGGGGGCTGAACCCTCACAAAAACAGATTGTCTGACACACAAGGTTTTATTAATTTCAGCAGCATAGTTAAGTGGGACCATGTCTGGCACTGTGCTTGGTTCTTGATAAGTCTGCTGGCTGATTATCACAGCATATTTGCCGAAGCTACGGAACATAGCCTACATTAAACAGCCATTAATAATTACCTCTCAGCTTAAAGTTTTGCTTAGGGTAAAAAGATTCAATCCTGGAACCAAATAACATTTTTTTTATGTGGCACTGCAAAGAGTTTAACTTTTGTTAAGAGAGTCTGACACAGCATGTCATTGAGATGTATATTACTTACTTAGGTGTTTGGACTTTGGAGATAGTCTTTTGGATTCTCATGTAATTTACTAATTAAAATCGTTATGTTATCTTGTTTTCAATTCCCTTCATTTCTGGACAATTTTTGCCATGTTCCTATATCCATATATTCTAAAAATACTAATCCAACCTCTAGATATGCACTTCCATAATGAGTCCATGTTGGAAGTTACTTTCTTAAAACTTCAATCTATTTACGTACTATCTAGTTATGTGGGCTTGAAGTTTTCCATTGCATTTATATGCCGGTTGCTCGCTCTGTTTTGCATTGCTTGTTAATTTTTATCTTTATCCTGTCCTCATTTAAGAAAACAAGGATATGCTTTGTTGTTACAGATCTTCATTGGTGGGATTTCAAATGCTATATCTTCTGACATGGTAACTTTGGTTTCTTTTCTCCTTATTCCATCTCATCTATGTTTAAGTGACTAAATTATGCTGTTTTTCAGCTTATGGAAATTGCTTGTGCCTTTGGACCTTTGAGGGCCTACCACTATGAGGTTAATGCAGATCGTAATGAACCATGCGCTTTTCTTGAGGTATCACACTTGTTTGCATTAAACATGTTATAAAAGGTTTACAAGCACTGATGGGCACTCTCTTAACATAATCTTAAATCTTACCATGTGATAATATAAATGCGTCTTAACTATGTGTTGAGCAATAAATAGGGCCCACACCATTTCTCAAGATGTTTGCTGAAATTCAACCTAGAGCTAATGGCTTTCTATTTCCTACATGATATGGATTACTCACAAATTCCGATGCCTGTTGTAAGAAATAACAATCTAGGTCTTCATGACATAATTGAACTAGATAAGTAAATAGTGTATATCTTTTATCAAGTGGCCACAACTTTTTGTGGTTTTTAACTTTGTTGAAGGGTTCAAGACTTCAAGTAGTTAAGGAAACCTCCATCAGCATGTAAAAATGTGATTATTCTCATCAATTAAATAGAGTTGAATTTTGAGGATGTGAGCTCGTGTTTTTATGATTTAGCCAAAGCCTGCAAGATGAAGGGTGTTTTCCTTTTCTCCTCAACATTTTTATAGCTCTATCCCCGAGGTTACTTTCAGTATCCTAAAGAGCCTACAATAACATTCCTAATCTTGTTATAACAAGCACCATGACCCCTGAGCTTTCCATATCTTTTGGCGGTATTGCATCAAAACCTTAAAAGCTGCTTGTGAAAATTTTCCAGCTACTTTATCTGAAAGCCATATTTACATTTATCTTGTAATACGAGAGTATAACCATTTGCATTCCATTACTCACCAACCTTCTTCCTAAATCTAGAACCTTAACTTAAAATCTTTATCACTGGAAACCCTAAAAAAGCTAAAATAGTTAACTACATGTTGATTAAATCCTGATTTTTGGAGGTCCATCATCAGTTCTACATAACAGAACAAAACGGAACAATGTGAAAGGCGTAAATTTATATATTTGAATGTTCTATTGTAAACCTATCTTTAAAATGTTGTATTATTAATCTGAGATAGCTGTCTCTGGTCAGCAGGAGATTTAAGACCAAGTGTTAAAACAGACAGATTTGTGAACTTTGGTGGACCCAAACATGATATTTGGTTGTGAGGGAGACAAAAACATTACTTAAAACTCTTTTGATATATCTTAGATGTAGGATAACAATTGCGGATTTGGAGTGACGGGAAACACCCAACTGGAGGCCCAACTCCAGTGGGTAATACAATAATTTTGGGAAAATGATATATATTGGGAATGTTTATGTCGACTTTTTGATTGTCAGTTACATGAATAAATGTTAGTGGTAATCATTTTGGAGAGATGTGTAATAACTGGGGCCCTCCTATATCTATTGATAAGCTTGGCAATTGTAATTCGGTGTAAATTTATCGCAGTACGGACTCGTAATTCTGTATATGCTAGTCTCTAAACAATTCTAGACTTTAGTTACTTTGGAATACTTGAAGGCCCACTTAGAGACAAATAGACTTCATTAAATTCTTATTTTATGTGGAAATGTCTAGACTTCTTTACAGTTTCAACAGGTTGGTTCATTAATTCTATTTGTTTCAGTATGTTGACCAATCAATGACCTACAAGGCATGTGCTGGACTGAATGGTATGAGGTTGGGCGGGCAAGTGCTCACTGTAGTCCAAGCTATACAGAATACTTCACCAATGGTACATTATCACCCCTATCCTTTTTCCTGAGTAAATAGGGGATTTCTTCTTGTATTTTTGTTTTTTCCCATTTTTCCTTCTTGAACTTGTGGACTTATACAAAAGGAATACTTGCACTAGGAAAATAGTGGAGATCCACCATCCTATGAGATTCCCTCGGATGCAAAGCCACTTCTTGAAAAGCCCACCCAAGTTCTGAAGCTTAAAAATGTGGTATGGTTCATTGGTCTTGATGACTTTCTTATTAATTCTTGCTATTGTTTGCATTGTATCTTTGTTAATTTATAAGCCATTCTATGGGTCCTTGTTTATATAGCTGTCTTCCTACCCCCTCTTGTAGATTGATCCGGAATACCTCTCATCAATCTCTGAGTCAGAAATGGAAGAAATTTTGGAAGACATACGGCTAGAGTGTACCAGGTTTGCTAAAAAACTTGTACATTTCAATCCCCTCCCTGCTTCTCTCTTCTATTTCTCATGTCTTTAAGCTCCATCCTTTCGTGTAGGTTTGGTACTGTTAAATCTGTTAATGTGGTGAAGGTCAGCAGCCTTTCTATCACCCCACAAACATATGAGGTGGTTGGCGATATTGCTTCTGTTATCGATGGAGTAAACGTGGAATGTGATGACAGGAAGAAACAAACAGAAATTCTGGAAGATGAGGATCATCATGACTCAGGGAAAAGTTGGCATCTCAGAGCATTCAAGAAGTCGCAAAGAATATGAAGAAGTTAATACAGATGTGGATGGTTACGATGAGAAAGTAGACAGATTGGAACTTTTAAGCAGCGAAAGGGAACCCAAAGATGGTAATGAAGTTGCGGAAGGCAACAGTACGTGTGAGGATAAACTCGTGGACAATCAAGCATGTCAACCAGCTCCAGTTGATAAAGACATTGTTGTTGAAGATAGGGCCTGTCAGGAGAGTTCTTGTGCTATTCCAGCAGAAACTGCCAACCAGCTGAACTCTTGGATAGATAAACTGGAGATTCATGATGACATAGTCATGGATAGTATTCAAAAAGTGGTTCCTGAGGTGGAAAATAACTCATCAGTTAATGAAGAGACTAAATTGGAGGAAAACAACATGATCTTAGAGGGGGCATCTTCTGACTTGGATCATAGTTTGAGAGGACAGATGATGCCTGTTAAGGAAGATGATAATGAGGAGCAAGAATCTGAACAAGGTGATATTTTTGAGCCTGGTTGTGTTCTGGTGGAGTTTAGAAGAACCGAGGCAGCTTGCATGGCGGCACATTGTTTGCATGGACGTCTTTTTGATGAGCGAATTGTGACAGTGGGATATGTCAATCTTGACTTGTACCAAGTGAGGTTTCCAAAAAAATGAGTTTCTTAGGATTTTTATCAAAGCCGGGACCATTGAACGGTAGGCAATTGCCTCTCTTATGTCTATTTGAAAATTCTCTTCTAGTAGTTCTAGTATCCCAAAACTTCCCACAAAAATTCTTCTTTGTAATTTGTATAATTACTATTTTTGAACACCTTCTTCTCACATTTTAATAGAGAGAGAATTTTAATTTTAAATATGCAAGTATGCTGTTCTTAAATGTTTTCATTCTAGGTACTCCTTTCAAAAGAATTTTATGTACTTTAAAAAAATTCTTCTCACAAAACAAGGGAACTCTTTTTCCTATAAACCATATTTATTTGTAAATATTATATTCTCATGCATTATAATCTTAAAATTAAATAATTTTAATTTTTAATGTGATTATTCATTAGATAAATAAAGTATAAAATTAAATTAAATTAAATATTTAAAACATGAATATAAACCAGTTTTCAATATTATTATTATTCTTAATATACTGAACAAGTTTTTTTGTAAAGAAAATAGTCATCTTACTATTAGTTTTAGAAGACATATTATTATATTAAGACAATAATATAATTAAATTTGTGACAATATTTTATTCGTAGTGAGGTGTGACACGGACGTGTTTGTTTAGAGTTGAATGAAACTGAATGGAGCAGAATCTGAATAGTTAAATCGGTCAGTGCGTTTGTTTTGATCTGAATGGCTGAATTAGGTAAGATAGACGAGCTGAATGATTAAGTCAAATTTTTTTAGCTGAATGAACTGAATAAAGTAAAAAAAATAAAAAAATTAACTATTATATTAAGTAATATTAAATAAATTTATAATAATTTTGAATTTTTTCATAGGGATAAAATAATAAAGTTTTATCATTCAGATGTTTCAGTCATGTCAATTATCAAACAACTTTTTTAATTCAGATTCAGATTTAATTCATTTTCATTCAATTTTTGTCGACAGAAAATAATTAGGGGAAGAATAAGAAAAAATAAATCCAAAAAGCAAGTAGATAAGAAAATAAAAGAAAAACTTTACCCAAACCAAAATAAAGAAGAGAGACGATAGCAAAATGGCAGCAACAGCAGTTATGGCATCTACAGGAATGGTGAGCTTCAAAACACAATTATTATCCTCATCAAACAGACCCATTTCTTCATCATCATCATTCTTGAAGACGAAATTTTGTTCAGATTCAGAGCTGGGTTTTGTTACTTCCCAATTGAGTGGCATTCAAATTTCGTACACCCATTTGGCCAGACCCATATCAGCACCACTCAAGCTCCCTCTTCAACCCGTCGCTCGTAATATCTCTCTCAATACTTTTCTTGTTATTGTTTTTGCTAGTTGGGTGTATTTTCTGTGTGATGTTTTAATGGAGATAATATGGGTATTATTAATATATATGATTGCTGGATTGTTTGATTTCAAATGAATTGAATTTTGCTAATATACAAACATTGGTTTAATGAGGAGAAACATGTAATGTTGGGTTTATTAGACTGGTATATAAAAATTACAAAGTCGTTCTATTTCTGGACTATCAAAGACAATGGTCAATTTCAAATTCCAAGTTATCAAATCTTATGATTTTAAAAAGTTATCATCTAATTACATGCGTGGTTGCAAATTGAACATGTTTGGTTTGTGAAAGTCTAAATGAAAGTAGGGTAAAATCATTTTTCTTCAAAAAAGATTGAATTTTTGAATGGGGGTTGTTTTTGGACCGAAAAAGTAATATGCCAATTGAATCATTGGAGAGGCATTTGGGCTGTAATATATATGTATATACATATACTGATATACTGATCACATTGATATATCTACACGTATATATTTTTATATGCCTATAACGGCTTGGAATCTATATATGCACATGCTTAAAAGTATCAAATTGTATGTATATATGATTGATATTTATGTTCAACTATCAGTTGTAAGCTTTGATAGTAACCAAATATGAATGGTCTGCAAGTTCCAAAAGGGAGAGGAAAAAAAGAGTAATCTGTAAGAGGGGCAGAGAGAAAAGAAAAATAATGAGAAAGAAAGAGGATAGCATTGGCAGTTTGAACTGACAATGTTTGTTTTCTTCAAGAGGAATTTTTTTTTTCATTTTCTTTCTAATGTAATAATGATCACTATAAATTGCAGCTCCGACATTATCACAGCCCTTTTACATTTTGTGTTGTACAGTTGTATAGTTTGGCATGAGATTGATAGCATCACTTGTCCCGGGGCTGGAGGTTTTCCTCCTTTCCTAAAGGGGTAGTGATGCTCACTTATTTATTTATCTAGGATGGATGGGATGGGATGGGGTGGGGTGGGGTTTGGTGGATGCCTGGGTGGGCGGGTTGGGTGGTAGTGGTTTGTTTGAGAATGTACTTTTTCAGTGTCTTAGTGTCCTCTTTTTGATTCGCTTCTGTGAAACACATCTTTCAATCCTAGTATCAACATACTTTGGATTGACTGTAGCCTCAACCAATATTGGCTTCTAGATTCGTCAATCAAGGTTTGTGTTTAAAGTTGATAAGCTTGATATGTCTGAAAATCTAGCAGCCTTGAATTTTTCGTGGTTTCTCTTACTGGTTTAATAATTGTGTTGTTAGCTAAGTGTTATTTTACATTCTTTTACTGTCTACAGATTGCAAATCTATCTAAAAGGAAGAAAAATCTAAATAGTAGAATAATTTGTATTGATTTTCTTTATAGTAGATTTCCTCTTTGAAAGGAAATTTTAGAAAAGCTAATTTTATTTATGTTTTGTAACTTCTTTCACTTGTAAATGGCATAGAAGTGTAAGAGTTAATCTTCTAAGCCTCAGATAAGTGAATGCTTAAAGATTCCTGTGAGTAAATCTTGGTTAGTGTATCATTTCATTGCACTTAAGAAAGTAGAACTTTCTATACTGTAGCATATATATTTCTTTTGTTTAGAAAACAACTGAATCTTTTCATAAGTACATATGAATGACTAAGGTATTCGCATCATAAGTGGTTTTCGTTGGTACAAATTAAACTTTTCTAGGGGTAGTTCACTGGTTCACCATTCCTTTGGTCCATTTTGGGCCTTCATGGTTTGAAGATAACATGAATCATTGTGAATGGGATCGGCTTTGACAACTCAAAGGCCTTTGAGAAGGTCACACATTTACAGATAATACCCCCGCCTTAATGGAATTGAGAGAAATAAAACGAGTAGGATTTGGAAGATATAGTAGACCCAATAAATATACTCTCTTGTTTTAGAAATAAGGGAAAAGGAAAGTGGAGGGCTGTTAGCTGATACTGTGATTAGCGACTAATATTGGTTCACCATGAATATTTACTGTGGATATAACCTATGCATTATCGTGTTTTCTTCCCCTATAATTCGTTGTTGTAATCTTGGTGGGAAGTTGATTGGAATTTTGAAACTTGTAACCTGTTGTGATTCTCCTACACAAGTACCAGTGATTTATAGGGGTTTCCTTTTGTCCATCCCTGCTGTCTATTTTTATAGCGACTCTTGTAACTTCTGATTTCTTATCTATTCATCAGACATTATTTCAAAATAAATTGAAAATATGTCAAATACTTCAAATGGACCTATGGCCAAACTTATAGTTTCAGGTTGTCAAAATATCCTTGGTCCGCATGACTAATGAGCCTTCCCAAGTTATTTCGTAAGTATGTTAAAGTTCAATTGTATTATTGATTACTTCATGAATTGACATATTTTCAGGTAGAGTGTGCCCCTTCACGGGAAAGAAAGCCAACAAGGCGAACAAGGTTTCACATTCAAACCACAAGACTAAAAAGTTGCAGTTTGTGAACCTACAGTACAAGAGAATTTGGTGGGAGGCAGGGAACCGCTATGTTAAACTTCGTCTGTCGACCAAGGCTATAAAAACCATAGAGAAGAATGGACTGGATACAGTTGCTAAGAAAGCTGGGATTGATCTTCGCAAGAAATAGATTGCATAGCTTATGTTTTGTCAAGTACTTGTTAACCATTGCCAATTACATTTGCTTCTCAAAGCTATTAGTCACATTGAAGTGTAATTGTAGTAAGCTACATTTTTTTGTTTTGTTTAAATAGTGAAGTTACATTTTGTTCCTCGTCTGTTTGCTCTTTCTCAATCTTAATATATGATTTCTATAAACCTTTTTTAACAGCTGGTGTTGTCTCTCTCTCTCTCTCTCTGTGTGTGTATTATCTATATAAAAATATAAATACCTATCAAGTTTCTGTAATTTCCAGTATGCATAAATTCTACCCAGCATAACTACTACACCATCCTGAGATTTATTGTTTATCACTTTCTGTTAGTTCAGGCTTTGCTTGGGCTTTTGGATTTGAAGTTTAAATACTTCACATATACATATATACACACGAAGGAACAAAGAAAAACTTGGGAGTTAGTATTTCCACTGTTTTAACATATGTAATATATTGTTAATTTGCAAGATATCCAAAAGTGCTTAAACACTGAACTTAGATAAGCCATCCCAAACAGGGTACTGTATGCAAGAAGAGCTGGACTGGCATATCATCTAAAGGGTTCAACCGGTGCAGATTCCCGAAGAACGGTTGCGGCCTCAAAACATTCAGCAGCTTCTAGTGCTGATCCACCAATTTCAGCCTTGTAGAGCAGCCCGAGATTATACCATGCAGAAGGATTTGTTCTGTCTAGTCGCAGTGCATCAGTCAGAAAGCTTTTCACAACAGGCAAGGATTGATCACTGAGTTTCCTGAGAATAATGGCTGTAGATATCAAGCTCGGGACGTGATTGGGTTCAACATCTAATGCATTCTCGAAAGATTTCAGAGCTTCTGTATGGAGGCCTCTCCCTTCATAAAGTAAACCTTGCAAAATAAAGTTTCAAAGACTTAGCATTGAGGATTGGAACACAAATTCTTGACAATTTTTCAGCCTGCCTTGAGCCTTAACACTAAGAATTGGGATTTAACCGACTTAATACAAAGTTCTCAGAAATTAATGGCATAGTAATGCCCAATTTGTTCATAATAGGAAAGGATAAGTTGGTATAATTAGTATGTGTGTCCATATATATATATACACAAAATCTCAGAAGCGAAGTGGTTCGTTAACAAACCGGAGGGACGGTTCGGACCGTCGCCATAGAACAGAAAGAAAACTATTTAGAAGAACAAAAAGGGAGTTAAACATATACCTAAGGAGTACCATCTAGAAGCAGAATGAGGATTGATAGCCTTTGATTTTGACAAACAGACCTCAGCATCCCGCCATTGTGACAAGCTTGTGTATACATTTGCAAGATCATGCCAAGTTTCCATTTCTAAACTTCTATCATGGTTTCCCCTGTTCTGTGAGAATCAAAAATATGTAAAGAGAAGAGAGTTAGGCACCATTTGTAACTAAATTGACTTGATATAGGGAGGAATAAGGGGATTAAAGATTAAAATACTGAAAGACAAAAAGTAGATGAGAAGATCTCTGCCGAGAGGTTTTAGAAGTTGAACTTACCCTTTTTTTGAGAAAGTAAAAATTGTACTAAAATGCATGCCAGTGGCCTTAAAAATTGACACCATACCTTAAAAAGCTTCTTCTGAACTCCAAAGCTCTTACTCCGAACTTGAAGAACTGCAAGAAGATGAGTATATGTCTCTACAGCATTTATTAGATGGCCCTGTGCAATCTGCAATTTAGCTTTGGTTCGCATCAATTCTCCTTGATCCCACTTTCCTGTCTCATCTAGAGCAGCATTAATTATATTCTCAGCATCAACATACCGTTTTTGAGCTGACAATATGCGAGCTAAAAGGATCCATCCCTTAACACTAGACCCAGCATCATATTTTAATAGCTGTTTTGCATAGTAAAGAGCAACATCCAACTTTCTCTGCTCGGCATTTTCTAGACTAAGATGGAATAAAACATTTGGATTTCTCTCCCTCATTGTTCTTTCAGCAGTTTCAAGCGCTACAAGTGCTTCAGACTGTCTTGAAATCTTTTGAGAATCAGAAACCACAAATTTAGACTGAGCTGAAAGCGAGATACCAAGTAACAAATGTGCTAGACCCACCATTTCATCACATCTTCCACCAAAATATAAAAGCACTTTACGAACAAAGCTTATCCCTTCTTCAAGGCTATCAGAGTTCTCTACACAAATCTTTGAAGCAAGTAATAACTCAAGTATACAGCTTTGGTTCTCTCTATTATTCAACAGGTTCCTCAACAGATTCATAGCCACCATGTCCTCACCTTCCCCATAATAACATAGTGCTAGAGTGCTATATCTTTCTCTTCTTTCAATGATCCCAGGAGGCAACTCTTCAACATGATGTGCAAGGGATATTAGATCACCTGCAACAGTTAGCGCAAAAGAAAGGTGATACAAGATTGTCGGGTCCCATCCAATCTTTTTGAGGGCAAATTTTCTGAGAAGAATCAATAACAAAAGAGCAGCCTCTTCTATATTGTTTCTTGGTACAAAGGAACTTTCCATCATCTGAGAGCGAAGGTTTGGAGGGGTTGCATCAGTACCACTGTAGAGAAGAAACACCGCGAAGTCCTTTTCTATCTTTGTTCTGGTCTCCATGTCTAGATTCCAATGATAGAGTAGGGCCCGCCTGTATGACAAGATTGCTTCTTCGGGAGCCCAAGAAAGTATCCACAGACCTGGAAGTAATTCAACTGCCTTGTTTATGATTTCCTGAAATTTACAATCAGCTGCAAAATTTTCAGGTAAGCCTTCTGGTAATGCAGATTCAACTGTGTCCAGAATTACTTTGCATGATTGAGCAGCTTCTGTAAAATCCCAGTGGAAAAAAATATTTAGCCCATGGAAATGAAAGGTATAATTACTTGTAGCCTCCAGATATTCACCGAGGTAACATAGAAGCATATAACTTACAAGAACCACTATAATAAACCATAAATTCTAGTTGTTTGATGAAAATCAACAAGACACTGATTTATGTTTGTTAAAAGTATTATACAAGAAGAAATACTTCCAGTTCATCATTACATACGATCAGGGGTATGGTGAAGGAAAAAAGCATATAGCAGATAAATCTAAATTTAATTTATCCTTGTAGAGCACCGAAAAAGAAATAAAAGAATTCTTCTATAACTAATGAAAGCTACTCAAAAGCAGCCAAATAATTATAAAACCTAAGATAAAATAGATAAACAAGATTGAAGAGGTACCTGTAAACCTCCCTAGAGCCTGCAAAGATTTTGCTTTGAGAAAGATTGCTTCGAAAAGTAAACTGACAGCATGAATAGACATGGTTGGGACTGCATCACTTTGTAAATGGCGTTGAGGGAGCTCGCATCTTCTGATGATGGAGGCTTTCATCTTAGGAGTCACAGCAGCAATGTTGATTCCATCAAACACTTGTAGAGCACCCTCTATGTTTCCTTTTTGATACTCAAGACGACCTAATAGAGATCTTGCTTCCTATGAGTTGCAAAAATCTATAAGCTCCATGACCAGACTACGAAAATAAATAGTGAATTTTTTTTGCATAATACTACACCTGCTAATAATGAAAGTAAATGAAGCTAACCATAAATCTGAATATTAAAAAAAATACTAATATTTGTGGAGGACTATCTCCATATTACATGTCAAAATGTTTACGGAATTCTGTTGATGTGGATAATTTACTAAGGATGCAAGAGCACAAGAGTAAGTGAAAATGGATACCTAAAATCAGCCATGTGCATTAAATAAATCCTCCTAAACAATCAGAAGCTATGTGTTATATAATTGAAGGAACAAAATGATCTGTTCAACTAACAAAACAGGGGGGCTATGATAACCTGGCTATAGAAACAAGCTACAAAAGAATACCAGCCTATCTGAAAATTGGAATATCTAAGCTTAATTTAGGAATTAAAGTATACTACTTAAATAAATGACAAGTTATTTGGTTTATTATATAGTAAAATCTCTTAAATCAATAAGAAGTACTAATATTTTTGCTTCATTAGATGGTAACATACATTTCTTAGTTATTACAAAACAGAGAATTTAACGGCGAGGCAAAGTCTGAAACAAAAAGAGACGAAGAACCCACCTCATAATTCAGAAAGCCACTCTCACGAAGAGACAATTCTGCCTCTTCAATATTGCTGGTATCGACCTTCTCAGTCTCGCCGGCACGAGAAGAATACCCACTTGCTGAGTAGTCCCTAGTAGCCAGTGAATCTGATGAAGGAATTATTTCGTCAACTCGTAAATGCTCCCCTGAACAAATGCACTTCATCATCTTTCGCAGTCTTCCACGAAACCCAATTATCCTTCTGTCAATCCAACTTTTAATTCTCATTCTGTCTCGTATACTTGAGATCTTTCTACTCACCACAAATTTAGATGTTAATCAGAGAGCCTCCATAAAAGATACTAATTATAAACAAACTGAATTCTTTATCTTAACCAATTAATGAAATGAAAATGAAAATATCCACCCAAGTTCTAAAATTTTAACAATTAGCTCAAAGCTGGAACCCTGTATGTAACCCAGCATTCAAAATTCAAAATCCTAATAAATGAGAAACCCAGCAGCATTTATGGAATCCAACATCATAAATCCAACAAACCCATTTAAACAGAAACTTTATCGATTGCAAAGGTCATCAAAACAAATTCAAGACTTGAAAATCCCATATTTCATAATTCAAAGATTCCAATTCACTTATCAAATGAAAACCCAAAATTAAGCATTCAAATTCAGTTCAAAAAACCAAAACTTTCTTCCAATTAAAAGGCTGACACCCATTAGAGAAAGCAAATCAAAAACCCAGAAAATTTTAGCAACACCCAGGTAGATTCAGTACCAAAGACACCATCAAATCACCAAAAGAACATAATTCTGAGAGCAAAAGCCGAAGAAAAACAGACTCATTACATCACCACACACCACACTATTAAGGAAAGTACCTTATGATCCAAAAGAATCATTAGTTGAGCCCACAAAACATCAATACCAGCACTACCCATTTTCTATCAACTATCCAAGTAAACAGCTTTCCTAATTTCTGGATTGCCTAAGAATCCAAAGCTTCTTAAACTATTTTTGTTTTACCTTGAGAAGTTTCTTTGGCATTTTCTACTTGTTCTACAGTGTTAGTGTGGAACTGTTTCAGGGGTATATTCAAAAAGTCAGAGAAGTTGGTGTGTTAAATATGATATCGATCAGCTTTTGAAATCTTCCCAGCTCAGGTGAGAATAGAGCAAAGATTTTGTTAATGATACTTCAATAAACTAATGGAGTAATATTTTTGACCTGGTTGGTTAATATCTTATTTAAAAAAATCAACTGAAGAGGTAGTCATGTTTTGGGTTTTGCTCAAAACGACAATTAAACCTAGTGTTAAAATAAATTATTTAAAAAAATTAATAAATAAGCTATAAGTTGTGTTAAAAATTAAAAAAAAAACAAGCTGCCACAGTTAAGCCCGGTTTATAAATACACTTATTCTGATTAGTTTAATTCTTAAGAAATCTTCTCCTTGGGGAAGAATGTTCTTGGGCCCACTTGAGAAATTTGTCACCTTATTACCCTCCATAGTCAACTTGAAGGGACTGACGTGACTTTGCATTGCAATTTGCATATGGAAGGGATGAGTACGGCACAGTGTGGCGAGGCGAGCTATGGGATGCGGTGGTGAGTTAGGTAAGGAAATTTAATTTGGCAATGGAGTATTAATTTTGTTAAAGGTTGAATAAATAAATCTAGTATCTCTATTTTCTTGAAAATGAGAAGATATTTCGGTCGACTGAGCCTGAGGAGTACTCCCTTCCTCCTAATATTAAAAATAGAGAAACATCATTTTTATATAAATTTTTAATATTTTTATATAATTTTCTCTTACATTAAATTGAGATCCACTTTATTTGTATGTGAAAAATAATTATATAAAAACCCCCTAAGGCCAAGTAATCATACAAAAATGTTAACCAAATTAATTTTATCCTTGTTAAATTTGAAGTATTATACATATTTTTGAGAGTTAGGATTGATTTCATGCCATTTAAAGATTTTTTTGGTTGATTTTTAAAGATGTGGGATTTTTTTAGTATTGATTTAACGCCATTTAGAAAAATTTTTTTGATAATTTTTTAATGAAGTTAAATAATATCAAATTGTATAAAACAAATTGACTTGTCCGAAAAATCAGGTATTTCGGTCAATTTCAACTAAAAAAATAATTTGAAGGACATTGTATGTATTTCGATAATTTATATAGCAATATTAGTATGCTCAATTTATTTAAAGGCCAAATTATTAATTTGATAAAACTTGGCGCAATAGAAGCAGGGTTGTTCCTGAGCACAGACGGGAGGTGTTGGGAATTAAATCAATGTAAATTATACAATAAAATAAAAAGAGATAATACAACACAAAATTTAATATGGAAAACCAAAGAAAAAATCATAGGTCAAACTCTGAATCTCTACTATATCAAAATAATAAGCTTATAAAAATCATTCCAAGTTTTACACCCTAAAACTTGAGGTACCACAATACTGCGACACGACTTTTTGCACGAACTAAAAGTTATAAAACCCTCCCACCCACAATATAATTTTTTTGCACGGAATATAAAAGCTGCAAAAACCCCCTCTCTCACAAAAACACAAATGTAAGACCCCGAATTATATGAAATGAAAGTATCCAATTTTCTTATAATTGTTATTCTATTTAGTAAATGGTTAAATTGATAAAAGGTTAAAGTTAAGGGTGATATGTGAAATTTTTTCAAAGTAAGCAAGTTGATATAAAATATTCGTTGTGTCGGAAAATATTCGTTTGCTCAGAAATATTCTTTTTGTCGGAAAATATCTGTGACGCCCCCAAAATAGGTATACATCATCCACCTTGAGTCGTCAAATACACGGTACAGAATACAAATACAAATTTAATTATACAACAGTCGTGTAATATACGACAAAACATAGCTGAGAGTTTAAATATGAATGTTGCCTTATAGAAAATATCCACTCTCAAAGGAGTCATCATTATATTTAATATCACACTATTAACAGAATAGTGAGGACTACTAATGCTATCATCTGAACCGTCACTCCGTTCCTCGACTCGTCCCAGATATTCTCATTTCCTGAAGAGAACAGTGAAAGAAAGGGTGAGCTCAACTAGCCAGTAAGAAATATTATGACTAAGATAATGCAGAATAAATTATCATTAGTCTTCAACAATGTTAAACTGATAAAATACAGTAGACATCAAGTTTAACTGCAGCGGAATAAGCAATCTATTAGAATAGTCAAGTAGAGTATGATATCTACTATCTTCTATGATTTAAAATATTTTCATTAATTTTTATCGGTGAGACTCAGCTTAATAAATAAATCACATCATTGAATCATCCCTGCACTACGGGCCAATGATATTTATTAAATCATCAATGGTCATTACTATACCGAATAATATCTGGTCATAATCATACCAAAAATTGTCCATCAATGCACACAGGCCACTGAGGACTTTTACCACATCATTTATAACCTTACAGGTCATGATTATATCGAAAGATCTCTGGTCAAAATCATACCAAGTCCATCTATGCACGTAAGCCAAAGATGATTTTTACTACAATATAAGCATGAGGATGATGACAATGATATAAGCATTAATCAAATGAAAACAAGGATAAATATTAAAGACTTTAAATTTATTCAAATATTATCAATCACTTAATAAACTCACCATCTAATATTATTAATATTATAACAATATTTTAATCACTTCTTAAACTTATAAACAATTTATTTTAATTATTTACACTTTACCAAATAATGCATTTAATCATTCAAAAATGTCATACTCATAAGATCTCATCACCAATGATCAAATCTCTTATCAAAAATCTGCATATACCCTATATAGGATTCCCCAAGCCATAAATCCTATTTTTCAATTTTGTTATTTCACATAACATATTTAATTCATTTACCCATAACTAGTTTATTTTCATGAAAAATATCAAATCAGTCCCAAAAATATTTCTTTTCTGGGATTTAGCAGAATATAGTCCCATATTGAACATATATTTTTTTCAGAATTTTTAAAATTCATTTACTATTTTTTATATGACCAATACTGCCGAATATTTAGACATTTATCATAAATTATACTTTTGTCCAAAAATTCTGAAATTTACAGGGTATACTCCTGTAAATTTCACCATATGAATACAATTTCACCAATTTTAGAGTTAACTACAAAGAGTTATAAGGGTTTACTTTTAAAATAGTCTTTTTCCATAAAATACATAACTTTTAATCTATACATCCAAAAATCGTCATTTTTGGACACAATCTAGAAAACTCATCAAATTATCATTTCAAAATTTTTCAGAATTTTTGAGGGTCAGAAAAATTATAAAACTACCCCTGGTAGAAACCCCCTTTTGAATGAAAATACTATTCATATGAATACAAAAGATCATTCACAATGCATGCGGTAATCCACATAGACAGGTTATTCCAACAGAATAATAAAGAATGGAATAACAGAAGAATTCACCATGCATGCGATAAACCACACAGACAGGTTATTCTCAACAGAATAATAAAGAATGGAACCAGGTCATGTGTAAACTACACAGATAGGATATTCTAATAGAATAATAAAGAATGGAACCAGGTCATGCGTAAATCGTATAGACTGTATATTCCAACAAAATAAATGGAATCAGGTCATTGCGTAAACCGCACAGACAGTATATTTCAACAGAATAATAAAGAATGGAATAACAATAAAATTCACCAGGCATGCGATAGACCGCACAGACAGGTTATTCTAACAGAATAATAAAGAATGGAATAACAGAAGAATTTCACCATGTATGTGGTACTTCGCATAGACAGGTTATTCCAATATAATACTAAGGAATGGAATAACAATAGCTCTCTTCATGAATACGAAAGAAATAATTTCTCTATAATAATTGCTCTATTGCTTTAGTGAATTGGTGAGAAATGAATGAAGAATGAGCTTCTATTTATAGAAAAATATAGTTTCGATAATTGCACATTTTGGAGCTCGAAAAATTACAGTACAATACCTCCAACTTTTCTTTCATTTTTAATTTAGTCCTGCAATTATTATAAAACTTGCACCACCTCCCCTAATAGTAAATAATGTGAATCAATAGTTCAATCATGTGAATCAATAGTTATAATAATGTGAAAATACGAATTACAGTATAGTACCTCCATCTATACCTCCATTTTTAACTTAGTTATGCAAGTATTATCAATCTTGCACCAACAACCCTAATAGTAAATGAATGTGAATCAATAGTACACATATGTGAACAAATAGTTATAATCATGTGAATCAATAGAAATTAATTGCTCATTTATTCGGTTAATTACCCGATTGGTCAATATAACCCCCCCCATACATCAATTATCATCGAAATAAATATCGATTTTCACTAACACTAATAATTCCAACACGATGGAACTATCAATTTCATCTTTAATCAACACAATCTTATTAATCATTAATATTATAATTTATAATATTTAACAACAAGGTCGTTCCTAGGAAAGAGGGGGCTTACCGATAAGGATTTCTCCTTATTGGCGCGCAATTAGGTGACCAAACCTCTCCTTAACAGAACTTCTAGACATTGTCAATATTGCAATTTAATAATATAAATAAATTTATCGTCTCAATTATTAATTTAATAATATAACATATTATACAGATGATATTATGACGATAATTGAATCAATAATATGAGAGATATGATGCAGCAATTACTGTAACAATAATTGAGTATAACTGAGTGACTTCTTACATAAGCATCAATAATCAATACCGTGTGCTACTATGCAACCACGTGTATTACTGTACTTTTACTACCGAGTAGTTCAACAGTTTTAACGGTAACACTTTCGCTGTTATTTTTATAAAAATATAATTCTGTCATTTTCTAACTACGACAATACTTCCGTTGTGGGGTCCACCAATGATTTTGCCATCGTACGGATATTTCCTAACAAAAAGAATTTTCCCCGACCAAACGAATATTTTATAACAACTTGCATACTTTACAAAATTTATAAATATTACCAACAACTATATCATTATATCAAATCCACACCATAATATTCAAAAAAATATTTCGAGAAATTTAAATCTTAATTCATAAAATTTGGGATCTCACATTTAGCTTACGTGCATAGATGGACTGTTGATTGGTATGATTATGACCAGGGATCATTCGGTATATTCATGACCCGTAATGTTACAAATGATGTGGTAAAAGTCCTCATTGGCCCGTAATGCATTGATTGACAGTTGTTGGTATAATTATGACCAGGGATTATTCAGTATAATCATGACCATTGGTGATTACTTGAATATCCTTGGCCCATAGTGCAAGGATGATTCGATGATGTGGTTTATTTATTAAGCTGAGTCTCAGCGATAAAGTTGATGAAAAACTTTTTAAATCATAGAAGATAGTAGATTTTATGCTCTAATTAACTCTTCTAATGGATTACTTATTCCGTTGCAGTTGTTGATCTAAAACTTGTTGTCGATTGTATTCTATTTATTGTTATACTGTTGAAGGCTAAGGATAATTTATTCTGCATTATCTTAGTCATAATATTTCTTACTAGGCAAGTTGAGCTCACCCTTTTGCTTTCATTGTTCTCTTCAGGAAATGAGAACGTAGTAGGGACTAGTCGGGAAATGGAGTGATGGTCCGAGATGGTGTTATAGAAGTCCTCACTATTCTATAAAATAATGTGATAATAAATGTAATGAGAACTCTATTTGAGAGTGGATATTGTCTGGAAGGCAATATTATTGTTTAAACTCTCAGCTATGTTTTGTCGTATTTTTACACGACAGTTGTATTAAAGAAGTTTGTATTTGATTTATGTACCATGTATTTGGCGAATCAAGATGGGTGATGTATACCTGTTTTGGGGGCATCGCAGTTGGTATCAAAGCTTAGGGATATGATCACTGGCTGATGTTTGAGACTAGAACTAGGAGGTGAGAGACAGGTAATTCCTTCGTTAGTATGCCCTATCTAAGTTGTTTGTTATTTAATTGGTCAGTCAGAATATAGGGATAATATATGGTATGTCAATTAACCCTTATTTTAAAACTATATTCTAGAATGATATGTGAAATACAGGAGATGAGAAATGGGAAAATCATGATAGAGAGGAAATAACCGGGAAGGTACAATCCAAAAAGAAAGCAAGATATTCTCATCTCTTCGAACTACCAGGTACGTAAATTTCGAGGGCGAAATTTCATAAGGAGGGGAGATTGTGAAACCCCGAATTTTATGAAATGAAAGTATTCAATTTTCTTATAATTATTTCTAATTTAGTAAATGACCCGTGTTTCTGCGGGCGGGCTGGCCCGGCCCGCGGGCCTGAGCCTGAATTGTCAGGTATTAATATTGTTGAAGGCTAACAATAATTTATTCTGCATTATCTTAGTCATAATATTTCTTACTAGGCTAGTTGAGCTCACCTCTTTTACTTTCATTGTTCTCTTCAAGAAATGAGAACGTAGCTAGGACTAGTCAGGGAACAAAGTGATGGTCCGAAATGGTTGTTTTAGTAGTTCTCACTATTTAGTGTGATAATAAATGTAATGAGGATTGAATTTGAGTTTGGATATTGTATATAAGACAATATTCGTGTAAAAGCTCAACTATGTTTTGTCGTATTTTACACGACAGTTGTATTAATTAAGTTTATATTTGAATTCTGTACCATGTATTTGGCTACCCAAGATGGGTGATGTATACCTATTTTGGGGGCATCACAACAAAACCCATTTGTACCATCTCTTAACTCTTAGAATGTGACATAACTTTTGATTGTGCTACATTTCAACAACTCAAAATAATACTCTATTTATAGAGTACCTACATATCTCATCTTCCTATTCAAAATAGGACACTTCTAAAAAAATACTACTACAAATTGATTTCTTTCTAAAATAATATTTCTATTAAAAATAAGATTTTTTTCCTTTCTATATTAACAATTATTGTCTGAATAGGATTCAAGAAGTATCCCAACAATTCCTCCCTCGACTCGATTTCCCGAATACTTCAAATTCATATTTGAATAGGATTGGAGCAGTACCCCAACAATTCTTCCTTCGACTCGAATCCGCAAACACTTCAACTTCATCAGTACTCTCACAGTTGTCATAGTCGCCATTAACATCCGCCTTATCTGTATTCTTTCCATCATTTGCACCCTCTACATAATCCGCATTACCCATATAATCTGCATTATCCTCGTTATCCGCAATATACGCATCATTTGCGCCATCTGCAACATCCGCATCTTTTGTGTCATCTGCATCATTCATATCATCTGCATGATCTCCACTACCACAATAATCTTCCTCTTCCTCTTCCTCTTCATCATCTGCATCATCTAGCGCCTGCAACGGTGATCCTCCATAAGCACAAAATCTCTTATTCATCAACATCACGATGAACACCAACTCCTTTAATCTTCACTCTCTTTATTTGTCACCCTAATGCGACTAATTCCCCTTCTACGTACCATGAATCCAATCAACCTAGCTCTGATACCACTTGTTAGGAATTAAGTCAAAACAAACCATACAATAAAAAAAAGAGATAAAACAACACAAGATTTAATTTAAAAAACTCTTAAAGGGAAAAACAACATGCCAAACTCCAAATTTCCACTATATCAAAATAATTGGCTTACAATAATCATCTCAAATTTTATGCCCTAAAACTGGAGGCACGACAATACTGCGACACAACTTTTTGCACGAACTAAAAGCTAAAAAACCTTCTCACCCACAATGCAACTTTTTATACGGAATATAAAAGCTGCAAAAACCCTCACCCTTACACAAACACAAAACCCACTCACACCCTCTGTCAACTCTTAGAATGTTACATGACTTTTAATTGTGCTACACTTCAACAACTCAAAATAATACTCTATTTATAGAGTACTTACATATCTTATCTTCCTATTAAAAATAAGACACTTCTAAAATAAAATTCCTACTACAAATTGATTTTTTTCTAAAATAATACTCCTATTAAAAATAAGATTTTTTTCCTTTCGATATTAACAATTCTTTTTTGAATAGAATTCAAGGAGTATCCCAACAAGTGAGTCGACCGTCTTGGGCCTCCGATCAGGGGGGAAATTTTTTATTTATTTTATATAGCATATATATATATATGTGTGTGTGTGTGTGTGTGTGACTTTGCTAAGAGAAATGTAGTCAGCCATTGAAATTTCTGAAGTTTGTAAAAACTTTGGATTGTTTTCCTAATGTTTCAATTGCTTACAGGGTTTTACTAACTATTCATGTGACATAGTTCACTACCATGTATATCGAGAAGGAAATGCTGGACAAACTTGATTTTGAACATTTGATTGAAGATTTTGACTCTAGAAATACTAGAAGAAGTATCTTTTAATAAATTTATTCTCATATATTTTGTTGTAGTCGAACTATTATGTTTTAAGTTCCGATTAGAGGCTTGGTTAAAAAAATGCATTTTTTTAATACAGTTTGTACTTTTTATTTATTTATTATTATTTTTAGGACAATATTTTTAAAAAAAAGGTTTCATTTTTATTTTTGCCCTAAACCACTAAAATTTCAAAAATGACCTTAAATAGAAGAGTATATAATCCTTTTAAATATTTCCTTCTAAATGGCTTTTCTCTTTATGAAGAGAAAATGACCCCTACTTTATTAAATTGGAACTCTTAATATAGGACTGATGGGATATTAGTGGGCTATCATTGTGGGACAAGATTAAAATTCATTTCAGGAAAGTAGAAATGTGATAATCATTTGACCTAGCAGCTAGTCAACAAGAATATTACAAGACCATAATATCAAGAGAAATGTATCATGTATGTACTTGACCACAAAACCAATGTCGTGCCCACCACCAGCGCCACCACCAAATTAAACAGCCACCAACACGACCTCCGAATCCACAAGCAGGCTCCTCCCCCAACCCCTCCTCCAAATTCTCCACCACTGACAACCTGCTGCAGCGGCGCCACCAAGCCCTCCATTACCAAATCTAGCTACCTTCCTAATTACCATGTACTCTCAGTTACATATGCAAGAACATGAAAACAAAATTATGAAAAGGCAACAACTCTCACTGCACTACGTTTCATCTTGAATTTCAATTTCAAGAAAATGCCAAATGTTTTTATATGAACAAATATCTAATGTTATACTATACTCCATCCGTTCTATTATAATTGACGTTTTTAGCTTAGTTTACATATTCCAAAATAATTATTGTTTGCAAATATCTATCACTCTTAAATTCTCTTTCCTATTGTTGCGATATTGGATTAATAGTGAAAGATTCTCTATTGTAACTTAACTATAAGAATAACTTAATTATAGGAATAGCTTGATTGTAGGATGAATAACTTGATTGTAGGATCTCTACTATCTCTATAAATATGTACATGTAAGGATACATAAAAATATATGAATGAAAATATTCTTCTCTGATTTTCAAGTTGGTATCAGAGCCACGAAACTCTAAATCATTCTTCTTTGAATCCTTAAACCATGAGCAAGTCAAATTCTACCCCCATCATTATTCAACACGAAGGTTCATAGCTCATTCAATGCAGGAATTGTATTGAATGAGACCAACTACCATCTGTGGTCTCAAATGTTAGAGATGCAAATTGCTGAGAAGGAGAAACTCTCCTTCATTCGTGGCACATCGTCGTCACCTAAGGAGAATGATGAAGGCTATGAAAAAGGGGTATTCAGACAATCAGAAGGTCAAAAGATGGTTGCTGATGTCTATATCCCCGGAGATTATGAAGCGATATGTAAGACCCCAACTTATTATAAATAAAATTGAATTTTCTCTATTCATTATTCTAAATTAATAAGGTGTTAATTTGATATAATATTTTGATTATGTGTGAAATGTGCAAATTTTACAAGATAAGCAAGTGGTTATAAAATATTCATTTTTGTTGGGGAATATTCTTTTGGTCGTGGAATATTCTTTTTGTCGGGGAATATTCGTATGACGGCGCAGCCATTCGTGGGGCTCATAACAGAATAACTGTCGAATGAAGAAAACGACAAAGTATGAGTTTTTATAAATAACGGTGTAGTTGTTACCGTTATGTTGGAATACCTGGTGGTTAAAATACAGTAATACGCTTGGTTGCACAGTAGCACACGATATTGCAAAGTATTATTGAATTATTGATTCGTACGTAAGAAGACACTACTCAATAATTGTTACAGTAGTTACTGTTCAATATTTTATTTTATTGATTCAATAATTGCTGCGTTAATATTTAATATTACTGTTGTTTCAATAATTGTCACTGCACAGTATTTTCCATTATCAGATCAATAATTCGTATTATTTGAATAATATTATTAGATAACATTATTGGCAATATCTAGAAAGTTCTGTCTAAGGAGAGGTTTGGTCACCTAATTGCGTGCCAGTAAGGAGAAATCCTTATTGGAAAGCCTCTCTTTCCTGGGAACGGTCTGGTTGTCATAATTGTGATTCTGTAATATTATTTATAAATAATTAATTATTGATTTATATGATAAAAAAATATTTATTTGATGTGGATATAAATGATGGATTTATTTATGTTGTTATAAATGAATGAATTAATGCTGAGGTATTTTATCAGTATTTTGTCAGAATGGAGGTATTAAAAATCACCCGTTTATTGATTTTGGATATTTTCTAGTTGGGATTTGGAAAAACTCAAAGGTAAAAAGTTGTAGAGAATTCGATTTCGTGTGGAATGGACATAAAATTCTTATTTTTCTGATAAACGGACTATTTTCTATGAATTGTTGAAGTTTCAAAAAATAAAATGATTTTTATTAATTTATAGGTGGGACCCACTTTTGGGTTGGTGTTGAATACACATGGGCTGCTATTTTTTTCTTCCAAGATGGTATGCTTGATTTTTCCAAAGGTGTGCGTAGAAAAAAAAGAAAGAAAGAATAATATTTTATTATTTTAGTCTCCTATGGCGTTCTAGCATTTTCCTATAAATAGACGCTTAGGTTAGAATTGAAAATCACACCAGAAATAAGTTTTCTTTCCCTCTAGATTATCGAGCGTATTTTTGTGAGTATTTTGATACTCTGAGAGTTGCTGTTCGGTACAAGTTTTCTTCGACTTTCTATCCGATATTTCGATCAGAAGTACCGTTATTTTGAGGTAAGGTATGTTATTTTCTTTCGAAATGATATTATTTTTTTCAATATCATTATACCGAAATATTGGTGAACTTTTTAATCAAATTTAGAACTTTTTGTGTCGGGATTACTATTCACGTATACGGCACTATTCACGAATACGGCACTATTCACCGAAAAATAAAAATTTTCCTTTTTGTCCAGGATGTCTATTATGGTTAATATCTTTGATTGTATCCATATTTTGATCGTTATTTTTGAATTCTGCTTCAAAATTTGTTGTTATGAAGTATTAGTGATCTTAGATAAACTGTAACACGAATCCCTAATATTTATCCTTCTGTCTCACTGGATTCATTCTCTAAAATATTTTTCATCATCCTCAGTCCTTAATGATGATATTATTGAATATCTTTGGTTTGTAGTGCAAAGATGAAGGATATATTAACTGATGAATATCTTTGGCCCGTAGTGCAAAGATGAACAGGTTTTGAGATGAACATGACCAACTGGTGATACAAATGAATATCTTTGGCCTGTAGTGCAAAGATGAATATTCGAATAAAGATGTATATTGATTGTTGTTACAGGAATAAAATATTGATGATGGACTTTTAAATCTTAGAAGATAGTAGAACTCATTCTCCACTTGACTCTTCTAATGGATTGCTGTTTCCGCTGCAGAATATTGATCTAAAACTTGTTGTCTATTATATTCTAGCAGGATTTTCCCTGTTGAGAACTAACAATAATTTGTTGTATATTATCTTAGTCATAATATTCTTTATTGGGCTAGTTGAGCTCACCATTTTCCTTTTTGTTCCATTTTTCTTCTTAAGAGGTGAGAACATAGCAAGATCTAGTCGGGGTATGGAGTGATGGTTCTAGAAAGATATTTTAGCAGTCCTCACTATTTCTGTAAAATAGTGTTTGAATAATTATAATGAGGACTTATTTGAGTTTGGATATTGTCTAGAAGACAATATTTGTATTTAAACTCACAATATTTGTATTTAAACTCACAATATGTGTTGTCATATTTTGCACGACAATTGTATTATTGAAGTTGTAGTTTGCTTTCTGTACCATGTATTTGGCGACTCAGAATGGGTGTTGTTTACCTATTTTAGGGGCGTCACAGTTGGTATCAAAGCTTAGGGATATGGTCTCTGGCGGAGACCGAGGAATAGAACTAGGAGGGGAGAGATGAGTAAATCCTTCGTTAATGTGTCCTATCTAAGCTTATTTGTTGGTTGGTCATAATATAGGGATATTATGTGATATGTTAATTTGTTTAATTAACCTTTATTTTATGACAGTATTTAAGAATGGATGCTGAGAACGTTAACAATGGAGTGTATGAGACTGTGGAACAACCTTTAGTCACAAACCAGGAGAACGTGAAACAGGAAGATAATATTCCTCCTGTAAACAACACTACCGAGAAAACGATGAATAATGGAATGTTTAGGAGCTTTTTGCAGTTCATGCAAAATCAGACGAGGCAGACTTGTGTACAAAATACGGGTGGAAGTGATGGCAACGCGCGGTCTGTCACAGCCAAGCAGTTCAAGGAGTTGAGACCACCAGATTTCTGGGGAAAACCCGATCCGATTAAGGCAGAAACATAGGTCAAGAAAATCACCAAGATATTTGATGTCTTGGGATGCACGGAGGAACAGAAGGTTTCATTCGCCACCTTCATGTTCCATGGTGAAGCGGATTACTAGTGGGAATCTGTGAAGCGTACCCAGCCAGCTGCACTTAACATGTCTTGGGGAAGATTTTAGAAACTTTTTAATGACAAGTACTTTCCTGAAAGTATTCGTCATATGAAGGAGGTAGAGTTTATTAGACTGGAACAGAACAACATGACAGTGTCTCAGTATGAGGAAAAGTTCGCAGAGTTATCCAGGTTTGCACCTCATTTGGTGGAGAATGAGGAACGTATGACGCAGATGTTTCTGAGAGGTCTAAAACCCGAGATTCGTCAATACCGTATCTCTCATAAATTTTCTCTATATTCAGATGTTGTTAACAGGGCCCAATTATTAGAGAGAGATAATGAGTATACTCAACTGAGGGACCACAACCAGGGTCATACCGGTGACAGCAGTCATCAGAGCGATGATAACCAGCGAGGAGGAAAAAATACGAACAAAGGCGGTAACTACTCGGGTGGTAATCGTGGCCATGATAATAGGAGAGGTGAGTCAAGTGGAAATTTTAGAAAGAGGAGACTCATTTTGGCACCTGTTCTAGTAATACCATCTGGTTCGGATAGATTTGTTATCTACAGCGATGCTTCAGGTAAAGGGTTAGGATGTGTTCTCATGCAACATGGGAAAGTCATAGCTTATGCCTCGCGACAACTCAAATAATATGAGAGGAATTATCCTACTCATGATCTGGAGTTGGTAGCAGTCGTATTCACGTTGAAAATTTGGAGACATTACCTGTATGGAGAGAAAGTAGAGATTTATACGGACCATAAAAGCCTCAAATATTTCTTCACCCAAAAAGTACTCAACATGCGGCAACTACATTGGCTTGAGCTGTTGAAAGATTACGACCACACTATTCAATATCATACTGAAAAAGAGAACGTAGTAGCTGACGCATTGAGTAGAAGATCATATACGAGTACGTGTGATATTGTCAACGCAAAGGCCCATTTTGTATGACTTACAAAGGATGTAGATAGAATTAAAGACTTCAGGGACCCATGTGATGATGGCGAATATACGAGTATAACTAACTTTAATCGATAAAGTTAAAGCTGCTCAAGCTACAGACCTAGGGCTGATGCATTTGAAGAAGAAAGTGCAAGAAGGTGCTATTCTAGAAGCAAAAATCGATGAAGAAGAAATACTTCGATTCATCTCTAGACTTTACGTTGTTAACGATTCTGACTTGAAGCATAGAATCATGATGGAGGCACACAACACCCCATTTGTAATCCATCCTGGGAGTACCAAAATATATCATGATATTCGACATACATTTTAGTGGAACAATAAGAAGAGAGAGATCGCGGAGTTTATCTCGAGGTGTTTAACTTGTCAACATGTAAAGGCGGAGCATCAAGTACCAAAAGGTCCCTTGCAACCATTTGAGATTCTCGAATGGAAGTGGGAACACATTACTATGGATTTTGTTACGGGTCTTCCCAAGGTTTCTCAAGGCATAGATGCGATTTGGGTTATTGTTGATAGATTAACCAAGTCTGCTCATTTATTGCCTATACGTGAGACTTATTCCCTTAAACGTCTTGCTCATATGTACGTGAATGAGATTGTGAGATTACATGGCATGTCAGTATCCATAGTTTCGGATCGTGACCCAAGATTCACTTCAAGATTTTGGGTTAACCTATAGAAAGCTATGGGCACGGATTTACGATTCAGTTCAACATACCATCCTCAAATGGACGGGCAATCGAAAAGGACTATTCAAACCCTTGAAGATCTATTAAGACTCTGTGTCCTAGATTTCAAAGGAAGTTGGGATAAGTACTTGCCACTGGTGGAATTATCCTTGAGTTATCAAACAAGTATAGGCATGGCTCCATTCGAGGTGTTGTATGGACGAAAGTGTCATTCTCCAGTATGCTGGGACGAGGTGGGAGAAGCAACGTTGTTGGGACCAGAATTAGTACGCATGACTACAAAAAAATATTCAAATGATTCGACAACGTATTCAAACCTCACAACATCGACAAAAGAGTTATGCTGATCTTCATCGAAAGGACGTGAAATTTAATATTGGGGATCATGTATTATTACGTATTGCTCTATGGAAGGGAGTTACAAGATTTGGAAAGAGAGGAAAGCTCAATCCAAGGTTTGTTGGTCCATTTGAGATTCTTAACCGAATAGGAAATGTGGCCTATAGACTCACGTTACCTCCAAGTATGTCTCGTGTTCACAATGTTTTCCACATATCTATGTTTCGTAAATATATGAAAGACCCGAACCATATTATTGCGTTAGAACCAGACGAGATAGCCGAAGATTTAACGTACGAGGATGTACCTGTTAAGATCTTGGATAGGAAATAGCATGTTTTACGCACCAAGGTTATACCACAAGTTAAGGTTTTGTGGATGAACCATGCTATTGAGGAAATGACCTGGGAGTTAGAATCAGAAATGAAAGCGAGGTACCCTCACCTGTTTGAAACACCAAGTACGTACGTCAATTTCGAGGACGAAATTTTATAAGGAGGGGAGGATGTAAGACCCCAACTTATTATAAATAAAATTGAATTTTCTCTATTCATTATTCTAAATTAATAAGGTGTTAATTTGATATAATATTTTGATTATGGGTGAAATGTGTAAATTTTACAAGATAAGCAAGTGGTTATAAAATATTCATTTTTGTTGGGGAATATTCTTTTGGTCGTGGAATATTCTTTTTGTCGGGGAATATTCGTACGACGGCGTAGCCATTCGTGGGGCTCATAACAGAATAACTGTCGAATGAAGAAAATGACAAAGTATGAGTTTTTATAAATAACGGCGTAGTTGTTATCGTTAACACTGTTGGAATACCTGGTGGTTAAAATACAGTAATACGAGTGGTTGTACAGTAGCACACGGTATTGCACAGTATTATTGAATTATTGATTCGTACATAAGAAGGCACTACTCAATAATTGTTACAGTAGTTACTGTTCAATATTTTATTTTATTGATTCAATAATTGCTGCGTTAATATTTAATATTATTGTTGTTTCAATAATTGTCACTGCACAATATTTTCCATTATCAGATCAATAATTCGTATTATTTGAATAATATTATTAGATAACATTATTGGAAATGTCTAGAAAGTTCTGTCTAACGAGAGGTTTGGTCACCTAATTACGCGCCAGTAAGAAGAAATCCTTATTGGAAAGCCCCTCTTTCCTAGGAACGGCCTGATTGTCATAATTGTGATTCTGTAATATTATTTATGAATAATTAAATATTGATTTATATGATAAGAAAATATTTATTTGATGTGGATATAAATGATGAATTTATTTATGTGGTTATAAATGAATGAATTAATACTGAGGTATTTTATCAGTATTTTGTCGGAATGAAGGTATTAAAAATCACCCGTTTATTGATTTTGGATATTTTCTAGTTGGAATTTGGAAAAACTCAAATCTACAAAGTTGTAGAGAATTCGATTTCGTGTGAAATGGACATAAAATTCATATTTTTCTGATAAACGGGCTATTTTTTATGAATTATTGAAGTTTCGAAAAATAAAATAATTTTTATTAATTTATGGATGGGACCCACTTTTGGGTTGGTGTTGAATACACATGGGCTGCTATTTTTTTCTTCCAAGATGGCATGCTTGATTTTTCCATAGGTATGCATAGAGAAAAAAGAAAGAAATAATAATATTTTATTATTTTAGTCTCCTATGGCATTCTAGCATTTTCCTATAAATAGACGCTTAGGTTAGAATTGAAAATCACACCAGAAACAAGTTTTCTTTCTATCTATATTATCGAATGTATTTTTGTGAGTATTTTGATATTTTGAGAGTTGCTGTTCGGTACAAGTTTCCTTCGACTTTCTATCCGATATTCCGATCAGAAGTACCGTTATTTTGAGGTAAAGGATGTTATTTTCTTTCGAAATGATATTATTTTCTTCAATATCATTATGCCAAAATATTGGTGAACTTTTTAATCAAATTTGGAACTTTTTGTGTCGGGGTTACTATTCACGTATACGGCACTATTTACGAATACGGCACTATTCACCGAAAAATGACAATTTTCATTTTTGTCCAAGATGTCAATTATGGTTACTATCTTTGATTGTATCCATATTTTGATCATTATTTTTGAATTCTGCTTTAAAATTTGTTATCATGAAGTATTAGTGATCTTGGATAAACTGTAACACGAATCCCTAATATTTGTCCTTCTGTCTCACTGGATTCATTCTCTAAAATATTTTTTATCATCCTCAGTCCTTAATGATGATATTATTGAATATCTTTGGCCTGTAGTGCAAAGATGAATGATATATTAACTGATGAATATCTTTTGCCCGTAGTGCAAAGATGAACAGGTTTTGAGATGAACATGACCAACTGGTGATACAAATGAATATTTTTGGCCTGTAGTGCAAAGATGAATATTCGATTAAAAATGTATATTGATTGTTGTTAAGGGATAAAATATTGATGATGGACTTTTAAATCTTAGAAGATAGTAGAACTAATTCTCTACTTGACTCTTCTAATTGATTGCTGTTTTCGCTGCAGAATATTGATCTAAAACTTGTTGTCTGTTATATTCTATCAGATTTTTTCCTGTTGAGGACTAACGATAATTTGTTGTATATTATCTTAGTCATAATATTCTTTATTGGGCTAGTTGAGCTCACCCTTTTCCTTTTTATTCCATTTTTCTTCTTAAGAGGTGAGATCATAGCAGGATCTAGTCGGGGTATGGAGTGATGGTTCTAGAAAGATGTTTTAGCAGTCCTCACTATTTCTGTAAAATAGTGTTTGAATAATTGTAATGGGGACTTATTTGAGTGTGGATATTGTCTAGAAGATAATATTTATATTTAAACTCACAGTATGTGTTGTCGTATTTTGCATGACAATTGTATTATTGAAGTTGTAGTTTGCTTTCTATACCATGTATTTGGTGACTCAGAATGGGTGTTGTATATCTATTTTGGGGGTGTCACACGATACATTCGTTTACCTACCGCACGAGATATTTGGAAAGCTCTGTCTAAAGCCTTTTATGATGGAGCAGATGAATTACAAGTTTTTACCTTGAACCAGAGAGCTTTCTCTTCCAAACAAAATGGCAGACCGCTCTCCATATCATTTGGAGAACTGACTGAAATCTTCAGTGAGTTGGATCATTGTGATAAGGTGGTCATGGTGGATGAGACAAATAAAGCATCCTATCAGAAATTGCTTAAGCGACAAAGGGTACATATCTTTATCGCTGGATTAGAGGGTGATTTTGAGCAAGTGCGCGGCGAAATCTTGAGGAAGGATCCTATCCCTGAATTAGAAGAGTGTTATGCCCTAGTTCGCCGCGAAGTTGTTCGACGCAGGGTGATGAACAGACAACTGGAAAATTCTGAAGCTTCAACCATGGTGATTCGGAACCGTTCTAATCAAAACTGCTCTCCTCAACACCAGCAAGGCAAAAAGAAGAACATCCATCCTAAAAATTCTAATGGTGGCGACAAATCATCATACAAATGCACCCATTGTGATCAAATGGGTCATACAAAAAGTTGATGCTATGAACTTGTGGGATATCCAGAATGGTGGGATCAAAGCCGTGATTCTCGAAAAAAGAATTCCAAGAATACCTCTACTGATGCAATTGTTGAAACAAAGATAGAGGATGATAGCGGTGAAAATTTCTTGGCATTGACAGCAACAGCTGGTAATGGTGGTAAGGTTTTAAATATTTCTACACTTGTTTCTAATAATGCATGTATAATTGATTCCAGTGCTACAGATCATATGACATTTGATTCTAGACAAGTTTCACCTATTAAACCTTCCTCACAAAGTTCTGTTTCCACTGACAATGGTACCTCAATTCTGATTATTGGGGAAGGATCTTTGTCCCTCACTAACACCTTAAATTTAGATCCTATTTTGGTTGTTCCCTCTTTAAATTATAATCTTTTGTCAGTTTCTCAAATAACTACTGCCTTATTTTGTGTTATCATTTTTTGGCCTGAATTTTATGTATTTAAGGACATCCGGACAAGACAGACGATTGGTTGTGGTGTTAGGCGAGGGAAGCTGTATTACTTAGACATGGTGTCCAAAAGTTCAGATAAGTTGCGTCAAGCTTTAAAGATTGGGGGTTCGAAGGAGGAAAAATAGAAATCTGAGATATGGTTATGGCATCGACGTCTGGAGCATGCTTCTTTTGGTTACATAAAAAATTATTTCCTACTTTATTTGCTAACTTTGATGTTTCTAGTTTCAAATGTGATGTTTGTGAGCTTGCAAAAAGCCATCGTGCTTCGTTTTCCATTAATTTTGAATAAAATTCCAGTTCCTTTTATGATTATATATTATGATGTTTGGGGACCATCTAAATTTGCTACTTTGGATGGATCACGTTGGTTTGTTACTTTTATTGATGATTGTACCAGGATGACTTGGGTATGTTTGATGAAGTCCAAAAGTGATGTAAACTTGTTATTTCAAAAATTTCATAAAATGGTTTGTAGTCAGTACAATGCACAGGTTCAGGTTCTCCGCAGTGACAATGGAGGTGAATATTTGAGTTTTGAATTGAAGCGGTACTTGGAAGCCCATGGAACCATTCATCAAACTACTTGTTCCAATACACCTCAAGAGAATGGGGTGGCGGAGCGAAAAAATCGTCACTTGTTGGAGGTTGTCCGTGCTTCATTAATAGAAGCACATATGCCTTTATCCTATTGGGGACACACACTTACCTTTGCAACATATTTAATCAACCGAGTACCATCCAACACTATTAATTTTTGGACACTATTTCAGGCTCTTAGTGAAGCAATTGTTGCTCCAGTCATTCCAAACTTACCTCCTCATGTTTTTGGTTGTGTAGTATTTGTACATCTTCATCAGCATCAGCGCGACAAGTTGACACCTCGAGCATTGAGATGTGTTTTTTAGGGTATGCTACTTATTAAAAGGGGTACCGATGTTATCATCCTCCAAGCAAACAAATGTTTGTTACAATGGATGTAGTTTTTCATGAAGATTCGATGTATTTTTCCTCTGAGCCTGAACTTCAGGGGGAGTACCTGGAAGAAGTTCAAGCTTTAGACCATATTTTCTGATCTCTATAGAAACGGAACGCCCTGAACTTGGTAAAAATCTGAATGGGAATGAAACGGAACGCCCTGAACTTGGTAATGAGAATGCTGGTGAATTGGATTTGAGTGGTATAAATTTGGACCACAATGGTGATAAAAGTGATGAAGACCCAAAAAATGAAGTTGTGGAGCAACCTCCATCTGAATCTCTCGCACCACAGGCAACTGATACACCAAACCAATCGTCTGCTGAGGATGGTCCTGTTGTAGTGTCTGAACCACCAAGAAAACAACTACCACCGCGTCAAACCAGTGGTATCCCCACACCCACATATGAACCCGAACTTTCTAGTAAAGTTAAATATCCCATGAGTCATTATGTGTCTAATCATCGCTTGTCTAAATCAAATAAGTCATTTATAAATCAATTATCTACTGTATCTATTCCTAACAGTGTGCAGGAAGCCTTAGCTGACCCAAGGTGGAAAGCTGCTATGAATGAGGAGATGAAATCCTTGCAAAAGAATGAAACTTGGGAACTTGTTGATCGTCCTTCAGGGAAGAAACCGGTTGGATGTTGGTAGGTTTATACTGTGAAACACAAAACAGATGGTACAATTGAACATTTTAAAGCAAGACTGGTGGCAAAAGGGTACACCCAAACCTATGGAATTGATTATACAGATACATTTGCATCTGTAGCTAAAATCAACACAATTCGAGTCTTATTGTCTCTAGCTGCGAACTCGGGTTAGCCATTGCAACAATTTGATGTGAAAAACGCCTTTCTGCATGGCGAGTTATCTGAAGAAGTGTACATGGATTTGCCACCAGGGTGCATGATACCAGAAGTGCATTGTCGAAAGGTGTGTAAATTAAAGAAATCGTTGTATGGGCTAAAAAAATCTCCAAGAGCATGGTTTGGAAGATTCACGAAGTCCATGAGGTCCTTTGGCTACCATCAGAGTAATTTAGACCACACTTTATTCTTGAAAAGGCAATATAGTAAGATAACTGCCCTTATTGTGTATGTTGTTGACATGGTGGTTACAGGAAATGACCCTGATGAAAGGAAGGCTCTACAAAGTTACTTGTCAAGCGAATTCGAAATGAAAGACCTCGGTCACTTGAAATATTTTCTTGGGATCGAAGTGTCTCGATCTGATAAAGGAATTTTCTTGTCTCAAAGAAAATATGCTTTAAATTTGTTGCAGGAAACTAGTATGTCAGCATGTTAACCAGCTGATACACCAGTAGAAGAAGGATTGAAGTTATGTGTTGAGACTAATCAGGTCCCTATTGATAAAGGGAGATATCAAAGGCTCGTTGGAAGATTGATGTACTTAGCCCACACTAGGCCAGATATTGCCTATGCATTGAGTATTGTTAGCCAGTTTATGCATAATCCTGGAGAACAACATATGAATGCAGTTATGCGTATTTTAAGGTATCTGAAGTCTGCTCTTGAAAAGGGCATTTTGTTCACTAAAAATGTAGATTGTCAAAGTGTGGATGCATATAGTGATGCTGACTGGGCTGGAGCAATAGATGACAGACGATCTACTTCGGGATATTTCACCTTTGTAGGTGGTAATCTCGTTACATAAAGAAGCAAGAAGCAGAATGTTGTTGCACGTTCAAGCACAGAGGCTAAATTCAGGGGCATGACACTTGGAATATGTGAAGTATTGTGGCTGAGACTTCTCTTGAGGGATTTGGGATATCTGCCTAGGCAACCGATTCGGCTTTATTGTGACAATAAAGAAGCATGTGATATTGCTCATAATCTGGTACAACATGATCGTACAAAACATGTGGAAATTGACAGATTCTTCATTAAGGAAAAATTGGATGAGAAAATTGTCGAGTTGACTAAGATTCGATCCGAAGATCAATTGGCTGATATTCTCACCAAAGCTGTTTCAAGTCGAGTGTTCTCAAAGTTTTTGGGCAAGTTGGGCATGTGTGACATCTATGCACCAACTTGAGGGGGAGTGTTGCGATATTGGATTAATAGTCAAAGATTCTCTATTGTAACTTAATTATAGGAATAACTTAATTATAGGAATAGCTTGACTGTAGGATGAATAGCTTGATTGTAGAATCTCTACTATCTCTATAAATATGTACATGTAAGGATACATAAAAATATATGAATGAAAATATTCTTCTCTGATTTTCAAGTTCTATAATACCCATATTTATATCATCTTTTAAATAATATTTAATACTCATTCGGTTCCTTTTAATTGACATATTAAGAAAAACACACAGTAAGAAATACAATTAATATTTTGTCTAATTAATTTAAATAAATATAAAATTTCAATATTATCCTTTAAAATTCATTAAAAAAGATGAAAGATAAACAAATTGCTCTCTCCATTTCAATATATTAGTCGTTTTAAGACTTTTTATCTATTCCAATATATTAGTCGTTTTCTCTTTTATCCAGAATAGAAAGTTATCTACATTCATACCATACCCTTAATTTCTCTCCTCTTTCTAATGACATTTATTTCCATAAAAACAGTACTATTCTCTTTCCTCTCTTTTATTTAACCTTTTCCGATAAAAACTTAAAGAGACAAATATAAAAACTGAGACCTATATTAATTAAAGTAATGAAATTCTTAATATGTGTGTTTTATATATGTAATAACTAATAAATTGAAATAGAAAGAGTAATATTTAATGTAAGGATACTATAGTGAACTAAGTCATTAGTGTTTCCTTAAAACATACAAATGATAAATATTAAAGAGGAATAAATTTTATTCTCTAAAAAGATAAATAAAAAAGAATGGAGGTAGTACAATTGAACAACTACTAATTTTTTTCTCTCATTTTCCCAATAAAAAATAATTAGTGTCATTTTTCTTTAAAACTAAGTAATTAATTGTCATCTTCTTTTAGTGATTGATAATATGAAATGGAGTGACTAATATTCTTATGTAATTTCATAAATTTTCTAAAGAACCAATAACTAAATGTTTTACACACACACACACACACATATATATATATATGGACTATATGTATATACACAGTTGTGTATTACACAGTAGGCCTAGGACGACAGATTTTTTGGGTTATAGCGACGGTAAACTGTCGCTATAGCCCAGAATAGTTATGACGACTGGTGAAACCGTCGCTATTGCCCAAAAAATCGTCGCTATAGCCTACTGTGTAATACACAGCTGTGTACACACATTTTTTTCTATATATATAAAGTCTCGTGGAGGTTTCCTCCCCAAATTTAGTGTAATTGGGTCACACTTTTTTCTTTTTACTCTTTGGTCCTTACAACTAATTTAGATATATTAATATTTTGTCATTTTTAATGTGATTTTTTTTTTATATCTTTTTATTTATTCTTCTAAATTTTATAAAATTATTATTTTATCTCACATAATATACCCATACAACGCGTGGACGATAACTAGTATGTTTAATGCTAATTAAAAGTATTCTCTCTTGAGCATCGACTCCCATTTGCAAGGCAGCTCCAGCGCACAACCACAGGTGCCGCACTGCGAGGCTCACATATATGGCAGCTATTTTTCGCACCAATATTTATATACTTGTGTTCGTGCATGTCAGCTACATATATACTGCATAGAATGTAACCTAATAGAGTCCTTCTAGAGGGACAATATTTTAGTGACATTCTAGCGATATATATATATATATAGAACACGGATTAGGTCCGAGAGTTCGGACCTGATCAAAATCCGGACCCAATTTTTCTTTTTTTGTAGAACAACTAAAAAAAATTATGAAACTAAAATTTTTCCATAATACAGTGTTTTGGGTGTGTTTTTAATACCTACACCAACCAATGTATGTACAGTCTGCCCAGACTGTACAGACATATTTTATTATACGTATCCAAATCACACCCAAAACACTGTATTATGTAAAAATTCAAGTTTCATATATATATATATAATTTTTTTTGCAGTACCTTTCAAAAAATAAATGTTCCTTCCGTCTCATAGTTATAGGCTAATTTATTTTGACACGTTGTTTAAGAAAATCAGTTTACATTAATTTTTATCAGAAATTTTCCACATATACCCCTTAATATAGAATTTATAAATAAATTAATTACTCCTTACTTATCACATTGAAACTCTTAACTTCATTGATTGCTGGTATAATTGCATTTTATACACAAAATATGTTAAACTAGTAAAGCCTAAAAAGTTGAATTCTTTTATTGAGAATACAACAACATTAAATGTGGTGATAAAAATAATGACATTGAAGTTCTTCAAAAAAAAAGAGTAATGGTTGAATATTTATTATAAGGGCATAAAAGTAAAATAATTAACCAACTAAATTATATAAATAGTAAGTAGCCTATATATTGGGGCATCTCAAAATAAAAAATCAGCCTATAACTATGGGACGGAGGGAGTAGTATTTATTCTAATTAGAATTTTTGTAAAAAATAATGTTTTAGGTATAATTTGAATACATACAAGAAACAGGGTCTGTATCGTCTGTACAACCCTGTTTCTTGTATGTATCCAAATTATACCTAAAACACTATTTTTTGTAAAAATTCAAGTTGAAATAAATAATATATTTTTTTTGGGAGATACTACAAAAAAAACCAATAAAAAATAATAAAAAATCGCTAGAAATATCACTAGAACAATATCACCCCTAGACTTATTGTAGTATGAAACAGTACGTTGTGTTAGGAATATGGATTATACCACGTTTAGGACTCTCAAATAGATCGGTCAAGTCCGAATTTCGATGTTAGTTCAAATTTAGGGATTAAGCCAAGTTAAATTTGGACAAAAATTTAAGTCTAAAATAAAATTTGAGTCGAGTTTGGTCAATGTTATTCGACCCATTATAAGTCCGATCGAGTTGTTAAAAACATATAAATATATAGATTATTTATATTAAATCTTACATATTTACACTCGAATTATATAAATATACAGTCTTTAACTAAATTAAGTATAATATTTTCTTTCAACTTGTTCATTTTTTCATATGTTTTGTCATTTTAACTAATCTAAATAATCTAGAGATGTATTACTATCATGGTTACTTGTATGTTTTAAGTTCAAACATCTTATTTTTTGATTATATTTGATCTTATGAATTGTAAGGATTTTAATATTTTTATTAATAAGTTGTCAAAATGAGCTAATGTCGTTTTAATAATGAGTTAGATTAGTTTTTATTATTCATTTTTTTATTTGGGCTAACCCGAGACCCAAAACTCGTGATCACATATGAGCTGAACTTGAACAATATATTTATAAAGATAAAATCCTAATGGGTTGAGTTGGAGTACGAACTCGTTAATATTTGAATGAATTAAACTTGGACAGTCTTAAGTCCGACTAACTTAGCTTAATTGACTGTTTGTCATACTTATTCATATGTAAATTCATAATTTCTTTTTTGCATTTATTATAATAAAAAATAATATCCGCTTTTTTTGTTCACACATTTATTTGAACCAGCATGAATGCAATAAATTAAATAAAATCTTTTCAACTCTTCCACAATAGATAAGCAACCATCCAACACTGCATATATATATATATATATATATATATATATATATATATATATATATATATTCTAACTTGATGAGCATAATCTCTTCTTTAATTTATTTAATAGCTAACTCATGTCAAAGGGAGATGGATAGACTTGATTTACCCAAAAAGTAAAGAAAATAGGGGGAAGAGAATTTGATAGCATTAAAATCATTTCATTTTCTTTACCTCAATACGTGACTTCAATTTAATGGAAACAGTAGAGATTTTATTGCATGAACGACTTACATATAATTATGACAAAACATATCGATTTAGGTACTAATAATGATAATAATATTACACGCTCATGCATGCACTTTTTTTGAACTACCTCGAAACCATGCAACGTTCATTAGCTACTTAATCAGTTCTTGCCTCCAATTCCACCGCCTCCACCTGCTCCTCCACCAAAACCACCACCTGCTCCTCCTCCAACACCACCGCCAAATCCACCACCTGCTCCTCCTCCAACACCACCACCTGCTCCTCCTCCAACACCACCGCCAAATCCACCACCTGCTCCTCCTCCAACACCACCACCAATTCCATGTCCTCCCCCAAGTCCACCGCCTCCACCAGCACCACCGCCTAATCCACCTCCACCACCTGCTCCCCCACCGGCACCACCACCAAGACCACCGCCTCCGCCAGCACCACCACCAATACCATGCCCACCGCCTAATCCACCTCCACCACCAGCTCCCCCACCGGCACCACCACCAATTCCATGTCCACCACCAAGACCACCTCCTCCGCCAGCACCACCTCCAGCTCCACCACCAATGCCATGCCCACCGCCTAATCCACCTCCACCACCAGCTCCCCCACCGGCACCACCACCAATTCCATGTCCACCACCAAGACCACCTCCTCCGCCAACACCACCTCCAGCTCCACCACCAATGCCATGCCCACCGCCTAATCCACCTCCCCCACCGGCACCACCTCCAAGACCACCGCCTCCGCCAGCACCACCACCAATTCCATGCCCACCGCCTAATCCACCTCCACCACCAGCTCCTCCTCCGACACCACCACCAATTCCATGTCCTCCACCAAGCCCACCGCCTCCGCCAGCACCACCACCGCCTCCTAACCCACCGCCACCACCGGCACCTCCACCAAAGCCGCCACCAGCACCCCCACCAATTCCTCCTCCACCACCAGCTCCGCCCCCAAATCCACCCCCAGCGCCTACCCCGACACCTACACCAACCCCTCCACCAAATCCACCTCCCTTTCCACCACCAAGAAGCTTCTCCTCGGTATCAATAGACCTCACATTTCTAGCAACTGCCACACTCACTACAAGAACATGAAAACAAATTAGCAATGACAAAACACCAACTCTCATTCTACCACTTATCATCTCTTAGTTACTCACTTCAACTTCAAGAAAATTTAATTAAATAATTCCTTGAATTATAGTATAAAGTGTGAACCAATTACTTAATTGGTAATGAATGATTTTTGCATTAACAGCTAGCGCGAGGGTTTATATATATACAAGTGTGAAATCCCTCTCTAATGCTAGCTGCTCTAATTCTTCTTCATTTAATTTCCCCTCGGCATTAAATTGTCTCCACAACTACCTGTTGTCGACATTTAGAGTTAATGCTAGCTAGTAGTAATAATTCATTTTCAAGTGTTTGAACCTTCGCTACAGATCGATCCGGATTCGATGAAGTTGACACCTAATTTCAACTGTCTTACAAAAATACAACTATTTGTTATAAATTTCACACTGAATTGACCTAGTGTCAGCTTCACTGAATTGATCAAATCACTTTTGATATCTTTGTTTTTAAAGTATATATAGAATTAATTAAGTTTGATTTTTTGAAGAAAAATTGATTTATTTTTTAAAATTATAAAGTGAATATGAAATTATTCCGTTTGAGGCCACACAAGTATGAAAATACGTGTAAATTATGTAAATGGTGCTATTAATTGCAAGATTTTTGTTCTTTTGAAGCTAAAGAATCGCATCAATTTTTAAATTTAATTGAAACTATCAAAATTGACTTCAAAATTTTTTATTATATATCAATCTTATATTTTGAAATGAATACATAACTTGATTTTTCATTGTTTGCAGAAAAGTAAACTTGCAACTCGTTCTGGTGAATTATTTTTATCCACACCACTATCATTATATTATCTTTAACAGTTTTAACGGAAAAAATTAAATAGAAACAAGTTATCTGCAAAAAAAAAAACTCTAAATGTTCATAAACAAATATAGGGTTTCACATGGCTCTATTTCAGATGTAACAAGACCGGTATAGATGATTGCCAGTCTGATGGAGAAATGAAAATCAAAGTGTGGGGATTTGTTAGTACAATACCATGTGGAAGGTAGATGAAGATATTAATGCATTTCTTTGACAAAAAAAAATTGTTTACTTTTTCTGCAGCAATTAATTCTCCAATCAAACAGCTATAGCATGGTTTGTAGCTTAAAAAAAGAAATATATATTAATCATATCTGGTATTACTTGATTGGGATGTTCATATATACTCCCTTCATTCAGCAAAAAAAGATTTTAATAATTAATTTTTTATTTAATAAAAAAAATTCATTTTTTATTATTGATAATCGTATAAAATGACACAATATTCGTGTGATTATCATCACAAATTTAATATCATATTAAATTATTAAATTACTGTGGGCAAGGAAATCGTACATTGCTAGGGTTAGGGTTTCATGTTGGCTGAGGAGGAGAGAAATCCACAAAGAGCACGAAATTGATTGGTTAATTGAATAGGGAAGAACGACAGGTGAGTGATTACTCCAACGACGCGTTGCAGAACAACTAGAATCCGGGAACCGTGTTAGGGTAGCAGGGATTTCAAGAGCCTTCTTGAGTCCTTCGAGTTGAGAGAATGTTCAAACCCCTTTTAGTGCTTTTAGGTAGAATTTCCAAGCCTTTAAGTCACCGAAAGGGTCACTTTGATCTTCCAAGAGTCCAAGTCTTGAGTCTGAAGAGAAGTCCAAACCCTTTAGTGCTTTTAGGTGGAAAATCCAAGCCTTTAAGTCACCAAAAAGAGTCCTCCTTCCCTTCAGTAGTCATATGTTAGACACATGTTAAGCACATGGAAGGGGTATTTATAGAGTTTCCTGGAATTAAGTAGTCACATGTTAGGCACATGTTTTTAGGAAAATTTCAGAAATACCTTTTAGTCATTTGAATAATGCCCATATTGCTCTGTCCTTCTAGTCATCAATCCAATCCCTCAATCAATTCCCAAAACGAGCTGCCTCCACAAGCCTTTTGCCTCGGGACCCGTGGAGGCTTCTCTCGGGTCTCGCCTATTTATTTTTGACTTTTCCGTCATCATTCTATTAGGTTATGCGAACCCTAATTTGCACATTTAATGAGGTCGCGGAACCCTAATTGTGCATTTAATTCAATTAGGTCATGTGAACCCTAATTTGCACTTGGGCCCACATTTGCCCCATGCGCGAGAGTCGCATTTCCAAAGAGACGATCGTGCAAGAATAATGCAAGCTATTTGAACGATTTTGTTGGGCTCCACCAGCAGATCTTGAAGACAATGGTCCTAGTAGAGGGAATCCCTAGGGAGCCCAAACCCTTAGGGTTAAACCCTAGGGAGACAAAACCTAGCAGAGCTCTTCCTTGGACGAATTGAGAAATCTTCCAAAAAATCTTTTCATAGCTTGGGCATTTGTTTCCTTATTTTTTCTGGAAACTTATTTTGGAGAAGTAAGGAGTCGATATTCATAATCCATGGTCACATATCTTGCATCCGAATTGCAGTAGAGACCCATTGAAGCTATGCATCCGAATTACAGTAGAGACTCATTGAAGCTATGCATGTTATTCTACTAACAACCATCAAAGTTGCGAGGTGCTAATAGCCATCAAAGTTGCTTGTGTGCATGTGTCCAATAGTTGGATTTTAAACTTCAATTAGGATTGTCTCATGATCACTAGGAGCCACGAACCCATGTGTTATTTTTGTAGTAGGCCTTGATTCATGTTATGTTTTTGCCACGTGTTCGAAAATTATGTTCCAAATAAAAGAAAACAAATCAACTTCTTTATCTTTGAATTATTCTTGATTACTTTATCTATTTGTCTTTTCAGGTAATTGTAGCCTTTCTTTGTTTCTGAGCCCCATTACCATGATCATATCTTGGTTTTTCCCTCGGAATTCATCAGAGGAAGGTTATAATTTTCGCGGCGAAAGAGGATTCGTTCCAAGCAATTGATTGGTAGAGCAACATGACCTCAAAGGTATAAAGGGGAATAGCTCCTAGGTAGCTAAGGCCAACATGGCCGAACCCTAGGGGGTTGAAGCCAACATGGCCGCACCCTATGGGAAAATTGAAGTTTAAATGAAAAAAATGAAGTTTTGGAAAAGCATTTACTATTTTGATCATAACTTTTGACTCATTTGGAGTTTCTGGGCCCACAATATATCAAAATGAAGCTAGAGAGGAGCCCTACGAAGCCAACATGGCCGAACCCTAGGTGGCCTAAGGCAACATGGCCGAACCCTATGGGAAAAATGAAGTTTAAATGAAAAAAATGAAGTTTTTGGAAGAGCAATTACTATTTTGATCATAACTTTTGACTCGTTTAGAGTTTCGGGGCCCATAATATATCAAAACGAAGCTAGCGAGGAGCCTTACGAAGCCAACATGGCCGAAACCTAGGTGGCCTAAGGCAAAATGGCCAAACCCTATGGGAAAAATGAAGTTTAAATGAAAAAAATGAAATTTTTGAAGGAATAACTACTATTTTGATAATAACTTTTGACTCGTTTGGAGTTTCAGGGCCCATAATATATCAAAACAAAGCTAGCGAGGAGTCCTACGAAGCCAAAATGGCCAAACCTTAGATGGCCTAAGGCAACATGGCCGAACCTTATGGGAAAAATGAAGTTTAAATGAAAAAAATAAAGTTTTGGAGGAGCAACTACTATTTTGATCATAACTTTTGACTCATTTGGAGTTTCGGGGCCCATAATGTATCAAAACGAAGCTAGCGAAGAGCCCTACGAACCCAACGTTGCCGAACCCTAGGTGGCCGAAGGCAACATGGCCGAACCCTATGGGAAAAATGAAGTTTAAATGAAAAAACTGAAGTTTTTGGAAGAGTAGTTACTATTTTGATCATAATTTTTGACTCGTTTGGAGTTTCGGAGCCCATAATATATCAAAACGAAGAAAGTGAGGAGCCCTATGAAGGTCATTGCCAATGACCATGATGTATACCATTATAAGTCCAAAAAGGCTCCGAGGGATGCCTTTTGACCGTCTGAAGTTTTTTTCAAAAACATTCGAAAAATAATTGTGATTCCTAACTCTTTCTGACATTGTTTCTTCTTCTTTTCAGGTGTTTTGAAGCTTAAATCTCAGACTTTCCTCTTTGCCATGATGAGAACTTCAAGTTCAAATGCCTTATTTCTTTGTTCTTTAGATCCCTTATGCTGAATTCTTTTTTCTTGTAGGCCCTCCCTGTTGAACATTCTGCAAACTTGGGAACAACTAAGGAGGCCCCGTTTCTCAATGATTGGGGAAGGGCTCCCCTCTTTGGGTCTTTCCGACGTCTTTTGAGAGTGAGTCTAGACTTATGATCGTACAACACTTCCTCCGCTAGAGAAGAAAGGCTTGTTTCTATATGCAGCGGCTTGTGGAGGTTGGGATGACTTTCCCCATTCCTATCACATTTCCCACATATGCATAGAGAAACAAGAATACCCTTTCAGTCCCCTTCGATTCATGTCTGATTCATCTGGTCGCCTTCAAAGATAGCAGCATTGGATTGATGAGATCCTTGGAAACACTGATTACGTGGATATACTCAAGAGTGCGAGCATCTTTTATTGTGTTCAACTATGCAGAGACCTATGTATCCAATAGAACCATCACGCCCTTACTATATTGATCTCACGATGGTGCTCCTCTTCTTGCACATTCGTCACTGCCTGGGGGAATATGCACCTCTACTCTGGAGGACGTCTATGTCATCTGCCAATCTACCAGTAAGCATTTGCCCCCTGCGCGTAAGTCATGCCTTTGGTGAGATGAGCGCAAAATTTTATAAATGTTGAAGTCTTGATTCCTGTGTCTGAACACTTCACGGGGCTTGATGTTTTGCAAGCCTCAAAAATGAAAGTCCTAGGAGAGGGAACCTCTAGGGAGCAAACCCTAGAAAGCAGAGCCTTAGAGGAGCTCTCCTGGGATATTTTGAAAATCTTAAATCTAATCTTTCTTACCCTCTCTTGAAATTTTTCTTTTCTTTAAAATCAAGAAGTCATTGAGAATCAAGAAGTCCGTGAAGGCCTGATAGCCTCTAAGGTTGATAGTCCCGAAGGCCTAATAGTCCTAAAGACCTGATAGCCTCGAAGGCCTGATAGCCACGAAGACCAAGCTTTAGGTATTCATCTCTTCAATTTTGATAGGTTATGGCCTTTAGATCATGAACTTTCGTTGTTTTTCCATTTTCTGTATCAAAAAATTCAATGTAAATATATTTCATTCATCAAATTGTAGTTTCTTTTATCCTTATTGATTGCCTTTAATTTGAACGATTTCTTAAAATTTAATATTTATCATTGAATCTCAGGTTATTCAAATTAATACTCCAAAACAACAATAGGTATTATAAATAAGTAAGCATGAATTTTGTCAAAAATATGTATATATATTTTCCACAAACCAACACTTGAATTTATACTCTTTTTTTAAAGAAATCAATAAGGCATTCAAGTATAAGTGAAAGTTTGTCAATTCATTGATAATCATATTGATTTTAACGAAAAGCATAACGTTTCATATAATAAATCTTGCTTTTGTCGAAGAAAGCATAACGTTCGTCACTTTTAAAGATAAAGCGTAACTTTTGGGTTTGAGGGCTTATACTCAGGTGCCTCAATTACTTTTGAAGTTGAAAGCATAACTTTGGAGGACTTATAGTCAGGTGCCTCGTTCACTTTTTATGGTAAAGTGTAACATTCGGGTGCCCCGTCACTTAGGTCATCCAATTTCTTGGCAAGTGTAGTTTATGAGGACTTGAAATCGGATGTCTCGTCACTTAGGTCGTCCAATTTCTTGGCAAGTGCAGTCTACGAGGACTTAAAATCAGGTGCCTTGTCACTTGGGTCGTGCAATTTCTTGGCAAGTGCGGTCTACGAGGACTTGACCACCATCTTGGGTGGATTTTTTTTAATTCGTCAATTCTTGTGCCTCCTCCCTTGGTCATCCAATTACTTGGAAAGGGATACTCCTGAGGACTTAAACCACCATTTTTGGTGGACCACCATCTTGGGTGGATTTTTAATTCATCTGTAGTTCAGAGTTCTTTCGATCGTAGAGCCAGTATTTGGGTTCTTGACTTCCGGGACTGCACCATGGGTGATAATGTTGCACGTTTCTTCTCCCAGTTCAATCTCCCCGACCGCCAGCTTCTTATGGTATATCCTCCGCAGACTGTAACAGTCTATAGTGGAATATCCTGCGTATTGGTGGTATACACAGAAATCTGGTCTTCTTTTCATCTCTTCCATCACAACCAACCAGGGCCTTGGAGGTTTCACCACTCCGTATTCAACCCATTATTCGTGCTGATAGCTTCTGGGACAGGCTTTCCTGCAAATTTGTCTCCAGGCCTTCCTCTGATTCGATCAAAATTCTTTTCATGCTTCTCCCTCTTGCCCCCATGTGGTTTTGACTGAGAGTCAGCCAAAGCCACAGTTGCTGTCCTCTTGCCCTTCCATGTAACCATCGCATGGCCAGTGGGCAATGTCATGATTCCTCCCAAGTCTTGTGCAAAAGTTGAGAGCTAGGGTCACGAAGGAATCACAAGCCTTGGTGATGAGGTGGCGCTTGAAGGCATCTAAGGCACCATTGTTGCAAATGCTGACTCAGTTCTTTTCTTCAATCGGCTCTACGCACTTCTATGCATGGGCCCTGAACCTATCAACATAATCTGATAATTCCTCATTCACTACAAGAAAAACAAGAATACGTGATGAAATTTTGTGACAGTTTTTAAAAACAATCACAAAAGATTGTAATTTGTGATGGACTTTTTATGCAATCACAAAATAATAGCATATATGATGGCTCTTAGTGATGACTAATCTTGCCATCAATGTATTATAATTGTGATTGTCATGTCAATCACACCATTTTTTTTACGCAAAATAAATTTTCTTTTTGTTACGCACTAAGTCATCACTTATAGATATACCCTTTTCATGATTTCATTTAAGTTATCACTAATATTTTAATGTAAGAAATAATCAAAATAATATTTTATAACGGTCGTGAAAATCATTTAAAAGATAGATTTTTGTGACGACTTTTATTTGCAATTACAAAAAAAGTATTTTGTGATGGAATTTTCAAGCCATCACAAAATAATAAAATATATGATGGTTCTTAGTGATGACTAATTTTACCATCATTTTAGAGTATTTGTGACTGCCATTGCAATCGCTAAATCTTATGTGGAAGTAATTTTGTTTAGTAAGTTAACTCACATATGTTTCCTTTTATATTTTGTTTTAAAATTATAATCATGATCTGGACTTTGGTGTAGTGGTAATACTCATTATTTAGTTTGCAAATGGGAGCTCGAATCCTACAAGTATCATTTGATACAATTAATACAGTGAAATAAATTATATGTAAATAGAGATTCACGTTCTTACATTTGATCCTTAATTTAGTCTTGTTTTTTTCTGATGACTTTGACAATCACAATATATTATGTGTTAATGTGATTGTATTAATCATCACAAAAGCACTAAGCGTTTGCGTGATTGCCAAAACCATCACGTAAAACCTTTCACGACGGGCGTATACAAGACGGTCATTATGATGTTTAAAGCCATCACGTAAATCTTTCGTGATGGTTTTCCTACTTTTTGTGATGGATTTTGGCCATCACAAATGACCATTTTTTTAGTAGTGATTCGGCTTTTGCTTGAACCTCATGAGCTCTATAATGGTCACCTGTTTTTGCACATAAAAAACTTCTTAAAAAATTATAATTTTAGGTCGTCCAAATCATGAACTGACCCCTTCTCCAAATTGTAGTACAAACTGAAGGCACTATCCGTCAAAGTCTTGTTGAATTCCCGCATCAACAAGTTATGGTTGTTCACTTCATCATATCCAAGCCATGGAGACATTGACTCTACGAACATGGCAATATGTTCCCTTGTATTTCCTTTCTCCCCGTTGTATTTTGGAAACTGTGGGGGATGCTCAATATACCTTGCCGGGTAAGGTTGTCTTCGAATATGTGTCGAGTAAGGTGGAGTAAAGTGTAAGTCCGAAGGTCGGGATATCTACCTGTGAAGTTGATTGATCACATCGATTATATCATCATTTGTCACATATTGGCTCGTGGTATGGATTCTCTGTGGTGTTGTGATATACTGCTGTATCGACGGTGTGTATGGTAAAGAGATTGGTTGATGCACACTTGCATCATTAAAAGCAGGCGCTGGTGGTAGCTGCTGGCTCACTTGCTGGACATGGCCAGGAATGGTTGACATCTGCACGTGTGAAAATGTTGGGAGAACAGTTGGGATGATGTTTGTCTGAGGTTGGCTTGCTTCCAACCTCGGTTGTGGCATGTCACCACTGTTCTGGGCCTCCAAGTTGATTATTGGAACCGATTAACTTTCCGTCAATGGAGGTACAATCTGATTCTCTTTGTTGTTGCTACCATTGTGGTTGTCTTCCACTCCTGCTTGTTCTCAATGCGAACTTCCTGGGAACATGGCTTCAAAAGTGGGAATCTGCATCAACTGCTGGCGAAAATTCCCCACCTCCTCTTGCTTCCTCTGTATTTCCAGCATCATGGTCATCATCATCCCTTGCCCTTCTCTTGCTTCCTTCAATGCCTTGAGCATCTCCAGTTGCACAACATTCGTTTGGTCTCTACCTGCATCCTCGTCTTGCCTTCCTGCGTTGGTTTGTTATTGATTGGCCATATGTGGTGATGTCGAACTCCCTTCTGAAGCGTCTTCAATAATTGGTTGGTCAAAATCCAGGTTTGCGCCATGGAAAACTTGAGTTACTTGTCTTGGAACTGGATCAGGTGAGGTAATACTGTTAGTTGGTGAAGCAGTTCTTCCTGTAGTTCTCCCACTTCGAGTTGTGGGCATACCCTTCACGAATTCTACACCTCCCCAGCAGAGTCGCCAAATAAATGTGGGCAATGAAATCGTACCTTGCTAGGGTTAGGGTTTCATGTTGGCTGAGGAGGAGAGAAATCCACAAAGAGCACGGAATTGATTGGTTAATTGAAGAGGGGAGAACGACAGGTGGACGATTACTCCAACGACGCGTGGCAGAACTCCTAGAATCCGGGAACCGTGTTAGGGTAGCAGGGATTCCAAGAGCCTTCTTAAGTCCTTCGAGTTGAGAGAATGTCCAAACCCCTTTTAGTGCTTTTAACTGGAATCTCCAAGCCTTTAAGTCACCAAAAGGGTCACTTTGATCTTCCAAGAGTCCAAGTCTTGAGTCTGAAGAGAAGTCCAAACCCTTTAGTGCTTTTAGGTGGAAAATTCAAGCCTTTAAGTCACCAAAAAGAGTCCTCCTTCCCTTCCTAGAATGGAAGGGGTATTTATAGAGTTTACTGGAATTAAGTAGTCACATGTTAGACACATGTTTTCAGGTAAAATTCAGAAATACCCTTTAGTCATTATAATAATGCCCATATTGTCATGTCCTTCTAGCCACCAATCCAATCCCTCAATCAATTTCCAAAACGAGCTGCCTCCACGAGCCTTCTGCCTCGGGACCCGTGGAGGCTTCTCTCGGGAATCGCCTATTTATTTTTGGCTTTTCCATCTTCATTTCATTAAGTTATGTGAACCCTAATTTGCACATTTAATGAGGTCGCGGAATCCTAATTATGCATTTAATTCAATTAGGTCATGTGAACCCTAATTTACACTTGGGCCCACATTTACGTTCCCCCGTTTTAAAATTAAAAATATAATTTAACTATTAAGACCCTCTTCTATTTTTTAGAAGAGAAATGAGTATAAATTTATGATTATCATCATGAATTTAATATTATATCATATCATATCATATTATTAAATTAATATTCTATTACTTTTAAGGATATATACATCATAAAATATATCTTTAATATTTATAAAATTTACAGATGAGACTCATTTTTAGAAGAGAGAGAGAGAGAGAGGAAGTATAAAATTGTCATTCTCAAAAATTCAACGATAGCGGCAGATAAGGTTGTAAAATGAGCAACCAGTTCGGGTTCGATTCGTACTCGTTTGATTAAAAGTTCGATTCGAACTCGACTCGAAATATAAATGAGTCAAATATGAGCACATTTTAAAATTCGATAAATTATTCGAACATACGCAAATTATAATTTTCTATTGATACTCGGATCATGATCATATTCGTTGAAAAAGTCTAAACTGTTCGGCTCGATTCGGAATCGTGTTCGCCTCGATTGCTAAATGAGCCTCAATCAAATCTTATTTTATATTTGATAAATTTTGTAAACTAAATCAAAATAATTCAATACTCGTATCGACTCGATTCGTTTACCCCTTAACAGAAGAGTAATGTTGCTTTTAACTAGTCAACTTTGAATTAATTTAGGCGGCAAATAGCTGACTAATTCTCATTATTATTGCGCCGGTGGGAGATATCTATCAATTGCAGTTTATATACGTTTTGGCAATTAAGATAATAGATTTAATAGGAAATAGTCAAATTAATTTTCAGCTAAATTGAGTAAATATGAGTTCAGTTATATCAATGATTTGGCTATTTAGATGAATATTCAATGTGCAACGAATAAAAGATTTTATTGCTCTAAATTATCCGAGACAACAAACGGAAGGAAGGACGCTAATAAGTAATATGAACATCATCTAACCAAAATATATAAGAAATATCAGAAATCATGAAGAATGGAGATTGAAAAAAATAGCAATCATCAAGAATAATGCTGCGATTGGATTGAAGGAATAGAATAGAGATTGAAATGATTTATTTCATTTTAATTGAAATGAGTTATTCCATGCTCTCCCTTCCCCAATATACTTATGACTCAATGATAATAAAACTACTCGTAAGATTTTGAGCATGAAATCTTGGGCATGAATGTTAAATATCAGTCGAAAATAGCAAGAAAATAAAATAATGATTCAATCTATTTCAATCGCAACCAAACACAATTTTTTTTTATTTCATAAAATGAGTCATTCTATTTTCACCTTTATTACTTCAATCCAAACGTAACGTTAAGAATAGATGAAAGATGCGAGTTATCCGGAGGTCTTGTATTAAGCTTACCAATAACATCATTTTTCACCTACAAAACTTTAAAATCACTCTCTCTAGCCAAACATAGAGCAGAGCGTATAGCAATAGCTTCCCTTTTCGCAAAATCTGTCAAAAAGTTTCCAATGCTCTACTAGAACTTGTAACAAGTAAAATACATTATTTTAAAAAAATATGAGATTATTATTCATTTTCAAAACGTTAACTTGAGAAAATTTTAAAGATCGAAATTGATATAAAGGAAAAGAAAAACTTTATAATTCTAGAAAAATTTAATAAAATTTTGATTTAGTTTGTAATTCTTGTGTCAAATTTCTAGTCTTGAAGATCGAATCATTTTCGAGCCACTAAGAAAAATTTAGTGAAAATTACGGGTGTAAATGAACCGAGTCGAGCCGATCGAGTATTGAGTTTTTCATATTTGGTTCACAAAGTTTATTGAGAATAAATAAGGTTTGATTGAAACTCGTTTAGCTACCGAGTCGAGCACGATCTCGAATCAAGCCTGAGTAGTTTGAACTTTTCGAACAAATATGATCCGAGTATCAATTGAAAATTTCAATATAAGTATATTCGAGTACTTTATCGAAATTTAAATTTGTTCATATTTGAATCATTTATATTTCGAGTCGAGCTCGAATCTAATTTTCAATCGAACGAGTACGAATCGAGTTTTCAATCGAACGAGTACGAATCGAGTTTAAACTACTTGTTTATTTTATAGCCTTCATGAAATAATTAATATTTGTATTGTATTCTGTAAAAAGTTTCATTTACAAAATTATAGGCTAAACCTATATATGTATATTTGTTCCATGACTCTAAATTAAATTTATTACGCTTACGAATTAAGTCACACAAAACAAACAATAACACTTAAGAAAGAAAATTAACATAATATTTAATGTGGTTTGATCCTCAATGACTTAATCCACAAAATCAACTTTAATATATTTTTCTCCACGATACAACTTTTTGCACGAAATAAAACCTGAAAAAAATCCTCCCTCACTTAACAACTCAAGAACCAATTACACCTCTCAACTCTCTAAGATGTTACTACTTCTTAGTTGTGTTAATCTATCTTTCTCTAAACACAAGACTCTATTTATAAGGTACCCGCAACTCACTTTTCCTAATCTATTGACAGATCTAGAATGGAGGGAAATGGGCGAGTTTGTTAGGGCAGAAAAGGCAACAATTTTTTTAGTCAAACCGTATTTTAGGGCTAAATTGATCAAATTATTAGATATTTGATATAGTAAAGTGTAAGCCCAAATTCTTTAGCGGCGAACTATGAATTTGATGATACTTCGTGTAACAGAAGTGTAATTAGCCTTAAATATATATATATATATATATATATATATATATATATATATATATATATATCAGTCTACTTCTCCAGTGAACTGGAAGGAGGGAACTAAGAATGAACCGGCTATATCGATGATTTTTTCCGTCGCTATAGCATAAAAAGTTAATTTTTTATGCTATAGCGACGGAAAAAATCGTCGTTATAGTTCGCTCCCTTCAGTTCGTTAGAGAGATTCAGACTATATATATATGGCAATAATTTTTTTTAAAAACAATCACAAAACATAGTAATTTGTGATGGAATTTTTAAGCAATCTCAAAATAATAGTATATATAATGGCTCTTAGTGATGACTAATCTTGCCATCAATGTATTATAATTGTGAGGGTCATGTCAATAACACCAAAATTTTCACGCAAAATAAATTTTCTTTTTGTGACGCACTAAGTCATCACTTATAGATATACCCTTTTCTAATTTCATTTAAGCAATTGCTAATATTTTAATGTAAGAAATAATCAAAACAATATTTTATGACGGCCATGCCAATCCTAAAAACAGATAGATTTTTGTGACGACTTTTATTTGCAATTACAAAAAAAAGTATTTAGTGTTGGAATTTTCAAGCCAACACAAAACAATAAAATATATGATGACTCTTAGCGATGACTAATTTTACCATTATTATAGAGTATTTGTGACTGCTATTACAATCACCAAATCTGTTGTGGAAGTAATTTTATTTAGTAAGTCAACTCACATGTGTTTCCTTTTATATTTTGTTTTAAAATTATAATCATCTGAGCTTTGGTGTAGTAGTAATACTTGTTATTATAGATTAGAAATTATAAGAAAAATTAGATTAATTTAAAATTTAAAAATATTCATATATTGAGTTAAAAAGTTGAAATGAGTGGTTACTTTGATCCCTAAAATTTTGTTTTTGTGTGATGACTTTGACATACACGAAAAATTAACTGTTAATGTGATTGTACTAATCATCACAAAAGCACTAAGCGTTTGCGTGATTGCCAAAACCATCATGTAAGACCCCGAATTTTATGAAATAAAAGTATTCAATTTTTCTTATAATTACTATTCAGTAAATGGTTAAATTGATAAAAGTTAAGTTAAGGGTGATATATGAAATTTTTTTCAGAATACACAAGTGGTTATAAAATATTCATTGTTGTCGGGGAATATTCGTTTGGTCGTGGAATATTCTTTCTGTCAGGAAATATTCGTACGACCGGCGCAGCCATTTGTGGGCCCCATAACAGAATAACTGTCGGATGAAAAAAACGACAAAATTAAGTTTTTATAAATAACGGCGTAATCGTTACCGTTAACACTGTTGGAATACCTGGTTGGTAAAATAAAGTAATACACGTTGTTGCATAGTAGCACACGGTATTACACAGTAATTTTGAATTATTGATTCTTACGTAAGAAGGCACTACTCAATAATTGTTACAGTAATTACTGTTCAATATTTTATTGATTCAATAATTGCTGCGTTAATATTTTATATTATTGTTGTTTCAATAATTATCACTGCACAATATTTCTCATTATCAGATTAATAATTCGTATTATTTGAATTATATTATTAGATAGCATTATTGGCAATGTCTAGAAAGTTCTGTCAAGGAGAGGTTAGGTCACCTAATTGCGCGCCAATAAGGAGAAATTCTTATTGGAAAGCCCCCTCTTTCCTAGGAACAACCTGGTTGTCATAATTGTAATTCTGTAATATTATTTAAGAATAATTAATTTTTGATTCATATGATAAGGAAACATTTATTTGATGTGGATATAATTGATGAATATATTATTTTATGTGGATATAATTGAAGAAATTAATGCTGAGGTGTTTTATCAGTATTTTGTCGGACTGGAAGAATTAAAAATCATCCTTTTGTGGATTTCGGATAATTTCTGTTTTGAATTTGGAAAAATTTTCTTCTGTAAATTTGTAGAGAATTGAAATTCCTATAAAAATTCGCGAGATTCGAATTTTCTGACAAATGGGCTATTTATTATGAATTATTGAAGTTCCAGAGTTCCGAAATAATTGATTTTTGAAATTTTAATTATTTTATTTATGAAAAACATTTTTGTGGTTGTTGGCACATGGGTGGCTGATGTTTTTGACCAAAGAAGGCTGCTAAGGAATTAAGAAAAATAAATTAATATTTTATTAATTTAGTCTCCTTTGGCGTTTTAGCATTTTCCTATAAATAGAGGGCTAAGTTAGAATTGAAAATCACACCAGAAACAAAGTTTTCTCTCTTTCTCTCTCTATATTATCGAGCTTATTCTTGTGAGTATACTTTGAGTGTTGCTATACGGTGCGAGTTTCTGTCAGCACTATACCCGAAATTCAGTCAGAAATACTGCTCTTTTGAGGTAAGGGATTTTAAGGGTTATTATGTTTTTCTGTTCGTACTTCTTCTGTCCTTCAGAAAATTCTGGAAAAATTTTAAATGATATTTTGATGAGTTTTATTGATTGTGTCCAAAAATGGCGATTTTTGGATGTATAGATTAAGAGTTATGAATTTTACGGGAAATGACTATTTTAAAAGTAACCGCTTATAACTCCTTGTGGTTAACTCCAAAAGTGATGAAATTTTTATTGAGAGTACATCTATATAATATCAGTATACCCTGTGAATTTCGGAATTTTTGGATAAAAGTACAATTTATGATAAATGTTAAAATATTCGGTGGTTTTGGCCATATGAAAAATAGTAAATGAATTTTTAAAATTCCAAAAAATATATATGTTCAATATGGGATAATATTATGCTAAATCCCAGAGAAGAAATATTTTTAGAACTGATTTGGTATTTTTCATGAAAATATTCTAGTTATGAGTAAATGAATTAAATATGTTATGCGAAGAAAGAAAATTAGAAAATAGGATTTTATGTCTTGAGAATCCTATATGAGGTATATGCAGATTTTTGATGTGGGTTTTGATTATTGGTGATGAAATCTTATGAGTTTGGCATTTTAGAATGATTAAATACATTATTTAGTAAAGTGTAAATAATTAAAATAAATTGTTTATAAGCTTAAGAAATATTATTCTTTCAATATCATTATACCAAAATATTGGTATGGATTTTATTGTGAAATTTTTACCTTTTTGTGTCGGGTTTACTATTCACGAGTTACTATTCACGGGTACTATTCACGACAAAATTGGTTTCTTTTTCTAACCAAATTATAGTTGATTTATGAATATTACTCTTGAGATTAAAACTATATGTTGATCATATTATTTTTATTATCATATATAACATTTTTATAACCCTAATGATGATATTTCTCTTTGACTTGAGTGTAAAGATGGGTAGATTTTTTGGTGTGGTCATGACTATGGGTTCTCTTTGGCCAATAGTGCAAAGTTGAATTGTTGACTGGTATGATCATGGCCATTGAATTTATAATTTAATATCTTTAGCTTAAGTGCAAATGTGAATTGATCAATATGGTTATAATTATTTTTTATCACTACAACAAAAAAACTTATCAGCGACCGCATATCAGCGACCGCATACGGTCGCAGATGAGTATCAGCGACCGTATGCGGTCGCTGATACTAGTCGCAGATAATCTGGTCGCTGGGAGGACATCAACGACCAACAATAGCGACCGAATAATTAGCGACCGCACTCTGCGACCGATACCGTCGCTATTCTGACGTATGCTGAGTCATTCGTCAGGTGTGACGTGGCACACGTGGCAGCGACCTACAATAGCGACCGCATACGGTCGCTAGATTATGCGGTCGCTGATATAGTGTTAGCGACCGCATGCGGTCGCTGATGTTTTTTTTATATAATTTTGCCTGTTTTATTGATTTCCCAAAAATAACCTGCTTTGTACCTGTTTTCAATCCCAACACAGCAATATATATAAACAAGCATCCATATTAACATCCATCCAATACAATACAAAACATTCATCCATGAATAAATATTCATCAAATATAATACAAAACATTCATCCAACACAATACAATCGATATCATAAACATCCATATAAACCAATACAATTGTCCAAATAATGAATCTAAAAGAGTACAAGGCTTTAAAAATCTAAAAAAAACAAGTCTAGGCGCTCTTCATGGATCATCCAAATTAGGATCCTATAATTAACAAAGTAATAAAACATATATGTTACATATAAGTAAGACATTGACTCAGAGACTATAAACATGTATGACAATGTAGCTATACAATAAACAATATATATATATATATACCTGCTCCTGCTGTCGTGCTGCTCCTGCTCCTGCTGCCGCTGCCGCCACTGCCTCCGCCAACTCATCAGGACTCAGAGACTGCAGATGCCCGCCCAGTATACGAAGAAGATCACGATCCTGACAGATCGCACTAATTAAATCCAACACTGCACTAATTAAATCTAACATTGCACTAATTAAATCAAATTCAGTATATAATCTAATCTAACATAAGAATAAATAGTAGAAATGTAATATTGGGAGAAAGAAATAAAAATGATACCGGTGCTTGGTGGTGACAGCAGCTGGCCGGTGACGGCGGCGTTCCGGTGGCGTTGCGACCCCTTTCTCCCTCTTCTATTTCTTCTCTTCTCCCCCTTTCTCCCTCTTCTCTATTCTGAGCTCTCCCCCTCTTTTTTTCTGCATAAACAGACCAAAAATTGATACATTTTTTTTCTATTCATACATTACATATTAAACTAAAATTTATACAAATTAAAACTTAATTGTAGAATATGTATTTGCACAAATCAAACACTAATTGCAGTATACAATACAATACATATCAAATCCAAATTTCTAACATATCAAACCCAAGTTGAATTCAGCCTCGATTAATATATAACAAATTAAACCCTAGATTAAATTTCAAAACTCAAATTGAACACAAATTCTAGCATATTAAACAAACAAATTAAACCCAAAATTAATTTACCGGTGTGGTGAAGTGGTGGTGCTGCGGTGGTGAAGCGGGTAGTGTTAGGTTTGTAATATTCATGAACGCAATCAAATTGTAAAAATTAGCGGAAACGTGTAAAAATCAGAGTTTAAAATTTTACAAACCATATACCCGGATCATCCTTTATGCATAATTATTAATTAAACTTATCTCCATGTATAACTTATTATACTCAATCATATCCTTTGATATACCCTAAGGGTCTTAAGGAATAAGTCAAAGTATAACTCATCATACACAAGATACTATGATGATCTCAAGTCCAAGGATCACTTGTACTACTATCACTAGTACAGGAATTCCTATTGACATGCAAGTAAAACTCCATTAGGTATTCCTTAGCGAGCCACGTTCAGTGAACTTATCCTCATCCAAATGATCATGAGATCAATCATCCTCATCCAATGAGCAAGCAACGTATGTACCAATCTATCCGGATTCACTAATCCCCAATTTAGTAATCCAACGATTGGGAAATATTTTAGTTTTAAGCTTTCTAAGAATTTAGATCTCATTAGAATGATCATCATCATTATTCTAAAAGCATTGCTTAAAACTATGAGTTTATCACATATTATAAAACAGCATCATGTAGATAATTAAAAGCCTTTAATAAATTAATACTTTTTATTAATAAATGAATAAGATTGTTTACAAAGTATATGCTTTATCATCAAACATGATTGACTTGTGTGCATACTACTTTCAATCTCCCACGTGCACTAAAGCCAATCGTCATTGTATCTCATACCCTTCTTCTCTAAGTGACGATTATCCTTCTGTTGGATAAGCTTTAGTTAATGGATATGTAATATTGTTCTTGAGAGTTCACTATCTCTATAGTGATTTCCCATCTTTCAATGATTCTTATAATCAAATGAAAGTGCCACAACACATGTTTAGATCTAAGATGAGACTTAGGAACTATTCCTAGTTCTGTAATGAACTTTTCATCCAAACAATCAACTTGTAGCTTCATTTATAGCTATATACTTTGTCTTTATCACTAAACCAACAACTCTTTGCTGTTTGGAACCTTTCCAATTCACTGCACCACCGTTCAAGGTAACCCTTTACCTTAAAGTGGATTTTCTGTCGTCTTGGTCTGTCTGAAAAACTTGAGTCTGTTAAGCCCTCTAGTTTTAATTCAGACCCACCATGAATTATATCACATCCTTAGTGCTGGTTAAGTACTTTAAGATGTTTTTCACTGTCTCACAGTGAACTTCTCCAGAATATGACTGATCAACATCAGGTCGCGTATATTTCATTGCATACATGATTGTCACTTATGCGATCTCTCTTTTAGGAGTCTATGGGGACTATTAAGAGATATACACTCCATGACTCATCAACATGAGACATCCCATGGAGTTTGCCATGCTAAACGACTTTAGCATCAAATGAATATACGTTCCTTGGGTTAAGTCGAGCATCTTATTAAATCTATCTACATAGATTTGTATCCTTAATTAAGATACTCTTCCCAAATCATTCATGGAGGAATGTTTAGACAACTTTATCTTTACTGATTGTAGCATTGGTATGTTATTCCTCATCCGTAGTATATCAACATATAATACTAGAAATTTTACGACGCTCCCACTGACCCTTTTGTACACACTAGAAGTCTTACCTCATCGTATGTAACTCTGGATCATCATCTTCTATGATGTGTACCTCATCATCATCATCCATGATGAATCCATACCTCCAAGGTATCTTTGGTACTATTCCAGATTTACAATTCGGTTGTGGTACAATAGGTCTATCTACAGGTTCCTCTTATTTGACTTTTACTATTTTGTGGTTCTTGAACTCTTCAAGATTCTATTATCCTCCCAATAGCCCCTTCAATGATAAACATCTTTATCTTAGAAGGCATCATGTTTCACAACAAACACCTTTTGCTAAGTAGAATTATAGAACATATACTCTAAACTTACTTTAGGATGTCCCACAAATCTGTACTTGTCAAATTTTTTTGTCCCAAACTTATCCTTTGAAACCGTTTCACATAAGTTGGACAACCCCTTATCTTAACATACTTAATATTAGGAATCCACCCTGTCCATAACTTTTATGGAGTCTTGGGGCCGGATTTTGAGGTTACCTTTTTGTAGATATGCAGCCATTTCTAGGACATTATTCCAGAAGGATACTGGAATATCGGTAAAATCATTATGGACTGTACCATGTCCAACAAGGTACGATTTTTCCATTCTGATACATTAATCAATTATTGCGTATCAGGATGTGTCCATTATGAGAAAACCATTTGAAATGATCTTGAAACTTATTGCACAAGTATTTATTCCTTGATCTAATCAAAGAATCTTAATACTTTGTCAATTTGTTTCACTTCTGAATTCTTTGAACCTTTCAAATAATTCACACTTGTATTTCATCAAATACAAACATTCAACTCTTTGAATGATCATCTCCTTTTCTTATAGTAGTTTGTTCAATTTGTAAAATTATTTTTACGTAAGTCAAGAATACAAAATCCATTAAGTAATATTTTAGTTTTATACAAAACATTATTATTATAAATAGAACAACAATTGTTCTTAAATATAATACCAAAGATTTCATTGTCCAACAATAAAATAGAAATAATGTTTCCAACGAGAACTGGAATACAATAACAACTTATTGACTTAATAGACTTGCCTGTAGGCATTGCTAAACTATAAGTTCCTATGGCTAATGCAGCAACCTTTGCTTCATTTTCCACACATAGGTTTACTTATATTTGTTTAGCTTTCTACTTCTACTTGGTCCCTTCATAAATCTATATTTATGATAACCAAAGTCGATATCCAATACCCAAGTAGAACCTTGACTTAAAGAAAAATTTATTTTAAATCATGAACAAAATTGTATTTGTAATCGAAACTTCACTAAGCTTCTTTGGTTAGCCTCTGCAAGATGCTTCTTGCAGTTTCCTTCCAGTGTCCAGGCTTATTGCAGTGGAAGCAAACTCCTTTGCTATTCGTATCAGTTTTGTTCTTATTATCCTTTGTTTTTGCCCTTTCTATTTACCTTCTTAGAATCGTTCTTCTTTTCAGAAGATCCTTTGGCCCCTACCAGTAAGACTTGGTCTTTCTTGGTTGGAAAGTGACTCTCAACATTTTTCAACATGTTAAGCAAATCAGCGAGACTGATATCTTGCTCATTCATATGAAAAATTCACAACAATTGTGAAAGGAGTCCGGAAGTGAGTGCAAGATCAAATCTTGGCTCAACTCTCCATCCATGACAAAACCCGTTGTCCTAATTGATCAATCAAATCGATTATGTTAAGGACTTTTATCTGTACCGTAGTGTCATCGGTCATTCTAGATCGGAAGAGCTCCTTAGATATCTGATATCTATCAGTCCTACTTTCCTCACCATCAACTACTTGATGTGCAGGAATATAATAGGAGCATCCATAGTTTCATGCTGACGCTGAAGCTCGTTAATCATGGATGCGAGCATGATGCATTGAGCCAACTATGCATCATCTAGTCACTTTCTAAAAGTAGCAATATCTTCCTCAGAGGCATTGTCTGCAACCATTACAGGGATAGGCGTATTAAGGACATAAGAAAACTTTTCAGCCGTGAGAACTATTCTCAATTACCTTAACCAATCCGTTTAATTCGGTCCGGTTAATTTAGCATCTAATATGCTACGCAGTGATAGTAATTTAGACATTGTAAAATTCTGTAAATGAATTTGTAATTAACAACATTTTAACATACATTCTTTTATTAATTACCAAAATAATTTAGGTCTTGTTTTAAATTGGTATCTCCCACTATTTTCTTCAAACTATATTACCCTCACTTATATAGTTCGACAAAATCTAATTAAAGATTTGCTAGTGAGAATAAGGATCCCATTTCAAATGTATATAGCCTTGTGTATGCACAACAAACTATATATAAATAAATAGGTAGACAACTCTTGTCAATTACATCAACTATGTAACTCCTTGTATTTTGCCTCTTAAATCATAATGGTCAAGTGTGTGCACATCCGAACTAAAATGATTTAAGTTAAGTCAGACCCAACATTTCCATATAAGTGAAGAGAAAACTACAGCCCTTGTGTGTGCACAACAAAGCAGTAATGTTCAATTCCTTATAAACATCATATGTAATAAAAACAACATCTTAAATATTTAATACTCGCCTTGTGTGTGCACAACAAACTCATATTAAATATTCAATACTCTATTGTTTCTATCATGCTAGAAGGCGACGTTCGATATTCCAAATATCTTTGAACGTTACAACTTAATATAAAATATTTGGGGGGTTTGCTATTAATTTGTCTCATCTTGTTTAGCGCGCATGCACATATATATATAAAATACGCGTCATATTAATAAACATGCGAAGCATGTTTGCATAATATATAATATATATATAGTATAAGCATGCACATATAGAATACTATATTCTACCTGGATTGATTATGGACTTTTATTTTAGTTTGGTTCACTAGAGCCATCAAGTGAACCAAAAGGTCAAACTTAGGGTTGCAAGAATTAAATTTAAATATAACTATTACATTTAAACCCGGGCTCCATTACAAACGGGTCTTCAAGCGCTCCTTGATCCTTGATCTCCAATTCTTCAAAATTAATTCTAACTATTCCTATTACAAAACAATTTAAAATAAATAGAAACCTTGATCAGCAGTCAAGGGGAAGTACATAGGAGGGAGATAGAATTTACATTAAGAAAAATTAGAGAAGTCGAGGTACGCAGACCCCATTTATTAAAACCCATACATTCATGCATCCAACTACAATAAAATCCAATCACATTGGTCAATAGTCCATAATCAATCCCATTTATTATCATACACATCACCATATGTATCAATAAATAACATTCATCTCATGAATAATTAACATTTAATATATATATTGATATCATTTAATGGGCAAATTTAGTTAGTATAAAATCTAATTTTGAATCAAAATAAACTCCTTTATTTTAATCCGAATTTAAATCAAAATAAAATTATTTTATTTTAATTTATCCAATTTTGAATAAAATAACTATTTTATTTTAATCAAAATCTTTAATCAAAATAAACTCCTTTATTTTAATTAATTATGGAATCCAATTCCATTTAAAAAAATAAAAAAATAAAACTCCTTTATTTAAGGAAATACGGATTTTCTTTCCTATTCACAAATAAACTCCTTTATTTTGAATAATATGAAATCTTATTTCATATCTAAATAAACTTCTTTATTTAAGGAAATTAGGATTCTATTCCCTATTCACAAATAAACTCTTTTATTTTGAATAATATGAAATTTTATTTCATATCTAAATAAACTCCTTTATTTAAGGAAACATAGAATCCAATTTCAACTCCAATTACTTATCATGGAATCAAATTCCAACTCTAATTAGTTAGCATGAAATCTAATTTTAAAATTAAAATAAACTTTTTATTTTAATAATAAAATAATTAAAAATAATATATATAACCGAACCATCATGAAACCACATGACTATTAATCAGCCTGGGCATTAGGTGATCATGAATCAAGTAAGAAGGAATCAGGAGGATGTATATACATATAATAATAAAATATGCTTTCCTGGATGACATGGAAGTAATATATATCATATATATAATATAATAACTTTAAATTAATGGCCGCAAATCACATTGAATCACGGAAATCCGTGAATCATCCTGCAACCTTTATTATTTCCATATCATAATTGATTACATCTCATAACAGCAACATTATGTGATAATAGAATCTTATCCTTAGCCACGTGAATCATTAACTAATTCACAGGAGAAAAAAAACAGTTCGGTATAACAAGTATCCGGAAATTGTTTTGTTTATTTTTTAAATTTTATACAGTAAAATTATGCCCAAAAAATTTGTTCAAAACACATATTAACATACATATTAAATCTGAACAATTAATAATTCGCATAAAGGTTTGGCTCTGATACCACTGTTAGGTTTGTAATATTCATGAACGCAATCAAATTACAAAAATTAGCGGAAACGTGTAAAAATCAGAGTTTAAAATTTTACAAACCATATACCCGGATCATCCTTTATGCATAATTATTAATTAAACGAAAAGATATGAATAAGAATCATACCCTTGAAGATCTGAGCTTCCTCATGTACAAGTTCACCTCCAATCCTTTTCGCGTTCAACTTGAATCCACCAGATTTGGTTCCTTCCTTTTATCAACGTTAGCCACCCAAGTGTTTGGCCTCTAGAGGTGATCCACCAAGGAAGAAGAAGAATTCAAGAAGATGGGTATTTGGCAAAACCCTAGTTTTCTATCTCTATAGAAAAGACGTACTCTCCCAACTATTGGAATTACGTATGTTGTAAAAGTCAACAACCCCCTACACCCATAATAAGACTCCTCTTATTTATAGATGTAGACAACCCTCCTTAACAATTAAGGAATTGAGTTTTATTTAATTAATTAAATTCTTTTAATTAATTAAGCTCCCTAATCTTATTAGGGATAATTAATTAAACTCTTTTAATTAATTTGCATCCTAATCCTATTAGGATATTTGAGAGTACTTTTATTAATTAATTTCCAAACCCCTTTAGAAATTAAATAATAATAATAGTAATAATAATAAGACTCCTCTTATTAATTTATATTTAATATTTCTAAAATATTAAATAATAAATATTAAGCTATTTAATTTATTCTATCACCATAGATTAAATTAAATATACTTAACTTATTATTACGATTATGTCATTAACTTCTTAAATAATTATTCTTCCTTTTATGGTGTGACCCTTTAGGTTCTCCATATTAAACCGGTTGTAAATAAATCAATTAGAACAATTCTAATCTTATTTAAATAAATAAATTAAACTAATAATTTATTTAAATAAATAATATTTATTCCACAATAGGGATAAGCCTCCCTAGCGATCAACGACTTTCCAGATAATATAGATTTCAACATTAATCATAAAAGAACCTTTGAGTAAATAGTTACCGTACAATTCAATCCTTCCACCATACAATGTCCCAATTAAATATAAGACATGGAATTTATGTCAAGTCTTATTTTATTTAATTATATGTATTTCGACTCTTAAATGCACAACTCCAAATAATGCAAATTAGAAACTCCTTTCTAATTTCATTCTGCCTTGGCCAAGGACTACTGGGTTGTCATTTATCGAATCACATAGGACATTTCTCTTCTTTTACTAGAAGTGGTAGATTCTTTATTGATCATACATTATCTCCATGTATAACTTATTATACTCAATCATATCCTTTGATATACCCTAATGGTCTTAAGGAATAAGTCAAAGTATAACTCATCATACACAAGATACTATGATGATCTCAAGTCCAAGGATCACTTGTACTACTATCACTACAGGAATTCCTATTGACATGCAAGTAAAACTCCATTAGGTATTCCTTAGCGAGCCACGTTCAGTGAACTTATTCTCTAATAAGCACCTACATACTTGCTTTAGTGTCTCCACACAAATGATCATGAGATCAATCATCCTCATCCAATGAGCAAGCAACGTATGTACCAATCTATCCGGATTCACTAATCCCCAATTTAGTAATCCAACGATTGGGAACTATTTTAGTTTTAAGCTTTCTAAGAATTTAGATCTCATTAGAATGATCATCATCATTATTCTAAAAGCATTGCTTAAAACTATGGGTTTATCACATATTATAAAACAGCATCATGTAGATAATTAAAAGCCTTTAATAAATTAATACTTTATTATTAATAAATGAATAAGATTGTTTACAAAGTATATGCTTTATCATCAAACATGATTGGCTTATGTGCATACTACTTTCAGGTAGTGCAGCGGTGGTGCGGCAGTGCAGGTCCTCTCTTCCACCTACTCCCTCTTCTCCCTCGTGTATCTCCCTCTTCTTTTTTCTTCTACTGATATCGCGAACCTGAGTCTGAATAAGTTTTAGTTGATCAGCGACCGCGTCCAGCGACCGCTTGCGGTCGGTAATTTTTTATGACGTGGCCTCTTTAGCGACAGCAATGCGGTCGCTGGTATATATTGGTCGCAACAAATAAGCGCGCCACCTTTTCGCACCAATTTTTGGGAGGGAAACTAATGTCAGCGACCGATTAGTGACCGCATGCGGTCGCTGATAGTAATTAGCGACCAGATTCAATTACGGTCGCTGATGTTGGTCGCTATAAGTATTATCTGCGACCGGATATGCAGTCGCTGATATCCTTGGTCGCTGATAGGCCTTTTTCTTGTAGTGTATATAAATTCTGAAATGATTATATATTTCTTTGAGATAATAATATATTTGGCCTGTAGTGAAAATATGAACTGTTGATGAATATATTTGGCCTGTAGTGCAAATATGAATTGTTGAGGAATATCTTTGGCCTGTAGTGCAAAGATGAATTGTTGATGAATATCTTTGGCCCGTAGTGCAAAGATGACATGTTGAATATCTTTGGCCAGTAGTGCAAAGATGAACATGTGTTGAGATGAACATGACCAACTGATGATACAAATAAATATCTTTGGCCGTAGTGCAAAGATGAAATTATTAGTATGATTATGAATAGGAAATGTGATTTGGTGTAACCATGATCTTTGATTTTCAGGTAAAGATAGGTGATGAAAATTTTCTTCGTCCTGGATGAGAAGAGGAATTTAGAACTACAATTATGATTATGAGTTATTCATATGACTGTGGACCAGAATTGTTGATTGATGTTACAGGGATAAAACATTATTGGTGGATTTTTAAAATGGAGAAGATAATAGACTTTATAGTCTATTTGACTCTTCTAATGGATTGCTCGTTCCGCTGTAACTATGGTTGAAATTTTTATCATCTACCATATGTTCTAAATCTCTGATTTATTATTGATGAAGGCTATTGATAATTTAATTATCTTTAGTCATGATATTCTTTACTGAGCTAGTTGTGCTCACCCTTTTGCTTTACAATTCCTTTCAGGTAATAAGAGTGTAGCTGAGTCGAGCGGGGGTAACAGGGGAATAGAACGGTGGTCTCTAGCTGTGGAGTTCTCCCTAAACAGTATAGACAAGTGTGTTGTATACATCTTTTAGTAGTTATATTTGGTAGGGAGAGGCGAACCCAACGTTGGAAGGGTGTTTTGCCATTTTCATACAAGATGTCTAATGACATACAACCTCGTGTCATCATAAGACAGGGTTGTGCTCATCCACTTGCTGAGTATATTTACGAGCACTACCTATATAATCTTGGTGTTTGTTTGAAGTATAATTCTCAATTTGAGACAGTGGAGATAATGATAAATCAAAAGAAGACTCACCATTGGGAAGAATATGATAGTAATCTTCTCGTTTTTCTTTAGGGTATATTGGGTCAACCAAGGATAATTCTGTGGCCATATGATATCTATCATAACCTAAAAGCATGGCCTCCCATGTACGAAGGTTTCCTTGAGCACTTCCCAAAGATTTTAGTTTCTAAAACAGTTTTTGACTATACCTTTATGTAAGGTGTCACTGTGAGGTGTTGTCCACGGTTGGGACATGTGTCACATTTGGTATATATTTGTATCCAAACTCACAGTATATGTGTTGTTGTATTTTGCACGACAATTGTTGTAATAAAGTTGTAGTTGTTTTCTGTACCATGTATTTGGCGACTCAGAATGGGTTGGATTGAATGGACCTATTTTGGGGTCGTCACACATCACGTAAAACTTTTCATGATGGGCATATACAAGACAACCATTGTGATGCTTAAAGTCATCACGTAAATCTTTCGTGATGATTTTTCTACTTTTTGTGATAAATTTTGGCCATCACAAATGACCATTTTTTTAGTAGTGATCTTGTGAGGGTTTTGTTGTGGGGTTGACAACACATTAAAAAGGAGATCCAATGGCTCACAACGTTTTGATAAGAATTTTTTTTACAAGTTGACAGAAAATTAGAAGTCACCAAACGCGTTTATTTTTACATATAATTTTTTAAAATTTCTTCATAAAATTTGTGAGCCGTTAGATCTCCTTTTTAATGTGTTGTCAACCCCACAACAAAACCCTCACAAGATCCTCACAGAAAAATCTTCATAGAGGATCCTGATTCTGATAGTATGTATTTGTTATGAATCAAAAATGGACAAATAACATTTCTATCTTTCATTGCAAATATAAGGATCAAAAATAGGCAAATAGCATCTCTATCTTTCATTGCAAATATCAACGGTAGGTATTAAAAAGTCTATCTCACCTTCCGCTAGAGAAACTAGCCGACCCATCCACGGAGGGAAAAAAAAGACTGTCCGCTAGGGCTGTAAATGGTAACCGGAAAATTCGTATTCGTCCGCATCCGTATTCGAAAAAAAATGGATATTATTCGTATTCGGAAAAAAACGGATATATTCGTATTCGGTTTAAAGGTATCCGTAAATAAACGGATACGAATACGGATATAGGCGTATTCGTATTCGATTAACATCCGTCCGTAAATATATCCGGCGAATACGGATATCCGGATTCCGATATCTGGAATCCGTATCCGAATAACTTATATATATATACACACACACACACACACACTTAATATTTACATTAATTGAGTTATTAATTAATGTAAATTATTAATTAATAATTTACCTATATAAGTTGTTAATAATTTAATATATATAAATATAGTATATGTATTTATTAATCACTTACATTCATTGGTTAATCACTTACATTTATTTATATAAATTATTAATATATGTGTGTGTGTGTGTGTATATATATATATATATATATATATATATATATATATATTAATAAATCATAACTTAGATTCATTAATTAATCACTTTAACTTATATTCATTAATTAATAACTTACATATACATTTATATATATAAGTTATTATATATATACACACATATATATTAATAACTTGCATTAATTAATTAATAACTTACATATATATATATATATATATATATATATACAATATACACACATATATATTAATAACTTACATTCATTAATTAATCACTTACATTCATTTATATAAGCTATTAATATATATTTATATATATACACACACGTTTAAGGACAACGGTCGAGAGGCGGGAGCAATGGACAATATAATTTTATTGTTAAAATGTGTTAGGTCTGAATTAATTTAAAATTAATCTAGAAGGGAGAGTTAAATAAATTAATTCACGTTTATGAATTTTTGGGTGGAGAGAATATTTATCACTTTCATTTGCCTAATTATTTAGAAACTAGAAGTCTAAATATGTAAAATAAGTTCAATGTCAATTTTGCATCAAGTTAGATTAACTAGTTGTCACACATACATTATAACTCGCACTCTCCATAAATAAAATGAAATCAAATAATTTCTTATAACCATGTAATTTATTTATTGAGGATAAATAATAAATAAATCTCCCATAAATATTACTATTCATTTATTAAATATTAATTTATTTCTCTTTTTTATTATTTAATAAAATTTGAAAGAATAATATTGAGATTTTAATTTCAATTTGATCCATCAAATAAAGTATCGGATACATTCTTGAATCTTTTTATTTTCACCCAAAACGTCAATTAGCATGTTCCTCCCTTTATGATTAGGATGTTTAATTAATATGTATGATTTAAATATTAAATTGTGTTTAATTAATATGTATGATTTAAACTTTAAATTTTTTTTCGTAAATATTTTGAATGAATTTTATATTAGGTTACTGATAAACGAATTCGGATATTCGGATATTCGAATAATTTATTTATTCGGATAAAATAAACGGTAACGGATATTATCCGTATTCGAATATTTTTCCGAATATCAGATACGGATAATATTTTTAAAATCCGTCGGATACCGGATACGGATACGGATAGCGAATTAATTTTCCGGATACGGATACGGATATACCTGTATCCGTATCCGTTTAATACCGTTTACACCTATACTGTCTGCTAACTTGTCCTAAAATTTATGCTTTTGATACATCTTGCTCATTAGCTTATACATGGGCTTATACACTGAATTTTTGGCAGTCAATTTTTAATTTGATTTTAATTTTATAAAGTATTTAATGAAAATAAAAAATTCAGACTACAAGACTATTAAATATCTCAAATTTCTACTAACATCAACACTCCACTCTTTTATATTGTTTAGTAACTTACATTGAACATGATATTTTTACAGCTATTGAAATGAGACTATCATCACGATAATTTCAAACAATAAAATCTCAAAAAATGTTATTATAAATAATATTTTAACAATATTATTTAGTTTTATAATTTATTTTAGAGGACACGATAAGTGTCTTTTATAATAATAGTGTTTTAAAAAATTATAAAATATCATTTTATATATAACATAAAATCAAGGAAGTGTATTCAATTACATAAAACAATATCGATTCTATATGATAGCTCACATAATTATTTGCAATATTTCTCGCGCATTCTGTCTTTATTTTATTGTATTTTATTTTAAAAAAATTGACCTCACTGAACTAATGCCCCTGAGCTTCTAGATCACCACCAACTCCTGTTTCGTGACTGCTAACTTGTCCTGCACTTGATGCTTTTGATACATCTAAGCTCCTACTTCCTCTAAAGTTTTTCACTTCATTCTGGGTTTCGAGAGATCCTTTCACTTCATGCTCGAATCCATTTCCGTCGTCTGTTTCTTCCTTATCATCATCATGGTCATCGTCATCGTCATCGTCATCGTCATGCTCTTGCGCGGTTCGCATCAACTTTAGCTCTCTCATTTTTCATATTAACCTCCCTGTTATCAACATTTTCTTGTTCAGTCTCCTCCTCCCAACTCAGGAATCCCTTCTTCTCGAACTTGCCTTGGGCAATTTATCTCATCATCTAGAACAGTCTTGATCAAGACTGCTCCTTGTGGGATAGCCATAATAATCTAATGATGAAAATGGATTCCAAAAGAAATCCCACTGGGAAGTTTGTGATGAGGGGGGGAATTTTGGTCTATTAATTGTTGGGGGAGTAATTGAAGAATGAAGAATTCAGTGCAGGTGGCAACTGCATTACAAAAAATCCATCCATCCCATACTGGTGCACTGACGAGTAAGTTTCAATCCTAGCTGTTTATGGAGATTGAGGCCTCTCCTCAACAGAAACTGAAAGGTTGTCACCTGATCTTAGGTAATTTACTACTAGTACTTTGATAGTTGAGCTTGGTGTGGATTGAATAGCTGTTACCGAGAAAGATTTTGGAGATATTGAGATAAACCCTCTGGTAGATTTCTTTATTGGTGTGATGGGTGGGGTTGTGAATGTATCTAACATAAACTCTGGGACTCATCTCCTTCAATATAATCTCGAAGGGCAGCAAAAACTCTTTTTGAACAATGTGTCCGAAGGCAAATCGCATTCTGTACCCAACGGCTTGTTTAGCTGTTTATGCTTCTGTTTTCACATGTCATCTGCCAGAAGAATTAGCAGATTGGTTTACTTTTTTTTCCTGACTCGTTAATTTTGAAAATTTTAAATCAATCCGCTACTTAGTGGGCGGATGGTGAGATAGCGTTTTTAATCCTCATCATTGATATTTATAATGAAAGGTAGAAATTTATTTTTAATTCATAACAATCACTGCCCATATATATATATATAATGATTGATTTGCTAGCCCATGCCCAACGAAAATAACTAAAATTACCCAAAATAGGGGAAAAAAAATTTGATTGCATTGATTTGATTAATTTCTTTTCCTCAATACTTCGCTTGGCAGTAGTAACATATCAAGTAGAACTGACACACGAATTTATTAGGAAGAGTATAGCATTAACTTATTATATATAAATATGACAAAACCCATTGACTTGGGCACTTAAAATTCTAGTTACTACTGCATGATATTACACGTACGTACATGCATGCACTTTTTCTTTATTTAACTCGAACCAATGCAACGTTCGTTGGAGCCGCTCACTAGCTAGTTAATCAGTTCTTGCCTCCAATTCCACCGCCTCCACCTGCTCCTCCACCAAAACCACCACCTGCTCCTCCTCCAACACCACCGCCAACTCCTACACCTTTTCCGAATCCACCACCGGCACCGCCACCAAATCCTCCTCCTGCTCCTCCTCCAACACCACCGCCAACTCCTCCACCTGCTCCTCCTCCGACTCCACCACCAGAACCACCACCAATGCCATGACCCCCACCTAATCCACCTCCACCACCAAGACCACCGCCTCCACCAGCACCACCTCCAGCTCCACCACCAATGCCATGCCCACCACCTAATCCACCTCCACCACCAGCTCCCCCTCCGGCACCACCTCCAATTCCATGTCCACCACCAAGACCACCGCCTCCGCCAGCTCCACCACCGCCCCTAACCCAGCTCCACCACCGGCACCTCCACCAGCACCACCTCCAACTCCACCACCAACTCCTCCTCCACCACCAGCTCCGCCCCCAAATCCACCTCCAACACCTCCTCCGCCGCCTACACCAAGCCCTCCATCACCGAGAAGCTTCTCCTCATCAACAGACCTCACATTTCTAGCGACTGCCACACTCACTACAAGAACATGAAAACAAATTAGCAATGACAAAGCACCAACTCTCATTTTACCACTTTTCATCTTAGTTACTCACTTCAATTTCAAAAAAATAAATAATTCCTTGAATTTAAATTATGAACTAGCTAGCTTATTGGGAATGAATGATATTTGCATTAACAACATGAGGGTTTATATACAAGTCTGAAATCTCCCCTTGGCATTAAATTGTCTCGACATGCAACTACCTGTTGTCGACATTTAGATCAGTTAAATGCTAGTACTACTAGTAAAAAGTCATTTTCAAGTGAACCTTCGCATCAGATCGATCCTGATTTCGATGAAGTTGACACCTAATTATAATTGCGTTACATAAATGCAACTCTTTGCTATAAATATGACCTGGTGTCAACTTCATCAAATTCAAATCTCCTTTGATATATACTTAATATTCATTCTGTAACAAAAATATAGAATAAAAGTTTGATTTTTAAAATTAATTTGAAATATTTTAAAATTTAAAATAAATATGAAACCATTTAGTTTTTGGCGCGCGGTACAACTCTGAAAATCGTAATTAATTAAAAAGTGCTATTAATTGCATGTATTTTTAAAGTGCTATTAATTGCAAGGTTTTTTTTTCTTTTCTCAAAAGCTAAAGAATCACATCAACTTTTAAATTTTAAAATATCCAAATTGACTTAAAAAAAAAGAGTACTCCATTTTGAAATATTATTCCTATATTTTGAAATGGAGGAAATATATAACTTCATTTTTTGTTGATCGGAGAAATTAAAGTAAAGTTTCAGCTCGATTTGACACGCATTTGCTCTGACATGGTGTGTTTGTGGTAGAAAAAACAGGAGTCAGAGTAGGTGCTAATTAAGAACACAAGTGTTTGTACTAGTATGAAACATATATAGGTGTTTTTTACCTACCTATTTGTACATGGTGTAATACTATGTTTCACTTTCCATGGAAAACTTGAAGAATATTGCACTCCTGCCCTACTTTCATCAATTAATCAGATGGAAAATGGCTACGCATCATATATATATATATATATATATATATATATATATATATATATGGGGTTTCATCCACAGCAACCGGTTGTTGGGAGCAAACTATTTTTGACCAACCGTAACTGCTTGTACCGGCCTTAGAATTTTTTTTTTATAAGCCGTAACAAGCTGTACCGGCTAGCCAAAAAGGGGTTGCTCCCCAACAACCGGTTGCTGTGGATGGAGACCCTATATATATATATATATATATATATATATATATATATATATATATATATATATATATATATATATATGGTAAGATCAAGAGCACTCTCCTTAAATAGCATTTCGCCTTAAATATCATTCTTTTATTAAAACTACGTCGTTTTGGAGTGACGCGGTGGTATTTTTGTAAATACGCGGTGGCATTGTATTTACAAAAATGACATCGTGTCCCTCCAAAACGACATAGATTTAATAAAAGAATGCTATTTAAGGCGGAATGCTATTTAAGAAGAATGCTCTCGATCCTGACCATATATATATATATATCGGTAAGGATCAAGAGCACTCTCCTTAAATAATATTTCGCCTTAAATAACATTCTTTTATTAAAACTACGTCGTTTTGGAGGGACGCAGTGGTATTTTTGTAAATACGCGGTGGCATTGTATTTACAAAAATATCACCGCGTCCCTCCAAAACGACGTAGTTTTAATAAAAGAATGCTATTTAAGGCGGAATGCTATTTAAGGCGGAATGCTCTTGATCCTGACCGTATATATATATATAGGGATAAATCACTTTTTGGTCACCGTACTAGGGTCCGATTTTCATTGTGGTTTCCGAAACTTTTTTTATTATAATTGAATAATTGTACTCTCAAATATTATAAAATTATCATTAATTTTAATTTTCGTCCAAAAATCAGACGAAAATGCTTAGTAGACTAACAGAATCCAAGTGGTATTGAGGTGGCACGTAGGGTCCACTCCCACATGGATCCGTAGTCAAGATAATACACTTTTTGGTTATTATACTAGGGTCCGATTTTTATTGTGGTTACCGAAACTTTTTTTGTTACAATCGAATAACTGTACTCTCAAAAATTATAAAATGGTCATTACTTAAAAATTATTATTATTTAGAAATTATTATTATTTAAAAATGTTGAAAGTCAATGTTGAAATTATTATTATTTAAAAATTATTATTATTATTATTATTATTTCAAAATTATTATTATTACTATTATTATTATTTTGAAATTATTATTAATACTATTATTATTATTAAAAATTGTTATTATTATTTTAAAATTATTTTTATACAATACTATTAATTTTACTCCGAAGTTCTACATATTATTAAAATTATTATTATTAATAGTATTTTATTATTTAAGAAAGAAAAAGCCCCCTTTCTTTTCTTGATACTGATGAATCTGCTCAACTCTTTTTTTTAATAAGAGTTGCCAGAGAATCCAACAACAACTGCCTGCCACCAAGAGCGCAAGTGGCTAATAATAATAATAATAATAATAATAATAATAATAATAATAATAATAATTTTAAAATAATAATAATAATAATAATATTAATATTAATAATTTCAAAATAATAATAATAATAATAATATTGACAATAATGACATGATAATTTCAAAATACATGCAATATGTACATAATTTTTTTTAAATAATACATACATGACCATTTTGTAAATAATAATTTTTAAATAATGACCATTTTGTAATTTTTGTGAGTACAATTATTCGATTGTAACAAAAAAAAATTCGGTAACCACAATGAAAATCGGACCCTAGTACAGTAACCAAAAAGTATATTATCTTGACTATGGATGGGGCTGATCACACCAACCAAAAAGTGGGTCCCACCATAATTAATAAAAAAATCATTTTATTTTCCGTAACTTCAATAATTCATAAAAAATAGCTCGGTTATCAGAAAAATTCGAAACTCGCGATTTTCTATGAGAAATTCCATTCTCTACAACTTTGCACAAGAAAATTTTTCCAAATTCCAAACAGAAATTATCCGAAATCCACAAACGGGTGATTTTACAGTCTATAATCAATTTTCGGTAAAAATTTGTGTCCACCAACACACAAAACATGTGTTAAACTTTTAATGCCACAAAAATATTTTTCCTCCTCATATACTCATATATCCCCCATTCATTGTAAAAATATCACCGTTAATGTATTATTAAAATAATATATTTAAATAAATTATTTTATCAGAAAAAGATAAAATATTAATTTTCAACAATTGTCACACTACAAATTTTCTCCACCTATATCCACATAAAATAAATATTTTTTTTTATCATAATAATCAATAATTAATTATTCAAAAATAATATTACAGAATCACAGTATTGACAACCAGGCCGTTCCCAGGATAGATGGGGCTTTCCAATAAGGATTTCTCCTTACTGGCGCGCAATTAGGTGACCAAACCTCTCCTTAGACAGAACTTTTTAGACATTGCCAATAATGCTATCTGATAATATTATTCAAATAATATGAATTATTGATCTGATAATGAAAAATACTGTGCAGTGACAATTATTGAAACAATAATAATATAAATATCAACGCAGCAATTATTGAATCAATAAAATAAAATAATGAACAGTAATTACTGTAATAATTATTGAGTAATGCCTTCTTACGTACGAATCAATAATTCAACAATACTGTGCAATACCGTGTGCTACTGTGCAACCACGCGTATTACTGTATTTTAACCACCAGGTAACCCAACAGTGCTAACGGTAACCATTTACGCCGTTATTTATAAAACTCAATCTTTGTCGTTTTCTTCATCCGACAGTTATTTTGTTATGGGGCCTACAAATGGCTGTGCCGTCGTACGAATATTCTCCGACAGAAAGAATATTCCACGACCAAACGAATATTCCCCGACAACAATGAATTTTTTATAACCACTTGCGTATTTTGAAAAATATTTCATATACCACCCTTAACTTTAACTTTTATCAATTTAACCATTTATTGAATAGAAAAATTGAATACTTTTATTTCATAAAATTCGGGGTCTTACAATCTCCCCTACTTATGAAATTTCGTCCTCGAAATTTGCGAACGTACCTGATATTCGATGAGATGAGAATACCTTGCTTTCTTTTCGGATTGTACCTTCCCGGTAATTTCTCTACATCGTAATTTTCCCGTTTCTCATCTCCTGTATTCCAGATATCATTCTAGAATATAGCTTCAAAACAAAGGTTAATTGACATATCATAATTTGTCAACTTATCAAGTAAACAACTTCAGCTTAGGTAAGTCACACACTAGCGAAGTATATAACTCGTCTCTCCCCTCCTAGTTCTAGACTCATGTCTCCGCCAGCGACCATATCCCTAAGCTCTGATACCAAATGTAACAACCCCAAAATAGGTCTATTCCATCCAACCCATTCTGAGTTGCCAAATACATGGTACAGAAAATAACTACAACTTTATTACAACAATTGTCGTGCAAAATACAACAACACATATGCTGTAAGTTTGTATACAAATATATATCAACTGTGACTCATGTCCCAACCGTGGACAGCACCTCATAATGACACCTTACATAAAGGTATAGTCGAAAACTGTTTTAGAAATTAGAATCTTTGGGAAGTGCTCAAGGAAATCTTCGTACATGGGAGGCCATGCGTCTAGGTTATTATAGATATCATATGGTCACAGAATTATCCTTGGTTGACCCAATAGACCCCAAATAAAAACAAGAAGATTACTATCATATTCTTCCCAATGGCAAGTCTTCTCCTGACATATCATTATCTCCACTGTCTCTAATTGAGAGTTAAATTTCAAATAGACTCCAAGATCATATAGATAGTGCTGGTAGATATACTCAGCAAGTGGATGAGCACATCCATATCTTATGATGACACGAGGTGGTATGTCATTAGACATCTTGTATGACAGTGGCAAAACACCCTTCCAACGTTGGGTTCGCTTCACCCTAGTTGATTCGCCAAATATAACTACTTAATGATGACCACCGTTCTATTCCCCTGTTATTCTCCGCTCGACCCAGCTATACCTTTATTACCTGAAAGGAATTGTGAAGCAAAAGTGTGAGCACAACTAGCTCAGTAAAGAATATCATGACTAAAGATAATTAAATTATCAATAGCATTCATCAATAATAAATCAGAGATTTAGAACATATGGTAGATAATAAAAATTTCAACCATAGTTGCAGCGGAACGAGCAATCCATTAGAAGAGTCAAATAGACTATAAAGTCTATTATCTTCTCTACATTAAAAGTCCACCAACAATGTTTTATCCCTGTAACAACAATCAACAGTTCCCATCCACAATCATATGAATAACTCATAACCATAACTGTGTTTATAAATTCCTCTTCTCATCTAGGACGAAGATAATTTACATCACCTGTCTTTACCTGAAACATCTAAGATCATGGTTACACCAAATCACATTTCCTGTTCATAATCATACTAATAATTTCATCTTTGCACTACGGCCAAATATATTCATTTGTATCACCAGTTGGTCATGTTTATCTCAACACATGTTCATCTTTGCACTACTGGCCAAAGATATTCAACAACATGTCATCTTTGCACTACGGCCAAAGATATTCATCAACAATTCATCTTTGCACTACAGGCCAAAGATATTCATCAACAGTTCATATTTACACTACAGGCCAAATATATTATTATCTCAAAGAAATATATAATCATTTCAGAATTTATATAAACAATAATTATAACCATGTTGATCATTTCACCTCTGTACTTAAGCTAAAGATATAAATTATAAATTCAATGGTCATGATCATACCAGTCAACAATTCAACTTTGGACTACTGGCCAAAGATATTCATCAACAAGTCATGTTCATCTAAACACCTGTTCATCTTTGCACTACGGGCCAAAGATATTCATCAACAAGTAATCTTTGCACTACAGGCCAAAGATATTCAGTAGTATCATCATTTAGGACTGATGATGATGAAAAATATTTTTTAAAGAAACGAATCCAGTGAAACAAAATGACAAGGATTAAGGATTCGTACTTTATTTTATCCATGTCCAAAAATACCTCAAAAATAATCATAGTGGTGTAAAATTCAAGAATGACCAAAACATGGATACAATCAAAGCTAGTATCCACAATAGATATTTTAAACGAAAAGGGAAAATTTTTATTTTTCGATGAATAGTGCCGTATTCGTGAATAGTGTCGTATACGTGAATAATAACTCCGACACCAAAAGATAGTAATTTCACAAAAAAACATCTTCACGCTTTGTGAATAGTACTCGTGAATAGTAATTCGTGAATAGTAACTCATGAATAGTAACCCTGACATGAAAAAGTTCCAAATTTGATAAAAAGTTCCAACCAATATTTCATCATCATGATATTGAAGAAATAATATCATTTTAGAAGAAAATAACATCCCTTACCTCAAAATAACCGTACTTCTGACTGAATTTCGGTATAGTGTTGACAGAAACTCGCACCGTATAACAACACTCAAAATATACTCACAAGAATACGCTCGATAATATAGAGAGAGAAAGAGAGAAAACTTTGTTTCTGGTGTGATTTTCAATTCTAACTTAGCCCTCTATTTATAGGAAAATGTTAGAACGCCAAAGGAGACTAAAATAATAAAATAATATTATTATTTATTATAATTCCTACGCATGCTTATCAAGACTCAAGACCAGCCACAACCTTGGAAAATTTCCAGCAGCCCACATGTGTAATCACACCAACCAAAAAGTGGGTCCCACTATAATTAATAAAAAAATCATTTTATTTTTCGTAACTTCAATAATTCATAGAAAATAGCTCGATTATCAGAAAAATTCGAAACTCGCATCTTTCCATGGGAAATTCCATTCTCTACAACTTTGCACAAGAAAATTTTTCCAAATTCCAAACAGAAATTATCCGAAATCCACAAACGGGCGATTTTACAGTCTATAATCATTTTTCGGTAAAAATTTGTGTCCACCAACACACAAAACATGTGTTAAACTTTTAATGCCACAAAAATACTTTTCCTCCTCATATACTCTTATATCCCCCATTCATTGTAAAAATATCACCGTTAATATATTATTAAAATAATATATTTAAATAAATTATTTTATCAGAAAAAGATAAAATATTAATTTTCAACAATTGTCACACTAAAAATTTTCTCCATCTATATCCACATAAAATAAATATTTTCTTTATCATAATAATCAATAATTAATTATTCAAAAATAATATTACAGAATCACAGTATTGACAACCAGGCCGTTCCTAGGATAGAGGGGGTTTTCCAATAAGGATTTCTCCTTACTGGCGCGCAATTAGGTGACCAAACCTCTCCTTAGACAGAACTTTCTAGATATTGTCAATAATGTTATCTGATAATATTATTCAAATAATATGAATTATTGATCTAATAATGAAAAATACTGTTCAGTGACAATTATTGAAACAATAATAATATAAATATCAACGCAGCAATTATTGAATCAATAAAATAAAATAATGAACAGTAATTACTGTAACAATTATTGAGTAATGCCTTCTTACGTACGAATCAATAATTCAACAATACTGTGCAATACCGTGTGTTACTGTGCAACCACGCGTATTACTGTATTTTAACCACCAGGTAACCCAACAGTGCTAACGGTAACCATTTACGCCGTTATTTATAAAACTCAATCTTTGTCGTTTTCTTCATCCGACAGTTATTCTGTTATGGGGCCTACAAATGGATGTGCCGTCGTACGAATATTCCCGACAGAAAGAATATTCCACGACCAAACGAATATTCCCCGACAACAATGAATATTTTATAACCACTTGCGTATTTTGAAAATTATTTCATATACCACCCTTAACTTTAACTTTTATCAATTTAACCATTTATTGAATAGAAAAATTGAATACTTTTATTTCATAAAATTCGGGGTCTTACAGTTATAGTCAGATCAGATCGGTGAAAAAGAGTAAACTAGCGCCGGAAATCACTAGAGTAAAGAATCCGAAGAGTTGGCCGGAGTTTGACGCGTGTTCATGGAGTTTACGGAGGAATGTTGTCTGAGCAGTGGTGGGTCTTTGTTTTCTTTGGAGTTGGACGGTGCCGGTCCAGCCGGAGTTCCGATCAATCATTTTTAGAGAGAAAATGAGGAGATCTGTCTGCCGCTTGAGGGGAATATCGAGTGAGACTGTGAGAGAGAGAGAGCGAGGGGTTTAGTACTTCAGTTGAGGCCCTCAATTTATAATATTATAATATATTATAGTATTGGAGCTGAAGAATGGGTTAAAAAATGGGCTGAAAGGGCTAAAGAATGGGTTAAAGAATGGGCTGAATTTATTCTTATACAATAAATTCGGTAATTCGGGTAATCGAATAATCTATTTTCTAAAATCGAATCCGAAATCGAATACTGAACAATAAATCGGATATAGCCAAAATTAGAAAAAAAATCGAAAAATCGAAATAATTCGGTTAAAAAAATTCGGTTGTGTTCGGTTATTCGATTTTACCCAGTTTTTGCTCACTTCTAACTACGGATCCACGTGAGAGTGGACCCTACATTTCATCTCAGTGACACTTGGATTCTGTTAGTCTACTAAGTATTTTCGTCTGATTTTTGGACAAAAATTAAAATTAATGACCATTTTGTAATATTTGAGAGTATAGTTATTCGATTGTAATAAAAAAAAAAGTTTCGGTAACCACAATAAAAATTAAACCCTAGTACAGTGACCAAAAAGTAATTTATCCCTATATATATATATATATATATATATATATATATATATATATATTGTCATCAAAGTATGGCTATGTTTGTAACAACTTTTCTTTTGCAGCTTCTAGTTTCTGTTGTATTTTATACAAAATAATATATTACAAAGTTAAATAAAAATAAATATATTCATATATTATTTAGTGATGTACCATTAAAAGAGTTTAATGTATAAATTGAATGAGATATAATTAATATATTTATGAAAATTTTATAACTATTCAATTTATATTAAATACTTATTATTGGGACATTAATTTTATTACGGTTGCATGTTTAATATTATCATTGCTATATATATAAAAATATATTACCATTGCATGTTACCGTTGCTATATATATATATATATATATATATATATATATATATATATATATATATATATATATATATATATATATATATATATATATATATATATATATATTTATATATATATGGGTCTCCATCCACAGTAACCGGTTGTTGGGGAGCAACCCCTTTTATCCAGCCGGTACAAGCTGTACCGGCCTTAGAATTTTTTTTATATAAGCCGGTACAGATTGTAACGGCTGGATAAAAGGGGTTGCTCCCCAACAACCTGTTGCTGTGGATGGAGACCCTATATATATATTCAGTTTTTTCACACATCATATTCATAAAATATTTATATAAATATATGCGGTATTTTTTTTGTTTGAGTAAGAAAAATTAGAAGTTGTTTCTCGGTCATTCAACTATTTCAAGTGCTGATTAATTGGGTGAAGAGCCGTTGAATCTTGAAGTAGGATTTCGTCAGTGACCTTAGCACCGAGAAAAGTTCTCCGAAGAGAGAAATTTTTACTTAAGGACAGTGCACTACACACCTCTCTGTTCAACATAATTCGCTCTAAATCGATAAGTTTAATTTATGTCCTTTTATTTAATAGTTGAATCTTATATTTATTCATATTTTACCAACAGTTTCTAATTTCTCAAAAGTTGTGGGTGCAGTGTTTTTTCTTATTTAGATTTTTAGACTCAAAAGTTAGAAGCCGAGAGTACAAACTCATTACAGGGGTACTTCGGAAAATTAGATAGAAATTAACTAATGTTACATTTGAATTGAAAGAATAAAATAGAGAAAAGAAAGAAATGGAGAGTGAAATAATTCATTTCATTCCTGACTAGAATAAGTCATGATTCCATACCCTCACTCAACGAATAAATTCATAAACATAACCGAAAAGTTATAAGTTGCTAAAATTAGTAAACATAAACTAATTTTAGTTTACCATCAAACTTAGTTTAATAAAATTAGTAAACTAAAATTACTACTCCCTCCTATTCAGATTAAATGTCATTTTAGAGTTAAGCACACTTATTAAAAAATATTACAAAATATCTTTTGTTTCTCTAATTAATTATTTCTCTATCCACAATTGTCTCTTCTCATTCTCCACAATTGTCCCTAATTAATTATTTCTCTATCCACAATTGCATTTACTAAGCATATTAAATAGAGGGATAATTTTATTAAACTAAGTTTGATGGTAAACTAAAATTAGTTTAATAAAATTATTAAACTAAAATTATTATTAAATTGATACGTAAATTATTTTTATTAAAATAAAAATAAAATTTTAAATTGGTACGTAAATTATTTTTACTAATAAATTTATTAAACTAAAATTATTATTAAAATTGATACATAAATTATTTTTATTAATAAAATTAGTAAACTAAAATTACTATAAAATTATTAAACTAAAAAAAATGCAACTTGGTGGCCTTACACGAGAAAATATGTGCCTTGCCGCTAGAGCCTGTTGCGGCAAGGAGTAAAGACAATGAGTAAATATATTTATAATTAATATAGAGGGGCAATAAAGTAATTTGGCATCCGAATTTTGGAGTCAGGTGACTACCGCTACAGCCTGTAGCGGCAGGAGGTAATTACTTTGAATCGTGGCCTTACATTGTCCAGATCAACGGTAATCAACTTGGTTGTTGAACAGTGCCCATAACAAACGTTTTCCACGGATTAAACCCCATATATATATATATATACAGAACCGATCAGGTGAGGGCTTCGTTACTTTGTTAAAATACGGACCTTTTTTTTGTTTTTTTAAAAACAACTAAAAAATATTTAATATTTTATGGAATTGATATTTTTCCATAATATAATGTTTTAGGCGTGATTTGAATACCTATACCAAAAAATGGTGGTACAGTCTGCACAGACTGTACAAACCTATTTTGTTATACGTATCCAAATCACATCCAAAGCACTGTATTATGAAAAATTTTCAATTCCATAAAATATTAAACTTTTTTTTAGTTATTTTAAAAAAAAATCAAAAAAAAAAATATTCCGCATTTTAACAAAGTAAAGGAGTTCTTACCTGATCCTGACCATATATATATATATATATATATATATATATATATATATATATATATATATATATAGCTCTAAATGTTGATCATAACCTAGAACTAAGCAAGTAACCAAATTGGAACCGAAACCGCACCAAAAACTGCACGAACCGTACCAATTAAAATCGTACCAAAGGTTCCGGCGTATGTGACTGTTTTAGGTGGGTTGAATAACCAAATTTACGGTTCCGGTTTGGTTACTAGCCAAAATCGCACACATAAAACTGAAACTGCACCATGTGTGTGTATCTATGTATTATCTCTAGTAAATTCTAAAGTTACTTTTCACTTGAACACGCTCAGAGAAAACTCCAGTCTTGCATTGTCATTTTTTCACCAATTGAAAGAAGATGTTAGAGGTTATAGAGTCAAAAATTAAGCAATTGGGTTTTAGAATTTTGAACTTGTTTGATGCGTTATTAGAGGGGCTTATAGCTGAGGGGCTCGAGCACTTGATGCATTGGTTAATGTCAATGCTATAATAGTAATAGTCTAATAGATTATTTTTCAAATTAAGTATAGTTAGGATTATATTCTATAAGTCTTCCCTGCAATATATAAGATAAAATTGCATCCTATCTCCAATATATACTTTTAATTTTTGGGAAATTAGATAAATATTCTTGCTTGTTATCGAATATATGATCTCCGTTGTTTTATATAGCGTATGTTTTAGTTTTAAAGTATGCTTGATATAATTCTCATTGCCGACTCTATCACCAAGTTAATTGTTCGATGTAAGTTTTATGTTAAATTTTATTGAAGGTTTAGAATTTTTTTGTTTCAATTGGTTTTGGAATCGAAACCACACCAATTTAAACCGCACCGCACACTTTAAAATTGCATCGCACCAATCACAAACAGTTTTGGATGCAATTTTAAATTTTTTAAACTGCACCTGAGTGATTTTGGATGCGATTTGAACTTCAAACCGCACCAAATCATACTATGCTCACCCCCGTATCATAACCAAATATAGATAGGGTTTCACATGGCTAATTAGTACAATACTCCATGTGGCAGCGGGAAGGTAGATGAAGATATTAATGCATTTCTTTGACAAAAATACTCTTCACTGTTTTTAGTAGCAATTAATTCTCTCATCGAACAGCTATACAATTATGGTTTGTAGCTCAAGAAAGAATAATTTAATCAAGTTTCGTATTAATTCATTGATTGGGATGTTCATATATACCTTCTTCATTTCCCAAAAAAAAGTTTTATTTAATAATAAAAAAAGTTTACCTTCGACTGATAATTATGTTAAATAATATAAAATTTTCAGAATTATCATTATAAATTTATTATTATATAATAATATTAAATTAATTTCATATTATTTTTAACTATATATTTATACCAAAATAAATCTTTAATATTTACAAACTTTACTGATGAGACTCATTTTTAAAAGGGAGGGAGTATAAAATTGCGTCTTCTTCAAAATTCAACGGCACCAGCGGTCTCTATTGAAAGGTGTCAATTAACCATCTTACATCCTAATTAATTTAGACCGTAAATCTATTACTCCATTTGTTTCGAATTATCTGCTGTTTTAATAAAAAAAAATTATCCCATAATATCTGTTTTTTAAGATTTTAATGTATTTTTTCCTTTATTTTCTAAATTTGCCCCTTTACCCTAATTGTTGATAGTCATTACTCTCATTCATGTCTCTCCTCTTTTTTAAACGGGGAATTATTAAATTCACATTCCTTTTTATTATTTTCACAATAAAAGTGTCAATATAGCTGTATAGCGATGGTGAAAATCGTCGCTATAGAATTTATAGCGACACTTTTGTTGTGAAAATAATATTTTCTGTTGTGGATTTAACAATTTCCTTTTAAACATCATTTTCATATTCCCACCAATAAGGATTCACTCCTCTTTTTTCTCCAATTCTCTTCCACTCATACTCTCTCTCTGCAGCCTCTTTTGGGTATTGGAGCCGCTGCTTTCTCTCTCTCTCTTTAATTAATAATTGTTTCTCTTCAAGCTAGATCCTTTTCATATTCTCACCAACTGTTTTGTGAGATTTTGGTGGAAAACAAAAAAGTCGGCACAAATGGTATTTTAGTATTTTTATCATACATATTGGTATATGTGTGAAACTCTAGAACAGCAGATAATTCGGGACGGAGGGAGTATTATATATACTAAGGGGGTGTTTGATAAAAATTGAATGAATCTGAATCTGAATCTGAATGAGCTGAATCTGAATCTGAATCTGAATCTGAATGAGCTAAATCTGAATGAAAAAAACTATTTGATAACTGACATATCATAAAGATCTGAATGACATATTTTTAATATTTTACCCCTTTGAAAAAATTCAAAGTTGTTGTAAATTTATTTAATATTATATAATATAATAGTTAATATATATATTTTTTTATTATTATTATTTTTATTTTTTTTACTTCATTCAGCCAACCATTCAACCATTCAAACTAAAAATTCGGACTTAATCATTCAGCCAACGCATCTGACCGATTCAGCCATTCAGACTATTTTTTTTCAAAATAAACGCACTTAATGATTCAGCCACTTACCGATTCAGCCATTCAGACCCATTAAGTTCTAAACAAACAGCCCCTAAAACACAGTACATGATATCATAACTTGACAGTACATTTCATTTTTACAATTCAACACGTGTCATGTCTAATTAATGTTCCTTAAGGCTCTTAACAAAACTGTCCAACTAACCTAACAGATGAAGATGAAAACAAATCCTAATTCATTCTCCTAAATTTTGGATTTATAATCCCCTAAATCACTACAAATTTAAACTGTTTTGATAATATCAACTATTTTGATATTATCCTTTGTAATTTAATTATTATTTAATAAAATCACTACTTTATGCTATTAATTAATTTTTTAGATTTATTAACTTCTAAATCACTACAAATCTAAACAGTTAATAGCATAATGTCATTCTCATAAATTTTTAGATTTATAATCCCCTAAATCACTAAAAATCTAAACTGTTTTGGTAATATCAACTGTTTTTATATTATCCTTTGTAATTTAATTATTATTTAATAAAATCAATACTTTATCTCAACACTACCCCTACAATGTATATTCATCTATTTTTTGGGTAAAATTTGATCATCGCACAACAATCTACCATGTTCTTATTATATTTTAATTTATTAATTATATGTACACAATTATTATTAAAAAATTAAATAATTCCGCCGCAACGCGGGAGTTTGTATTTAGTAGCCGGCTAATTCTCATTTTTATTGCGCCGGTGGGACCTATCTATCAATTTCTATTTATATACTTTTGGCAATTAAAAAAAATTAATTGTACTGCAAATAGCCAATATAATTTGTACAGCTAAACTGGGACAATTTTTTATGTTTGTGATTCCCTAACCCTTTCTTTCTTTCTTTCTTTCTTTTTCCCGAGAACTCTAAGGTCATGTTTGTTTACAAAAAATAATATATTTGAAATTTAACTATTTATTTTAATTTAATATTATTTCAAATTATTTTACTCATGATGAGAGATTAATAGTCCTTTAAATAGTTTCATATCCTATTTTTTTTTGAAATTTCTAAGGCTAATTATGAGAGATTATATAATCTGGTGATGAATGTAAGATTAATAATAGTTCCCTACTTTTAAGCTATCAAATGACTCCCACGTTGATAGATTAATAGTCCATTGTCAAATATTTAACTAAATAGTCCGAAGTTATATTAAATTAAAAGAAATAATTTAATCCCAAACATATTTTTTACAAATAAATATGACCAAAGGGATTAATAGACTCCGAAACATAAAATAATCATTATAAAGTAATTATGAATTCATTTATATTAATATTTGGCTATTTAATTAGATTAATGAAGGTATTAACATTTATAAAAAAATTAATATAATCTGCCTTCAAATGGTTGCTTTGAGATTAAATTATAACCTTTCTCAAACAAAACGCGTTGCTGCTATAAATTATGGTGGATAATATTAGCCTCACGAGGCTTTATAACATAGAGAAAGATAGGTATTTCTAGGGGAGAGCATGGTGTAGTTTGGTGTGGTTTGAAGTTTAAATCGCACACGAAATCGCTTAGGTGCGATTTGACAAATTTAAAATTGCACATAAAATCGCTTGTGATTGGTGCGGTACAGTTTTGAACCGTGCAGTGTGGTTTCGGTTCCAAAACTAATTGAAACAACAAAATTATATATAATTTAAATTAATAATTTAGCATCACACAATATTAAATATCATTTTAATAATACACAATCTTACTTATAATGTTGTCTAAATAAAATCTAAATATAATAGAGTAATATGATATACATTATTAGAGTAGAATATAGTAGAGTAAACAAAAACTAAATACAATCTTTGCTACTCTACTCTTTGTAATAATATGATGTAATATTCTTAGTAACAATATGTTGTAATAATTTACAGGCTATTACCATATTATGACATATTGTTACTAATAGTAGCTTAATCATATTACAGCATATTGTTAACAAAGATCATATTACAATAATATTACAATCAGAATACAAAGAGTTAAAAATATTATAAGCTACTATACCAATATGGTGCGGTTTTGATTTAATATGTGCGATTTTGGCTAGTAACCAAACTGGAATCGTAAATTTAATTTTTTAACCCACATAAAACTACCACATACGCTGGAATCGTTGGTACGATTTTAATTAGTGTGATTTTTGGTGCGGTTTCGATTCTAATTTATTTTCTTACTCAACCCTAGGGCTATATTTGTTTGCAAGGATTACACTTGGAATATGACTATTAACGTGACACCCCCAAAATAGGTCCAAACCATCCAACCTATTCTGAGTTGCCAAATACATGGTACAGAAAATAACTATAACTTTATTACTACAATTGTCATACAAAATACAATAACACATATACTGTGAGTTTTAATACCAACTGTGATTCATGTCCCAACAATGGATAGCACTTAACATTGATACATTACATAAAGGTACAGTCAATAACTGTTTTAAAAATAAAAATATTTGAGAAATGCTCGAGAAAATCTTCGTACATGGGAGGCCATGCGTCTAGGTTATGATAGATATCATATGTCCAAAGAATTATTCTTGGTTGATCCAATAGACCCCAAAGAAAAATGAGAAGATTACTGTGACGCCCCCAAAATAGGTATACAACACCCATTCTGAGTCATCGAATACATGGTACAAAAAGCAAACTATAACTTCAATAATACAATTGTCGTGCAAAATACGACAACACATACTGTGAGTTTAAATATAAATATTATCTTCTATACAATATCCACACCCAAATAAACCCTCATTACAATTATTCATACACTATTTTACAGAAATAGTGAGGACTGCTAAAATATCTTTTTAGAACCATCACTCTATATCCCGACTTGATCCCGCTATGTTTTCACCTCCTGAGAATAAATATGGAACAAAAAGGAAAAGGGTGAGCTCAACTAGCTCAGTAAAGAATATTATGACTAAGATAATATACAACAAATTATCATTACTCTTCATCAGGAAAAAAATCTGATAGAATATAATAGTACAACAAGTTTTATATCAACAAATGCAAGCGAAAACAGCAATCCATTAGAAGAGTCACGTAGAGAATGAGTTCTATTATCTTCTAAGATTTAAAATTTCATCATCAATATTTTATCCCGGTAACAACAATCAATATACATCTTTAACCAAATATTCATCTTTGCACTACAGGCCAAAGATATTCATTTGTATCACCAGTTAGTCATGTTTATCTCAACACCTGTTCATCTTTGCACTACGGCCCAAAGATATTCATCAGTTAATCATTCATCTTTGCACTACAGACCAAAGATATTCAGTAATATCATTATTTAGGACTGAGGATGATATAAAATATTTTAAAGAAAATGAATCCAGTGAGACAGAAGGACAAATATTAGGGATTCGTATAACAGTTTATCCAAGATCAATAATACTTCATAATAACTAATTGTGAAGCAGAATTCAAAAATAAAGATCAAAACATGGATACAATCAAAGATAATAACCATAATAGACATCTTGAACAAAAAGGAAAATTTTTATTTTTCGATGAATTGTGCTGTATACATAAATAGTAACCTCGACACAAAAAATTCTAAATTTGATTAAAAAATTCACCAATATTTCGGTATAATGATATTGAAAAAAATAATATCATTTAAGAAGAAAATAATATCCCTTACCTCAAAATAACGGTACTTCTGATCGGAATATTGGATATAAAGTCGAAGGAAACTTCTACCGAACAGCAACTCTCAAAGTATCAAAATACTCACAAAAATACACTCGATAATTTGGAGAGAAAGAAAACTTATTTCTGGTGTGATTTTCAATTCTAACCTAAGCGCTTATTTATAGGAAAATGCTAGAACGCCATAGGAGACTAAAATAATAAAATAATATTATTTATAACCAATTCTTCTACGCTTGCAATATTAGACCAGCCATCTTTGAACCAAATTAGCAGCCCATGTGTATTCAACACCAACCCAAAAGTGGGTCCCACCCATAATTTAATAAAAATTATTTTATTTACAAAAATTTCAATAATTCATAGAAAATAGCCCGTTTATCAGAAAAATACGACTTTTATGTCCATTTTGCCTGAAATTGAATTCTCTACAACTTTGTAGCTTTGAGTTTTTCAAAATTCTAAACCAAAAATATCTGAAATCTACAAACGGATGATTTTTAATACCTCTATTCTGACAAAATACTGATAAAACACATCAGCATTTATTCCTTTATTTATAACCACATAAATAAATAAATCCATCATTTATATCCACATCAAATAAATATTTCCTTATCATATAAATCAATAATTAATTATTCACAAATAATATTACAGAATCACAATTATGACAATCAGGCCGTTCTTAGGAAAGAGGGGGCTTTCCAATAAGGATTTCTCCTTACTGACGCGCAATTAGGTGGCCAAACCTCTCATTGACAGAACTTTCTAGACATTGCCAATAATGCTATCTAATAATATTATTTAAATAATATGAATTATTGATATGATAATGAGAAATAATGTGCAGTGACAATTATTGAAACAATAATAATATAAACTATCAACGCAGCAATTATTGAATCAATAAAATAAAATATTGAACAGTAACTATTATAATAATTATTGAGTAGTACCTTCTTACGTACGAATCAATAATTCAACAATACTGTGCAATACCGTGTACTACTGTGCAACCACGCATGTTACTGTATTTTAACCACCAGGTAACCCAACAGTGTTAACGGTAATAATTACGACGTTATTCAAAAAAATTCATACTTTATCGTTTTCTTCATCCGACAGTTATTCCGTTATGGGGACCACAATTAACTGCGCCGTCGTACGGATATTCCCGACAAAAAGAATATTCCACAACTAAACGAATATTCCCTGACAGAAATGAATATTTTATAACCACTTGCTTATTTTATAAAATTTGTACATTTCACCCATAATCAAAGCATTATATCAAATTAACACCTTATTAATTTTGAATAATGAATAAAGGAAAATTTTAATTTAATTTATAATAAATTGGGGTCTTACAATTACTATCATGTTCCTTCCAATATTGGTGAGTTTTCTCTTAACATATAACTATCTCCATCGTTTACAATTGAACATTATGTTTCAACCAAACTCCAAGATCATATAGGTAGTGCTCGTAGATATACTCAGCAAGTGGATGTGTACAACCCTGTCTTATGATAACACGAGGTTGTATGTCATTAGACATCTTGTATGATAGTGGCAAAACACCCTTCTAAAGTTGGGTTCACCTCACCCTATTCGGTTCACCAAAATTAAATATCAAATGACGTATACAATACAACACACTTATCTAAAATTTTCAATAAAATTATTTTCATACTATTTAGGGAGAACCTCAACAGTTATAGACCACCGTTCTATTTCCCTGTTACCCTCGCTCGACCAAGCTACACTTATTACCTGAAAGGAAATGTGATGCAAAAGGGTGAGCACAAATAGCCCAGTAAAGAATATCATAACTAAAGATAATTAAATTATCAATAGCCTTCGTCGGTAATAAATCAAAGATTTAGAACATATGGTAGATGATAAAACTTTTTAACTATAGTTGCAGCAGAACTAGCAATCCATTAGAAGAGTCAAATAGACTATAAAGTCTATTGTCTTCTCCACATTAAAAGTCTAGCAATAATGTTTTATCCCTGTAACATCAATCAACAGTTCATTTCCACAATCATATGAATAACTCATAATCATAATTGTGATTCTAAATTCTGCTTCTCATCCAGGACGAAGATAATTTTCATCACCATTCTTTACCTGAAACATCAAAGATTATGGTTATACAAAATCAGAGTTCCTGTTCATAATCATACTAATACATTCATCTTTGCACTACGAGCCAAAGATATTCATCAACAGGTCATCTTTGCACTACAAGCGAAAGATATTCAACAACAGGTCATCTTTGGATTACAGGCCAAAGATATTCAACAACAAGTCATTTTTGCACTACGGGCCAAACATATTCATCAATAATTCATCTTTGCACTGCAGGCCAAAGATATTAATATCTCAAAGAAATACATAATCATTTCAGAATTTATATAAACCATAATTATAATCATGTTGATCAATTCACCTTTGCACTTAAGCTAAAAATATTCAATTGTAAATTCAATAGTCATGATCATACTAGTCAACGATTCAACTTTGCACTACTGGCCAAAGAGAACCTATAGTCACGATCATACCAATAATTTACTCATCTTTACACTCAAGTCAAAGAGAAATTTCTTCACCAGGATTATAAAAATGTTATATATGATAATAAAAATAATATGATCAAAACATAAATTTAATTTCAAGAGTAAGATTCATAAATCAACGATAATTTGGTCAAAAAAACAAATTTTATCGTAAATAGTATCCCGTGAATAGTAATCTCGATACGAAAAGATAAATTTCACAATAAAATTCATATCAATATTTATAACACCTTAATTCAAATGTTATAAATCACTTAATAATCTCATAATCTAATATTATTAATATTACAATAATATTTTAATCATTTCTTAAACTTATAAATAATTTATTTTAATTGTTTACACTTTATTAATTAATGCATTTCATCATCCCAAAATATCAAACTCATAAGATTTCATCACCAATAACCAAAACTCTCACCAAAAATCTGCATATACCTTATATAGGATTCTCAAGTCATAAAATCATAATTTCCAATTTTCTTACTTCACATAACATATTTAATTCATTTACTCATAACTAGTCCATTTTCATGAAAAATATCAAATCAGTACAAACAATTTTTTTTTCTGGAATTTAGCATAATATAGTCCCATATTGAACATATTTTGTTTCGGAATTTTTAAAATTTATTTACTATTTTTCATATGGCCAAAACTGTCGAATATTTAGACATTTATCATAAATTATACTTTTATCCAAAAATTCTGAAATTTACAGAGTATACTGATATTATATAGATTTACTCCTAATAAAAATTTCATCAATTTTGGAGTTAACAACAATGAGTTATAAGGGTTTACTTTTAAAATAGTTTTTTCTCATAAAATTCATAACTCTTAATCTATACATACAAAAATTGCCATTTTTGGACACAATCTATATAAATCATCAAATTATCATTTCAAATTTTTTTAGAATTTTTGAAGGTCAGAAAAATTACGAAACTGAAGAAACATAATAACCCTTACAATCTCTTACCTCAAAAGAGCAGTATTTCTGACTGGAATATCGGATGAAAAGCCGAAGAAACCTTGCACTGAATAGCAACTCTGAAAATATCTAAATACTCATAAAAATATTCTCGACAATATAAAGAGAAAGAAAACTTGTTTCTCGTGTGATTTTCAATTCTAACCTAAGCGCATATTTATAAGAAAATGTTAGAACGCCATATGAGACTAAAATAATAAAATATTATTATAATCTTTTTTTTTCTCCCTACGCAAGCCACTTTGAAAAATTAACAGTCATCACAGTGGGGCCCACCCAAAAATCAGTCACCTTTCCCAACAACCAAAAGTGGGTCCCACCCAATTTTAATAAAAAATTATTTTATTTTTTGAAATTTCAATAATTTATAGAAAACAGCCCGTTTATCGGGAAAATACGAATTTTATGTCCATTCCACATGAAATTGAATTCTCAACAACTTTATAGCTTTAAATTTTTCCAAATTCCAGACAGAAAATATCTGAAACCCACAAACGGATGATTTTTAACACCTCTTAAAATTCATAACAAATCATACGTTAATTTTTAACGGTTCAAAATTTGTAGATATATACTCAACTTATATATGTATAACATATCCAAAAATTACAACGATCTAACGATCAGATTAAAATTATAACTCACGCAATAGAGCTTTAAGAACACCGATTTGATCTTTTAATACCTCCAATCCGATAAAATACTGATAAAATACCTCAACATTAATTCCTTCATTTATAACCACATAAATAAATCCATCATTTATATCCGCATCAAATAAATATTTCCTTATCATATAAATCAATAATTAATTATTCATAAATAATATTACAGAATCACAATAGTGACAACCATATGGTTCCCAGGAAAGAGGGGGCTTTCCGATAAGGATTTCTCCTTATTGACGCGCAATTAGGTGACCAAACCTCTCCTTGACAGAACTTTCTAGATATTGTCAATAATGATTTCTAATAATATTATCCAAATAATATGAAGTATTGATTCGATAATGGAAAATACTGTGCAATGACAATTATTGAGATAACAATAATATAAAATATCAACACAACAATTATTGAATCAATAAAATAAAATATTGAACAGTAATTACTGTAATAATTATTGAGTAATGCCTTCTTATGCAAGAATCAATAATTCAAAAATATTGTGCAATATCGTGTGCTATTGTGCAACCACGCGTATTACTATATTTAACCACCAGGTATTCCAACAGTGTTAACGGTAACAACTACGCCGTTATTTATAAAAACTCAAACTTGTCGTTTTCTTCATCCGATAGTTATTCTGTTATGGGGTCCACAAATGGATGCGCCGTCGTATGAATATTCACCGACAACAAGAATATTCCACGACCAAACGAATATTCTCCGACAACAATAAATATTTTATAGTCACTTGCTTATTTTGAAAATGTTCATATGTCGCCCTTAACTTTAACTTTTTATCAATTTAACCATTTACGGTATAATAATTATAAGAAAAATTGAATACTTTTATTTCATAAAATTCGGGGTCTTATAATTAATCTCAAGTGTCTTGTTCGTTTTTAAATTTGAACTTTGGACTATTAGTCCTGGGATTATAAAATAGTTTAAAATGTGATATTATTTAATATCATGTTATACCTGGTACTATAATTCCTACCATTTAGGATTAAAAATTGCTAGACAAAATTAACCTCAATCTTTTTCTAAAATGATCATAATATCCTGCAATTTCTGTTATTATTACTGACAACTTAAAATTTACTACTGTAAAGACTAATTATAAATATTATTATTTTTTGAGTAGGAGAGGGCTAGGGGGAATGGGGTTGGGGTTGGGCAGAATGGGGGGTGAATTGTATATATAATCACTGAATATTATTTTTTGAGGAATGATGGAGGTGGGGGATGGGCGAGTGGGGGTGTATACATAATCAGTAAATATTATTTATTTTTTTGGGAGGGGTGGTGCTAGGAATTAGGTATATACATAATAAGTAAATATCATTTTTTAGGGTTAGTGGGTGGGGGCTAGGGATTTAGTGTATACATAATAAGTAAATATCATTTTTGAGGCTTGGGATTGGGGGGTGGAGGTGGAATTGTATATGTAATAAGTAAATATTAATTTTTTTGGGATGTGGTTGTGGGGGTGGGATAGGATGTGGGGTAGGGGTGGAGGTGGAGGTTTATACATAATCAGTAATTTTATTTTTTTTTGGGGGGGGGGGGGTATGGGAAAGTGAGGGGTTGGGATTGCCGTTGGTGTTGGCGTGGGCGGCATGGGGCGGGAGGTGGGAGTGTATATATATTCAAAAAATATTTTTTTATGGGTGTTGGGGTTTGGGGTGGGGTGGAGTGGAGTGGGGTGGGGTGGGGTGGACGGAGTGAAAATGTATACATAATCAGTAAATATTATTTTTTGGGGTAGGGTAGGGGTGGGGTGGGGTGGGAGGAGAGTGTATACATAATCAGAAAATATTATATTTTTGGGGTGATGTATATATATAATGAGTAAATATTATTATTTTTGATGTATAAATAAGTTTAAAATATGTTATTATTGATAAGAGTATAATAGTTCAAACGATATTTTTTAATTCAATACTTTAATTAATCCTGAAAAAAATAAATATAATTATTTTAAGTTAATCTATGAATAATCTTATAAAAAACAAACACGTGACTATAATTATTTAATTCTAAAATTAATAGTATTATGATTATAATCCCATATATTATAATCTTGTCGTGATGGACTGGGTAATTATAGAATTTGATAAAAAGGGAATGCATAATTAGAAATAAAATTGCTGACTTGCCAAAGTAGGTCGGATTAGGATCGGATTTAAAGAACCCAACAGGAAGATCCAAGGCCCATAGCCGACACATACATATCAAATACAAATTGCTGCTACATAATTTTTGTAGTTAATATAAGGGTCCTTAACATTAATATACCACAATTAAAAAGTATTTACAAAAATAAAAACAAACAACATATTTACAAAAATAACGCAACATAATATTAAGCTTACTAAAATTAGGGATCTTTTTTCTCCCTACACGTCAGTTACCTCTCTCTCATCTCCAACCGCTCCTAAAATCAAGCGACTGAGATCCAAAATTCGAGCAACTGAGATTCAAGCAACTGAAATCCAAATCTTTTGTCGCGACACACCTCTGGGATCGGAGAAGACGAAACTTTTTGTTGCGACGGCACGCTGAGATCGGAAAATAACATACAAAATCAACAGCAACTTCAAGTTCAGTAACGAAACAGTACAATCGAACGACAGTGATTGTTGAATACAAAATCACAGCAACTTCGATACAAATCTGAATACTGAGGTATGTGAGATTAAAATTCATATGCATATAGTTACCTATGGTTACCACGAATTCCTATATTGATTACCTTTCTTTAGTTTTTCACACTTCAAATAGTTACTACAATTTCCTATAACGTTTGGATGATTCATTGATATGTTTTTTATTATGGTTACTAAATATATATAAATTGGTTACTGATAATTGTGTATTTATTTGCTAAATAATGTTTATTTGATGGCTTTATAATTTTTAAATGAGTTTGGTTACCTTCATGGAACTGTTGGTTACTCTATAATGTTGTCTTGTTTACTGAATAATATTATAATGTCTAATGTTGTTTTGGTTACTGTCTAATGTTGTCTTGGTTACTGTGTAACAATATATTGGTTACTGATTAATGCTGGTTCGATTACTGTGTAACATTATTATAATGGTTACTGAATATTTGATTACTGTCTAATGTTGTCTTGATTACTGTATAATATGTATTTAGATACTATAAGGTGTTTATTTGGTTACTCTATAATGTTATTGTGTTTTATAATTATTTCTTTTATATTGGTGGTTACTTATTGACTACATTGGTTACCTTCATACAACTGCTAATCTGATTATATATATTGGTTGTTGTATACTATTTAACTAGTTACAGCATAATATTTATTTGGTTGCAATGACCATTTGGAAATTTCTGTCAAATTTGGAGTGTCAGATTTTGGCATTTTCGGAGCCTAATTTCATTGGAAACGGGTCAACGATCAAAAGTCACTAGCTATGCTGGTGAACTGCAGGGTTTTTTTGGTCGAATTTCATCATTTAGGCCTTCAAAATTGCATGTAAAATATTTGGTTTATTTTCTGGTTACTAAGATTATGTAATTTGGTTACTGTCTAATATTGATTTGGTTACTTTACAATGTTTATTCGGTTGTTAGACAATGGCTATTGACAGTAACCAATACAACAAATTTAATTATTTACAGGAATATATAATTTTTTACTGCTAGTAACTATTAATCACATGGTTGGTAATATTTTTGATGGTTAACAATAACCAAAATTGATGTTGATTAATATTTTAATTTTTGATTCCATCATGAGTTATCAATATAAAGTAACATATACATTGAACAATTGATAACTGTTCTGAAATATTTTTATGTAAATTTAGTTATTCATCTAAAATAAAATTGTTACCTCTATATTCATATTTAGTTACCAACTGGAATAGACCATTTCCAAATAACTTTTATAACTATGTAATTTAAAAGTATCCATCAGCTAGATAAATGGGAACCCTCACATGAACATTAAGCACTTGATAACTGTTCTGATATAAGTTTTTAATTATTTGGTTACTAACAAAAACTAAAATGGTTACCCTTATAATAACTAAAATCCCTCACTGATTGTACAATAATATTAGTCAAACACAATTAAATAACAGTAAAACAAATATAATAAATAAGTAACCAAATAGTTACATAATAGTAACCATAATATGTTTTAATGGTAACCAAAACATAAAACAACATGTGTATCCAGCATCCTGTAATGAATGTGATATTGTTTATTTAGAAAACCCAATTATACTATGACATGTACATTTCACAATTGATATATGTCCTGAAACAAGATTGTAACTCTCTGGTTACTATCAAAACAATAGTTGGTTACCTTTATATACATATTTGGTTATTAACTATACATCTCAAATAATGTATCCAACACAACTTAAAAGATACAATAAATAATAACTAAAATACATCATTGATTGTACAACAATAGTAGTCAAAAACCATTAAATAACAGTAAAACAAATATAATAAATAAGTAACCAAATAGTTACATAACAGTAACCATAATATATTTTAATGGTAACCAAAACATAAAACAACATGTGTATCCAGCATCTTGTAATAAATGTAATATTGTTTGTTTAGGAAACCCAATTATACTATGACATGTACATTTCACAATTGATATATGTCCTAAAACAAGATTGTAACTCTCTGGTTACTATCAAAATAATAGTTGGTTACCTTTATATGCATATTTGGTTACCAACTGTACATCTCAAACAATGTATCCAACACAACTTAAAAGATACAATAAATAATAACTAAAATACCTCATTGATTGTACAACAATAGGAGTCAAAAACCATTAAATAACAGTAAAACAAATATAATAAATAAGTAACCAAATAGTTACATAACAGTAACCATAATATGTTTTAATGGTAACCAAAACATAAAACAACCCGTGTATCCAGCATCCTGTAATGAATGTGATATTGTTTGTTTCCAAATAACTTTTATAACTATGTAATTTAAAAGTATCCATCAGCTAGATAAATTGTACATTAAGAACTTCATAATTGTTCTGATATAAATTTTTAATTATTTGGTTACTAACAAAAACTAAAATGGTTACCCTTATATACAGGTTTGGTTACCAACTGCACCTCTTAAACTATTTTTATTTTAATATGAGATCTATAAGTGACCATCATATATATAAATGAGAACTCTTAATTGGAGTTTCTTATTCTATCATGATGACAAGGTATAAATAAAACATATACATTTAACACTTTATAACAGTCTTGATACAAGTTTATCTGGTTACTAACAAGCTTGTAACTACCTATGATAATTATCTAGTTACTAACAAGCTTATAGATAAATAGGACACTCACTCGTGTATATTTAACAATTGATATTTGTCCTAATACAAGCTTGTAACTATCTGCTACTAATAACAGTAACCATAATGTAACATAATAAAACAGTAATCACATAATTATATGATAGTAACCAAAACAGGTTTTAATGGTAACCAAAACAGAAACATCATGTAATGAAACCCAGTTTGGGCAATCTATGTATACTAAACAATTACATATTAAGCAGAATAAAAAAAATAAAAGTATCCAAAATCCCACATTAAGGACACAATAATAGTAGCCAAACCATAAGATAACAATAACCAAAACATAATAAATAAGTAACCAAATAGTTATATAAAAGTTACCAGAACATGCTTTAATGGTAACCAAAACAGAAACAAACTGTATATCCAACCAAGTTGCCTACCTATGTATACTCTCACATATACATTTAACCATAACTTTTCCAATGAATTTTCTAGAAGAGCATAACCCTTGTAGAATATATTTGAAGGAATTTATAAAAATAATACATCAATGTATACTAAACAAATACATGGTTTATTATGACTTGGGTTTATTATTTACAAAAATAATACATCCACAAACTAATGATGCTTTAAACTTCTTTAACTGTCTTGGGTTCAATTTCTTGGTAATAATGCCGGAGACTTCCACGTCACACCAATATATAACTTTTCCAATGAATTTTTTATTGCATTCCTCATAGTAAAGATTCCATAACTGCAAATAAACAAAATCAGATTTACACAATCATTAGTAATCAGATATAAACAATATTTATATCATAAACAGTTTCCCAATTGAGGGGAAAAAAATGGTATCCAAATCTTAAGCCAACAACAACAAAAAATATACCAATGAAGTAACCAAACAGTTATATATTAGTAACCAAAACATATATTAATGGTAACCAATACATAAACAACATATAGACCAAACACAGTTTAGTCAACCAATATATACTAAGCAAATACATGATAACCATAACAACAAAAAACGGTAACCAAAACTCAAGGAAACAAAAATAGAATCCAAATTAGAAAATAACAATAACCAAAAACATACTATAACAGTAACCAAATATTTATATAATAGTAACCAAAACATGTTTTAATGGTAACCAATACATAAACATGTACACCAAAACCAGTTTAGTCAACTATGTATACTAAACAAATCCATGGTAACCATAATAACATAAAAAAGTAACCAAAATACCAAATCAAGGTAACAAAAATGGTATCCGAATCACAAATAACAGTAACCAAAATATAATGCAGAAGTAACCAAACAGTTATATGATAGTAACAATAACAAAATTTAAATTAGCACACCTTTAAAATTTTTTGGGTTGAAAATATCTTCTGGCTATGAACTTGAGCTTCTGTCTTAACTACAGGAACATCAAAATCAGAATCCAACTGCACAAACCCAAATAAATTTCTTCAAGTCCTTAATAAAATCACCCTCTGTTATTCTTTTCCTCTTTCCATCTTTCTTCATTGTATCAATCATTCTATACAAAACATAAACACAACACAAATCTAAACAATCAATACTCCATTATGTTAGAAACATAGCGTATATATATGATCATATTGACAATTAATTAGTAGAATGAGAATTAACAGAAATTAGAAACAGCCCTTAAAGAGAGAAACCAGAATCCTTTCAGTTGTGAGAGAGTTGGAGAGAGAAAGTCGCGTATTCGACTGTGTGATTTGTTGATTAACAAGTGCAACAAAAGTAAATTAAAAAACAATTAATTTACGCCACCAATTTGTCGAACAAACTGTGATGATGAAGAAGAAGAAAGAAATACGAGAACAAAAGTTATGGAGAAGGAGAAGGAGAAGGAGAAGAAGAAGAAGATTTTAGAGAGAGAAATATCAGGCGTTTGAAATAAAAAAGCACCAGATAATGATCCCCTAAATTAAGGAAACTGCCCATTAATATTAATCCCTTAATTTAAGGACTTTTAATTATGTTAAAATTAAAAATAAAAACAAAAAAATGTTTTACTTTTGTAATTATTTTATAGAGGTATGATTTTTGTAATTACTTTCATAAATGTACTAATATATGTAATTAATCCTTAATATAATTATTTATGATGTTTTGTTTTAAAAATGTTTGGTTCAATGAGTTAGGCAGCCCAGATACTCTTAACAGTTGAAACCCCCCACAACTAATCTCGAATTATTATATCCCTATAAGCTCCTACTGCTCTTTAACAATATAATTTGGGAAATTATTAAATCCACAACAAAAAATATTATTTCTACAATAAAAGTGTCGCTATAGATTCTATAAAGAACCTATAAAATATTATTATTAAATTAAAATATTATTATATTATTAAAAGTGTTTCTATAGATTCTATAAAGTGTCGCTATAGATTCTATAGTTATTATTAAATATTATTGTTTCTATAAATATTATTATGAAAACCGTCGCTATATATCTATAGCGACACTTTTGTTGTGGAAATAACAAAAAGTGTTGTGGATTTAACAATTCCCTATTATTTATTGGAAAATAATATCTATTGCTACTTTATATTTCAATAGTTTTTATTGTCATTTACATGAATAAATTTAATTGGTAATATTTTTATAATGTATTTGATACGGTTGACCAATTTTATAAGCATATCAAATCGCATGTATTAATATACGCGCAATCGTAATTCAGCTGAAATCTTTCACAATACATGAAAAAATTCTTTTTAATTTTTAAAAAAACTACCGAAGATCTTTTGTCACTATTTTTATCCTAAGGTGTTGTGTTATTGGATTAAAAAGAAAATAAAATAGAGCAAAGAATTGAAAGAAAAAGGAAAAATATGGAAGAACTAGAAATGATTGAATTAGAGTTTAAAGAAACAGATTACAAAGAACTAAAACAATTCATTATACATCACATACCCTTCCTCCCTATTCTCTATCCTCTTTATAGCTGGAGATTGCTGAGAAATTAATTGAGACACAAATATTACAGTGCCTCAATTTTAATTTCAGTCTTAACCACTAGACTAAGATCTGATACAAAGCTTTCTTTATTTAAAACAGAGTAACCCATTGTTATTAGACCAAAAACAATAAAATTACAAGAATTAGTAATGGTGATATATTGAAATAATAAAGAATACTAACAATGTAATGTAATTGATCTTTCACGATTAGAAAGTAGGGATATAATTGTGATTACAACAATCAGCTTAACAGTTTGTACCAACCGTCCAACTGATGGGGGACGCTTAAATGAATATCTTAATCTTGACCGTTCAATTTACACGGGCAATGTGAGAAGTTAGTTTTCCGTAGCTAATTGTGACTAGGAATTTACATGCATAGTGTAAGATATGCTGATTATATAAATTTTCTTAGCCAGAGGTGATTAATAAAATGATGTAGTTTTGTATAAAATTTAAAATTAATATTTTTTATAAAATTTAAAAATGAAAAGTTTAACCTTAACAAGTGGTAGTGGTTAGCATGAAGTTAATTTTAATTAATTGATCAATACAGTGTCGACACGTAGGCTTGAAGGTGATCTCTCTCTGCGTGTCAGCACTGTATTAGTCAATTAACCAACTTAATATTAATTTTACTTCATGATAATCGGATGCTTAACAAGCTTACCTAAGGTAAGCATTATATTATTATTTTTTTCTTATTATTATATACTTCTCGTCCCTTAATATAAGACGTTTTAGAGAAATTTTTTTGTCCATTAATATATGACGTTTTAGAATTTTAAGTAAACATCAATTACTTAGTTTCCAATATTACCCTAAGTATTAAATATAACTTTGATTCTCTTACTAATTCTTGCCCAATAAATAACAATCTTTTTTTCCAATACAATGGCAATATAGACATTTGATATAATATTTAATGTTATACAATCACTTCCTTATTACTTGTGCACAACTATAAAAAGTCTTATATTAAGGGACGAAAGAAGTATTATAAAGCTTCCGCAAAGATTTTGGTGTAACTGATGTGTCAGCAATTGTGTAAAACACTACTCCTTCTGTTCCTTAATATAAGTCGTTTTAGAGAATTGTTTTTATTTTTTAATATAAGTCGTTTGAGAATTTTAAATAAGCATTAATCGCTTAATTTCCAATATTACCCCAAGCAATAAATATAATTTTAGCTTTCTCATTATTTATTGCTCAATAAATAATATTCTATTTTTTTAATACAATGACAATATAAATAATTGATATTATATTTAATATTATATAATTATTTTTTAAATATTTATCAACAATTCTAAAACAATTTATATTAAAGACCGGAAAAAATAATAATACGAAGGACAGCATCACCTAATGCCGTTGAAAATTAAGGTCCTCAAAAAAGGCGGAGAAATCGAATTTTAAGCATGGTTGATATTTCCAAGATAGACGGAGACAGATGCTTCAACCTCGCCAACGAATACTTAATTATGCCTTGTATTATTGCACTCCAATTAATATCTAATGGAGGTGCTTGTTAGGATTATAAATGCATATATTCGGGTACGAATATAGTTATAAATAAAATTTGATATCTATATTTATATTTATATTTATATTTAACGGATATGCAACATAAAATATCTGTATTCGTATCTAGCTGATAATATTTAATTACGAATATTATTTGTATATATTTTGTATAATATAATATAAATAAATATATTAAATATCTGCATATCCCCCTATTTGTATCCGTTCAAAATAAAGTTTTGAAATTTCATTTTTTAAATGTTTACTTAATCAAATAGAAATTAGAAATGATATACAATCAATCAAATAAAATAATAAAATTATATATAATATTTATATATAATTTTTTTATATCGTATATCAACTGATGTTAATACTTAATTTGTACTCCCTCCGTCTCATAGTTATAGGCTGATTTCTTTTGGCACATAGTTTAAGAAAATCAGTTTAAGTTAATTTTTAACAGAAATTTTTCACATATACCCCTTAATATAGAATTAATGAATAAATTAATTACTCCTTACTTATCACATTGAAACTCTTAACTTCATTGATTGCTGGTACAATTGTCTTTTATACACAAATTTTGTTAAACTAGTAAAGCTTAAAAAGTTGAATTCTTTCATTGAGAATACAACAACATTAAATGTGGTCATAAAAATAATGACATTGAATGTTGTTTCTTAAAAAAAAGAGTAATGGTTGAATATTTATTTTAAGGGTATTAAAATAAAATAATTAACCAACTAAATTTTATAAATAGTAAGTAGCATATATATTGGGACATCTCAAAATAAAAAAATCAGCCTATAACTATGGGACGGAGGGAGTAATATTATATAGCGATATTAAATGAGACATTCATATATATACGGTCCGGATCAAGTGCATACTCCTTATCTTACTCACCCGTGTTCACCTCCCTTTAGGCTACGGTTTCAGTCATACAACCGTCGTCTATATTTTTAGCGACGCTATATGTTGTCCGTCGCTAAAAGTATAGACAACGGTTTTATTATCGAAACCGTCGCTTAAAAGGGATAAACACATGTGAGTAAGATAAGGGGTATGCAATTGATCCTTGCTCCATATATATATATATATATATATATATATATATATATATATATATATATATATATATATGCAATTGATCCTTGTTCCATATATATATACTAGATGGGTCCCGTGCCTCCGGCACTGTATGGATAATATGATTTATCTCAAACTTTGAACGACCAAAATAATTTATTTAGTGAGCGGGAAATTTAAAGTCATTTGTATTTTATTAAATTATTATTAGATTATTAGATAGATAGATGTATTTTATTAGATAGATGTATGAACGGTGGGATTTATCTCAAACATTGGACGGCTCAGATGATTTATTGAGTGAGCGGAAAATTCAAAATCATTTGTATTTTATGTATTTTATTAGATAGATATATGCAATTGATCCTTGCTCCATATATATATATATATATATACACACGTACAACCCTCGTGTTTCTTGTTATGCTATTTTATTGCACTCATTTATTTGAAGTGGTAATTAACTTACTACATGGTAGATGCATGAAATTCCAACATAGTTAATTCACAAAAAATATCCCATTTGTTAAATTTACAAATTTTAAAAATATATTTTTATTCTATATTTTATCCCTAAATTTATTAAGGGCTTAGTTTGATAGCAAAGCCGTGATATTGTAATTGTAATAATAAACTTTAAAAAATTATGTTATCATATACTATAAATTTTGTGGGACGGAGAGAGTATGTATATAATCCCTTTGTCCTAAATCTATAATCTTGTTTGACCATACTTTATTTATGCATGTTGTATATATTTGTAATTTTTTTATGCATGCTGTAATTTGCTTAGCACACTTAATTAGATTTAATTTGTGGTGATACTTTATAATATTAAATTATAGGGTTATACTATTTTCGTTCTAAGTATAAGATCAATATAATTTTTAAAAATCAATTTGATATATATATTTTGAAATTCAAAAATATTATGAATTCATTTAATTATGCTAAAAGCCTAACAAAATTATAAATATCATAAACTATCTAAAATACTAATAACTGTGAGATTTAAATTTTTTGAAACGTAAATGAACCATATATGAATGTACATTTAAAATTTTAAATTATACTTTTAAAAAGATAATATTGATCTTTAATTTTGACATGAAAAAGAATTTATTTTAAAGAAAATTATTAAAGTATTTTATATTTAAGAGTGTGCGTTAGACAAACCTAAATATCGGTACAAATAAAAAATCAACAATGTCAAATAAAATTCTCATTTTTCAAAATGAAAGAGTATAAATCTTAAATAATGCACTCTTGTTATAGCACATTTCATAACAAAGATGAAACTAGAGAGAGAAAATGTAACTTTTATTATATCGAGGTTAGAGTATGTTTGAGATAGTTTAAAATATATAATTATTAATTTTGACTATTGTTTCGATTATAACCAATAATAAAAAATTTAAAAAATTGTTTGGTAAATAAAAATCACTTAAACTAATAAAAAGTGAAAATTGTTTAGTATACAAAAATTGTTAATCACTTATTTTAAATATAAATTACTAAAAATGAATGTTTTAAAAAGAAAAACCTAATTAATTATTAGATTAGCAAATAATCAGAAGCTTCGAATTGAAAATTCTAATTATTTTTATAAAAAGTTATTATAAACAATTTTTAAAATCATGTTACTAAACATTTTTTAATTCTTAAAATTGATTATAAGCATGTGTGTATGCTGCTTATAAACAATCCTAAACACCCTCTTAAGCTTTTAATCAGCTTAGCAAACTATTTATACAAAACATAACAGATCACAAACTAATTAACCCGAGTCTTATTTTAGCTGTAACTAATCCCACGATAAATGGGAGAAAGTTAACTACCTAACTAACTAATTAACTTTACAAAACCATCCTGCTAATACAAAGTAATTAAATTCTATCTTAAAACCATGCCACTGTCTGTGAGTTTTTATGTGTGCAAGATTTTGTCTGACTCTAGCCTTCAACAGCAACTGGGAAGAATGATGCCAAAAGTAACATTGTTGCATGCAATTGGTGTCATGCTCTCTAATAATATGGAAATTTCTTTGAACGGTTAACACGTTTATATACAAGGATGATGTATATATATATATATATATATATATATATATATATATATAGAGTCCGGATCAGGTCCGGACTCCTAGATTTTAACAAAATTCAGACTTTTTTTTTTTTTGCTTTTTTTTTTGAAACAACTAAAATAAAATAAAATTATGGAACTGAAATTTTTTCACAATTCAGTGTTTTGGGCGTGATTTGGATGCCTATACCAAAACATTTCTGTACAGTCTGGGCAGACTGTACATACGGACCCCGTATACGGACTGGTCCTAAAATACAGACCCCGTATTTTATTTTTTTTTGCTTTTTTTTTTTGAAACAACTTAAAAAAAAAAATTATGGAACTGAAATTTTTCCATAATACAGTGTTTTGGGTGTGTTTTTAATACCTATACCAACCAATGTATGTACAGTCTGCCCAGACTGTACAGAAATATTTTGGTATAGCCATCCAAATCACGCCCAAAACACTGTATTATGTAAAAATTCCAATTTCATAATTTTTTTTTGGTTGTTTCAAAAAAAAAGCAAAAAAAAAAAGGTCCGAATTTTAAACATGTCCGAGAGTCCGGACAGGATCCGGCATATATATATATATATATATTATATATATATATATATATATTAGTTCTAATTCATAAACAGTTTTTAGACTAGAATTAATTGATATAAAAAAAGACTATTGAATTAAGTTTTTTGGTTAAAAAAAGAAAAAGAAAAAAGGGCTGCTTCCAAAAATCGAGAGTTTGAGAATCAAAAGAATCCATATGATGATAGAAACGGTTTCTGTCAGCCAAGAAACTTTTTCCGGCCTTCGATTCTCCTTACGAGTACGGGGAACACTATTTTCGCATATATTTTTAATATTTTTATATGATTCTTTCTCACATGAAGGTATGACCCCACTGTATATTTATGTGAAAAAGAATCATGTAAAAATTTCAAAAAATAACCAGTTCCTTACTCGTAAAAGTCTTTACAGTTGGGAGACTACCTAATATATAACTAAAATGAAGTAGCCAGTCGGCATAACATAATTTGATATTAAATTTAAAGGTACTTTGTGGTCCTTTATTTTTATTTTAGTTGAGAAGATTTGAGTTTGATTATTATTATTAGAGAAAAATGTATATTGTGTATTACACAGTAGATTATGACGACGGTTTTTTGGACTATAGCGACGGTTTCACCCGTCGTTATAGCTATTCTGGGTTATAGCGACAGTTTACCGTTGCTATAGCCCAAAAAATCTGTCGCCATAGACTTAGTGTGTAATACACAGCTGTGTAAATACATATAGCCCTTATTATTATTGTTATTATTTGGAGCTAGGAATATTAGTATGTAAAAATGAATCACAATCTATCTCAACAATCTTTTAATAACAATATTTAGTAAATGTCACAATTTATGGATGAGAATACAAGCATTAATTACAAATAAAAAGTAAATAAAATCTCATAATAAAGAAGAAAAAAGTTTCGTAACAAAGAGAAATAACAAGAATCGGACCAGAAATGTGGTGTTTATCATTCTAACCATATGAATATATATATATAATTCTCCCTCATTGCATAGTTAGTAAGAGAATTAACATACTACTAAAACATCAGTAGTGAAATTTTTTTCTCAAACAATAATAAAAGTAATTGATGACATTATTTAAACGTGTTTCTTACCTTTTATTTCTTAAGAATTTGCAATCGCTATTTTCTTTCCGTACCTCAATTATAAAAATATCAAATATAAATATAAATAAAATGTTGGTTCCACTCCATGCGCGAGAGTGATAGATTATTTTCATGTAATTTTTTAAATATTGGTCGACCCTTTTGCAATATAATATATGTATCGGTAATTAGACCTGGCAAACGGGCCGGGCGGGCCGGGCCCGGCCCGGTCGAGAGCGGGCCGGGCCGATGACGGGCCGGGCCAAAACGGCCCGGATTTTGGTGGGCCAAAATTCTTAGGCCCGTGGCCCGGGGTTGGGCGGGCCAGCCCGGCCCGCGGGCTTTTTTTTTTTTTTTTTTTTTTTTTTTTTTTTTTTTTTTTTTTTTTTGCAACAATGATCATCAAAAAGAAACAATAATAATAATAAATATTAAAAATAATTAATAAATCAATAATTAATAATTATAGACTTTTTGAAACAAGACAAATGAAATTAATTAATAGTTAAATTCTATTATGAATTATTAAAAAATGAATTCTATCATTTTATTAACTAGTTTACAAACTTGGTCATTCCTTGCATGGGCACTGTACTGTGCTTGTGTAAAACAAAAAGTAACAAGAAAAAAAATAAAAGCTTGCATTTTCAAAAGGAAAAAAAAAGTATTGGGCTTTGCTAAGAGATTCATTATTAAATAAATAGTATATAGAAAAGAATGCTTGTGTATATCTTTCATGGCATGGGCTATGTTAAACCCCAACTCATTATTATTAATTTATAATATATAAAATAATCTATGGGCCTATAAATATTGTACTGTGCGTGCATGTGTTTCTTTGATAAACAAAACTAGTAATGACTAGTATTACATCACAACATCATTGATGTTTTGAAAACATTGCGACTTTTGTTACTCTTATTACTTTCAAAAGGTTTGAACTCTTATTTATTTAATTACAAGTCTTATGTTCAAGCCTCATAAGCCACAAATATAAATTTTCTGTAAAAAAAAAAAAAAAAAAATATTCGCGGGCCGCGGGCCGGGCCGGGCCACCCGCGGGCCGGGCCAAAACGGGCCGGGCCAAAAACGCCCGCATTTTTCTGGGCTGAATAATTGAAGCCCAACGCCCGGCCCGTGGCGGGCGGGCCGGCCCAGCCCGCGGGCTTGGGCCTCTTTTGCCAGGTCTATCGGTAATTGAGTCCTTTCCAGGGCCATTATTAAGAAAAACAGAATAATTGTCATAAACAGTTGTATATATTTTATTTGTATATATACTGTCAAAATTATATCGTTTTAGTATATTTATTTTTTATTTTTTATTTGGAAGGAGAGAAACTATTTTTTTTAAAAAAAATAATTTTATCAAAATAATATAATTTTAATAGTTTATATATAAATAAAACATACAATTGTGCATGAGTATATTGCTCTAAGAAATAATATTGGTATTATTGAGGACCAAACATTTCCGACCTTGGTATGGATAATAGATAGATAGATATGGATAGGATAGCCACTTAATTTCAGGTTTATAATAATGTTTATCTTGTGAAAAGAATGAATGTGACAATTCACATCAGCCTATACATATATTATGTTTAAAGTTTGTGTCCCTGGCAAGTAGCCGTTTCTTTCATCAACTTTGACTATGATGGGAAACCAACAAAAAATTATAATCAACAAAACTTTATTCTTTGTTAATTTTATTTATTTAATCTATCCGTCCCGTGATAAAAATTTTATTATTTTTTTCGTTTCTTAATATAAATTATTTTATAGAAATATTTTTATTCTTAAATATAAGTCGTTTGAGAATTTCAAGTAAGTATTAATTGCTTAGTTTGTAATATTACCCCAAGTAATAAATATAATTTTGGTTCTCTCACTATTTGTTGTCCAATAAATAACACTCTTTTTTCTCAATACAAGGGCAATATAGACAATTGATAGTATATTTAATGTTTTACAATTATTTTTTTAATACGTGTGCACAACTTTAAAACGACCTATATTAAGGAACGCCGGAGTACTATTTTGGGTAGTTCCATGTTAAATGTCCACTTTTCTTTAATAACCAAACTTTTACACATTTTTTCCAATTATACCCGGAGCATTAAATATCTCATACTTTTCTTATTTTATTTCTCTCTTCATATTTAATAAGTATGGAGAGAGAATATTTTAAATCGAATAGCTAAAAAGTCACTCTCTTACCTACATTGAAAATAATTAATGACATATTATTATGGCAATTTTGTCATTTCATTCCTCTTATTCTTAATATGCGTGAAAAATCCACAAAGACTTTTATCCTGGGATGGAGGGAGTATTAGTTTTTTTATCAAATCGTTCAAAAGACTAAAATAAATTAAAATTGTAATTGATCTGTTATAAATGATGAAGGAATTACAATAAAAGAAAGTGTAAGACCCTAACTTATTATTAATGAAATTGAATTTTTTCTATTTATTATTTTGAAATAGTAAGGGTTGAATTGATTAATGTGGTTAGTTATGGGTAAAAAGCGCAAATATTTCAAATATGCAAGTGGTTATAAAATATTCATTTTTATCAGAGAATATTCGTTTGGTCGTGGAATATTTTTACTGTCGGAGAATATTCGTACAACGGCGCAGCCTTGTGTGGGCCCCATAACGGAAAGCGATTGGATGAAGAAAATGACAAGTATAAGTTGTTTATAAATAACGGCGTGGTTGTTATCATTAATACTGTTGGAATACCCGGTGGTTAAAACAAAGTAGCACACGGTATTGCACCAGTTATTGATTCTTACGTAAGAAGGCACTACTCAATAATTATTACATTAGTTACGGTTTAATATTTTATTTTATTGATTCAATAATTGCTACGTTGATATTTTATATTATTGTTGTTTCAATAATTGTCACTACACATTATTTTCATTATCAAATCAATAATTCATATTATTTGAATAATATTATTAGATAATATTATTTGCAATGTCTAGAAAGTTCTGTCTAAGAAGAGGTTTGGTCACCTAATTGCGCGCCAGTAAGGAGAAATCCTTATTGAAAAGCCCCCTCTTTCCTGAAAACTGTCTGGTTGTCAGTATTGTGATTCTGTAATATTATTTATGAATAATTAATTATTGATTTATATGATAAGGGAAATATTTATTTTATGTGGATATAGATGGAGAAAATTTTTAATGTGACAATTGTTAAAAATTAATATTTTATCTCTTCTGATAAAATAGGTTATTTAAATATATTATTATATTTTAATAATATAATAATGGTGATATTTTACGATGAATGTGGGATATATGAATAAATGAGGATGAAGAGTATTTTTGTTTCAATAAATGTTTAAAACATGTTTTTCATGTTTATGAACCCCATTTCTTGACTGAAATTTGATTATAGTCTGTAAAATCGTCCGTTTGTAGATTTTGGTCAATTTCTGTTTAGAATTTAGAAAAACTTTCGTTTGTAAAGTTGTAGAGAATGAAATTTTCTATGGAAAGGACACGAGGTTCGAATTTTTCTGATAAAAGGGCTATTTATTATGAATTATTGAAATTTTGAAGTTCCGAAATAATTATTTTTCAAAAGTTTTAAATTTGTTTTAAAAGAAAAACGTTTTTGATATGTTTGATGTGCCCCATTTGTTGTTGAAATGGCTGAATTCAGATCTCTAAATGTGGGCGTAAGAATAAAAATAAATAATATTAATATTTTATTAAATTTTCTGCTTTGGTGTTTTAAACATTTTTCTATAAATAGGGTGCTTAGGTTAGAATTGAAAATCACACCAGAAACTGAAGTTTTCTCTCTCTATATTATCGAGTATATACTTGTGAGTATTTTGATACTTTGAGTGTTGTTATACGGTACAAGTTCCCTTCAGCACTATATCCGGTATTCCAGCTAGAAGTATAATCTTTTCAAGGTAAGAGATGTTATATTTTTTTTAAAATGATATTATTTTTTCTAATATCATTATGGCGGATTATTGGTAAGATTTTTCTTGTGAAATTCTTGTCTTTTAGTGTCGGAGTTACTATTCACATATACGGCACTATTCACGTATACGGCACTATTCACAGAAAAATTAAATTTTAGTTTTTTGTCCAAAATATCTATTATGGATACTAGCTTTGATTGTATCTATGTTTTGATCATTCTTGAATTTTACTTCACTATAGTTATTTATGAAGTATTTTTGAACTCGGATTGTTTAAAGTACGAATCCTTAATATTTATTCTTTTGTTTCACTGGATTCATTTTCTTTAAAATATTTTTCAACATCTTCAATCCTAAAAGATTATATTACTGAATGAATATCTTTGGCCTGTAGTGCAAAGATAGTTGATTTTCTTATGAATATCTTTGGCTCGTAGTGCAAAGATGTACAGGTGTTGAGATGAACATGACCAACTGATGAATATCTTTGGCCTGTAGTGCAAAGATTAATATTTGATTCAAGATGAATATTGATTGATGTTACAGGGATAAAATATTGATGATGGACTTTTAAATTCATAGTTTAATTTCATTCTCTACGTAACTCATCTATGAATTATTATTTCCGCTGCGAATATTGATCTGAAACTTGTTGTTTATTATATTATATCAGATTTTTCCCTGTTGAAGACTAACGATAATTTGTTCTATATTATCTTAGTCATAATTTTCTTTACTGGGCTAGTTGAGCTCACCCTTTTCTTTTTTGTTCCATTTTTCTTCTCAAGAGGCGAGAATGTAACGAGTACTAATCCGGGTGTGGAATGATGGTTCTAGAAGTTGTTTTAGTAGTACTCACCATTTTTATAAAATAATGTAACAATAATTGTAATGAGGACTTAGTTGGGTATGGATATTGTCTAGATGACAATATTTATATTTAAACTTACAGTTTATATGTTGTATTAATAAAGTTGTAGTTGTTTCTGTATCATGTTATTGACAACTCAAAATGGGTGATGTATACCTATTTTGGGGGCGTCACAGTTGGTATCAGAGCTTAGGGATATGATCTCTGGCTGAGATCGAGAATAGAACTAGGAGGGGAGAGACGAGTAAAACCTTCGCTAGTGTGTCTTACCTAAGCTTATTTATTGGTTGGTCAGTATATATGGATATTATGTGATATGTTAATTTCTTTAATTATCCCTATATACTGACCAACCAACAAATATGTTTAGGTAAGACACACTAGCGAAGGTTTTACTCGTCTCTCCCCTCATAGTTCTATTCCTCAATCTCCGCCAGATATCATATTTCTAAGCTCTGTTACCAACTGTGACGCTCCCAAAATAGGTATACATCACCCATTTTGAGTTGTCAATAACATGGTACAGAAACAACTATAACTTTATTAATACAACATATAAACTGTAAGTTTAAATACAAATATTCTCATCTAGACAATATCCATACCCAACTAAGTCTTCATTATAATTATTTGTACATTATTTTATAAAAATGGTGAGGACTACTAAAACAACTTCTAGAACCATCATTCCACACCCGATTAGTACTCGCTACATTCTCGCCTCTTGAGAAGAAAAATGGAATAAAAAGGAAAAAGGTGAGCTCAACTAGCCCAGTAAAGAATATTATGACTAAGATAATATAGAACAAATTATCGTCAGTCTTCAACAGGGAAAATCTGATAGAATATAATAAACAACAAGTTTCAGATCAATATTCGCAGCGAAAATAATAATTCATAGATGAGTTACGTTGAGAATGAAATTAAACTATGAATTTAAAAGTCTATCATCAATATTTTATCCCTGTAACATCAATCAATATTCATCTTCAATTAAATATTCATCTTTGCACTACAGGCCAAAGATATTCATCAGTTGGTCATGTTCATCTCAACACCTGTACATCTTTGCACTACGAGCCAAAGATATTCATAAGAAAATCAACCATATTTGCACTACAGGCCAAAGATATTCAGTAATATCATCTTTTAGGACTGAGGATGATGAAAAGTATTTTAAAGAAAACGAATCCAGTGAAATAAAAGAACAAATATTAAGGATTTGTACTTTAAACAATCCGAGTTCAAAAATCTTTCATAATAACTATAGTGAAGTAAAATTCAAGAATGATCAAAACATGGATACAATCAAAGCTAGTTTCCATTATAGATATTTTGGACGAAAAACTAAAATTTAATTTTTCTGTGAATAGTGCCGTATACGTGAATAGTAACTCCGACACTAAAAGACAAGAATTTCACAAGAAAAATCTTACCAATAATCCGACATAATGATATTAGAAGAAATAATATCATTTTTAAAAAATATAACATCCCTTACTTTGAAAAGATAGTACTTCTACCTGGAATATCGGATATAGTGCTGAAGGGAACTTGCACTGTATAGCAACACTCAAAGTATCAAAATACTCACAAGTATACACTCGATAATATAGAGAGAGAAAACTTCAGTTTCTGGTGTGATTTTCAATTCTAACCTAAGCACCCTATTTATAGAAAAATGCTTAGAACACCAAAGTAGAAAATTTAATAAAATATTAATATTATTTATTTTATTCCTACGCCCACATTAAGAGATCTGAATTCAGCCATTTAAACAACCAATGGGGCACATCAAACATATCAAAAAAAATTTTCTTTTAAAACAAATTTAAAACTTTTAAAAAATAATTATTTCGGAACTTCAGAACTTCAATAATTCATAATAAATAGCCCTTTTATCAGAAAAATTTGAACCTCATGTCCACTCATAGGAAATTCCATTCTCTACAACTTTGTAGAAGAAAGTTTTTCCAAATTCCAAACAAAAATTGACCGAAATCCACAAACGGATGATTTTACAGGCTATAATCAAATTTCAGTCAAGAAATGGGGTACATAAAAAATATGTTTTAAACATTTATTGAAACAAAAATACTCTTCCTCCTCATTTATTCATATATCCCACATTCATTGTAAAATATCACCATTATTATATTATTAAAATATAATAATATATTTAAATGAATTATTTTTTCAGAAGAGATAAAATATCAATTTTCAACAATTGTCACATTAAAAATTTTCTCCATCTATATCCACATAAAATAAATATTTCCCTTATCATATAAATCAATAATTAATTATTCACAAATAATATTACAGAATCACAATACTGACAACTAGGTAGTTCCCAGGAAAGAGGGGGCTTTCCAATAAGGATTTCTCCTTACTGGAGCGCAATTAGGTGACCAAACCTCTCCTTAGACAAAACTTTCTAGACATTGCCAATAATGTTATCTAATAATATTATTCAAATAATATGAATTATTGATTTGATAATGAAAATACTGTGTAGTGATAATTATTGAAATAACAATAATATAAAATATCAACATAGCAATTATTGAATCAATAAAATAAAATCTTAAACAGTAACTACTGTAACAATTATTGAGTAGTGTCTTCTTACCTAAGAATCAATAACTGGTGTGCTACTGTATTTTAACCACCGGGTATTCCAACTGTATTAACGATAATAACTATGTCGTTATTTATAAACAACTTATACTTGTCGTTTTCTTCATCCAATCGCTTTACGTTATGGGGCCCACACAAGGCTGCGCCGTCGTACGAATATTCCCCGACAGTAAATATATTCCACGACCAAACGAATATTCTCCGATAAAAATAAATATTTTATAACCACTTGCATATTTGAAATATTTACGCTTTTTACCCATAACTAACCACATTAATCAAATCAACCCTTACTATTTTCAAAATAATAAATAGAGGAAATTCAATTTCAATAATAATAAGTTGGGGTCTTACATTTGTCTTTACCTTGTATTTAGACTATGAATTAATTTTTTTTGCCGCCTCCAAGTTTAACTTTTCCATTAATCTGTCCTCTTAAATTTAGGAAGTTGTTAAATTCACAACAGAAAATGTTATTTCCACAACAAAAGTATCGCTATACATCTACAGCGACACTTTTATTTGTGGAGTTAACAAAAAGTATTGTGAATTTAACAATTCCCTAAATTTATTTACTTACATATTTGTCAGTACCACTATACCTAAAAAAATCTAGCAAAAGCAGCTGCCTATGTTTCCCCCTTAATGGATCTGCCCCTGACACTAATTGTTCGCCTATTCACCATTTGTGAAGATCGATCACCCCAAACACTGTCACTGATTTGAGTCAGATCTTGCAATACATCCATCTCCAATCATTTTTTGTGAACAATCTTAAGTTTCCTCGGAATGAAAGAATGACTAGAGAACGAAAAAACTCGAGAATTCATGATACAAACAAGCGATCATCTTGTTCCAAGGCCTAAAGAAAGATCTGCATAAAACATATATTCTTTCAATATATTTTACTTCAATTGTATATTTTTCTCCTAATTTGGATCTTGTTGAAATATATACATGATTGGAAATGGAGTATAGATAGAGAAAAGAGTTGCAGAAAGAAGGAAGGAGGCGGTGCATTTGGCTATTATGTTAAATGGGGATAAAATGGGTACAAACTGATGAGTTTTGTTAGGGAGTAGGGCCTACTTGCTAAAATATTAATTAGAGTTGTGAAAATATCAATTTCCTAAAAGAATTGAAATAGTAATTTTTTTCAAACAAAATAATTAACAGATATTTAGGAAAAAAAGGTTAATCGTAATAACAGTGCTCGTGGACACAATATAATGTTCTGAAATATAACCATATCCCCAAAATAGTAATATTATACGTAAATTTGGACAGTTTTTTAGCACTGGTATCGGAAGAACAAGTTTTATGATAACGTCACATCCAAATATGAACAATCTATATTCAATGTCATGCACCCGAAAAAAGTCTAACGAATGCAAAAGATCTCCTAAACGGATAAAGTAAAATCTCTCAAATGGAGAAAGAAAAATCTACCAAATGATAAAAAGAAAAATCTCCCAACAGATGATGATAAAATCCCTTAACAAAAGAAAAAGAAAAATCATTCATCTCACGAAGAAAATTAGTCCCACAAATTGATGTGAATTCCATACTAGACCTTAAGTAATAGTCATACATCGGTTGCAAATGCAACTTGGTGTGAGTTGATATAGGCCTTAGCCTCTACTCCAGTGTAGGTAGCTTTTGAAGGTGTAACAAAGAGGTTAAGGTTTGTATCATTGGTGCGCTTTTATTGAGACATTTTTAAGGTGGTTGTATTGATGCGAACTTCATACTAGACCATAAGAAATAGTCCACATCGATTGCAAATGCAACTTGATGTGAGTTGATATAGATCTTAACATCTTCTCTTGGATAGTTAGTTTTTTTTCAAGGTGAGACAAAAAAGTTAAAATTTGTATCACAAAAAGAGAAAATAAACTCCACAAAAAGAGAGAATAATGTGTTAAATTCAGAATAATGAAATCTAAATTTGTATCACAAAAAGAGAAAAACAAACTCCACAAAAACAAAACTCCACAAAAAGAAAGGAGTCATCCTCTCCAGATTTAAGGATTGCACAAAAAGGAAGGAGATGGAGGCTAGAGTTCATTAGTTTATTAATTCAAAATCCTAATTTACAAATTTACCAAACTGCTCAATTGATATTGAGCACCATCATCTTGAGATGATCTATATTTATGTTAATTGAATTAAATTTTGAGATGATCTATTTTGAAAAGTAGTATTTATTATTTCTATAAAATTATATTCACATAAATGTACGTCCCATTTATTATTTATGTAATTGAAAACTTGTGAAATATTTTTTTATCAATTACTTCAAAAGACTAAAATATATTAAAACTGTAATCTGTTACAAAAGATAAAAGGATTACAAAAAACAAACTTAAAGAGTATTTTTTTCAAATAAAATAACAGATAATCAGGAAAAGGACTAATTTTAGCAACAATGTTAATAGACACCAAATGAAATACAGTCATATTCCCAAAAAATATAGAATACGCATATCTGAATCGTTCTTCAGCGTGATAAAGGAAGAACAAGCTGTAATAGAAGCGCTACATTCAAATTTGAATAATCCGTCTTCAACAATTTATGCAATGGAAAAAATATCACGAACAAAAAAATCTCCCAAGTGGAGAAAATAAAATCTCCCAAATGGAGAAAACAAAAGCTCCCAATAGATGATAATGAAATCTCCTCACAAAAGAGAAAGAAATCAATAATCACATATAAAAAACAAATCTCACATGAAAAAACAAAACTCCATAAAAAGAGAGAATAATTTATTAAATTAAAATAATAGAGATTTAGAAGAGGGCACTATAAAAAAAAGTCCGTGTTCAGATTTAAGATGGAGATTGAGAGAGTGTTTGTTTAGAGCTGAATGGAGCTGAATGATTGAATCGATCAGCGCGTTTGTTTTGGTCTGAATGGCTGATTCGGTAAGATGAACAGGCTGAATGGTTAAGTCAGATTTTTTAGCTGAATGGCTGAATGAGCAGTTGAATGAAGTAAAAAAATTAAAAAAATAAAAAATTAAAAAATATTAACTATTATATTAAGTAATATTAAATAAATTTACAACAATTTTAAATTTTTTTAGAGGGATAAAATAATAAAGTTTTGTCATTCAGATGTTTCAGACATGTCAATTATCAAACAATTTTTTTCATTCAGATTCAGATTCAACTCAATTCAGATTCAGATTCAGCTCATTCAGATTCAAATTCAAATTTATTTAGTTTTTATCAAACACCCCTAAGATTCTTGAGAAATAGGAGATTATGGGGTAAATTGACCCCACTATTTTTTTTGATAACATGGAAATTTTTTGGTCTTATATACAAATTTTTGTTCATTTGTTAGAAATGAATTAATTGGAAGAAAGTAACCACCAAAATAAATGGTGGAAACTTAAGCCATTAAATTGCTTTAATGCAACTTAAGTTATTGCAATGTAAATGTTAGTTAGGTGTTATATATATTTTGTATAGAAAGAGCCGCAGAGGTAAGTTTTGGACAGAGACACCACATCCAAGAAATTGATTTGATATCAAAAGAATTGTGGATGACCACTTGAATGCAAGAGATTATTAATATGTCTATTCTGTTCTCTTCTTAATTTACTTTATCTATCATTACACAACACGTTATCAGCACGAAGTTTTACAGAATTTTGGAAAGGAAATTATCTCAACTCACTGTAAGTATCATTTTTTTAAAATTAAATTTAATCATATATATATATAGTATTGTTTTAGTAAAATTAAATATGCTAAAACATAGTGTGTGTATATATAAGAATAACTTTGGCAGGTTTATGTAACATGACCAAGTATGTCCCATATCAATATTTTCATCAATAATAAACATTAAAAATTACAGGCATATATACACATCATATATGTATATATATATATATATATATATATATATATATATATATATATATATATATATATATATATATATATATGTTACTACTATATATAATAGTATGTGTTATGCAGTAGGCTACACATCACCTGACCTAAATATTATATATACCATCATTTTTAGATATGTTTAATTATTACTAACTAGTAGTATTTCATATTATTGCATGTGTTTTTTTTAGATGAAAAATCTTACAAAACTTGAATTTGCTACCCTTGATATCTCGGGTAAGAATTACATGTCATGGACCCTTGATGCTGAGATTCACCTAGAGGCAAAGAATCTTGGAGATACAATTAAGGTTGGCAATCACGCATCCCTGCATGATTGTGCAAAATCAATGATTTTTATTCGCCATCATCTCCATGAAGAATTATAATCTAAGTATCTTACTGTGAAAGATCCGCTTGTCTTGTGGAATGATTTAAAAGAGAGATATGAGAATCAAAAATCTATAATTCTTCCAAAAACTCGTTATAATTGGTTGCACCCGAGGTTGCAAGATTTTAAAAGTGTGAGTGAGTACAATTATCCACTTTTTAAAATAATCTCACTATCAAAATTATGTGGGGAGAAAATCACTGATGAATATATGTTAGAGAAAATATTTACTACATTTCATGCCTCGAATATGCTCCTGCAGCAGCAATATCGAGAGCGTAAGTTCATAAAATATTCTGAACTAATATCATGTCTTCTAGTGGCTGAACAAAATAATGAGCTTTTGCTGAAAAACCACCAATCTCGCCCGACCGGTTTTAATCCATTCCCTGAAGCGAATGGAACCTCATTTGATAAACATAAAGAAAATTATGTTCATGGTCGTGGTCGTGGTTGTGGGCGTGGGCGTGGCAGTTATCGTTGGCGTGGAAGGAATAATCAATATAAAGAGGATCATACTCATAATTCTTCAAAAGGGAATAACACACCTTACCATCAGAAGAATAAAAATGGCAAGGGTTTACAAAATAAACCTTCAAATGGCCATGAAAATAAGTGTTATAAGTGTGGAATGGAAGGTCATTGGTCACGTACCTATCGTACTTCTAAACATTTGGTAGAATTGTACCAAGCCTCCATAAAAGAAAAGGGAAAAGGAATTGAAACAAACTTTATTGATCATAATGATGTTGAGGATCCCATGAATTATCTTGATCTTCAAAATGGAGTGGATATGACTTATCTTGATGCCACTGATTTCTTTGAGAATGTTGATGGAAAATTTGACAATTTGATTGGTGATGAAAATGTTCATACCAATTAATTATTTTCTTTTACTGCATCTTAATAAGTATGATTGGTGATGGAAATGTCCAAACCAATTAATTATTTTTATTTTATTATATTATGGAAAGGTAATAAGTATTTTTATAAAGTTTAATTTATGTTTTGTATATATGAAGATGCATGAGTTCAAATGGTAAAATCAATTCCAAGATGACTATGGAAGATTTTTGTTTAACGGACAGTGCAACAACTCATACGATACTCAAAGATAAAAAAATATTTTTAAATTTTAAAATTATGCAAAGCCAATGTCAATACCATATTAGGTGCATCGAACTTGATTGAAGGTTCTGGAAGAGCGATTATAATGTTGCCAAAGGGAACACAATTTTGTATTGATGATGCTTTGTATTCTTCTAAATCAAGAAGAAATTTACTCAGCTTTAAAGATATACGTTATAATGGTTATCATATTGAAACCAATAACGAAGGTAGTGAAGAATTTCTTTATATTACTTCAATTGTATCGGGCCAGAAGCTCATACTAGAAAAATTGCCTATTTTCTCTTCTGGGTTATATTATATTACAATGAGAATAATTGAAACAAATGTTGCAATACACCAGAAGTGTTCTAACCCAAAGGTTTTTATGCTTTGGCATGATCGTCTTGGTCATCCAGGATCTATAATGATGCGTCGAATTATTGATAACTCCTACGGACATCCCTTAAAGAACCAGAAGATTTCTTTTAACTAATGATTATTCATGTAGTGCATGTTCTCAAGGTAAATTAATTATCAAACCATCACATTCAAATATTATTGTTGAGTGCCCATCTTTCTTAGAAAGAATTCAGGGCGATATATGTGGACCAATGCACCCACCTTGTGGTCCATTCAAGTATTTTATGGTTTTAATTGATGCATCAACTAGATGGTCACATGTATGTTTACTGTCTACTAGAAATGTTGCATTTGCTAGACTTCTTGCTCAAATAATTAGGTTGAGAGCACAATTTCCTGATTATCCAATTAGGAAAATTCGTTTAGATAATGCTGGTGAATTCACATCCCAAGCTTTTGATGATTATTACATGTCAATTAGAATTGATGTTGAACATCCTGTTGCTCATACACATACTCAAAATGGTTTAGCTGAATCTCTTATCAAGAGACTTCAAATTATTGCTCGACCTTTGCTTATGAAATCAAAATTACCAGTTTCTGCTTGGGGTCATGCTATTTTACATGCTGCATCATTAGTTCGCATTAGGCCAACTGCTTATCATAAATTCTCACCATTGTAACTTGTGCTTGGCAAATAACCAAATATTTTTCACTTTCGCACATTTGGTTGTGCTGTATATGTACCTATTGCACCCCCACAATGCACAAAGATGGGTCTTCAACGTAGACTTGAAATTTATGCGGGTTTTGATTCCCCATATATCATTAGATATCTTGAACCTCTAACTGGTGATGTTTTTAAGGAACGTTTTGAGGATTGTCATTTTAATGAAACAATTTTCCCACAATTAGGGGGAGAAAAATTGTTGCCTGAAGCACGATGTGAGATTACTTGGAATGTTTCGATGTTATCTCATCTTGATCCTCGTACAAATCAATGTGAACTAGAAGTTCAAAGGATTATTCATTTGCAAGGAATTGCAAATCAATTACCAGATATATTCACCGATAATAAGAAAATAGTGAAATCTCACATTGCAGCTGCTAATACTCCAGCATGGATTGAAGTCCCTGTAGGACAATCAGTTAATACAACAGCAAATGAATCAAAGCCACACCTGAAGCGTAGAAGACCAATCGGTGTTAAAGATAAAATTCCCCGAAAGAGAAAAGTACAAAAAAAATAAGTTGCAGACTATAAAGAGGTTATACCCATTAAACAAACCACAAAGATAATTGGTCAATCCAAAACTTATGAACAAAAATCTCCTAAAAATAAAACTCTTGAAGAGTTATCTCTTGAAACAGATGAGTTATCTCCCGAAGAGGATCAGACACATGAAAATAATGAGATCTCAATACATTATGCACATACAGGATAAGTATTGGATAGAAATAAAATTGTTGTCGATAATATATTTTCATACAAAGTGGCTCTCGATATCACCAGAAGTGATGATCATGAATATGAACCACAAACTGTTGATGAATGTTAAAGAAGAAATGATTGATCAAAGTGGAAAGAGGCAATTCAAGCAGAATTAAATTCACAATGTAAACGTGAAGTGTTTGGACCTGTAGTCTGAACACCTAAAGGTGTAATTCCTGTTGGATATAAATGGGTATTCGTACGTAAACGAAATGAGAAAAATGAAATTACAAGGTATAAAGCGCGACTTGTAGCACAAGGTTTCTCGCAGAGACCCGATATTGATTATGAAGAAACATATGTTCCTGTAATGGATGCAATTACATTCAGATTTTTAGTTAGCTTGGTAGCAAAAGAAAATTTGGATATGCGATTAATGGATGTTGTTACAGCATATCTGTATGGATCATTAGATAATAATATCTACATAAAAATCCCTGAAGGATATAAAATGCCTGAAGCATATAATTATACATCCCAAAGTATGTATTCTATCAAGCTACAAAGATCCTTATATAGGTTAAAACTAATTCGGACGCATGTGGTATAATCGCCTCAGTGAATATCTTTTGAAAGAAGGATTTAAAAATAATCTAATTTGTCCATGTGTTTTTATCAAGAAATCAGAATTCGAATTTGCTATTATTACAGTATATGTTGATGATCTAAATCTTATAGGGACTCCTAGAACAGTTAACAAAAACAACAAGTTATTTAAAAAATGAATTTGAGATGAAGGATCTTGGTAAGATAAACTTTTGTCTTGGCCTGCAAATTGAACATCTTCCGAATGGAATTCTTGTTCATCAATTAACATACACAGAAAAATGTTTTGAAGCAATTTTACATGGATAAGGCTCATCCTTTGAGCACTCCAATGGTGAGTCGGTCACTTGATGTTAAAAAAGATCCGTTTCGACCACAAGAAAATGATGAAGAAACTCTTGGTCCTGAAGTACCATATCTTAGTGCAATTGGTGCTTTGATGTATCTTGCAAATTTCACATGACCTGATATAGCATTTGCAGTTAACTTACTGGCAAGGTATAGTTCTGCACCAACTCGAAGACATTGGAATGGAATTAAGCATATTTTTCGATATCTTCGTGAGACTACTGATTTTGAATTATTTTATCCAAATGGATCAAAATCACAGTTAGTTAGATATGCTGATGCATGTTACCTTTCTGATCCACACAAAGGCCGATCACAAACAGGATATTTATTTACTTATGGAAATACTGCTATTTCATAGAGATCTGTTAAGCAAACAATTTCTTCTACTTCCTCAAATCATGCAGAGATTATTGCAATTCATGAAGCGAGTCGTGAATGTGTTTGGTTAAGATCGGTAATTCAACATATTCGTGAGAACTATGGATTATCATTAATCATAAATAGTCCAACAATATTATATGAGGATAATGCCGTTTGTATCACTCAAATTAGGGGAGGCTATATCAAAGGTGATAGAACCAAGCATATTACACCAAAATTCTTTTATACACATGAGCTCCAGAAGAGTGGTGATATTGATGTAAAGCAGATACGATCATGTGATAATTTGGCTAATATGTTCACTAAGCCATTACCAATTGCGACTTTTAAAAAGATGAGGCACAATATTGGCATGCTTCAACTTAAGGATATTTTTACCATGAACAGTGGTACTCATGAGGGGGAGTAAATTTTCTGAAGGATATGTGCTGATTGTACTCTTTTTCCTTCGCTAAGGTTTTTTCCCATTGAGTTTTCCTTTCCACGGTTTTAATGAGGCAATCCTATGGCACTAGAAGTTAAACAAGAATATTGTACTCTTTTCCATAGCCAAATTTTTTCCCACAGGGTTTTTCTTTGGTAAGGTTTTTAACGAGACATATTCTTAAGAAGTGGTCATCCAAGGGGGAGTGTTAGAAATGAATTAATTGAAAGAAAGTAACCACCAAAATAAATGGTGGAAACTTAAGCCATTAAATTGCTTTAATGCAACTTAAGTTATTGAAATGTAAATGTTAGTTGGTGTTATATATATTTTGTATAGAAAGAGCCGCAGAGGTAAGTTTTGGACAGAGACATCACATCTAAGAAATTAATTTGATATCAAAAGAATTATGGATGACCACTTGAATGCAAGAGATTATTAATATATCTATTTTGTTCTCTTCTTAATTTACTTTATCTATCATTACACAACATTCTTCTCTTTTTCTTTTTTCTTTTTTTGAATGCGGTAGCATAGTATTGACTCTTCATTCAATGTCCCTAAAAAATGGAAAAAGGAAAGTGTAGTCTTTATTAAATGCTATTTTTAAACTTTGAAGTGCCGGATCCTATTAAAATGAGAGTCTCAATTTGAAATTTGACCCTTTTTTGTTACATATATTTAATGTGATCGACAATTGGTTAAAAAAATAAAGTTCAAAAATATAAATGAATTTCACTTTGGCTCAGAGATAGTAGTACTACTATTTAATAATTTGAACGAACAAAAATAACGAAAAGACAAAGAAAAAGAGAGACATGGAAATAAAAAAATAATTTACGAATATTTAAGTCGATTTTTTGGTTGTCAGTTAGTTAGATAAATATTAATGGTAATTTTTTTGGAGAGATTGTAATAAGTGAGGTCCTGTTATAAATTTGTCTAATTCCATATTAGTACTTGCAATTATAATTCGGCACAAATTTATCGTAATACATAACATGACTTTATTAAAATATATACTCAATCCGTCCCAAAATAAACGTCCTCATTAGTTTCGACACACTGATTAATAATATATATATATTTTTACCTAAATTGTCATTTTGAATTACTTACTAATTGAAGTACTTCTCCATTTTTTTTACGAAATATTACTTCTTCACATGTGAAATAATTTTCTAGATCATTCATTTTGTTATTCACACATTCTTAATAAGTACTAAAAGTTAAAATGAATAGAGAAAAAGAGTATAGAACCATTAAGTAGAAGACATGTTATTATACTGGTAATATGAAAGAGAAAGTGGTAAAATAGTTCATTAGTTCCCAATGTAAATATTTTCTCATTTCTTTAATTTTCAACAAAAGATAAGTAAAAAGATTATGAGAGTATAAGTGAAAAAATAGGATAAAAATGATTATAAATATAAAAATAAGATATTTATTGTAAAATATTGTAAAAAATAAATTAGTACATTTAGTACGGGAGGGAGTAATTCGTTCATCATGATTTTATTCCATATAAAAGTGAAAACATCATCAAAAGCATCCTAGATTGGTTGTGAATGTGATGTGATGTGATGTGATGTGATGATGCTTCCACTTATAACTAGAAATACCATTTCAAAAATCGTAATGATCTAAAAATCATTTTGTTAATTCTAAGTTGACTTTACTGCAAATTTAAATATATGTATTAGATTCTAATAACCAACACAAGGATTACATAGACTTGAGAGGTTTCAATGAATAATTAACACTTTAACACTAATTGTGTTTATAAGTTTTTATTTGAGGGGAAAGAAAAAGGAGGGAAGGGAAAAAAAATATTAAAATTCCTCCGAATTCAATGTTTGTGCGTTTTTTTACGGAGCATAGGAATGAGTGTAGAGGTAAAATTAACTCAATTCTTAGCTCAAAAGTGGAAGGATTCGAAGGGATAGGAAAGTGAGATATTTTACATTATAAAAAATAATTTTATAAAATAAATAATATAACAATTTTGTCCTCACTATTATAACTTTATTTCAACTAATTTAAGTTGATTTATATGCAAAAAAAAAGCACTATGAAAAATAGCATAAGATCTCGAGTAAAAAATTTCAACCAATGACAGTAGCATAAAAATACAACTTTTCTGAGAAAATAAGATGTATCAAAAATTTGGTGGTGAATGGAACCTTTTGCTCCTTGGAGCATCCCAAGACATCAAATATCTTGGTAATCTGATTTAACCACGTCTTCGCCTTAAGTGGTTCTGACTTTCCCAAAAACTCCAGTGGTCTCAGCTCCTTGAATTGCTTAGCGGTGACCGACCGTGAGTTGTCATTATTTTTACCTGTATTATGAACAGGAGCCGCCTTCGCCTGATGTTGCATGAATTCTAAAAAGCTCCTAAACGTACCTTCGTTCGTCAATTGATCAGTGTTGTTGTTTACAGGAGGATTATCGCAATCCTGTTAGACATTGTCCTGATTATTGATCTGTGAAGACTCAACGGTCTCCTGTGCTCTGACCGACCAATTAAATACCAAATAAACTTAGGTAGGTCATACTAGCGAAGGAATTCCCCGTCTCTCCCCTCCTAGTTCTTGTCTCACATCTCAGTCAGGGATCATATCTCTAAGCTTTAATACCAACTGTGACGCCCCCAAAATAGGTATACATCACCAATTCTGAATCGCCAGATACATGGTACTGAATACAAATACAAACTAATTATACAACAGTCGTGTAAAATACGACAAAATATATGTTGTGAGTTTTAATACAAATATTATCATCTAGACAATATTCACACTCAGAATAAGTCATCATTACATTTATTGTCACACTATTTAACAGAATAGTGAAGACTACTAATACTATCATCTGGACCGTCACAAGTTCCCCGACTAGTCCCGGATACGTTCTCATTTCTTGAAGAGAACGGTGAAAAAAAGGGTGAGTTTAACTAGCCCAGTAAAAATATTATGACTAAGATAATGCAGAATAAATTATCGTTAGCCTTCAACAGTGTTAAACTGATACAATATAACAAACATCAAGTTTAACTGCAACGGAACAAGTAATCCATTAGAAGAGTCAAGTAGAGAATAAAATCTACCATCTTCTATGATTTAAAAAGTTTTTAATAACTTTTATCGCTGAGACACATTTCAATAAATAATTCACGTCATCAAATCATCCATGCACTACAGGCCAAAGACATTTTTTTTAGTATCACAACCACAAATTATCCATAAACTACGGGATAAAGATAATCGTGTTTTCATCAACAGTCCTGATCATGCCATAAAATAATTCATCTTTGCACCCTTGGCCGAAGAGAATTCATAGCCATAATCATATCAAAAACTGTCCATCAATGCACTACGGGCCAATGAGGATTTTTTCCACATCATTTGTAACATTTATGGTCATGATTATACCGAATAATCCCTAGTCATAATCATACCAAGTCCATTTATGCACTACATGCCATAGATGACTTTTAACATAATATAAACATGAGGATGATGACAATGATATAAGAATTCAATAAAACAAGTTCAAGAATTAATTTATCCAGGAACCAATAACGTCCAAATTGTCAACATGATACTTCTTTGTAGAGTAAAATTCAAGAATACTCAGAAGAATATTTCTATGAAAAGATACTGGATGAAGCGTAAATATCAAGGATATTCTACTAATTTCATGGAGTATAGAAGTCAAAGCTTTAACCAACTGAGTATAAGAGAATATAAGAAACTGCAAATAGATTTTCGTCCGCCATGCGGTAATCCACTTAGACAGATCATTTCCACAATTTAATAAGGAATGAATACAAAGGATCATTCACCATGTATGTGATAATCCACATAGACAGGTTATTCCAACAGAATAATAAAGAATGGAATAACATAAGAAATCACCATGCATGCGATAGATCGCACCGACAGGTTATTCTCAACAGAAAAATAAATAATGGAAACAGGTCATGCGTAACGCATAGACAGGATATTTCGATAGAATAATAAAGAATGGAACCAGGTCATGCGTAAATGCATAGACAGTATATTCCAACAGAATAATAAATAATGGAACCAAGTCAGGCGTAGTACGCACCAACAGGATATTCCGACAGAATAATAAAGAACGGAATAATAGAAGAATTTCACCATGTATGCGGTACTTCGCATAAACAGGTTATTCCAATATAATATAATGAATGGAATAACAGAAGAATTTCACCAAGTATGCGATACTTCGCATAGACAGGTTATTCCAACATAATAGTAAATAATGGAATAACAGAAGTTCTCTTCATGAATACAAAAGAAATAATACCCTTACCTCTGAAAGAAGATTATTCCGACTGGTGGGGCGAGGATATACTCGAAAAAAACTTGCACTACGCTCAAAGCTTTTTAAAACTCTAAAGAAATACGCTCAAGATTATAAAAGAAGATTTCTCTCTATAGTTTCTGTCTTTAGAGTTCCAGTGAATTCGTAAGAAATAATGAAGGAATGAGCTTCTATTTATAGGATAATGGACTGCATAGTAACTAATTCATGAACGGTTCAGATTGATTTACTTTTAAACGAACGGTCCAGATTGATTTAATAAAATATTCTAATAAAACAAAATCTTTTAAATAAATAAAACGAATAACTTTATAAAAGTATTCTATTTTATATAAAAAGATTTTATTATGCAAAACACTATATAGGCACTATGCAACACTATGCATAATAAAATATAATATATTCTAATTATTGTCTAATAAAATAAATAACTTTATAAAAGTATTCTATTTTATATAAAAAGATTTCACTATGCAAAATATTATGCATAATAGAATATTATATATTCTATTTATAGTCTAATAAATGAATAACTTTATAAAAGTATTCTGTTTTATCTAAAAAGTTTTTCTGTTTTATTACATTAATAATACTAATAAAACAAAACTGAGTGACTTCTCACGTAAGCATTAATAATTCATACCGTGTGCTACTATGCCACCACGCGTATTACTGTGCTTTTACTATCGAGTAGTTCAACAGTTTTAACGGTAAAATTTCCGTCGTTATTCTCATAAAAATATTTTTGTCATTTTCTTAATCCGACAATAATTCCGTTGTGGAGTCCACCAATGATTGTATCATCGTACGGATATTCTCCGACAAAAAGAATATTCCCCGACCAATCGAATATTATATAACAACTTGAATACATTACAAAATTTATAAATACTACCCACAACTATAACATTATATCAAATTCACACCATAATATTCAAAAAAATTATTTCGAGAAAAGTAAATATTTATTCATAAAATCTGGGGTCTCACAACTCATGAATAGTATTCCGGCTTGAAAAGATCAATAATTATCAAGAAAGCTCAGAATAATATTTTCATAAAAAGATACTGGATGAAGCGCAAATATCAAGGATATTCTACTAATTTCACAAAGTATAAGAACAATACTTTAATAGAATGGGGGTATAATCAAGAATATGAGATGAAATAATATTACTCACATACTACATAATATAGAAGAAATATTATTCCTTATGAACACTGAATAAAAATAATATCCCTTACCTCAGAAGAATACTGTATACTGGAAATAGTGAGATAACAAACATCTCTTCTTCTTTCTCTCTATAGCTTCTCTCTCTGTAATTACTCTTGTGAGTCTTAGTAAATTGGTGAGAATAAAAGAAGAATGAGCTTCTATTTATAGGAAAATATAGTTTCGATAATTGCACATTTTGGGGCTCGAAAATATTACAGTATAATACCTTCATCTTTTCCTTCATTTTTAATTTAGTCCTGCAAGTATTATCAAACTTGCATCACCTCCCCTAATAGTACATCATGTGAATCAATAATATATTCATTTAAATCAATAGTTCTATACATGTGAAAAAAAATAGTTACAGTATAGTACATTCATCTATACCTCTATTTTTAATTTAGTCATGAAAGTATTATTAATCTTGCACCACCTCTCCTAATAGTACATTCAAGTGAATTAATAGTACACACATATGAACAGATAATTATAAGCATGAGAATTAATAGTGATTAATTGCTCATTTATCCGATTAATTACCCAATTGGTCAATATAACCTCCAAAAATTAATTATTATCGAACTAAATGTTGATGTCAACTAACACTAATAATTCCAACACAATAGAACTATCCATTTCATCTTTAATCAACACGAACTTATTCATCATTAATATTATAACTCACAATATTCAACAATCAGATCATTCTCAGGAAAGAGGGGACTTTCCGATAAGGATTTCTCCCTATTGACGCGCAATTAGGTGATTAAATCTCTCCTCAATAGAACTTTCTAGACATCGTTAATATTGCAAATAATAATATGAATAACTTTGTCGTCTCAATTATTGATTTAATAATATAAAATTTTGATAATGTGATAATAATTGAATCAATAATATGAGAGATATTATGCAATAATTACTGTAACAATAATTGAGTATAACTGAGTGACTTCTCACGTAAGCATCAATAATCAATACAGTGTGTTACTATGCAACCATGCGTATTACTGTACTTTTACCACCGGGTAGTTCAACAGTTTAACGGTAAAACTTTCGCCGTTATTTTTATAAAAAGATAATTATGTCATTTTTTAACTACGACAATACTTTCGTTGTGGGGTCCACCAATGATTGTGTCGTCGTACGAATATTCCCTGTTAAAATGAATATTCCCCGACCAATCGAATATTATATAACCACTTGTTTACTTTGTAAAATTTGTAAATATTACCTACAACTATAACATTATATCAAATCCACACCATAATATTCAAAAATATATTTTGAGAAAAATAATCTTTATTCATAAAAGTTGGTGTCTTACAGTATGCAACTGAATTTCAAAGAAATTCGAGCATCCAACTACACAAAAAATCAATATCGCATATGAAATAAAAGGTAAACAAACCCTCATATAGACATTAATTTATGTCAAAGATATTGACAGTATTGACAGTATTTCGGGGATATGAAACATCTACTTACTAAAATATAAGTGTTGCCAATTTTTGGGATATGAAACAGCCAAAACCAAGAGGAAGACATTCTCTTCTTGTAGGTCTATTAGCAATATTGGGAGTAGATACTAATGACTTTCTTTTAATTTGTAGTTTTTCTCTAACAACTTTATCTCTGATATTTGTCACTATCACATTTTTCTATAAAACCAAAACATCAATCCCCACTCTTAAAAAATTAAAACATGAATAAATAAAGCTTGAGAGAATAAAACTGAAAATCACCTGTTTGTGACTTGAAAAATGTATCAACTCCACTATCTCCCTTATATCCCATGTCAGTTTTATATTTTCTAACATGTTCCTAAAATAGTTTACATATATTTTTTTATTTAACAATTAAAACATTACATGAAAAAAATTATAATCCCAGACCTTGACTCCTTCCCCTTTGCTCCTTTGTTTTGTCTTATTTTATTCTCTCCCTTATCTTGTGTAAGTGGTTCCTAAAACTGAAAACAAATATTTAGTTATTTAACTTAACATAAATATATGTAACATAACATGAAAAAAAATTACAGTCAAAACCTTGTCTTATTTCCCCTTTGTTTCTTTGTTATATCTCTCTTTTGTTGTAGTCTGGTCATTAATAATTGTCTGCTGTCTTCCAATAATTCAATCAATGGTTTGCCTCTTGATTGAATTATGTACCCATTAAAACACTTACATAGGTTTTCCACGATGTTTCACTTTGTATCAATCTTGAAAAATGTCTTGCACCATTTCCTAGGATTCTTAGCCATCAAGAAAAATGTCTTGCACCCTTCATCTAACTCCTTAATTCTTTCCATCTCATCCTTAAAATCGACAATAGTTATGGATTTCGCAGCTCTCTAGAAATTTTTCTTCAAAGTTTTACCTCTATACCTCTTTCTCAGATTAATTGACATAAATATGCCTTGCACAATTTCTAATTTCTGAGAAAGAAAAAAAGATAATATAATGCACCCTATAATCCATGCAATAAAAACACAAATAATAAGTTAATATATAACATGTATTAGTCACTATAAGTTAATGTATAACATGTACAAGAAATAATAAGTTTATTTTTACCTTTTGTTGATCACTAATGAAGGTTCACATTTCACCATCTTCTAACTTTAGGTCATCTTTGAGCAAGCCCAGAAATCACTCCAATGAGTCTCTATTTTCTCCATCTATAACTGCCCAAGGGATTGAAAATATTTGGTTGTTTCTATCTCTTGCTACAACACTTAAAAATTACCCACCGTAACACTCTTTTAGAAAGCAACCATACAGTCCAATTATTTTCCTACAACCAGTTAGCATACCAACTCTAAAACCCTTAAATCCAATATAAAGTCTTCTAAATTCAGGGGCACCAGAATGAAATACTTGATACAAGTCAACTGTAATTCAAGGATTTGACCTTCTTAACTCCTCAATATATCTATAAAACTTGGCATAATGTTCTTTCATGTTCACCACCAACAATTGCAAACTAAACTATCTAGCCTTATAACATTTATCTATCAACACTATACTCTTGAATTTTTTCTTGTTTACAAATAAAATTCCTAACTCTAACTTTGCCCTCATGATTTTGGTGTTGGGGTTATACACTGGGAAATGGTTTTGCCTCCATACAAGTGTATCATCCTCAAAGTCAGCTTCCTCAGGGCTGTCAATTTCTACTTGATTAGAGTCATAATTTTTAGTATTATCACTATTTGTTTCACTATCATTAGTATCATCATCATCATTCTCAAAACTTTTTCCTTATACCTCAACAATATCGTCACATGTTTGATGTTGCTCAATGTTTGGTTCTTGTTCTTGGTTTCTAGTTGTTTTATTTTTCTTATGATTCATCATTAATTTCTAGAGTGGCGTTTATTGATTGTTTTATTTTTTTTCTTATGCTCTTTATTCTCTAGTTTTTTATTCTTGCCTCAATTACTTCTTCATCATAAGTTAAAAACATTTCTACTTCCTCCTCATCTCAAGAATATCACTATCACTAGAAGAACTTGAGTCCTCACTAATTTCTTCCACCACCACATCACCATCATGACCAATATTAGTGGACAAAGTAATCTTCTTAGCCTGTTTATCCACATCCCTACTCTGTTTAGCCTGTGTAGCTTGTTTATCCCATTCACAATCACGCTCAAGATAAATCTCAACATATTCATAATCTACAACATCATTTAACATTATATTTAGGTCATCATCATTTACAAGATTTGTGAATTGCCCACAAAATATAGTTCCAGGAAATCTATAATATAAACCAGTGACATCATTGTCCCCAAAACCCTCACACCTTGTCTTCAGCTTCTCTGAATCCAATTCAAAATAAGGAATTTAAAACTTATCAATTTTCCTAAAATCATAATGAAAAACAGGATGTAACCCAAATAAACTCCCCACGGTGGAGTTCCACTACCAAGGATCTACAGTAAAATATTATAAATGTGAATTAGAAAATTTATTAATTATTATTATAACAGGCATCATGACAACAACAAAGCTTGACTATGGAGGCAAAAGACAGACAATAATCTAGGGTAGAGTTCCACTACCAATAATAAACAATAAAATAAAATGCTTAACTATGGAACAAAAAGACATACCACAAATGCAGATGTGACAATATATAATTATTATCAGACAACAGTAGGACCACAACATAATACCCAAATAAGTTGATATTTATATAATAACAAACAACATATAAAGTTCATTAAAGGGGCCACAATAGACAAAGGAAGGGGATTAAATCAGCGACAGTAGACATGCGAATGTAAATAAAGGGGCCACAATAGACAGATAAAGGGGAATAAAGGGGCGACATCAGTAAAGGGAGATTTCGAGACACTTACACCATCTCCACACCACAAATAACTTTCAGATCCTTCGATTAGCTTAAGAATGACCAGTACAATCCCCCAATTTGACGAAAGTTAGTAACCCTAACTTTTCTCTGTGTAGGTGAGAGGTTTAGAGAAAGAGAAAGAGAAAGAACGAAATGAGATGATGGTGTAACTTAAAAAATCGAAGGATTTGTTTTGTCTTTTAATTTATTTGGAGGAAATGAATTGTTTCATTATCAAGGTTAATACTTGCGAAATATTAACAGTTAGGCCCATGTTGCTCGGGTGGTCATGTGACCAAGATTTTAAATCGGGGGTTTTGAGTTTGAATATTACAACTGGGACATATTTTTGAGAAAAAAATTAGAACACGGCCACGTTAGCTCGTACACGTGAAAAATTAATTGGAAAATGCCCACATCAGATTTGCCACGTGTGCCACGTAGGCGACACGTGTACCACGCATGCAGATCAACACCCATATGGTGCCTGAGGGCTCAATATCCAACTTTTAAGAGTTCAATACCCAAAAATATCTAACGTTCAGGGGCAACATATGCATTTTACCTTAAAGATGTGATGGGTATAGGACTGAATTTAGTTTTTAGGCTCCACAGTTGCGGATGCAAAAAAAATTTTAAAATTTTTTAGTTTCAGCAGTTTAATACTGCGGACGATGACTTGTACAAGGAGGGGTATTTAGACATTTGTCTCATCCGTAGTATTAAACTGTGGAATACTGAAAATTAAACTGCAGACAGAGTAATATAAGTTGTTAGATATCCGGATGAACGATAAGGATTTGTTATAAGGATAACATTTTTTTACAACGTTAGTTATGGATCAACCCCTTCTTATATTTATATATGTAAGGGTAATATATTAATAATGTAGTTTAAAAAAAGAATCTCTTCCCTTTCTTATTTCTAAACTCACAAATTTAGAAAAATTTAATTAAAATCTCATCATATCCCTTCCTTTATAAAACTTATAAACATGACAAAAAGAAAACTATAATCTATTTCCATCCCTTCCTATCCATTCTCTTCCTATATTTTCCCATCTCATCTCATCTCATCTCATCTTTTCAAACTCAGAAAAGCAACATAAATAAATTAAATATTACTCCAACAAAGCTTCTAATATTACTTTTAAGGCGAGTCGCGATAAAATTATTAAATATAGTTTAGATGAAATTTAAAATTTTACTATATGTATATGTTATATATCATACTAAATTCAACGAATATTAATTATATAAACTATAAAATTGTTTACATAATAGAATTCATAAAATATGTATATATTTCGAAATGACATTTATTATAGAGCTTTGGAAGTATAGCCAAATAGAATAAAAATATAAGCTTTTTTATTTGGAGTCCTTTTCTATATCATAATGAAGAGATATTTTGGATTTATAAAGCTATAAATATACTAGGATATGCCATCTGTGTTTAGAGAAAAGTAGTGGCGAAGCCAGATTTTAATTTGGTGGGGTCAAAATTTTGGGGCGTAGTTTTCGAGCTAATTTTTTTAAATAATTTTATATTTTTTGACCAATTATATATGTAAAACATGTATTTTATTACAATATTATTAATATAATAAATAATAACATTATATATATATATGTATGTATGTATGTATGTATGTATATGCACACACCCTTTATTGACCCATAATACGTCTTTTTAATCACAAATTTATTAATAAATATTTAAATTTCTTATGTTATAAAAATAATATAAATTAAATTATTATTTATTTAAAAAATATTATAGGAATATGCATAATCAAGGAGTAGAAAATAATATGGAATTAAAAAAGTTATATAAAAATCAATTTGACCCCGTATATTAAAAAAATTATAAAATTTTGATAGGGTCAATTTATTCATTACACTTAAATTTCTTCTAAATTTATCATATATTATAAAATAAGTTTTTTTCAGAACTCTTAACGCAAAAAGAGATTTTCAAGATTTAAATTTAAGACATAATATTTAACATGTGACCACTTAACCACCGCATTAAATATGACTTTGATTATACATATTTAAAGATAATGATATACGTTCTGAATATTTGTGCCTATTATTTGATTATCAATTTTATGGATAAGTATTAATCATAATTTTTTTAAAAAAGATGTGTAATAAGTAGGATCCTCCTATAATTAATTTTTATTAATTTTGTGTATTGTAATTTGCTTGAAAATATTTGCAATGTATAGTAGGATTATATTTAAACATGACCTTCTTCATATAATATATATATATACTAGCTGGGTCCCGTGCCTCCGGCACTGTATGGGCAGTGAGATTTATCTCAAACTTAGAACGGTCCAGATGATTTATTAAGTGAGCGGGAAATTCAAAATCATTATTAGATAGATTAAGTAGATAGATGTATTTTATTAGATAGATGTATGGACGGTGGGATTTATCTCAAACTTTGAACGGCCCGGATGATTTATTAAGTGAGCGGGAAATTCAAAATCATTTGTATTTTATTAGATATATATATATATATATATATATATATATATATATATATATATATATAATTTTAATGCACCATTGTGAAAAGTTAATGATAAACACGCCCAATTTTTGTCACCATCAAGGTTTAAAGTAGATTTCAATTTTCATTTAAAACACTAAACCTAGCTTCAAATATTCTTTAAAAATGTTTATACAATTTATTTATTGATTAATATACTGAAGATAGAGTATGTCATATTAACGATTTATAAAATAATTTATATCTGTAATATTATTCTATCCGTATATGTGACGGTTTGAATAAAAGAAAGAGGGACCGGAGAAAAAATTTAATTTTTGTACAACAAAGTTTATGTAGGTAAAGATAAATCACGTAAATCATATAGATTTCATCGTGAGTCAAATCATGCGTTGTGAATAATTTTTATCAAATTATAATTGCGAATATATGTGAGATTTTAGATAAGATTATGAATTGGTTCATCACATGACATCTGATTTATAAAATTACAATTAATAGGTATCTATGTAATTGAAAACAAAGGAGTCGGATATAAAGTAACAATTGTTTGAAAATGGCATGAGAAACAAATAACTTTTTGGGCCTTTATTTGGATTTTATGCTTTTGTCATGGTAATCCTTAAAATTATTCCTTATCTTGGTTGACTAACTTTTATTCGATCTAAGTTTGGCACCTTTTTTTTATATTTTTTTGGAGTTAAAAAATAAAATGAAAATCTCATTTTTAAATAGGGAGTATAACATATCAAACCTACATAATATGAAAGCGAGGTATCCTCACATTTTCGAAATACCAGGTATGTACGTCAATTTCAAGGACGGAATTTCATAAGGAGGGGAGGTTGTAAGACCCCAAATTTTTTTTAAAATAAAATCGAATTTTCTCTAATTATTATTGTGAATAATAAGGTGTTAATTTGATATAATATTTTGATTATGGGTGAAATGTGTAAATTTTGCAAAATAAGCAAGTGGTTATAAAATATTCATTTTTGTCAGGGAATATTCGTTTGGTCATGAAATATTCTTGTTGTCGGAAAATATTCGTACGACGGCGCAGCCATTTGTGGGCCCCATAACAGAATAACTGTCGGATGAAGAAAACGACAAGTTTGAATTTTTATAAATAACGACGTAACTGTTACCGTTAACACTGTTGGGTTACCTGATGGTTAAAATACAGTAATACGCGTGGTTGCACAGTAGCACACGATATTGCACAGTATTTTTGAATTATTAATTCTTACGTAAGAAGACACTACTCAATAATTGTTAGAGTAATTACTGTTAAATATTTTATTTTATTGATTCAATAATTGTTGCGTTGATATTTTATATTATTGTTATTTCAATAATTGTCACTACACAGTATTTTCCATTATCAGATCAATAATTCATATTATTTGAATAATATTATTAGATAGCATTATTGGCAATGTCTAGAAAATTCTGTCAAGAAGAGATTTTGTCACTAAATTACGCGCTAGTAAGGAGAAATCCTTATCGAAAAGTCCCATCTTTCTTGAGAACGGTCTGGTTGTCACTATTGTGATTTTGTAATATTTTTTGTGAATAATTAATTATTGATTTATATGGAAATATATATTTTTATATGGATATAAATGAAGGAGTTAATATTGAGGTGTTTTATTAATATTTTGTCAAAATGAAGAACGAAATTTGAAAATTTTCAAAAAATTAGTTTATTACATGATTTTGTAAAATCTATAAATCTTTGTGTATAATGAGTTAAGAAATAAGTCATATATCAAAAGAAAGCCCTGAAAGTAAGCTAACCGTAGAAATTGGAATCACCCAAAAATTCTTTGTGAATTTTTTATGGTGACTATTTGAATGAAACTAGTCCAAAGGAGTCATAGTCTGAAAAATCAGTGTTCTTAAGCTATATTGCGTGAATTATAAATTTTAATCCGACCGTTGGATCGTTGTAATTTTTGGATATGTTATACATATATAAGTTGAGTATATGTCCACAAATTTTGAACCGTTAAAAATTAACGCATGATTTGTTATGAATTTTAAGAGGTGACTGATTCAGAAATTATTTTATTTTGGTGGAGATTTCTAGAATATGGGACCCACATTTGGTTGTTGGGAAAAGTGACTAATGTTTGGTGGGCCCCACTTGTGGTGGCTGAAGTTTTGGTCTAGCTTGGCATGCGTAAGAAAAAATAATAATAATAATAATATTTTATTAATTTAGTCTCCTTTGACGTTCTAGCATTTCCTATAAATAGTGTGCTTAGTTAGAATTAAAAATCACACTAGAAACAAGTTTTCTTTCTCTTTATATTATCGAGAGTATTTTATGAGTATTTAAATACTTTGATTGTTTCTATTCAGTGCAAGTTTCCTTCGGCTTTACATCCGATATTCCAGTCAGAAGTACTGTTCTTTTGAGGTAAGGGATGTTATTTTTTTCGTAAATGATATTATTTTCTTCAATATCATTATGTCAAAATATTGATATGAATTTTATTCTAGAATTTCTACATTTTTGTGTCGGAGTTACTATTCATGTATACGGCACTATTCACCGAAAAATGAAATTTTCTCTTCTTTGTCACGGATGTCTATTATGGTTACTATCTTTGATTGTATCCATATTTTGATCTTCATTCTTGAATTTTACTCCATTATAATTTATTATGGAGTATTTTTAAACTTATATTATTGAAAGTACGAATATCTAATCTTCGTCCTTTTATCTTATTGAAATCGTTCTCTAAAATATTTTTCATCATCCTCAGTTCTTAATGATGATACTTGATGAATATCTTTGGCCTGTAGTACAAAGATGAATGATTATCTGATGAATATCTTTGGCCTGTAGTGCAAAGATGAATAATTACTTGATGAATATCTTTGGCCCTTAGTGCAGATATGAACAGGTGTTGAGATGAGCATGACCAACTGGTGATACAAATGAATATTTTTGGCCCGTAGTGCAAAGATAAATATTTGATTCAAGATGTATATTGATTAACGTTACAATGATAAAATATTGATGATGAATTTTTAAATTCATACATGATAGTAGATTTCATTCGCTACTTAACTCTTCTAATGAATTGTTGTTTCCGCTGCAGTTGTTGATCTAAAACTTATTGTCTATTATATTCTATTAGATTTTTCCCTGTTAAATGTAATTCTGTAATTAAGCACACCTAGAGGGGGGTGAATAGGTGTAAATACTTAGAAGTGATCTACAACAACCAATTTTCAAAGTTAACTATAGCAGACTGTAATCGGACGGTCTAACCCTGTCCGTATTAGTTATATTCTTAACTGTTAAAAACGGACAGCTAATGCCTGTCCGGATTAGTGTAAAACTTTTTCGACGCAAACAAAAACTGCAGAATATTAACTGTTAAAAACGGACAGTTAATGCCTGTCCGGATTAGTGTAAAACTTTTTCGACGCAAACAAACAGAAACTGCAGAATATTAACTGTTAAAAACGGAAGCAAACAAGTAGAAAATCACACCGAGATTTTTACGTGGTTCAGCCCCTATCCTCTACTCTAGTGGCCTAATCCACGTCCAATCCCAACTAGGATTGGAGACTCACTTTATTAAAATAATATTCAGTAATTACAAAGACAATAAAACTCCCTGTTACAACGACGATCGATTGGACACCTCTGCCCCCTTTGCACCTCTGCAACACCTCTCACCTCTGAGACTTTGATACCTTCGTTGTACAGACTGAATATTACTAAAATAAAAACCCCAAGCCAACCTAGACTTGTACTATGTTTACAATAGATATTGGAATAAGAAATACTAGAACACTCTAAACCAAGACTAAAAGAATGATATTATAATTGATGTGTATCTTGGATAGCTTGAAGAGTTTCTGCCCCGTAGTCTTGTCTTCTTCATGAAGCCGTGTAAACAGTATATATATAAAGAAGAGAGCAACGGCTATGAAGCCTTTCAAATCCTCCTGCAACGGCTATATCTTTTTGATTGAAATAGGAGATCCACGTTACCAAAAATAACATTAGTAGTTAAAGAATTTCAGCTATGAAGGAGTCAATTAGGAATCAAATACTAGTTGAAAGAGTCCTATTAGCAATTAGCAAGATCCCTTAAAAATAGCAATTACTGTTTTAGCATGTGACAAAATAATAGCTCCATCAACTTTAAATAAGAATCCTTAATAAAACCAATTCCTAAAAGATCTCTCAATTACGTATAAATTGGTTGCACAAAATATATATATATATATATATATATATATATATATATATATATATATATATATATTGGAAGGATATATCCCCATAATTAAATATGAGAAATTTAAGGAATATTAAACAGATTTCCAATCTCCATAAATTACTCCAATTTTGAATTAGACTTTAAAGAATATCAGGATTAATCCATGACCCAATAACATAGTGATTAATCCATGCAATAACTCATGCATTATATATCATATAATTAATATGCATAAAATTATTTGAATAACATGACCCAATTAAATTATAAGTCAAAATAAAATCAATTAAGCCCATATAAACATTGTCATCATTAAAACCACAAAGTATAAATACTAACATTCTCCCCCTTTTTGATGATGACAATATATAACTCCCCCTAAATATATGGCTCCCCCTAAAACCATGCAATTCATTATTACGTACAAGTAAGTAGAGAATATTTTCATAAAATATATTGTCATTATTAAAATCACAAACCAACATTAAAGACTAAGGATAATTTGTTGTATATTATCTTAGTCATATTATTTTTTATTGGGCTAGTTGAGCTTATCTTTTTTTTTGTTTTATTTTTCTTCTCAGGAGGTGATAATTTAGCAGGAACTAGCCGGGGTATGGAGTGATGGTCCAAGACAGTTGTTATAGTAGTCCTCACTATTTTGTAAAATAGTGTATCAATAAGTGTAATGATGACTTATTTGAGTGTGAATATTGTCTAGAAGACAATATTTGTATTTAAACTCACAGTATTTGTGTTGTCGTATATTGCACGACAATTGTATTAATGATGTTATAGTTATTTCTGTATCATGTATTTGGTGACTCAGAATAGGTGATGTATATCTATTTTGGGGGCGTCACATCTACCATCTTCTATGATTTAAAAGTTCATCATCAATATTTTATTCATGCAACACCAATCAATAATTATTTCCAATCAACGAATTATTTATGCACTACGAGCCAAAGATAATCGTTTGTATCCCCAATGGTCATGATCATGCCAAATATTTGTCCATCTATGCACTACGGGCCAAAGAGGGCCTTCATCATAAACCTTTATCTGTAACATTAAAGGTCATAATCATACCCATCAATAACTCATTTTTGCACTACGGGTCAAAGATGACTTTCAACACAATATAAACATGAGGATGATGGCAAAGATATAAATAATCAATCAAGTGAGATCAAGGATAAATATTAGAGATTTATAATTCAATTTAACCAGAGTTCAAGAAATTCTAAATTGTCAACATGATCACCAATTGTGGAGTAAAATTCAAAAATGATATTCATGTATCAAAAATAATTTGGAGGAAAAAAAACTAATTTTGTCGTGAATAGTACCATGAGTGAATAGTACTCCGTGAATAGTACCTCGAATGAAAATATTAATATTTAATAAGAAGGTTAAGACAAATATTTTAGTGAAACGATACTAGAAGAATCTCAAAACTCAAGGATATTCTACTAATTTCAAGGATTATAGAAGCAATACATATCAAAATAAGTGTAAATTTAGGTATATGAAACAAAATAATATCACTTACATACTATAGAGTATGAAAAAAAATAATATTTCTTATGAATATTGAACGAAAATAATATCAATTACCTTAGTAGGAGACTAAATTTGACTGGTATAGTGAAAATATTCTTGAGAAAATCTTTCACTATTATCAATACTCAAAGTATCCTTATACTAGAAATAAATACACACAAATAAAGGAAAAATTCTCTGATTCTGGTGTGATTTTTATTTATTAACTAAACATCCTATTTATAAAAGAATGGCTGGGCACTATTTAAATATAATCACGGACACACACACACAAAAATTCATGGACGAAATCGGCGAAAATTTAATTTTAATATTCATCACTATGCAATAAAATATTCTAATAAAACAAAATCTTTATATAAAATATAATATATTCTAATTATAATCTAATAAAATAAATAACTTTATATATATTATAAAAAAGTATTCTATTTTATATAAAAAGTTTTTTATTTTATTACTATTATAATAATAATAAAATAAAACTGAAACAACTTTCTATCGACGATTTTGAAAAATAAATAAGTGGAGGTCTATGTAATAAGCCAAACTTACAATAAACGCTTCATAAATATCCACCACAAATCATTTATCTTCAATCAACCCATTTTTAATCTTTCAACACTTATTTTTCATTAATATTATAACTCACAATATTGACAACCAAATCATTACCAAGAAAAATGGGAGCTTTTCGATAAGGATTTTGGCACATAAAAGTAGCGGAAATTAAAAAATTTTAAAAATAATTTTAAAACCCTAAAACATGATCCATGCGAAAACATATTAATTTAGTGTTTAGATTTTATACCGATTAAAGAAAATTATGAAACGCTTCGAATCTCCAACGCAATCCAACAGAACTGCGCATCTACGGTATCCACACGAACGCCCGCGAATCATCACACGATCTACAGTGAAGAGAAATGATAGCCACCAAGGATCAGAATTTTCAAAGTTTTTCTCTCTAGTCTCTCTTTAAGAGCGGCTAGGATTTTTTAGGTTATGATTTATATATATTCCCTAAATGACTGATATATATCATATATATAGCAGTTAAAAGGAATAAATCAAAAACTTAATCTAATTAAAATAAAATCCAAATTTATATATATATATATATATATATATATATTTATATATATATCTTAACTAAGTCTTACTTGATTAATATACCTATATATAAATTATCATATTAATTAAAATTCGTAAATTAAATACTATCAATCATATTGACATATTTAAATCCTTACAATTTAAATTAATTCCCTTTTAATTACGTTCTAAGTGTGTGACCCTATAGGTTATTATTACGTTGACAATAATTTTAAAATTATATTATAAAATTATAAATAGTGAGCAGCATCTAATGCATCACTGCTACCCCAGTAATAATAAGATCGATGGTTCGATGCAACTTTTTTGTGACAAATATTTTAATATAATTTAATCTTTTTAACATTGACATCCTATATTAAACTCGAGTTATGGAATGTATCATACTCTTCATAATTTAATCTGAGTTTTCTTGATCAATAAGTAGACTATATGAAACAAATCACTATTTGAGCATGGCCATGCATTTCATAGTCATACTCAATCAAGAGGCCTATGGATATCACCTCTAATATATAGGAGAGTTAAATTCCATCTAGATCACTCATATTTCTCACACAATTCATGATGTACCCAGTAATCATATTTATAGTCCACCTTATTAAAGATGACCTTTGATGATATCAAAGTACATAAATTCTCGTGTAGTAATATAGTGATTTCAGGTCGGAGGATCATTACATCATTGTTATTATGAGAATCGCTAATGACACTTCGCATAATGCTCCACATAGAATTCTCATGGTGGGTCTGTCCAGTACATCGTTCTCTAACATGTACCTATGCATTGACTCAATATCTCATATATTTATGACCAATGAGATTTGGTCATCAGCCAATCCACATACTAGTCTCAATGCATCATTGTTGTCCCATCAAAAATGATACTCGACTAGGGACATTTAAGAACAATAATACTAATTTTAATTATATAATCTCATGTTCAAGTCACATACTTAAAACTATATAATTTGTATCACTATTCTAAGGAATTTTATTATGTTAACATTTATATAACACAGTAAATAAAATCATAATAAAATTATTCATTTATTTAATCAAATATAATATCAAAATGTTAAGCAATTATATCAAATAATTGGCCTCTAGGACATAAACTCTAACAGATTTCTCCTTATTGGCGTACAATTAAATAACTTAACCTCTTTCCTCGATAAAACTTTCTAAACATTGTCAATAATGTAAATAATAATATGAACAATTGTGTCGTCTCAATTATTAATTTAATAATATAAAATATTATGCAGATAATACTGTGACAATAATTGAATCAATAATATGATATACTATGCAGCAACTACTATTGCAATAATTGAATAAAACTGAGTGATTTCTTACGTAATCATCAATAATCAGAGATATTGTATAATACCGTATGCTACTGTGCAAAAACACATATTACTGTACTTTTATCATCGGGTATTTCAACGGTTTAACGGTAAAAAATTTGTCGCTATTTTTTATAAAAAAATTATTTCTGTCGCTTTCTATATCCGACAGTTATTCCATTATATGGGGTCCACCAATGATTATATCGTCGTACAAATATTCCTAACAAAAAGAATATTTCTCAATCAAACGAATATTTTATGACAACTTGCTTACTTTATAAATTTATATATATCACTCATAATTATACCATTATATCAAATCAACACCTTATTATTCAAAATAATAATTAAAAAAAATTAAATTTTATTCATAAAAAATTGGGATCTTACACTTAAACCTAAGTCAAGCCGTTTCATAAGTTTTAAACTAACTAGTCAAGATTTTTGTTTATTTTTAAAAATTTATATATTATTGAAGAAGATACTACCTCGATCACTTTAATATTTTTATAATTTGATTAATTCATCGGTAAGAATTATTATATATTCTAAACAAAAAGTGTCTTTTTTTCTCTATTTGCTTTCCTTTGAGCCATTTATGGTAATACAAATCTTTTCTTAGTATTACAATCTCACAAATAAATGAAATATGTTAAGCTTTCAATTAAAACTTAAGATTTGGTCATTAGACACAATTACTAATCAAATTATTTCTTATGATTTTGTAATGCGCGTTGTGACGCCCCCAAAACAGGTATACAACAACCATTCTGAGTCGCCAAATACATGATACATAAAGCAAACTACAACTTCAATAATTCAAATGTCGTATGAAATACGACAATACATACTATGAGTTTAAATACAAATATTGTCTTCTAGACAATATCCACACGCAAATAAGTCCTCATTATAATTATTCAAACACTATTTTACAGAAATAGTGAGGACTGTTAAAATATCTTTCTAGAAACCTCACTCCATACCTCGACCCGATCCTGCTATGTTCTCACCTCCTTAGAAGAAAAATGGAACAAAAAGGAAAAGGGTGAGCTCAACTAGCCCAGTAAAGAATATTATGACTAAGATAATATACAACAAATTATCGTTAGTCTTCAACAGAGAAAAAAATCTGATCAAATATAATCGACAACAAGTTTTAGATCAACAAATACAGCGGAAACAACAATCCATTAGAAGAGTCACGTAGAGGATGAATTCTACTATCTTCTAATATTTAAGAGTCCATCATCAATATTTTATCCCTGTAACAACAATCAATATACATCTTTAATCATCTTTGCACTACAGGCCAAAGATATTCATTTATATCACCGGTTGGTCATGTTCATCTCAACATCTGTTCATCTTTGCACTACGGGCCAAAGATATTCATCATTAATCATTTATCTTTGCACTACAGGCCAAAGATATTCAATAATACCATCATTAATGACTGAGGATGATGAAAAATATTTTTAAGAACGAATCCAGTGAGATAGAAGGATAAATATTAGGGATTCGTATAACAGTTTTATCCAAGATCAATAATACTCCATAATAACCAATTTTGAAACAGAATTCAAAAATAACGATCAAAACATGGATACAATCAAAGATAGTAGCCAAAATAGGCATTTTGAACAAAAAGGAAAATTTTTATTTTTCGGTGAATAGTGTCGTATTCGTGAATAGTGTCGTATACGTGAATAGTAACCCCGACACAACAAGTTCTAAATTTGATAAAAAGTTCAACCAATATTTTGGCATAATGATATTGAAGAAAATAATATCATTTGCGAAAAAAATAACATCCCTTACCTCAAAATAACAGTACTTCTGACTGAATTTCGGTATAGTGCTGACAGAAACTCGCACCGTATAGCAACACTCAAAGTATACTCACAAGAATACGCTCGATAATATAGAGAGAGAAAGAGAGAAAACTTGTTTCAGGTGTGATTTTCAATTCTAACTTAGCCCTCTATTTATAGGAAAATGCTAGAACGCCAAAGGAGACTAAATAAATATAATAATATTCTTATTTTCTTCCTACGCAACCTAAGTTGCCAACAAAGACCAGCCACCCCAAAAATCAGCTGCCCACATGTTCAAACAAGAGTGGGTCCCACCCATAAATTAATAAAAATTATTTTATTTTCCAAAACTTCAACAATTCATAAAAAATAGACCGTTTATCAGAAAAATAAGAATTTTATGTTCATTCTGCCTGAAATCGAATTCTCTACAACTTTGTAAAAGAAAGTTTTTCCAAATTCCCAACAAAAAATATCCGAAATCTACAAACGGATGATTTTTAATACTTTCGATCCGACAAAATACTGATAAAACACTTCCACATTAATTCCTTCATTAACAACCACATAAAATAAATAAATCCATCGTTTATATCAAATAAATATTTCATTATCATATAAATCAATAATTAATTATTTACAAATAATATTACAGAATCCCAATTATGACAATCAGACCGTTCCTAGGAAAGAGGGGGCTTTCCAATAAGGATTTCTCCTTACTGGCGCTCAATTAGATGACTTAACCTCTCATTGACAGAATTTTCTAGACATTGCTAATAATGTTATCTAATAATATTATTCAAATAATATGAATTATTGATCTGATAATGAAAAATACTGTGCAGTGACAATTACCGAAATAATAATAATATAAACTAACAACGCAACAATTATTGAATCAATAAAATAAAATATTGAACAGTAACTACTGTAACAATTATTGAGTAGTGCCTTCTTACGTACGAATCAATAATTCAACAATACTGTACAATACCGTGTGGTACTGTGCAACCACGCATATTACTGTATTTTAACCATCAGGTAACCCAACAGTATTAACGGTAACAATTTACGCCGTTATTTATAAAAATCCAAATTTGTCGTTTTCTTTCATCCAACTGTTTTCCGTTATGGGCCCACAATTGACTGCGCCGTCGTACGGAGATTCCAGACAATAAGAATATTCCACGACCAAACGAATATTACCCGACAAAAAGAATATTTTGTAACCACTTGTTTATTTTGTAAAATTTTCACATTTCACCCATAATCAAAGCATTATATCAAATTAACCCTTATTAATTTAGAATAATGAATAATAAAAAAATTCAATTTTATTTATAATAAGTTGGGATCTTACACGTGTCATTGACTTTTTAATAATAAAAAATTAACAAAATTTGAGCTGTTGAAAAACATACATTATCTTAGTAATGTAACATGCTCAAATGTAAAATAATTTTAGTAATAAAAAATATAAATATAAAAATCTTTTAATAATTAACAACTTAAAATTTATTTAACAAAAAGAATGATAATATATTAAAATTGACATTTTAGTCCTTCCTTTCAACTTAAAACAACTATGATTTTCATTATTTCATACAAATTAATTCCACTTACTTTCAACATTCTCCATTAAATAATTTTTTTAGGAATTTCTTCTACATGTTATAACTTTTTTATTTTATTCCTTCATTCCAAGCGTAACATAATTAACAAAAAATTAAACCGTGCAATCAAGTAATCTAGCTAGCTAGGTTCGACTTAATTTATGTGACGATATATATTATGATTTTTTTATAGAATTATGATTGCAACGTATATTAATATATGAAATTAATTAGATAAAGCTATAAAATTAATCCACTATATCAAACACATTATTATAATATTATCAACTATAATTATTTACATAACTTGCAACTAAAAAATCTACATATAGAGTCGCATGATTTGCTTATAATTTAAACTAGGAAGAGTGGGTTTTTCTGTGATGAAAACCTACATCTGATTTAAGTTTTAATGAAATATATACCATATAAGCTTGCTATAATAATAATCATCTAAAAAAAACAATACGTAGTGGCATTCAATTATTCAGCCTTGTCTATGTCGAGGCCATTCTTTTTACTGGGAATAACTCACTTGCTAGCTGTGACTAGAATCATTAAGAAATTGGGTGTTGAGTTCTTAATTAAGTATCTTGGAATTTTAATTTTTGAGTGTTGAGGCAGTATTTGCATCATCAGGCTTGCATCTCTCTCAATTAAGGTACATTGGTGATTTGTTGAAATGCTTTAACATGCTATCATATATCTAATTTAATACGACCCCACATGAATACCTTAATTACACTTTATACATAATTTAAGAGGATAATTGACTTTTTGGTCACTGTACTAGAGATCGATTTTCATTGTGGTTACCGAATTTTGTTTGTTATAAACGCATTACTATATTCAGAAAAACATACAAAATAGTCATTACTTATGATTCTGTCCAAAAAAGTGACGTGAAGTGTTGAGTAAACTAACGGTTGATGTGTTAATGACGTGACAGGTGACGTGGATCGGATTAATTGAAATTTTGGTCAAATTACTATGGCCAATTTCCATTTTAGTTAATGAGATTTTTTTATGTTACATTATCATTATCGAAGTATCAAAAATATTACAGATTAGTGATTTTATTATAAAATATTACAACATGTATGAAGAGAAAGTGCATCATAACTAATTTAAATTCATAAATTTTTCAAAATCATATTTTATTTTGAACCTTCTAAACACTAAACCAAATTGCAAAATAAAAGAGAAAATTGGCTCAATAAACCCCCTTAGATCTGCCGACTACTGCAAAAATTGAATTAATAGAAACTATTTCACTTTTATTTTGAAGTGATCAAACAAGTAGCTTTGTCGTCATCGTCAATTTGTCGCTCTTCTTTTCTTTGTTTTTTTTTCATTTCCGGCGAGTATACAGAGGTATAAGAGGAACCTATTTTCTAAACCAGATTTCAGACGAGAGGTTGTAGTTCCGACTTGGTACACGGTGAGATAAAGAGTTGATGTACATAAGGTATAGAACACCATATTTTTTATAGGTCTGCCATTCGTTTTTAACGGAGGGAAGTTGAACTTTGATTTTTAATTGTTTTTGTTTCTTTAAATTATGCTCATTTTTTCTTAAAACTTTAATAATCTACTTATAATATTATGGACTATTAAAATAATTAGTCTGACTTTATCTTTATCTTTTCTTCGAGGTTTTATTTTTACAAGCTGACCCACACATGCTATCTCATTAGGATTTTTCACATCTATTTGTCAAATAATGTTTGTCAAGTAAGCTTTTCCGTTAATAGTTTGGACATGAAATTATAAAATTATTAATTTGTAATATTTTTGGTATTTCGATAACGATAATGTAATAAAAAAAATCAGTAACTAAAATGAAAATCGACCTCTAGTATAATGACCAAATCATCAATTAACTCGATCCACGTCACCTGCCACGTCATTGCACCTATCAACCGTTAGTCTACTTAGCACTTCTAGTCACTTTTTTGGACGACATCATAAGTAATAATTATTTTGTAAGTTTTTTCAAGTATAGTAATGAGTTTGTAAAAAAAAAAAATTCAATAACCACAATAAAAATCGATCATTTGTATAGTGACCATAAAGTCAATTAACCACATTTTAAGAAAAGTAAAAATAGAAAAAAGTAGTATAAAAATTTCCATTTTATTTACAATTGACTTCCCTCAAGTATAGAAAAAATTCTTATTTTTCTCTAAAAGTATGCAGGTGGACCATACTTTTAAACAATTTTTTAAATAATCATATGTAAATAAGAATAAAATTTATAGCTCTAAGTCATTGCGTTATTATTATTTCACAAAAAAATTTATGTTGTTTATACTAATTTCATCAATATAAATTAAGAAATATAATTCAAACAAATATTTATCATAATCGTACAGTTATATGAACAAGCTAAAGACTATTCAGCCGAAGAATATATGCCTGATCTTAGGTGATTTCAAGTGTATTATCATTAATTAGGGTTTTGTCTAATCCAATTCATGGTGCAATTTGACATGAAGATGAGTCTAGGTTTAACTCGTTTCTCATGAATCCGGTTAGCATGAAGTGAACTTCATATTAAGTTCACTTCATGATCAATACAGTACTGACACGCAGGCGGAGAGATCACCCTCCCGTCTGTGTGTTAACACTGCATTGGACATGAAGTGAACTTACCATGAAGTTCACTTCATGCTAACCACACCCATTTCTCATATACATGGTAAAAAATAGTTATGATTGAGTTATAAAAAAGTGGTTATGGGTCTATTAGAAACCAAAATTGTATAAACTCATTTATAATGTGGTTAAAATGGTTTGAACCCGTATGATTATGGGTTGAACCTAATTAACCATATTTTAGTATCTCTAACAATTAGTAGATATGCGCTCTCCACCCAAATAGAAAAACTATGGATATTCAACTTAATAAGAAACCAACTAAAGAATACTGAATTTTATAAACTAACAAACAAATACTACTAATTATGAAATACTAACTCTTTTTATAAATTGGAAGAAGTAAAATAATTACTTCGTTCTGAAATATAACATCATTATTTATTTTTTAAAACTTAATATATTTTCAAAATCAGAACTAATATAATAAGAAATATTATAAATTATTTAAAAAGTACTAGTAGCTATAAAATTTATTATTTCGTAATGTTCAATTGATCCAATTAGTTTTTTTTTATAATTATAAAAAAAGTGTCAATTTAACTTTTAAAATTTGGTAATAATCTTATAATTTAGAACTAAAAAAAAGTATTAAAAATGTATGACATGTTGATAGAAGCAAAAGCTGTTAAAGGATAATTAAAAAAAACATTTTTTTCTTTAATTACCAAATATTATGAACAAGTAGAAAAACACAAAAAAAATAGTCATTTTTGATTTAATAGTAATTCGTCCAAAAGTTAACCAATTTAGACCAAAACTAAATAACATAAATAATTTTGGGAACTATTACTTTTACAAGAAAATTTTAATATTTTCAAAAAATCTTACTCATAAAAATAAGTTCCATTAATATAAATGTGAAGAGAGTATTGCAGAAGTATTAATTGATAATTTTTTATCTATATTCTAATTTTTATATACAAATTTAATAATTTACTATAAAGTTAAAATAATAATTTAAAAATAAACAGTAATAAAAATGGGAGGCCTACGGATGAAGAAGGCGAAACACTAAAAAAATTTCATTTTTTTGTCAAAATAAGCTAGGGGAAAAATTTCAGGTCTAGTTTCTTATTGATTTTGAAAACATGCTACTCCCTCCGTCTCATAATATATAACGTTTTAGAGTTATGTACAAGAATTAATAAAATAATTGTATAACATTAAATATAATATCAATTGTCTAGCATACTCTTAAATTCTCATAATTACTATATTTATTTCATACTCTCTCTCATCTGTAATATTTTATCATAAAGGGTAATTTTGAAAATATTATAATTAATTCTCCTAAATTATATAAAATGATAAATAATTTGAGATAAATAAAATAATTTAAAACGTTATATATTATGGCAGGGAGAGAGTAATATATTTTGACATTAATGAGTCATCAAATATTTGTTGAAAAAAGATGGACCCCTGTCTTGGGTGGTTAGCAAAACCTTTTTCTATGAACTTACTTGAGCTAATAAGGTGTTAGTTGTTAATAATTAATAATTGTAATCCTAATAGATCCTTTTTTAAAAAATAATGGATATAGATGGTGTTAGAATGGTTGATTTTTAAATCACTAATATAGAAGAAAATGAATAATAAAATACCATAAATCAAATTAATGAAAACTTAGCATTTTAAATATTAGATGTCATTTAATTATCTCAAGAATCCAACAAAATTAATGATATCTTTTTTCTTATTCATTTTTGAAGATATAATGATAGATTATTTTATCAAATTAAAGCTTAGTATCAAGAATCTCGTGTATGTCATCTATTTTTGAAAAAAATCTATCGCAATTCATGATTTGGCTTGTCGATCTTTTTTTAATATTTTTCTTTATCATTTTTTCTTTGTTAGTGCGCAAAAAATAATTACAAAATATAGTAATTTATAATATATTTTTTAAGCAAACACAAAATAATGGTATATATAATAACTCTTATTAATGACGAAACTTATCATCAATCGCCATCGATGTAATATAATTATGACGGTCATGTCAACTACTAAATTTTTTACGCAAAATAAATTTTATTTTGTGACAGATTAAGCCATCACTTATGGATATACACTTTTCGTAATTGCATTTAAGCTATTAGCGATATTTTAATAAAAAATAGGAACAATTACATTTTCTATTACATTTTAAAAAATAATTACAACAATAGTGCACTCATAAAATATTTACACAACTAATGCTTTTAAATTTTTATTTTCATTATTAGTACATATTTATGCTTCCTTTAATTTTGGGGTGTGATTTATATTTTATCTTTTTTTTTTCCCTTTTTTTTGTCATTATCTATAGACTATAATCAATTTTAAAAATAATATATTTACAAACGGAGGACACCCACTTTCAGATCTGTCCGCCTGTCATCTTCATCTTCTTCACTTTATCTCCACCTCTCTCTCACACACACACATTTTTCTCTCATAAATTTTCAAAATAAATAGTTTACGTCTATCTATATTTATATATATATATATATATAGAGAGAGAGAGAGAGAGAGAAATGTTTCTTAGGTGGAACTATAAAATCAGTGTTAGAATTTATTTTATGGGATCAAATATTCAATTGATCTTGTTTTTCATATTACATCAGACATGATTTTTTGAAAAAATGACAAGTAACTTAAGAATGGCAGCAAAAACAAAAGTGTTATACAAGTTGCTGCCATCGCGATCACAGAGAATTTTCAATAAGTTGGTTGTGGGTGGGTTGTAGGTAAAGGGCATGGAGTAGGGGAGAATAAGAGCTCTAAGACATCTTGTAGTTTCCAGAGTTCAACTTCAATGATTCAAAAGTGCTATTCAGGCTTTATTTGATATTTTTTTCAGAGTGCAGTTGGTAGCCAAACATTCATACCAAGGTAACCACTTCAGGTGTATTAGGTTACCAATTTATTTTTGAATGTGATACAGTTGGTAGCCAAACCTTCATGCAGTTGGTTGCCAAACTTTCAGACCAAGTTAACCAATTCATACCGCAGATGTGGAGATAGATTGGTTACCTTGGTATAAATATTTTGTTATCTTGGTATAAAAGTTTGGTTACTTTTTAAAGAAGGTATGGTTATCAACATTACATTGCACATCACTCTCTTACAACACTGAATTGGGTTACCAATTCTTCACTTTCCACTTTGTAATATTTAGGGTCATTGTTCTTGTGGTTGATGTCGCAAAACTGACGAGCATAAAAGCTTATACGCCTGAAGCATGGTTTCTTTTTCTATTTTTCTTTTTCGTGCTTTCTCCAGAAGAGATGAATGAGTGAATAAAATCGGCAATATGGTGCAGTTGGTAGTCAAACTTTCATACAAAGGTAACTATTTTAGTTTTTGTGAGTAACAAAATATTCATAAAAAAATTTGTTCGTGATTTCCTCTTTGTTCGGCTACTCCGATTTCGGTTTGGATATGTTCTTGCTGGTTTATTAACTCCGACTTTTTCTTCTTTGATTTTTTTTGTAACTCCGACTTCTTCTTCTTCTTCTATTTGTTTTGTTTTGGTTGTTCGTGTTTTGTCTGGCTATTTAGCATATGGTGATTACGAATAGTTGTTAATTCTGTTACATTGGTTGCAGAATGTGAAAAAGTCTTTCATATATCAGTACGCAAATCAAGTATTAGAGAGAAATTTGAAGTTATGTTAGAGAATGGAAGATGCAGATTCAGATCTGCTACACATACACCATGAACGAGCTAGATGAAATTTCTTAGTAACAAAGGAGAGAAAAAATATGGAAAGGGAGATGAAGATTTGAATTTGAATTTGAATTTGTTTTTGTTGTTAGATCCTAAATATTTGAATTTAAATTATTAATTAAAAAAGTTATTTCTCCTTGATTTTAGGTTTTCTTATTAATGTGAATTGTACTATTTTTATAATATGAGTCCTAATTACACTCTTTTTATAATTATTTTGTTGATGCACTAATAGTGTAATTACATTCTAATTGTTGTATATTTCTGTAAAGAACCCTAAAAAATAATCAAAAAAATATTTTGCGTTTGTGACATTTTTTGTGATGACTTTTATTTGCAATCACAAGAAAAGTATTTTGTGATGAAATTTTCAAGCCATCACAAAATTATAGTGTAAGACCCCAACTTATTATAAATGAAATTAAATTCCCTCTATTTATTATTTTGAAATAGTAAGGGTTGATTTGATTAATGTGGTTAGTTATGGGTAAAATGCACAAATATTTCAAATAAGCAAGTGGTTATAAAATATTCATTATTGTTGGAGAACATTCGTTTGGTCGTGAAATATTCTTACTATCGGGGAATATTCGTACGATGGCGCAGCCTTGTGTGGGCCCCATAACGGAAAGCGATTGGATAAAGGAAAACGACAAATATAAGTTGATTATAAATAATGGTGTAGTTGTTACCGTTAATACTGTTGGAATACCCGGTGGTTAAAACACAGTAGCACTACTCAATAATTGTTACAGTAATTACTGTTCAATATTTTATTTTATTGATTCAATAATTACTACGTTGATATTTTATATTGTTGTTATTTCAATAATTGTCACTACACAATATTTTCCATTATCAGAACAATAATTTATATTATTTGAATAATATTATTAGATAACATTATTGGTAATGTCTAGAAAGTTCTGTCTAATGAGAGGTTTGATCATCTAATTGCGCGCCAGTAAGAAGAAATCCTTATTGGAAAGCCCCCTCTTTCCTAGGAACAACCTAGTTGCCAATATTATGATTCTGTAATATTATTTGTGAATAATTAATTATTGATTTATTAGATAAGGAAAATATTCATTTTATGTGGATATAGATGGAGAAAATTTTAAAGTAACAATTGTTGAAAAATTAATATTTTATCTTTTGTGATAAATAATTTATTTAAATATATTATTATATTATAATAATATAATAATGGTGATATTTTTACAATGAATGTGGGATATATGAATAAATGAGGAGGAATGATATTTTTGTTACTAAAAAATATTTAAAACATGTTTTTCATGTTTGTGGACCCCATTTCTTGACTGAAATTTGATTATAGCCTAGTAAAATCGCCCGTTTGTGGATTTCAGTCAATTTTTATTTGGAATTTGAAAAAACTTTCTTCTGCAAAGTTGTAGAGAATGGAATTTCCTATGGAAAAAATATAAGGTTTGAATTTTTCTGATAAAAGGACTATTTATTATGAATTATTGAAGTTCCAAAGTTCTAGAATAATTGATTTTTCAAAGTTTTAGTTATGTTTTTTAAGAAAAACGTTTTTGATGAGTTGAGTGGGTCTCACATATGATTTAAATGAGCTGAAATCAGATTTCAAAGGTGGGCGTGATAATTTTATAATTATATTAAATTTTGTGCTTTGGTGTTCTAAACATTTTTCTATAAATAGGGTGCTTAGGTTAGAATTGAAAATCACACCAGAAATTGAAGTTTTCTCTCTATATATTATCGAGCGTACTCATGTGAGTATTTTGATACTTTGAGTGTTGCTATATGATGCAAGTTCCTTCAGCATTATATGTGATATTCCAGCCAGAAGTACTATTCTTTTCGAGGTAAGGGATGTTATTTTTTAAAATGATATTATTTCTTTCAATATCATTATACCGAAATATTGGTAAGATTTTTCTTGTAAAATTCTTGTCTTTTAGTGTCGGGGTTACTATTCACGTATACAACACTATTCAGGTATATGGTACTGTTAACGCCAAGATCTTCTCCAACGCCTCAATCACGTAAGATGTTCTAATCTGCACAGTAAACACGATAAGGCGCCAAAAGCTTGACGACTTCGACCGTCGGGGGATAGCTCAGGCGTGGGAGTCAGTATCGGTGTTCACAAGGTTAACAATGGAGGATGATAATGTCTAGTGTATTGAGAGAGATAATAATATTCATTTGAATGTATATGTGAACGTACCTCCTTTTGAAGAATCATTTTCTAAGTTATGCTCTCTTGCCCGGTTTACCATGCCACCCACTACCGTCTGACACAGCCCCCTAATCTGATGGGTTCTGGCGACTGAATGCAGTCTACCCACTACCTTTTGTCACTGTTTTCTACCGCCAGCCGGCTATGATCCCATCCACATTAATGCATGGCAGTTATAACAGTCAACTATCATGCTTTTTCATCATTACAAGCCAAAGTAATAGATATTAAAATATCTAATGGGTTAGTCTAATGAACTGACCCGGTTTCATAGGGTTTAATAGAAATAGTATGATGACTAGGCCCAATGACTTTCAAGGTTCAATAATGAAGGCCCAATAGACTAATGAAATAAGTAAGCCCAATTTATTCGGCCCAATAGAGGAAATATCACGACCCAACATTGCCCATAGTTTTTTATTAAACAAAATATTTAATAGAAAATTATAAGTGGTCTACGATGTTATAGGCTCTAATAGGATCAAAATAAGCCCAAAGTAAAACTTACTCAAGCCCAAACGGAAATGAGTTAATACCTTAAGGCAACTTAGAAATCTGAAACCCAACTAAAAGGTTTAATCTGATGAGTGTTTGAGGCTTGACCCGGACGGCACACCTTCAAATTCCCCATCATTACTAGAAATTAAATGTGCCACCTTTGAACTTTGTGCAACTGTGAATTTAAAAGGTAAACTTTACCAATTTTGACAGTTTTACCTGTCAATTTGAGTTTCGAACCCTTGAGCTTTCTTCTTCTCTCCAGAACTTCTCTTCCCTACTCTGCGAAATCCCAACAATGGTGGTCCAAAATACAATTCAAAACTCTCCCCTTCGAGTGACCCCTATCAATATTGTACCGCCCAGTCCAAACCCTAATGAAGAAGCCTCGAGTTCTGATCCCAAGGTCGCCAAACCCAGTGGAAAACCTCTGCCTCCATAACCCCTACCAAACCCTTCCAACTTTTTCAAAAACAAGGAACAGTACCCTCATGCCAACACCCCCTCCATTATTTCTGAGATAGAACTGCGAAAAATTAAGGGTCGCTACCATATCCCTGATACCCACTTAATAAGGGCCCCCAAACCTGATGAGAAGATGTACCAACGCCTGGATGGTTGGACGGCTGTTCCGGTGACTTTGCTCGAAAAGAGGGTTAGGTTTCCTCTTTATATCTTTCTGGTTACCCTTCTAGGATTTATTGGGGTGGGGTTTGCTCAACTGGTACCGAACTCCTACATCCATATTTTGGCTTTTATTGCATTTTGTCATAAACTGGGGGTCGAACCCACTCTCGACTTTTTCTTTACTGTCTACAAGATTTCCCAAAGTAGAGAAAAGGGGTTCAAAGTCTTAGGCAAACATGCACAGAAGGCAGGTGAGAAGTTCGAGAGGCGACCGCTGATAAACACTCCTTCGAGCAATAGAGGATGGCATGAGAGACGGTTCTTTGTCAAGGGACCCAAAATTACATCTCTGCCGAACTGGACCATGAGCGACGTGGTTTCTGCTGATTTTGGAGATATATCCGAAGAGCGTGTAGCCCAATTGATTGATTTTATGAACAATTTCTCGAAGGAGGAGTGGAAACATGGACTCCTTTCTAAACAGGCTTGGCTATATGATCATAAACATAAGTACTGAAATACTCTTGTGTATATTTCTGTGAAATCTTCGATAATATTGGTTCTGACTTGTCTTTGTATAATCTTTACAGTGTCTTTGATTAGACTGAACTCTTCAGAGATAAAAGAGTTCGAAGACTTTTTGGCTGGGAAGATTACGGATGCAAGCGAAGAGCCTCCAACAGAAGAATCTCCCTGAGCCGATCCCCTCGTTACTGATCCATCCACTGTCGATCCTCAGATTGATGAACCACAAGTCGATGAAACCATTGTTCCTGAAGAATCTCTCCGACCTCGTCGAAGAAAAAGAGCCTCTAAAAAATCTAAATCCATTCGGCCAGAAGCAAATCCTGAAAGTGATCCGGAAGCAAACCCAGGAGCAAACCCTTCATCCAATCCCAGTTTTGTACCTCCTGGATCTGTTCCAACTAAGAGAAGTCTGTTCGATATACCTCTACACGATCGGGTGAAAGTCCTCCGTGTTAAGAAGTTGAGGGCAAAGATTACCCCTTTAACTGCTGACGAGCTTCGAGTGCCAACATCTTCAACTATCATTCCTCCAGCTGTCCCCGTGGAAATTCAAGTGCTAGATGATGAAGAGCCAATTGAAACCATTCCTTCACTTTCTCGCAAGAGAAAACAGCCGTCTGATAGTCACCCAGGGTCGTCTTCTCATCCTTCACCGATCCATGAATCTAATCATGCTCGAACCCCCTCCCCGGAAAACATAAATGTGGATCCGTCACCAACTCGCGATCGACCCGTGCCTTCCCCTCCAAGACAGTCAACTTCTGAATTTCAGCATGATGCTATGGCCTCTCCAACCCTGTGGCCTCGGTTTAACGCCAACTTCCCTTTTCAACTGTTTGATGCTATCGTCCGTGAGATCGATGACCATCGATTTGGGAACAGTTCGAACGGGGATCTGCTTAACGAAGGCATGAGCTATCCGGCGAAGGTAAACGGTTCTCTCCTTAATTTCCGTATTTATCTTCATACTTATACATTTGAAACTGATCAAATAATGCTAGACATGCGTAGGCAAATGCTGTATTCGGACGTCTGCGTCCAAAGTCTATCGAAGTTGAAGCCGAAGAAGAGGCAATGAGAAAGGAGAACGCTATCCTGAAGTCTGCTTTGGCTCGGGAAAGGACTTAACGTGAAAGAGTTCTTCACACAAATGAAGGTCTTCGGAAGGAGTTGGCCCAGACCAAAGAAGATTTGAAGACATCCAATGAAGAACTGAAGTCGTCCAAGGCCCAATATCAAGAGATCGTCAAGATGAATGTTGACTTGGTTCAGAGGAATGAGATAAGGATGGTGAAGATCAAAGAGTTAAAGGCTGATGCTAAAATCCTGACCAAAACGATCGAAAAGCTAGAGTTAGCAGAAACTCGTCATCTGAATAGGCGTCAAAAGTTCGAAGAAGAAATCTGAAGAACTCAAGAATCTTCGGGACCTTGGACCTCCTTTAACCGATGATCTTCGCAAGCAGATTTGTGAAGAGTACCGGAAATCGGATGAGATCAACGAAGAGATCATGAAGATATATTCTGAAGGCTATGAGCTCTGTCGAAGTCGCGGCAAGGAAAAGTTGATATCAGCTAAAGTGGACCCGACTTTGCTCGACTCTTCAGATGGCGAGGATGATGCATGAAGTGAATACTCTTGTTTTTCCTGAATTTTATTTGAGAATATTTGTGAAAGTTTCTGTCATTTTGGAAGTTGTTTAAGGATTTTGTTTCTACAAACTTTTATCAGAACTTCTATGTTCTGAAATTATGTTGGAATTTATGTTTTTATGCAATAGGTTGTCATAACGGATGAATGGATTAATGAAGTTTCAACTTTCTATGTCATGACTTCTGCAAAATACTTTTCATTTTTGTCAATAATTCAGTATCAATTAATCTGAATGGACTTAACCTGTATCTGTGAATTAGGCAAGGCATATAATAGTTGAGTTGAAGAACAATACTGAACATAATAAAGTAAACTTATTGAATTGAACTGAAGGAACCGAATTTGACACTTGAATAAAGTAATGTATATTTATCGTTTTCGAAGTATGAGACATATAGTGAATAGGGTGAATTCGGCTGATCCTCCTTGCACCATCAAGATCTTGTTTACCACTCGGGGTAGAACAATTTTATAGGGGCCATGGAATTTATCTACCACACGGGGCAACAAATAAATAAACTGTCCATCGAATGGCCAGCGAGTCCGACCATACCTCCTTACTTCGATGCCTATTGATTTACCGCCCTCGGTAAAAGCAATATAAAAAGGACCATAGGATTTGTCTACCACAAGGGGCAACAAATAAATAGGCTGCCATCGAATGGCCAGCGAGTCCGACCATACCTCCTTACTTCGGTGCCTATTGATTTACCGCCCTCGGTAAAAGCAATATAAAAAGGGCCATAGGATTTGTCTACCACACAGGACAACAAATAAATAGGTTGTCATCGAATGGCCAGCGAGTCCGACCATTCCTCCTTGATTCATTTAGGACAAATAGGAAGAAGATCAGTTGTGAAAAAATGACTTTTTATTGATGGCGAACAATCATGTACAGACTTCCGGTAAACTGACTCGATCTCTACTGGAAATATTTCTGAAGTCTTTCGGCATGCCAGCCGTTCTTGATCTCGGATCCATCTAATGCCTTTAATCGATAAGTTCCTGGCTTTGGTACTTCGACCACCTCATACGACCCTTCCCAGTTCAGCATCAGCTTTTCCGTGTTCTGAGGCGTATATCCTTCGACTTCTCTGAGGACGAAGTCCCCCATTTCAAATCTACGAAGCTTTACCCCCTTGTTATAATGCTTGGCAACTCTCCGCTGGTAGGCTGCCAGTTTGACCAAAGCTACTTCCCTGACTTCTTCTAACAGATCCAAGTTGGCCTTCATTCCTTCATCGTTGTAGATTTCCTTGAATTGACTGACCCGAAGACTTGGAGATCCAATTTTGACTGGGACTAAGGCATCAGTACCATAGGCCAATCTGAAAGGTGAATCTCCAGTGGTGGTCCTCGGTGTAGTCCGATAGGCCCATAGCACACTGAGCATCTCCTCTGGCCATCTTCCTTTAGCTTCGTCCAGTCTGTGCTTGATCCCGTTCAGCAATGTTCTGTTGGTCACCTCAACTTGCCCATTCGACTGTGGATGAGCCACTGAGGTCTTGCTGTGCTGAATCCCAAGCTCCTTCAAAAATCCTTCAAATTTTGGTCCCGCGAACTGGCGTCCGTTGTCCGATATTACCACTTTAGGAATTCCAAAGTGAAATACTACGGACTCTTTCATGAACTTCAAACACTCTTGCTCCGTTATCAACCGAAGTGGCTTCGCCTCTACCCACTTGGTCATGTAATCAATAGCAACTATGACGAAGCTAACCTGCCCCTTAGCTTTTGGCAACGGACCCAGTATATCAACCCCCAGACAGCAAAGGGTATAGGAGATAGAATCGAGTATAGCTCTTCTGGTGGCTGATGTGGGATCGGACTGTTGAGCTGGTATTTCTTACACTTCTTCACATACTCTGTAGCTTCCTTGAAGATTGTTGGCCAGTAGTACCCCTGCCGAAGAACCTTGTATGCCAATGACTTAGCAGCCATAAGATCGCCGCAGATGCCTTCATGAACCTCTAAAAGAGCATACTCTACTTCAGACGGAACCAGACACTTCAATAATGGTGACGAAAATGCCCTTCGATAAAGATCCCCATCAATAAGAATGAAGTTAGTACTCTTGTACTTGATCTTCTTTGCCAGCATCTGATCCGAAAGAAGGACGTCGTCTGCCAAATATTCGATGTAGGGAGTCATCCAGCAACTAGATCGTTCGATACACATCACCACTTCATGCTGGATACTCGGCTGCTGCAAAACATCCAAATAAACCGACCCGTTGAAAACATCTGCATCCGTAGTGGCCAGCTTCGACAGTGCATCGGCAATAGAATTATCATTACGCTCTATGCCCTGAAACTCATAAGAGACAAAATATTGAAGTCGGTCTTTCAAGTCTGCCAAATACTTGATTATTCCTTGTCCCACGAGCTTCATAATCTCCTGACAGTTGTTTGACGAACAACTAAGAGTCACTGTAAATGATAAGCTTCTGAACTTCTAGACTCTTCGCCAGTCGAACTCCTGCTAGCACTGCTTCATACTCGGCCTCGTTATTTGTTGCTTTGAACCCAAATCTGATAGCTTACTGCACCTTGAATCCCTCCGAACTTGTCAAGATAATCCATGTCCCACTAACATTCGTCGTAGAGGACCCATCTGCATACAACGTCCATGCATTATGACCATACTGAAGAACAGCAACTGCTCGATCGGACGTCTCAGCCTCTGGCAGCTCAGCATCTGCTTCGGCGAACGAATATTCCACCATAAAATCGTCCAAGGCCTGACCTTTGATAGCGGTTCGGGGATGGTATTCGATAAAAAATTGGGATAATTCCATAGTCCACGCTACTAATCTCCCCGAAATTTCTGGCTTGCTCATCACCTTTGTGACGCCCCCAAAATAGGTCCATTCCATCCAACCCATTTTGAGTCGCCAAATACACGGTACAGAAACAACTACAACTTTTACAACCCATAAACTATGAGTTTGAATACAACCATTGTCATCTAGACAATATACAAACCCAACTATGTCCTCAATATAATTATTGATATATTATTTTATAAAAATGGTGAGGACTACTAAACAGCTCTCTCAAGGACCATCAATTCATACCCCGACTCGTACTCGCTATATTCTCGTCTCCTGAGAAGAAAAATGGAACAAAAAGGAAAAGGGTGAGCTCAACTAGCTCAGTAAAGAATATTATGACTAAGATAATATACAATAAATTATCGTTAGCCTTCAACAGGGAAAAAATCTAATAGAATACAATAGACAACAAGTTTTAAATCAATATTCGCAGCGGAAAATATTAATTCATAGAAGAGTTACGTAGAGGATGAAATCTACTAATGTCTATGAATTTAACAGTCCATCAACAGTATTTTTATCCCTGTAACATCAATCAATGCACATCTTGAATCATATATTCATTCCTTGCACTACAGGCCAAGGATATTCATCTGTTGGTCATGTTCATCTAAACACCTGTTCATCTTTGCACTACGGGCCAAAGATATTCATCAGAAATCATTCATTTTTGCACTACAGGCCAAAGATATTCAATAGTAACATCATTTAAGACTGAAGATGTTAAAGAAGCGAATCCAGTGAAACAAAATGACAAGGATTAAGGATTAAGGATTCGTACTTTGTTTTATCCATGTCCAAAAATACCTCAAAAATAATCATAGTGGTGTAAAATTCAAGAATGATCAAAACATGGATACAATCAAAGCTAGTATCCACAATAGATATTTTAGACGAAAAGAAAAAAAATAATTTTTCTGTGAATAGTGCCGTATTCGTGAATAGTGCCGTATACGTGAATAGTGCCGTATACGTGAATAGTAACTCCAGCACAAAAAGTTCCAAATTTGATAAAAACGTTCACCAATATTTCGGCATAATGATATTGAAGAAAATAATATCATTTAAGAAGAAAATAACATCTCTTACCTCAAAATAGCCGTACTTCTGACTGAATTTCGGTATAGTGCTAACAGAAACTCGCACCGTATAGCAACACTCAAAGTATACTCACAAGGATACGCTCGATAATATAGAGAGAGAAAGAGAGAAAACTTTGTTTCTGGTGTGATTTTCAATTCTAACTTAGCCCTCTATTTATAGGAAAATGTTAGAACGCCAAAGGAAACAAAATTAATATAATATTAATATTTACAAAACATTCAAGCCAACCACCAAGGAATCTGATTTTAGCCATCAAACACATGTTAAAGATGCCCACCAACCTTTGAAAAACATTTTTGTTGAAAATAATAATTAAAACTTCCAAAAATCAATTATTTCGGAACTCCGGAACTTCAATAATTCACAATAAATAGCCCTTTTATTAGAAAATTCGAATCTCGCGACTTTTTATAGGAATTTCAATTCTCTACAACTTTACAGAAGGAAGTTTTTCCAAATTCCAAACAGAAATTATCCAAAATCCACAAACGAGTGATTTTACAGTCTACAATCAATTTTCGGTCAAGAATTGTGTCCACCGACACACAAAACATATGTTAAACATTTAATGCCACAAAAATACTCTACCTCCTCATATATTCATATATCCCACATTCATTGTAAAAATATCATCGTTAATATACTATTAAAATAATATATTTAAATGAATTATTTTATCAGAAAAAGATAAAATATTAATTTTCAATAATTGTCACATTAAAAATTTTCTCCATCTATATCCACATAAAATAAATATTTTCTTTATCATAATAATCAATAATTAATTATTCAAAAATAATATTACAGAATCACAGTACTGACAACCAGGCCGTTCCCAGGATAGAGGGGGCTTTCCAATAAGGATTTCTCCTTACTGGCGCGCAATTAGGTGACCAAACCTCTCCTTAGACAGAACTTTTTAGACATTGCCAATAATGTTATCTGATAATATTATTCAAATAATATGAATTATTGATCTGATAATGGAAAATACTATGCAGTGACAATTATTGAAACAATAATAATATAAATATCAACGCAGCAATTATTGAATCAATAAAGTAATGAACAGTAACTCCTGTAGCAATTATTGAGTAGTGCCTTCTTACGTAAGGATCAATAATTCAAAATACTGTGCAATACCGTGTGTTACTGTGCAACAATGCGTATTACTGTATTTTAACCACCGGGTATTCCAACAGTGTTAACGGTAACAATTTACGTCGTTATTTTTTAAACAGCTTATATTTGTCGTTTTCTTCCTCCAATCGTTTTCTGTTATGGGGCCCACACATGGCTGCGCCGTCGTACGAATATTCCCCGACAGTACGAATATTCCACGACCAAACGAATATTCCCCGACAATAATGAATATTTTATAACCACTTGCTTATTTTGAAATATTTGCGTATTTTACCCATAACTATCCTCATTAATCAAATCAACCCTTACTATTCAAAATAATAATTAAAGAAAATTAAATTTCATTTATTAATTATTTGGGGTCTTACAACCTTCTTCAATGGCTGATCCGTGTAGACGACTAGGAGCCGGCCTTGAAAATATTGCCGAAGCTTTCGAGTAGCAATTATCAAAGCAAAGGTAAATTTTTCAATATTTGGGTACCTAGTTTCAGTATCTCGTAGAAAGTGACTGACATAATAGACCAGATGTTGCTTCCCACTGACCTCTCGAACCAGCAATACTCCAACCGCTAACGAACTCGCTGCAAGGTACAAATACAAGGTCTCTGTCGGAGCAGGCTTTACCAATAGGGGAGCAGAAGATAGATATGTCTTTATGCCTTGGAAGGCGTCTTCACACTCAAAAGTCCACTGGAACGTCTTCGCATTCTTCGGCCCCTTCAGCGTGTCGAAGAACGGCAAGCACCTCTCTGCAAACTTGGACATGAACCTCCTCAAAGCTGCAATCCTACCAGTCAAACGTTAGACGTCTTTGAACTGACTGAGGAGTCTTCATGTCAAGGATAACCCGGATCTTCTCCGGATTGGCCTTAATGCCCCTCTGACCGACCAAGTAACCCAGGAACTTTTCCGCACCGAGGCCGAAGGTACACTTTGATGGATTGAGCCTCAACTTGTGGTGACGGACAGTCTAAAAGCATTCCTCTAGATCATCCAAGTGCTTCTGAACCTGCATGCTCTTTACGATCATATCGTCCACGTACACCTCCATGTTCCTACCCCCGCTGCCTCTCAAAGATGAAGTTCATCATTCTTTGGTAAGTGGCTCCGGCATTCATAAGGCCGAAGGTCATCTTTTTATAGGCATACACCGAACGGTGTGTAATGAACGATGTCTTCGGAATGTCCTCCTTGCACATGGAAATTTGATGATAACCTTTAAAAGCATCCATCAAGCTTAGTAATGCATACCCCGAAGTGGCATCGATGAGTTGATCAATATGGGACAGAGGATAAAAGTCTTTCAGACAAGCTTTATTCAGGTCGGTGTAGTCGATGCAAACCCGCCACTTTCCATTCTGCTTCTGCACCAACACTACATTAGCCATTAACTGCAGGTAGTCGATCTCAAAGATAAAATCAGCAGCTATCAGCTTGGCAATCTCCTCATCTATGATCCTCTGTCGCTCAGGTGCAAAGATCCGTCTTTTTTGCCGAACTGGCTTCTTTAGGGATCTACATATAGTATGTGCTCGGCAATCTTTCGACTAATCCTTGGCATGTCTTATGGTTCCCATGCAAAAATGTCCACATAGCAGCGAAAGAGTTCCGTAAGGTTTGTTCGAAGAGGTTTCGGTAGACCTGCACCAATCTTCACTGTCCTGTCTGCCTTTCCGAGGACCAGCTTGATCTTCTCTATCTCTCCTGAAGGAATTACCAATGGCTCTGAACTGCTTTCAGTGAAGGGCTCGATCTCAATCGTCATGGTTTGTTTCTGTTTGCTGACCCCCACTCCGGAGGAAATAACAGCATTCCGATAACAGCGTCGGGCCAGATCTAAGTCCCCTGCCACCTCTTCTACTCCATGTAATGCTGGGGAACTTGATTTTGAAGTGAGGGATGGAGGTCACAGCTTGGAGAGCCGTCAATGTAGGTCTTCCCAGTATGGCATTGTAAGCCGAATCTACATGCACAACATAAAATTTACATGTTATTTCTACCTGCTGGGGAGCTGTGCCGAAGACTACTGAGAGTTCGATAGTGCCTGCAACTTTGACTAGATCGTTGCTGAAGCCATATAAGGGAGCCTCATGGCCGACCTCCATTTTTTGCCCATCAAGATGCATCCTCTGATAAGCATGGGCATACAGAATATCCACGGAAGACCCGTTGTCTTTCATCATACACTTCAAATCTACCGAGCCTACTTGTGCAGTGATCACTAATGCTCATTCATGCGGCTCGATGGGCTCCGAAGGGTAATCTGCATCGGTAAAAGATATAACAGTCCCTGGAAATGGTCTGTCGGCCTTCAGTGGAACACCCGCCACGGACATGACCGAATCCAGATATCCCTTCCTCTTCTTCCCTACTAACTTCCCTGCTGTCCCACCGGTTATTACATCAATGACGTGCCTTGGTGGTGGTATTGGAGCATTTTGGACGGGTGGAACCATTTGAACCGTCTGAACAGTACGGTCGACATTCTGCTGATCTTGTTGGTCCCTCCCAACCACATACTGAACCAGCAAACCTCTTTGAATCTTCTTCTCCATAAAATCCTTCAGATTGCAACACTCATTAGTATCATGGCCTGCGGCTTGATGATAGCTACAATATTTTCGAGAGTTGTCATGTCCTATCTTATAGTTATCACGAGGTGGCTCAAAGAATGGCTGGTTTCTGATCTGGTCCAAAATCACCGACCTATCCGTATTCAGTTTGGTGTAAACCTTATTCACCTTTGGGGCGGACGTAGGTGGACGACTACTTCCTTGTCGCCATGAGTTGTTATACTTCTTCGCACTGCCCTCTGGCTGATCATTATACCCCCCCATCTTTCTCTGATCGCCTTTAGCCTTAGGAGTATCTACCTCCTTCATCTGATCCGAAGAAGGACGTTTCAGGCTATTCAATTCCTCCTCCACTACAATATAACCTTCTGCTTTATCGAAAACTTCTGCCAAGCTCTTCGGATAGTGGAACATCAACTTTTTCACCAGATTCTCGGACTTCACCAGATCTAATCCATTCTGGAACAAACCTAGAGCCTGAAGATCGTTAAGGTCAGACACCTGGCCGACCGCTTCTCTGAACCTCTTCACATACTGGCCCAAGGACTCGTTGGTGAACTGTCTGACCTGTGCTAAAGAGCCTGTAGGTTTTCCTCTTCTTCGATTGCTCCCAAAGCGGGCATGAAACTTATCACAAATCTCAGTCCATGAAGATACTGAATCCGCTGAGAAGGTCCCCATCCACTGCCTGACATCATTCCTCAACTGTTGTGATAAATGTATGACATTTGGCGGCATCGGTAAAGTCATAATAATCCATCAGCCGGTCGAACACCTGGCTATGGTCGTAAGGATCCACAGATCCATCGAAACTCTCCATGCGAGGTAACTTCTTGGTGACATCGGCCTTCTCCTTAAGGATATCCGAGGAAAAAGGGGACGCTTTCTTTCCCGGAGAGTCTTTCACCTGTTGCACCTCAGCTAACTGCTTCCTGAGCTCCTTCAATTCCTTTACTAAAAAATCCACGCCTTCTGGCTGTGAGGAGACCTCTTTCTCCTAAATGACTTTCTGCTTCTGAGTGGACCGATCCCCCTATCCGATCCCACTGCCTTTGTTGGACTTTTGGATCTACTCAGACGTGCAACCCTATCCTCATAGTGAGAATATTCGCGCTGATGCTCTCTCCTTCTGGCTTCTGGCACGATCTCTCTTGATCTGCTCATTCGCTTGTCGTCGTCCTCGATGCCGATGACCAACAACCATAAGTGCCTTCTTCGAGGCCACGAGGGTTCTGCTCCTAGATCTTATTCAATCGCGAGGATGATCTCGAGATACATGTAAAGAGTGCTCTGGCTCTTTCCCCTCTCGCCGTTGTGTCTTCTTATGCCTACTCCGTCTTTCGGATTGAGCACGACTAGACGCCTCGTCTCTCAACTATGCCACCCGAAGAATTTGTTCGGATATATCTTCTCTCTACTTTAGCAGAACCTCTAATGGCTTTATCTGCTTCGTCTGCCATCTTTGCTAATTTGGCAGCTCTATCCTCCTGACCACTTCGGCGATGAGTCTTGGTCGGTGAACCTTCTGTCCGCCTCCGACCATGATCATGATCTTTATCTGCATCAAAGACCAGCCTCCGTCTGGCTCCTCCATGAATCTTCGGATGAAGATCTCCCGAATCGTGCTTGGAGGACGTAGTCTCATGAACACTTTTAGAAGGACCCAGACGATCCTTTACCGAAACACGAGGCAACGATGAGCTAACGGCCATCGCCTGCCCTTCTAGCGTACCATCCCTACTCCTCACCATCTTCCGAAGCAGGTTGAATGAATGTGATTGAAGACTCAATGACACTAGAACTCACCCCTCCTTCTAGCGCCAATGTTAACGCCAAGATCTTCTCCAACGCCCCAATCACGTAAGACGTCCTGATCCTGCACAGTAAACACGATAAGGAGCCAAAAGCTTGACGGCTTCGACTGTCGGGGGATAGCTCAGGCGTGGGAGTCAGTATCGGTGTTCACAAGGTTAACAATGGAGGATGATAATGTCTAGTGTATTGAGAGAGATAATAATATTCAGTTGAATGTATATGTGAACGTACCTCCTCTTGAAGAATCATTTTCTAAGTTGTACTGTCTTGCCCGGTTTACCGTGCCACCCACTACCGTTTGACACAGCCCCTTGATCTGATGGGTTTTGGCGACTGCATGCAATCTACCCACTACCTTTTTGTCACTATTTTTTACTGTCGGCCGTCTATGATCCCATCCACATTAATGCATGGAAGTTATAACAGTCAACTATCATGTTTTTTCATCATTACAAGCCAAAGTAATATATATTAGAATATCTAATGGGTTAGTCTAATGAACTGACCCGGTTTCATAGGGTTTAATAGAAATAGTATGATGAGTAAGCCCAATGACTTTCAAGGTTCAATAATGAAGGCCCAATAGAACTCACCCCTCCTTCTAGCGCCAATGTTAACGCCAAGATCTTCTCCAACGCCCCAATCACGTAAGACATCCTGATCCTGCACAGTAAACACGATAAGGAGCCAAAAGCTTGACGGCTTCGACTGTCGGGGGATAGCTCAGGCGTGGGAGTCAGTATCGGTGTTCACAAGGTTAACAATGGAGGATGATAATGTCTAGTGTATTGAGAGAGATAATAATATTCAGTTGAATGTATATGTGAACGTACCTCCTCTTGAAGAATCATTTTTTAAGTTGTACTCTCTTGCCCGGTTTACCGTGCCACCCACTACCGTTTGACACAGCCCCCTGATCTGATGGGTTTTGGCGACTGCATGCAATCTACCCACTACCTTTTGTCACTATTTTTTACTGTCGGCCGTCTATGATCCCATCCACATTAATGCATGGAAGTTATAACACTCAACTATCATGTTTTTTCATCATTACAAGCCAAAGTAATATATATTAGAATATCTAATGGGTTAGTCTAATGAACTGACCCGGTTTCATAGGGTTTAATAGAAATAGTATGATGAGTAAGCCCAATGACTTTCAAGGTTCAATAATGAAGGCCCAATAGACTAATGAAATAAGTAAGCCCAATTTATTCGGCCCAATAGAGGAAATATCACGACCCAACAGGTACTATTCACGAATACGGCACTATTCACAGAAAAATTAAATTTTTGTTTTTTGTCCAAAATATCTATTATGGATACTAGCTTTGATTGTATCTATGTTTTGATCATTCTTAAATTTTACTTCACTATGATTATTAATGAAGTGTTTTTGAACTCGGATTGTTTAAAGTACGAATCCTTAATATTTGTTCTTTTGTTTCATTGGATTAGTTTTTTTAAAATATTTTTCATCATCCTCAGTCCTAAATGATGGTATTACTGAATATCTTTGGCCTGTAGTGCAAAGATGGTTGATTTTCCTACGAATATCTTTGGCCCGTTGTACAAAGATGTACAGGTGTTGGGATGATCATGACCAACTGATGAATATCTTTGGACTATAGTGCAAAGATGAATATTTGATTCAAGATGTATGTTGATTGATGTTACAGGGATAAGATATTGATGATGGACTTTTAAATTCATAGATATTAGTAGATTTCATTCTCTACGTAACTCTTATATGAATTATTATTTCCGCTGCGAATATTGATCTGAAACTTGTTATCTATTAAATTCTATCAGATTTTTTCCTGTTGAAGACTAACGATAAATTATTCTATATTATCTTAGTCATAATATTCTTTACTTTGCTAGTTGAGCTCACCCTTTTTTTTTTGTTCAATTTTTCTTCTTAAGAGGCGAGAATGTAGCGAGTACTAGTCGGGGTATAGAATGAAGTTCTTAGAGAGTTGTTTTAGTAGTACTCACCATTTTTGTAAGATAATATATCAATAATTGTAATGAGGACTTATTTGTGTGTTAATATTGTCTAGAAGACAATATTTGTATTTAAACTCACAGTTTTTATGTTGTATTAATAAAGTTATAGTTATTTCTGTACCATGTTATTGACGACTCAAAATGGGTGTTATAAATCTATTTTGGGGGCGTCACATATAGTATATATGATGACTCTTAGTGATGATTATAATTTAATCACTATTATAAAGTTTTTGTGATCGCCATTACAAAAACCAAATTTTGTGCGTCCTAATTTTGCTTAATAAGTCAACTCACATGTGTTTTTTTTTATTTATAATTGTAATTATGACTTAACTTTTGGTGTGGTAATATTACTAATTGGAAGTGATTAGCATGAAGTTTATTTTTGGATAAGTTGGTCAATTGATCAATAGAATGCTGGCACGCAGATGAGGTTATATGTGTGTCAGCATTCTATTGACCAACTTACCAAAAAATAAATTTCATACTAACCAGATCCTTACTAATTAGTTAGTTTGTAAATGGAGGGAGGGTCCGATTCGTGCAAGTTTCATTTATTGCGATGACATTGACAATCACAAAAGGTTATGCGACTGACGTCTGGCGTTATTGCTTTAGTCATTACAAAAGAGGAACATGCTAATGTGATTTTGTATTAATCATCACAAAAGTATTAAAAGTTATTTTTAAATGTATAAGCATCTCCAGCAAGGTGGATTATATCATGAACTATATTTAGTCCATATGACATCAATTCATGCGATAGTTTTTTAATCCTTCCAACAGATGGACTATCTCATGGACTATAATATTAAAAGATTATATTATATTTAATGGATTATTGTTCACCAATCGTTTTTCCACCCTCCCATTTAAATATATTTAAAATTATAGTCCACCAAATTCTAGTTCCTTGATATAGTCTGTTTGACTCATCTGAAAATCTCATAGACTATATTTAATCTTACTGCTAGAGTGAAATCTGAATCCTAGACTATATTTAGTCTAGAATTTATGTTTCTCCGACTTGCTGAAGATGCTAAGTGTGCAATGAGCGTGCATTTATGATAGATTTTTGGCTTAATTTATACACTTGCACAAAATAAAGTTTAAAAATAATTTTGACGACCAAACAATTAAATATGTTTGGTGAAATTGGAAGAAATGTATCATAATAAATAAATAACTATTAAAGCGACTACATTACATTGGTAAATAATAAATAGGAAGATAAACTTATATTTATACGCACAAGTTAAAAACGTATTTATGAAAAATTAAACCAATTAAAATAACAAAATAGACAAGTCAACTAAATTTTTATTCCGAGATTACATTTATGCGCACAAGTTTAAGAAGGGTAATATGGGAAAAAATTAATGTTAATACACATTATAATTATGAAATTGAGAAAGTCAAATTATAAAATTCTTATCGATTTCATATTTGTCTAGAATTTTCTTTAAATAATCAATATTTTGAAAAGAATAAATGATAATTAGGTCCCATTAAATTAAATTATTGAGATAATTCACTTGCACCAAAACATCTAATATCACACCCAACCGTCCTTAAGGAGGAAATGCTAAATGTTCGTGCCACACCTCTTAATCGCAAGATAGCCACCATAGTTAGTCATAATAACAAAATGGCCATTCTTTCGGTCCCCCGTGTACGCAAGTGTAAAGACAAAAGAGGACATATATATTATCAAAGTAAATGACCCAAACGTCCTTATCCCTTCTGAATCTGAGCCAACAATCGGAGGGGGGCCAGTGTAATTTCCAAGTCTTAATCCGGCGTGTTATAAAACCACAAGAGACGTTATCCAATGGCAGTATTAGGTAATTATAGACATTTGTAGGGGTATGTTATAAATCATACACACTATAAACGCATGAAACCTGCCGCTCGTCCACTGTCTCCTCTATAAAACCCCATTATCTTCCTTCTTTCCCATTTTTTACTCCTTCCTCTCTCTTCATTGGAATACCTCTCCCTTTTCTCTCTCCTCTTTTTCCGCCGGAGACCACCGGAGATCACCGCCGGCGATAGCCGCCGATACCATTTCTAATCCCAGATCCGTCAATAAATTTCAGATTCCGGCCAGAACCCCTCTCGATCCATTTTCAGCCCAGAGCCTGAGAATCTCCAGTTCCTTCCCTATAACAATTTTCTAAATTTTTCTGATATTTGTTGTATTTTTTAGAATAAATTTTGGTATTTACTTTTGTGCCCTTTTCTCCCAGTCGCATTTACATCTGTTTTAATAGTCCAGCAATTTTTGTATCCGTTTTGGCCGTTTCTTTTGCTCTCGTCTCATTTTCATGTCCATTTTACCCCCACTGAGTACAACAAATTATTCGTTTTGTTCGTTTTTGTTTCCCTCGTTTTCATATGACCATTTTACCCCCACTAAGTACAACAATCTACCTCTGGTTTTAGTTGCTGACGTGGCGTAATAAACTGAACAAGCGGCTAGAATGAGCCATTACCACCCACCACCGCGCCGAATATTGACGCACAGCGCGTCCCGAAAGCGAAAAGAAACAGAATCATCTTACCCGCTACCAGGCCCACCGCCAACCCCACCACCTCTTCCAGTCGCCGCTAAAATCATGGCTCCGCCTTCTAAGGCATCTGAGCCGCCGCGGTCCTCAAACCGGCTCTTAGCAGGCTACCTAGCTCACGAATTCCTGTACAAAAGGAACTTTGTTGGGTCAGAAGTTTGACCCAGCTCGAGCCGAAGCCGTACCTTTATCATCTAGATCTTCAACCGACCAAAGACGAGGGAAGCCGGGTCTGCTGGGAAAGGAGAAGGTAGCCGAGCCGAATAGGAAGGTAAAGCCAAATAATAATAGCCAGAGTTATGCTGAGTTGGCAAATTTGCTGAAGACTGATGGGGCCCACATTCCTGGTATTATTAATCCTACCCAGTTGAGCAGATGGATTCAAATGTGACATGGAGTGTCGCCACCTTATTGGCGGGGAGTTTAATTTGGTCCATTTAAAGAAACGGTGACCTCCTTACTGGATTAATAACTTCAGTCTCAAGAGGTGGGGACTGGGGAGTCCATTCATGAGAGTTTCTCAAATGCTATATTTTTATGGCACCAGACCAGAAGAAGAATGTACCCTTTCTCTTTCTCTTTTATGTTAGTTTCTTGCTGTATGTTGTTATATTATCTTTCGCCTTTGGAAAACCTTTGTTAATTACTTTTATTGTTGTTTCCTTTCTCTTCATTAATTTGGTTTATTTAGTTTATAAGTTTTGGTAGTTTAATTTCTTGGGTTCGATCAATATCAATATATATGCACGAAGATATATCATTTCACTGTTTTCACACACACGCACACACATATATATATAGACATGTACTTGTATATACACACAATATATATATATAGGGCTATATATATGTGTGTGTGTGTGTGTGTAGGGTGCATAGGACGCATTGAAGTAAAGTTATTTTTATGTGTATAAGAAGGTTTGATTCTAAACAGTTCATAATGGATAGATCATTTGAATATTTGATCAGTCTATAAAACAAATTAAGCTATATTTATATAATTGCGTTTGTATTATGGATGTAGAACTAAGGTGGTGTTAATTTGTTTCTGTCTGAATGTCTTTTAATTCACATGCTTGCTTTGATTACAGAAACTCAAATCTTAAGTTGTCTCTTAATAGTTTATTTAAAATTTATGGACAAAAATAACCTCAATAAATATTGTACTTCTTCAATTTTAAATTTTAAGATCATTCATAAATTTTTTAAATAACTTAGAGGGTAAAAATAATAAAATAGTGTTGTTCAAATATTTTACACTTTTTAGTTATCAATTAATTTTTTAAATTAAAATGTTATTTTATTTACATAATCTAATTTATTAAAATGTATTATCTTAATTAGTCAATTTTATCAATCGCCATATAAGATGATCTAAAATGCATCTAACCGTTGTACAAAATATAATTTATTTCTATAGACTGCTAATATATAAACTGTCCATTTTAAATGTAGATCTAAAACAAAATACTCACTTTCTTCCTTTACGTGTGTTGAACATATATGCGATTTCACATTTATTTATATATACATAGTATTGTTACATTTTGATAGAAAGTTGTTTGTGCATGGACATGCAACATGTATATTTTAAGTTCATGGTCGTCGTTCATGTCATTAATTGAAGTTGCAAGCGTGAAGCACCCCACCCCCCTCGCCCTCGCCTCCCCACCCTACCCCACTCCACTCTACTCCACTCCACTCCACCCCACCTACGTATGGATTAAAGCTACATATAAAATAAGCAAGTTTGTATTTTGTGCTCCAAGTATAAATTATGATTTACATGTGACTTGAAATATTGAATGAAAGGCTAAAAAATCAAAAATAATTAATAAGATGAAATTAAATGAACCGGACAAAAATAAATAAATAAAAGGGAGAGCACCTATGATTTCAGCCCCCTAGGTGGTCGTACTTTGTGAAATTTCGACAATTTCTTCCTTGATTTGAATTATCGAAATGAAATAAGGATAAAACAAGTTAAACGAACATAAAAGGAACAAGAAAGCTGAGGTGACTTCCTAGGCATTCTAAGATTCGGCCACCTTAGGGGTTGACCTCTTAGAGGACACACCTCTTCATACTCTTAAATATCGTGTCGGATAAACTTTGAGCACTATTGCAATGACGGAATAACGAACTCAAACCAAGAAAAGAGGCAAAAAAAAACTTATGAGGGTTTATGAATGATTTTTCTTGAATATCATGACGAGAAATTTTTATATCATGAGAAAATGATAAAAATTTAACAAGAAAGGTCAAGGCGAATGAAGGGCATCGAAGAACGCACGAACCTTTGACCCCTTTAAGGTTCAACCCTCCCCCCAGGGTTTGACCCCTAGTTCATGGCATCTCATATTCGCGTCGAACTCCTTCAAAGTTTTCGACGATGGAATCGAATAACATGATGTTCAGATAAAGAAAGAAGAACAGAAAGACATGAATTGAACAATAAAGACCTTGAAATACGAGACTTGAGACCTTGAAATACGAGACTTGAGAGAGGTATCCATGAGTCTAGACCAGACATAAGGCTTATGGAGGCAACTTGTTTTGGGAAATAGTTAATGGATTGGATTGGACGGTTAGATGAAGGACATGACGATTTGGAACATTACTTGGATAACTAAATGTATTTATGAAATTTCACTTGAGGTGAAATTCCATAAGTCACTGAGGTAGAAGGCTTATATGGAGACAACTTGTTTTGGGAAATGGTTTAGGGATGGATTGAAAGGCTAAAAAGACAGGACGATTTGGGCATTATTTGGGTAATTAAGGGTATTTCTAGAATTTCACCTGAGATCACATGCCCGACACATAACCAAAACATGTGCCAGACACATGATCACTTAATAACAGGAAACTCTAATAAATACTCATTTCATTTCAATAGAAGAGATTTTTGGATTCTCTTTGGACCCAAGGCTCCCAAGAAGACTCATTATCTCTAAGAGTTCTGTCATGTGTTGCTAGAGTAATTGTCGACATGTTCTTCTCATCTCTTCAATTCTTCAATCATTTTCGCACTCTACGTGGATTTCTCTTCTCCTCAGCTCACTCGAAACCCTAATTCAAGCAATGTACGATTTTCTTGCCTACACACTTATATATATTGAAAAAGTAAGTTCAAACAACTATTTATATATAAGATATAGCTTAAATACAAGGAACTAAGACCATATTTGTTTGCAAAAAACATGTTTAAGATTAAACTATTTATTTTAATTTAACACTATTTTAGATTATTTTATTTTATGATTAGGGATTAATAGTCCTTTAAATAGTCTCATGAACTACTTTTTGTCATTCCTAAAGTTATTTATAAGATGATAAATATGGGATTAATAGTCCCTCTTATTTTAAGTTATCAAATAACTTTAATTATGGGACTAATAGTCTCTCGTCAATTAAATAATTAAATAGTCTGAAATAATATTAAATTAAAAAAATAGTGTAATTAATCCTAATTATGTTTTTTTGTCCAACTCTAGGCAATTTTAAACTTGTTATCTTGGGAGCTTTCTTTACCTTTATGTGTGTGGATTAAAATCATTTTAATATATGGGCATATATGGAAGGAGATTCGAGGATGACAATGTAATGGGAACTGATATTTTCACATAAATTCCTCTCATATGATTAGTGAGCGGGTCACAATTCCATGCAAGAGAAATTCATGTGTAACCATCATTTTAACATATCAATTTCTTAATGTGATATATGTACCGTTTCAACCTTACTTTAAACTAAATTCAACAGAACTTATATTTTCAATTATGATTTACATGTGATTTTTTGGTATAATTCAGACGGCGGGTGACGGTTCATTTTATAAATTATGATGCTACTGACTGAGAAGTTAGAACTAGGTAGCAAGATGGTAATAGAGTAGTTGAAGGGTTTGATTTGTGTTATGGATGATTTAGTTGAACATTTCGAATGCCGACTCCCAATTGCAATTAGGTGTTGTGATGCATTTTCGGCAATTAATAGCCATGATCTTTAATTTGTCAACTTATATATACATGATTAAAACAAGTCTAAACAATTCGTTTATTAAACGAGTCGAGCTCGAATATATTTCAAAACTCAATTTAATTTGATATATTAATGATTATCATTATAAATCTTTTCAAAATATATTAAAACACTTTATATAAAAAAAATTATGTTTCTAGTGTTCGGTGGCATCAAAAGAATGTTTTTAATTTTAACTAGGATAATAATGTTATAGGTTTTAAATATTTTATTATTGTCTTAATTAAATAATATTTCAAATGAGATATGTCATTATTATACTGAATTTATATTTTTGTAACTGGTTATGTCACAAGATACCATTAGTTTTATTCAATAACACATCATCAAACACGATGAATTTGTGAAACCCTATCCCAAAGATGAGAGACTAGTTTAGGAAAGACAAACCATAAAGTATATCGGGAAGTTTCCTTTGTCGTTTTTTTGGTTCAAGTACAAAGAGACTAGAAGAGAGGTTTCGTCTGTCATTTAAAACAAAAGTTCATCATGCCTTGGCCTATGTACAAGTCTGTGTATGTCTACGTATATGTATATGTGTGCGTCGCCCTGGTAATTTTTGAATAAATCGTTGTCATTTTTGTTGAACCACATAGATAGTGTATATTTATTTTGGATACATAACAAATACATGCATGTCATAGATCATTACCCTATATACGTGTGTTGTTAACCATGTTATATGTATATAGTGACGTATATAAGTTCCATATTCTTAATTTTCTTCGAAGATATATTTGTTTTGACGACACATAATTAGATGATGGGGAAAAAATAAAGTCTAAAATACCAATTAAGAATCAAGAGAATATTATAAAGAAGCAAATGATAAAAAGGATACAACATAAAAAAAAAGATAGAAAAAGAAATGACCAAATCTAGCATCCAAAACCAATCAATTCAGATGTACAATTGAATCGACTTTATCTCATAGCAAAGTAATTGGTGTTTTCATACCCCATACAGACACTTTCAAGAGGTAAAAATTGTATATTTCTGTGCATATTGTTGTTTTACCATCTTCATGATGATGAAGTATTAAAGCATGCCATGTATGTACGTATGTACTCCCTCCGTTCCTTAATATATGTCGTTTTAGAGTTGTGTACAAGTATTAAGATAATAATTATATAATATTAATTATAATATCAATTGTCTATATTGTCCTTGTATTGAAATAAAAAATTGTTATTCATTAGACATAAAATAGTGAGATAACCAAAGTGTACTTGAGCCTGTGATTGTAGCTTACTCTTTTTGACTTGATTGAGACTTTAACGGGAAAAAATATTAACAAAGAAATGGTACTGGTAAAAAGCGACAAAACAATTAACCCAAACCATCATTCATATTGGCTGTTTTGGCTCTTGGGAGTGTCAATCATTCACAACATAACCGATTCTTTCTTCATTTACTTTTATTTTTTACTGGCAAGGACTATATGAATTATTTCCATATTTCTTCGTTATCTTTTATTTTTTACTGGCAAGGACTATATGAATTATTTCCATATTTCTTCGTTATCTTTTCTTTTTTACTGGCAAGGACTAAATGAAATTAAGTACACTCAAATATGCTTTGTCATGAATTCGTAAGGCTATACTATAAGGATAAATCTATCGGTACATCATTTTTACAACCACTTTTCCGAAATGCTAGCAAATTTGTCGCTTTGATCGTATACTAAAACATGCAAGATGGTTTGAATAACATGGCAGTTTATTAGAAGAATGGATAATTGGTGGGGTATCCTTGTTTTGCATATTTTTTTAGTGCTTGGTGCAACTTACTACCCATTTCTCATTTCTCATTTCCTCCAACAATAAAAAAATTTAAAACTCTATACACTAACACCCAAATACAATCCTCGAAAATAATATAATATAATACAAAATAAATTAAAGAAAAAAATAAAACTAAATGAAATAACTTAAATTATATCTCATAATAAAATAAAATTAATTTAATGTAATTTAATTAATATAATATAATACAAAATAAAATAAAATAAATTAAAATAAATTTAGAATAACATAAATTTAATTTAATAAATTTAATTTAATTTAATTACTAAATTGTAATGAAATAAAATTTGTGTTAATTATAATTATGAAAAACTAAACAAATTCTACTTGGTTTATTTTTCAATGATCAACTAAGTAAATGCTAATCAGTTCATGAAAACTTTTATTTGAATATGGAGACTACTATTGACATATTCGAATTTATTCTAAATTAATTTTATTTTATATTATATTATTTAATTTAATTTAATTTAATTTAATTTATTTTATTTTATTTTATTTTATTTTATTATGAGATATAATTTAAGTTATTTCATTTAGTTTTATTTTTTTAAAAATTTTTTTGTATTATATTATATTATATTATTTTCGAGGATTGTATTTGGGTGTTAGTGTATAGGGTTTAAAATTTCTTTATTGTTGGAGGAATGAGAAATGGGTAGTAAGTTGCACCAAACTAAAAAATACGCAAAACGAGGATATCCCACCATTTGTCCATTGTTCTACATAAACTGACATGTTATTCAAACCATCTTGCATGTTTTTGATATATGATCAAAATGACAAATTTGCTAGCATTTCGGGAAAGTGGTTGTAAAAGTGATGTAACTATAGATCTATCCATACTATAATTTGGCTATTTCATTAACTAATAATACATCGTTTTTGACTGTTCATCAAAACCAAACTCTATGTGACAACCACAACCATCATTAATTACTTCCTGTCCATTTTGAGAGAATTTATATTTTTACAAGTAAAATTTAAAATTTTCACAAACTTCCTCTCACTTGAGTATGGGACATATATTAGAATATAAGATCGCACACATGCACACAGCGGCACACTAACGATAGAGAATTAATAATAACATGAGATTTACGTGGTTCTCCAATTTGGATACTCCACATGCGGATTGTTGTTTATTGATGATTCATTGGTTACATAAGGCTTTATAATAGATAGTATTTATACCTACTAATTATATCCCAACCCTACTTCACATTATGATCAATTACCCATAATGACCTTTCCAAACAATAATCCATAAAATCTATGTCCGCCGACCAGTGCAGCCCGCGCCGCTCATAGGACACAACATGGCGCTGCCCCGCGCTAACTGGGCAGTAACATCACCGGCACCGACGCGTCCCGCGCCACTCCAAGCCTTCACCCAGTGCGGTCCCGGGCGGAGCGTCCAGTGGCTTCTATGTTATGAGTCACAAGTTTCCAACAACATATTTATTATTCATGCGAGACGAGATGAAATTATTATTTTTGCTTGTGAAAATATCAATTCTCTCCAATTTAACTGTGAACACACAGTAGTTGTGAAGAGCATCTTTGCATGATTCATCTATCCCAAGTTCATGAGTAGTTAACTTCAATTCATAGTGTCAATTCAAGAGATGAAGCTCAAGATGCCACATTAGTATAATCGCAACATATGTCCTCACACTGCCGAGCCATTAACTGAGGGAGACCAATAATATTCTTGGATAAAACAGTAAAATCATTATCTAAATGATTCAAAACGCGGTATTGGAAAATCATGAAAGATCACTATAATCATACAAAGACTTGAAAAGTCTCCATAATGCATGAAAATTATCATATTCCTACCCTATGTTTTAGGCTTGTTACCAAACAGTTAGGGCTCTCGACTCAAAAAATACGAGCGAAACTCTAATTCGTTAATAATATGATCGTATAAGAAATAGTTCGAATAAAAATACGAGCAAGGTTATACTCGACTCATTAAGATTCAAACTACTCGAATTCTCAATTGTGAATTTTTATACATTCTGGATTGATACATTTTCGATTAGATACTCGATGCATTTCTCTTATAATATATACAACAAAATTAAATCAAATCAAATTAAATCAGATTAATTAATTATTATTAGTTTGTTTTATTTTTAATTTTAATTGAGATTTTATATTTGTAAAGTATAATAGTAAATATATTTTCTTAGAATAATTCTAAGTAAAATAACAAATTTAATTTATAATTATATTTATTATAAAGCTAGTTATTATGTGGAGACTCGGATTCAAACTATTTGAACGCGAATATATCGAATCAAATTCGAATAATAAATATTCGAGTCGAGTCGAATTCAAGTAAATTTTTTTAAATATAATTCGAATTCAAATATAAATTTAACGTTTCCAATCGAATTCGAATAGATCTCTCACTTCGGTCCGAGGTTTACACCCTTAACTCCAGGTGCCCTTGTGGTAGGTTTAGTTAGGTAATCACTTAAAATGTGTTCCAAATCTCAATCTAGTCGGAAGATAACAGCAGCTGATAATACCAAAAGTAGCAGACAGAAATATAAAAAGAAAATCTGCAAATATATACAAAATGATTATGTTCAAGCTTGTAGGAAAAGATCCCAACATTAACGATTTTGTGAAATCTGTCTACAAGTAAGGAACTCCCAGATAAGGAAAACTAGTTCAAGGAAGGATTTTCAAAATATGGGCAACATGCGCTATATCCTTTTATCAAATATCAGTTGGGGAGTTTTTTGCTTCTTTTCTGACAAGTTTTAGCAAGAGCATCACAAATCTCCTTTTTTCTTTTGTTATTGTTGTTTTGGTTGTTGCCACCCATGCTCGCTGAGCTCTTACCTTGAATCTGCAGAGCATCCTTCACGAAAAACTTCAACTTCCATAGTGTAGATTCCCTCTACATACGAGAAGATCATTCACTAAAATGTTCCTTGTAATTTATAGGATAAATAAAGTATGCTAACATCGTAAAAATAGACAGATGATATGACCTGGGAATCCATGTCAAGGTCGACCTCTTCAGTTGTTGCTTGAAAGCTCGGGTTATTCTGGGCAACCATTAGCAGTGCCTTGTTGAGATCTTCAGGTGACAAACGGGTGAGAGCTGTCCCCAGCATCTTTTTCTCATCAGTTGACATCCTCCTAAAAAGGTTATTTTGAGTTCAGCATGGGTTAATGAGGCTGATATGGTAAAACGATGTACTAAAATACACAACTTTAACTGGATATATTACTGTAACAGAGATCTTATAAAATCCCTTGAAGGAAAAAGATAAGCGAAAAATGACTCCATACTAGGTTTTGATGTAACAAGCCTAAGCCATTGCGGTGTATTGGGATAAGTGTTTAGTAGATCATCTAAAAGGAGTGGGATTAGAGGACTAATCATATTGGCTGGCATATTCAGGCTTCCTAATATTGCATTATTAAGCTTGGAAAAGAAAATCACTATGGTATTTACACAAAACAAATCAATCCTAGACACTAGTCAAATTAGAGTTGTGTATGAAACTGAACCAGCACAGGTGAAAATTTTACGTTATGCTATTTATAACAAACCTGGACTTCTGAAGCACCATTTCTCTGAGTTCTTCCAGCTGCATGTCAACCTCATCAAGCTGAAAAAATATTAAAATGAAGATTCTTACATATTCAAACAGAAAAACCGACATACTATGCAGGTGGAAGTTTATGAAATCATATAGTTTTAAAATTTTATTTTGATGTTTGTTTTGGTTCGAATAGTAAATACCTCAATACTTAGATCCCTTGCCATTTTGGCATGAGTAGCTTCCTGGGCTAGCTGCATACCTAACTGCACCTCTGCTTCTTCCTCCTTTCGACTTTTCTCCTGCAAGTAATAGTTTTAAAAATTCACCACCAATCTCGGGATAAAATTTAGGAAAAAGAACCCAGATATTTAACCTCACCTCCTAACTATCAAAATTTAAACTTAACACACCCCTTTCGTATACTAAAACCATCAATTCCTCTGATAGAAAATTTTACCTCTTCATCAACTTTTGGCAAAAGCTGCAGCCACTTCTCCTCAAATTTTGCCAACAATGTTTTTGCCATAACATGAACATCATCCCTTTCATCATTATACTTCATTGCATTCTTAAATATCAATCTCACATCTGCACATATTTCCCGGACGCTTTTATATCCGCTACCATCCTTGGCCTCCATTTTGTTTTTTATTGTACTAAAGTCCATTGGCTTCTCAATAACCTAGTATACGCAATTCAAAACAAATTACTCAAAAGGAAAAATGCTTTGAAAAAAGTGACAATAAATATGGGAACAGAGTTTAACTAGTGACAACAACATATGGTTCAAAAAGAAGAAAACTTAAGTGGCACTGAAAAGATCTACCTCATAGTAGTCATGCAAACCAAGACCTACAACGTCAACAGGTTGCATAAAAGGCCCTGCCCACTTGTGCTTAGTGATCTGTCAAGCAAACCAGGACTATGTTAGGAAAACTCATCAGTATTTTACAACTGACTAATGACCTGTATTTTGTTTAAAATGTTGACAAATAGAGCTTGCTAACTAATTTGGAGTTATATATATAGAAGTAACAAGGACACTGCAACAGATCACACATTTAAGATGTTCCGAAAACAGATCAACCTGATCATACTTTTGAAATATGTTTATCAGATTTATATACTATACAGTAACTATATTAATAATGTATAAATAATAGTTCAATCATAAATATGTTTTCATAATGTCTTAAACTCTGTGCCACAAACACTCGGGAAAAGGGGGAGAAAAAAGGTACGACGAGGTAGGGATGTTCATTTATTTCGGTTTTTGAAAAAACCGGACCGGTCCGAACCGGCCGGTTCGGAATAAATATGTACCGGTTCGGTACCGGTACAAAAAACCGGTATGTACCGTATAAACGGTACCGGTTTCGGTTCCTTGTTTTCTTGGTTCGGTATAAACCGGACCGGACCGGTCCATACCGGTTTTCTAATTTTTTATTATTATTAATAAATAATTAATAATAATAATAATAAAATAATGATTATAATAATAAAAATAAAAATAATAATAATAAAAATAATAAAATAATAATAAAAATAATTATTATATTAATTTTCGGTAAAAACCGGTACCGAACCGGTACCGCCGGTTCGGTCTACCGGTCCAACCGGTACCGGTATCGGTATCAAGATTTGGACGGTTTCGGTACCGGTCCGGTAAAAACCGGTTGAACACCCCTTGGACGAGGGAGTAAGTTATATTAGAAAAATGTTATTAGTATTGCTGCCTATGTACAGGAAAATGATTTTCAAATATCTAAAATAGTACAGTACATAGAATCCACACCATGATCTATTATTTGCCCTTGGCACTGTTTTAAAGCATGTTTAAGCAATAGTATGTCTGTTCAACTTAAATTGAGCATCAGCTTACTGAAATGAATTTTATACACTATTAAAGAAGCAAAATGCACTACTAATGATACTATATGTTCATATTCCCATTGTATTTCTTCTGTGCATTTAGACAATTCCAATATCTCCTTTTAAATTACCTTTACCAAATAACATGCTCCCTATGCACAAGGAACTTCTCGCAAATAGCAGGGACTGGAGAAGGCATATGTATGAAGCCTAAATAAAGAAGCTGTTTTCAAGAGTTGAACTCGTGACTAAGTATTTCATAAGTGAGCACTTGAGCGTAGGCAAAGCACAACCTTCCATAATAATAATACCTCCAAGGAAAAATGATATTTTTATAATGTAGAGTCTAGAAAGAATAAGAACTTCGCTTGAATCAGCACAAGTTTCAAGTAAGACCCAATGGCAGAAAAAAAAAACTCGTAGTATTTCCAAAGGGCTCATATATTCAGTAGACAGTTATATATTTAACTATTTCCAAAAAAGATTTGCAAAGGATTCATATTGCCTGCTGTAATATCGTGCCAAACTGTCGCATAAGCTCTTGCATTCTCTTTAAAGCTGCTGCTTCTCTTCGTGATGCATCCTGTTGCCGTTTTTTGTAGCTAGCCAGATGTTTCTCCTTATCCTTGTCCTTTACAGTTGAGCTACCTTTTGAAGTATTCAGCTGCTTTCTACTTGATGTTGAGTAGAACTGCTCAACCTCGTTGAGTATTTGCTCAAGCTGCAATAGAATAAGATGATACACTTTTGACATAGGAAAGCAAATCCAAAGATTAGAATCTCAATCTATCTTTAACAGATCGCATCATTCTAAATTTCTAATACATGAACCATCTTAATAGGAACAATCTCGAAGATAATCATTCGGGAACTTTACATGGTAATTTAGTATTGTGGCACCAATCCAGGATCAGTTTTCATACTAATACATAAATATTAGTATGCAGAATCTTTAGTATGCAGAATCATAATCAATATAACACTGGTTCAGAATCCTTAAGGACTTAGCATAAAAGTAGATATGTGTGGTTGTTGTAGGCACAATGTGCCCTGCCGGGATGCCGGGAGTTTGGGATGCTTTACCTACCTCCCATTTTTTGCATCCAAAAAAAATAATAACTAAAAAGGAAAATGATAACTTTGTCCAAGGGGTTTTTTGGATTTGAGGAGCCAAAGAGCACGGCTTGGCCCTATAGAAGGACTTCAAATTGGCTTTCAGATTGAAATAATAGCAAACCTCAAATTTAAACTATATTAAACCAAAAGTAAACTGTTTATACGAGTTACTAAAGCTCCAAATTTTTTGTTTTTGATTTTGATTAAGTTGGTGAGAGGAGGGTAGTGGTTCAATTGTGGCATTACAATGTGATGGATGTATAATGTGGTAAAAGGAAGTTTTGCCATTCAATGGTTTGCCAAATGCAGCGTCACTGATGGCCGTGAAAGAATTATTAATTTATAATTATGATAGTAATGGCATAAAAATGCACATTTATGTTACAGAAACAGTGACAAGGCAACATGTTATCCAGTTTTGTCCACAGTTTTGACTCGGACATTCTACACCAAAAAACAAAAGATACGGGCTTTTTCAATCAGACACACACACAAACACACTCATTCAGATTCCAAGTAATAGTGACAGAGATTAAAGAAAGAGGAAATAACCATTCTTGCACATTCAACGTGCAGAAGATTTTGTCTAAAGTTAGAGCATTTGAAATATTTGCTTCCACAGTAATTCTGATTAAAGAAAGAGGAAATAAGATTGTTACACATTCATTGTGCAGAAGATTTTCTCCAAAAATAGAATATATTACGCATGTGATCTTGCAGAATCTACTTCCATGTTTATATTTTAAAAACAGCAATGGTTTTTAAAATTCCTGGTTTTAAAATGTGGCATACATTGAAAACTTGGAGTAAAACTTAATCAGATTATATTACTCATCAAAATTCATAAATAAATAATCAGAACATATTTTTTGGTTCTTTCATGATTGTAATGTCTTGACATTCCAGGAACTTCCTCATTATCTATGCTCCTTCATCTGCCATTCATTTCAGTAATACTAATTATCTAATGCTATTGACTACTCCAGATAATAATGATTCGGCCAAATTACCATCATCACAAACTGATCAGTTTTGTATGTAAAGCACTAGCTGCAAGTCACAACTTCTTCAATTGGAATGTCTATAAATGATCAAGTAGATACCTAAATTTAACCTACCGATAAAAATCTAAAAATACAAATAAGCAGTTATAACCCTAAGACATGAAGATATGAATGGATGTAAATATACAAAGAAGCAGTCATATCTTTTAAGACGTGAAGATGACTTTTATGACCAAAATTTAGGTTCAGACAAAGAAGCCAAGAGATATGCAGTGTTGGTTTCAATGGACCGAAACTCACCTTATCAACCTTTGTGAACATTTCATCAACACGATGCCCAATATCCTCCACTTTTGTAGCATTGACATCAGGATTTACTGGCCCCATTGTTCCGCCATCTGGCATTGCCGCATCCATCAATTCCATCTGAAATGAGACAAAGAGTGAAAGTGAAATCATTTCGAAGACAATACTAACTAAAACCATAATAGAATCAGGAAACAATGAAAATGTATCAAGAGGAAATTCTGTATAAAATTACATACAGAGAAATTTTATACCAGATTCCAAGTGAAACAAGAGTGTTGGAAAGTGTGACGAATTCTATCATAACCAGTGGCGAAACACGGTGAAACTTTTTGCAGAATCAGAAAGAATAAGTAGGCTATTGCACATTGACAAACATATTATAACTAAAAGGAGACAGCTCTCAAGGGCACTTCTTTTTTCCTAAGAAGGCAAGAAAACAAAACATCTTGCACCCACAAGATTGATTATAAACTCCTAACACAATGGAACAGCCAAGAACATACCCACATTATTTAGGGCCTCCCAAAGCTAACATATTATCGGATCAGATATTTAACAATATTAAAGTAAATTGGATCATGAGGATTCAATTTTGTCACCAGCTTTTGAGGGTAACATTCGGCTTCATATTATTTAGAAAATTCAAATCATTATGACACAAGCAAATTGCTAACTAATTGTTAGACATTAAAAGGAGACTGTTTGTTTAGAGCTGAAATGGCTGAATCGGTCAGTGCGTTTGTTTTGATCTGAATGGCTGAATCGTTAAGATGGATGAGCTGAATGACTAAGTCAGATTTTTTGAGCTGAAAGGCTAAGTCAGATTTTTTGAGCTGAATGGCTCAATGAGCAGCTGAATGAAGTAAAAAAAATTAAAAAAATAAAAATATTAACTATTATATTAAGTAATATTAAATAAATTTACAATAATTTTGAATTTTTTCAAAAGGGTAAAATAATAAAGTTTTGTCTTTCATGTTTCAGACATGTCAATTATCAAACAACTTTTTTCATTCAGATTCAGATTTAACTCATTCAGATTCAGATTCAGCTCATTATTCATTCAATTTTTATCAAACACCCCCTAAAACTTGTTAATCCTTATATATGAGATTATCTATATTTTCATATTAATGCATAAGTTACTGAATCCAGGCTCTAGTTGTCATTCCTTCCTTATTTAGGATCATAAATGTCGGAATCCTTGAAGGGAACAAGATAAACCCTTTTAATGTCTATCTGAGCTATCTGAAAACTGTAATTGTACATAAGAAAGGAAAGTATACCTATCAACTTCCAAAACTGAAAATGCAAAATTAACTTGTTATCTAGATTAAATGAAACCCCACAACTAATGAATTATATATACCTCAGGGCTCAGAGAATCAGGGATTACAACCAGAGTCTGTGTATGTGTGCATATTTTTCTGCTCTGTGTATACAATTATATATATTAATACATATATAGCAGATTGAGAGGGAGAGAGAGTATTATTTTTTTTACCAGAACTGGGTGAAAATGTAGAACCCTTAGGCCTCCGAACAAAATTGAATTTTTGTAATAACAAAAGTTTTGGCTCAGCAATATACCACAGCTATGGCCGACCACAACCTTGTCACCTATCTGACTCAGTTTGGTTTAGGAGAGAGGAGCTTTTAGGGTCGGCAATGGAAAGGAGGAGGAAGAAGAAAGTAGAACTAAACTTAGTTCTGAGTTTTGGACCACAATAAATAAATAACTTAAATTATGATATCATAAAAAAAGTAATAGAAAATTTATATGTTTTCTTATATTGTTGGTGAGTTTATAAGAGAGAACAAAAAAAATAAAATAATATATATATATATATATATATTGGATTCCATCTGCCGCAATCGGTTGTTGGGAACAATCCATTTTTGGCCCAGCCGCTACAGGTTGTAGTGGCTTATAAAAAACCCAACAACCCATTGCTTATATAAAAAAAATTTGATAAGGACCGGTACAGCTTGTAGCGGTTGGATAAAATGGGTTGCGATTGCTGTGGATGGAATCCCTATAGAGAGAGAGTCATTTCAGAGCTTAATTTCTCGTGGACTACGTTTTTTTCCATTCACTTCATTGGTTCTAGCTGGATTCTTTTTAACAAAAAGGACATAATTGACCTTAAATTTATAACGTTAAGAATAATTCTGAAAAAATAAAAATATAAGATGCAAGTGAAATATTAGGGTAAACTTTTGTTCTTAAAATAATTTAAAAAAGAGAGGTGAAATTATTTTTTACAGGTCGGTTAAAGCTCAAAATAGGACGAGATTTTTCAAGTATCTGACAACCCATTTATTTTGTTTTTTAAATATTCGTATCATAAATACGAGTTGGCAATAATTGTAAAATGATGCAACCGACCTGATCTCAACTTAATAATGCTACCGACTACCAAAACCTAAATCCCTATTCTTCTCAACCAATTTTGACCACATTACGTCCATGGCCCACTGATCATGCGAAAGGCTCTTTCATAAGATGATTTCAGCCAGGAAAGGTAAAAATAATAATATATATTGTGAATATTTAAATTATTTTTTTATTGTTAATTATATAAATAAATATTAGTGGTACGATAGATTGTCAGTTATATGAATAAATAAATTGTTGTTATAAAATGTTATGAAAGATAACTAAAACAAGATGACTAAAAGAAGATAATTAGAGAGAGTATTTTCATAATCTATGTATATAACTCCATCACTTTACAATTGTCATATTTATAGAAGTAAGATCATCAATACTAATAGTAAGTTATAAAACTAAAGAGTCATGAGTTACAAAATTCAATGGACATGGGAGTTACTAGACATCCATTAAATTATGAATCTAGACATAATTTTATAACACTCCCTCTTGGATGTCTATTGTATAGCTATACGCATTGAAATCTGCCTCATTAAAAACCTTATCAGGAAAAACCAAATGGGAAAAAAACCTTGGTTAAGGAAAAAAGAGTGCAGCGCGTATTAACTCCCCCTCATGAATGTATCCTTAAGTTCTTCAGCTGTCGTATTCCAATATTGCGATGTAATCCTTCAAACGTTGCAGTTGGTAATGCTTTGGTGAACAAATTTGCTAGATTGTCTTTTGAGCGAATTTGCTGAACATCAATGTCACCACATTTATCAAGGTCATGTGTGTTTTGAGATGTGCTTTGTTCTATCTCCTTTGATGTATCCTCCTTTTAATTGAGATATACATGCAGTACTGTCTACATACAGAATGGATGGAGTTCTTTTGTAGCAATTTTCTAAGAATATGCCTCGTTAAAAACCTTGCCAAATAAAAACCCAGTGGGAAAAAAAAATTGGCGAAGGAAAAGAGTACAATATTCTTGTATAACTTCTAGTGCCTTGAGATTGCCTCATTAAAACCTTTCAAAGGAAAACCCAGTGGGAAAAAACCTTAGCGAAGGAAAAAGAGTACAATCAGCACATATCCTTTTTACTCCCCTTCAAAAGTTCATAGAATTTTCATTGTTCATAGTAAAAATATCATTAAGTCGAAGTATGTCAATATTGTGCACCATCTTCTTCAAAATCATAGTTGGTAATGACTTAATGAATATATCAACCAAATTATCACATGATCAATATTGCCATTCTTCTGGGGCTCATGTGTATAATAAAATAATTTTGGTGCAATATGCTTGGTTCTATCACCATTTGGATTAAATAATCCCAAATCACTAGTCTCACAAAGATAACATAAAATAGGTTTAATTTCATTACAATATCTTCGAGTTGGTACATAACTATACATTGCTAGTAAGTTAACTGCAAATGTTATATCAAGTCTTAATAAATTTGCAAGATACATCAAAGTATCAATTGCACTAAGATATGGTACTTCAGGACCTAATATATGGTACTTCAAGACCAAAAGTTTCTTTATTATTATTTTCTTGTGGTCAAAACGGATTTTTCATGATATCAAGTGACCAATCCCATCATTGGAGTACTCAAAGGATTAACATTATTCATGTAAAGTTACTTCAAGACTTTTTCTGTGTACAAGAATTCTATAGTTCAATTTGTAGGCCAAGACAAAAATTTGTCTTTCCAATATCTCAAATTTGTTATTTTTGTCGACTCTTTTGGAGCAAAATCTTTCATCAATAAATACAGTAATAATAGCAAATCCAGATTATGATCTTTTTGATAAAAATGCATGCACAAATTGGATTATTCTCAAATCCTTCTTTCAAAAGATATCAACTTAGGCGATTATTCCACAATATGCATCTGAATTGCTTTAACCCATATAAGGATCTTTGTAACTTAAAATACATACTTCGAGATGTAGAATTATATGCTTCAGGCATTTTATATCCTTCAGGGATTTTCATATATATATAATCATTATCTAATGATCCTTACAGATATGTTGTAACAACATACATTAATCGCATATCCAAATTTTATTTTGCTACCAAGCTATTTAAAAATTTGACTATAATTGTGTCCATTACAGGAGCAAATGTTTCTCCATAATTAATACAAAGTCTCTGCGAGAAACCTTGTGCAACAAGTCGCGCTTATTTTTCTTATTTCGTATAAATACCCATTTGTATTCAACAGGCATTACACCTTTAGGTGTTCGGACTATAGGTCCAAAAATTTCACATTTACTTAGTGAATTTAATTATGCTTGAATCGCCTCTTTCTACATTGGCCAAATATTTCTACATTCATCAACGATTTGTGGTTCATATATATGATCATTACTTCTGGTAATATCCATAGCAAATTTATATGAAAATATGTTGTCGACAACGATTTTGTTTCTATCCAATATATATGTCTCCTTTATATACATAATGTATCGAGATCTCGTTATTTTTCAGGTACCTGATCCTCTTCAGGGGATAACTCATCCTCTTCAGGGAATAACTCTTCAAGAGTTTTATTTACAGGAGATTTTTGTTCATAAATTTTGGATAGATTGATAAATTTTGTAGCCTGTTTCATGGGTATAGCCTCTTTATAGGCTGCAACTTATTTTTCTTGTACTTTCTTCTTCTGGAAAATTTTATTTTTTAACACCGATCATTCTTCCATATTTCAAGTGTGACTTTGATTCAATTTGCTGTTGTATTAACTAATTGTCCTACAGGGACTTCAATCTCTTCTAGAGTATTAGCAGTTAAAATGTGAGATATCACACTTTTCTTATTATCGGTGAGTAATTCTAGTAATTGATTTGCAATTTATTGCAAATGAATAATCCTTTGAACTTCTAGTTCATATTGATTTGTATGAGAATCAGGATTTGAAACATTCTAATTAATCTTCCATCGTGCTTCAGGCAACGATCTCACGTCGTGCTTTAGGCAACGAAACATTCCAATTAATCTCCCGTCGTGCTTCAGGCAACGATCTTTTCTCCCCCTAATGGTGGGAAGACTATTAAAATAACTATCCTCAAAATATACCTTAAAAATATCACTCTAAATTCTTTCTTAGAAGATGAACACCAAATAACAATAATTAAATGTGATAATTTGGTAATTAATTTACTTTGATATAATTAACAGGTAAAGGAATCTTCTGGTTCTTTAAAGGATGTTCATGGGAGTTTTCAATAATTCAATGCATTATTATTGATCCTAGATGATCATGCCAAATCATAAAAACATTTGGATCTAAACACTTCTGGTGTATTACAACATTTGTTTCAACTATTCTCATTATAACCCAGAAGAGAAAATATACAATTTTTCTAATATGAGCTTCTGGCCCGATACTATTGAAGTAATATAAAGAAATTCTTCACTACCTTCGTTATTGATTTCAATATAATAACTATTATAACGTATATCCTTAAAACTGAGCAAATTTCTGCTTGCCTCAGAAAAATATAAAGAATCATCAATACAAAGTTTTGTGTTCTTTGACAATATTATAATCGCTCTTCCAGAGACTTTAATTAAGTTTGATGAGCTTCTAGCCCATACAACTTCATATATGCAAAACATAAATTTAACTTTATTACTTGAAACATAAATAAAATATATAATAAAAATATTTATAATGTCATAATATAATGAAATAAAAATAATTAATTAGTACGAACATTTCTATCAACATATCATCAAGGAAACCATAGATATCAAAATTAGTTATATCCACTCCATTTTGAAATAAAAATAATTAATTAGTACGAACATTTCTATCAACATATCATCAAGGAAACCATAGATATCAAAATTAGTTATATTCACTCCATTTGAAAAGTCAAAATAATTCATGGGATCTTCAGGATCAATCCATTTCCTTTTCTTTTATGGAGTCTTGGTACAAATCTACCAAATATTTAAGAGTACAACGGGTACATTCCCTTTTATATATTGATTGTTCTTTTCAAGTCCACTACCACAACTACAACCATAATTTCCTCTATGATTATCAAATGAGGTTCCATTCACTTCAGGGAATGTGATAGAATAGGTCGTGTGAGATTGTTGGTTTTTTCAGCAAAAACTCATTATATTGTACAGCCACTAGAAGAAATGATATCACTTCTAGGAATATAATTTCCTTTATCGTTTCAAGGAATATATTATGAACTTACACTCACAATATTGCTACTACAGGAGCATATTCGAGGGATGAAAATATAATAAATATTTTCTCTAACATGTCTTCATTAGTGTTTTTCACTCAACACTTTTAAAATCTTGCAACTTCAGGTGCAATAAATTATAATGAGCTTTTAAAATCTTTCCTTTAAATCATTTCATAAGACAAGTGAGACTTTTACTGTAATGTACTCAACTTTTAATTTTTCATGGAGGTGATAGCGAATAAAAAATTATTAATTTTGCATGGTCCTGCAGGGATGCATGATTGTCAGCTATAATTGTATCTCCAAGGTTCTTTGCCTTTATATAAATATCAACATCAAGATTCCATTACAAACAATTCTTGCTCAATATAAATCAAAGGCAACAAATTCAAGTTTATAAAATTTGAATATTAAATAACTAAACATATTCCCCATCAAATTAAATAATTATATATGTTCAGATTTAATTATAATAAAACAATTTATAGAAATGCAGTAAAATACGAAACTAAATTTTCTACTAAAACTAAATAACAAACCAACACTATTAAATATATTTGTCATTGTAACTTCATACAAAAAAAAATATCAAAAAAATATATTAGAAATTTAATTTATTTTAATAAATATTGAATAAAAATTCGGTTAAATATTGAATGATTATTACGTAGAGTTTGTTACAAAATAAAACTTCGACAAACAATTTGTCCATATATATATAGTTATCAGTACAACGTTACTATATAAATGTGTTGTGTTATAATTCAATAAGCAAAGTGACGTAAATGCAATTCAAAAGATATTTTTTAAATATTAAGCAATGAAGTGTCACTACTTATATTAAACATGCAAGACTGATATACAAAAAAAAAATTCAATTGTTGATGAGCAAAAAGTAACTGAAGCTTCCTGGACATCTTAGCAATATAGTAATGATAATAATTAATCAATAACTATGCACAATATTCTTTTGCAAAGATAAAGATTTCTACCAGTGTAATTAATATAGGTTAATAGCAGACAAATATTTATCCATCTCCTTGAAGATCTCCCTCTGGCAGCACTATAATTAGAAGTTAGAACAACAATTACTCAATTTACCTCCTTCAGACTGAAGACTCCATAACCCTTAATTTCCTAATTAACATGAAATTCCTCTATGACTGTTATGTGTAAAATATGAGAAGAAATGAATAACGAAGGGAAAAGGTAATCAAAATTCAACAATAGAAGATGATTCTAACCCACAAAGATGCATCATCACTGATGACACAAGATAAGAATGGCATCCGTATGTAAATGTGTTGTTCAATCTAATAGTTGAGAAAAGCTTACAGGAAGTACCGTCTCCCATATTGCTTCATCACTTCTCCAATATATTATGCAATATATATATCACTTATATATATATACATATCAACATGTAAACTTCTCTTTCAAATCAAATATGATTATCTTCAAGACGAAAGTGAGAAGCAATCGTGCTGATAACGTGTTATAAAATGTTATGAAAGATAACTAAAACAAGATGACTAAAAGAAGATAATTAGAGAGAGTATTTTCATAATCTATGTATATAACTCCATCACTTTACAATTGTCATATTTATAGAAGTAAGATCATCAATACTAATAGTAAGTTATAAAACTAAAGAGTCATGAGTTACAAAATTCAATGGACATGGGAGTTACTAGACATCCATTAAATTATGAATCTAGACATAATTTTATAACAATTGTCAAAATATTTTCGCAAAAAAATAGATTGATCATGCAACACATAACTTAATGTGGCTCAACTTATTGCTATACCAAGAGAAGACATCAACAATAAAGAACAAGATAGATTCGATGGATAGATATTAATATAATTAATTAAAGAAATTTTGAAAATATAAATTTAGTAAAACAATGAAACAAAATAGTTTTGAGCTTGTTTTAAAAACACTAGTATTGGTGGCACAAGCACTGCATAAATTATGTAAGATAAAATAAGAATTTTATAAAATTTGAAGGACTAACTAAAAAAATAAATATAAAAGGATAAAATTATAATATAATTAAAAAACTAAGGACAAAAGGGGAAAAAATATTATGACACGGTTACACCACTGACGTCCGTGACTCTGGAGAACCGTTTTATAATATAGATATAGATAGATAAAAGAAAAACAAATGTTTTTGAGTCGTATAGTGTATATTTGGTTAGTCTGCATTTGCAACGTTTAGTGCGTTGAAAGCATTTATAGTCTAAATGTACTTGACAAATTTGTTTATTTCAAATGTAACTTATTTTATTCACAAATACAGTATTTGATACTCACACAACACACCAAAATTATAATGTGTAGTTTGTCCATCCGCTACAAACGCTGTCGTTGGTAGTCAAACAAACTCATAATCCATTAGATACTAAAAACAGAGGAAAATATTATTTTTTTGGGTGCGAGTGTGGGGGTGGAAATGGGGTGGAAATGGGAGTGGGAGTGGGAGTGGGAGTGGGAGTGGGGGTGGGGGTGTATATATAATCAATAAATATTATCTTTTTTAATGCATAAATAAGTTTAAAATATGTTATTATTGGTAAGGTTATAATAGTCCAAACGATAGTTAAAACTACGTCGTTTTGGAGTCTTTTAAAAAAAAGTAGTCTCACTTACTTTTCTTTTATTTACAAAAATGCCACTTACAGCCCCACTTATTTTTTAAAAAAGACTCCAAAAAGACGTAATTTTAATAAAGAAGTATTAAAAGAATACTCTTGATCCCTGCTCTCTCTCTCTATATATATATATATATATATAGGAATAGAGTATTATGGTATCACATAAATGTATAGGCTACCATATATAAGCCTAGCCTCACTTCACCATATCCATGCGATATCTATCTAATAAAATACAAATGATTTTGAATTTCCCGCTCACTCAATAAATCATCTGGGTCGTCCAAAGTTTGAGATAAATCCCACCAGTCCATACATCTATCTATCTAATCTATCTAATAATGATTTTGAATTTCCCGCTCACTTAATAAATCATCTGGACCGTTCTAAGTTTTAGATAAATCTCACTGCCCATACAGTGCCGGAAGCACGGGACCCAGCTAGTATATATATACACTACATACCTTAAACAAAAGTGAAAATATTCAAAGCGTTAAGCATCTGAATCGAAGCACCCAAACAAATAATACTTGACTATTAATTTTTCAAAGGGTAAACAACAAATTGTCAAAAGATTAACGCTAAAACAAGGTTGATCAAGAATGAAGAATAATATGTGGATAAAAACTACTACTTTTGAAAGATAATTTTCACAAAAAATTTTAAAAAAACAAATGAAAGAAAATGCTTATTTGATAGTCTTAAGAACATAAAAAGAGGAACAAATGTTTGTCAGTCGTCTAATCCATTAGAAACTAGACACAGACAGATAAAATGAAGGACTTTTAGAAATCAAAACATTTTTGGCTCGGGTCATATGCCTTGAGCACGCAAAGATCAGCCTGCACTGCAGGCCATCCAAACCGCACATTATGTCAGATCTACTTACATTTGCCAAAGTTTTTATGAAGCGAGATCTACTATCCTAACTCCCGTCTTATCTACTAGTCCTCGTTATATGTATCTGTGTCAAGTAATCTTTAACCTTACAAAATTAACTATAAAAAGTTAAACAAGTTACAGTTTCCACCAATGCATGGGATGAGATAGGAATGGGAAAGTGAATGAGATACTAGATTTGGACTCAGTTTTTACACTTCATATTGTGCAATCTCCTTAAATTTTATAACTCACTCCATCCATCAAAAGATGATATAACACAAACATATATATATACACACACACACACTCAAAATCTCATTTTCTATTTGCACTTGGTAAACAAAAGCTTGTAACAAGTTGGTGCTTAACTGATAATGTAATATCCATTTTTTAGGGTGATCAAATCGACTAATTTCCCAAGTAAAATGTTTTCAGGTGTAAATAAAAATATGGTCATGGTTTAACTTAAATCTCCTTCATTCTTCAAAAATCCATAACTTAATATACAATAACATTCTACATAATTAACACTCTGAAAACTCCTACAAGAACTAGCAAAATTATTGAATGTCTCACAAAGCATGCAATATATATTAGGGACATGAAACAGCAGCATTAACCATGCTAAGTCCTAAGGATACAAATACTATGACAAGTACCTCCACAGCGCTGGTCGATCTCTTGATATAAGCAGGACTCGTGAACCCAAGTAATCAAAAGAAGGGGAGTACAAGTCATCCGATCCAATAACCTCTCTAACCTTTTGCATGTTGCCATAACTGGTGCAAGATTGCAGCTGATCATCGAAGGCATCAAAAACAAATAACCCCAAGCCACATACTCCCATGACAAGGTTTGAATTTCCCCAGACTTGTGTTATTGATGTGTAGTGGGAGTGAGCGTTGGACTCTGGCAACGCGTAGGTGCTAACAATCCTCTGTTTGCGCAATGAAAATTGTTGGAGCTGGGAGGATGACTGGTTTTTTATTGATGACTTTAAATTGGTACAGCCAAGGAAAATGGAATCTCCACGAGAGAACACTGACTGTGCATTTACACCAAGCTTGGGTATCTTAAGGCCTACACCAGATGGGTTGCGGAAATCTAATACATTAACAGAATCAGGGGTGCAGAAAACACCATCATTTCCTTCTGCTTCAGATGAACTTACCCTGCGTTTAATAATATAGACAAACATTAATATAAGTACTGTTTTATCATGAATATCAATGGCTCTTAAAATCATTGAGTTCTGCTCTTGGACTCTTAGTAATTATCAGCAAATAATAGAGTTAGAATTTATGTAAAGTATGTAATGCTAAAAAGAAAGATAGAACACATTCAATGTAAAAAGAGAATCACTGACCAGGAAAGGAATATGATAATATTAATATCACATCTTGTTAAGTCATATAAAAATTTTACATAAATTATCAAAAGTAAATCCATAGTAGTGTCCTGTTAAATATCAAAACTATGCTAGAACAAAAGACTTCAACAAAAGGCAAGAGATAAGTAAAGCAGATAATACTGAATAACATAGGGTATCAAAGAGAATTGTTACCTTTGTCGAACTCCTCCACCCATTTCAGCATCTGTATTATTCACATGAAGTGCAGAAATTTTCCTACAGGATGATGAAATGGACTGCAAGGGTTGAGGATTGAGAGAGTTCACATCCCATAGAGAAATATTTTCTGCCTCTGCTACAACCACTTTTCCCCTGTTTCTCCACTGCAAAGGGCTTGAATAGTCCATTGCCAACACAGGCTTCTGCACCTCCCACTTCATGATATGCTCCCCATCACGAATATCATAGACTTTGACAACCCTCTGACAACTGGCTGTCGAGATAATTAGTGGTCCAGTAGGTTTATACCACCATTGCCTGTTTTCTGGTGTCATACTAGTAGACAGAGCATTCCTTCTGTATACAGTGTTATTGGGTAAAGGAGCTAGAGCTGTTCTTGTGTTGGTAGTTCCATCCTCTATATGAATTGCTCGCACATCTTTCGTATAGAAGTCCCATGAGCAAAAACCCGAATCCATGGTATTCCCAGCAGATGCAGCCACCACATATTTTCCAGAACAACCATCTGGACCAGGGGCACGAATTATCCAACAATCTCTCCAGACATTAGGAGAAATTCCAACAGGGGGCCTGTATTCAGCTTTCTCCTGAATTTATGACATTACATCAGTACACTGCAAGTCTGCATAAAGACACTAAACTAGTCTCCTGTCATTCCTATGCAATTATTCTTTTACAGTGTATGATAATATTTGTTAACCAATATAAACATGCTTAAGATATAAAATATAGTGGTTAAATCAAATGTGCAGCTAATTTGCATACCTCACAGTGAGCAATATCATAGAAGGAACATGAGCCGTCATCATGAGCAAGAAGAACTGACTCTCCCTCGGACACAAACCATCCTCCTGTGGTTGTCTTATGGCCAACTTCATTTAACTGGTAAAGGCAACTGTCTTCAGACTCTTCTTCAATTACCATTGATGGCCTATTCTCTTGATCGTCGAACTCCTCAAGTGTTTCACTTGTTGTGAGAATGAGTTCAATAGACTCTTCCCTGTTGTTAATGTTTGAAGAATCTTGAGCAGCTGAATTCACAGCACCATCCATTTCTTGGACATCACAGTACTCCAAGCCAACATTCTCGCCCCTTCTGGTAACCTTGGATTGCTCCTCCGTCAGTGAGGCTAGAAACTCCAATGCAATGGGATTCTCATCAATGGGACTCAAAAGCTTTTCCAGTTTTGAAGTTGATTCACTTGCATTTTCCACCAATTTAGGATCATGACTCTGAGAGCTACTCTGAAGGCCTCCTACTGATGTTTTCAGTGATGTCCTGTCTTTAAGTAACTTGTGATGAGGAAACAACCTCTCTTCTAACTCCTCAGTGTTCAACCCCTTAACCAAACTTTTTGTATGGACCCCTACATCCTTTTGACTCTTTTCAACCATGTTGATCTGTTGATTATCATAACCACCACCATGGTCAGCTACAACCATCTTTGTTTCAGCACCATCAACAACATGACCCATTACCTTCTCAATTCCAGATATCTTTTCATGGATATCCGTAAGTATCACCTTTGATGCATCTGGATTATTCATATCCAAAATTTCCTTAGTCCTCTTGATATCAGACGCTATCCTCTTAACCTTCCCTTCCAAAAAGGCAAGCTTCTCGTGTAGTCTGCTTGGATATTTCTTCATAGCAGAGCCACTCACACCTTCACTAGCAACTTTCTCTTTTGAAATTTCTGAACCACTTGATCTATTCAGAGATTTTCTTCCCAACTCTTTTGCACCCACATTGACACCATTCACACTCTTTTCCGCTGCTTCATTAGACCTCAAACGAACACTACATCTCCCCTTTGATTCCTCTGAACCCCGAGTACCATCCAAAACCAGCTTACAACAATCCAAGTTAGAAATAGAATTACTATTTTCTGAGCTTGATTTTTTTGAAGTTGTACTTAAATCAACTTCCCCATTACGATCACCTAAAACCATTACGCTAGAATCTTTAGTTCCTCCGGATTTGGAATCTAATTCTTTATAAAGTTCGCTACTTTCCTCCAAACCCACAACATTTCTAATCAAACATTTTGATTCCTTCAAACCCCTAATCCCAATTTCACGTTTTTCATTCGATTTCACATTCAAATCCCTATAAGCAGCCTTCTTTTCCTGAACTCTCTCTACAGCCCTAGTCCCGTTTTCACATCTTGAATCTCTAAAAGCACTCTTCTTTTCTTGAACCCTCTCCGATGCCCTATTACGATCAACCTCTGAAACCCTAGACACCCTTGTTTTACGCAAATCCGATAAATCCCTACTAAATTCAGAAGGACTAGAACTCCTACCTCTCGGCACTGACGACGTGGACCATCGCAGACGCATCTCCGAATTACCAGCTGCGCAAGCCAACGCCTTGTCTATACGCGGCATCTGCCGAATCACCGGCTTTGCAGCTGCAGCAGCTCGGATTCTGGAAGAAGGCCTAGGGTTTTCTTTTCCGGTTGACCTTTTGAAAGAGTCTCCGCCGCCGTTGGTCGATCTATCTGAAACTGGGGTTATCGATCTGTATGATTTTGCTGCGGTTGTCAAGGCTGGGGCGGCGGCCTTGACTATGCCGCCGCCGCCGCCGCGTTCTTTAATCCGGCGAACTGATGAGGTTGACATTTTTGTATGTGTATTTAATTGATTGATTTGTGGTGTGCCTAAAGGATTTAAAGGGTTTGGAAATTGGAAAGAGAAGAAGCGCAGAATAGATTGTGGGTTTTGCTTTTGGTATGGAGAGGAGCGGAGTGAGGTTGGGAGGGAAATGAATTTCAGATTTTGAGTTTTGAAATTTTTGAGAACCCGCGTGTGGTGTTCTTTTACATTTGTTTTTTGTTTTTTTTTGACAATTTTATTAGATTTTTCATAAAAAGTATTAAAATTAGGTAATTGATATTTTCATAAGAAAAAATAATATTTCTACAAGATTCAATTTATTCAAATGACTTGAACTCACACCAAAGTCCAAAGATAATAGTTTAGTGATAAAGATTTTTATTTTACTCTGTCTATATTACAATATTAAATTGAGTATAAAATTTTTTATTTTAAATATAAGGTGATTATTGACTTTTGTAAATTAATTTAAAATATTTTTACACTGAAAATTATGAAACACTGAGTTTTATATATAAATATTATTTTGTAAATTATTCAGAGTATCTTCACCTTTTTCATTTCTAGCTCTAACTTTAAATTTGTTTGTTGTCTATATATATAGATAGCCATACATACATGATCAATGAAATGAACTGGAATATGCTACGGTTTGGTACGATTTAAAAACAAACAAGACATTTAAAATTAATACTCATATCTTAAGTATAATTATTGATGTTTACTTGATTGATATATGTATGTATGTAGAATTAATACTTGAATTGAAGCAGAAGAAATAATTAAAAAGGGGATGGATTAGTCCTTACATGCTCTATTGCTCTCCATCAATATCAAACAAAATTATGCCATTAAATTCTACTAGCATGTAACACCCGGTGCAAAGCACGGGGTCTTGTTCTAAAAATATAATATTATTAAAATGTTATTATATTTTTATAAAATTATTGTTAAACAAAGTAGTTTATTTAATAGTTAATTAAACATATGGTTAGACCTCATGCAAAACACGTGGCTTTAATTTAGAATTACAATTTGTTAAAAGTTTTATCGTATTTTATAAATATGATATTGGATAAATTTAAATATTTTTTACATTTTTATGTAATAATTGGATGATATTATTTATTAGCCAATGCATTATATTACTACCTCTATTTATTTTAATATATAGTGATATAGTCTAATATTTGATAAGCTAATTTTCATAAGAAAATAGTTTGTTTCTAAAGTTATATAATTTAAATAATAATAAATCTTATTTATACATAAAATTATGAATCTAATTATATTTTAATAATAGTAACAAATTTAAGTTAGGTGCATAAATTTTGTTTTCTTCTAAAATTATATTATTTAAGTAGTAATATAATATCAAATTTATAATAACAAATTTATATAAAAAAACCATCAAATTTATAACAAATTTATATTATTTGTTTATATTAACAAATTTATGTGTTTTATTATAATAAAAAAAACATAAAATTGGAGAAACAATCAACAAATCAATAACATAAACTAACAATAAAAGTACAAAATTAATAATATAAGTGACCGACACAACGGTGAAGTGGCCCGAAACCTCCATGGGTATTGTGCGGAGCGGTGGATTGAGGGAAATTTGTAATTTAATATTTTTTTTTGATGGGACAGAGCCGCATGAAAATACTAAGAAACGTGACGCCCCAAAATTAGGGTTTATATGCTTCAATTTGAGTTGTCGTAATGCATACTGCAAACACAAGTTCTCTTATTTAAAATTTTTACAATGTTGTATATAATTCGATAGTATTTATGACACCACAAAATTCGGGTCTACACTATTCAATTTGAGTCGCCAAAATCAATTATTACAATGTCGTGATCAACATACGTCAACACACATATTTTAAGTTCTCAGTACAATTATTGTTCCACTATTTTACAATTAATGTATTGAGAATTACTAAAATTACTAATTCGGACCATCACTCCATTCTCATGCTCTCCCCGCTAGATTCAACTACACTCTTATTTCCTGAAAGAATCTATGAAACAAAAGTGTGAGCACAAATAACCCAAAAAAGAATATAATAACTAAGACAAATAATTAAGTTATATCATCAGCCTTCAACAATAATAAATCGGATATTTAGAACAGATGGTAGATGATATAAATTTTATCATGTGTCTTTGCCTATAACATCAAAGGTCATGATTATGTCAATTCACAATTTTGGTCATAATTATTGCAGTCAATAGTTCCTCTTTGCACCTAGACCAAAGAGAATTTTCACCTTGTGCATTTGCCACAAAGGGCAAAGACATTCAACAATTATACTGTCTTTTGCACCCTGACCAAAGACATTCACAACAATTTAGTCTTGATGATTAGTACAAATAACAATAATATGAATGATGGACATAAATAATTAGAATAATGAAATATATAATAAATAGTGATTTTCAATTTAATTTATTCAGCGTCCAAATTGTCAACACAATATCCAAAAAATCGATTAGAGTTATTGATAGAATATAAGATTTACAATTCAAATATAACGATTAAAATTTAATAAAAGATCCGGATAAAAAGATATTAGACGATGTGTTATGAAATGTTATGAAAGATAACTAAAAACAAGATGATTAGAGAAAAGAGTGTTTGCATAATCTTTTGTATCTAACTCCATCACTTTACAATTATCATATTTATAGAAGCAAGAACATCAATACTACTAGGAAGTTACAAAACTCAAGAGTCATGAGTTTCAAAAATCAATATACATGGGAGTTACATGTATCTAGACATCCATTATATTATGAATCTAGACATAATTTTATAACATTTCCCCTTGGAAGTCTATTGTATAGCTATACGCATTGAAAGCTGCCTCATTAAAAACCTTACTAGGAAAAATCCAATGGGAAAAAAAACCTTGGTTACGAAAAAAAGAGTGCAGCGCGTATTAGCTCCCCCTCATGAATATATCCTTAAGTCTTTCAGCTGTCGCATTCCAATATTGTGACGCAATCCTTCAAACGTTGCAGTTAGTAATGTTTTGGTGAACAAATCTGCTAGATTATCTTTTGAGCGAATTTACTGAACATCAATGTTACCACACTTTTTAAGGTCATGTGTGAAAGAATTTCGGTGAGATGTGCTTTGTTTTATCTCCTTTGATGTATCCTCTTTTTAATTGAGCTATACATGCAGCATTGTCTTCATATAGAAGGGATGAAGTTCTTTTGTAGCAATTTTCTAAGAATATGCCTCGTTAAAAACCTTACCAAATAAAAAACCAGTCGAAAAAAAATTTGGCGAAGGAAAAGAGTACAATATTCTTGTATAACTTCTAGTGCCTCGGGATTGCCTCATTAAAACCTTGCAAAGGAAAACCCAGTGGAAAAAAACCTTAGCGAAAGAAAAAGAGTACAATCAGCACATATCTTTTTTACTCCCCTTCATAAGTACATAGAATTTTCATTGTTCATGGTAAAAATATATCAACCAAATTATCACATGATCAATATTGCCATTCTTCTAGGGCTCATGTGTATAAAATAATTTGGTGCAATATGCTTGGTTCTATCACCATTTGGATTAAATAATCCCAAATCAATAGTCTCACGAAGATAACGTAAAATATGTTTAATTTCATTACAATATCTTCAAGTTGGTGCATAACTATATACATTGCTAGTAAGTTAACTGCAAATGTTATATTAGGTCTTGTCAAATTTGCAAGATACATCAAAGTACCAATTACATTAAGATATAGTACTTCAGGACCAAAATACCAATTTCACAAAGATGTGGTACTTCAAGACCAAAAGTTTATTAATCATTTTCTTGTGGTCAAAACGGATATTTCTTGATATCAAGTGACCAACCCATCATTTGAATACTCAAAGGATTCACATTATCCATGTAAAGTTACTTCAGGACTTTTTCTGTGTATGTTTATTGATGAACAAGAATTCTATAGTTTAATTTGTAGTCCAAGACAAAAATTTGGCTTAACAATATCTTTCATCTTAAATTAGTTATTTTTGTCGACTCTTCTGGAGCAAGATCTTTCATCAATAAATACAATAATAATAACAGATCCAGGTTATGATCTTTTGATAAAAATGCATGCACAAATTGGATTATTCTCAAATCCTTCTTTCAAAAGATATCCACTTAGGCGATTATACCACAACCACAACCACAACCACAACCACAACCACAACCACAACCATGATTTCCTCTATAATTATCAAATGAGATTCCACTCACTTCAGGAATGTAATAGAATCGATCGAGCGAGATTGTTGATTTTTCAGTAAAAACTCATTATTTTGTACAGCCATTAGAAGACATAATATAACTTCTGGGAACATAGTTTCTTTTAGCGCTTCAAGAAATATTTTGTAAACTTATGCTCTCGATATTGCTACTGTAGGAACATATTCGAGGCATGAAATATAATAAATATTTTATCTAATATGTCTTCATTAGTGTTTTTTTTTCACATAATTTTAATAGTGAGATTATTTTAAAAAATATAGAATTTTTCTCACTCAACACTTTTAAAATCTTGCAACTTCAGGTGCAACCAATTATAATGAACTTTTGGGAGAATCACAAATTTTTGATTCTCATATCTTTCCTTTAAAATCATTTTATAAGACAAGTGAGTCTTTTACTGTAATTAACTCATATTTTAATTTTTCATGGAGATGATAGCGAATAAAAATCATTAATTTTGCATGAACATGCAGGGATGCATGATTGCCAACTTTTGATTGTATCTCCAAGGTTCTTTGCCTTTATATGAATCTCAACATCAAGATTCCATTACAAACAATTCTTGCTCGATATAAATCAAGGGCAACAAATTCAAATTTATAAGATTTGATATTAAATAACTACACATATTTCCCATATATATGTGTTCAAATTTAATTGTAATGAAACAATTTATAGAAATGTAGTAAAATACGAAATTAAATTTGTCCACTAAAACCAAATAACAAACCAACACTACTAAGTATATTTGTCATTGTAACTTCATACAAAAATATATCAAAAATTATTAGAAATTTAATTTATTATAACTATCCAAATATAACTATTCACATGTGCATGAACATATATATATATATATATATATATATATATATATATATTATGCTGATATTGTTTATATGGTGATGCTACTATAGAACTTGTCAAAATATCAGTTGTAACTATCAATATGGAGCTTTGCAAGGTAAGATTCTATTTATGTTAGTTACTAAAATTGTTACTCCCTCCGTCCCACGATAAAAGTCCTTATTACTATTTTGGGTTGTCCCATGTTAAATGTCCACTTTCTTTTAATAACCAAACTTTTACACATTTTTTCCTATTATGCCCGTAGCATTAAATATCTCATACTTTTCTTATTCTAATTCTCTCTCCATATTTAATGACATTATTATGGATAATTTTGTCATTTTATTTCTCTTCTTAATATGCGTGAAAAGTCCACCGGGACTTTTATCCTGGGACAGAGGGAGTATTATTATTAAATTGATATTTGCAGTTCTGTTTGATTAAAAAAAATTAATGAAACCACCCTTATGAATCTTAAAGATATCATCAAAAACAATGATGCACTAAGACACCATGCTTTCAAATGGAAAAAATAGTCACCAAAATCCTACAACATGTCATATTGAAGATATGCATAAAGATATCATATATGTAAATCATCTATCATTATTACTATTACTAGAGAGCAAAACTTTATTAGAAAACTATTTTGTGTTATAAAAGATGACTAAAAACAAGAACTATGTGTTGAACATGTTACTTTGTTCGCAATTCTTTCTGTTGTATTTAATAGGCAGGGCGTAATACGAGAGTTTTTTTTAAATTTTTTTTTTATAGCTTTCTACACTACACTATTTTTTTTCGGCTGCAGTAAACTATTTTTCATTTTTCACACATACATGATACAACACTTTTGCACCACAAATTTCATTTTTCTTCGTATTATTATTAACTTATCAATAGACATGAACATATGGTTTACTTGAACAATAGTAAAATACTTGCACTAAACAGCAACAAATAGTAATAAACTTTATGCTTAGCACATAGTAATTAGAAGATGTGGCATTACTGCATTTTGACACTGTTTTTAGAACTACTAACATATATCACTATATATATAGAGAGCGAGCTAAACCTTCTTCTACTTCAAACCAAATATGATTATCTTCAAGACGAAAGTGAGAAGTAATCGTGCTGATAACGTGTTATGAAATGTTATGAAAGATAACTAAAAACAAGATGATTAGAGAAAAGAGTGTTTGCATAATCTTTTGTATCTAACTCCATCACTTTACAATTGCCATATTTATAGAAGTAAGAACATTAATATTACTAGGAAGTTACAAAACTCAAGAGTCATGAGTTTCAAAAATCAATACACATGGGAGTTACATGTATCTAGACATCCATTATATTATGAACCTAGACATAATTTTATAACATAATGCACATGAAGGATATTCTAATCGTTTTAGGAATTTTCATCGTTTAATGATAAAGCTGTAAAAACGAATAATAATTTCTTAGCATAATTTCAGGAATATGAAAGGAAATGATATTTCTTACCTTAGCATGTGACTAGATGTTGCTTTCTATGAGATTGATCAACTTAAAAAATTCTTGCACTCTTATGTTTATTTTCTCTCTATCTCTTTACCTTACTAATGCGTAAGTTTGAGCTTTTCTCTCTCTACTTCTCTTGCAATGTTTTTGATGTGTTCTTAGTTGCTCAAATAAGCAACCTATATTTGTATCTGACGATTTTTTTTCGACAGGATAAATTTTGTCTAAGTTATTTCTGACGGATATTTCGTCGGTAATAAATCCCTCGTAAATACGTTTTTCCGACCGATTTTACGACGGAAAGAAGCTCGACGACAATATATTAATTCGTCCGAACTTCCGATTGATTTCTCTGTCGAAAATAAGTTATTCTCGACGGAATAACCTTATTTTCGACGGAATATTCCGTCAAAATTTATTGTTTTTTTTGTAGTGTCTTTTTTATATGAGTATATAATGAGTCTTACTTTCACATAAAAATAAATCATATGAAAATATCGAAAAATAGATGCAAAAACAGTTATTCTGTCTATATATCTTATTGTTATTGTGCAAATATTGATCTTCTAACTTTCCTTCATATATTAACGACACTTGAAACTGGACTTACATGAGATGACGTAAAACCAATCTACATGCATGCATGCATAATGACCTGATTGACTATTCAAAAAAATATGCTAACAATAAGAAGGAAATAATGCTATAAACCATTTTTTTCCCCAAGTATAAACCATTTTTACAAAGACAACTCTTATCGATAAAATAACTTGAAAATTGATCTTTTTGATTTTCACAAATGAAAATACTGTTATTTTTATAAAATTCTCTCTCACGTGAGGATGAAGATAAATTTTATTTAATATTCATATGAATAAGAGTTTGTGGAATTATTTATTCCTAATAGACAATAACTTACTTATCCTAAAATACAAAGACAAGACCACAGTTATAATTTATGATTTCTTCCCTATTTAACATTTTTTTCCTCCTCAATTTTCAAGTTTTAACTAAGGGGTGTTTGATAAAAATTAAATGAATTTGAATCTGAATCTGAATCTGAATAAGCTGAATTTGAATCTGAATGAGTTGAATCTGAATTAAAAAAGCTGTTTGATAATTGATATGTCTGAAACATCTGAATGACAAAACTTTATTATTTTACCCTTCTAAAAAAATTCAAAATTATTGTAAATTTATTTAATATTACTTAATATAATAGTTAATATTTTTTTAAATTTTTTAAATTTTTTTAATTCATTCAGCTATTCAGCTCAAAAAATATGACTTAGCCATTCAGCTCATTCATCTTACCGATTCAGCAATTCAGATCAAAACAAACGCACTGACCGATTCAGCTATTCAGATTCAGCTCCGTTCAGCTCTAAACAAACAATTAGTGTGTAGAAGATTTATATTTACCTACTTCTCTAAACTCTTAGTAGTATTATTTTTGTACAAATACTCTTTAACCATTTTCTCCCGTACTATTTATCTATCGAGTTGCTCTATTTTAAAATTAGGTACACATTTTTCAAAGTAACGGCCTTTAAATATAATTTTGTATTTTTAAATATATCTCTAATATTAGTTAAGAATTAAAAGTAAAAATAGTGATAAAAAAGAAAATATTTAAATATAAAGAATTAATATTTTTGCAAGAGACTATCTTCACATTAATAATAAGTGAAGCCCACTTTCATATAAGTAAAATCTTGTAGAAATTAAATATAAATATGTCTTTATTAATATATATATATATATATATATATATATATATATATATATATATATTCCATCCACAGCAATTAGTTATCGGGGAGCAACCTTTTTTGGCCCAGCCGCTACAACCTGTACCGGCCTTAGACAATTTTTTTTTATAAGCCGCTACAGGTTGTTGCGGCTGGGCCAAAAGGGGTTTCTCTCATCAACCGATTGCTGTGGATGAATACCCATATATATATATATATATGTATATCTCTTTAAACCTCTACATTTGGGCTCCTAGTTTTGAAAATCTCCTACCCCAAAATTCAAAATTTTCTTCATTCTTATCCCTATTTCTTTTCCCCACTCACCTTACCCATTACTCCAAATTTTATTTTCTTAATTTGCAAATACAAAATATGTGCCACCAAATTGGTACTCCCTCCGTCTCTAATTATTTGGCGTTTTAAGAGGTGAGCACAAAAATTAAGAAAATAATTAGGAAAGTATTAAATACAGTACTTAATTATCTATAATACCATTAAATCTTTTATTGGGATAAGGAGAGTTTTGTTGAGATAAGGAGAGAGAAGAGTTTAATGAGGGCTAATTTTGGAAAAATTATCATTAATTCTCCCAGATTTGAACAAACTGTCAAATAATTAGAGACAAATAAAAAACTTCTAAAACGTCAAATAATTAGGGACGAAGGAGAATAAATTTTAAACAAATTATTAATGTATATTACGTCATCTATAATTAATTACCTTTAATTTTTCCCAAACAAACAAGAGAAACTACTGGCTCCTCTCCATAAAAATCATAGGGGTAGTGAAACCGTCACTTCCAAACGTGTTCTCTCTCTTTCTTCTTTTTCATTTTCTCTTTCCTCTCGAACAAATTACAAATTCTAGGTTTTGAGTTGATTCCAAAGGTTTGATCCATCATGGCTCCTCCTACCGGATCATCCTACAGCCCAAATTCTTCAGAATCATCTGATCAAGAGGTTAATTACTGAAATATTCGTACATTTCTATATGTATATTATGTATTTGCATGTATATAAGTTGAAAAATAAAAATGATTTAATGTTCTCTGGAATTTATTTGCCTGGACAATATTTTGCTGGAAAACAAATGGGAAATGAAAAAACTTTCATTTTCAATAATAAGAAATGCTGTTTTTTCATGCCAAAACAAGTAAATTGCATGGGTTCTTCACTGATCCTACTTCCAAATCATTATTAGAGAGAAATCTGGTAGTTTTATCATTTTATTAGTAATAGATCAAGGGTTTGCTCAAATTTGTGAATTGATTAGTATATATCTGGTTTAAAACTTTGTTATGATGGTAGTATTTAATTTTCTATGGATGATGGAGTTGCTTGTGGCCTATTTTTGTCTTGAATGAAGAAAGTTGGATTTTTTATGGATTTTTCATTTCTAGATCCCTTGTGATTTGGAAACAAACATGGATTGTTTTTCCCCAAAAGGATTCTACATTATTCTTTCCTTGTGGGTGGACTTCAAGATTTTACTTACTTATACTACAGTACCTCCATTACTAAAAGGATCGTCTAAGATTTTTGCATATGGATTAAGAAAGTATCATTTACCAAGTAAAATTTGTTTGAAATTCCATTACTACCCCATTATGGGAAGTTAAAAACTATTAATACAAGGGAGAGAATTTTTTGGGACAATGGGAGAAGGTGGGCTAATATAGGAAAATAAATAATTTATTCTCCTTGAAAGTTGTAAACGACAAATTTTTTGGAACAAATTTTTTCTTCTAAAACGTCAATCTCTTAAAGAGTGGATGGAGTATATACCTTGAGGTCCCCCCCCCCAAAAAAAAAATAAAAAAATAAAAAAATCAAGTATAAAAGTAAAAAGAAGGAAAGAAAAAGGTTTAAACTTTAAACTACAACTTTCCACCAACCGAAAATATTCCATAGAAATGATTAGTGGATTTGGTATACACAATCTGGATTTCCGTGTTTAAATTTTAGAGGTCTTTTCACATTATAATTTGGTTTTTGCTACTTTACTTTTATGGGTTGACAGAATCACACATATTTGACAAAATCGCACACCTTAGACATATGATATCAGAAATAAAAATCTTATTGAGTTTTTAGGTATCATTTAAATTTGATTTTGAAAAAAATCAGGTATATTTGGTATGTAGTGTGAATATAGTTTATGCACAGCTAGATACTGAAATAAATTATATGAATACTGAAAAAACTTGACAAAAAAAGAAAAAAAAACCCTGCAACCTGAAAATTACAATTTTTAATTGAAAACCTAATGTGTTGTCTCTGTTTTTCATACATCGGCTTTTATCGGCTTATGTAAATATGATCATATATATGTGTAAGTGATGGAACTCTATAATTTTAGTTGATTTCACATCTTATATAATTAGTAGTTAAAGTTTGTTGAACTTTTATATGCAAATTCATTTCATTCAAAATTTTAAAGTTTCTATCCAGTGCTGGTGTCTGAGCTCCAATTTACGTACTTCTGATACTTCTAAATTCTTGTTTCGCCACCGGTTCTATTTCAGATGAACATATTTTTGAAAGTCAGCAAAACAGTCGCCTTTAATGTGAAAAAGTCGGAGACAATTAAAAATCTAAAAGCAATGTTGTGCAAGAAAGAAAGCATTTCAGAATATTTTCCGGAGCTTTTTTTTAGTGGTGAGCGGCTCAAGGATGACTGCAAACTAGTGGATTGTGGCATACAAAAGAACTCCACTCTTCATCTTGTTCTTCAAAACTCTGGGATAATAAAACTTTTTATCTGTATACCGTCAATGACGAAAACTTCTGAGGTGGAAGCCAAGGTTCATGATACCATCCAAAACATCAAATCTTTGATTCAGGTGAGAGAGGGGATACACACAGATCGATTCACTCTTTTTCATGCTGGAATACTGCTTGAAGATTTCAGGACTTTGGATTCTCTTGGAATAAAGGGGGAGTCAACCCTTCATTTGATCTTTGATCCTAAAGATGAAGTATCAATATCTGTGAAGTTGGTAACTGGAGGGGTTGTTAAAACGAAAGTAAAGCTCTTGTATACTGTGCATGATGTGAAAGCGATAGTTGGGAGTATTGCTGGTGTTGCGGTCGATGATCAGACTCTAATTTATTCGGAAAAGCAACTTGAGGATTCAAAGACCTTAGCTTTCTATAAAATCATAGAAGAATCCGTCTTAGAGATGGTATTTACTGATATTCGGATATTTGTCAAGCATCATAATGGCAAAACCATATCGGTTGACGTGTGCCAACATGACACTATCACGGATGCTAAAAACAAGATTTTTATGAATCTGGGAATTCCTGTTGATTCTGATTTCGAGTATCTCATATTTGCTGGAAAACAGCTCGAGAGTGGTCGAGATTTGGCTAGTTATGGCATCGAGAAGAACTGCACTCTTTCGGTCTGTATTCGAGCCTTGAAAGTATTCATCAGTATAACGTCAATGAAGAATACTATGGTGTTTGATGTGACTGCTTTTGATGCCATCCAAAAAATCAAGGCATTGATGCGGGTGAGAGAGGGAATCGACCCAGATCATTACATTTTTCATTATGATGGAATTCTACTCGAGGATCACAGCATCAGTTTTGCCTCTCTTGGAATCAAGAAAACCGAAGCTACCCTAGTTGTTACTGCAAAACCAAACTTGGGTGTTCACTCAATATACGTGGAAACAGCAACTGGGATGATTGTGAAAACTGAAGTAAGTTCCTTGTATACTGTTAGTCTTGTGAAATCACTAGTTGGGAGTATAGCTGGTGTTCCTGCAGTTGGCGATCATACTCTAATTTATGAAGGAGTGACACTTCAGGACTGGAGAATCTTTGGTTCCTACAACATTAAAGAAACATCTGTGGTTAAGATGAAGATGACTGCTAGTGAGAATCAAAATACGAGTTTTTCGTGGAATATCTCAATATTCGTCAAGCCTTGGAGTGGGAAAACTATCACCCTTTATGTTGGCCGATATGACACAGTCAGGGCGGTAAAAACAAAGATTTTTGGTAAGCTGGGAATTCCTTGTACTGAATTCCATTATCTGAGTTTTTGCGGAAAAGCGCTAGATGATGATAAAAATTTGGCTACTTATGGCATTAAGAAGGACAATACTATTCATGTGAATTGCAGATTGACGTCATGCTAAGGTAAAGTGTTGAGAATGTCACTAGTATATCTATGTTTTGCAAGAAGAATATCTGGAACCTATGTGTTCTATGAAGCCGCTCAGCTCTTGGCCAAATCTTTTGAGTAGCGGACCTTTTTGGAAGTCTTGTAATGGTACTGAACTAACTTGAAATAATTTAATGATTTCATTTTCTCTTATGATCTTCCAAGATCAACTATGATTTGGTTGGTATTTATTTTTCAATATAAGCAAGAACATGTTTAGATGTTACACCCATATATAATTATATATATAGAGTCCGGATCAGGTCCGGACTACCAGATTTTAACAAAATCCGAACTTTTTTTTTTTTTTTGCTTTTTTTTTGAAACAACTAAAAAAATAAATAAATTATGGAACTGAAATTTTTTCACAATACAGTGTTTTGGGCGTAATTTGGATGCCTATACCAAAATATTTCTGTACAGTCTGGGCAGACTGTACATACATTGGTTGGTATAGGTATTAAAAACACACCCAAAACACTGTATTATGGAAAAATTTCAGTTCCATAATTTTTTATTTTTTTTTTAGTTTCAAAAAAAAAGCAAAAAAAAAAAAAAAAATTGGTCCGGATTTTAGGACCTGTCCGGACTCCCGGACAGGATCTTTGTTCTATATATATATATATATATATATATATATATATATATATCGGTCAGGATCAAGAGCACTCTCCTTAAATAGCACTCTGCCTTAAATAGCACTCTACAATCAAAACGACGTAGTTTTTGGAGGACGCGGTGGCATTTTTGTAAATACAATACCACCGCGTATTTACAAAAATGCCACCGCGTCATTCAAAAACTACGTCGTTTTGATTGTAGAGTGCTATTTAAGGCGGAGTGCTATTTAAGGAGAGTGCTCTTGATCCTCTCTGATATATATATATATATATATATATATATATATATATATATATATATATGATCATATGTTTTGCTTTTTAAACTGAACCTATAATAACTAAATTATTACACTAAATATGAAGATGTGATTGTATTTTTTTTTCTTTTAGTAATTACTACATCATCTTAGTGGACTTTTTCCAAAAATGTTTAATTAATGTTTTTGATATCAAAGTTATTTAAATGACTTGTGAAACAACAATATTTATAGTCCTTTACATAAGTATACAACATTTAAAAAATAATTACACTATTAGTGTACTCATAAAATATTTACACAATTAATACATTTTTTATATTTATTTACAATATTAGTGCAATTAGGATTTCTTAATTTAGGGAATTAGTATAGGATTCAATTCATAATAATAAGGAAACCTAAAATCAAGAAGAAATAATTACCATAATTAATAATTCAAATTCAAATATCTTGGATCTAACAAACAAAACAAATTCAAATTCAAAAATAATAATTAAAATTCAAATATTCAAAGTTTGGCAACGTCGTTTTCTTTCTCCCCTTCGCCGCCGCTTCAACATCATGGACTCCGGCCACAGTTGCCATTATTACGAAGGTTGATTTAGTCCAGAAATTAAAAGGAGAAAAAGATAAATTTTAGTGCAGTTGGTATCCAAATATTTATACAAAAGTAACCATTTTAGTTTTTGTGGGTAACCAATAGAAATTTCAGTGCAGTTGGTAACCAAAACTTTCAAAGGTAACAATTTTAGTTTTTGTTGGTTACATTTGTATTAAGGTTTGGCTACCAACTGCACTATGAAAAAAAAATTTATAATAGATTTTTTATAATTAATTGGTAACCCAATAAAACTGAATTGGTTACCTTTGTATTAATGTTTGGCTATCAACTGCATTATAAAAAAAATCTACAATATATTTTTTTAATTAATTGGTATCCCAATAAAACTGAATTGGTTACATTTGTATAAAGTGTTAGCTACCAGCTGCACTATTAAATAAAAAAATCTATAATAGATTTTTAAAAATAAAATTAGAAACCTAATAACACTGAATTGGTTACCTTGATATGAATGTTTGGCTACCAACTGTACTATAAAAAAACGCAGCAATTGTATTATGAAAAATCGACCAGTGAGCCAACTGTACTATGAGAATATTTCCAGTGAGCCAAGGCGGCGGAGGTTCCGCCAGTGGTCGCCGTATGGGGACTGGGCGATGGTGGTGTAGTTGTAGCCCATGTATTTCCCCATGACGAGACGGAGGCGGTTGGCCAAAATTATGTCGTTTTTGGTGAAACATTCCTCGACGGCGGAGGCGAAGGACACCACCACCACGAGGTGGGACCCCGAATTGGAGAGAGAAGATTGGACCGAGCTTGGTGGAGAGCGTGTGTAGGGTCCGGTGGAGTGGTGAGCCGTTAAGGAGGAGGAGATGGCCTAGTAGTGGTAGTTTTAGGAATGGTCTCGGCGGCGGGTTTTTGATTTTGAAAATAATCTGGTGGAGAGAATTAGTTGGAGGAGAGAGAAAAATGCGTACAAAATTACCCATTTTATTTAATTTAATAAGTAAATCAATATTAATCCCCTAAATTAAGAAATCTTAATTGCATACTAATTCTTTAAATTAAGGAATCCTAATTGCACTAATATTGTAAATAAATATAAAAGTGTATTAATTGTGAAAATATTTTATGAGTGAACTATTGTTATAATTATTATTAAAAATGTAATAAAATATGTAATTGATCCTTAAATAATCCAGGTACTTGTTTGGGCTAATTTTATCTATGGCTATATGTTAGTCTAATAGTCTGACCATAAATATTAAATGACCTGCATCTTTATAGATTCTTATTGAGTTGATTTTTCTTTGTTGCACCTCGAGGTGCTTGTACGAGAAACCAGGACATTTTGGTACAAATAGTGATGAACAAACAGTTAATTTAATTTTTAACTGCAGTAGAGTTCAAAGGAATATATACATACACATTTTAGTACAAATAGTGATGAACAAGCAGTTAATTTAATTTTCAACTGCAGTAGAGTTCAAAGGAATATACATACACATGTTACACATGTTGTATGGTTCTGGTCCAGCGATTCTTTGGGTTTGTAAGTATTTTTTGGATGTGTGTAGAATTGAGCAAAAAACGAATATAATCGAAAAATCGAATTGAACCGAAATAATTTAACCGAAATTTCTTGACAATTCGGGTATTTTTCACAATTCGATTATATCCGAATTTTTTTTTCGGTTTACGAGTTCGAGTTTGGGTTTCGATTTTGTGTTATTTGGCTAACTGAATAACCGAACAATGTTTAAAAAAAATTAAGGCTTAAAGTTAAAAAACTAATATTAACTCTTCACTCTCCATCTCATATCTTATCTCAATTCTCAGTCTTCAGATCTCGATTATCAACTCTCATCACTCATCAGTCTCTCATCTTTAATCTCTCGATCTCTCATCTCTACTCTATTAGATTTCGATCTCTAATCTCTCAGATCTCAGATCTCGATCACTCATCAGTCTCTCATCTCGATCTCGATCTCGATCGCAAGAGTTGCGATTCCGCTCGCCCTCTAAACGATGGACCAAAGTAAGGACGAAACCTCATCTCCAAGCCTCTAACGGTATTTATCGACCCCGAGTACCATGGATAACATTTCAAGAAGGAGCTCACAGCGTCTGGATTCATTTCTTTTCTCTATCCTCTCATCGGTCGTTACGCTTCTTAGGAGTAATTGAGGGGATTGGACTTTCGAGTAATTGATACACTACACTGAAGGGGCTACAACCTACAGTTACTTGATTTATTTGGGTACATTTTTTTGTTGATTTTTAGTACAGGTATTTGCCGTAAGCTATATATCCCTAGCCATCTGTTATTTTCCTAGCCTTTTAACTTTATCTTCCTTAAATCTTCATTCAGGATAGATGTTTTTTTATTAGGCTAGTGATTCCCTCTTTCTAGTATTTGATTTCAAGTTTTTTTTTCTCCATTTGAAGCAATATTTGTAATGAATTTTGTTTTGTTTGAGAAATCAAAATATATTTCTTAATTTCGGTTTTTATCCGAACAACCGAATAGTAAATTCGGTTATACGGTAATTCAGTTATTGAGTAATTAGGTTATTTGTTCAGATACTAAAATTATACAAATTTTGGTTTTCGATTCGATTAATACTGAATGATCAATCCTAGATATGTGTGTGCAAAATTAGTAAAAAAAATATGTACATACATATGACACGCTGACACACATATCTTTCTAATACTATATAAAGTGGAAGAGAAAATTGAAGTTAATTTGATATAAACAAAATAGTAAAAAAAATTTACTTTTCAAATTTACTAAAATTAGCTAAGTGCCCGATGCGAAGTACGAGTTTATTTTTTAAATAAATTATTTTTAATTTCTTATTTATTCTATGACTACAAACTTTGTTCAAACAAATAATTATCAAAGATTTGCAGTTCAATGTTTAATAATATGTTTATTTTTTGTTTTTAATTTACTATTCAATTTATATAGTTTTTAAATTTAATATTTAGTTTTTATTTTTATCTTTTGACATAAAATTGTTGTACATCAATAAATTACCATCATGATTTTTTGTTTTTAATGGTAACTTAAATTTTAATAACTATATATAAGTGAGTTTTTTTTCTAAGGTGGTGTTTGATAAAATCGAGTAATTAAGATCTTAATGGTTAGTAAATCTTAATAAATTAGATCATCTGAATGAAATAGCATCTGAATCTAAAAAACTGTTTGATAACTAAAAAGTGTAGAAAATCTGAATAACACTATTTTATCATTTTAACCATATGAGTTATTTAAAAATTTATTTGAATGATCCTAAAATTAATTTGAAATTGAAGGAGTACAATATTTATTGATGCTATTTTTGTCCATAAATTTTAAATAAACTATTAGGAGACAACTCTTAATAGTTAAGATTTGAGTTTTTGTCTTTAACTGTTGACTTGGTCATATTCCAACCTTAGATTTTAATAATGACTTTCTTATTGTATTAAAATGTTTACTCATGTATTTACATGATATTAAAAGAATTCTTGAAGCGTTAGTTTATCAAAGGATTGAAGATATGAAGAGTTGAACGAGTCATTAGGAAATCAATGTAAGATTCTAGCTTTAATTATTTCTCAATTAAGGCTCTAGGATTTGCATTGCATTGCATCATTAATTAATTGCGAAATAAATTAAAATGATTAATTAATTAAAGATTAATTATGGAAATATTTAATTAAGCTTTCAAAATTAATAAGGATCAAACTAGAATTAAATTTTGAAAAGATGATTTTGAAGTCTTCCCATAATTAAATGAATTAATTTGAAAACACATTTTGATTCTTTATAAAATATGTTACCATACATCTTGGGATTGATTAAGCAAATCGAATTTCATATCTTTAGAATCAATTAGTGTGGATCAAATAATTAAAGTAATTTTTGGAAAGCTAATTAGTGAGGGCAAATCTAAATAAATTGGGATTTCAAAATAAATATGGAAATGTTTTTTAAATATTGATACTTCCAAAATTAATGGAGTTGGTTATTTAATAAGTTTAAAAAGATCATTATCTTTCATATCTCTAACCAAGATTGTTTCCATAAATATTAGGATATGAGTTATCTATTATTAGGTTTTACATAATCATGGAAGTAACATATAAATAGATTGGGATTTCAAAATTAATTTGAAAGATATGCATTGCATGGAAATAATTATGAAAGTGTTTAATTTATTATGGATCGAATTTATTGAGCATCTAAAATTAATACTGGAAGAATGTTACATGTTGAAATCTTAATATTCATAATTTAAATAAGTTGCTCATTCATTTGATAAAATATAAATTTAATTGATACCCTATTCCATAATTAAAGCTGATTGGATTTGATTAAGATATTTTTCGTAAAGTCTAAAGCTATTAATTGATTACACCTTAAATTAAGCTTAATGATTCCTATTACCTTTTTGGTAGAAATCAGTGTGGATTTAATGGCCTAGTCATTCCTTATTTAATAAAGATTGACAACGAAAAATCCTAATTAGTGAATTAAAATATCTTGTAATGATTAACAAGCTAGTATCATGGAAATTCCTTCAGTGAGCTGTGTTAGTGGAGATTATATCCTCCTAAAGTAATGATAACAACTGAAAAAATGCTTAATATTTGGGATATTCTATTATTTATAATGGACATGATATATTAAAGCTATAAAAAGGGTTGCCTTGACAATATTTGATAGAGATAAGGAAATCAGAATACTCTCTAAAAAAAATATTCTACACACTTTGATTTTAATCTTTCTCACATATACTTCAAAACGTTGTTAATCTATTTCACGGTGAAGAATTGTTTAGAGATGTTGTGCATTAAAAGTCCTCTGATAAATTTTCAGCTCTTTTCTTCCTTGCGCTTAAATTGGTGATATCTTTGTCTTTCATATTGATCATTGCATATTAGTTGAGCCTTGTATTGTGAATTGATTATTGTTTTGATCATAGTTTATTTTGTTGTCATATCTTTGATCAATTCTCTAAACGCTGTGGTAGACTAAGTTGTTAGTCTAAGGTTTCTAATCCGAGTTGGATTAGGGGTTTTACAAGCAAGTTCAAGGAAACATAGGTGCTTAAGGGTGCAGAGGTGCACATGGATGCAAAGGTGCTACATGGAATATAAGTACTCAAAGATTGTGAAACTTGTTTTGTAAAAGGGGTTTAATTATAAACAAAGTTAATTAATAAAGAGAGTCTCCAATACTAGTTGGTATTGGACGTGGATTCATGCCACTAGAATAGAGGATAGGGGCTGAACCACGTAAAAATTCCTTGTGTTCATGTGCTTGATTGTTTTACTTTAATAGTTTATTACATGCTTCAATTTGAGTTGAAATTCATAATCTTAATACTTTAACATATAGTGTTCTTCTTCTTGATTGAGTCATAGACTTCTAAATTAAGTTTAAACAATTCAAGACTTGAATTGATATTAAAGATTAAATATAAAAAGTGCTAAGTGGTTAATTTACATACACTGTTAATCCAACAAGCACAAATATTCAATTAAGCATTCCTGCATTCTTACACTGATAATTCTGCAGGCACAAATATTCAATCCAACATCCTGCATACATACATTGTTAATCCAGTAAGCACAAATATTCAATTCAACATCCTGCATTCTTACACTGGTAATTCTGTAAGCACAAATATTCAATCTAGCATCCTGCATTCATACACTAATAATCTGGTAAGCATAAATATTCAATCCAGTGTCATGCATTCATTAAAAGAAAGTATTTAAGTTATAAAAATTTGACATCGTTTGTTCCCACACTTATTCAACCCCCCTTCTAAGTGTGTCTTCTTAAATTTCATTAACGATTAAGAGACATTAATTAAGAGGCAAAACAATTTTTACCAAACAAATTAATTTTGCCTCTGACCGAATCAAAGACAAATGAATTACGTAGCATTCAGACACAAACAAACACCACCTAACATTGATTAACCAAAGAATCTCTTATCTGAAATAAAATTAGTAATTAAAGTTTAATCATTAATATATTTTGTAATATATATTACATTTGTAATATTAATTATTATTTTCTCATAATATTTTTTCTATATTTTTAATATTTAGTTATTTAGGAATAAAATTGTTGTAGAATAATAAGTTACCATTATGACTTTTAATTAGTATTAAAAATTAACTAAGGTTTAATCACAACATATAAGTCATAATTAAAATTAATTAACTAAATGTCTCCTATATTAGTTATTATATAATCATAATATTTTTTCTATATTTTTAATATTTAGTTATTTAAAGTCTAAAGTTGAGTAGACTAAAATTCTAAACATGTTTTTAAAATTAAAATTTATTGTACGACTAAGTAATTAAAGAACTATAGAATAAAAGTATTGTAGAATAATAAGTTAACATTAAAGTTTGTAAGACAATAAAAAGAATTTTGGTTCTCTAACATTAGTTATTAATTATTAATTTCACAACTTAATTAACTTACTAATTGCATATAATTTAGTTTTATTTATTTATTTATTATTAAAATCTTATAATGTTACGCCATGATCATATTCTTTCGGAGTTGGAAGATAATTATAGGAATTATCCAAAAGCTTCATGGAACATATATAAATGAGTCTCATTAAATTTGAGTTTTATTAGTAGTTATTTAAAATAAATTTAAGAAGATTTTAAAAAGTGTTTTAGTTGTAGTTAAATTTTAAGTTCATATCAAATACCAAAAAACCAAGTGTGAAACATGAATTTATTTTTCAAATATCATAATTTTTAATTTATTATTCCTTTTATATTCAATGATCATTATGAAATATTTTTTAAAATTTTACAAATTAACATACTATTATTATGACAATGTTTATAAATTTTGATAAAAAATGTATGATTAATGAACTAAAAGAATTTCATAAATAGTAAAGATGTTCATAAAATAATATAATATTAACTATATTAGACAATTGTATGCGGTTTGTATTTATTTAATTATTTTAAGCAAATATTATAATCATTCTAATACCAATAGTAAGTCAATTTATGGAATTCAATTTTTTTTATAAACATCATATATAAAATAAATAAATATTAAAATAATATTATTTATAAATTAATTTATGTTTTACCTTCTTTTAAAACAACTATATAATATATGTACTAAGCACTTATAAAACAATATCATTGTTTTTCTAAATTTATACCAACAAAAATACGCAAGTATACATAGTTCACAAGTAATATAATGATGAATAGATTATTGTTCCCACAGAGAAAAAAGATTACAATTTATACTAACAATTACTAATTTTATATTATTCTGATTTTATTAAACCAAAGTATCAAAGTTGTGAATTTCTAAGAATTACCAATTAACTAAACTAATATAATTATCACAAGGTTAAAAATAGATAATAAGAGATTTAGTATTACAATTTCACTTATTGATTTGTTTAGGTCAATACACTTATTGTTAAATTACATTAACTATTCTGCATTGGCAATCGAGAACACATTAATATCTATGATCATCTCTTGATGCACCATAAACAAATCAACTTAAATCTATAAATGATTGAATTAAGATGAAAACCCTAGTTAACTAATCCACTATATCTCTATGTGAATTACAATTAAAGAGTATTTAAAGCACAAGTTGTCTATCAGATTACATGCGGTGTGTAGGTATATTGATGAGTGAGTTTTATACCCATTAATTGAGTGTGTTTGAGTTTAATCTTTTGGATGTTTTTAAGTGTTTGTGTCTATTCATGCATATTTTACGTTGTTTTGTAGGAATTGAGACAAAAGTTACTTAGATCGACGTTTGGGGTTGCTAGATTCGTATTTTCAGCTTGTCATTTACATATCAGCAACTTCAGGACCAATTTCAGCATTGCTTCAGCACTTATTTTGAAAAACTAAAATAATAAAAGCTTTAGACCTACGTCTCCTCTTTCCGGAACATCTTGAATCATCAAAATCTGAGTTCAGACGAAGACGTTATGACCATTTTTCCAAGGAACGTCAGAGTAGAAAATTTTAGAAAAGCTTCCAGCGCTGGGGCGCCCAGAGGCAGATTTCCAGTGCCGTGAGCAGCATCAGTGCTGGGGTCGGGCCAGATCAAGTTAGGACGCGTTTTTACGCAAATTTTGATATTTTTTTACTCCAAATTGGATTGGGTTTCCTCATAATCTAGAAATTGGACATGTAACTTATAAATAAATGACGTGAGGCATAAAATAGGGGGATGAGATAGGAAATTAGATTAGAGATACACTCCATTAGATTTAGGAATTCATTCATAAACCCTATTTCTTAATTAGTCATTGGAGATTGAAGCAACTTGAAGAACATTGAAGATTCAAAGCAAGAACGGAAGAGGAGTCTCAAAACTACTGACAACAGATTCTATTCTTTTCTCTTCTCTTACTTTTATCTTTTAATGTCTATTCAGTTGTGGATTCTTGATTTTAATTCAATAACAATGGACTAAATTCTTGTTTAAGATTACAACGGATCTTATTACATATCTTATTTTAGTATGATTCTCTATTAATTACTGTGATCTATTCTATGGATTGTCTATTATGATTGCTTATAATTGTTTAATTGTCTAGCTAACAATTGTCATGATAATTTATATGAATCCGAGAAATGAAATATAGATTTAGATCTGATCATATTACTATGTGATTGTGTTTTCTACATGATGTTGAAATTCATGATTTATATTTAGGATAGGATATGCCTTTACGCCGCATGTAATCTAATAAGGGAACATGTGCTTCAAATCCTCTTTAATTGTAATTCACATAGGAATATAGTGAATTAGTTAATTGCGATATTTGATTCAATTCTATCAACTGTGGATTTGGATTAATATTTTGTGATGCATCGGAAGGTTGTTATAAATACTAATAAGTTCCTAATTAACAATCCAGAATAGTGAGCATAATTAATAAGAAGTGTTTTAATATAAGTGAAACAATAAGTGAAGTTGTGATCTTAAATCTTCATAACCTGATTTTCAACTTGTGGTAGTAGTAGTAGTAGTAGTAGTAGTAGTTTAATTATATATTTTAATTCACAACATTAAATCGATTGTTTAAATAAAACTAGTAATTGGTGATATTTATTAAATAATTTCTCGTGGGAACGATACTCTACTTTCACTTTATTACTTGTTGATCGTGTATACTTGCACGTATGTTTTGATTGTGAAATCGATCAATAAATTTTTGGTGCCGTTGCCGGGGAATTAATTTAATAATATTTGCCAATATTAATTTTTAATCAAATTAGTTTTAATTTAAACTTTTCTTATTTTTATTTTATTTAATTCTCTTTCTATTTTTTTCTTTCTTTTCAGGTACCATGGCGGGATTTATTTATCAATGGCCGTATACGAGAATGACTCAGCCAAAGGGAGAGGAGATTGATGGACTCGCAACACTTTCTGCATTATCAGCATAGATTGAGACACTTTCGAGGAAGGTTGGACGCTTTTACAGCACAACATTGTCAAAGTCTGGCGGTTACTTGTGATTATTGTGCTAAAAATCATCTGAGCCATCAATGCGCCATCAGTTTCGAGCCAGTACAATATGGTGGTGATTACCCCAATAATTATGTCTATCCCAACAACTATCATCAGGATTGGAGGTATCACCCAGATTTTTTATGGAGCCATATGTATCAAGATCAATTGTATGTTCTAAATCGAACATACTCACCGAAGTTCTCGTGTCCAGACTACAAGAAAAAGGCCTATCTGCGACCAATGATATCAGCGACCGTCTGCGGACGCTAGAATGAATTTCCCTCCCAAAAATTGGTGTGAACCTTTGGCGTGACGACCACTCTATATTAGCGATCGCTAGTGGTCGCTGATATGTCCACATCATTAAAAATTAGCGATTTCATGCGGTCGCTGATGGCGGTCGCTGATTCTTATAAACCTAATCAAATTCAGGTATTCGCTCGAATCAGTACAGAAGAAAAAAGATAGGGAGAAACAAACGAGGGAGAAGAGGGAGTAGGGGAGAAGAGAAGAGGGAGGATATTGCTGCCTTCGTCACCAACATCGCCAGCCAGCCGATGCCTTCACCGCCATCGTACCACCGCTGGTAACCCCTTTAATTAATATGAAGTTATTGTATATTTCAATCTTCCTTTCAAAATTTATTACTCTCTTCGTTCCAAAATTTTACAAAGTCAAGTGATTGTATATATTGGAACGGAGGTAGTACAAAACTGTTGAATAACAATTCTTAATAATGGGTCAAGATTATGTTTCTATTGCACCTATGACATGAAGAAATCTATTGACATGAGAAAGGATTTTTTTATAAAGTTTAAAGAATGATATTCTTTTTGTGTGCTTTCCTGATTTCCCACAGAGTAATGAAAATTTATTATGCTAAGGCAATCTTTTTTGGTCTGGATATTTCTTAAACTTGAATTGTACCTTTTGATTGATTCAGCTATAAAATTATGGCTTATCAATTTGAACTAATACCTTTCATGTCCCAATATAAAATTCCTAAAGAGATCATTTCTGGAAAAAAAATTAGTTCCATGTCGGCCACATTTAGAACCAGAGACATTAAAAATCCCACCCTTTTTACCCCAATTTGGTTAAATTTTAGATATAGATTCAAATATTGGTCCTCCTATGGAAAAATACACTGTAAAAAATAAGACCAAGGCTTTTTTAGGTCCAGTATTGGCTATGTTTAGCAGTTTATTTGAATCCCTTCTATAAGACCTCAACTTTTATGAATAAAAATGATTTTTCGATGAATATTATTTTTGAGTATTATGGAATGAATTTGATATAATGTTATAGTTGTGGATAATATTTATAAATTTTGTAAAGTACGCAAGTTGTCTTATAAATATTCGATTGGTCGGGAAATATTCTCTTTGCAGGGAATATTCGTACAACGACACAATCATTGGTGGACCCCAAAACAGAATTATTGTCGGATTGAGAAAACGACAAAAATATTTTATAAATAACGACGGAGGTGTTATTGTTAAAACTATTGAACTACCCGGTAGTAAAAGTATAGTAATACGCGTGGTTGCATAGTAACATACGGTATTAATTATTGATGCTTACGTGATAAGTCACTCAGTTATACTGCATTATTGGTACAGTAATTGCTGCATCATATCTCTCATATTATTGATTCAATTATTGTCACATTATCATGTGCATAATATGTTATTTTATTAAATCAATAATTGAGACGACACAGTTATTCATATTATTAAATTATAATATTTACAATGTCTAGAAGTTATGTCAAGGAGAAGTTTGGTTACCTAATTGCGCGCCAATGGGGAGAAATTCTTATTGGAAAGCCCCCTCTTTCCTGAGAACGACCTGGTTGTTAAATATTGTGAGTTATGATATTAATGATGGATAAGTTCGTGTTGATTAAATTTGATAGTTCCATTGTGTTGAAATTATTTGTGTTAGTGAAAATTGACATTTATTTCGATAATAATTGATGTCTGGAGGTTATATTGTTCAATCGGGTATTTGGGGAACTTTTCGTGTCGAAAGTTACTATTCACGAGTTATTATTCACGAGTTACTATTCATGAGTTACTATTCACGAGTTACTATTCACGAGTTTTAATAGTAACTTGTCCTTTCGGTTTTTCAAGAGTTATTTGCCTCTTCAGTGTTCCAAGAGTTAATTACCCCTTCGCAAATAGTAGTTGCCTCTTCAATATTACCAAGAGTCATTTTGACCCTTCATTAAGACCAAGAGCCACTCTCAGTTTTTCTATAAATAGAAGCTCATTCCTTCATTATTTCTTACGAATTCACTGAAACTCTAGAGAGAGAAATTATAGATAGAAAGAAGAAGAGTATTCTGCTACTTTACTACTTCTATATCCAATTTCTTTTACGGTAAGGGGTGTTATTCTTTCTTATTCATAAAGAGAACTTCTGTTATTCCATTCTTTATTATTCTGTTGGAATAACCTATAAAAGTGGTATACCCTATACATAACCTGTATACGCGGCATACCCTATACTTGGTGAAATCCTTATGTTATTCCATTCTTATTTATTCTGTTAGAATAACCTGTATACTCGGAATCCCCTATACTTGGTGATCTTCTTCTGTTATTCCATTCTTTATTATTCTGTTGGAATATCATGTCTGTGTGTTTTACACCGGACCTGGTTCCATTGTTTATTATTCTGCATTTATTATTCTGTTGGAACATCCTGTCGGTGTGAATTTCACCTGACCTGGTTCCGTTGTTATTATTCTGTTGGAATAACCTGTCTATGCGAAGCACCGCATGAATGGTGATTTCTGTTGTTATTCCATTCCTTATTATTCTGTTGGAACATCCTGTCGGTGTGAATTTCACCTGACCTTAGTTCCGTTATTATAATTATGTTGGAATAACCTGTCTATGCGAAGTACCACATGCATGGTGATATCTTTTGTTATTTCATTCGGTATTATACTCAGTTGATTAAAATTTTGACTTCTATACTCCATGAAATTAGTGGAATATCCTTGATATTTGCGCTTCATCCAGTATCTTTTCATGAAATATTCTTTTGAGCATTCTTGAATTTTACTCTACAAAGAAGTATCATGTTGACAATTTGGACGTTATTGGTTCTTGGATAAATTAATTCTTGAACTTGTCTTATTGAATTATTATGTCATTGTCATCATCCTCATGTTATATTATGTTAAAAGTCATCTTTGGCTTACGTGCATAGATGGACTTAGTATGATTATGACCAGAGATCATTCAGTATAATCATGACCTGTTATAAATAATGTGATAAAAGTCCTCAGTGGCCTGTAATGCATTGATGAATAGTTTTTGGTATGATTATGACCATGGTTTATTCGTTATAGTCATGACCATTGATGATTTAATGAAAATCCTTGACCGTGGTATAGGGATGATTAGATGTGGTGGTTTATTTATTAAGCTGAGTCTCAGCGATAAAAATTGATGAAAACCTTTTAAAACATAAAAGATAGTAGACTTTATTCTCTACCTGACTCTTTTAATGGATTGCATATTCCGCTGCAGTTAAACTTGATGTCTATTGTATATTATTAGTTTAATATTGTTGAAGACTAATGATAATTTATTCTGTATTATCTTAGTCATAATATTTCTTACTAGGCTAGTTGAGCTTACCCTTTCCTTCACTGTTCTCTTCAGGAAATGAGAATATAGATGGGACGAGTCAGGGAATGGAGTGACGGTCCAGACGATAGCATTAGTAGTCCTCACTATTATGTAAAATAGTGTGATAATAAATGTAATGAGGACTCTATTTGAGAGTGGATATTGTCTAGAAGACAATATTTCTGTTTAAACTCTCAGTTATGTTTTATCGTAATGTACACGACAGTTGTATTATTATGTTGTATTTGATTTTTGTACCATTTATTTGGCGACTCAAAATGGGTGATGTATACCTATTTTGGGGAGCGTCACACCTTCACTATGTTGAATCCCTTCACTTGACTATGTTTAGCAGTTTATTTTCATTGCATATGGTTTCTTTAGGTTATGTTATATAATGCTTACTATTATAACATTTCAGGACTTGTTTGATAAATCCAATATGGGATGCTTTGACTGATCTTAGTCGTTTCTTCAGAGACATATGTTCAAAAACGTTAAATGAAAAGGACATGTCTATACTTGAGAAGAACATCATTGAGATCACGTGTAAGCTTGAAAAAATATTCCCTCCTGGTTTGTTCGACTCTATGGAGCATTTGCAAATTCATTTACCCTATGAAGCTCGTGTTGGTGGCTCAGTTCAATATAGATGGATGTACCCTTTCGAGAGGGTCATGGGAAACCTTCAGAGGAAGGTGAAGAATAAAACTTATGTCGAGGGGTCGATATATGAGGCATACAGTTTCGATGAGATATTTACGTTTGTCTCAAACTATTTTCCCGATGAAGTCTTGGCAAAGGCCAATCGAGTCCCGAGACATGATGATGGGGGAAATGTTGAACTAAATGGTCGGCTTTCTGTATTTGGTTTACCGGGTCGTGCTTATGGAAAAGGAAAGTGCATATTCCTTTCTGAACAAGAATTACATGCTGCACATACTTACATTCTTCTCAATTTCGAGGAGATTGATGAATATGTGAGGTATACATGTAAAATTCATATGTATTAGACCTATATCTTAACCTGCAATCTCTTATTAATATATGTTAATGTTTATAAAATTGTATAGAACATACGATGACGAGTTAAAAGCAAATCAGCCCGGCATCACTAATAAAGATATTCAAGTTAGTCGTGATCAAAAATTTACTCCTTTGGCTAAAGGACAAAGTAAGTTAAGTTAAGTTAATTAAGAATAACATATATCGTATTAATTTATGAATTTATTTAATTTAATAGAATTTTTATAGGCTCTTCATGAGGGAACGATTCCTCCAAATATACAAGTCCTAGCTATGGGTCCAGACAGGGACCAAGTCATTCGCAATAGGTTACAAAATAAATGGATGTGAATTTCATACAAAGACATATGCTCGATGTAAAAGAAGTTGCCTTGCTCTTCAATGAAGTTGCCTCCAGCCCAAACGGGTCTAGCAATGAAGTTGCCTTGCTCTTCAACTCATATGGCGGCGAGAGTTGGGGCGGGTCAGTCAACGGCCTCCACCACCGCCGGAGCTGCTCAATGAGTGATATTTGCCTGAGGTATGAAGACCCAACTGGAGGATTTGGCTAGAAACCATGTAATTATTGAAGTCTTCATTTCGGTTATTATCCGAAATAATTGAATTTATCATTCGGTTATTCGATAATTCAGTTATCTTAAAATTCGGTTACTTGTTCGAATATTAAAATTTCGTATAGTTCGATTTTTAGTTATAACCGAATAATCTATTCGGTTCGGTTATAACCGAATTGCACACCCCTAATCTTACTCCTCCCTATCTTTAATGAATAATGCTGGAGACACAAACTATTCTACAAGGAAAAGTCTTGACGGACAGGGAATTGGGACCGGAAAATTGGACCGGTTCAATTTTTTTTATATTATTTTTATTTATTTATTGTGACTCTCAAAAAATGTATAGTATTTATTTCAATAAATTTTTTATAAAATATAATATTTTATATATAATTTGGATACATATATAAATACATGGAAAATTCATCATATGGCAGCAACAATTTCATATATAACAGCGAAAATTATTCAGAAGATTCAGAACAAAAGGTTAGTTTTTTAACCCGTTAAATTAATTATAGAAAAAATAAATATATTTTGAAATCTGTGCGCCTCTTCTACTTTTCTTGTTTGGCCGGAAAATATAGTTAAAAATGAAGTGTTTTATATCCTTACTACTGTCCCAATTCCAGTCAATTTGAAATGTACCGAAAATTGATACCCTGTCCCACAAAATGAGTGTGATTTTGACTTTATCAAGTTAATTTGCAAAGTTTAAAGATTTAAAATTGATAAAATTCATTTAAAATAACATATCTATAATCACAACAATTATAAATGTATTAACTAGTATCAAATAATTTTATATTTTAGTATTTCTTTCTAACATTGAATTGAAAAAGTAAAAATTAGACTATTTTTTGGTTGTGGAACTAAGGGAGTATATTTTAATTCAATGTGTGAATTGAATAACTAACTAGGGATTAGATAGCTGAAATAAGTGGAAATGTTTTAATTTGGGGTTAGCTCAATTAAGAATTTCTCAAATGTTAACATTCTATTTTGTCGAAGATATAGTGAATTACTTTTGCCTTGTGTTTGATTTGAGATAATTGTAAAACCCTAGCAGCAAAAGGGTGTGAATCTGGTGAAATAGCTAGTTCTTACGGGGAACAACAGAAACTATGTTAAGCGCTGGTTGCTAGATTCTATGTTGAATAACATGCCTATTCATTTAACAGAAACTTGAGGGTTACACATACTTGTGTGTTTTATTTCGATGTTTTTAAAGAAAATTTATATTAATTATTTCCTAATTAACATAAAGACTTTTGTGATACTTATTATGAAGCCTTGTTTCATGAAGCTGTTGCAGATTACTATATTCTTTATACTCAGTGTACATCTCAAGGACGAGTTCAGGCTGGATGAATGCGGGATAGAGAAGAACTCTAGCCTTGGAGGAACATTGTGGATGAAAATTTTTGGTCTGAAGAAGATTACAGCTAGCGGATATGGTGCAGCAGCCGGTGCAGGATGTACTACTCCGGGGACAGGCACTAAATGATGAATATTGTCCCACTAGACACCACCACGACGATGATGATGATATACACTTTACACAACAAAATCATGAATCTGAATAGTAGTTCATAACACAAACTGTCATCTGATAATAAATCTGGTGGTGGTAGTTTTAAGCAATCTAAAATGTTGTGGACCACAAATGAAAGAAATTACCAAGCTGACAAAAGAGAAGTACATGCTATTTCAAACTTGCCATAAAATGAATATTTTTTGGAGGGGCAATAAGTCTCATGCTGTGAAACTATATTACTCCTAAACCCCTATCACTGAACACACGGTTTGTACAATTGTAAGGGATAGCAGTATAAATGCAGCTATAAGAGATATAATAGACCACGGACTGCTGAAATAAGTATTTCGGGCCATTACCTTCCACTTGAACCAGGCTGACTTCCACTGGTGGAAGTTGTCTTTACTGTAATTGTTCAGATCATCACAAATTTTAGAGAAATAGAAATCATCCTGCTGCACTACAACTTCCTTGTAAAGATTGTTAAAAAGGTCAGCTACGAGTTGACTTTCACCAAGCAAATTCTCAATGATTTTATGTTTAACTAGCAGTTCCACATCCTTGGGAGTGTTTATAAGACTGTCCATGAAGATTATATAGCTGGTTATGCTTTTATAATAATGTCCACACTGTTCAAAGGCTATTAGATTCCGGAAAAATGTTTCTGTCCAATCATTTACCGTCAGCTGTGGAATTGTTAGCACTCCATCGGAGACAGAAAAGGATACACCGAATAAACATTCTCCAACTCCACTAATGAACTTGACCCCAGCTTCCTGTAACTCACTGGCACTCCGGGTATATTCAAACTTCCCACGGCGTGATGATTCCTCTCTTGGACTAGAAGGTTGATGAAGATAGAGTAACAACTCAACTAGATGCCTTGCGCGATCACAGTTATCTTTCGATTGCAGTCTCTTTGTGTTTCCCATATCCTTAAAATATTCATGTGTAATTTCAATGAAAGACTTCTGATGAACTGAAGCACTATCCACAAAGTTGAATAGTCCCGAGGTGAAATTGAGAGGGAGCTGATTCTCAAGTAATAACATGTCATGCAATAGATCACTTGCCATCCATCGGTTTTCAAATAATATATCATTCTGGTCTCTCATTCGATTAAAATAGTTCTTCAAGAAGAGCTCAACAACAAATATGCCATCTAATAGAATTATTTCAGAGAACTCTTTTGAGTTAAAGTTGATGGTATCTTCATAACAGCCACGAACAGAACTTTCCATATCAGTTGCAAATTTAACCAAACTACCAATGTTGACTGAGAACCTGGATCGAAAATTCTTCAGGCATCTTAATTTGTATGCATCCATGGCTTGTAAATGGCTCTTTCCATGGTGAAGAGGCCCAATTGAGACTAATCGTGGAGTGTAGGCTTCCTCGTTTACTTTCCGGTGTTTCTCAGAAACCTTGTAGATACAGACTGTATATGAATCAGCAGGCAATGTATTTAGTTTCGTTGTAATGGAAGAATGTTAACATTTCAACCAACTTAGACTTTGGTAAATCCTCCACATTGATGCAAATGTCCGGTTTGCTTTCCTTGTTATGAGTTGGTATCTCTCCACTTGCCATCTTGATTTTCTTTTCCTATAGATAACTGCCATAAATAAATAAAATCTATTAATTATCAAAAGCTTTTTCGTTTGTTTTGACAAGTAAAATATATTCAAAAGAAGCATCACAAGGGGATGACATTCCTGCACATGCAGCGGGATAAGAGCAAATTAGATTTAGAAGCATGGTTCTTATGTCGAAATATAGGCGTATCCGTTGGGGCAGAACTGCAACTTTGATACGAATCGCAAAATTAGGAATTATTCATGTAAAGGATAAGTTTCGGTGAAATTTCGGGAACTTGACATAACATAGCGGTTTTGGACCAAATAAAAGAGAAATCACGGTGTAATAGGAATTATTCATGTAAAGGGTAACTTTCGGTAAAGTTTCGACAACTCGACATAACGTAACAGTTTCGAACCAAATAAAGAAGAAATCACGGCATAAAGGAGATGACAAAACAGAGAGAACTTTTTCTCTATAAATTATACTTCAATGTAGTGCCTAGTTAAGTATAACTTAGAAAAAATAAAAAAATATTGTACTTCAAATGTAACACCCCAGTCCCACATCGAAAGATAGGGGGGAAATTTGTCTGCATATAAGGAATTAAGTAACTACCAATAGTACTTTCAAGTCATGACCTTTTGGGAGCCTGTGGTGGGCTAGATAACCCAAGAAGATACTATTGGGCCAGTGGTTTGAGGCCTTATTTGGATGGATTTGATTTGTTCCGGACTCGGGATTTGACCCGGGTTGTTTCATATGGTATCAGAGCCGACTCTCGAAAGCTCGGGTCGGGTTATCCGATCGAGTTGCCGGAGGTGGGGGCACGAAGGCTGGTGATATTATCCCACAATGGAGAGATGAAGGTCCGGAGGTGGGGACACGAAGCCAGCCGGTATTATCCCACAATGGCTAGAGAGGCAAAGATCTTTGGGACGTGTGTGTGATCGGTTCTGACGGGGACGTCAAAAATTTAAGTGGGGGAGTTTGTAACACCCCAGTCCCACATCGAAAGATAGGGGGGAAATTTGTCTGCATATAAGGAATTAAGTAACTACCAATAGTACCTTCAAGTCATGACCTTTTGGGAGCCTGTGGTGGGCTAGATAACCCAAGAAGATACTATTGGGCCAGTGATTTGAGGCCTTATTTGGATGGATTTGGTTCGATTCGGACTTGGGATTTGACCCAAGATTTGTTCCGGACTCGGGATTTGACCCGGGTTGTTTCATCAAATATACTTAATTAAGTTAAATTGTGCTTAAAATATACTTATATAGCACCTATTTAAATATAACTAAAAAATGTACTTAATACATAATTAATTAAGCTAAATTGTACTTAAATTATAATTAAATTGTACCTATATAGTATCCAGTTAAGTACAACTTGAAAAAATTGCACTTAAAATATACTTCATTAAGTTAAATTGTACTTAAATTATAATTAAATAGTACCTAATTAAGTACAACTTGAAATTTTTTTAAAAAAATTGCACTTAACATATACTAAGTTAAGTTAAATTGTACTTATTCAAACTTAAAATTGATTAAACATATATGTGAGATGTTTGTTTTATCATTTGGAAAATGCTAAGTGTACTAAATAGTGTTTTTTTTGTAAACTTAATTGATTCATCTTGTTGTTCTTATTATTTAATTTTTTTCATAATTTTTTTACTTTTATTGAAGCTCCTAACTAGCTAACGGTGCGTATCATCCGAAATCAATATTGAACTGATATCAAGTCAAAAAATGACCTACCAAAAGCATAAGCCGCTACCGCGTCTTTGAACCATGTTTAGAAGTAATTGGCATCTGCATCATATTCAACTTTTTGATACATCCACAAGGCACAAACAAATAAATTTTCAATTTCTGATCATTTACGAACTTCTACTGAATATTGTAGCCTTTCAAACATGTTCATATTTTACAGAATGATGATGATGATTTGGCTTTATAACAACAATTGGAACTGATTGCTTATATAATGATGTTCCCTTATGTGGCCACAGAGTAGTGTCCAAATTAAAAGGTGGAGACTGCAAAGAGAATGGAATGGACAACACAGAGACGAGAGGATACTAGAAATGAAGTGTTGAGAATATTTATCTGTCAATATATTTGATTTCCTCACCAGTATAACTTTTTGATCAAACACAATCTTGGAAAAAACTCTAGTAATTGAAATAGTGAATCTTATTTTTCTTTATTATGTTTAATCTATACTGGGTTTCAGGCAAATACAAACCAAACTTGAAAAAGCACACAAACTCTATAATTATTAATACTCCATCCGTTCTTAATATAGGTCGTTTTAGAGTTGTGCACAAGTATTAAGGAAATGATTGTATAGTATTAACTATAATATCAATTATCTATATTGCCCTTGTATTGAAAAAAGATATTGTTATTTATTGGACAGAAAATAGTGAGAGAACCAAATTTACATTTAATACTTGGAGTAATATTGAAAACTAAACAATTAATGCTACTTGAAATTCTCAAATGACTTATATTAAGGAACAAAAAAAATTCTATAAAACGACTTATATTAAGGAACGGAGGTAGTACTACATAAGATGACATTGTTACTAGTTTATGGATACCTTGAAACATACAACTACCTATTGTTCTTTGAACCATGGCTTTAAAACCCGGACCGGACAGCCGGTTCACCGGAACCGATCGACACTCTGATCCGATTTGAACCAATAAACCATTTTTGTTCAAAAATCGGTTGACCCACCGGTCGAACTAGTGAATCAGTTTTAATTATTTTTTTTTGTACCAATTTTTTTTAATATTAAAATTAATCACTTTTAATAATATTGTAACTCAATTTATTATGTCTTAGGTCATAAAAAACGAGATTTTTTAAAATTTTATTAATTACTAATAATATATATTTTTATATATTAATGACATCATAATAACGGTTCAACCACGTGAACCATCCACCCGGTACGTTTTCCGGTTTGAAACCTTGCTTTGAACGGTTAGTGGAAGAATTCACAGAAACAACTCGTCTTAGGAAAGAATTAGAAGTAGGCTAAGAGGATTGAGATATTTCCTTACATAGTTACATGTATTATGGATCAATATGTTACAAGCTGTTCAAGGTCCAAATCTACAGGAGATTTGAAATCTCAAACTTTACTCGATTAATAAATTTCCATTATATTGTAATCCTCATTAGACAATAGCACCATTACTGATATAAATGCACAACGAAAGGATCATGGTTTTTGAAATTGCCGTTTTACACACAGAATTCAATAAGTAATACAGTTTAATCTGCTAGCACCTAAAAATAATGTTCATTTTTTCCCAACTGGCTATTTCATTTATTTTTTAAAAAAAAAAACTATTTAATATCAGTATCAAATTATCACTATATTGGTCTAATGGTGTACTCAAACTTCAGATAGTTATAATTAAAATAATAAAGTAATGCTCCAGATCTCTTTTTCAAGAACAGATTTTAACCTCTAATTTTCTGCATACATCATAAAATTACACAACAAATACTTGATGAGAAAAATTAAAGTATACCCAGATGAAACTTAGAGCAGTTTGGTGCTACAGTTCTGAAACTATCCTAGCATACAGCATCAAAGCAGGCCTACAGCCATGGATTCATCACTAAACAATGGAATATAACAAGAATCATTTAATCATCCTTCAAAGAAAATAGAAAAGGAGAGAGAAACCTGGCTTCTGTGTTTTCCTTTGGAGAAATTTGGGTTTCTCAAAGGAAAGAGATACCCATCAGCAAGATGGTAAAAAGCTTCCCTGATTTCTTCAGTCAATCTTCTTCTTCTTCTTCTTTTCTCCTTCTCTCCCCCAAGCTCGTTGACTTTGCCTATTTGATCTATATTTAGCTACAAAAATTACCGTCAGATTGTTGTGCTTCTTATTCCCTCCATTTTAATCTAGAAGTTCTTCTCTTTTGCAAAAGAAAGGAATCAAGGGGGGCAGAGAAGAAGAAGAGGAAGACGAGTGCAGAGATTAGTTTCACTTTTATCTTTTGATGAACTACTAGTAGTTTCATAAGATTCTACTTTGTGAGGAAAAATATAATAATTATAAATAAATGAGCCCATATTTGTGCAATAATACACTTCCATTTTAGTACTACAACTAGACATGAAACTTGGATGAATTACAGTTTGCAACCACATATATATAATTTTCCATGGAAAATAATACCCTTAATTGCGAATTGGTACTTTGAAATTTGGATTAATTACAGTTTTATTCCTTAGTTTAACTTTATTTTCATTTTAGACACTCAACTTTTGTTTATTTCCTATTTTACGTTGGCCGTCACTCTGGCTTTTATTTAAACATAAGCCATTAATAATCTCCACTAGGTAACTGTTCTAAATTTGCTAACAATAATTAAGTGTTTAAAGAGATTGATAAAAGTTGGTAAGGTAGATTGAACAATAAATTAGATGTACTAACTATATAGATAAATTAGTGATAAATCTTTTTAAAATTTATTCATTCCTAACAGATTCCCCAACAATACTGTGGTGTAATCATTAATATATAATTTAGATTCGGCTGAAATGCATGCATATGTATTGTTGTAATATATAGTCCAGTCCGGTCCAGTCCAGTAGGTGAAGTGTCCAATTTATTGTGCATTATTTTAATAATACTAGCATAGTAGTAGTAGTTAAGTACTATGTGCATTATTAGTTGGTGAAGTTTTTTGGTGACTTTTCTAGAGACCTAAGATGGTCTTTTCCGGAGGCTCCCTTTGTTTCAGGGAGAATGTTTTTCATAAAAAGTTTTTCTTTACCAGTCCACACACATAATATTTTAATAATAATGTTATGGGTCTCAAATGTCCCATAATAATAATAATAATGTTATGGGTCTCAAATGTCCCATAATATTTTAATGATAATTTATGACATAGTCAATCACGTGAAATATTATTTTATTTGAGACCCCTAACATCATCCATACCATACAATACATAAATTATATATCAAAACTTGACTGGGTAATTAATACTAATTTACAAAGCACGTATTCCTATTGAAATCTCATCACAATCCTTCCCTTCATCATAAACGGGCTTTTGGCATATCTCACCACTATTCGTCATTTCGTATCCAGGTCCAGGAGAGTATGGGAAACTGTCGGTCAAAGACTCTTTTGCTCTTGATCTTATGGATCCACCACCACCCTTTGACTTCTTTCTACGAGAGGGTTTGGGGACCACATTCGGGTCTTGTGAGGATGACCCCGACCTGGTACTTGAATTTTGTTGTCGTCTAGGAGATTCAACACTTGTAGTACTATAGTACTAGTAGTATTCTTGTTGCGCCTTGGCTTTGAAGTGCTCAATGGCTCTCGGGCCGGGGAACCCATTGAACCATTTGAAGAGGTATGAGGGTGGCGCTTGTGTTGCTTCATTTTGCCTGACCGTCGCTCCGGAGAATCCATCGGACCATTCCATGATTTTTGAATATCTATACAAAAAAATAATTAAATCATTTAAGTGTTTTTTCCTATATATATATATATATATAAATATAAGTGCATGCATGTTCGTTCATCAAGTTGTTATATTTTATAATTTTTTTATTTCACCATATTATTTGGCAATATTAAAACAATATAATTATAATAATCAAGTGTTTTTTTGTGCACGAGAGTAGTTAGCATGAAGTTAACTTTGTTTAATTGATCAATACATGGTCGACACACAGGCGGGAGGTGATCTCTCCCTACGTGTGAGTATTATATTTATTAATTGATCAACTTATCGTGAAATTAACCAGATCCTAAGTGCATGTTGATGAAGTTGTTGTATTTTATAATTTTATTTGACCATATTATTTGGCAATACAAAAACAATATAATTATATAAAATAATATATAGTAACTTTGGTGGAGGATTTAGTCGTCTGAGTGTACTATTAGCTTTACCATTACAATTTTGTGCTCCAGATGCTGCTGCTTCTGAAGAACCTTGAAATTCATTCATCTGGGAAAGAAATAAAAAGCAGAATTAATAATTAAAAATCATTATATATATAATCTTACACTAATTTGAAACTAAGGAAATATATATATATATAGGAAGTATTTGAGCAACTCATTCTTCATGTTTCTTAATTTTACGAAACTTCCTTCTTTCTTTCTTGTATCAACAAATCATCACCCATCTATCTAATAAAATACAAATGATTTTGAATTTCCCGCTCACTCAATAAATTATCTGGGCCGTCCAAAGTTTGAGATAAATCTCACCGTCCATACATCTATCTAACTAATCTATCTAATAATGATTTTGAATTTCCCGCTCACTTAATAAATCATCTGGGTCGTTTTAAGTTTGAGATAAATCTCACTGCCCATACAGTGCCGGAGACACGGGACCCAGCTAGTTAATATTATATTACAAGAAGAAAGGTTAAAAAGAATGACACACACACACACACACATATATATATATATATATACCCAGCTGGGTGAATTTGCAGATGGACCATCGTTTCCGATGTGTGCAACGTGCTTTACGTCTGTGGGAAGACCAATCTGCATTTCTTCCTCCTTTTCATTTTCTGCAGAACCATTACAAACACCATTAATTGTTATTTTTTTTATTAAAAAGAAATAAAAAAAGAAAGAAATTAAAAGTTAAAAGGAAATGGAAATGGAAATGGAAATGGAAAATACCAAATATTTGTGAAATATATCGCAGACCTTTCAAAAGGCCCTTCACGGTTGTCATTTTTCAAAAAACTTGGCTGGGTGGCTGGGTGGCTGGGTGGCTGGCTATAAATATGAACGTTCAAAGGTATTTTTACAAGAATTAATTCCATGGCAAAGACGGAACATCTCTGACGAAATTATTTACCAAAATATGAATAATTTTATTGTGTTTTCTTACGTATATATGAAATGCATGCAAGAGTCAATTAAATTTTGGTTAAAGAAAAGGGATTTTGTTTGTTTTTAGTTTTCTTGAATTGGTATCAAATTAAATCAGGAGCTGAGCATTACTTTAGGGAGAATCCAGAAATATTTGAGCCCTCCTCTATATTTGGGTGGGTTGAATTCATTCTAATGGTTTTAGAATGGGCGGGAATTTCGGTTGGAAATATTAATTAATTAATTAATTAATATTCTCATTTTGTCTTGAGCTCTCTTTTGAACAGCAATGCTAACCAACTATAAAAAAATTAAATTCAAATTAAAAATTAAATCACAACTAGTTTTTTATTTTTTATTTTTACTTTATGCGTGTAACAAATATTCAGCCTAGCTAGTATCCATACAGAGGCATTTGGGCCAGTGTGGGCTTTAGCCCCCACTGAATTTTTAATTTTTAATTTTTTTGTTTTGGGTATTAGTATATTGGTAATATTATGTAATTTGAAAGTTTATGATTTATTTTTTAAAATAATTTACTGCTACTTCAATATAATATACACTATTGAAATTATGTGTATATTCAATTTTATGAGAAAAGAACTTATTTTCATTATCTAATGTTCATTTCATTATCGGACATTAGAAAAATACAAAAATGTTCATTTTATAATTCTTTATTTTTCTTATAATTTTTTGTATTAAGCTCACTGGCCCATACCAACACTTTTAATTACCACCGTCTTGTACTACCGCTAAAGAGTCTGACTCGTAAAATTTACAAATATTAAAGATACATTTTTGTTTTATGTACAACCTAAAAATAATATGTTATTTATTTATTAGTGTGGTATGATAATAATATTATGATAATAAATTTAAGAATATTATGTTATTTTATACTTAATATCACTGAAAAATGAAGTCTTTTGTGAAATTAGAGTAAATTTTAATGTTTTCATTTGTCGAGTCCCTAATAAGGGTGTAAATGAATTTAGTAGAGTCGAATATTGAGTTGCTCAGATTTGGTTCACAAATTTTATCGAGTATAAAATAAAGTTTAATTGAGACTCATTTAGCTACCGAGTCGAACACGATCTCGAATCGAGCCCGAACCGTTTGAACTTTTCGAACGAGTATCAATAAAAATTATGATTTGAGGAGGTTAGAGTAATTTATCGAACTTTAAAATTTGCTCATATCTGGTTCATTTATATTTCGAATCGAGCTCGAATCGAATTTTTAATCGAGCGATTACGAATCAAACCCGAACTATGTGTTTATTTTACAATCTTAGTCCCAATATAACTATATCAAATATTCTTTTACCATATACTTATTAAACAATTGGTTAAATTGCAAAACATTCTTCATGGACAACGTTTGGAGAACAATATCTAGTCTGGTATGGTATGGTATGTTTTCATTTGCGGAGTTAAGACGAAAAACGTGTTTGAAGTTAATTAGCCTGCTTTAGTTAGGCGGAGTTAAGACAGAATTCTGTCTGCTTTAATTAAAGCGTGTTTGTAGTTAGTTAGCCTGCTTTAGTTAGCGGAGTTAAGACGGAATTCTGCCTGCTTTAATTAATGTCATTAATGCTGTGGATCTTATTGTGTAGTTTATTTTAATATGCTTCGTTATCAATTAGTACAAACATTTTAATTGAATCTTAATGTTTTGAACTTCACTTATTTTTATTTTTACCCACCATTGAGGGTCAGAATACAATTAAGTAAAATTTAAATACACTCATATCCAATTTTCATGTCCACATAGAGTTTTTGTTGTGCTTTAGTTACCAAGATAAACATTAAAAAAAAAAAAATTACACGAAAAACGTGTTTGCATTTAGCCTCAAAATCTTGGGTGGTTATATGTACATTTTTAAACTTTAGGTGGTCGTGTAAAATTTTGGGTAGACCTCAAGTAGTTATTTGTATTTTACAAGATGAGATAAAAAAAAATCCATTTTTTAAAAAAGAAAGAGAGAAACAGAGACAAGTATATTTAAAAAAATGATGATATACTCCCCATTAATCATGTTAAACACCTTGATAGAATCGTATAGCTTCCAAATTGCTACAATATATTTTGAAGATAAAAGGCAAAGAAGTCACAGAAAGCTTGTGAAAGTTACACGGAGTAGTCAATATCCGGGGCATAACCAAATGTTGATCATAAAACATGAGTAAATATATGTTTACTCCACTTAAATTTAACTCAAAAAAATACGAGTGAGACTCAGATTCGTTAATAATATGATCCAAATTTGAGTATTAAAAATAGTTCGAATAAAAATATGAAAAAAATTTGAGCAAGGTTATACTCGACTCGTTTAAGATTCAAACTAGTCGAATTAATACTCGATTGATACATATTCGATTAGATGCTCGATACATTCTCTTATAATATATACAAATTTAAATCAAATTAGGATAATTAATTATTATTGTTTTTTTTTTTTATTTTAATTGTGATTTTATATTTGTAAAGTGTAATAGTAAATATATTTTCTCATTTATAAGTAAAATAACAAATTCAATTTTAATTATATTTATTATAAAACTAGTTATTATGTGAATACTCGGATTCGAACTTGAATTTGAAGCTCGTGAGTAGTTTGAATATAATTCGATCAGAGTCGAATTGAATTCGAGTAATAAATATTCGAGTGGATTCGAATTTAAGTAGAATTTTTCAAATACAATTTGAATTCCAGTCAAATTCGAGTACGAATTTATCATTTCGAGTCGAATCGAACAGTTCTCTATTCGATTCGACTCGTTTACACCCTTAAATTCACTTTTCTCGAAGAATGTACTATAAAAAGAAAGAAAAAAAATTAGATTGAGATAATTCATAGGTCAACCCTCCACCCCAATTGTTTCTTTTCTCGTGGGAGGAAGTAAATTTAATGTATCCATATATTTACTCATAAAACATTAAGAGGTAAGGTAAGACTGAGGAGTGAGAAGGCTAGACCTGATAATTTAGGTTAAAAACCTTAATCAAAATCACTTAACAAATACGGGTTGGAATTAATTTAACTAGTTTCAACTCATATTGTATAATATTATTGTACTAGTGCTTCTGAAATATGAAAATTTCGACCTATTTGTGTAGATACAACACACTTGTGAATTCAGTATATATACTTTCTCACTATGAACATAACTTCATCAACATTTTATCTAGGGATAATATTTATTGATTATTTATATATCCCCACCCATCACCCCACAAAAAATAATATTTGAATCATTTTTAAATGAGACTTTAATTTTGAATGAACACTATAAATTTTTAGAGGGAGAGAGAAAGTATATTAATTTATTTTAGAAAGATAATGTATTAGAAAAATTAGAGAGAGATAATTAATTAAAAGATGAAAAAAATACATAAATCTCAAAAAGTAAAATATGAGTCGATCCTATATTAAAACTATAACCATTTGAATTCAACTCATACAAACCATATTAAAAATGAATAATGTGGTTTTAATTCTTATTTAGACTCAGTAACCATTTTATGTAAATCAAAACCAAACTAAACTCATATTTTGCCATGTCAGGTCTAGAGAAGGCAACGGCGATCAATGTACAACCAAAATTAGTAGTTTATGAGGTTTTTATATATTTATCAATATACAAGGCCCAAAATATTGTTACAATTTAAATATAAAAAAGACAAAAGGAAAGGCACCCAACATAAAGAAAAAAGCTCATATAGACACCTCTTCCGTCACAAAGCTTTCATGCTATCCAAGCCAAAACTACCCTGCACCAAGCAAGTATATATATATATATATATATATATATATATACAGACAGGATCAGGTAAGGGAGTCCGCATTTTGTTAAAATGCGGACTTTTTTTTTTTTGATTTTTTTTGGTTTTTTTTTTTTAAAACAACTAAAAAAAAATATTTAATATTTTATGGAACTGAAATTTTTCCATAATATAATGTTTTGGGCGTGTTTTAAATACCTATACCAAAAAGTGGTGGTACAGTCTGCCCAGACTGTACATACATATGTTTGTTATACGTACCCAAATCACATCCAAAACACTGTATTATGAAAAAATTTCAAATCCATAATTTTTTATTTATTTTTTTTTAGTTGTTTTAAAAAAAAAAAAGCAAAAAAATAAAATAAAAATAAAGGTCCGTATTTTGATCAGGTGCGGGAGCCCGCACCTGATCCGCTCCCTATATATATATATATATATATATATATATATATATATATATTACAACATGTAAATTATATATGTAAACATTCCTGCTTAAAATAAATAGATCACACTTTAGATTTTCAGCAAGACGATGAATAAAAAGACGAGATGTCTCACCAGAAACTTGTGGATCTCTCTTAGAAGCGGTGAGAAGTTTGTGCAGAACTTCTCCATATCAGACTGGATATTTTCTGCTCCTCCCAACACCTCCATAAACTTTTTCCTATCCGGAGCAAGCTTGATAGCAACCTGTTAGTTCCATGATATACAAGTTAATGGATCTACAAATGAGAAGCTTGTGGTTTTACTTTAATTCTTAAAATAATTCAGAATTACTGCACTATTTACTTGTTTAATCGTATGTTTGTACAAGAAAATTGAATGAAAACCATGGCTTAATAACATTTTTATGCAGCAGACTTGTTTTAGCCAGGAGAAATCGCATTTATAATGTTAAGGGATTGTTTTAGTCAAGAGATACAAATTGAGAAGAAGATTTCCTAAAACCATTTTGAAATGAGTAAATGTATTAATAACGTGTTTGTAATTTGGTTGAGCAGGTAGCAAAAAACATTACAGTAAAACTTGAGCTAGCAAGCCAGCCGTGCCATTTCTTCAACGTCTTGCTATAAGAATCTGTACAAGATTGTTGCAATCCCCAATCTTGATGCTGGGATAAGTTACGAAATAGCTCCACTAAAAAATCCATAGCTCTGCAAAGTTAGCGAGATGGTATTAGAAAAATTGGAGAATCTAATATATGATAAACTGAGGTTGGGAGAGTAATTGACAAAAAGGATCCACTGATGGGTTAAAGGATATGCTGCATCTGCCTACATTATGAACTGATATAAAAATGGTATAGGAACAGAACAAATTCCATCTTAAATTCCATACTGATACCTCATACCTTGTCAGCCAAAGAATGCCATTTGTGCAACTCGATGATGATTTTGTGGTGCCTGTTTCAACTTCAGCTTGTACAAAACTAAACAAGTAGTTGAATCTGGTTGGATTGGAATCATATTTATGTTCCAACCTCTGCAAGCAAATAAGAAATTGGAAATATTACTAAGATTTAGATTAAAAAGTAAAAAAAAAAAAAGGTTATATCAAGATTAAGATTCAAAGGAACATTAATTTCAGTGAAGAAGTGTATATACTAAAGGTTGAACCTTAACTGTTTGATCATGATAGAAACTACAAAAATTCTAATAACATCTTGACATCTTCAAGTTTAGCTTAGTAAAATAGTTTCAATGAAAGAGCATTATCGATAAAATTGGCTTTAGCAAAGCAATATGCATCGTGGCAATGAAATTAGAAAATAAAAATGCCCTCCAGCTGCATTTTATAATCTAAAAGTTCAACCGGAGTATTGGAATTTGGAAGTAGATATTGTGAGTTCGCCCTTTATTTTTCTCATAAATCATAAATTGGCAAAAATTGCAACATTTCCCAATATAAAATCCAAGGTGACATAGGGAGTGTTTATTTAGAGCTGAATGACTGAATCGGTCAGCCATCAATGCATTTGTTTTGAATAACAATCGTCTGAATGACTTTTGGGCTGAATGAGTAAGTGTAATTTTTTTTTGTTGAATGGGCTGAATGACTGTTGAATAAAGTATTTTATATTTATTTATTTTTATACAATTTTTAACTATTATATTGAGTAATATTAAATAAATTTACAACAATTTTGAATTTTTTCAAAAGGGTAAAATAATAAAAATTTGTTATTCAAATGTTTCTGACAATTATCAAACAATTTTTTTCATTCACTATTCAGAATTCTCCTTCATTCAGATTATTTAGACATTCAGAACTATTTCATTCAATTTTATCAAACATCCCCATAGTTAATCACTCCTCAAGAAACTGATATCTGAAACAAATGAGAGAAGAAATCTTACCGATATATTACTACTAATATCTGATTTCACAACAGTCATAGCAGCTCCAAATTTATCTGGCATGAAATATTAGAAAAGTTCAATTCATTATAAAGCTCAAGTTGGAACATATTTGCAATGATTATGCAATATTATGAATGGTATGAACGGTCTGATGCAGTGACTCTAAAACAAATCGTTATTAACTGCTAACACACGTGCTAGAACTCTATCTTAACCCAAAAGCTACACTTTAAGCTATTAGGTCTTGGACCAATAGCTATTAGGTCTTGGACCAATACCTGTATTAGTAAATACTCATTTGTCATTCATTATTTTCGTCATGTGGGCTCTTGCCTTGCACTTGTACCCTGATAACTTGTTTAGTGATAACTGATGACTAAGATATGCAGTTGATTTTCCAGCTCCAACGGGATGACTATATTGTATCTCTATTATACAGGTCAATACAAATTTTAAGCTCGTGCAATCATGTGGAATATCATTTAGAATGCCATTGATGTCAAATATGAATTCTCCATAATGCCAAAATTCATACTTAGCACAAATTATCATCTTATTAACATGGACAATAAAAGGGGATGACAACAATTTGATAGATAATTTCCAACGTGTAGGGTTCATTTTCTTCATTTCTTTTTGCATAGCATAACGTACCACATCAAATAAAAGTTAGAAGATAGTAGTCCGGCATTCAGTACCAAATACAAACCAGAATATAACAAAAAAGCAGAAGCCCGGAATAAACTACAGCTATGTTTTGCCTGTATTGAGCGCCAAATTTAGCTAAATTTTAATTCCATAGAATTGCTTACAAATGTGCTTTCAATTCCAACTCTGAAACTTGGTATTGAGATGCCAAACATAGTCTACATGAACACTTAATTTGAAGGCATTTAATGCAATATCGTATCCGATACTAATGCTTATTGGGGAAAAAGAAGAGGTAAAAACCCATAATTTGACCCTAAAAAACACACACCTAAAATTGGCAACAAGAGTTTGCAGACATCCAAGAAAGGCCTGGTGAGCATTTCCCCTTGTTCAGATTTGACATTCTTCATCCCTTCCAAAGAGGCGGTGAACACCGTTTCCCCCATTTTCACAATTTTTACTGCACAAAACAAATATTTCACCACATTAGCTTCTATCATAGATGAAAAATCAAGTACCCAACACATTGATCAAAAACTTAATACTAAACCAACATTGACCAAGTGCCCAACACATGAAAATTTCAATAGCCAACACATTATTTAGGTCATTGGAAAGAGAAGAAGGGAAAAAGACCTAAAAAGAAACAAATGATTGCATTTAACATTCAAGAGCTGAAAGAAAATGTACCTTGAATCTGATACAAAGCATGCCAGAGTGTTTAGGTAATGGTGACGAAAAAACTTAAGATTGGGATTTGGGATACTATGTATGTATGTATATAAAATGGGTTGATTGGATTCGCACAAGTTGGTAATCAAGAGAAAAAACGTGTCCTGCCAGCATGTATACATAACATACATATTGGATCAACGGTTTTCGAGAGTTTCCGCTGCTTTTGCGATGTGCCTTCCTTCTATAATGGGATACCATTTTCTCGCTTTTGGGGGAATTTTTCTTTGGCTGCCAGCACTTTACACCATCTCGCACGGCGACTCCTTTTTCTACATTAATAGCACAATTATGATCGTATCATGTATATCAATATTTATTTAACACTAGATACAACATCGGTTTTTTTAAATTTAAATTTGAGACTGATAATAGTAATATTTGAATGTTTGCAAGTAATATTTCATCATAATATTCAATACGTGAATGTTATGCAAAATATGATATTCATTGTTTGATATCCTATTTGTTTTTTAATATTAATCGTTTTAAAAAATATTTTTGTCCTTTAATACAAGTCGTTCAAGAATTTCAAGTAAGAATTAATTGTTTAGTTTCTAATATTACCCCAAATATTAAATATAATTTTAGATCTTGCATTATTTTATATCCAATAAATAACATTATCTTTTTTAATATAAAAATAATATAAACCATTAATTAATATTATATTTAATCTATATAATTATTTTATTAATACTTATACACAACTCTAAAATAACTTATATTAAGAATTTGGTAGTCGGTTAAGATTTCTACACTATTCGTTTGATGCCAAAGAATTTATTAAGGCGGGAAAATGAAAATTTTGAGGCAAAAGTATGTTACTAAACTTATATATATATAGAAATGAACTTATCTTGCAGTAATTGATTTGTAAAGGCTAGTACTTGGTACTATGTCCTTAAGACAATTATGTCATCCGTATGGTGTTTAGAGTTGATAGCACTTGTCTCACAGAGTACAATGACACTATATATTTTTGCAGCACTACAAAAAAAATATACTCTACGAACCAAAGTAATGCTCAGACTCTCTCTTACAAAATAACTAAGAAACTGATGAAGAAATAAAGACTTAAAAACTTTAATATGCTAGAATGCTTGAGAATTGAATGAGTGAAAAGGCTGGCCCCTCCTATCTAGTTATAAGAGGGGTTGGTGACCCTTTGGAAGGGTACTTCGCTTCTGAAAAGGCATGGGGTGCTTATAGGATTGAGCAAAAAACGGGTATAACCGAAAAATCGAACGCAATCGAAATAATTTAATCGAAATATTCTGACAATTAGGTTATTTTTATTATTCGGTTATATCCGAATTTTTGTACGATTTTCGGTTAATTTGTACGGGTATTACTTTTGGGTTATTTGGTTTAACCGAATAACACTCCTCACTTTTTTTAACGCTTTTCGTGCATATACATAGAGAGAATAAAAAATATATATACTAGTAGTAGTAGTAGTACACGAATAAATTACAAAACAGAAGCAGACTCAAACCAAAACTCTCTCTCTGTGTTCCTACCACCAAATTTCTCTCTCTCTCTGTTCCTTTTCTTCTTCTTCACTGTCCAAAACTCTCTATCTGTTCCATTCGGCGTCGTCCTCTCGCAGGACGACCTTAAGGACCCACCGGCGGCCGATTCCCTCTCCCCCGATTCCGAGTTTCCGACGCCTTCAACTCCGATTGGGACGAGTTCGGTGACTCCGAGTCGAAATCCGATGATGAGCTTGACCGAGGATTTGGCGCCCGATCTTTGAGTCTGACTCCACACCCGACCCGACAGCGCCCGGCGGTGATGGACCATTTGTTGTTGCAGATGGAATGGGAGGGGCTGCTATGTATGAATTGGTTCGTGTTGGGCATGACAATTTTATTGGGGAAATTATTTGATTGGGCATGACAGTTGTTGTTTTCACCCATTTTATTTCAGTTTATGAAAAAGCACGCGGGTTGCTAGGCTGGGTTGGGTGTTAAATGAGTCATCTGACTTGAAAGAGGGAAGAAGGTGATTTCTGGTCAAATTACACCTTTTTGTTTTACATGTATTGCTACTTTTCTTAAGTTGTTCTGATTGGATGAGTTTGATTCTGATTTGAGTTTTGTTTATCTGTTGATTTTGTGAAATGGGTTATTCTACTCTTGTCTTTGTTTGATATTCCAAAGTCTTTGATTTTCTTGTTTGAAGTTTGTTGTGATTTTGTGAAATGGGTTATTCTACTCTTGTCTTTGTTGTGATTTGAAATGGGTTATTCTAAATCTTTTTAATTCGGTTAGTACAAAATTCAGTTACTTGTTTGGATAGCTAAAACAGGGTATTTTCGGGTTTCGGTTATAACCGAAATGATGGTTCGGTTCGGTTATTAACCGAATGCTCAGTCCTAGGTGTTTATGAAAAGGTATATTTGATATTTGTTGGTCAAAACTACGTAGTTTTGATGATTTATAGAATGGGCGCAACTATTCAGTTTATTAAAACGACGTAGTTTAAGTGTTAGCAGAATCAAAACTACGTAGTTTTAGGCTTAGAAGAAAAGGCGCGAAAAAATGACGTAGTTTTGGGCCGCCCGTTCAAATTTACAGATACCACTTCCTCAAAACGACACAGTTTTGATAATACCGCTTTTCAAAACGACATAATTTTGATAATATAATAACAACTTCTCAAAATGACAGTTTTGATAATAGAATTAAAGAAATAAATTTTAATTAAAAAATTTAAATAAATTTTGTCTAAAAAATTATATACAAGACCCAGACCCACGTGCCTCGAGCTCGAGCCCGACGGACGGCGGCGCGTGTGGGTTCGAACCTATCCTTGGCTAGTTCCTCTCCCTTCCACAAAAGTGGGGTGCCCCTTGGGGTCTTAACCCAAGAGCACTTTCCTTATATATAAACATAAACATATAAAATATTTAATTTCTAATCTATTTGGGACTTAGTTTTTCCCAGATGTATTTATTATCTAATTTTATCATAATCTTTGAGAGTTAATATCTCATTCATTATTCAATGGATTTGAGTTTCCAAATACTTAATTTAATCTACTCATGGAGTATAACACATTAATATATGAAATCATTAAAAATAATTAATGACACCATATTTATTTATGCTCAAATTCCAACAAAGTACAATTCAATCAATTACAAGATTGAGCTTGGGTGGGTACTTAATTGCATTCTTGACAATCTTCTTGATTGCAGCATCAGCAAGGTCAATTCCACAGATATCAGACAACCTTATAAGATAAAGAAGAACATCAGATAGCTCTTCTCCCAGATGCTCTTTATCTGATTCATCCCAATTTGGCAACCCCTTATCCACCTCTCCTCTCCATTGAAATATCTCCGATAGCTCTCCTACTTCACCAACCTGCATGTGCATGTGCACGTACGTACATCTCAATTTTAAAAGCAAATTAAAAAATGACAACATTAATAGTATTATAAAGTATGGAAATGCATGGTTAATGGTATCATATATAAAGCGTCATTTTCGACAAAGCATATGAATCTATCTAGCTAGGTGCTAGCTATATTATAAAGTAGTATTATTCTTTAATTTATAAAGCTGGAGGAGAAAGTGATTGATTTTTGGTGTAAATAATTTTTGTAAATCTAAATTTACCCTTTTAGAGATGGAAACATTTACTTTTTAAAAGTCAATAACTTTATTTTGATCTATCTACTCCCCACTAGCTCTTTCTGAATCATTCTACCCACGTACGTACGTAGCATATGCTAAGATGATAATGGTGATAATTGGGGATAGAGATTCTGTATGTAATGGCTTGATGGATGGAACTTGGGCACTACGGGTAGCCGGGAACATTAAGAATTTGCGATCTAAGGGTTAACGTACCATTATATATAGGATCTTGGATCAGGATTACTATTTGAACTTTTTATCCATATGTTAGTACTTACTACAATGTACAAACTAATTAGTAAAATTAATTTGTTCACTTACTTAGGGCAGGGCAGTAAAACAAACTAATAAACTCTAGTAGTCTAGTTGAACTAATATATAACACCCCTAATTCTAGGACAAAAATTACCATGCATGATCAAGGAGTTCATATATATTTTATGCAATTAACAATGTTTGGTTTCAAATTATTGATGAAATAAATAAATCAGCTAGAGGAGTAGATATATAAAAACATTTAGGATTTGGTAGTTAGAATTTTGTAGAGTAATATTTACCATAGCAAGGAGTAAATTTCTTGGACTGTGGTACTTTTCCCAGTCTCTAGCCTTTGCAAATTCTTCAAGTTTCTTTGAGAGATCCTTCAGACTAATGTCTATCAGTACTCTCCCTTCTTCTTCTTCTTTAACCGCTTCTATATGATCTCCTCCTCCTCCTCCCCCCCATGACTAAGTTCTTAGTTGTGAGAGAGAGGATTCTTGTACTATATAGACTTTAAATAGGAAGAAAAGCCGGCCAGGAATATAAGTATACTTTATGGGAATTGAATTGGATACTTCCCGTTCACATACATGAATAGTAAGTGGGGTTCAGTATTTTATAGAACTAACACGTTTACTCTATTAAGGAAAAAGGAAGGATTGAAAGTGGAAGACAATTCCAGTATTCCACAACCATTTTCGGCACAAAAAAATTGTTTTATACATGAGAATCCTCATACCTTATTTTATCAGCAAGACAAGATAGAAATATTCCAATTTGCCTAGCTAGCTCTCCATCTTCATCTTTTAAAGACTACGCAATTGAGTTGACAGAATGACCATACATGATGGCTTAGATTTGAGGAGAATGACTAGATATTTGCAGGCAGGTCTACATAAATATATATATATATATATATATATATATATATATATATATATATATATATACAGAACCGATCAGGTGAGGGCTCCCTTACTTTGTTAAAATGCGGATTTTTTTTTGGTTTTTTTTTTAAACAACTAAAAAAAAATATTTAATATTTTATGGAACTGAAATTTTTTCATAATATAATGTTTTGGGCGTGTTTTGAATACCTATACCAAAAAGTGGTGGTACAGTCTGCCCAGACTGTACATACATATTTTTGTTATATGTACCTAAATCACATCCAAAACACTGTATTATGAAAAAATTTCAAATCCATAATTTTTTATTTATTTTTTTTTAGTTGTTTTAAAAAAAAAAAAGCAAAAAAAAATAAAAAATTAAAGGTCCGTATTTTAACCAGGTGCGGGATCCCGCACCTGATCCGCTCCCTATATATATATATATATATATATATATAAGTTATTGCATGTGTTACGGTTCATGTTTGATTAGTGTTTGAAATGTTTAGGGTATTTAACTAAGTTGAAAATCTTATCCTATAGAAACAGTTTATTTAGATTACAAACGCAATGTTTGAGATTCAAATACAAAATATCAAAAATGGTGCGTTCAGATATCTTTTTCAATGTTATCCAAACCTATCTATCATTTCACCTCAACTATACTCCTTATCAATGATGCTAATACCCTAACATATATTCTGGGAACTTTTTTTCTCATATATTCCATTATCATATTGGAATTTAATAAACATTTGAAAAACAAATTCCATTTGAATTCAATTGGTAGAATAGATTGGAGTTGGATCATTGATTTTTCAAATGAAATGATTGAACAAACATGCAACCATTTTACAACCTACTTATAGAGACCACAAGCATATAAATAATCCAAATATAGTCCCATAAAGTTGCATATTGTTATAAAATTATATATTGTGTGTGGATGTCTAGATACATTCCTACCCCTCTTTATTGTAATTACCTTTTAGCTTTGTAACTCTCATATCCTTTAAGGTTTGAAACTCATGACCTTAGAGTTTTGAAACCTCCAAATATTGATGTTGATGTACCTAACTATAAATAGTTGTATTGTCTAAAGTATGGTAGATGATACAAAACATTATGAGAATACTCTCTTTTCTCTAATCATTTGTTCTTAATTTTTTAATAATCTTTTATAACACGTTATCAGCACGATTGATTGTCATATTTAATTTGGAGGATAAGGTATATATATATATATATATATATATATATATATTTGGTACCTCTATGCGTAACTATGTTTTTTTGATGAGTTGAACATTTGTGTTTGTGTAATAATCTAAATTTTGCATGATAAATCTGTCAATTGTCAAATATTGTGTGCGCATATATATTTCTCGTGAAGGTTTTGAGTTATTTTAATCAGTTGTGTGAGATAAAATGATTAACTTGTGTAGAGATTATTTTATTGGTTATGTGAACAAATCATGTACAATTTATAGTAATAGTGATAGATGGTCTCTTTATGCATATCTTCAATATGAGATATTGTAGGATTCTGGTGACTATTTTTTCATTTGAAAGCATGGTGGCTTAGTGCATCATTGTTTTGGATGACATCTTTAAGATTTATAAAGGTGGTTTCATGATATTTTAGTCAAACAGAACTGCAAATATCAATTTAATAATAGTATAGTTTTAGTAACTAACATAAATAGAATCTTACTGTAACGACCCCAAAATAGGTCCATTCCATCCAACCCATTTTGAGTCGTCAAATACATGGTACAGAAAATAACTACAACTTACAACAATTGTTGTGCAAAAATACAACAACACATATACTGTGAGTTTGGATACAAATATATATCAACTGTGACTCATGTCCCAACCGTGGACAGCACATCATAATGACACCTTACATAAAGGTATAGTCGAAAACTGTTTTAGAAATTAAAATCTTTGGGAAGTGTTCAAGGAAACCTTCGTACATGGGAGGCCATGCGTCTAGGTTATGATAGATATCATATGTCCAGAGAATTATCCTTGGTTGACCTAATAGACCCCAAGGAAAAACGAGAAGATTACTATCATATTATTCCCAATGGTGAGTCTTCTCTTGATTTATCATTATCTCCACTGTCTCAAATTGAGAATTATACTTCAAACAAACACCAAGATTATATAGGTAGTGCTCGTATATATACTCAGCAAGTGGATGAGCACATCCTTGTCTTATGATGATACGAGGTTGTATGTCATCAGACATCTTGTATGATAGTGACAAAACACCCTTCCAACGTTGGGTTCGCCTCACCCTATTAGATTCACCAAATATAATTATTAAACGATGACCACCGTTCTATTCCCCTGTTACCCGCGCTCGACCCAACTACACTCTTATTACCTGAAAGGAATTGTGAAGCAAAAGGGTGAGCACAACTAGCTCAGTAAAGAATATCATGACTAAAGATAATTAAATTATCAATAGCCTCCATCAATAATAAATCAGAGATTTAGAACATATGGTATATGATAAAAATTTCAACCATAGTTGCAGCGGAACGAGCAATCAATTAGAAGAGTCAAATAGACTATAAAGTCTATTATATTCTCCATGTTAAAAATCCACCAACAATGTTTTATCCCTGTAACATCAATCAACAATTCTGGTCCACAATCATATGAATAACTCATAATCATAATTGTAGTTCTAAATTCCTCTTCACATCCAGGACGAAGATAATTTTCATCACCTATCTTTACCTGAAACATCAAAGATCATGGTTACACCAAATCACATTTCCTATTCATAATCATACTAATAATTTCATCTTTGCACTACGGCCAAAGATATTCATTAGTATCACCAGTTGGTCATGTTCATCTCAACACATGTTCATCTTTGCACTACTGGCCAAAGATATTCAACAACATGTCATCTTTGCACTACAGGCCAAAGATATTCCTCAACAGTTCATATTTGCACTACAGGCCAAATATATTCATCAACGGTTCATATTTGCACTATAGGCCAAATATATTCATCAACAGTTCATATTTGCACTACAGGCCAAATATATTATTATCTCAAAGAAATATATAATCATTTCAGAATTTATATAAACAATAATTATAACCATGTTGATCATTTCACCTCTGTACTTAAGCTAAAGATATTCAATTATAAATTCAATGGTCATGATCATACCAGTCAACAATTCAACTTTGCACTACTGGCCAAAGAGAACCCGTAGTCATGATCATACCAAAAATCTACCCATCTTTACACTCAAGTCAAAGAGAAATATCATCATTAGGGTTATAAAAATGTTATATATGATAGTAAAATCAATATAATCAAAACATCTAGATTTAATCTCAAGAGTAATATTCATAAATCAACTATAATTTGGTTAGAAAAAGAAACCAATTTTGTAGTGAATAGTACCCGTGAATAGTAACTCGTGGATAGTAACTCATGAATAGTAACTCGTGAATAGTAACTCGTGAATAGTAACCCCGACATGAAAAAGGTAGAAATTCCACAATAAAATCTATACCAATATTTCGGTATAATGATATTGAAAGAATAATATTTCTTAAGCTTATAAACAATTTATTTTAATTGTTTACACTTTACTAAATAATGCATTTAATCATCTTAAAATGCCAACCTCATAAGATTTAATCAATAAATAACCAAAACCCTCATCAAAAATATGCATATACCTCATATAGGATTCTCAAGCCATAAAATCCTATTTTCCAATTTTCTTACTTCATATAACATATTTAATTCATTTACTCATAACTAAACCATTTTCATTAAAAATACCAAATCAATTCCAAAAATATTTCTTTTCTGGGATTTAGCAGAATATAGTCCCATATTGAACATATATTTTTCTCAGAATTTTTAAAATTTATTTACTATTTTTCATATGGCCAAAACCGCCAAATATTTAGACATTTATCATAAATTATACCTTTGTCCAAAAATTCCGAAATTCACAGAGTACACTGATATTATATAGATGTACTCCTAATAAAAATTTCATCAATTTTAAAGTTAATCACAAGGAGTTATAAGCGGTTACTTTTAAAATAGTCTTTTCCCGTAAAATTCATAACTCTTAATCTATACATCCAAAAATCGCCATTTTTGGACATAATCAATAAAACTCATCAAAATATCATTTCAAATTTTTCCAAAATTTTCTGAAGGACGGAAGAAGTACGAATTGAAAAACATAATAACCCTTAAAATCCCTTACCTCAAAAGAGCAGTACTTCTGACTGGAATATAAAGCCGAAGGAACCTTGCAACGTATAGCAACACTCAAAGTATATTCACAAGAACACACTTGATATATAGAGAGAGAAGTAGAGAGAAAGCTTATGTTTCTGGTGTGATTTTCAATTCTAACTTAACCCTCTATTTATAGGAAAATGCTAGAACGCCAAAGGAGACTAAAATAATAAAATATTATTTTCTTTTTCTTGTTCCACACCAACCTTCACCAACCAATTTTGAAAGCCATCTTTGGTCAAAAACATCAGCCACCCATGTGCCAACAACCACAAAAACGTTTTTCTTAAATAAAATAATTAAAATTTCCAAAAATTAATTATTTCGGAACTCCGGAACTTCAATAATTCACAATAACTAGCCCTTTTGTCAGAAAATTCGAATCTCGTGAGTTTTTATATGAAATTCAATTCTCTACAACTTTACAGAAGGAAGTTTTTCCAAATTCCAAACAGAAAGTGACCGAAATCCACAAACGAACGATTTTACAGTCTATAATAAATTTTCGGTCAAGAATTGTGTCCACCGACACACAAAACATGTGTTAAATATTTAATGCCACAAAAATACTCTTCCTCCTCATATACTCATATATCCCACATTCATTGTAAAAATATCACCGTTAATATATTATAAAAATAATATATTTAAATGAATTATTTTATCAGAAAAAGATAAAATATTAATTTTCAACAATTGTCACATTAAAAATTTCCTCCATCTATATCCACATAAAATAAATATTTTCTTTATCATAATAATCAATAATTAATTATTAAAAATAATATTACAGAATCACAGTATTGACAACCAGGTCGTTCCCAGGATAGAGGGGGCTTTCCAATAAGAATTTCTCCTTACTGGCGCGCAATTAGATGACCAAACCTCTCATTGACAGAACTTTCTAGACATTGCCAATAATGCTATCTAATAATATTATTCAAATAATACGAATTATTGATCTGATAATGAGAAATATTGTGCAGTGATAATTATTGAAACAACAATAATATAAAATATCAACGCAGCAATTATTGAATCAATAAAATAAAATATTGAACAGTAATTACTGTAACAATTATTGAGTAGTGCCTTCTTACGTAAGAATCAATAATTCAAAAATACTGTGTAATACCGTGTGCTACTGTGCAACAACGCGTATTATTTTATCCTACCAACCGGGTATTCCAACAGTGTTAACGGTAACGATTACGCCGTTATTTATAAAAACTTAATTTTATCGTTTTCTTCATCCGACAGTTATTCTGTTATGGGGCCCACAAATGGCTGCGCCGTCGTACGAATATTTCCCGACAGAAAGAATATTCCACGACCAAACGAATATTCCCCGACAACAATGAATATTTTATAACCACTTGCGTATTTTGAAAAATATTTCATATACCACCCTTAACTTTAACTTTTATCAATTTAACCATTTATTGAATAGAAAAATTGAATACTTTTATTTCATAAAATTCGGGGTCTTACACTTACCTTGCAAAGTTCCATATCCATTTGGACCCTGCTTTGGGTCATAGCAAATATACTACTTTATTATAAAAGTATCATAAAGTTTGCACTTCGAATGTTGAAATTGATAGTTACAACTGATATTTTGACAAGTTCTACAGTAGCATCACCATATAATCAATATCAACATATATATATATATATATATATATATATATATATATATATATATTTGTGTGTGTGTGTGTGTTCATGCACATGTGAATAGTTATAATAAATTAAATTTCTAATAATTTTTGATATATTTTTGTATGAAGTTACAATGACAAATATACTTAGTAGTGTTGGTTTGTTATTTAATTTTAGTGGACAAATTTAGTTTCGTATTTTACTACATTTCTATAAATTATTTCATTACAATTAAATATGAACTTATATAATTATTTAATTTGATGGGAAATATGTGTAGTTATTTAATATTCAAATCTTATAAATTTGAATTTGTTGCCCTTGATTTATATCGACCAAGAATTGTTTGTAATGGAATCTTGATGTTGAGATTCATATAAAGGCAAAGAACCTTGGAGATACAATTAAAGTTGACAATCATGCATCCCTGCAAGATTATGCAAAATTAATTCGCTATCATCTCCATGAAAAATTAAAATATAAGTTAATTACAGTAAAATACTCACTTGTCTTATGAAATGATTTTAAAGGAAAGATATGAGAATCAAAAATTTATAATTCTCCCAAAAGCTCATTATAATTGGTTACACCTGAAGTTGCAAGATTTTAAAAGTGTTGAGTGAGAACAATTCTACATTTTTTTAAAAATAATCTCACTATTAAAATTATGTGAAAAAAAACCCTGATGAAGACATGTTAGATAAAATATTTATTATATTTCATGCCTCGAATATGCTCCTGCAGTAGCAATATCGAGAGCATAAGTTTACAAAATATTTCTTGAAGCGACAAAGGAAACTATGTTCCCATAAGTGATATTATGTCTTCTAATGGTTGTACAAAATAATGAGTTTTTGCTAAAAAACCAACAATCTCGCTCGATCGATTTTATTACATTCCCTGAAGTGAATGGAATCTCATTTGATAATCATAAAGGAAATTATGGTTGTAGTTGTGGTAGTGGACTTGAAAAGAACAATCAATATATAAAAGAGAATGTACCCGTCGTACTCCTAAACACTTGGTAGATTTGTACCAAGACTCCATAAAAGAAAAGAAAATGGAATGATCCTGAAGATCCTATGAATTATTTTGACTTTTCATATGGAATGGATATAACTAATTTTGATATCTATGGTTTCCTTGATGATATGTTGATAGAAATGTCCATACCAATTAATTATTTTTATTTCATTATAATTAGTAATTTTATTATATGCTTTATTTATGTTTCAAGTAAAATTTATGTTTTGCATATATAAAGTTGTATGGGCCAGAAGCTCATCAAACTTAATTAAAGGCTCTAGAATAACGATTATTCATCAAACATAATTGAAGACTCTTGAAGAGTGATTATTCATCAAATTTAATTAAAGTCTCTGGAAGAGCGATTATAATGTTTTCAAAGGGCACAAAACTTTGTATTGATAATTTTTATATTCTTCTAAGACAAGCAGAAATTTGCTCAGCTTTAAGAATATACGTTATAATAGTTATTATATTGAAATTAATAACGAAGGCAGTGAAGAATTTCTTAATTTATATTACTTCAATAATATCGGGCCAGAAGCTCATATTAGAAAAATTGTATATTTTCTCTTCTGGGTTATATTATACTAAAATGAGAATAGTTGAAACAAATGTTGTAATACACCAAAAGTGTGCAATACACCAGAAGTGTTTGGATCCAAATGTTTTTTATGATTTGACATGATCATCAAGGATCAATAATGATGCATTGAATTATTGAAAACTCCCATAAACATCCTTTTAAGAACCAGAAGATTCCTTTATCCTGTTGATTATATCAAAGTAAATTAATTACCAAATTATCACATTTAATTATTGTTATTTGGTATTCATCTTCTAAGAAAGAATTCAAAGTGATATTTTTAAGGTATATTTTGAGGATTGTTATTTTAATAGTCTTCCCACCATTAGGGGAAGAAAAGTCGTTGCCTGAAGCACGACATGAGATCATTTCCTGAAGCACGACGGGAGATTAATTGGAATATTTCAACGTTATTTAATCTTGATCCTTATATAAATCAATATGAACTAGAAGTTCAAAGGATAATTCATTTGCAATGAATTGCAAATCAATTACCAAAATTATTCACCGATAATAAGAAAATAGTGATAGTGATATTTCACATTCTAACTGCTAATACTCTAGTAGAGATTGATGTCCCTGTAGGACAATCAATTAATGCAGCAGCAAATTGAATCAAAGTCACACCTGAAACATAGAATTTCCCAGAAGAAGAAAGTACAAGAAAAATAAGTTGCAACCTATAAAGAGGCTATACCCATAAAACAGGCTACAAAATTTATCAATCTATCCCAAACTTATGAACAAAAATCTCCTGTAAATAAAACTCTTGAAGAGTTATTTCCTGAATAGGATGAGTTATCCCCTGAAGAGGATCAGGTACCTAAAAATAACGAGATCTCCCGATACATTATGTATATACAGGAGACGTATATATTGGATAGAAATAAAGTCGTTGTCGACAACATATTTTCATATAAATTTGCTATGGATATTACCAAAAGTAATGATCATATATATGAACCACAAATCATTGATGAATGGAGAAATATTTGACCAATGTAGAAAGAGGCGATTCAAGCAGAATTAAATTCACTAAGTAAATGTGAAATTTTTGGACCTGTAGTCCGAACACCTAAAGGTGTAATGCCTATTGAATACAAATGAGTAGTTGTACGAAATAAGAAAAATAAAATTATATGGTACAAAACGCAACTTGTAGAACAAGGTTTCTTCGCAGAGACATGGTATTAATTATGAAGAAACATATGCTCCTGTAATGGACACAATTACATTCAGATTTTTAATTAGCTTGGTAGAAAGAGAAATTAATGGATGTTGTTACATCATATCTGTATGGATCATTATATAATATATAAAATTCCCTGAAGGATATAAAATGCCTGAATCATATAATTCTACATCTCGAAATATATATTATATTAAGCTACAAAGATCTTTATATAGGTTAAAGCAATCCAGATGCATATTGTTGTATAATCGCCTAAGTAGATATCTTTCGAAAGAAGGATTTGAGAATAATCCAATTTGTGCATGTATTTTTATCAAAAGATCATAATCTGGATTTGCTATTATTATTGTATTTATTGATGAAAGATTTTGCTCCAGAAGAGTAGACAAAAATAACAAATTTGAGATGAAAGATATTGGTAAGACAAATTTTTGTCTTGACTTACAAATTGAACTATGGAATTCTTGTACACAGAAAAAGTCATGAAGTAACTTTACATTGATAATGTTAATTCTTTGAGTACTCCAATGATGGGTTCGTCACTTGATATCAAGAAATATCCGTTTTGACCACAAGAAAATGATTAATAAACTTTTGGTCTTGAAGTACCATATCTTTGTGAAATTGGTGTTTTGGTCCTGAAGTATTATATCTTAATGTAATTGGTACTTTGATGTATCTTGCAAATTTGACAAGACCGGATATAACATTTGCAGTTAACTTACTAGCAATGTATAATTATGCACCAACTCGAAGATATTGTAATGAAATTAAATATATTTTACGTTATCTTCGTGAGACTATTGATTTGGGATTATTTAATCTAAATGGTGATAGAACCAAACATATTGCACCAAAATTATTTTATACACATGAGCCCAAGAAGAATGACAATATTGATCATGTGATAATTTGGTTGATATATTCATTAAGTCATTACCAATTATGATTTTGAAGATCATGGTGCACAATATTGGCATACTTCGACTTAATGATATTTTTACCATGAACAATGGAAATTCTATGTACTTATGAAAGGGAGTAAAAAGGATATGCTGATTGTACTCTTTTTCCTTCGCTAAGGTTTTTTCCCACTAGGTTTTCCTTTGCAAAGTTTTAATGAGGCAATCCCAAGGCACTAGAAGTTATACAAGAATATTGTACTTTTTTCCTTCGCCAAATTTTTTTACCACTGGGTTTTTATTTGGTAAGGTTTTTAACGAGGCATATTCTTAGAAAATTGCTACAAAAGAACTCCATCCATTCTGTATGAAGACAATGTTGCATGTATAGCTCAATTAAAAGAGGATACATCAAAGGAGATAGAACAAAGCACATATCATCGAAATTCTTTTTCACACATGACCTTGAAAAGTGTGGTAACATTGATGTTCAGCAAATTCGATCAAAAGATAATCTAGCAGATTTTTTCAGCATAGCATTACCCACTATAATGTTTGAAGGATTGCGTTACAATAATGGAACGCGACAACTGAAGGACTTAAAGATACATTCATGAGGGGGAGCTAATACGCGCTGCACTTTTTTTTCCTTAACCAAGGTTTTTTCCCATTGAGTTTTTCCTGATAAGGTTTTTAATGAGACAGCTTTTAATGCGTATGACTATATAATAGACATCCAAGGGGGAGTGTTATAAAATTATATATTGTGTGTGGATGTCTAGATACATTCCTATCCGTGTCTAAATACATTCCTACCCCTCTTTATTGTAATTACCTTTTAATTTTGTAACTCTCATATCCTTTAAGGTTTGAAACTCATGACCTTTGAGTTTTGAAGCCTCCAAATATTGATGTTGATGTACCTAACTATAAATAGTTGTATTGTCAAAAGGATGGTAGATGATACAAAACATTATGAAAATACTCTCTTTTCTCTAATCATTTGTTCTTAGTTTTTTAATAATCTTTTATAACACATATAAAAAAGTGAATAATAAAATGATAAGAAAAGTATACAACTATATGCATGTATTGTCATAACTTTAAAGAAAGAATCAATTCTAGGGAGAAGGCTAATACTAAATACGTGGATGAACAAGGCAAGGGGAGGGGTAGGAGGAGGGGGAGGGGGAGGGAGAGGGGAGAGGGGGGAGAGGGAGGGGGACTTGATCCCATTTATTATTAAATTTTTGGTTCGGAATTTTCTTCTAATAGGTGTAGCTTCTAGTATTTTCCTTCATTTTTTTAAACTTGTACTAATTTCCTTCCACTTTATTTGTGATTTTTCCTGCCTAGAATTCTTGAGAACTTTTAACTTAGGAAATAATATGAAAGGAAATGATAAGAAATTAAGTTACTTTTCTCAGTTCTGTTTGTGAGTTTAGTAAGAAAATCAGGATACAAATGTCTAAAATTTGTTTTATGTGTTACAAGTAAAGGAAGTTAGGGAATCCAAATAAATTTTAGTACTAAACTCATAATTTTTTCCCCTTAGCTTTCCTACCATTTTGGTTAGAAAAATATCAAGGAAAATCAATTTCTTAACTTAGAATTCTATGATTTTGTACGGTGAAAATAGATCATACTACTAGGCTATCATATGCATATTCGAATATATCATTTGAAACAATTTGAAATATTGTTAAATTTAAATATCATTATCTGGAAAACAATAAGTAAAATATTTATGAAATCTTAAATTGATACTAATACAAATTGACTCTAAAAATTAAAACAACTCTGTAACAATTAGGTATGTATAAGCCTAAATACTTGAAAGTTTAAAATAGGGTGATGATATATGCACACTTTAAATTGATTATTGCACACCCTTTTATGATAAACTGATAATTATATATATGTTAGAATTAGATCACTCACACGATAATAAGGAATTAACACAAAGATTTGCGTGGTTTTCCAATATGAGTACTCCACGGGAAGCGTTGATTTTGTTATTCAACTTGATTTAGTTTCATTGGGTTTACAATAGATATTATTTATAACTATTAATTATATTCTAACCCTAATTCATATTATAGCCTAAATATCCATAATGTCCTTCGAAAATCATGCCATTAAAACTGATGTCTGTCGACTGGCGCGCTTCGCGCCGCTTCTAGGTTGTTCCTGACGCTCCCCGCGCCAGTACTCCAGAACCTGAACCGACATTGGCGCGCCCCGTGCTCCTACCGGCGCGGGGCGTGCCAGTACTCCAGAACTTCCATCGAACATAGCGCGTCCCGCGCCAGTACCACTCATAGCTCTGTACTGACGCTCCCCGCGCTGGTGCTGCAGAGACTCTGTACCGTACAACGGGGGGCTCCACACCCCCAACCTTCGGTTCACAACCTGATGGGCCAGTGCTTCACTCCGCTTCGTTCGAGAATTTTTCCTCCCTCACTTCGCTACGCTCCACTTCGCTCCGCACTTGGCCTATTTCATGATTATAAGCCACAAGTTCCAACATTATAGTACCTATAATTAATAGGAAACTTATTACCGTATTTATTACTTGTCTATTAATTTAGCCTTAAGCTTATTATACTCAAAAAACTTAAAATAATTTTTTTTCTATTTAAAAATAGAAAACCTCCAAGTCTACCAATTATAGTTATGAAATATAAATTAATACAATGTATTATTATTATTATTCTTATTATTGTATGTATTCAAGTCTTTAATTTAATTTTTTAAATAAATTATAATGTAAAATATTTCAAATTAATAATACTTCTATTAATTAAAAAAATAACTGACTTAATATAGTAAATAGTTTTCATATATGGTTGAGGATCAAGTTTTGAAATAGTTAACCAAGTGTATTCATATTTTGTCTTATAAATATGATGTATAATAAATTATAGATATTTAGTAAATGTGTTAATTGATTTTATATAAATTAAGACTATTATAGTTTGTTTAACTTACTTAGGGTACAACTATCATTTTAAGGGTGTGCATATATGTTATTTTTAAAATATTTACTCAATAAAATGATAAAAATAAAAATACAGTGATACTTAAGAAAGTCTCATTTAAAAAAAAAATTAATTCCAAAAATAACCTTAAAATTACATTATTTGTTGGTGTTAAGTGGGGTCCACATGGTGCAGTTGGGTCCTAGAGAGTCCAAACCCGACCTGTAATGAAACTCCTCAGTCCTAGGCTCCTCGCTACTGAGCCCTGGATCATGCGGTGACAAGCAGACGCTATAAAACAATCACAAACCCCTAAGTTATCTCCTTCCTTTCATTTCTCTCCCCGACCCGCTGCAAACCCTAGAATCCCACAGCAATCATGGTGAGTATTTCTCCACAATTTTTTCAGCTAATCACTTAATTGCATTTATAAATTTTGAAGCTGAGCAAGCTGATTTAGTATTATGTCTTCTTTTTTTCTGTATAGCCGTTCAAGCGTTACGTTGAAATCGGGAGAGTTGCCCTCGTGAACTACGGCAAAGACTACGGCAAGCTCGTTGTCATTGTTGATGTTATCGATCAGAACCGAGTAAGTAATATTTCTCTCTGAAAAACTTAATTTTCATCTGTTTGGGTCTTTTTGTTAATTTTTTATCCTCATTTTGTTCTATGGCAGATGTGATGAAATGATCTTAGTAAATCTCTTATTTCTAGCTGTCTGGTATAATCGAATGAGTCAAGTAAATCTAATTGGCTTGTCATTTCGAGACCTCAGAGTTAATCCATCAGATCAATGGCATTTGCTTTATGGGTCTCTATGAATCACTTGTAAAAATAGCCTGTTCTCTTTGTTATTTTCCAGCTACAAAACTTATAGCAATGTCTTATTCTATTTTGTTGAGTACAACTCTTAGTTTATTTGATTTTTTTTTTTCAAGTTGTTTTTATAATTTAGTAAATGTATACTTTGACAATTTGATTGGTTGAAGTTCACATAATACTTTCAATTAGAAAGACATTAAAAACAAATATGAAATAAGATGGGAACTAGACTGACTTTGACAATTTGAAAAGGGGTTGAGTATTTTGTACTCCAGGATTACCTTCTCTAATTATTCCTTAACTAGGAATGCTTTTGTTTTGGCAGGAGACTTGATCTCCCAGTTTGGTCACAAACATGTAAACGAGTAGGAATGTGTCTATACTTAGGTGCTTATATAAAACTATTGGGAATATGTTCAATTTACAGTTAGAATGATTAAATCATTGTGCACAAGCAGCATCATAATTGGTGTAGTGAGCAGCACTTACCACACGAGATTTCCGACTTGCTCTATAATTTGTATACTTATTTGATTCTTTTTCTTCTTCTTTGTGTCTTGGCTTGTATTTTCATGTTTGTGAATGGTTTGTCAAAGTTAATGGTGTTAGTTTGTTGATTTAAATTAACTGTTTCAGTTTGTTGGCAGAAAGCATTGTGTTACTGGACTTATTCCAGTGTAATTGGAATATGGTGGAGTAGGGCTGTTCAGTTTTTTCGGTTTTCAAGGCGAACTGGACCTGTCCAAACCTGATCGGTTCGGTACAAAAAAACCGCTTAGGGACCAGTTCGGTACAAATTGATTTTCGGTACCAGTTTTGGTTACCAATTTCATAGGTCCGATATATACCGGACCGAACCGGTTGTACCTGTCCAATCTCTTTTTAAAGAATTTTTTTACTTAGGCTGTGTTTGTTTGGGTCTTAATGGCTCTGAATAGGTGTGCCTCTGATTCGATCAGAGGCACAACTTGTTTGGTAAATATTTTTATGCCTCTTAATACCTCTGAATTGGTTAGATTCAAAAATAATGCTTTACCATTCAGAGCCCATCTGAGCGAAATTTTGTTTTTTTTGAACAAAAATAATCTCATCAATATTTCAAAATTCCTTTTTTATCTCTCATCTCTCTATCGGCTCTGCAGCCCCCATCTCCTCTTTTCTATACACCCATCGCCGTTCAGCCAAAACCAACTTCCCCTCCGCTATAAATGTCAGAAACGCCGACGCAATGCCCGATCACTCTCTCATCCATCCGCCAGTTGAAGTCGTTGGCAGAGGTCGCGAGTCATTATTCCTCCCAGCATTTAAGAGCTTGAACTTGAACATCCCATACCATCCCTATCTGGTGATTGGTTGGAACCGCCACCTGGAGACCATATTCACTTCCTACTTCCGATCTCTTCCCGGCGTCAGTGTCTCAGGACCAAGGACGACGACTCCGTTGCTCTCGATTGAGTCTCCGGTGACGATTCACTCTTGCCTCCCTACTCTCCTGTCCTCATTCTGCTAGTGCGTCTCCCTCAATTTCTCCTCTCTCTCAGCAAAAGTTGTACTATTAGGGCTATATTCACCATGTGGTTGGTGCTACTTGTATATATGCATATATGATTTCATGTAACTGAGATTGAACATGGTGGGTGGAGGGTTAAAATGGTAAAATAATATTATTCATACATTTTGAAAAAATTAATTATCAAAAAACATTTTTCATTAAAATACAATTCTAAACAAATGCTCTATATTATTCAGATTTCTAAACTATTCAGATTTTAACATTTAATTTTATCAAACACAACCTTAGCTCTGTAGAATTGGTTTAAAGTCTCCTCTATTTATAAAATAGAACTATAGAAGTAACACAATAAAAGACATAATAGAATATTTAGGACTTGAATGAAATTTGAATTGGTGGTCTCCCCTATTTATAAAATAGAGGTAAGACAAGAGAACACATTAAAAAACATATATATGGTTGTTTGTAAGTCGCACATTGATTAATAAAAATTTAATAAAGTTTTCTACCAAGTGAAGGCTAAAAATCAAGGAATTTTTCCTTATAAAATGAGTACCAAGGGAAGCCTTAATAGTTGGTGGTTTACAAGTTTCATATGGATTAAATTGGTAAAAGTATAAAGAAGTTACATAACCTTAAACTATTTATCAATAAGTTGGGAAAACCCCACACTCTTGCAACTTTAATAAGAAATTTGCTCCAAAGTCTAGGATAATTATCTTTGCTGAAACTGGGTATATATACTCTGTTTTTAGGGCGGATATCTATTAAGGCCAAAAGAATTAAATAATTAATTAACTAATTGGATAGAATATGGTTGTTTGTAACTCCCACATTGATTAATAAAAATTTAAGTAAGTTTTTCTTATAAAAAAACTAACAAGTGAAGGCCTTAATATTTGGTGGTCTCCAAGTCTCTAACATTGGTTAATTTATAAAAGTCTTAAGGAAGTTTTCTTATAAAAACTACCAAGTGAGACTTTAATCTCCAAGTCTCACATTGGTTAACTTATAAAAGTCTAAGGAAGTGTTCCTTATAAAAAGACTACCAAGTGAGACCTTAATAGTCAAGTCCCACATTGGATAATTGGTAAAAGTCTAAAAAAAATTTCTTATAAAAAGACTTTTGGCTTAAAGAAGGCCGGTATGCTTGGGCCAAATTTTAAGGCTGGTATTGGGCTGGGCCAAATTTTAAGGCTAACATTGGGCTGCTTTACTTTGGTCCAAAATTTGGCTTTAAAGCAAGTTTTGGGCTGCTCTTTATTGGGTCGAATTATGGTTTAAACTTGGGTTGAATTTTGGTTTAAAGATTGGGGTACCGATCCGGTACCGGAATGGATAATCGGTCCGATATACCTAGTAAAATATCGGACCGAACCGAACTGAATACCGAAAGTACCCAAAATAGGGTACCGGTATCGGTTGAACTAGTATACCGCACCGATTAGCCAGTTTTTACCGTGCTTGAACTGGCTCAATCTTTAAGCCAAAATGCAGCCCAGTTTAAAACAAAATTCGGCCCAAGAATGAGTAGCCCAAGACTTTTACCAACCTTAAAATTCGGCCCAAGGTAAAGCAGCCCAAGACTTGTACCAACCTCATTTAAGCCAAAAGTCTTTATAAGAAAAACTTTTTTAGACTTTTACCAATTAGGAACTTGGCAATTAAGGTCTCACTTGGTAGTCTTTTTATAAGGAAAACTTCCTTAGACTTTTATAAATTAACCAACGTGGACTCACTTGGTAGTCTTTTTATACGGTTAGACTTTTATAAATTAACCAATATGAGACTTGGCTATTAATGTGGGACTTGGTTATTAAGGTCTCACTTGGTAGTCTTTTATAGGAAAACTTTCTTAAGACTTTTATAAATTAACCAATGTGGGCTATTAAGGTCTCACTTGGTAGTCTTTTATAGGAAAACTTCCTTAAGACTAGTTCTTCACTTGTTAGTCTTTTTATAAAAAAAAAATTCTTAGATTTTTATTAATCAATGTGGGACATACAAACAACCATATTCTATCCAATTAATTAACTATTTAATTCTCTTGGCCTTAATTGGCATATACCTAAAGTTGCAAGCAATAGTTTAAGGTTATCTAACTTCTTTATACTTTTACCAATTTAATCAATATGGAACTTGTAAACCACCAACTATTAAGGCTTCCCTTGGTACTCATTTTATAAGGAAAACTTTCTTAAATTTTTACCAATTAACCACATTTGGTGGAAAACTTTCTTAAATTTTTATTAATCATTGTGGGACTTGCAAACAATCATATATATGTGTACTCTTGTCTTACCAATATCTCACATTGTCTAATTTGTGTTAACTTGTCTTACCTCTATTTTATAAATAGGGGAGACCACCAATTCAAATTTCATTCAAGTCCTAAATATTCTATTATGTCTTTTCTTGTGTTACTTCTATAGTTCTATTTTATAAATAGAGGAGACTTTAAGTCAATTCTACAAGGCTAAGTAAAAAAATTCTTTAAAAAGGGATTGGACCGATGCAACCGGTTCGGTCCGGTATATACCGGACCTACGAAATTGGTAATCGGAACTGGTACAGAAAATCGATTTGTCCCGAACCGGTCCCGAACTGATTTTTTTGGTACTGAACCTGTCGGTTTGGACCGGTCCGGTTCGCCTTGAAAACCAAAAATGTTGAACAGCCCTAGGTATACCAGTATCGATACCCTATTTTGGGTACTTTCGGTATTCGGTCCGGTATTTTACCAGTGCTTTAGTCATACACTTGTACTTTTGCATTAATAGGTTGTCTTTGCCATTTGGATGTTTGGGCATTTGCTTCAGTCCATAACTAGAATGATGAGGTCTTTGTGCAAACGCAGCATCATATTTTGGTGCAATGAGCACAGCACTTTCCACACGAGATTTCTGACTTTCCCTCCAACTATTGACACAGCACTGTTATAAACCGTTAACTTTTTCTTTCGTTTACTACATAATGGTAGAACCAATTTGTGATGCATTTATCCAGAATAAAAGAACAAAAAGGTATATTTTCTACATATATTATACTGTAAATATATCCGCAGGGGCCAAGTGCTTGTAATCACTTGTACCTCCAACTATTTACATCATAATAAAACCTATTTATAAATTTTCAAAAAAGTTATGGTGTCATCTCAGGAAAGATATTTCTGTAAATTGCTACGTCTCTGTAATAATGAACAAATAAGTAACATTGTGGGTTCATGTTATTTCTTGAGTAAACTTTAAATAGTAATATATGAAATCAGTACTTTACCTTACAACATGCTGCATGGCCTCTAATCTATCTCATGCTGTGACTGTGTGGAGGTGATGGAAATATCGTTAAATGGCTGAAATGTCTTTTTTCGTTAAATAAGTCATAAAGTCCATTTTAACTAAAACATATAATGTTCTGAAGTGATTAGTTATTAATGTTTTACAATTGTTCAGGCTCTTGTGGATGCACCTGATATGGTGAGATGCCAAATAAACTTTAAGAGGCTCACACTAACAGATATCATAATTGACGTCAAAAGGACCCCAAAGAAAAAGGTACTGATTGAAGCAATGGAGGCTGCAGGTATAAAAAAAATGTGAAGCTGCTTGTATGCATTTATATGCGATGCTAGAAGTTGGGTCTAACTGTTTTCTCAAATTATGTCAGATGTTAAGAACAAGTGGGAGAACAGCTCTTGGGGCAAAAAGCTGATTGTTCAGAAACGAAGGGCAGCCCTTACTGATTTTGATAGGTTCAAGCTCATGTTGGCGAAAATCAAGGTTTGTCTAATAGGATTCTGTTATTATTTGTTTAAAGCATTCATCTCACGGTTTGTATGCCTTCTGATAAGTATAATTTTGTTCCTTTAATCTAATCTATTTCAATTTAATATGTATTTGCAGAAGGCTAGTTTGGTCAGGCAAGAGCTTGCGAAACTAAAGAAAGAGACCACAGCAGCATAAGCAGTAGAAATTTCTAGTCTCAGACAGTCGTATTATGAATTTTCTCCAAGTTAATACTCTTGTATTGCTAGCCTTTTATTTTAGTCAGTACTTTGCCCAATTTTTGTTGCATGGACTTTGGATGGCCAAGGTTTCTGCGTATCATTACCCGACTTGTGTACTACACACCTAAGTTTCAACAATACCGGACTTGTGTACTACATACCTAAGTTTGGACATTTAGGCTTGTGGCACAAGGGAATTCTGGGAAAACTACATAGCCAGTTTAACCGATGTTTTATTTTCCTTTTTGTTTTATTTTGGGCTTTGAGGGTGTTAATGTATAACTTACTTTAGTAAGTTAATTTACTGAGAAATCTGAGAGTTGGATGGCATAAAAGATTTATCTTGTAAAAGAAATTTTGTATGACCTAGAAACAAGTATGGGAGAAGTTATCAAAATTAATGGCTTGTTCTTCTCGTACAAAGGCACTTGAAAAGAAAAATAAGCTGGGGTTGAGTTTTCATTGCAAACCAAAACAGGAAATACTAAGAGTTTTTTATTACCAACTCCCTCTTCATAAAATAATGATAGCATAATTGGCTGAGGATGAGAAATAAAGATTGAAACAATAAGAAGGATAAAAATATAGGACCATGCATACTAATGCAATTAATAAGGCACCGAGTTTTTTGGGCATGATATGAAGTATTCAAGTTGAGCATACGTCCCATTTGGATGAATTTATAAATAAATTTGTTTTTGGCTGATCGTGTTTTTTAAATTATCAAACAAGCTTATTGATACTTGTTGTCTTCAACATCAAGTGTGCTAAATTGGGTTATCAAACAAGCCCTAAATATTTTAACTGTAAAAGAAAAATAGCTTCAAATGAATAGTTATTTATTGCACATATAATTGTTTTTCTCCACTGTATTTACTATTATTCTCTCTTGATAATTATTGCTACCTTTATCTCAAAATTATGTAGAATTTTGAATATTTAACGTGGCCTGTTCCTTGAATTATTTATAATTTGGAAAAATAAACAATAAAAGTCCCAATCAAACTTAAGTGGGTCGATTGCTGTTGTTTTATTCCCTAATATTTAGCTGACGAAGTTTTTAGTTCACCTACGGAAGTTATCTATTCTCTAATCTCATTATCATAAAAAAAATATGAAAAAAGAACAAATTAACAGACACAGATTAGTTCACCTGCATTTCAAGCACCCAAATACTAAAAATAATAATAATAATAATTACTGACGGTTACTTGTTGATTTTCCAAATCAGATGGTCAACGCTCATAAAATGCTCATTAATTATTCACACACTTAACTACAAATACGCCATTCCTAAAGATAGGACGGACCTGCCAGCATTCATTAGTTTCAACACCTTTAGACTTCTTATTCACTTTAAAATCCCTCTCCATTTTGAAAGTAACAAATCTTACTGTTTTTTTCAACTCAAAAAGAAAATCCAACTGTTTTATCTAATCTGTTTATCATCTACAACACCACATATAATATATATATATATATATATATATATATATATATATATATACATATACATACAGAAGGTATACTCTACACGTACTCATTAGGATTACCTACTCACCTTAATTCACCACTAACATGGGGATCAAGAACCTTCACCTCAAGTTCAAGGTATACTCTGTCCATCCCATTATACATTCACATATGTACACATGTATACAACTTATATATTAATTAAATATGCCTCTTGTTTCTTGTTTTTTGCTTCAAACATACAAGAGTTATTCATATATATATACACACACACAAACTATAAGAAAATTTTGATTTTGATGGATTTTCCAGATTACAACAATTATATGTATGTGTATATATATATATATATATATTAAAGTTTGGTGTTTGATTACAACAATTATGTTCAGGTATTCCAGCTAAGAAGGTTTATCTCTGGAAGTAGTAAGAGAGAGACTGGCAACGGAAAGAAACCTTCATGGATGATGCCCATCTCCCATGGATTTCATGTGGTAGAGGATAGATTATTGACAGGTGAATCAAATGAGTTTGACTCAGATTCAGAGTCGGTTGTGGTACAAAGAGAACAAACTGAAGAACATGAATTGTGGTTCTTTGGCATTTTTGATGCTCAAATTAGAGATGGAGTTACCAAGTACATGCAATCAAATCTATTCGATAAAAAGCCTAAACAGGTAAATCATACCTGACCTCTTTTTGACCTCAAAATGCAACAAAGTTCCGCCTCCATTTTGAATTCGGAAAACCAAGGGAAAGGGGGAAAGAAAAAAAATTAATAGTAGGAACAATGATAATATATAGTGTAAAATAAATAAAAATACTCCAATAAAATTAGTTAACTAATTAAGTTTTCCCCATTTCTTGCAGTCCCAGATGAGGAGGAAGAGCAAAGAGACAATGAAAAAGGCATACCTTGGAGCAAGAGAAAAGATCAAAGAAACAACTAAGCCAGAAGAGAGGTGGAAAGTGGGTTCAGCGTCTGCCATTGTCATCAATGGAGAGAAGCTTGTGATAGCTAACATGGGTGAGTACAGAGCGATTGTGTGCAGAGATGGCGAGGCTTGCCAAATTAGTGGAAAGCATCAGCAGTCAACCAAGCGACACTGGTCGCGCAAATTCTTCCCAGGTATGTATTATCCGAAGCTGCAAGCAATGTAAATATACCTCCATCTGGAGGTTCAGTTTCAAACTACTAAATTCTCTGTACTCTAAAACTTGTCTCACCTATGTTTTAGGTGCTATACGTTTGCCTAAAGTACGCATATCAGGCAATGCAGCAGGATCTAAGCACTCTAAAAGCTTTGAGGCTATTGTTTCATCTGAGAAAATAGACCCTGATACTGAATTTGTTATTTTAGCAAGTACTGGCATATGGGAGGTATAGTCTTATCAAACTACCCCCTCCTCCCTCTCTCTCTCTCTCTCTCTATTTCTATCATCTAATGCCTCTCCTAAATTTCACAAAACATATAAAAATTAATAATAAACTTTAATACTTTTAAGCTCCATTACCAGTGTTTTCTGTAGGTGATGAAGCATCAAGAGGCTGTAAATCTTATCAGGCACCTGGATGACCCACAAGAAGCCGCCGAGTGTTTAGCAAAGGAGGCTTTAGTGAGAATGAGTAGAAGCAAGATTTCCTGCTTAATCATTCGATTTGAGTGATCTAATGTTTATCCGACTTATGATAGAAGTGACAGGACTGAAAAAAAAGAAAAGGAAATGACATTATGCAACTTTGTTGGTTAAAAGAAAGAGCTAATGTAATATCGTCTACATTGAATAGTGCCAATACAATGTGAAACTGATAGAATTCCTCCACATTGCATATTATAAGGGTGAGTGGGTGATAGCGAACTATTTATCCTCCTTGTCAAATAAGATTATGTCAAGCTTCATATTAATTCTAAATTAGTTATTCCTCCTTTAAGCATGAACACACTATATCATGGACAATTCCTATTATTATGACATTTCAGTCTGGTCAGTCTCAGACACTATCGTCTGCTCAGGTTGACGGAGTCAACAGTGAGTATACTGCTGACAAAGCAATATCAGTCAGACAGTCATCAAGGTTGGAATGGAGGATTCATCCTTACATTCTTCAGTTGCAAGATACGACTTCGAAGTGGCTGGCTAAAGAAGAATACAAGGAGTTGAGATTTAAAATCCCAATAGACATAGCAAATGCTATACCCAAGTTTATTAAATCCAATGAATGATGAGAAACTACTTTGCTTCACTAGACGTAGAAACAAGAAACCGTTGAGTCAAAGATATATACATATGCCAATTCATCATCCTAGTATAGACATGGATTTGAATGGACAATAATCTATTCCCATAACAATATTTAGCTGGCATGGGAAACTATACTTGCACAATGGATGATAGGCAAAAAGACTAAATTGACAATTATCGCAATGAAAACCCCACAGGGATATAAGATTAAAAAGTACCACAGCCTGACCTAACTAAATCTTCATGTTATTAGCTTCGTCTCACTTGTCTTGCTACGGAAGTGTGACAACAAAGAGAAGTGACGTGAAGCTGCAGCCAAACAAAGAAAACAATTTATGCTATATCCCCATCTGTTTGAAGGAAGAATTAAGTCAGAAATATTTAGATAGTGTAGTGAGAACTTACACTTCTGTAAAACATTGCCAGCAATTGGTGTTTCATCTTGGGAGATTAGATTCTTCAGAGTATACACTAAGGATGAGACGGGTATACAAATGTCAGCTCTACTAGTTTTGACTGAAATGACTTGTAATACCACCAAAAACTATCAATTAAACCAGATATCAGCTTTTCAAGCATTATTATCTACCAGTTTCTTTTAGTTTTTATTATTTCAATCATGTTTTTATTTAGTTTTGATATGTAGTTAATTCAACACATGTACTAAATTCCACTTCTTTAAAACCTAGCTCACATATAGTGTTCCTAGAATGAGTTTTAATTTCTACAGAGGACAACTGTCCTCTGTTTTTAGGTGGCACGAATTCCTCATAGATCATTGTCTTCAAAAAAAAATTTAAATAATCATATGGTTGCTTCAAGTCTTGCATTAAATTGTGTATCTTAAAAATTCGCAAGTTCTGTAAAATACTAAAATCTAGTAAAATGCATATTACCTTCAATGGAAGAGGCAGCATTAGTTGCACTATCATCCTGCTCAAATCCATTAACATTTGCACAATCTGATTCAACAGTTTGCTCTCCAGCAGTTGAGCTATGATTTTTCCTTCCCAATTTTAAGAACCGTCTTAACCCCTTTGATGATTCCTTCACCTGAGGCTTCTCAAAGGCTTCAGGAATCTGCTCCAATTTCAGGTTATCAAAACCAGAAACATGTGTTTTAGCAGTTTCGAAGCTCGCTGATCCCAATGAACTTGCTTGCTCTTTTCCATAATCTGAATTTCTAGTGCATGGGTCCTCTAATGAGGAGACCCGAGCAAAGGGGGCTTGATAAGTTTTATCAAAAGTACTAATGCTTGAAAAGTCAGCAGATTCCTTCTCCACACAGTTTGCCATCACCTGATCACCAAGGTATTACATGTTAGAGAAATCATATCAGTAAATAATTGAACTTATTGAGGACCTAGCTCAGATTATGAATGAGAGCAAGACCACAAGCATAAAGCTGGATGGGAGTGGGAGCAAGTGCGGAAGACCCAAAATTTAAGACCAAGTTTCTGAGTGCCACCAAAGCAGTTATATATACAAACAATATACATATCTTTGATTATCAATAAGGTTCTATTTCCCTAAAATTTCCAGCCAGTGTTTAGGAAAAGTAGGGAAATAACTCAACACTTCAACTGAGTTCGCATGATCCAAGTAGCAGCTGCCACACTAATCTAGCTTTTATATTGAAGCATTCAGCCACTTAACTGACCAAAGTAGAATCTTACCACAAACAACAGTTGCTAGGATTGATTACCACTGAATAGACAATATATTACACACTATACTGAAGTTAATTTATTTTATTTTTTTTGTAAGTTTTGTAACAAACGTCGCATTTCTAGAAGGACTTATGCCACACTTAACTGGAACTGCAGCATCTGATTTGATTAGGGGTAACGCCAAAATAAAATTGGCTTGGCAAAAGAAATGTTCAACTGTAAAAGCATACAGTATACTTGTTTGGCATCATTTGTTTTGACATGCAAACTGCATCACTTAAGATAGCATTTCATCTATTCTTAATATTATGATACTTCCACTGTTCATTTTGAAATCATATGACTGTGTCGATGATACTAAGGTACAATTCCATCTTTAGAATATTTAAATCATGATAGATAATTCTGATCAATTCAGAAAATTCAGATTAACAATCCTACCTCATAAGAACTGGGTTTCTCCTGTGGTTGGACTGGAGTGGATCCTTTATCAACTCTATCAATGGGTGAAGGCGGTGCATGGATGGCTGCATATTTGGGTACTGCCACAAGTTTATCATCAACGTCATTAGTATCATCATGTTTCTTTCTTATTCCCATCTTTTCTTCTGAAGCTTGTACAACTGGAATATAGTTCTTCTGACATTCAAGCATTACAACAGTCTTTTCAATTACTGGACTGTCATCGAAATCGTTATGTGATATTCTGCCATCAGTGGTATTCAGTTCAGAACTTTTAGGAGTTACAGAAGACTTTCCCCCGTTGACATTTGGTGTCATCTCCTTCGCTGCTAATTTCTTCTTGTTTACATTTATAGTTCCTTTAGATGTTTTGATCTTCAACTCGGGAAGGATTACAGATGTACTGAGATCAAGGTTCATAATAGCAGACATTTTCTTTCCCTCGGACCCATCAGATACCTTCAGTTTTGACACTGATTCCGCACTACGTATCTTCACCGAAGAAGCAGGATGACTGCTGATTGTTTTGGGCTCTGACAATCTTCTAATCCGTGCCATGGAAGCCTTTGAATCAGGAGTAACACCACTAGATTCCTTCTTTGTCTCTGACAATAATGAAACTGATCTAGTTAACCTATTCCCTGTCAAATGGCTGTCATCACTTGATTTGGTGATCTTAGAAGTTTTCTTAAAATCAGTGGATCCAAGTGAAGCGGTTCTTATCTTGGACCTCTGCAGAGGTGATGATGATCCAGGCTCTGAATCACTGAACTTAGATCCTCTGTGAGAGATCGGAGAAAGTTTTGTTGGCAATGATTTCCTCCTGGTTGCCACTGAGGGCAACAGTGACTGAGCAGAGGTCGAACTGCCTTTTGATGCAATTCTCTTGTGCCTCTCCATTTTCAGAGTTTCGAGTCTTTTTTTCTCTGCATCTTCCTGTAAAGAAACTACATATTTAGAATATAAAAGAAAATCAAAGAGATCAAACTCATGCTAGCTGGCTAATAAACATGAAATAATCAAACTGAGATAATCATGGCATAAAACTACCAATGCAAACTGGTTAGTTATGCCCTACTTAAGATCAGCTCCCTCTGTACTTGTTTTAAGCTTAATATTCTGTAATTGGGTGTTGAAAACTTAATAGTAAAAGTACCTTCTCCTTCTTCAGTTTCTGGAGGTCAGCTTTATAGGTTCTTAGCCTCTCAGCACGTACTCGTGCCTCGTCTAAAGGACTCATCTTTGATGGTTTTCCTTTCCTTATTGGGCCCATAGTCTTCTTCTTATCCAAAGTTTCTGAGATAACCTTCGACTTCCTGTCCTCTATTTTAGTCGACCCTTGTTTGGAATTAGTCACAGCATCCTTAGTTTTTGTATCCTTTGAAGCTGCATCTTCGAGGCAAAAGTGCATTTCATGGTCCAAAGCAGGGTCATAACCAACAGACCTCTTTTCTGATCTGCGCTCTGGAAACAAGCTTAATTCATTCGGCTCATAATTAAATTGGTTTCCAATTTTATTACCAATATCTTTTGAATTCTGATGTGTGAATGGGAGCTCAGACTCCATGTCAATAACAGCCCTGCCATCAGATCCAACTTGATCTAGTGATATCGATCTGAATGGGACAATGAAGGACTCATCATCCATATGAGACAAATTATCTGTGGCAACCTCATATCCATTTACTGCCAGATCTGATGAACTTCGTAAGTTTGATTGGTTCTCTCGTCCACCAGTCATAAATTCATCATTTCCAGTCATATATAAAATCTTTTTGGCTTTTATATCTGTAAACTGCATATCATCTGTCGCCAATCTACCATTGCGATAAGGACCCTCTCCTCTAGAAATTAAAAGTTCATCATTTGATGCTCTAGGGAAGTGAGACACACCATTAACTTTATGGAATTCAGTTAACCTCCTACCTTGCAATTCAACTGGATCTCGTTCAGCAAAAGCTAAAGGATCGTCACCCACTGTATTTTGAGGTCTCCTCATTTGAACATCCTTTTCCCTTGCAAACATAGCGCCATTGGAAGCACGATTATCTTCATCAGTATCTCGCAGTAGACAATTTTGAAATGCTTGCCAGTGTCCACCATCTGTATTACTAGCTTCTTCCTGTATCATATGATTTCATTTCACCAGTAGATTTCCCCTCACGTTTGTTTCTTTTTGAGGATCTCGAACGGTCCTTACGCCTCATATCTGGAGCATCAGACAGCAAGTCCCCATCATCCTTATCAGTGTCAGACTCAGAATCTGAATTCGATCCACTTCCTGAAGAATCCTTCCTTTTCGAGGTGATATAATTGATATTCCGAATGACAACCATCCCTGATTGCTTTTTACCTAATCTCCCAGACTTCTTCCTTGGTTCGCGACGTGAAGTTTCCTCCTCCAAGTCATCCTGCAATTTAATTCTTGAGGCATCTGCCTCCCACGATTCTGATTCAGTGTCGCTATCTCTACTATCCATGGACCGTCTACTCTGTCCTGCCCTCTGACCAGTACTGAGTTGTGAGTCCTCCACTGGTTGATAATGTGGCAGATGATACGGACCATTTCCTGAATAATTCTGATAATACGGAGTTCCTTGCATGGGGTATCCTTGAAAGAGTGGTACACCACCAGGTGTAGAATGCATAGGCCAGGGAGGGAACATTGGATGGGGAAACTGACCTGGAAAATATTCCTGGCTATATGGAACTTGGTGATTCATTGAAGGGCTTGTATCTGACAAGTGGACACAATTACCTAAACTTTCAAGAAGTAAATACAAAAAGTAAAATGGCAATGAGGACGGAATTACAAATTAGTGAGGATCAAACAAAATGAAAAAATAGAAGATAGCAATGGCACTCCTGTATAATTGATATGGATGGAAAATGATGAAGGCAGTATTGAGTGGAACTATTAGCAATTTCAAAAGAAACAAAGAGCAGAGATGGACTCTATTGGTAAACCCAATTTATGACGTGAACACGTACCTGCACTAGTGTCAATTCCTGCTTTCTCATTAATTTCCGAAGACAACTCACTCTGCAATTCATTTGGCTTGTTGACCATACTAGAAAGCATTATTCCAGATGCATTCATAATCGAGAATTCTGATTTGCTAGGAACTGCTTCTGCTACTTCAATTTCAAGCCATTGTCCAGACTCATGCTTTTTTTTCCACAAATCCATGAACCTTAAGCACGCATCCCTGATATATTGATAAAAAAAGAGACCTTAGATATTCCATTTTTCAGATAAGTAATCTTAAACATGTAATATATGACCAGTAAATTTCAAACATTAATTTGAAGCCAACAGATCCATAAACAAGTAGCTGCTTACATCAAACGTGACGCTCCAAAGCATTTAGCAAATGATACCAGTGGCTCCATGTGATCCATGTCAAACCCTGCAGCTGCAGCACGTGCAAAAGCCATGCCTTGTTCCTTCCGCAACACATTTTTGCGTGTCCTCCAGGACTTTTAGAAGCTGAACTCTGATCATATAAGCAAGTAAATAAATTGAGAACAAATCTCCCAGAACTGATCTTAAATGTGATTATCCATAAAAGACTTGAGCACATTAAAGCAGTGCACCACAAGTTAATGCCTGCTGATTCATCTTGAATAGACTTGATACTAGTCATTGTTTCTTCTAATTTACTATATGTTACATCTTAATATGTAATTGATTAATTCTTGAAACTCAGTCAACTTACAAACTTTTTTATCCCTCCCTCCCTAAGGCACACAACACATGTATGTATGCACGCACAGCACTTCAGATAAGACATAAAGGACATGTACTTGTTAGATACTGCCAATCTATCTCATTATACACAAAGAATGAAATGTTAATGACCAGGAAAATATCTGAATATGTTGCACTAGATACAGTGGTCATCTGCATATCACTTTCATGAAAAAAAAAATAGAAGTAAAAAAACTGAAGATAGAGACGTGCTAAATTATACAAATGTATTTACTTTATTTCATTACTAGATTCATAGTAGTCAAATCATGAATCGCATCGTGTATCGAAGCCCCCATTGATGTGTTTCATGTATCGTATCGTATGATACATAAATGAAATGAAAAATGTGGTCATATATATTTAAACATATAAAACATACAATTTATTGGACAATCAAGCATATTAGCTTGACTATATATAAAAGTAGTCAAGTATATAAAAGTAGTCGAGTAAATATTATTATAGACTAAAATTAAATTTTACAGTTAAATAGTAGCCAAAATACTCTAAATTGATTTATTAGATATTATTTTAGCAATCTTTTTAGAGTAACAAGAGAAAACAAAAAATTCAGATTCACCTTTTATCTATAAAACAAATGACAATAATTCAAATTAACAAGATTTATGTATCTGCTTATAGAAAGTGAAGTGAGAAAAATAGAGTGCTAAAGAAGATATAAAACTCTAAAAAGTGATTAAAGACTCATCAAACGATATAGAATATGTTTATACTAAAAAAACCTCTTCATTTGAAATGTAGAAGCCTTAAAAAATTTATTTTTACTCTTTTGATTCTACATAAAAACTTTTTCAAATTGGTTGCTAACTTTTAAAAGTGTTGTACATTGTATCGTTTCGTAAGAATCGTTTCGAATCATAACTAAATCAATCGTAGGATACAGTGTCATTTTAGATTCACCCTGCGATACGTATCGAATTGTCTACGTATCGTATTGTATGATGCGATATGTATCACGTATCATAAGATTCTGATAACTATGACTAGATTATATGATGCTAGTCTATAAGCATTATAAAACTTGGGTAAAATATATGAATTAAAATGTCGTAGATAAATTAGACCACGGGAATGAGATCCTAACTCAACTCTTTACTACCAATCTACTGCATCAACTTAATCTTGTTTTGAAGCTATTACAGAATAAAAATTGCAACTACCCCCTACCCATACTCTTTTTTTTAATATACCCTAATCAATATACACCCTCAAGTAATGTAAAATTTGCATATACAAATCTATCAGTCAGAGTAGCACTAATTACTTTGAATTGCCCTCCTGTACGATGGACCCATTTGCCTCAGGTGGTTGTGAACCAGGCTGCAAAAAACAAACCAAATAAATAAATAAATAATAAGGTTAATATATGCATAGCACTTGACACCCAATTACCGTGTAAAGTACAATTGCTTTCTCCTCATTATATGGCAAAGAGTTGCTGCCTGTACAAGATTGTGGATTGTAAATTCAGCATGATAAAAGTAAGTAGCAAAAATACCAAACAACATACTCATCATCTACCTTTTCCCACACCCACACCCACTAAAAACTTAAAGGAAAGAGAAAACAAATTAGAAATCAGATAGTTGATTATGATATGTAAAAAATTGTGGATTCACAAATATTGGGAAACAAAACAAGCAAAGAAGCAGAAAGGGAAAGTCAAACAACATTATTCTAAACCATTGTATGTTTAACTTCGACATAGACAGGTTTGTCTTTTAAAGTAGTACCTTCTATTCTTAGCACAGGTTTTGCTTGATGGTCTTCTACCTGCCACGGAGAAGAAAATGATTTAAATCTCAACAATTTTTAAATTTTCACGACTTCAAAACATTGAGAGAAAATGCTCACAGTATTTAGCCCTGTATCGTTGTTGCCTTGTATGGCAATTGCTTTCTCAATCTGTACAATTTCAGTTTCTATGGTGTATACCCGTTCCAAAATCTCTGGAGTGCTCACAAAACGAACAAACCTATGGAAAGAAACACATTTATTAGCATTGTATTTCTCTTTCTTTTTAAACTTATATCTATGGGGAATTTTATTTTTATTTCTTTGCTAATTTCCACACACACCCAAAAATCGAACCCTTGACTTCATGGAAACCATAAGGCAAGAGTTACCGCTGGTCCAAGAACCATACGGTTATGGGGAAGATTTTATTTTAGGTTTCTTGATCTTTTATCCTGTATAAGCTAATAAGAAGGTTTTTCACTAATAATTTGAGTTTAACAGCTGTTTCAACATTGATAAAATCATTGCAAACACTTTGATTCTCTCATCAGTCAAGCTTCAACTGCAAGACTGCAGTAGCCAGCTTTTGACAAATTATATTCAGCAATTGTTATATAGTTAGTCAAGCATAAAACTTTCATTCTGGTTGTGAGAAAACACAGTGGAAGCACAAGATACACATGTTCAAAAAAGTCCCACTAAAAGCATGATGGTAATGAAGATGATTTATAAAATCTCACAAATGATAAAACAAAAAACAGACAGATTTTCGTGTTTCAACGAAACCTTGCAAACATGAAGAGCCACTATGACTGAAAACTGAGTCATACAAGTATTTGCTCAAATACTTAATATTGAGTGAACACATTACCCAATACTAAGTTTTCACATGTTACATGGTATTTTGAAGCAGGCATAGATGGCAATTTGAAAATATTTAAATTTAGTATTTTGCTGAATTTGATTCATCTATCATTTCCCTCCATGGTACGAGTGCATATAACATATTAAATAAGTGGCTATGGTTGTGGCACCAATTCTTGCCACTCGAACTGAAAACTACTCCGGTCTTCTTCAAGAAGCACGAAAAATACCTTCTAAATGTTTTCCAGGCGGTCTACATATGTGAGAACCAATTCACATTGATTTTATTTAGGATTTAAGGGTCAACTTCTGAGCACCTACAAACTTCAGATAATGCTACAAGCCTACAAACCTTTCCACGGTGCCCTTCGTAAACCAAAGTGCATCATCATCAGGCTACTGGTTCAAGCAAAATGGAATAACCCCCCTTGGCTATCTGATCTTCCGCAGTCTTTAGGTGAGGTAGGAAAGGTTTCAGCAGACCTGAAGCCAATTTCTCCTTTTTCCCATTAGCAATGATAAACAAGTCACACCTGATAATTAAGTAGCAGCATGTTACTAAAAATAGTAAATACCATCTAAAAATCCAACTAATCATTAACCAATGTTGAAGACTAAAAATGCAAAATTCATTGTAATATAAGAAGGTAAAAGAACAGTTGGCTACCAATTCTTAAACGGACATTAATAAAATATAGCACAAGTAAAAATTAAAATTCAACAACTCAAGTAAAATTGTAGCTCAATTTATGTCCTCAATGCAAAATCTTAATATAGTTACGAGGAAAACAACAAAACTAAGCAGTTGAGTCAATGAGTGTAACCAAACCATTCGTAATATCACCAATTCTTGTCAAATTCTAACCATGGACGGCAAAAATTTTTGAAACAAATGAAGTTTCCACCAAACAGAAAGCAACTCAGATCGATTCGCTCTCGCGAAACAAACTACTCATCATCATGCAATTAGAAAATAAATAAATAAACTAGATATTAATTGTGAGAAATTTACCTGGTTCGAGTTGGCGTGAGCTGAAAAATAGCAGAGTCGAGCTGAGTACTCGACTTCATTGCTGCTTCAAGCCGATCAGATGATCTGTAACCGCACCAGTGCTTTTGGATCTCAAATGAAAATTCAAATGAAGATCACCAAATCACTGACATACAAAATAAAACTAATGAAATTTGAAGCAAATCAATAAAGATGATTTGCTTTCACTTGAAGAAAAATAATTCATCAGAGTTGAGATAAAAAGTTGCAGAGCCAAAAAGATGAAAGGAAAACGCTAAAAGACGTGGTTTAATGGCTACATAAAAGATTGAGTGAGAATGAGAGAGCGATATGGAAGACTTTTAGAGAGAGAATCCCAAGTGATTGTCTGGCTTTGGATACCGACCGGAGAGAGTGGGCGAGGAATATCAAATATGATATCCGTTGAATTTGGCCCGAGGTGAAAAGAGTGAAATTGGTAAGGGGTATTTTAGGGATACGAAACAGAGAGAGAGGACAAAATAAAGTAAACCCCACTGCCGGTGCCGGATTGAGGGATCAATTCGGTCTTAACTCTTAAGTAGGGTGATTGATGCTAACATACGCAGTTAAGTGCACAGTTGTGGGCGCGGTGGAACAAATACAATTGTTGGTGTTTGGTATGTTTAACCAAAAACTCTGAGAGCATACGTTGTATATATTTGAATTTTACTTATTTATCGTGTAGAAGAGCTCATGTTTAAAAGATTGAAATATTTTGAAATTTTATTCGTTCAGAATTAATTTATTTTTAATATTATTTATTTAGAGCATTAATATTTTTACATAAAAAATTAATATTTTTACGTGATCACATGAATAATGGACGAGTCTCTCTCGTATCTCCGTACGAGAGACTCAAAAATATCAATTTACCTATATTTGACCACTCTTCATAAAATTAATATAATTTACATTCACTTCCAAAGTCACAAACAAGATTTCCTCAATTTTACTTTCTTGAGTACTTAATTTTAGTAGAAAGCTATCACATTGGACTGCAATGCAGTTTGTGATAATAACTTTTAGAAAAAATAGTTTGTGTTTTTGGTAAAAAACAAATCATTTAAAGTAGCAAAAAGTGAAAAGTATTTGGTATAAAATAAGTTGTTTATTAGTTAACTATTGCAATTGTAAATTACTAAAAAATAAGATTTTGACAACTAAAGATAAATAACGAGTGAAATTACTAAAATAAATCAGAATTGTCAAACAAATAATCAAAAATTCTAAATTAGAGCTTCTGATTATTTCCATAAAAACTTTCTTAATTACTCTCATCTTTGGTCAACATATGACTTCATGAGATTATTACAGAAACTTTTTAATGGAAAACCATTTTCTGAAAATGTAAGAGAATAGCAAATTTGTAACTCTTCAATAAAGAAAAATTCCACAGATAATATTGAGATCCGGGTTATTATGAAGTTAAAGTTGGTCAATTAATGCTGACATGTACACACGTAAAAAGATCACCTCTTCTCTAATCGTCTGCGTGTCGACAGTATTATTTTGACCGTTTGACCAACGTTAACTCGATGCTCTCGTATGTATTATTGCATCGATCATTGACAACATCAGAAAGACTCCTAAAATCACCAACAAGCTTTGATTTTATTCCACTTATAAGCCCACATGGCCTTTTTTGATCATCCCTATAGATATCCTCGTCATCTTCTTTTACTTCTCCTTGGTAATTGAGCAGACAACCTTTTTCTTCGATAAGAGTACTACTACAGCAATCCCAAATGTGTGAGTACCCTTGAAGATTATTTCTACCATTTAAGTTATAACGACCACTTGGCTTCTCATCATCATCTTCAATAATAGAAGAGAATTCATATTTGCTTAATATATCCAAATCATTCCAAGTTGAAGAAGTAGTACTTGTGGTGGAATATGAGGAGCCAAAAGAAGAGCTTGTCCGAGAGGAGGATGGGGATGGGGATGGGGATGGGGAAGTAGGAGTAGGAGTAGGAGAACTCATCAAATTCCCGAATCCTTGAATTTCATTCGTTATTTTAAGAGCTTTCAAGCGAGCTTGTTTAAGTGTTTCCCCTCCTTTTAACAACTCTAATATTCTCTCCGATTTCTTTTGCATGTGAAGTCCCCAATCAAACCTGCATGCATGCATGCATGTAAAAAATTATTCAAAGAAAATAATTAGTAATTAATAGTAGTAGTCATTAATGAAATGAATACATATATATATATACACACACACACACATACCCTTTTTCATCTTTGTGTTCAAATGTTGAAAGCTCTTTAATAATGTAAATGTCACAGAGAAATTCTTGAGAAAATTCTTCAGGGCCATGAGTGAGCAAAAAATCAAGCAATACTAATGCTTTGTAGGACTGTCTCCATAGCTTCCAATCATTGTTGTATAATCTGCAATTAGTTATTAGTTTACATATCAAGGAGATAAAGATTCATAAGCTAAGCTAAACCAGTAAACTAATTAATTATTGAAATTAATTTTAAGTATAATAATAATTTGGAAAATTAATTAATTAAGAACCTCCACCTCCTATGCAGAACATCAACAATTCTCCAATAATCGTCTACTTCATATGATGCATCAGCTATTCTTGTCATCGTTTTTGCATTCAGGGCTACATGGATCATTATTGGTCACCTCCTCCGCCAACCCTGTCAAATTAAATACCAACCATCATATATCGACCATATATATTCTCAATTAATTAATCGCCATAATCTTAATTAGTAATCAAGATTTTCAAGTAAATGAAATTAATTAAGAAAAAATAATGATGGTATGTATCATGCATGCATATATACTCACAATTCTGCAGGAGTAACATCAGTAAATATCAGTCTTGCATTTTTGAATTTCTCATGTAGAAAAGAAGATGTTTGTTTTTTAATCTGGTCTAAAAATAAATTTGCCATAAAACATGAATTTGGAATATATATATATATATATATATATATATAGTGAGAAATTTATCTAGAATTCTTCATTTCATTAGAATGAGGAGAATTGAACCATATAAATTAATCCTCTAAATAATAGAAATTAGAAAATCACTCTGTTAAGAAACTGCATGTGTGAAATATTCTTAGATGCATGCATATATATAAAGGAGCCGTTTTGTGGGTAGCCAGTATTTTAGTGGAGAGATTAAAGGGGAAGTCACATATGTATCACTCTTTTGACTTTTCATCCCATTATTCACTACCTTTGTTCTCTAAATTTTACTCAATAAAACAAATTAATGGTTTAGGGGCCTAATCAAAGTAAGTTTCCATGAAATGAAATTCATGCATCATTTGTTCCCTGTGCAGGTCGAGTTCATTGTTTGGTGATTCAGCGATAATATGAAAAATTAAATATTTAATGTTTTCTTGAAATCTATAAATTAAAAATAAAAATCTCTTTCTAGCAAAAAGAAGCCTTTTGTTTCGAAGTCAAAGCTATAATTATACATTTTAAATTTAGCAAAAAAAAAAAAAGAACTTCATCAGGAATTAGGAAGATGATCAATGAGCGACAAACTAATATACATAATATATAAAAGTTGAAACAAAATAATAATAAAAGCTTATAGGTTAGAGTCAATTTTTTTATACCACCAAATACTTTCAAAATAATCATAAATTACTTTTTGTATGTGAAATCAAACAATCCTATATATCTCAACCAAATTAAAAAATATCTATAATTCTATAAAACTAATAAAAGTTGAAACAAGGCTTTTAAATATATATAAATTGTTCTATTGTAAGTTACTGAATTAACTGTTTATTTAAGACTTTAAATAAATCTTATAGTAAGCATAGATTGTTTTCTTTGATAAAGTCATCTAAAACCCCATAAAAATTCTCTCCATATTTATAAAACAAAAAATAAAAATAAAATAAACCTCATAAAACAAAAAATAAAAATAAAATAAGAACAATCAAACCGAATGTAAAAGAAGAAGGGGAAAAAAACCTTGGAAGATAGTCTCTAGCTAGATAAGAGACCTCTCCATATTGGAAAATATGAAAGCTATAGCTAGCTTTTTGCAAGGAGAAGGGAGGGAGAGAGGGGGTAGGATAAGCAGAGGACTCTAATATAATATATTTAGTGAAATTTTTTATATTAATTAAACGCTCAAATCTAATATATTTACCAAATATAAATATAACAGTAATTTAAAAAATTATATAACACTATAAAGTATGTATAAAAACGAATTGTTTATCCTTTTATAATTATTTACAAACGCTTATATTTTTATTCTTTTGTAAATTTTATTTTTAAATAAAAGAACAAACGGGATTTTCAACCAGTCTACAGACTATAATAACTAATATTACAAACCATAAAGCTAATCCTGTTACAAAATTCCAGAAGTGTATATTAGTTATTGCAACTCTAGTCGTAAATATATGTAATAATTACCTAAAAAAGAGAGATTTTATCTCTTCCTTTGACGAGTATACATGGCATGGCATGGCAGCAACAATCACATAAGAGGGAAAAAACTAGAATTTGATATTTAGCTGTGCACAAAATAATTTTCCGTGGACAGGAACATAAACACCTTGATAAAAACCACATTGAAAATTAGCTCACTAAAGTAAGCAAGCAAAATGACAATCTTATTTCCTCTTCCCGGTGCCAATGGTTAGAAGCTCAAAGCTCCGAAGAGCATCATCACGGCCACCTCTTGATGCTAAAGCACGAGTAAACGATGATGATTTGGACTCAAAACCAGGTTGAATCCTTTGGGTGGTGGACAAACGACCACTGCTTGAACCCAACCGATTCAACCTGTTCTCGCTGGGTTCACCAGAGGAGCTTGGCCGGCTGCTTGATATGACAGCTCTGTTTGAAGCACTTCCGGTTCGAGAAACCTGTCCTCTTTCTTTGTCAGCTTGCTGCAAAAGCCAAAAACAGCATACTTAGAGAAACAATGCATAGTCATCACATCAACTTCAAAAATCAGATCCATATATAGATATTTATGCACTTTACAGATATAGACATACATACATATATATATATATATAGGGAATTAATATTTTTCAAGGGTCTAGCATGAACAATAATGGGTCCACACTCGTGTGAGGATCTTGTGGAAATATAGTTTTTCACTTGCGGAAATAACACTTCCACAATAGATCTCTGTGTGTGTATAATCAATCATCTTTGCATTTACTCACCGCATCCTTTGATGATGGTACATTGTCTGAAGATCTGTGCCTCGAGTGATCTCCATGCAAACCAGCAGCAGAACCATTTTTCCTAGCAAATGCCTCAACTGCGCCTGGGAAACGATCTCTTGTCTCTCGTCTTACTAGATGAAATAAATGGAAAATATTACATGGTTAATCTTTCTACTTCAATCCATTGCACTATAAAAGGACTCCCCAAAAAATCTAACAGACTATAAAACAATAATGAAGTCAAATCAATACTGTTCAACTATAAAACAAATGCAAGGAAACACCCAACCACAATCATAATCCCTTCATCCCAAAAAGATAGTTCGCTTACAAAAAGTCATGCATTTTAAGAATCGTCGTCACCTTCCAATTTGACCTCTATCTCAATTTAAATTAAAACATGATCAATATTAAAAATAAAAATAAAAAACTTGGTTCAGCCACTTTCCATTAAGGGTAAATTTGCAACATCGATTTCTAGTCTATTTTCAGAAAGTTAATCCACTAATTGCGATGTAAAAATAAGTAGATTGACACTCATTTTGGATGGAGAGTATTATATTTAACTCCAACACATATAAATCAAGTAATTGTGATTCCAGAAAACCATAAAATAACATCTAGATATGATAACTTGATTAAACAACAAATTTGTAACTAAAGGACATACATACCTGGCGTTTTTTCCGCTTTATCTACAGATGGTCCAGGGTTCAAAGCTAATTTCCCAGCCGACTGCTGGAAAAATGGAAATATACACATAAGATTTCATCCATTTATATTAAACAAACAAAAGGAACAAACTCCAACCATCAGAAATACATACCCGTCCTCTAGAACTGGAGCCAATATGCGGATACTTCAATATAGTCCAGTCAAATACATAGTCAAACTGATAACCTGCTCCAGTTGACAAGGTTTACGTACATGTAAGTCACAAATCCAATATATAAGTATAAATGATGTTGTTATCAACTTCAGGGAGAACATAAATATGAACTTTAGGAAGTTTAGGATGGGTGAAATTTTTTCAGGGGAGGGGTGGTGGGAGAGAGGCTACACTACAGGGATAGAGTACATATCACCTTCTCTAATGAATAAGTCCCGGAAAAGCCTCTTCAAATATGAATAATCGGGTTTGTCATCAAATCGCAGCGAACGGCAATAATGGAAATATGATATGAATTCTGATGGATAAGATTTGCAAAGCATCTGCAAAATATACAATAGTAAACATCCACTTAAACGAGGGCAAGGACAAAGCACTGCTTACTACATTTAAACTACGAAATTACGAATGCATGACAAAGTTTAAAAACATAGAACAAGTGAACATCCATCTGAATGAACCTACTTGCAAGTGCAAGAAATAATACCTCTATGGGAGTAAGCATCTTCTTTTCACTAATTTTGTCATACTTTTGTTTTTTTGTGCCAGCTTTCAGTCCCTGCCAGGGAAGGCTAAAAGGCCAAAAAAGAATGATTTAGCTAAAAAGTAAAAATTGCCAAAAGAAAATATGGGTGAAATCAAGGCTCTGAATGATATATAAACCTTCCCCTCAAAAAATACATAAGCACATAACCAAGAGATTCCAGATCATCCCTCCTGCTCTGCTCTGCAATCAATAAAATCAAATTAGAATCTCATAAATTTTAGAATACAAATGTTAACCTGTGATAGCAAGAATAAGAGACGTATTTATTTAGCAGTTTTAGTGAGGAGGAGATCCCACTCACCAACTCCAAGGTGGGTATTAACACTCGCATAACGAGCTGTTCCAGTGAGATTTTTGTTTTCCCTGCAGAAAATATTTCGTTAGTACCCATGATATTTATTCATGATTGAAGGTTCATGGATGAGGTAAAAGGTTCACTATAATTTATAATTTATGAACGCTCTATCTAAAACACAAATGTTTATAAGAAAAACTCTAAAAAATATCAAAAAAAAATATCAACTAGTGTCGCCAAGAGAGCGTCTTGTGGGCGTCCAATAAGGACCGACATGGAATAGCCTCTTGAAAATGTGTATACTAACTTAATCAGATTTAACTAGAAAGCTATCATAGCATACCACATTTTGATTAAACGTATATTGTACTAACTAAATGACCCGAAAAAACCCACCCCAACCATACTTCGTGCCATGAAATGTGATGTTTTCTGTTCCCATTTTTGTTCTGGGTATTGTATCGATCTGCGATCCAGCTAACATTGAGTAAGATAATAAATGGGAAAGTAGATTAAATCATATTCTCCAACATATATATATATATATATATATATATATATATAGCAATATAGCATATAATACCTGTATGGTATATGCTTGTGTGTTTGAAGATCCCTATACTTTTTAGCAAGACCGTAGTCAATGATGTACACCTGTTGTAAAGCAAAGCAGGAATGGTCAAATCCTATTAAGCAGCAAACAATTGGAAAACAAAATTTTAGTACATACTTAATTAGATTTTTAAGAATGAGAAGTGCATATAGCAAGTGTGAATTGTTTACATAACTAATACTTGTCAAGGAAAAAAAAACTTTACAAAACCAATGAAAGATTCCCTACTGCCAATAATCGTGGACATTTCTCAGATTAATGTAAAATCAGTTCTAATTAAATATGTGCAAACACATGTCTCTTCTAAGTTCTAGTATATGTTTACCTTAAAGTACTTAAACCTTATTGTACCAGAAAAAAGTATTGAAACTTAATAGATTTATGCCGCTCCTAAAAGCAATGGATGTTCCGCCATGAATATATGTGTGCATGCATTTACGACAAAGTGAAGGTATATGACTCTTTTAATTGAAGATAATGGGCTTTAAAGTAATTAGATTGGTTTTTCTAAAGTTATTTCTCGTAATATTGCAGACTTGGAAGGTGAAGATATATTTCAGAGTCCGCACAACAAGTAAACAAAGGTCCTCAACTAAAATTAACTTTTCAAGAAATGAAATCAACGTACCATCTGTAAAATATTTTGCATGATCAGAGACGTGCACAGTGCACTTTAGCACATGTACATAAAACATTAACATGTTGTGAGTTTATAAACACTATAATTGCTACGAAATAGGCAGCAAATCAGATAATCAAATTATTTCATCTGCAGTCTTAATAATTATATCAGTCCAGCAAAAATAACATGGAGAATAGTATAGAATTAAAAGGTCCTTAATATCCAACATGAAATGGCTTAAGATGCATTCAAGCACCACAACATCAACATGAATGCAATAGTATATATAAGCATTTCATAGTAGAACATACCTGATTTGCTTTTCGCCCTAAACCCATTAAAAAGTTGTCAGGCTTTATGTCACGGTGAAGAAAACCTCTTGAGTGCATATATTCAACTCTATTAATCTATATGGAACAACAGAAGTAAAATTAAGTAATGCTTCTAGAACCACCAGATAAGCAATCCTCTATAGAACAAATGACTTACTAACTGATCCGCAAGCATTAAAACTGTTTTCAATGTGAACTTTCGGTTACAGTAGTTGAATAAGTCCTCTAGGCTTGGTCCAAGAAGGTCAATAACCATGGCACTGTATTCTCCTTCAACTCCAAACCACTTGAGATGAGGAACACCAGCTTCATAGAATATACACAAACACTTCAATATATTAACTATTGTTCAACAAATTATTCATATATTTATATACAAAGGAAAAAAGTATAGATGAAAATAAGAGGAAACTTACTTCCTCCCTGAAGAAGCAAGTATAACTTTGATTCATAGTGGAGCTGAGGATGTTTAGTCTTAGTTGATTCCTAAAAAAACAAGAAAATAAGGTTGAAAGTGCTATTTTACACATATAAACACGAAAATGAATGCAGCAATTGGTACATGAATATTAAAATTATCATTCCAAGAAAATACGGAAACAATTACAAGGTTTCTTTTAATGAATGCATGTGTGGGGTTTATTGGTTGTTTTCAGTGCAGCAGATAATACATCATGCCAAGCACGGAAAGCATATAAATCTATAATAATATTCTAAGTTGAAATAAACTGGAAAACTTCCTAAGGACTAGCAATTGCTAGTTAGTGAAAAAAGGAGCTTTAATAGTACCACACTAATCCATGGAGCATTATACAACACATAACCTTAATCAAGGGCTCAATTGCGACATTTTTAACCACATTTTAATTTTTAAATAACCAACACTATCACCTTCACTAACCATAATCAAAAGATCATATACCATCGAACAACATATTGACTTAAAACATACGAGGTGTATAACTGTATATTGCAAAATTATTAAACGAATGCCTACCAGCTTAACAGCAACTTCTTCACTAGTTTGTACATTTACTCCTGTAAACAAATAGAACCAGATTGAATGAACTATAATTTAAAAAAGAAAGAACTGCCTGTGATGAAAAGGGAAAAACTAGGAAAGAAACTGAACGTACCCAAATAAAGCTCTCCAAATGATCCACTCCCAATTTTCCTCCCAAGCTTAAACTTCCCACCAACCACATGATCCATATTGTTAAAGCCAAATTAAATAACCTCAAACCGACAAAACCCAATTTCTCACTTTTTGTAGCTATTGAATATCAACCAAATTCACTGTATCAAAAGCTTAAATCTTTACACACAGCTGAGATCCAGTAAAACACACATGCATAATCATCAAAAGTTCTCCAGAATCCTAAATTTATATAGCAAAAGCTGATGTAAAAACCCTAACTTTATCATACATTGACAAAAATGGATTGTACAAGTAATTATGATGATACAGAGCAGGGCAGCCGTATAAATGGAGGATTAAAGCAAGGTAAAAAAAATGGGAATTTGAAGTAAGAGATGGGAATCTAAAGGAAAACGAAACCCACGCGGGAAAACAATTGGGTATTAGATTCAGAAAGATCTGTGGAAGAAGAAATTGAGAGAATTATGAGGAGTTTCGAAGAAAATTTTATTCAAGAATCTTGACAATTGGATACGAGAGAGATGCAGCGGGATAGAAAAGAGAAGAGATGAAGGAAAAGAGGGAGGGGTGATATTTATTTTATTTTATTTTATTGGCTGTGCTTTATCTCATTTGAAGTCATTCTTGTAATTACCACTTACATGTAATTCTTTTACACTGTTTGTGGTTTGGACCATGGATATATATACCTCTCAAAAATTGATTTGGTTTTATTTTTATAATTAAAATTTTTATTTTTATTATCACTTTTAATCGAATTTATAAACTATTTTATTTAGAACTATGAGTTTGAAAATGTTAATAATTATACTTAATTTTTAATTTTAAAATTAGTTAATTCGACAAAAAAAATTAATTTAAGCCAGTTTTTTGAAGGACATCAAAGAAAGAAAAATTAAAATAGAATTAAAAAAATTAATGTAGAATGTTTTTTTTTTTTTTAAAAAATCTGTTTTTATGAGTTTATACAAAAATATAACTAATTGGTATATCAATTAAATATTGGTATTGGTGCGTTAATAAATAGATGGTAATATATGAAATATAAAATATTTACTTACTCCCTTTTTTATCAAATTTATTTATTTTTGAACAAATTTTTGACATAAAATGATAAAAAAAATAATTGTTATTTTCTTTTTTCTCCTTTAAAAAACCTCAATGTCATGATTCGTTAAAAAATTAAATTAAATTTTTCATTCATTTCTTCCTCTCTCTCTTTTAATCTCTTTTAATGTAAATTCTAATTTTATGTATAAATTATTAATCATTTTTTCTCCCTCGGTAATTAACTTTTTAATTTTTATAATTAAATGACTAAATTATTAAAAAATTACTTTTATTCAATTAAACCTGTCACGTTATAAATTGATAATATACACGTAGCATTTTAGTGCTGATATGTCAAAAAAGAATAAATTTTTATTTGATTATCATCATTTTAAGTAAATTAAAGGGTAAAAAAGTAACAACACATCATATATTAATAGATACAATAAAAATAAAAACACATTTTAAAAGTAACAACACATCATATATTAATTAATAGACGCATCATATACTATTTTAGTGAAAATAAAAAAAAGGGAATTGAGGATGGGTGGCTAGGCTCTAGCACTTATTGGTGAGTTTTGTCTCTTCTCACACTCATAGCCAAAGCTTTCCTAACCCTTCAAAGAAGAGAGGCCACATGTCAACACAATGGTCCACTCTAATAGACTATAAATACTTGCTAAATAATTATATACCAAAGATTCCAAATCAATCAAACTACAAATAAAATAATGTTGTTGTGCTTATAATTCAAAAAATACCAAAACATTGTCCTACTTTAATTAGGTGTGTTGCTCCTCAATTCATACCAACTATCCCATATACATTTTTGTATCTTGATTCAATACATTAGATGCCCCCAGAGCCTCCAGGCAGGCATGGCGAATCCAGAATATTCTTCTCGGTAATTCTTAATCATCTTCTCTTTCTGGTGGAAGCCCACATGGCAAAAGCATTTTCTGCAACACAACACAAGGGCCGTATGGTATGGATCAATATCTCATTGATGCACTTCATCAACAACAAACACACAACAGGATGACAAAAGTTTCTCACTTGCAGGCAAAATTATAAGTAAGCCCTTCACATAATTAAACCATCAGGCTTGCCTTGCAAATACTTAAATACCGCCATTGCATTTATTGTGTCTTCTAAGAGGTGAAATTATTTCATAGAGAGGTCTGAAACTCTCTACACTTGGAGCAGGAACTTCCGCAACTTAAAATGCAACTAACTGAAATAAATTACAAAATTAATATTTAAAATTTCATTCGTGTCTTTATCAACCAGCATATGTCATCAAAATCCTCTAACCAGTCCGGCAGAGGTTCTAATTAGAGGCAGTACCGCAGTACTAAACTGCTCACAGAGCGGTGACTTCCAAGTTAGCAAAATGATGCAGTATCCAAATTGCAAGCAACTTGTTCAGTCTTTACATGCACCTAGTACTAGGTATGTCTATTTTGGCAACATTTTATCATACATTAAAATTGTTTGTCAAGATTAGGATATTTCTTGTTTTAAGTTAAAGATTTGGATATATGTTTGGTTAGTAGATCAGTACCCTGAGATGTATTTAGTGAGCTCGTTGAAGATGCTTGGGCATCACTTCTTTACAATGCAATATTACTTTCTATAAAATAATCCTGAAGATGAAAAAAGTGATTGCAAATGGTGTGTAAAACCGTAAGTGAAGGTTCAGTATGTTGATAGGCTGATAGCCATGAGAGAGAGAGAGAGAGAGAGAGAGAGAGAGAGAGAGAGAGCTAAGCTAGGGAAATTATGTTGTGAGTGCTGGGGTGGGGTTGAAGAAGACAGGGTTACAAGCAAAGGCCAAAGGAGGAAGGGAGAGGCACTAGCAAATGCAAGTTATGAATCTCTATATCTACCTACAACGCGCTACCTAACTTCTATCCAAACATCGACTTCTTAAACAATATTATTATTGTGTCAAAGACTTAAAAGTATCCAAAACAGTTTCAATTATTCTGTCTACAGGGTACTTTCTCCCACCATATATGATACTAGTCGATAAACAAGTAAGAGTGTAATATAATAATGCTCCAATGGGATTAATTTCTGCTTAAACTAAAAGAATAGTTTTCTCTACTTTCGCTTCCCTGCCATCCCAAGTAAAACTAATTGTACAAAATGTAGGCAACAACGGTTAAGACATGAAAGACCTTCTCTATACTAAATATGAACTAATACAACTATACAAGTTTACAACAGGATTCAGAGATCAAACGGCCCAATCGTGCAATTTGCAATGTGTGGGCAACAAGCAGAGATAACAATTACATAAAAAGTACTCAATGAACAATTTAATGCACGTACTAAGGTACCATATGAAATCCTCCTTTTAATAAAAATCATTAACAGTTGCATGAGTGACAGAAATAAGCTTAACATAAGTCATACCTGCATAAAGTTGTAGCGTTCTCTTCCAATTGACTCATTTTCAGCAATGGCAAAATATGACAGTATGGGATAATGACCGACATAAGATGCATAGCTGTCTCGTTGAATGTTTACCGCCCACTCACTACAAAACCAACACACAAAAAAAGAGGAAGGAATTTTCATCATAAACACATAAAATTTTGTTTAACGTTTTAACAATTTGTTATTCTTTTGAACAAAGGACCCACTAACAATCTATTCATGTCCGCATGTCCAGTTCCCACATATTTAGCTTGCAAATGCTCAAGCTGAGAGTTAATATTAAACCTGTCACTGGCCTGCACAGATACACGAAACACATATATCAACTTAACATGAATAAAAAGAATAGACCACAATATCAACCGAATATACCATATTCCAACATCTACACTTATATCAAGTATCAAAAATAAGTGCCAAAACAGAATGGTCGTGGTAGATGCATGTCTAGCAAAAATAAATGAAATTCTTTATATAAATACATTTCTTAAAGAAAAAACGTCAAAGAGGCAGAACCTGAGAACATCATATAACAGTCCAAAAACATAGCAATGCCGATACCCAGGGATATTTTTTTTTAAGTTGAAGGTTATATTGATGAAGGAATACTGTTCCTATATTTAATATTATGTTTCCTTCACCATTTTTACGCTTTTCCTCAGTTTCTAATTATACATAATAAAACCACTTTTTTCTATAAGCTATTAAATATCAAGAAATTCTTACCACTGTCTACGACAGACATATAACACTACACTTTCAGGATTCCAAGTAATAAATGACTTGAATCCAATAAAAGATGACACAAAGCAGGAAGTCCTCTAGTCAATTTTTTTTTATTTCATTCTAATCAATAGAAAACTAGTCCAATCTATGTTTGATTACTATTAAAATGTTGGGAAACCAATGGTAACCGAAAATTCTTGAGCTCAGATTTTTCTACTCCGTCAAAATACAACCAAAAGTTTAGTTAACAAAATCACACTAAAGCCACATATTTTTTGGCAAAACTAACATTTTGACCATTGATTTTGGCACCTTTTCTGGATTGACCCGCTAAACCTTTAATTTTTGATTTTACACCACTAAACTAATAAAAATAATTCAATCAAACCATTCCGTCCAAAAAATTGGCTGGACATCAAATTTTATCAATTATCTTCATATGTGGCGTGCGAAAAGGAAAGAAAAAAGGGAAAAGAATATGATTGGGTCTCATGTGGTTTTAAAAAATTATTTACTTATTTTTTATGCTTTTCTTTTTTTCTATTTCTTTCCTCTTCGACATCTTTCTGATCTTGTTGAGTTAAATCTTCTTCGTGTTCTTAAAAAAAAGTCTTCTTCGTCCATCTATTTTCTTTTTTTCACTTTATAAATTCTCAAATTAAAAGTAAAGTATGCAACATAATATATGGTTGAAATCAACACTATGATTTGGAGAGAAATTGAAGGCGACAGTTGGGGGTTTTATGTTGTGATGGTTTCAACTGGTATTAGAAGGTGGTTTGTTACCAGAGTTCTGCGTTCTCCCTCAATATAGATATAGGGTCTCTTCGTCCTTAAGTTGGTTGAAAAATAATTATTCTTTGTTTTATGAGTTCTTTTCCCCTTTCTTTTATGTCGAATTTGGATTTTGAATTTATGTATATGACCATGAAATTAAGATTTGAGTGGTGGATTTGTGTAGATAATCAGTTTGCTTTCAAGTTCGATTTTGAACTGCATCTGGGTTAATCTTCTAAATTCATTATTAGGGTTGATCTTCTCTAGCTCTCTTACTTCTTTCTAGGTTAAATTCAACCAATTCCTAGAATTTCTCTCTCACTTCGTGCAAAATTTCAGAAAACAAAAGTCAGTTTCAAATGTTAGGGTTCTTCCTCTCCTTCATAAGAATTAGGGTTCTTCGATTTAGATTTCTGTATACATGAAATTTTAAAAAATCATTAAAAAGCTTTGTCCTTTTTTATGTTGCCAACTATGTCATTATTTTTTATTATATTTTTTGCCACTTCAATTCCACATGGTTCTCCCTCTTTTTGCCCTTGCCACATGAGAAAATATGAATCAATTTAACGGCTGTCCAACAAATTTGATGGAATGGGTCAAGTGAGAATATTTAACTAGTTCAAAAGCTTAAAATAAGATTTTAAAAGCTCAATAGGTCAATCCAGAAAAGGTGCCAACATCAGTGGTGAAAATGTTAGTTTTTTCCAAAAATTTTCTTTCTTCCCATGGATTCTCGGACTTTTCTAAAGGATATAAAGGTGTAGGGTTTAAGTCAGTTTTTGGCGCAAGTGGTTATGCCTTAATACGCTTCATAGCTTAAATAAAGAATGAAGAGAGAGAGAGTTGAGAGTTTTGGCGTAAAGCCTGAAACTTTCTGGAAGATTATGCAATTTTTTAGGTTTTAGGGTTTCTGAAATTGTTCATAGCTGTTCATACTATACAGATGTCAGATTGTTGAAGTTTCAGATGAAAATCAATGCATTGTAATCAAATTCAAACCTTATGTGTGTTTATGTATGTATGTGATCGCATATATAAATTTGCAAGTATGAGAGATAATTAATTACCTGCATTTTCCGATTTGTCAGAATTCAGAAACACGAAGCCAAGAAAGGAAGCGAGAGGAGAAGAGGGAAGTGAGACTGCCTTTGGAGTCAAAGAGGAAAGTGAGAGGGGGGCAAAGCTTATATAATGCTGTAGAAGTGGGACCCAATATAAAAAATAAAGTTTCTAAATTAACTTCAATTCTTTTTATTGAGGGTCAATTGACTTTTTGGACACACGATTAAGTTCAATTTTTATTACGGTTATCGTTTTTTTTATTACAAATACATTATATTATATTTAAAAAATTTATAAAATAGTTATTATTTATGATTTCGTCCAATAAAATGAAAGTAGACTAACGATTAACATGTATTAATTATGTGATAGGTGATCGTGGATTGGTTTAATTGATGTTTTGTTCATTGTACTTGGGTTAATTTTCATTTTGGTTTTTGAAACTTTTTTTTGTTACATTCTCGTTATCGAAAGTACCTAAAAATATTACAAATTATTAATTTTATAATTTTGTAAGCAAACATGATCAATGTCCAAATGCTCCTTTAAACCAGCAAATCAATCCCTGAAACTACCTTCAGTTTTCCGATCACAAAAAGTCTACAGAGAGCTGATCATTCTGCTACCGCTGCTGGACAACCTAACAGAGCATGAAAAACTGTAAGGAATTAGCTGGTTTAATGAACTTCAGCTAAGCTCCTTAAGGACTCAAATCAGAAATGAAGGGAAGAAATAGAAGTAGCAGAGGAAGGGAGGTAGAAATTAAGAGAGAAATAGAAAGAATCAGAAGATTTCAGAGAAACAATTTTATTGATTTTCATAATGATCTGCCAAATGTATCTGTTGCTATATCACTTACATCAGAGAGAAACAGAAACAGAAATGAGAAGGAAAGCGTGAGGAGGTCATGGGCCAGCTCACTCATTCCAAACATGTGCATATCAGCTAACAGAAAATAAAAGGACTAAATTATTTATGGCTAAAGACTCTTATACCCAACAACACCCAACTAACAATACTGAAGTAGAAATATGAAGGATTCCTTGCGATCCTTACAGTGTATTAGCCACAATGTTCTCTCTTCCCCTTTTGTAGGCTATTTCATAGTCAAGTCCCATTAATTTTGTAATCCATTTCTGTTGGTTAGTGGTGGTTACTCTCTGATCTGGTAAGTATTTTAGGTTGTGGTGATCTGTTTTGATGTACACCTTATTTCCCAATAAGTAGTGCCTCCATTTTCCCACTACATAAATTACTGCCATAAGCTCCTTTTCATAAGTAGATCACCCCAGATGTTGTGGAGCTATGGTTTTGCTAAGGAAAGCTATTGGTTTATTCTTTTGCATTAGCACAGCCCCAATCCCATAATATGAAGCATCAGTCTCTAAGGTAAAAGGGTCATTAAAATTAGGCATTGCAAGCACTGGAGCCTGAGTCATGGCCTTCTTCAAGCTCTGGAATGCTTCAGTAGCCTTCTCAGTCCACACAAAACTATCCTTTTTGAGCAGCTCAGTCAGAGGTTTACTTATCAGCCCATAATTTCTTATGAATTTCGTATAGTAACCTGTTAACCCCAAAAATCCCCTAAGTCCCTTTAGAGTTGTAGGAATAGGCCATCTCAGCATACAATTTATCTTATCTGGATCTGTAGACACTCCTTCTTGATTTATCACTTTCCCCAGGTATTGTATCTGTTTGGTGGCAAAGACACACTTGCTTTGTTTAGCAAAGAGGCAGTGGTCTTGTAACAGCTGGAGGGTAAGTCTTAGGTGCTCTAAATGATCCTCATATGTCTTACTGAAGATAAGGATGTCATCAAAGAACACTAGTACAAACTTTCTAAGGTAGGGCTGAAAGACTTCATTCATCAATGACTGAAATGTGGCTGGACCATTTGTGAGCCCAAAAGGCATCACCAAAAATTCAAAATGCCCAGTGTGTGTCCTGAAAGTTGTTTTAGGAATGTCATCCTTATGTACTCTAATCTAGTGATAATCAGATCTTAGATCAAGCTTAGAAAACCATTGAGAGCCATGGAGCTCATCCAATAACTCATCAATTGCTGGAATGGGGAATTTATCCTTTACTGTCATCTGATTTAATGCCCTATAATCAATGCACATTCTCCAAGTGCCATCACGCTTCTTAACCAATAGGACTGGGAATGCATAGGGGCTAGTACTTGGTTGTATGATCCCATTTTGTAACATTTCCTTCACAATCTTCTCAATCTCACCCTTTTGGACATAGGAATATCTATATGGCCTAAGGCTCACTGGTTGGCTGCCTTCTTTAAGATGTATATGGTGATCCTTGGCCCTAAATGGGGGTAGTTCTCTTGGTTCCTGGAAAATCCCAGAGAAATCCTGTATCAGTTTTTGAAGTTGGGGACATTCCCTTTCAACAACTTCATTAGGCCCCTTCTAAATATTGTCACTGCTACCAGGTACTCCATCCTCAGGTACATTCCCCTCTTTTTCTGGAAACATGCCAAACAAATATCCAAAATATCCATGGGTGGCTGACCTCAATATCCCTTTGAACTCACCAGATTCTACCATTTGAATGGTTGGGGAAACCTGGTCAGATTCTCCTTGTAACACCAAAGTCTTTCCTCCTTTCATGAGAGAAATTTGTAAATTGTGAAAATCGAAGTTAACTGAGTTGTACTCTTTCAACCACTGCACTCCCAAAACTGCATCAATACCCCCTAGAGGTAGCACCCTAAAATCAGTTTGAAATTCATCTCCTTGAATAGACCAAGGCATGTTGGAGCAACTGCTGGCTAACCACCTTGAATCCATCTGCAACTGTTACTGTCATAGGTTTAACCTCCTTAATTGCAGCCTTGATCTTTTAGCAGCTATTGGATCTATGAAGTTGTTAGTACTTCCACTATCCACTAAGATCCTCATAAACTGCCCATTAGCCATTCCTAATAGTCTGATTGTATTGTTTGTGCTGTGTCCAGATAAGGCATGTAGAGTAATCTGCCCATCTATCTCTCCACACTCCTGTGTCATGTCTCCTATCCCTGGATCCCCACTTGATTCAATGTCCTCAATTTCTAGACTGTCAGAAGGTAACATCATAAAGAGCTGTGGTTTCTTACAGACGTGTCCAGGTGTAAATGGTTCATCACATGAAAAACATACTCTTCTCCTTCTCTTGTCATTAATCTGTTCTCTAGTAAGACCTCTTATAGGTAATGCCCTCACATTCTCATCAGTAATCAAGGCAACAGGTTTATTAAGCCTTGTAGATTCGTCATATGTCACAGCAGCAGGTTTGTTGGTCACTACATGTGTAGTCCTCTGAAGCCCTATATTGACAAGACCTTTACCCATCACCCTGCTTCTTTTTATCCATGCCTCTAGCTTGGCCTCTTCTACCCTTGACAATCTAATCATCTCCTTGAGGTTCTGAGGTTTGAGTTCTTGAACTCCCAGCTGAATTTCCAATTTAAGGCCTCCCATGAAACAGTCCATAAAGAATTCTTCATTAAGGATTGGGTTTTTAGCTAATGCCCATCCTTTTAGCTCCTCAAAGTTTTTTTCTGTAGTCATCTACTGTCCCTACCTGATGGAGCTTCTTTAATTCCCCAATAGGATTATCACTGGTTTCAAGGCTAAACCGAGCAATAATTTCATCAGTCAATTTCTCCCAAGTGAGCTCCTGACCACCCTGAACAAATCCTGAATACCACACTACAGCCTCTCCCTCCAGATTCAAAGTGGTTAGATAAACTTTTTGCAAGTCAGACACTCTGTAGTGTGAAAACAGCTTATTACATTTTCTAATCCACGTTCTAGGGTTTTCACCATGAAACTTAGGGAATTCCAACTTAACAGCCTTAAAAATGTTATCAGAATTATCACACTTGTTTTGAGACTCATAAGAGCCCAAAATAGACCCAGTGGCTGTGTTTGAATTACCTGTCTGATTATTTTTTGTGGGTCCTTTATGTGCAGACAAGAGTACCTCAAGTTGCTTCATTACCAACTCCATCTTAGCACCAAATCCTTGCTGCAGAACCATCAACTCCTGTAGCTGCGACTGAAGTTGATGGATGTTATTGATCTGCTCTTGGTACTGATCTTCCAAATTGCTCAACCTTTGATTATTTGTAGCCATGGACTCAGAAACGTGGCTTTGATACCAATTTGTAAGGAATTAGCTGGTTTAATGAACTTCAGCTAAGCTCCTTAAGGACTCAAATCAGAAATGAAGGGAAGAAATAGAAGTAGCAGAGGAAGGGAGGTAGAAATTAAGAGAGAAATAGAAAGAATCAGAAGATTTTCTTCATAATGATCTGCCAAATGTATCTGTTGCTATATCACTTACATCAGAGAGAAACAGAAACAGAAATGAGAAGGAAAGCGTGAGGAGGTCATGGGCCAGCTCACTCATTCCAAACATGTGCATATCAACTAACAGAAAATAAAAGGACTAAATTATTTATGGCTAAAGACTCTTATACCCAACAGCACCCAACTAACAATACTGAAGTAGAAATAGGAAGGATCCCTTGCAATCCTTACAAAAACATATATGAAAATTACACAGGACATGAAGTACAAGAAAAGCCTGATTTTAGAAGAAACCTTCAAATTCCAAATCAATTTCCACAAAGAATTACAAACCTGCAAAGCACATCCCCTATTGAGACTATCACGTTTTCTTTGGACTGCTATTATGTGATAAGCCGATTTAACTAAATTACTCCCATCAGAATTGTAGTGTCAAACCAGCTCGCCTCCACGAGCTTGAAAGGGGAGAGGTATCTTTTTAATAGGTCTACTATCTGAACCTTAAAATAAATCTATCTTTATCAAATAGAACAGCCATCAAAAACTCATCATCAATATTAGTATGGAACGGCCATGGCAATGGTCCGAAAATTCAGCAACCCAACTTGTATGTTTATTTTACATTTTATTTTCTTAGTATTAAATGTCGTTATAATATTTTATAATAACATATTGTGAGAACAAGAATCGAACATGATAAATAACTCACTGAAGAAATGGTAATTCTATTGAGAGAAAATGAATTGCAAACTGAAGGAATAGCAGACGAGATATTATCCACAGTTTACACAGCTTGACAGGACAGGACAGCAAAAGCTTACATATAAATTATGGGAAACTGATAATCAAAACTTAACAGAACAAATTTACAAAGACCAAAACATAACTTGAATTAGGACAAGGCAAATGACCTGCAAAACCTCGTCCTACATACTTTCACTCCCTATTACCCAAATGAACCTATTTGAAGCTGTTTGTTCAGTTGGCAAGAACTTAGTCCTGTTTGGTTGATTAACTATGGCTGGCTATCCGGTGTAGGTATGAACAAATTAGTGATAAGGTTTCAGCTCACACAATTCCATCCTTCTTTGAGACTTCTAGTTTAGGAGGCAGAAGACTGAGAAAGCTTCCTTGAGCAGGAGCAGGAGCAGGAGCAGGTTGGGACGAAGCAGAATCCGACTCTTCATCTGTAAAATGTAACACAAGGGATATTAATATATGTACAGAGCATAACCTTACTTCTAAATGCCCAACATAAATGAGATGTCGAGATATGTCCTGGAATATGTAGGTTAGGCCACAGTTGTTCATGTTGGTGCTACAACAAGGTAAAAATGGTGCAGCATTAATGATGCAATTACTAATAAACACAGCTTTGAAAATATTATTCGTAAGTATAATCATCATTTTATGAAGCAACAGTTAATTATATAACTGTTAAGATACAGTTAAATGATACTGAGGCGGCCAGGCAGGGAGAAGGGGGGGGGGGAACACACAAACACAATCACAAACAGAGAGAGATCTTACTGAAAAGGGACTTCACAGTGGGCCTCTTAGGTTTGGAGCTCTTCTTCTTCAATTCAGCTTAATAAATAAATAAGAAATATAAGTTTAGAACCAACCACCAAATATCTAGGGTCAAAATAACCGCAGAACTTCAACTATGTGCTCAAAAAGCTGTAATGTCTATTAAAGGATGAAACCAATTAAAACCATGCAATATATGTAATATTATGACATAATCATTTGTACTTTGACATGGTAAACAAAAAAGCTTATGTATGCAATATTTGCATGAAAGGAAGTTAAGTACCAATTCCAGGCACTTCGTGATCATTTACAATTTCGAAGTTCTTATATGTGTAACCCATAAAGTTGACATCCTTAGATGAGAGCATCTGCAGCATAAGAAAGGGTAAAAAAGTTATTCACAAAGATAATTTTCGATACAGATCAACTATCATTTACAAAATAATTAAGCAACATGTATACTTTGGGGCCCACATGCTCCACATCACCCAATATAAATTGTCCAAGTGTTTGACCCACATGCGAGGGGGTAAGGGAACAGGCTGAGATACAAACTCCCACATCGGGTAATTTAAGCCTTGAGACTAACTATATTATTATGGGAGGCTACTGCATTCATTGGTAAAAACTTAATTTACCAACCTTCCTCCATGGGCCTGGCTTTGTTGTAGTGGACATTTGATTGTCAGCCTGGAATGAGATAACAGAAGGATGAGAAGAAAAATCACGCAACAGATAATATTTGGAAAGACAACTTCACCTCCTCAAACTTATCAAAATTTTGACATTACAGAGGGATGAGAAGAGAAATCAAGTAACAGATGCAGTAATATTTATGAAAATGGAAAGACGGTTTCACCTCCTCAAACTTCTCAAAATTTTGAGTATCCAACTCATCATTAACTTCCGGAATAAATGCAGCTTTCAATTGATACAATTGGTCCCATTCAATACCATTGAACCATGGGTGAGCCTGACAATAAGAGGCCAAACCATGTGATTCATCACTTTGCAATTTTTTTGATAGAACATCCAAATATTATAAGGAAAACACGACACCATACCTTTATTTCATCTGCGCCTTTCGTTCCTAGCCTTCTTTCAACATTACACAAAAGTTTACTGATAAGATCTTTTGCTTCTGGAGATAACTTTGCCTCTTCTGGAAATTTCAAATGAGTTCTCCAATTCACTATCTGCACCGATAAGAAAAGATGAGGTTTTTCATTCATGGGGGCAAATCAAAATGTGGCCAAGAAAAAAAACTGGCAGGCATAAGGAGGACCACATCAAAATTGACAAATTTAGAGATAAGTTAATTACAACAAATTGAAATTGTGAGAGAGAACATGAACTGGATGATCAAAGGGGGTGCAATGAAAATTTGATGGCAATAGAACATTATGTGCATTTTTCGTTGTTGTTTTTTCCATCTTTCTTTCTTTTGTTGATAAGTAACATTTCAACTGCATGTTTCATGCCTCACCCATGTAGAGAGAGCGATTAAGATGCAAGTTATAGTTCAAACAAATTCAAGGTATCCTTGGACATTTTAGTTGATGCCTTTCGGCTCAAATATTCCTGTACAATCTCCAGATATTGACAAAGGACACTCTACCAGGTGGAACTGCCAATTCTATACGAGCCAAAGGGTGGTGATCCTGGATCAGAAAACTTCCACTTACCAACATATATACATATATATATATATATATAGAACGGATCAAAAGCACTCTCTCTTAAATAGCACTCCTTTATTAAAACTACGTCGTTTTGGAGATTCTTTTAAAATACAAAATAATATTAAAATAGAGTGGTCTCACTTGCTTTCCTTTTATTTACAAAAATGCAACCTACGACCCCATTTGTTTTTTTAAAAGAATCTCCAAAACGACATAGTTTTAATAAAGGAGTGCTATTTAAGAGAGAATGTTATTTAAGAGGAGAGTGTTATAGATCCGTCCTCTATATATATACCACTCTATTTTAATATTATTTTGTATTTTAAAAGAATCTCCAAACGACATAGTTTTAATAAAGGAGTGCTATTTAAAAGATAATGCCATTTAAGAGGAGTGCTTTAGATCCATCCTCTCTCTCTCTCTCTATATATATATAAAGACTAAAGAGAGGATAGTACTCCTATGATGAATCTTAACAGCAACTAAATCCCTACAAGACCTACCAGTTTAACAGTCTGGAATGAACTATTAAAGACAACCTACATCTGTTTTAGATCACTGACAAAAATGTGGTTATCCATGGAATCTAAAAAATGATAAGAATTAGAATTTCTAAAGGTTACATAATACTTTGACTTTGCAAGTTTGTATATCTTTTTTCAAAACAACACACAATTAGTTAAAGTAAGCTCTATGAATTAAATTAAATCCTTACTGGAAAGAATACTAGTAAGAAGAGTACTGCCAAGGAGTAAGGACCATACCCTTTCAACTCAACCATGTTCAGCTTTACAGACTTTATTAACAAGAAGAGCAGACTATGGTAAAGAGAAATTATAATAAATAACACACAGTTCAAGAATGCAATTGAAAATAAAAATAATAAAATCGAGATAGCATACCATAAAAACTGGGTTCAGCACAAATCAATGGCTTAAATGCAGAAAACTGACTATAATACTTGTATTACCTTTCTACAAGTAGACATGGGTTCATCTGAATAAAAAGGTGGATACCCCACAAGCATTTCATACATGATAGCGCCAAGAGACCACCTGTGATAATATAAACATATCCAAAATGTCATCTTTGGATAAATGAAACTTTTCTATTTGAAGAAAACTGGATGATTAAGAATACAAACCAATCGCATTCCATTCCATATCCTTTCTTGAGTAAAACTTCAGGTGCAATATAATCAGGTGTACCAACAGTTGAATAAGCCTAATTTACATCATGAAAAAAATTTAGACAACACGTCCGCCATATAAACTTCAAAAAATGCTTGACCCCAGATGGGTCCTTTAAATTGTTTATAGTCAAATTCAGCAACGATGGTCTGACAAAGTTAGCAACTAATTATGGTAATTCAGAAGACCTTCAGTAAGTCCAAATTACATAAAATGTGACTCGTTGAATAATTGATGCTTAAAGACTTTCTGACCACAAAAAATTGAGAGTGGAGCATATAACTGAACAAGCATAAAGAAACCGACTACTTTCCAATTTTTTATTATATGATAAATTATGAATAGCTATAACACAAAATGCAATGTCCATCATGTCATGGGAGAGAGTTTACAAGCATCCTCCTGTTCCTCTGCCAATGCTGCAGTTGCTCCTGTTGAGTACGTTTTGGAGCTGCAGGGCGCCCATCACTTTGAAGAGCTCCACTAAGGTTTTTTCCTACAGAAAAATCCTTCTCATGAAGATTACTGCAATCCAATGGCTTACATAAACCAAAATCTGACAGTTTCATGTGGCCATATCTATCAAGCAGTAAATTGTCAGGCTTGATATCCCTGTAACATTTAAATGCAGTACAGAATTATTTTTATAATAAAGCAAAAGACGACTTTCTTTATGATAGGTGCCCTTATAAGAACCCTTTCAGTAGTACAACAAAGACATTAACAAAAAGTTTATACCAACCTATGAATATAATTATGTTTATGGATGGACTCAATAGCTAGAACTGTTTCTCCAACATAAAACCTGGCCTCGTCCTCAGTTAACGTGTCCTTCCGCATAAGTAAAGTCATCATATCTCCCCCGGGAAGATATTCCATTATGAGATAAAGATACTCTTCGTCTTGGAAGGAACAATAGAGTTTCACAATGCAATTGCTGTCAACCTCTGCAAGTAGATTCCTTTCCGCTTTGACATGTTCAACCTAAAGAAACTCAAAAGTAGAAGTAAGAAAAATGACCAAAACCTTCAATATAATAGTCTGGCAAGCCAAATGAAGTTCTACCTGGCCTCGTCGAAGCATTTCTGACTTCTTGAGCTTTTTCATGGCATACACATGGCCAGTTGTCTTCTCTCTACATACTCTTACCTGCAACTCAAAAGAAAAAAATGAATGAAAACCCATTATTGTTGCCCACAAAGGCTAATATATGTATTTTCATAGCTAGTGAGAGAAAAAGAAAAAAGAAAAACGAAAATTAAAGGCAACAATAAGTAAGCAATGCACTATTAAACAAATGGCTTTTTTTTTCTTTTTTTTGGACAAAATTATGCAACCAATGTCCAAACCTTACACATCATGGTTAAACATTTTTTCATCTTGACAAAAATATTGTCCTTTATCGTAAATAACAGGTACACAAGTTTGAAATGTAAACTCAATACATCGGTGCTCCAAACCATTTATGACTAAATCATACCTAGAGGTGGCAGATAGCTAATCCCCATACATATTATGGACTAAATATTTTTGCCTATTATTGAAGCAGTCAAAATAATTACGAGAAAGCTATTCTAGTCATATGTTTTTTCATATCAGTTCCATCAAACTCCATGCCCATTGTTGCTGAAAAGGCAACAGTTCCATGATCATGTATTGAGTATCATTTAGTGAACACCAAAAGTCAGCCATAGGAGTTTGATCAATAAAACTGCAGACTCTCTCCCCCACCCCCCTTCTTCCTCAATCTCTGCTACGAGGTTTCAACCAAATAAAGATTTTGAATTTCTCATATCAAGTCTCACTAGTACAACCCAAATCCTAGTGTGAAGAAACTTGAGAAAAAAGGAACAGTAAATCTAACAATCCAAGTCCTGTGAACCATCAGTAAATTAAGCTAGATTTCACTTTCTTACAACAAAACTGTATTTGACCAATAAAATATCAAAATGCTAAAAACAAACGAGTTTTCTTCATTATTACCATTAGTACATATCATCAACCATCATTTCATTAAGAGGTTCTCATAAGGAATATAAGTGGAAACAATGTAACCAAGAGGACAACAGATTAATGATTAGAAGATGAATTTCCACAGATTCAAATAAACATTTTTGAGCAATCAAAATGTTTGAACTCCACCCAAAAATGAACAGCAATATCATGATCACAGACATGATGATAGCTAGATCGTTTCGAGTTTTATTACCTTTTAGAATTCACCTTTAAAAAGGTGGATTTGGTAAGGATGAATGATTACAAGGAACGAGATCAATTGATGGTTTACGAAGGGATCTAGTGACACGGTCTGAGAAGACAAGAATTGCTCTTGCAAATAGATTGAAAAGGGGTAAATTTTGTTCAATATAAAACTGGGGATGAATAAAACTGACACCAACTAGTGAGACTGTGAGAGGTTAGCTTTATATATTAAATATATTATGCACAAACAGAACTTGATTTGATCCCATATAATATGTCAGTTAGCCTGTTAAACTCAAAGAAGCTAGTACAGATTCTGGTGTCATTCGGGCCTTTTGCACCAAAATTGCAGACAGTGCATGAGTTGAAAAAAATATATATACGATTAATTTTTTACAATTCACATCAATTTTAAACAAATTCTCCCTCCAGCATAAGCACTTTGACTATCTTTATCCATAGTCTCATATGAACTTCTATAGCCCTCCGGGCCCATATTATAGATATGGAAAGAGAGTAATTTAGCGAAGGGAATTAACTATTAAATTTATAATTTAGTTAGAGAATTATGAAGAAAGGTATGAGTAAAAAGAAAGAATGAAGTTTTTAAAAAGACGACGTTTACAACTTATCTCCTTTGCTTCCCTAAAACACCATCCAACTTTTTTCATTCAGTTATTTTGGGGGAGACGGGAGAGAGAGAGAGTACCTCCCCAAATGCACCCTTTCCTATCATTGTTAAAGGCTCAAAATCCTCAGCACCCATTTTGTGCCTCTGAAGGCGCATATACTCAGTTTCCTTCTTCTCTAAGTACTTCAGTATATTGGTCTGCTCTTCCTCGGTGGCTTCAGCATCGGCCAGTTTCTTCTCAAGCATATTACGTCTACATGAAAAAGTTAATCAATCACTATTTTGATCTTAACAAGAAACAGAATAGACAATGACTGAGAAAAACATAAGAAAGGTAAAATCAAATCATTCTATACAAATAGAAAGATTGAAATTTTATCACATGCTTATTCTGACTATTATTTTGTCTCCTGTTTTAGGTCTTTTCTTGTTTCTCTTACCTTTTTCTTTTTATTGTCGTATAAACATTCCTTATCAGTTTTCCCCATCATTTAAATTAAAAGCGGGCAGGACATGTGTATAACAAGACAGTTATAGTATTACGAATACCAGGTAGTTGTTACAAGTTATAACTTAATAAGTATGCAATATTCTCAAAAATTGCATGTAGAAGTCCTAATACACTACAAAAAGGTTACAAATCACTATATATATGATGTTCAATTAAAGGAAAATCCTAATTGGTGTCGGAACAGTTATTGCATATTTTCCTCTACTTAATATGTGGTCACTCAGATTGAATGCCACGTGGAAATTTGACAGTTAACCTATCATTGCGCAAGCGGCCATCTAGTGTGCATACTGCATATGTATTAGGCTCCCTTCTTCCAAAAAAAGTAACATTTGCCAAACTTTTTTGTTAGAAAAAAAGTTTCTCATTTATTTTGATGGTAGTATAAAGTGACATTGTCCTCAACTTTATCATCACAATTACATTATCATGTCAATACTACTAAACTAAACACTCCAAAAATGTAGGGTAAACATGGAACAAAAAATATCCTTAAAATTTGTAAATTTTCCGAATGAGACACTTTTTGTGAAACATAGGGAGTATCAAGTATGACCTGTAATTTTTCCAGATGTATTGTAATATTTTCCGTGAGTGAAGGTGAAAATGTTATGCCTACAGTAAGGTACTTTTAAAAGCTACTGATAAGACATCTAATCAAAGTACAGACACTCAAAGTAAAGCATGGCCTTGCTAGGGACATTTGTGAGGAAAAAAGACCCTTAAATAAGCAAAATATTCCAAACAGAAGTTAGATCAATCTCAAACTTTTATCTTATCCAAAAGCTTGTTTTTTCCTGTGATAAGTGAACTTCACCCAGAAGCTCACAACTTACCATTCTCACCAACTCTTAACATAAAAAATTTGATGTTTGCCATCTCATAATTCTTTAAAGATTTTTAAAGTCCTAGACCAATCCTACAATTGATAGGCTAAGGTATAAAATCAATTAAAAATCCTAAATATGCATAAAAATTTTGTTTCTATACACGATAGCAGAAAATAACTTGAACTGTAAAAATCTTCCAAATAATGTAATCAGAGATTGTATAACTTCTTAACTTATGGTCACTCAACAGATCTAGTGGGGCCTCCGAATTCACAGCCTCTAAGGTATTAAAGTATGTCATATTCATAATGCCTTAAATTTAATGTATTCCTTTTGTAACAGCAAAAGGGACCCCCCTCCCCCACAAAAAAAAACTAATAAATAGGAAGGCAACAAAGTTTATGCTTCTTTTATAACCCAAAACTCTTATAACGACAGCTAACACGAGATCCAACTTCAAAGTTTGACAGTCACCAACAAATTTAATAATAAGCTAGCAGGCACCATCTTGTGCCTCAAGGTAAACTAAAAGATACCAGCTTAACAACTTTTAAAATAATTCACCTTCATAGATCCTTTATTGTTTTATCTACAACAATTGGTCCTACCATGTGTGTGCATCTTCGAACCTAGGATGTCTAATACCGACACGTATCGGCTGATAAGTAACGATATCTACAATGACCAATTTCAAACAATAATTCAAACATGAAACATTATGAACCAATATCGGCACTATATCGTCTACATCGGCTAGATATCAGTGACCAGATTAGTATCGACAAGAATTTACAATTTTGCATCATGAAAGTGCTAACAATTCATACAGCTATGTATCATATGACTTATATAATGTTATATTTTTAGAATGTCAATTTTGAATGTATTTAATTAATTATTTTTATTATTATTTTTTAGATTTTTTATTTTTTATTTTTTTGAGCAATATATATATTTTTGTTGTGTAATCACAATTCACACGATAATGATAATGATACCCAATACTGCATCAAAAATTGATTGTCTGTTATTTGATACCACGACTTTGAACCCTGGTGTACATACATCTTACACAATTGTTTTTCTCAAGATAGAAAAAATTAGAATATATAGAAGGAAAGAAAAGAGAGACCATTAGGTTAACGCTAGTCGCTTTTGTTATTATTTTTATAGGGTGAAGCTATCATTTTCTTGGGCATAGGTATCCTTTTGGCTACCACTTGATCTTGTATACTTCTCGTGTACTTCGGTCACCCCTTCTTGGCGTTGTTGATAAATTGTTTAGTTATCAAAAAGAGAGAAAGAGAGATTCAATTTGCTTCTCCAATTTCTCTCTCAACCATCCACTCTCGTCTAACTTCAAATTTCAAATTCCACATCATCTTTCACGTGTTATCCTATATGCTAGCCACACATTTTAAAAAGATATATCTATGCTTTAGGAATGCCCTAATTGTTTATTACATGTTCTTACTGTCGAAGTTGTAGAAGTAGTGAAAAACATGAAACAATATTGAGAAACGTTAATTATTGCTTAAACGAGTTGCCAATAAATATTTTTTAACTCAAGCCTATATACATCATACACAATTGTTTTTCTAAAAATAGAAGAATTGTTTTTCTCAAGATAGAAGAAGATTAGAATATATAGAAAGAAAGAAAAGAAAGACCATTAGGTTAACGCTGGTCGCTTTTGTTATTATTTTTATAGGGTGGGGCTATCATTTTCTTGGGCATATGTATCCTTTTGGCTACCATTTGATTTTGTATACTTCTCGTGTACTTCGGTCACCCTTTCTTGGCGTTGTTGAGTTATCAAAAGAGAGAGAAAGAGTGATTCAATTTTCTTATCCAATTTCTCTCTCAACTATCCACTCTCGTCTAACTTCGAATTTCAAATTCCACATAATCTTTCATGTGTTATCCTATAAGCTAGCCACACATTTTAAAAAGATATATCTATGCCTTAGGAATAACCTAGTTGTTTATTACATGTTCTTACTGTCGAAGCTGTAGAACTAGTGAAAACATGAAACAATATTGAGAAACGTTAATTATTTCTTAAACGAGTTGCCAATAAATGTTTTTTTAACTCGAGCCTACAAATGTATGGAAAGTTGGGGAAAAACAAGATTCTTGCTCCGTGATTAGTGCGCTTTACCTATAAAGATAATTAGATAAACAATTGTAGATGAGAATTTGACCATATAGATCTTACCATTTAATCTCTCTCTCCATCCAAGTGTAAACTTTGAATAAGAATTGGCAATTTGGTATATTATGTCAACAATTATGAAGAGCAATTGTGTTGTGGCACGCTTAGAAATAAAGGTGCCAGACAACTAATTATAAAATTAGTAGTAGGTTGTGACAACGACATCATATATAGTTAGAATTTAGATAACTAAATATCATTGATCTTAGAGGTAATTCAACATAATAACTAGAAGTGGAAAATGATGTTTGTTGTTGATCAATAAAAGGATATTACCCGAAAAAGTGGGTGTTACCATACTTCTCAAGATCATAGTGATTTTTTCATGGTAGAGTCACAACAGTTTATGGTAGTAATAACAATATATTCACAAAGATGGCAATGGTGGTCGTAGTTGTGATACTTGAGCTCCAAAAAAATTAAGAGCATCTTAAGAGTCTTTTTTTAGAAAAAAGAGCAGCTTAAGAGTATTACATTATACTTGATGTCAACCGGATCTTTCTATCACTCTAGAGCAACCATCTCAACACGACACTTTAAACATAAATAAAACCAATAGCAAATGAATCCATCCCCCGTCAACTCACACTACCCGATTCCAAGTCCATAAAAATGAGTTACGTAGAAAGTTGTGAGCCAGTAAAGAAGAAAATGTGTTTGCAGTTTAAATTTTCTCTATACCACCAAGTAAAATAGCAGTGGGCATGCTATCCAGTAGCCATGTATGTAATAGTTATGGCTGGGTGGTGGTTATAATATTCTAGCTTTTTAGGCTACTGACTTTCACTTTTCACATTTCTCAAATTCTAATCAATATCATAATTTACATACCTTAAATGAATTTTTTATTGTCAAAAATCCTTCTCTTGACCATAATATGATTTCAATTTGAGGTGAAAATACCATATCTACACACATTTCATTCTACAACAACCACCATTTGGGATTTACATTTGAATCCCTATTTTAATCTCAAAAACCAACTTCAAATGTTGGGGATTATCTCAATTGTTTACTTATATTGATTTTATACAACAATTGAAGCTGTGATCAAGTTCAAACCATGTTCATGCTCAGAGCAGGTAGACAGGGCACACAAAATCCTGGCATTATTTGCATTAAGTGTATGCTGGTGAGCTCTATCTTCTTAGAGATAAATAAAGTAAATGATGAGCATCCACCAGCTAAATCATCAATAGGTAATGGTAAAAAATGATTTAGTTAGGAAAAATTATCACAGAGAATCTTGCGAGTACTTGGGTACACCTGATTCCGCATTCAATGAAACTGGCAATCACATAGGAGAAAATAAACATTATACAATCCACTAAATATCAATATCATCAACATGTGAGAATATTTCCTCTTGTATCTAGCTCTAGAGTTTGTACTTCCTAGAACTACAATGATTCTAAATGTGTCCAAATAATATAAGCAAGAACAATGCACTGAGAGGAAATAATGTAGATCTGACCGTTAACTCAAATTATGGTCATCAGAATAAAATGTAGCATAGAGGTCATACCGCTCCTTCCGCTCCTGCAGGTTCTTCATCTGTTCCTTATAGTGCTTTTCTATATACTGCTTGGCTGCTGCAACCTTCTGCTTCGTAGCAGTAGAAGGTGCTTCCTCCATTATTGGCGCTTTCGAGCATTCTTTCCCATTAGTTGTGGTTTCCTTCTTCTTTGAAGACTTTGGCTTATCTTTTGATCTGAATTTACTGAACCAACACTTTGCATACTCCATATATCTTTGTCAAACAACACCTTATCTCCCTCAACTAAGATCTGAACTACTGAAACTTCAAATTTTGAAATATTCCGCTTTAGTCACAATAAGTACTCCATTAGCAATTAACAGCAAGAGTTTCAGTGCAACATCAACTCATAAAAACCCAACTGCATGTGTCTGCATAAAACAAACAAAAGGCATTCAACAAGAAAACAGTTTTCATTTCCCATCTTAATATTTTAACGAATTTTCTCAGCAATATTACTATTTTATACCAATTAAAATTAGAAAAAAAATGGAGAAATAATAGTTAAAAGGGAAACATATGCAACACAACAGCCCGTTGTCCACACAATATTTCAGTTTATTTTTCATCTTCCTCAATTCTTGAGTAAATCAAGTTGGCTTGTGAAAAATCTTGCCCTTGCTTCAGATAAACCAAAATAAAAGTGATTGCTTCTCATCAAGGTATATAACAGAAACAATATATTATAATCAAGCAGACAGCACCCAAAAAACATAATGAAATTGCAATTTCACACTGAAAATTCTATCTTTTTCACCAATCTACATGGAAATGTAATCAAAATTTCAACCTAAACACTACCACATCCATCCTCAAAATCAATGCATTGAACTAAAAATTAAATAAATGCAACTCCGGATCAAACTCAAGAATCTATACAAAGCAAATTACCTAGCAAACTCAACGCAATTCAACAGTTCCACCACTACAAACCAGTACCCGACAAGAAGAAAACACAAAAAGAGGCTAACTTTACTCCAAAAAACTACCCCTGAAAACCCAAACTCATAGTTCGGCACCAAATCGGAGCAATGGAGACATAAAAATACCGAATGAGTAGCTGAATTTGGCTCAAAGAAGAATAATCGCAAACCCTATATAGAAAGAGAAAATTGAAGTGCTGATTTTTGCAGTTAACGAAAAAGAAATAAACCCTAAGTAAGCAGTTTAGTACTTGCCTCATAGACCAGAGAGAAAAAGCCACCGCGATTTTTCCGCAATTGAAATTGGAACTCCTTTCCCTTCCTCCAGCTTTTTTTCTCAACTAGTTTTCCTGTTTCTATGTTGATTACCATTATAGAACTCATTTTCTCTCTCCTCCATGTAATAATTATTTATGAATTTTATATTTAACAAAAATGAAATTCATTTTCTCCGGATAAATACTCTAGTTTTTCTCGCGATTAGAATTTATGTTTTATTTTTTCTTTTGCCCTTTTTGGGAGGAAAGTTTGTCAAATGTTCCTTTCTCTTTTTCCTTCTTCTTTTGGGAATCTCTCTGTCAGGAAATAATTAATAGATTTATTTCTACCAAGTTTAAAAGTTACAATTTGATTCTTAAGGTGTATTAAGCTTAAAATTAATATATGAGTTTATTTAATTTTTATTAATATAATTATTACAATAATTATATAATATATAACAAAAACTATTAAATATCTCCAACCGCCTCTTTAATCACTTTAGGACACTTAAATAGGTGAGTCACATCAGAAAAATTATCTCCAACAGTCTCTTCAAACTTAGTCATCCAATCTGCAACTTCATTCTCTCTCTTTAAATCTGCAACCTCATTCTCTCTTCAAATCTACAATTAAAGGCTAAAAATATTTATTATGATTGATGAGTTTGATGTACAACTGATTGAATTGAATAGACCAATGAGACACAAAATATGAAAGTAACAAATAATGCAATTGAAATTATCACATAGGTCAATAAATTTCAATTTAAATAATTTTTTTTTGCTATTACTGTTGGAGATGCTCTAACATGTTAAAAAATTGACATATATTTTATCTTAAAGTGTTGTTATATGTGAAAATAATTAATGTTGATATTCCCTTCGTCACAGGATAAAAATTCTGATGAATTTTTCACGCATATTATGGGGCGAAAGGAGTATTAAATATCGATACATGTACAAACTTAAAAAAAGATGAAAAAAAAGTCGCACATTTTATTTTTATCTAATATTCGCTTATAATTCTTGTTTTATCTAATATTCGCTTATAGAAAAAAGGTACCACAACGAATTTTCTTGTTTAATTATTTAGCAAAAAAAAAAAAATTTATTGCTCAATTGTTTTAAATTTTTTTTCTCTACACTACAAGTGCAAAGGATCACCGATATAAATCTTAGTGTTATGTATTCCGAAATTTTTATGTCGAATTATAAATACATTTATATCAATACATGAGATTAGATAGAATTATAAAATTAACCACTATATCATATATATAATTAAAATATCATCAACTATAATCTATTATATATACTAAATCACAATGACTCATTATTATAACAAAAGACTTCACCAGACATGCGACAGACCGCACAGACAGGTTATTCTAACAAAATAATAAATAATAGAACCAGGTCATGTGTAATACGCACAGACAGAATATTCCAACAGAATAATAAAAAATGGAATAACATAATAATTTCACCATGTATGCGGTACTTCGCATATACAAGTTATTCCAACAGAATAATAAGGAATAAAATAACAGAACAATTTCATCATGTATGTGGTACTTCGCATATACAGGTTATTCCAATAGAATAATAAAGAATGGAATAACAAAAGTTTTCTTCATGAATATGAAAGAAATAATATCCCTTACCTTATAAAAAAATTACTCCGACGGATAGGGCAGGGATATACTTGAATAAAACTTTGCACTACGCTCAAAGTTTCTTAAAACTCTAAAGAAATACACTCAAGATTATAGAAAATAATTCTCTGAATTTCTGGTGTGATTTTAATTCTAACTAAGCATCCTATTTATAAGAAAATAGAAAGGATACTATACAATAAAATATAATATATATATATATATATATATATATATTATTTAAAATCTAATAAAATAATTAACTTTATAAAAGTATTCTGTTTTATATAAAAAGATTTTATTATGCAAATACTATGCAAGTACTATGCATAATAAAATATATTATATTCTAATTATTGTCTAATAAAATAAATAACTTTATAAAAGTATTATGTTTTATATAAAAGATTTTACTATGCATAATAAAATATATTATATTTTAATTATTGTCTAATAAAACAAATAACTTTATAAAAGTATTTTGTTTTATATAAAAAGTTTTTCTATTTTATTACATTAATAATACTAATAAAATAAAAAAATTATATATATATATAAACTTCCGTAACTTCATAAAAAAAATACACCTCAATATATTTAACAATATTTATCATTATTATTAGAATTCACAATGTTAATCGATCAGGTCGTTCCCAGAAAAGAGGAGGCTTTCCAATAAGGATTTTTCCCTATTGGTGCGCAATTAGGTGATCAAACCTCTCCTTGACAGAACTTTTAGACATCGTTAATATTGCAAATAATAATATTAATAACTTTGTTATTTTAATTATTGATTTAATAATATATAAAATATCGACAATAATTGAATCAAATAACGTGAGATACTATACAACAATTACTGTAGCAATAATTGAACAAAACTGAGTGACTTCTCACGTAAGCATCAATAATCAATACTGTGTGCTATTATGCAACCACGCGTATTACTGTACTTTTAACACCGGATGTTTTAATAATTAATGGTAAAACTTCCGTCATTATTTTCATAAAAATATTTTTGTCATTTTCTCAATCCGACAATAATTCTGTTGTGAGGTCCACCAATGATTGTGTCGTCGTACGAATATTTCCTATTAAAACGAATATTCTCCGACCAATCGAATATTATATAACAACTTGCATACTTTTCAAAATTTCTAAATATTACCCACAACTATAACATTATATCAAATTTACTCCATAATATTCAAAATTGATATTTATTAAAAATTCATCTTTATTCATAAAAGTTGGGGTCTTACAAAGGGGTTGTTTGTTTAGAGCTGAATGGAAGCTGAATCTGAATAGGCTGAATCGGTCAGTGCGTTTATTTTGGTCTAAATGGTTGAATCGGTAAGATGGACGAGATGAATGGCTAAGTCAATTTTTTTTAGCTGAATTGCTGAATGAAGTAAAAAAAATATTAACTATTATATCAAGTAATGTTAAATAAATTTATAACAATTTTGAATTTTTTCAGAAGGGTAAACTAATAAAGTTTTGTCATTCAGATGTTTCAGACATGTCAATTATCAAACAACTTATTTATTCAGATTCAGCTCATTCAGATTCAGATTCAGCTCATTCAGATTCAGATTCATTTAATTTTTATCAAACACCTCCTAAGATTTGTATCATTGGTGCTTTCATTGAGAATCCTCCTACTTGCAAGTCGAGACTCGTAAGACCAACTCTTCTCTTTAACATGGTAGCTTAGATAAGCTTAAGATCGGACCGAAGGTTTGTAAACCATTAAGTTAATCTTAATAATCAAATATTTTATTTTCAAAATTTTTTTATTAATTCTAAATTTAAAAAATAAATAAGATATTTAAAATTAATATTACATATCTCAATTATAATTCTTATAAATAAACATAACCTTTAAATGTTATAATTTTGGTGCTTTGAAAGCCATAAGGTGGCCCAAAGAACAAATCCAACTCAACGGGCGTAAGTTAGAAGCGTCCACTAACTTTATGGATAACGCGCATTCACGATAAATTGGACAAAAACTGTGAGAAACTGGCGATATACTAAATACATGTCACTTCAGGCGCTTCAAAATTAAAATGGGTAGTGGAGAAGTAAAAATAGAAAAAACGCGGCGCAACTTGGCATGATGAGTTGGATCACTACGGTAACATGGTACTATAATTGTCAAAAAAAAATTAGGATGTAAATTAGTCCGGTTGAGTCGAATATTGTCTTATTCATATTTAATTTATAAAATTTATTAAAAATAAAATAAAATTTAATTAATTCTCATTTAATTATTAAGTTAAGTATAATCTCAAATTGAGTTCGAATAATTTAAATTTTTTAAACGAATATGATCTGAATATCAATAAAAAATTATAACTTGAAGATGTTCGAATAATTTATCAAACTTTAAAATTTAATCCTACTTGAATCATTCATAATTCGAGTCGAGTTCGATTCGAACTTTTAGGCGAACAAATACAAACTGAATCCGAACTGTTTGATTCATTTTATTGCATTATCAAAAACCATGACTATAAATAAAATAATTACTAAAATAATACTTTTCCAAGTATCACAAACTCAATATATCTATGTAATAAAACAGAACCCATTTTGAATCTTTCATTTGACAAAGCACAAGAACGGTTCAGATTCATTCTAACTTAATTTTTTCAACTTAATCTAAAGGCTCATATTTATTCCCGCCCAAATCAAATTCACTCATACACCATACTCTCTCTCATGTTCACACACAAAATCTTTCTCTCTCTTCTCTTCTTCACACACACACAAAAATAAATAATAATAGTACTAAAAATAAATATAATAATAATAATAATAGTACTAATAATAGTAATAATTATTATTATTATTATAATAGTAATATTAATAGTAATAGAAATAATAATTATAATAATTATAATAATAATAATAATAATAATAATAATAAAGATTCTGATTCATTCTAACTAATTTGAGCAAGAAAGCACAAGTACGGTTCAAATTCATTCTAATTTTAATTCAAAATAATAATAATTATAATATAATAATATTATAATAATAATAATAATAATAATAATAATAATAAAGTAATAATAATTATAATAAAATTAATATTAATAATTATAATTAAAATTATAATAATAATAGTAATAATAATAATAACAACAACAACAACAACAACAATAATAACAATAATAATAATTATTGTGGTGGTGTGATGAATTATGATAATTTTTATTGATAATTGTAAGTTTTGTAGACAAGTTTAATTTTTTCTGGATATCTATTTTTAAAGAAAAATTAATTATTGTAGTAGTGTGGTAAATTATGATAATTATTATGTCTGATTTTAAGTTGCAAAAAGTCTTTAAGTAATAAAGTATTTTTCGAATTTTAATCTAATTTTTCGTTACACACACACACACATATAGGGTCTCCATCCACAGGAATCGGTTATTGGGGAGCAATCTATTTTGGCCAGCCGGTAGAGCTTATACCGACCTTAGAGAATTTTTTTTATATAAGTCGGTATAAGCTGTTACGGCTGGAGAGTTGCCAGTTATTAGATAAAGTTATAATTTTGTCAAAATAATATATGTAGTACACAGGTAATACTAATTATCTAGTATATGCGTACAATGTAATTATATATCTATCTATTTATTTATATTAAAAATATGGGAGGAGAGTTGCCAGTTATTAATTATTATTTTTTACCTTCTCCTTTTATCCTTTAAAAAATTGGAGCAATTACTTCTTAAAATAGAAAAAAAATTATTGTCTCTTCCCACTCTTTTATTAATTCTTATTTTCTCTCATTTATTATCGTACGTGTATGTCAAGATATTGGTATAAAATAATAGGTGTTATATAAATGAATTGGTTTCTTGTTATAAGAAATATTAGTAGAACAAATATTTTTATTTCTATTTAAAATTATAATATCAATATCAACTTTTTAAAAATTAATTTTTCAGATATTTTTAAATTTAAATTTGATATGAATTCATTTAATTTATGTTAATGTAATTATGAGTATCATAAATGGCCTAAAAACTACTACTAATTATAAGAATTGTTGTTTTTAAGTTTTAAAAGAATTATGTTAACTTAAAATCTAAAAAAAATTAAATTAATTTATTAAAAAATTAATATTAATTTCATAATTTAAAATGGAATAAGTATATTTTCTTTTATTTTACTATAAGTGTATATTTTGGGGGGGTGAATAAACAGACAACAGTATCTAGTGGCCTTGATTTTCGGCCAAGTCATTGTGCTCATGTAAGACACGTGGCGCATGCATGACCCTTGCCAGCTGAGATTTATAGTTCCAAATTTGCCCCCTTTTGACATGTACTTTTCTTTTTTGATAGAAGTCTAAACCTAACTAAATCCCGAACTTCGAAAATACAGCAACCACTTTTTCCCCTTTGAACAGGATTCTCTCTCTATTTTCTTATTGGTTCTATTCATAATAATTTCATATTATCTGTTAATGTCAATATTGTACACGCGCTTTAATCACTAAACTTCAATCACCAAAGAATAATGCTAGAGACACAAATTATTTTATAAATATTTTATAAACTGCTGATATGACATACTCCACATCAACAGTTTGTGTAGGACCGAAGACTACATTAAATAATTTGTTGATCAATAAGCTAACGTGGAGTATGTCACATCAGCAGTTTGTAAAATATTTATAAAATAGTTTGTGTCTCTAGCACCACTCATCACCAAATGCGTGTTTAATCGTGCACAGAAACAAAATCTCTAAAAACTTGACGATTTGGCTGTCGGGGATAACTTCGGGCTGTCGAGGATAGTTCCGATGTGAGAATAAGTACATACTAAATAAGTTTAATAATGAAGACTTAATGCTCTAGTGTTGTAAAATAATATAGTGTACCTTATAATTAGGGTGTAACTTTTGTATTTATAGTGATCACACCTTCTCCTCTGTATAGAATTAGGATTATTTATTATATAAGATACCTTAATGAGAACAAACAAAAGGAAAAGGAAGTCGGACCACATCCTGACACTTTACTTACGAGTTATAAATCAAATAGTAACTAGAAATACTTGATTTCTTAAAACACTCAATTACCAAAATAGATTCTTACGTAGGTTAAAATAACTCCACAAAGATTTTGGCCTACCATACAATTCTAGCCCAAATAATTACACCCCAATATTATTATATTTTTTTTATTTATTTGAATGCTAATCAACATCATTTAAGAGAATTCAAATTCAAGAAATTAAGAATGGGAACAAATCTCTTTGACCACTCATGACAACTTCTTAGCAGGACTGAGTAAGAAATTAAATTGCCTCCGAAATTACACTAAAAATCGAACAATATCGCACAATTGGTTCTGACGTATGTGATGGTTTTAGGTGACTTTAAAAACCGAATTTGCAATTTGAATTTGATTACTGGCCAAAATTTGCATGCATAAAATCGAAAACGCACCATACGCCAACAAGATAAAGAAGCCAAGTTGTCCAAAATGATTTATAAATTGTAATAAGAATATGACTGAGCTTACCATCATCATCATTATAATAACAATAATAATTTACAAGAACAAGTCCACCAACAAACTTTATACAGTGTTATCCACCACTATATTTATATAGATAGATACCAGCCCGTATACATATATATTTTTCGCTTTCCTAATATTATTATCCTAAACTTATAAGGTTAAACTTATGTATTATTTATTTTATTTATATAAGAAGAGTGTTATATATGATAACAAATTTTATCGATATTAAATAAATACGAACAGGTACGTGAGATATAACATTAGACTCATTTAATAATAAAATTATTTTATCATTTTATGTTTAACATTAATTAGTCATGCCTTACATTATATAAAATTAGTCACACCATACATTATATAAATCCGAATTTACGATTTGGGTTTGGTTCTATTTAGCTTTTATTTAGACAAAACATTATAAGTAAGGTTGTGTGTGTTATCAAAGTGGTATTTAATATTGTGTGATGCTAAATTGTTAATTTAAATTGCCTAAAATTTTGTTGTTTCAATTGATTTTGTAACCGAAATCGCACCAAATAAAACTGTATCGCACGGTTCAAAACCAAATCGCACCGCACCAATCACAATCGGTTTCATGTACAATTTTAAATTTGTCAAACAACACCTAAACGGTTTCGTGTACGATCTAGGCTTCAAACCGCATCATGCTCACTCCTACTTTTTAGGGTTATTTTCATATTAATACACACCCAACCCCTAAAAAGGTCTCATCTTTTAACTTTTAATTTTATCAAAAAAATTTATAAAAATATCAGTTTCCAAATAGGAAATAAATAAGAATTACAATTTTTTTAAAATAATAAATATTATATGATAATTTTTGCAAATACACAAAAAATATATATGAATTCAATAGTAGAAAAGTTCATCATTTTCTTTTATGGAGTGGCCATCTTTTGAGAGTGCATCCGGGTAAAGATTATATATATATATATATATATATATATATATATATATATATATATATATATATATAATAAAACACAACCAATTTTGAATGTTACATTAAAATGGGACAGGTGGAGTAGTACTTCAAAATCTGAACAAGCTACACTACACTACTCTTGAGGTAGGGGGTCGGGCTTCATTAATTTATGGGAATCCTGTGGGACCATTTCCAATAAACCCAACAAAAGGAAAAGGTCGGCCATGGAAATTTAGCTTTTGACATAATTTTTACATTTTCATAGTAAATTTTTTATATTTTCACACCTAAAATTCATTTTTTAACCAAACAAATATTAAAGAAATGAGTGAAAATATCAAAAATTATTATAAAAATATCAACTCCGTAATAATTTTTAATATTTTACCACGTAGGACCATTTTTTTTTAATATTTGTTTGGTTAAAAAGTAAATATAAAATTGTTTTGTGAAATATCCCTATAAATAGTACTTATATATTACCCAAGTCCACATTAACTAACTAGATTACACTAATTTCCCCTTTTTTATATTTCACCTTTTGATGTACCAACAACATGCGAATGAATTCAATTTACTTTAAGCAAGGCTGCATAATTAATTCATACTACTTCTGTTGCCTAATATAAGTCATTTTAAAAAAATATTTTTGTTTCTTAATATAAGTCGTTTGAGAATTTTAAGTAAGTGTTAATTACTTAGTTTCTAATATTACTCTAAGTATTAAATGTAGTTTTGGTTCTCTCACTATTTTCTGTCCAATAAATAACAATATCTTGTTCTAATACAAGGACAATATAGACAATTGATATTATAGTTAATGCTATACAATCATTTTCTTAATTCTTATACACAACTCTAAAACGACCTATATTAAGGAACGGAAGGAGTATTGTGTTTTCTTAATTTCAAGTTTACTAATTTAAATATCAGTCGAAAAAAAATCTTTGTTTAATAAACATAAAGTGCATAATGAGTCGAGCAAAATATTTTAAAACAGTCTTTTTATATATTGCGATAAATTTTTTACTGATTTATAATCACGAAATTTATCAATTTATGTAACTCACAATCAAAAAATCGACCTAAATATTCGCAATATATTATTTTTCATATTTTAAAAAGGATGTATCATGCTCCTTTTAAGTTTATCCTCTTTTTATTGTTAGAATTTAATAATGTTAAATAATTCAAGGAAATAGTTTTCTCCTCTCCTACAAGCCTTTTCCTACCGATTCCTGAGATGAAATGTGTCTTTTAAATTGAATCAGTTAATTTTTTTATTTTTTTAAAAGGTATATATAAAATTGGTACGACGCTTAACTCAATGGTTTAAGAGAGAACTTAGAATCAACCGTAAACCTGAAAATTTTGAGTCGACAGACCGCAATCGTAAGCTTGTTACTAACATGTTCATCATTATATGTGGAACAAAGGACATTGCATGTGGGGTTATATATACTTGTATATTTAGATTGAAAACATATTAATGTTTGCTATGTCCAGAACATGGCCAGTTGCAAGACACTAGTAATAATAGGGTTGCCTACAAACTAGGCAAAACTTCCTGCCTCAATAGTGCTAATAAATAAACACAAGACAAAGTGACAAACACACCGCAACTATAAGTAGAAAGAAACCCCCACCAAAATATAATAATTTAAAAATTTCCATATGCTTACAATATAAAACTGAGTTGAGTTTGGCTGGATTTGATTTGGGTTGGTCTTCTGCCAAAAGCCTAGAGAGTAAGTGAAATAATGAAGAATCACCTATAGAAGCCAGTAGTCTATAATTTACCAACTAAATCATTAAGTAATGAACAGAAGAGAAACAATAAATGTATAATTTATCAACTATATGAGTAATGAAAACAATAAATGTCTCGTAATGCTACAAAATCAAATTCGAATAACCCATTATAGCTCTTAGGACCTGCTAGCTTGTCACGCCCTAAGAATAAGATTATGATTTTAGAACGAGAAGGTGCAAGAATCAGCGGATCATTTCTCTTACTCCGTGTTCCTGAGACTTTCGCTAGTGAGCCATAACTTCTTTTGGACAATAAATACAATTTCATCTCCATCCTGGTCTGACGACTCTGAAGAGTCGGTTGTCACTGCTTCCCAGTGCAATGCAGTTAAATATTTCTTTACAAAATCAATAACATGTGGTTTGTCCCGGATGATTACGAAACCAGTCGGCCTGAGGATGCGATCCATCTCAATAAGCAGATCCTCACCACTACAACCTTTCTTCTCAATGTCGGAAAACACTGTCCATGCATGGAGCAGGTCATATGTTCGGGGATATGTTGAATAGGCTTCACACCTGCACATCATTTATCAAGTGAGTATAAATTAACATATGGACTTCTAAAATTAGTCCGCTGAAGATGAAATGCATCACTCTCTAGGAGAAGATATCAAAGGCATATATGGAAACCGAACAAAATGCAATGCATAAACAGTAAGTCTACTATCACATAAAACCGCTCACATACACTCACATGCATATTTGGATGGCCCACATGCAGAGCAAGTCACGTGGGCCATCAAAATATGCATGTGAGCGGTATGTGAGCAATTTTATGTGATAGTAGACTTATTTATGCAAAAAGATGTATATATGGAAACCTAATAAAAATGCATGGTCAAAAGGATGAACATTATACAATATCCATTAGTCAATTTTAAAGCCAATAGTCACCCAAAATAGGCAAATTAGAATCACATATCATTAATCGCCGATACATCTTTCAATAGGTTATGAAAGAATTGCTAATTCTAATGAGCTATTGAGTTTTCCAGAAGAACCAACATGTAACATATGGAGTTCGCTGAGCAAAATAGTACCAGAGAGATTCATAACGAACGTGATGTTAGGAAAACTGAATGGACAAGTGCTATATATATATATATATTATAATAATTGTCTTAAGATTGTTAGAAAAATTGAATGGACAAAGGCCATATATATATATAAAACTTATCTCTTGTGAACCATAATTGAAATTCATAAATTTAATATGTCAAGGCTAGTACTATATCCTTAAGACAATTATGCCCTCCTTATTGGTGCTTAGAGTTAACAATACTTGTCTCACATGACACAATGACAACGTGTGTTATAACAGCACTACAAATAACACACAATGAATCAAAGAAATACTCTGAACTTTTCTCTCAAAATGAACTATGAATAACTTATGAAATAATGAAGACTAGGAGACTAGAATGCTTGATGCTTCGATGAATTTGAATGCTCCAAATGGCTGCCCCCCTAGGTTATTTATAGAAGGGTTTAGTGACCCATCAGAACACAACCTCTTCAAAAGGTTTGGATGTTTATGAAAATGTATGACATGACATCCATTCGGCAAAAACAATGTAGTTTTGGGCCCATCAGCCTTGTGTGGAAAGGTGCGGCAGAATGGGCGCGTCCCATTCGGGCAGAAACAAAACTCCGTTCACTTGATAATAAATAAAATTGAAACTAAGCAAAATAAAATTTAAATAAATTTTGCCCCAAAAGATATATACAATGAACCACAACCCAACCGATCGGTCTACGCGCGCATGTGGTTCAAACCAAGGCTCTCTCTACAAAAGTGGGGTGCCCTTTGGGGCCCAAACCCAAGTACAAACTAATTGTATATATACTCATTCAAAGTTTAGTTCTCAATTGATGTTGGACTTTTATTCCCCACAAGCATTATTATCATATTCAAGTGGTGACCTTTGGGAGTAAATTTCTCATTCATTATCCTATGAATTTGAGCTTCCAAATACTTAATTTTAATCTACTCATGGAGTAGAACACATTGATATGTGGATTCATTTCAAATGATTAATTAAACCCACTTCAAATTAGGCTCAAATTCTAATACTTGATCCACTTTTTGAAAAACATACCAATTATGAACTGAGCCAATCAGGCCTCTATCATAGATCAGCTTGAGTGTGTTGGGCCCCTCTTCAGGGACAACATTCATCACCCAGATATCCTTATTCTTCAGTGCAGCTCCAAATGATCCCAGGTTTGCCTTCATATCCATCAAGTTCCTCAGAGTGTCTGATGAAATCTTTGGACTCAGTAGATTCCAGTAATTTTCAACCCTCTGCTGCCAAAGTTCCTGTGCATAAACCAGAAATGCTAAGCCTACATATGAGATTTTTGACGTTTCCTCATTGATCATGCATATGCAGAGGCAAAAGCAAATAAAAAACTAAAACACAGAATGCAGTATTCATTCAGATTACCGTGTCCTTTTCAAACATATCACTTGAATAGCCAAAATCAGCAAGACGCGGAGGTGGAGCAGTTGAGCGTGCCGGCCAAGGTGCCAGTCCACTTCCTCCAGTTCTATGATCATCTGATAAACAGAACCAAAAGATTAGGTGTATGGTTTCAAGTTTTATCCTCATGTTCTCACAAACTTCAACATCATAAAAGGACCTCAAAGATGATAATCAATAGCAGATTGATCTGTAAGAATTTAATGCAATCTCTGCTTTTCAAGTGCCAGGTACCACATTGCAAGGATTTGTAAACATGAAATCATGCCACATCAGCCAAAGATAATGTCAACATTTTTTTGCACTTAAGTGGTGGCAGAAACAAACAGCTGTTTAAACCAAAATATGTATTTATGCTAGAAGCTAAATGTGATAAATCTATTCCCTGACCTTCTGAGTAATGAGAGCATGTCACAGCTGGCAGTCAACCTCAATACTACTTGACATATGTACATAATAGAAGATCTGAGAGGTTTTCTTTACATAGTTTTACTATCTTAAACACCTATGCACATTATTCAGTGATATATTATCTGCGGACCAGTGACTCCTAAAGAATTTTAACAGCAAACATGATTAGACTGCTACCATCTAGTCTATAAACTGAAGATGAATCCACTACTCATGTAAAAGAGTACATCACATTTTTTAACAAAATCAATCATGATGCAAATCATGAAATAAGAAAGTAACGCATGTTGCTTTAAGAGAATGAACTTTATTCTTTCCCTACTTCAAGTAACTTGAGCCAAGCTAAAAAACAGCCCTTAGAAAGAAAAACAAAATTTGATATTCACAAAAGAATAATCTTCAGGTAGGGGAAATAATACCATGACATGTGCAATGAAAGATAATAGAAACTTACGGTCAGAGTAGGGGGTGATACATGCTTCCATTTGTACACCCCAAACTGCATCTGGATCATCATCAGATTTGCAGAGAGGAGGTTGAGTACCAGGTTCTCTTTCCATGTAACAATCATTGTTTAGAGGCTTGACCCATATGACAGTTTGGTTCTTTTTCGAAGCTATTTTCCAACACATGCGCTCCACAAGAGCACTCATCTCTTTCCATATTCTAAGATCCTCTTCATCTTGTGCATATGCTTCAGGAGACGAATAGGCAAAATAACCTCCAGGTCTGAGCAGCCTATCCAACTCGAGTAGGAGGATCCCATCCCTTTGCAGCCAATCTATCCTACAACGAGAACAGTGAGCAAGTTCAAAGGATCTGCTAGGGTAGGGAAGCCTTTTCGTCCCTAAAACACCAAGATATGCAGGAATTCCTCTCTCAAGGGCAAACTGGATTTGGTTTTGATGCACATCGTTAGGAGCTACGGACATGGCTATTATATCAGATGAAAGAAGATATGCCCCAAAACTTGCAACGCCACAACCAACATCAAGAACTGTTCGTAATTTTCCCTCGTTGTTTAAATTGTTGTTTGGAAAGTCGAGCATCTGCCAGTCAAAACCACAAATATTATTCAAAAGCAGGATAAAAAGAGAAAGACAAACCAAGAACTTAACAGACCTAAAATCCTAAAGATAATTTGGCATAGGAATTCAACTGATAAAACTGTATTTCCTAGGGAAACTGTTTTAAGATTTAGGGCCAACGATCTTACATTAGCAAGCGATTTGATGTACTTATCAGCTCCATAGTGGAAATGAGTGCCTCCCCCAGGGAATACTATTTTCTGACCTTTGACAACCATCCAATTCTGGTCAGACTTCTCATGAGCAAGGTGGGTGTGAGGTATGTTTGCTTTCCACACCTCATCTCTACTTTTTGGCCACTTGATTGGGATCTGTATAGTAGACAATCCGGGAAACAGTAAAAGTTTATTAAGTACTAAGTAATAATTTTTTCAAAACCATTTCTCTAATTGCTTAGTCAAATTCTTACCTTATACCCTGGCGGGGGTGGAATCAAGCAATTGAACCGCCGTTCAGGCATGGGGCAATGTCTTTCATAGTGCTCCATCAAAGAAAGATCCAACTTCAGTCTCGTTTGGTATATAAGATTCCTGTCTAGGCAGGGAATCAACTCTGAATGTCGATCGTCACAAACCTTCAAAATGAAAACAAAATCAACAAATATTGTTGCTAAAATAATCAAACACAAGAAACAATGAACGAGCATAAAGCCAATTCTTTCCCCTCGGAAAGAAATAGCAGGCTGGTTTCTGCAAACCAGCACAGTTACATAGAGAACTTACGGGGTAGCTCTTTGGTACGATACCATCTTCCCCATCATCCAGCCCTAACTTGAATGAAGATTCATCTTGTTTGCTGCCATCAGTATCTTCATCTCCACCCAAATAAGATGACCCAAGTTTCTTTAAGGACCGGCTTCCATACTCTAAGGCTGACTCACCTTCGCTCCGAGAGCCAAAATATAAATATAGGAAAAGAAGAAAGATTGCCACAATGCCTACAGAAGTGAGAAAGCGCTTCTTCTGGGATCCATCTGATCTTCCTCTCATGTTAATGCAATATTGACACTCTTCAAATATTGCTTCCCAGTTCAATTTCAGTTTCTGTAGTTCACAAAAAGGATCTCATAGCTGGTAAACAAGTGAGGACATCACATTCAATTCTTTAAAAGAAAATTAGCAAACTAACAAAATACGCATTTCGTATCTGCCCAAAGCTCTATATAGAACTAAACGGAAACTTTTCAGAGTATGTGATTCAGATGCAAACAACAAATCTTCACAGCAACCTGTAAAAAAAACAGGGAAACCAATCAGCATTATTTTTGCAGGTTGAACAACCACACTAACTAGAAGTCAAGCAAGCTGTTGCATGATAAACCTAACAAAAAAGAAGGCTATGACCTTTCTAACAATACTTCACCCTTTGAAATCAACTATAATACAAGTTCAACTCTATTAATCATATAACTTTACAGCTATAAATTACAAAAATTCCTGTTTTGAAAGTATACTGGAAATCTCATATCTCACATTAATACACTAAGCAAGGGTAGCAAAACAGAGCATAATGACACAGTATTATTTAATATATCAACTGACACTTTAAAACAACAACAAAAATCAATATAATTAGCTGAGACTGAAGGGAGGAAATATATTGGCCAAAACAGGTGCTTGAACTTGGTAGCCTTTTTGCCCAACACTCACTAGCCAATGAAGTAAAAATTGAACAGGAAATAGATATCAATGATTTTCAAATTCAGTAAGGCTCAGATTTATTTAAGTGGCTGCTTTTGATTCATTTGGTTGATTCATGAGTATTGAAAGAAACTATTGTTTCTTTCCAAATAAAACAAAACATAGACAAAAAACTATTATTAATGCAAAGAAACCAAGCTTATTTGTCAAAGATATTGGATATTTCGGTTTCAATAACTGTAATTGAAATAAGATTTGAAAAAGAAGACGAAGAAGAAGAAGAATTTTCATTACCATTCCAATGTTGCGATCCCATTTTAGGAAATGCATCTAAGTTTTAATCTTTCTATAACAATGATTGATATCAGTGAAGTGAACTTATACCAACAGATCTAAACTAAGGACTAAACTACATAACAGGTAAAAAAAACATCAAATTCAGCTAAAAACACACCAATTGGTGATTAAATGAATATCAACCGGAGATTATAAAACGCAACCAGATCCACCAACACTAAAAGAGCAGAAAAACTCACTGAGATTGGAGAGACGGGCTGTGAATAGATCTGGAATTGGAGTATGTATATATGAGAAAGATTCTGTTGAACAAAAAAGAAATGGACGAAGGGAGAGAATTACAGATATGCTGATAGCTAAGAGAGCAGTTTGGTTTGGGTTGGGTTGGGGGAATAAATGGAGAAGAGAGATAGAGGGGTTAGATCTCGGAGTTTAATTCATTAGTAATTTTTTAGTTTCCATTTTAGGATATGAAAAATACTAGTACTCCTATTTAACTATTTATTTTATATTATATTACGCGGTCGTTTATTTTTACATTAATGTTTTATATAACCTTGCGCTCTTGTAATCAAATATAAATACGAGGAAAAAATATATTGGACTTATTAAGGATTTTATTTAAATATTTTGTAACAAATAATCTAATTAACAAAACAAAAATTGATTTTGAATTTCGTGTTTGAGATAAATTTTCTCGTTCATTATATCTTTTTTTTTTCGGATCCTCCTTCGTTCTTTCTCCTTCCGAACTCGTTCTCTGTCTCCTCCATTATCTAGCTCCGTCAATCGCTCCTCCCCTTCGTACGTAATGTCGGAGGCACGGATAGTACGGCTAGTATAATATTATCGCATGAGTTGTGTATAATTATTATGTTTAACATATTCAGTTTACTTGCACAAATATAGCCTTTTGGTCCTTCCTCTTGATAAATGAACGAAAATTGTGGGAAGAAGATACAATCCTAGCACATATTATCAATCTTTTGGATTTAAATATAGCTGAATTCCTCAACACTAGAATTTTCAGTGTGCTGGATAGATTTTTAAATGTATTAATGCCAATGACAGCAATACCAAGGCTGTCACATTTCTTATACAGATCTAGATTTGGTAATATAGTTAGTTAACTGTTGGGTTAAATCATATTAACTGAAATTAAATGGGCTGATTAACCATTTTTATTTATTCAGGTTGGTTAAAGTTTGGACCCATATTTTTTAAAACAAATATAGTTCTGAACCGATTAACTATTTTTCAACCCATATTTCATTCTAATCCAAATCGAAAAGTTTTTTTCTAATATTTTCTTCGCTGTCGACCCTCCCTTATAATGCAGCATACGAGGGCCTAACATCCCTTGGGCCTTGATCTGTCTGCAAGTTATGCTCTCCCACCTTGAAACGCTAACGTTAAATCATCAGTTTAATAACAATTTGATTTTTTTTGAACATGGTAAGTATAACAATAAATGAAAATAATTAAGTATAACTTAATTGTTTTTATTTATAATTATGGTAAAATATTCATTTTATTATATTTGACATTATATCATAATTTCATTTTATAAATTAAACGAGAATTAGACTGTAATATACTTTTGAAAAATAATAATTTTGATCTTCCTTTCTATTAGCAGGTTAATAATAATTTAAAAAATTATTTAAATATAGAAAGATATTAATAATTTCAATTTAAAATTTTATTAGTATATTTTTTAGCATTTTATTATTTATATTAATAATTTTTATATCATATTATTACTTAATTAATTTAATTGTGACGGTCACAATTTTATTTTTCAAAAGTTCTGCTTAAAAGTCAAAACAACTTAAAATGGTTAATATGATTTTGAACCATAACCATATAGTTTCAACCCACACAACCCATATTAAAAATAGTTAATATGATTTTAGTTCTTAAATGGAACCATAACCATATTTTAAAAACCAAAACCAACCCATAACCATATTTTGCCAGGCCTATACAGATCATCCAAAAAAGCGAAAGACTTCATACTCAACACCAACTAGATTATGAAACATCCCGAGTTCGAGCCCCAGTACTTTGGAAAAAACTCCTAGGCTAGCAATTTACCTTTGTCCACCCATTGCGACATTGATTAGTCATTTTGAAAAAAATCGATCTCAAACTCTCAAGTCGCCGACGGCCATCGGCTCATCGCCTCCCTCATCGCCTTCGGCAGCCCTTCATCGGTCATCTCATCAGTCAATCTCAAAGAGACGAAACCATAGTAGGGGTATTATCACGGCCGACCCTGAGTTTTTAAGGGCTTAAAGCGACAAAAAAAAATAGCCTTTTACAAATTGTTATTAAAATAGGCATTAAAAAAACTAACAACTTTTCCTGAACGTGTACGTGTAATATGAGGGGCCTTTATGATTCAAAAATTACAAGTCTGCCATTGGGATTTAGGCCTATTTCATTGGGTAAATTGTTTGTGGGCCTTTAAATTTAAATTGACGTGGTCTGAGCTCTTTTGTTTGGGTATATATATATACATAACACAAAGACCTTTTGGAGGTCCTAAAAATTTGTCAATTTTAGTGGGCCTAAAGTCCGGGCACCTTGGGCTTTAGCACAAGGCCGGTTGATGTGATAAAAATATGTACTGCAAGTGCACAGTGTCGAATTGAAGAACTGGCAAGTACAGGTCGAACCCACAGAGACTAGATTAATTCTTTAATATATCCTTAATTAATATTTTAGGCAAATTAGAAATAAAAATGGCGGAGAAGATTTTTTTAACTAAATTATGCAAACTATTAATTAATAATGCAAACTATTAATGAGAAAAGATACCTAGGAATTAGAATCCACCAAATATTAACATAATAAATAATTTTTTATTTCCTAAATCAATTCCCAAATTATTTTCTCTTCCCTTTAAAAATAATGATTCATATAATTAATATGGACAAGCATAAGTTATGAAAAATTCACAGATTAACTATAACTTATCAAAACCTCGCAATCAATATAAAAATCATATGCAATTTATGCGGAGGAAAATATGAAGGTGAAAATAATTAGGCATTAATTTAGGAACGGAAATAAAATATAGTTATGAAATATTTAGTTTCATCATAATCCTAGGTATTAGGAATTTAGCTAGCCATGAAATTAAAAACAAAAATAAATAATATTAGTTCTACTATTTGCATGAAATAAGAACAATAATTAAAAAGAGAATTTCTATTATATAAATAAAAGAAAGTTACAAATACTCCCTTGACATTAGTACCACACTGATTGAAATAAGAGAAAGGACATACTCTAAATATCTTACTCCTTCCTACACTAGTGAAAAACTAATAAGAAAAAAATAACAAGTGGTGCCTTTTTCTCTCAAACAAGAGGCCTATTTATAGGGAAAATAACTTTGAACCCTAATTTAGATTCATTGAACTTGGACACTTTGATCATTCCTTTTCCATGTAGAATTCAACTTCCTAGTAGCAATCAACTTCAAAAAGATCTTCTAAATAGACTTTTCTTTCTCTTGTTGGATTTGAATTGCACTAAGATTGTTCCACCTCTTTCCTTCTCCTTGTAGGATTCTTCTTGGACAATCCTTGTATGAATAAGAGCATTAAATATAGCTTGATCACCAAGATTTTGACTTTATTGCAACAACTATTAAATCCTACAAAATAAAATAAAACATATTAATTTAATAAACTAATATAATTAAAAGGACAAAATTAGGGATAATAAAATATATGAATTATATGTCTATCAAATACCCCAATACCTAGCTTTTGCTCGTCCTCGAGTAAAATAAAAAAACAAAAAAAACAAAAATTACAATACCCCATTTTCGTAGGAAACACGATTGCACTTAGCAAGTGCAACAAGCCTTTAAACCCCAAGGTTACCCCAAGTGGACGAGTTGTGTCTCGTGAGGGTTTGCAGTGAATATACCCACAAAATTTAAAAATATTTTTTTGGGTTCAACAAATTATGAAATTGAAAGAAAACTTCTAAATAATTATGGGCATTATACATAAGCAAGATTAAATTCAAAATCACACTTTCACCTTATCAAAAATACTCGATCTTCATTTTAGACACCATCCTTCATTAAATCAATTTCATGTAATGCATGCATGTGTATGTGATGTAACTCTTAGTAGGGATTTTTATCATGAAAATCAAGCAAACTTTTTTTTTTTATTTTTTTCCTTCTTTTTCTCCATTTTTTTTTATTCTTGACTTGTGCAATGTCTCATTTTCTTAGGATTTTTAGAGTTACCCATATAGAGCGAGCGTTGGACCAATGACTCCCAAACCAGATGGTTTTAGGGCACTAGGTGTAGAGACACCCCTAAGGATTTACTAACTCGAGTAACAAAGGCCACAAAATTAGACTAGTCAAGCTGCTTTTATCCATCATACTTTTCAGCGTGAATATCGATGCTTCCCAAGGCTTGGATACCCAGTTATTTCGTTTAATGGACATTGAAGCAGTTATTTATTTTTTTTCAACTTTTTTCAACTTCAAATTTTTTTTCTTTCTTCTTATTTTTTCTTCTTTTTTTTTTTTTGAAATTACTCTAATCATGGTTTATACCCCACAACTAAGAATTAGTGCAAACGTTAAGTGTAAAAATGCTTGTGAAATCAATTTTAAATCCAGATGGTGTTTTGAACTAAGATTTTGTATCTTATCAACAATTCAAGAGTTCTAAATCTTTCAATCTCACTCATGCGCTTTGCTTCATAAACACTTATTAGAATTAATTCAATTCATAAAAAGTCAAACAATTTTTATTTATTTTTTAAATTTTTTTTTGTTTTTTTTCTTAAAAAAAAAAAAAAATCTAACTAATACAAACAAACTCCCCCCATACCTAAATCATGCATTGTCCTCAATGTATGCAAATGAAGAAAAGAGAACAAAGATATGAAAGAATTATACCTTGTGTGCGGGGCATTTGTTCTGCAAGAAGATGTGGTGAGAAAGAAAACAAATGTACATATCTACAAATTTTATGCATCCTAAAAACTATGCGACTGTAAATGATCAATGATACAAACAAGTAACCTAAAGTGGATTTCGTATGATTTTCAGGAGGTCTGGGTAATTGGAAATAGTTAGAATTTGCAACAGAAGAGCAATTGTGAGCATACCCGACTGATTCTTTTAAAATTGAGTCATGGAATGATAACGAAAAATGATAGTTCCTTTTGAAAAATTCTAACTTCATAAAATCTATCCAAACTTGCCATCCAAATTTGTTACTAAGGGGCACTAAAACATTTTCATCCTTTTGAATAATTGTTATACCAAGATGTTTAGATACCACTGGATTATCACATGCATTATTTGAAATGAGAGATATGATCTCATTATCTAAACATGGAAGATTATCATTGTCCACAACCTTTGGTTCATTTGTTAAATCATATTTAGTGTTCCTAGAAGACGCTTCGGATGGACCCATGGTAGACATAAAATGATCATAAGAGGATTTAAGGTCAATTTGATTCTCTTGAAAATGCTCAAAATGCGTCAAACTTGATTCAATTATAGGTTCCAATCTAGAGTATGATTTTTGGGCTGTTGAGTCCAACATCTCATTGACCTCATTCAAGTATTCAATTTCATCCCAATTTTGACCAAAATGATTTAGACAAAAGTTAACAATTTCTTCTTCCCCCGTAAGTTCATTTCCCGACATTTTCTGAATCATGTTCACTTCAACGGACTGATCAAACAAATCACTAGGTTGCTCTCCCACATTAAACACATTTAAGTCAATTGTCATGTTCCCAAATGTTAATTTCATTAGTCCATTTCTACAGTTGATTAACGCATTAGAAGTTGCTAGAAATGGTCTACCTAAAATTAGAGGAATTTGACCCTTGGGATTGACAACAGGCTGGGTTTCAAGGACAACAAAGTCAACAGGGAAGACAAAATCACCAACCTTAATAAGTACATCTTCAACTATTCCTTTTGGCACTTTAATGGAACGGTCAGCTAATTGAAGTGTGACACTTGTCTTTTTTAACTCTCCTAAGCCTAAGGTTTCGTACACAGAAAATGGTAACAGGTTCACACTAGCTCCTAAATCAAGCAAAGCTTTTTCAATTAATGTGTCACCTATGATGCATGAAATAGTAGGACAACCGGGGTCCTTATATTTACATGGGCATTAACATGACAAGATAGAACTCAGATGGGCTGTTAGAAAAGCTTTCTTAGGAACATGAGTGGTTCTTTTATATGTGCACAAATCTTTTAGACATTTAGCATATGAGGGAATTTGTTGAATGACATCTAGAAGAGGAATGTTAATTTTCACTTGTTTGAATACTTCTAGAATTTTGTCCAATTGGGCTGACTGCTTGTTTGAAATAAGTCTTTGAGGGAATGGGGCTTTTGGTTTGAAGACTTTTTTAGTTGACTCATAAGGTGTGGTTGAATCAGGTTTTGAAACATGATTAGTGGATGGGCCTACTGACTCAGAGTTTGTGGGATTTCCAGGCTGGGTTGACTTTGAAGATGGATCGTTAGATTCAACATTTAATTTTTCCTCTTCTTCATTATCAATTCCAGCATGATTGTTAAAATAATTTCCAGACCCTAAAGAAATTACAGAATTCACATGATTGACTTGGTTGTTTTCAAGTGAATTAACATGATAAGGTTTTTGAGTAGGGACTGAAAATTTTGGATTGGTCTCGGGTTGACTAGGAAGTTTACCCTTCTCTCTTTCACTAACTGCAGTGGCCAATTGACTCATTTGGATCTCTAAGCGAGAAATGGCTTGGGTAGTGCTTTGCATGAAATTATTGAAATTATTATGAGATTTCATTAAAGTTTCTATGCTCTTCTCTAAAACGTTAAGTCTCTTCTCACTTTCATTAGAAAAACCTGGTGGACCATATTGGGTTGTTGAACTTGAATTTTGGTATGAACCAGGGTTTGGATTTTGGTAAGGTTGAAAAGATTGATTTAGAGACTGATTGACCTGATTTGAAGAATTATTTGGGTAGGGTCCTTGGTTCCATGCAAAATTAGGATGATTCCTCCAACCAGGATTATAAGTGGGTGCAAATGGGTCATTCCTAGGTCGTTGAAACATTGCATTGACTTGTTCATATTCTTCAAATTGGGTTATGACTCTAGGACATTCCTCAATCGCATGGCTTGGTGAATTACACTTTAGACACAAAGGTGTAGGTGTTGAGACTTGGTTCACGTGTGATCCCCTAGTTTCTAAATCTTCAAGTCTTTTAAGTACACCAGCTAACTTAACTTCTGTAGCAATTGAATTGTCAATTGTATGAACACCCCTAGATGAACTAGGTTTATCGGTCTCTCGGGTGGTTTCCCATTGCATGGTTTTTTCTGCTAAGTCTTCTAAAAACTCCCAAGCTTTTTCCTCATCATTATTCAAAAAATCCCCTTGACACATTGACTCTAACATTGTTTTAGTGGGATAGTCTAAACCTTCGTAAGCTATTTGACACAATCTCCATTTCTCAATTCCGTGGTGTGGGCACTGGGATAACAAATTTTTAAAGCTATCAAAATATTTCCAAAAGGACTCTTTTTCAAGTTGGCAAAATTGATGAATTGCAGTCCGAATTTTAGCAGTTTTATGATTTGAAAAATATTTTTTTAGAAATGTAACAACAAATCCCTCCCAGGTTGATATAGAATTATTTGGTAGGCTATATAACCATTTTTTTGCATTATCTTTTAAAGCAAATGTTATAAATCTTAGCCTAATTGAGTCATCGGACAGTTGTTGAATTTTCATTAAGGCACAAACTTCCTCAAATTCCTGAATAAATAAATATGCATCTTCTATCCCCGTAAACTTAGGTAACATATTTATAAAATGTGGCTTAAGTTCAAAATTATTACCAGTTACCGGTGGTAGACTAATACATGAAGGTTGGGCAGAGCGGGAAGGATAACATCGATCCCTTAAAGAAACAGTTTGGGCACCCTCCATTTTTGTTAAAGTGAGATCTTTTAAAGTGAAATCCGAAAAATTAAGTTTTCTCACTAATCGTGATGTTTCGTCCCTAATCCACACTTTTTGCATACACTACTCAACAAATAAGCAGATAAGCACAAAAAAAGAAAATAAAAAAAAATTAAAATTAAATTTTTTTTTTAAAAAAAAATTTACTTCTAAGGTTAACCTAAATAAAATCTAGACAGCTCCTAACTGTTCCAAGTTACACCGCAAGGTCCACCAAATTCGAAATTAATCACACCACTAGCCAGGTAAGTGTAAGAAAGGTGGGAGTCTCTCCGTAGAAACGGTGACTAATTGAATAACCACACAATCTTTAGGCGTATACCTTTTGAACCACTTGCCTAGACACCAGTAGTTTGATTAATTTAAAATTCAGACTCCTCTTGGAGTTTCTTGTCCTAATTGAGCTCGAGAGTCCTAGGGGTCAACGTCTACTTGATTTTATTAGGTCATGGTCATGCACAATGTAAATTGGGTTGTTTGTGGGTCAAGGAAGGGTGATGAAATCCCCACCTTATCTTGTTACAGGTTGTGCCCTTAATGTTAGATTAAAGATGAAAATGCACAAATACAAAAAAAACTATAAACAAATAAAATGTCCTAAAACTATGTGAATTACGAAAGAAGGAGAAATTTTGACGTACCTCAATCCTCCAGCAATCACCACAGTTTATATTTGGCAAAAAATAAAAAATAAAAAATAAAAAATAAAAAATAAAACCTAACAGGATGTGCTCTACGTGAGTGAATGCATGAATGCGACAAATAAAAAAAAACTAAACTACTATTTTTTTTATTTTTTTTTATTTCAAAAAAAAAATATGGAGATACGAAGTACCGAAGAAAGCACAGCAACAAAATCTTTATCTTTTCGCTTCTTCGACCAGCTTCAATAATCCTGAAAAAAAAATGAGTTAAAACTAATTTGAATAAATAAAAATTAAAGAATAAATAAAAATTAATTCTAGTCCCCGGCAACGGCGCCAAAAACTTGATGTGATAAAAATATGTACTGCAAGTGCACAGTGTCGAATTGAAGAATTGGCAAGTACAGGTCGAACCCACAGAGACTAGATTAATTCTTTAATATATCCTTAATTAATATTTTAGGCAAATTAGAAATAAAAATGGTGGAGAAGATTTTTTTAACTAAATTATGCAAACTATTAATTAATAATGCAAACTATTAATGAGAAAAGATACCTAGGAATTAGAATCCACCAAATATTAACATAATAAATAATTTCTTATTTCCTAAATCAATTCCCAAATTATTTTCTCTTCCCTTTAAAAATAATGATTCATATAATTAATATGGGCAAGCATAAGTTATGAAAAATTCACAGATTAACTATAACTTATCAAAACCTCGCAATCAATATAAAAATCATATGCAATTTATGCGGAGGAAAATATGAAGGTGAAAATAATTAGGCATTAATTTAGGAACGGAAAGAAAATATAGTTATGAAATATTTAGTTTCATCATAATCCTAGGTATTAGGAATTTAGCTAGCCATGGAATTAAAAACAAAAATAAATAATATTAGTTCTACTATTTGCATGAAATAAGAACAATAATTAAAAAGAGAATTTCTATTATATAAATAAAAGAAAGTTACAAATACTCCCTTGACATTAGTACCACACTGATTGAAATAAGAGAAAGGACATACTCTAAATATCTTACTCCTTCCTACACTAGTGAAAAACTAATAAGAAAAAAATAACAAGTGGTGCCTTTTTCTCTCAAACAAGAGGCCTATTTATAGGGAAAATAACTTTGAACCCTAATTTAGATTCATTGAACTTGGACACTTTGATCATTCCTTTTCCATGTAGAATTCAACTTCCTAGTAGCAATCAACTTCAAAAAGATCTTCTAAATAGACTTTTCTTTCTCTTGTTGGATTTGAATTGCACTAAGATTGTTCCACCTCTTTCCTTCTCCTTGTAGGATTCTTCTTGGACAATCCTTATATGAATAAGAGCATTAAATATAGCTTGATCACCAAGATTTTGACTTTATTGCAACAACTATTAAATCCTACAAAATAAAATAAAACATATTAATTTAATAAACTAATATAATTAAAAGGACAAAATTAGGGATAATAAAATATATGAATTACATGTCTATCACCGGTGATGGGAATTATAGATTTGCTAGCTCAAAACTGACCCCATCTTCTGTCCCCGAGTCTCCGGCCCGGCAATTCATTCTTCTTTTAAGATCTTCAAAATTTTTTTATGGGGTTTTTTCTACCCACTAATGCTTTGGTTGAGTCTAATTTTCCCGATAATTTGATAGATTTTTTTAGTAGAATTTTTAGACCAGTTTGTAATTTTTTTTTCTTCAGAATTCTGAGCTATAGAATTTTTATTAAAAGAATTGGAGTTTAGCTTAAACATATTGGAGTGGAGTCGCAAAGAACCTACTGGTTCATTGATTCATTTAGAGTAAGGCTTTGAATTACATGACCTAGCAAATACAACATCCTCATTCCCCTTGATTTTTGATGGGCAATGGACTCGTTCAATGAGTGATGGACAAAAGTGGACTGGTAGCTCAAAAGGGTCTATTCCCCAAATTAGGATCCATTCAAACTAATGAATGAAAATGGACTTACAAAATTTATTGTTAGGCCCATGATTACTCTGGTCCAGACCATCTCACATTCTCACTATTCTATTTCCTTATATTCCTTCCTAAGGAGCTCAATTTTGTGCTGTTTTCTGCAAGTGTATAACCTTAATTTTTGGGAATTGATATTTCCACAACGCTCTTCTTGCATGAATAGTAAACGAGATCCGTATTTATGTGAGGATAGCCTTGTGAAAATATTAATTCCTTAATTTTTTTTACAATCAAAACATACGATAATGTCAATGAGGACTTGAGGAGTGTTTGATAAAAACTAAAATCTGAATGAAAAATTATTTAATAATTGACATGTCTGAAACATTTGAAATAGTATATTTTATTAAATAATAATAGTAAATTTTGTTATTAGCGCAAAATAATAAAAATGAGTAAATAATAGTACATTTTGTTATTAACGCAAAATAAAAAAATAATAATAATAAAAAAAAGAGAGGAGTGGAAATAACTTTCTTGTAACTTAGAGTTGGGAGTAGGAATAAGATGACTGACACAAGACTAGACAGGCCTCTGGTATGGTCACACTCCAAATCGACAAAGACTATACGTTCAAGATTAAACCACGTGGCAAACAAATAAGTTAGAGGGACACCGGAACAGGTGGCCAGTGGCAGTGGGTGCGATCTTTCTTCTAATTGGGGCCGGGGCCACAGACACTCACGTGGGAATGGGTAGAATAGGGTAGGAGTTGTACAAGAACTTTGCGTCAAATCAGTGTGGGCCATAAGCCACTGGAGAGAAGACCAAAGGGATTGATTGCAGGTGAATTCTCGTACTAGTCCGTCTGTTTATTTACAGATAAAAAAAAAAGTAAGAAAAATAAGAAAATCAAAAGTAAAATAAAGTAAATGAAAACGACAGTTTTGCTTTTTTTTTCTTGATAATTTTATATTAATAATTTTTTAAAATACCCTCCCTGGTATATATATATATATAGTAGTCCTCCGGTCCAAATTTGGATCAATATACATCTAATTTTGTTGTAAATTTATAAAATAACAGACAACAACAATTATTATTAATTTATAAATAAATTTAAAAGAATTAAAAATAATTGTCTTTACAAGTTTTGAAATTTTATATATTTAAAAGTTAAAAATTTATAAATGAAATTAAAAGGTGTATATCTAGTTTTGGAAAGTTAGGGTTATATATATTTATTGTATGGTACAGAGTACAGAATCCTAGTGCATGTAATAGGTACACGTATGTATGTACAATTATTGGGTTGGGTGGCGTGAGGTGGAGTGGGGGGGGGGGGTGCGTGGGTGGATGGGGAGCCAAAAAAGGGTAAGTGACAATACACGAGGGTGTCTTTTATGAAGTAAACTTGAAGCGGAAAGCACAGAGGAGTCGCTCGTGTCATCAGTGGATGTGTTAAAATTAAGTATGTGATGGATCAATCACTTGCAGTTTCCTCTTGTTTTTTTCCCATTCCCATTTATTTAACACTGCTTGTTAGGGTTTGGTCCCATCAATGTATAATACTACCAATACAAATCTATTAAAAACTAAACATATTTAAGTTGATTTGAACTCAATTTTAAATTATTCAAATTTAACAAACAAGTCGAGTGAAGTTAAATGAGTTGATTTTGGACAATTTAAATTTAATAAACAAGCTTAATTGAGTTAAATTAAATAAGTTGAGTTAAGTTCAGTTGAGTTTGCGCCGAACTAATCTTAATTAGTTATAATTAATTATATATAAATTTACCTGCATTGTGTGTACCGTTAATTAAATTCAATTTCGATTCATTTATTGATGGACTAAAATTCATTTTGCACGCCAAATTTTGCAGTGAAAATTGATTTGCACCTTATACAATTTTTTAGATTAAATGCACCCTAAACTTTAGTCTACACAATTAAATGCACACACTGCTAGATTTTTCGAGCAAATCTTTAGGGGAAGTTTCAAGCGCATGGGATATATGGGTATATATTTAGGTCAAATGACATCCTTTCTACCATTAAAATAGATATATATTAAAAAATTTTAAGCCCTAAAATTCGATTTTTACCAAATTACAGGCTGATAAGAGGGTGAAAAGAGAGGCACTACTCTAATGGATTGATTCTGCTATTGTAAGAAGTCGGCGATGATGAAATGCAGGGAGAATATTTTTTGATTTTGTCGATGTTCGGGAGTATTTTACCGACCTTCACGTGGGCCGAAGGCCTGACATTAGAAGGGTTTTGGAAGACCATTGGGCTGAAGCCCAGGGAGAGGTTGGAGGTGTTCGGGTCGGCGTCCGAGTCCTTTTGGGTCGGAGCCTTACCTTAGTGGATGTTTTTCGGGTTCGGCGTCCGAGCCCTTCGGGCCGGGTGCCTTATTCCGTTGTGTGGTGTTCGAGGTCGGATCTTCGAGTCCTTTGGGCCGAGGCTCAGACATGTTGATGGGATTGTTTGGGCTTGCATAGTGGGCTCTCCTGCGTGCAGAGTTTGGGATCCTAATCATAATTGAATAATGTAACTTCAAAGGTAGTGATTGGATTGGATCCCACTTGCGCCTTGTAAGGAGATTGTGTTGGACCCAAGTTATGGTAACTACCATGACTAGGAGTCCTAATCCGACTCGGAGAAGGATTCTAAGGAGATGAGAGTACTATAAATGCAAGGCCAAGTTAACAATTAACAGGTAATACCTACTTTTGAGCACTAAACACTTAGCCTCCATTGTTAAACCTTGTGAACGGCCTGTACTTATTCTCACACCGGAGCTATTCTCCGGCGGCACAAGCCATCAAGCTTCTGTGTGATCTGTTATTGTGCAGGTCTTAGTGCGTGAATTCTGTGATTGGACGCGCTGGCGAAACTTGGCGTTAACAGTAGATATATTGGAAGGTATTTTTCTTTTAAAATTTCTCTTGCTAATGAGGAATTTGGTTTGCAATTAACACAATTCCATTGTAAATCGTTTTGAATAGCAGGTAGAAGTAGGTGTTAGGAGTGGTTGCATGCAACTTCATCGAATGGATAGATTCCCGATTATATGACCGTACATACAAGGGTGATTCCATGCAGGGGCGGAGGGGGGGGGGTCCCGGGGGTCCACGGCCCCCCCTGTTGCGAGAATTTTTTTTATGTACTAGGGAGGGTCCAGCTTGAAATTCGGGAAGTCCGGGGTGTCCGAGGTGCGCTGAGAAGAAGAAGGAAGGGGAAGAAAAAAAAGTAATTTTTTTTATAACTTAGGATTGGGTTGTTTGACTTGTTTCAGAACTAGCCCACACAAAGAAAAATATTTCTCATGTAGTCATGTTCGTATGTATTTTTTCTAAAAGTCATGATGGCCCATTAAGCCACTAAAGTCAACATATTACATATATATGTGATATTACCAAATAACAAAACTGCTAACACAAGTCCACACTGAAATAGAAACAGAAACAGAGCCACGGAGCATGGAGGAATTGTTCGCTGCTGCGGTGCTGCTTGCTGGAGAGTGGAGACTGAAGCGCCGCTGCTGCCTGGCGTCTGCTGCTGTCCTGCCGCGGTGCCACCAGACGCCAATCGACTCCATCATTCCAACTTCTAAGGTTAGGTTCCAATATTTTTTTGTTTGATTTTTGTTCCTTAATTTCTGACTAAAAAATAGGGTTTTTCTTTGATTTATAAACCAAAATTGATATATTTTCATTAATTCTAAGTGGGTTTTGTTACCAAATTTGGTTGCATTCATTCTAACTTCTAAGTGGGTTTCACTTATTTGAATTTAGGGTTTCAATTGCTAATTTTGTGTTTCAATTTGTAATTGATTTTTTTTGTTTCAATTGAATTTGAGGAACTAATTGAAATGTTGAATTGCTTATGATTTATAATTATGATTTTGTTGAATGTTGAATTACTTGTGATTTAGGAATATGGAAAAATATTTTCAACGAACTAAGAGGCCGTTCACAACAACTACGTCACAAAACTCACAACCACAACCACAACCACAACCACAATCACAATCACAATCACAATCACAATCGCAACCACAACCGATTGAGCCGTTATGTGAGGATGTTAATGATATTATTGGTGATCCGGGATTGCGCAAATGCATCAACGAGTACGAGCCTCGGATTAGAGATGAAGTTAGAAGAAAATATGTGCAAATGGGCCCTTGTCAACCAATTTCTAATGTTTATCCGAAAATAAAAATAGGGGATAGAATGAGGGTTTTCCAATTTGATTGGTTCAAGAAATGGGAATGGTTGGAATATAACATTTCTAAAGATGCCGCATTTTGTTTTTGGTGTTATCTTTTTGGGGATAAAAAAGTTGGAGATGAGGTATTTACAAAAAAAGGAATTTGAAATTGGAAGAAAGCTTCAGAGAAATTTGGGGACCATATCTGAAGTGAAGGAAGTGCACACAACAATGCCCGAATTTCATATTTTGCTTTCAAAGATCAAAGGCAAAGTGTGACACGGAAGATATCTTCTGTAACACAAGTATTAAATGCCATCTATCGCACTCGGTTGACAGCAAGTGTGGATGTTGTTCGATTGCTTCTAACATGCGGGTTGGCTTTTCGTAGGCATGATGAGTCGACACACTCGCTAAATAGAGATAATTTTCTTGAAATACTTACTTGGCATAGCTTGCGTTGTGATGAAGTTGGCAAAGTTGTTAAAGAGAATGCACCTGCAAACCATCAACTTACTTCTCCTGATATTCAAAAATAAATTGTTAGTGGTTGTGCATCAGAAACAACGAAAGCTATTATTGATGATATTGGTGATAAATGCTTTACTTTATTGATTGATGAGGCTCGAGATAGTTCAGTAAAAGAGCAAATGGCCGTTGTTTTAAGATATGTAAACAACAAGGGATAATTTTTAGAACGGTTTATTGGAGTTGTTCATGTTAAAGACACCACCGCACTTTCTTTGAAAAATGCCATTCATAATTTTTTTGCTAAATATGAATTATCAATCTCACAAATTAGAGGTCAATGATATGACGGGGCTTCTAACATGCGGGGTGAGCTAAATAGTTTGAAAACTCTGATTTTGAATGAAAATCCATGTGCAAGATATGTTCATTGTTTTTCTCACCAAATTCAGTTAGTTGTTGTGGCAAATGCTCAAGTAAACCAATTCGTGTGTAGCTTTTTTGAATATGTGGCTTTGATAACGAATACGATTGGGGCTTCTTGCAAAAGAATGGATGAACTAAGACAAAGACAACATGAAAATATGGTGGAGCATTTAGAAAAGGGTGATATTTCCACAAGAAGAGGTTTGAATCAAGAAACTAGTTTAGCTCGGCCGGGTGCTACACGTTGGGGTTCACACTACAAAACAATTGTTCGTCTTCTATTTATGTGGTCATCAATGGTTGAAGTTCTTCAGAATATATATGAAGATGGACAGGAATCCAAAAGTAAATGCATTGTTGTGGGCTTGATCGATAAGATGGAAACATATGAGTTTGTATTCATTGCTCACTTGATGAAGGTAGTGTTGGGGTTGACAAATATTTTGTCACATTTTTTGCAACAAAAAGATCAGAATATTGTAGAGGCCATGAATTTGGTTGTTACTACCAAGAGACAATTGCAACATCTCAGGGAGAATGGATGGGATGATCTATTAGGAGATGTGAACAGTTTTTGTTCTGAACATAATATTAGCATCCCTAATATGGAAGATAGTGTTTCAGGTCGCCTTCGTTGTAAACACACATACTTTCACCACTTCCGAGTTGAGATATTTTGTCAGGTATTCAATTGTTTTTCTCTATTTATACTTCTAATTATGTTTTTGAATATATAAGTAATTTTATTTTATATTTTTTAGGTTGTTGATCTTATTAGTCAAGAGATGGATAATCGTTTCACTGAGACGAACACGGAATTGCTCTTGTGCATAGCATGTCTTGATCCTAAGAATTCGTTCCCCAATTTTAGTTTTTCAAAGTTAGTTCGACTTGCAGAACTATATCCACAAGGCTTTTCAATGGATGATTGAATGGAGCTTAAAGAACAACTAAAGATGTAATGAAATGAGAGGAAATGCAAGATTTTCTAAACTAGAAAATGTCGGAGAACTTGCAACTAATATGGTTGAGGTGGGATATCACACTACTTTTCATTTAGTATATCTTCTTATCAAGTTGGCTTTAGTTTTGCCTGTTGCGACTGCTAGTGTGGAACGAGTATTTTCTGCGATGAATATTGTTAAGATAAATTTGCGCAACAAGATGGGAGATGACTTTCTCATCGACTGTTTGGTGTGCTATGTCGAGAGAGATATTTTTAGGCGCATTGATAATGAAGTGATTATCCAACATTTTCAGAATATGAGAACTCGCAGGTTGGATTTACCGCCTTTATGGTCCGAACTCCGAAGAGAGACTCCGTCGTTCTAGTACCGTTACCGGTTCAACAGTCAATAATGTGTTTCAATTTGTAATTGATTTTTTTTGTTTCAATTGAATTTGAGTAACTAATTGAAATATTGAATTACTTGTGATTTAGGATTATGATTTTGTTGAATGTTGAATTATTTGTGATTTAGGAATATGAAAAAAAAAATCAACGAACTAAGAGACCGTCAAAAAAAAAATTATATGCATAATCCGGACCCCCTGTTGAAATCCTCTGGCTCCGCCACTGATTCCATGATTAATTGGAGTATATGAAATATGTATATAGAGGCAAAAGTGAATCAAGGCATCAAGCCAAGAAAGACAATGGCATGATTGATTTGCTTAAAGATATTGTTGGCCATTAATTTTTATGCTCTATATATTTTGCAATTTTTATCTCAAATGATTAGGCTGTTCTTGTAGTGAAGATATTAATTTAAAGTGGTGGGTTTCATGAAGATTAAGGATATTAGTGTGCAATTAATTTTCTTGGTTGAAGTTTAAAGTACATTTAATCCAAAATAAAATTGAATAGGGTGCAAATCGATTTTCACGGCAAAATTTGGGATTCAAAATGAATTTTAACCTTTATTTAAGTGATGAAGACACTTTATTTAAATTCGATGGGACTGAATAATTAAGCAAACTCGAGCCAACCATGTTTGAGTTTACGATCCGAAATAGTGTTAGGCAATAGTCTGGTGTGAGTTTCACGTGGATGATTGCTTGTTTTGAAATTACTCCCTCCGTCCCAAATTAACTGCTCAATTTTGACTTTTTAAAGTCAAATTGACTATTTTTAGAATTAATAATTAAGCATATATAAATATATTTCTAAAATTATAAAAATTAAGATTAGTAATAAATTGTATATATTTTCTTTTGGTTATAATCTCTTCACCTATATTTTAGCAAAAATAATAAAAAGATTAGTTTTAAAAATGGTCAATTTGACTTTAAAAAGTCAAAACTGAGCAATTAATTTGGGACGAAGGGAGTATAATTTAAGAACATACATACACTCAATCGACAAGTAGTGGAATATATAATTCATATTTCTTGTCCTATATATTAATTCCTTCGTATGAAACTTTATTATATATAATATGATCAACAATCTTCATTCCACACTTCTTATTTATTTTTATTTAATTTCAAACCATGCCACAAATTATTGGACACTTGACTGACGTAGTTGGTGAGAACACTCAAAGCATGGTTGTATTAAGAGGGTGTTTGAAATTGTTTATGATCGGTCAAACTTACTTGTAACGTAAAACTTCATAATTTTTCCTAGCTAGCAACTAATTACAAATTAATTATTATTAATCGATAATATTTGGACTATGTTTGTATGTAAGAATTATACTTGAATTTGACTATTAATCTAAGTTTTTGTTTGTTTTAAAAATAGACTTGAGACTATTTGACAAAATGACTTGAAAGAGAAAATATTATGTTCAACTGTGTATTATAATCCCTACCATTTATGACTAAAAATTTGTGAATAAAATTAACCTTTAACTTTGTTTAAAAAGACCGATATATCTTTCCTTATCTATCTATAATTAAACTAAGGAGAATATAATATTTTGTTATTAGTAGTAAGTGTATGATAGTTTAAACGATAAGTTTTTATTTAATTCTTTAAAAAAATTAAGAACAAAACAAACGTAACATGAAATTATTTTAAATTATTTTATAAAAAATTTCATATAAAATAAACATGTAAATATAATTATTTAATTTTAAAATTAATAATTTTGAGATTATAATTCAATGGGAATCATTGAGTTTATATTTAAACTAATCATCAGTAGGTACGTAGTATATAATATATATAACATGGTTTCTTTGATGTCTTTCTCCTACCAAATATATATATATAGGAAAATGATCTATAGAATACGTTAGCTAGAGAGATTGTTTCAATCATTCACTCTAATTTTGGACGACTGGATGAGTGTTAGTTGAAATAGTCTTTCTGACTAACGTATTCTATGGATCATTCCCCATATATATATATATATATATATATATATATATATATATATATATATATATCACAGAATGTTTGACAGGTTGAGCAAAACAAGGATGAAGAAATTTACATAAAAATACTGCTGTTTTATCATTATCAAGTTTTCAGTAAAGCTAAGCTAAGGCCATTTTAGAGATTGGGAGACGATGTTTAAAATACAAAGTTTCAAATTAGACAAATTAAATCCTGAGACTAATTAAATATATATTTACTTGGTGGACTACGTACATCACCTATTACCAGTTAAACCCTGACCAAAGCCTCTTAGTTGTCTATTTACTCAATTTTGAGGTTGAGGGGGAGGGGGAGGGGGAGGGGGAGGGGGGAGGGGGAGGGGGATTAAACCTCACCAAGTTTTATGATTTAAAAAATTAATATTTTCACATGTATATTTTTATATAATTATCTGTTGCATGAAAAAAAAAATCCACCTTCATGTAAGAAATGAACATATAAAAATATAAAAAATTCAAATAATACTCTCTATTTATTTACTAGTAAAATTTATCAAATAAAATGGAACTAAAGGAGGAATCCCAAAAAGTTCATTTGACTGATCAGAAAATGTAAAGTAAAAAAAGAAATATTTAGACAGAATAATAGGGATAGTCGGATAGCTAGGGCCTTGGGCAAACAATATGCAACATGAACATAATTAAGCAAATATGAATACCCTTTTCATGAATTCGATTACTGTAAACTTATCTTTATAGGAAATTGATCGATTAACTAATCAATCACTTTTTTTCGTGTTCAAAAAGCAAGTATTATTGACGGGTAAACGAAAACATTGTATTATATTTCCTTGGGAAAATAATGTTTTATTTATTCTACTTATTCTTCACCCAGTATAGGCCCCTTCGTTCAATAAAAAAAGGTCTTGATCCAATATCTAACCCTACTACAAAAAATACTTAAAAATAATTAGTGGTAATGGGAATAGATCCTTCATTATGTAGTGGTAGATAAGCTTTCTAGCATATAGCTATAGGTCCTAGCTATGCAAATTATTTCCCGATTCCATATAAATAAATAAGAAAGAAACAACAAATAGCATTTTCGAGAAGAGAGCTTTCCTGCTGAAGCAGCTTATGGACAAAGATGAAAAATGAAGCTGCTTTTAAAACAAGACTATCACATATACTAAAAATGGTATGAATCAGCATGAACCAAGCATGGCAACATCAGATTTATTTGTTTAATTAATGCATTTTAAACAATTATAAACCATTAATTTTTGGCTCTTGCCCATAATATGAATAATTAATATATATATATATATATATATATGTATATACACAGCTGTCTATTACATAGTAGGATTATGACGACAGATTTTTTTGGTTATAGCGACGGTAAATTATCGCCATAGCCCAGAATAATTATGACGACGGGTGAAACCGTCGCTATAGCCCAAAAAACCGTCGCCATAGTCTACTGTGTAATACACAGTTGTGTACATACATTTTTTCATATATATATATATATATATATGACATAGATATATTTCCTTGTTTCAAAACCAGCTATAATGTGTAATATATATTTCTACTTAACAATGTAGTTATATATACAGCTAATTAGGGTTAGTTTCCTTTCTAAATGTGGAGCAACTTAGATATATAGCCATTTTAATGCATATGAACACCTAACAATCTAGATTTCATTGTTCAAATAACGATTTTGACTGTACTTCACTTGCTCAATGCTATTTAATTTCTTTATTAATTTGGGCAACATCTAATTAAGAGTGAGATGCAAACTAAGACAGAGGAGATGGGTGATAAATTTGCATATGGTTTATAATTAATAAATGGGGCCTTAGACTATTCGAGAGGAGTGTGAGAGAAACAGGAACTGAATTAATATGAACCTTAATGAGCTTTTTTTACACTGTGATCCCTCTCCTTTTGCTGTTCCTACAGAACTTGTATATATAACTAATAAGGTCACTATTAGTCTTTGTCTAGGTCCATTATTTGTAAACCTAAAATGTGGACAAATAGATCATATACATGCAGAAAGAGAGTTAAAAATTCTTGAAACATTAGTTAAGATGCATGGTACCTACAAAATGAGCATTTTAAAGCAAAGTTTGTTAACAAAAGAGGAAAACTAAAAGAACTTGTCACCATTTTGCTGCAATATATACCATGTATATGTACGTAGTGCTAGACAAGGTGACATATGTATTATATATATAGACACACACACATATATACTAGGCTTTCATAAAGCTACCATATCATATTTTTTTTTGAAAGCACTACCATATCATTGCTTGGCCAACTAATACCCTTGAAATGTAATGTAAGTACACAAAGAAAAGGAACATGACATGCAAATATATGAATAAAAATAAAAGTCCCGTAGATTATTTACTGAAACTTCTACGTAGACTACAACTTCCGTTATTACCACTACGTACCACTTCTTACATTACATCCCTCTATGACGAGTCTCATAAATTTTCACAAATTCTACTAGTAACCATTAATATATATAGCTAGATTTAAAATTAAGGGTACATAGTATACTGTATACCTTCCATACCCACAAAATCTTAGCATACCTTCTGTAAGAATTAAGGAACATATATAGTGAGATCAACCTCCACACACACACACACACACATATATATATATATTATGTAGAGATAGACAGAGAGATCATAGATAGATCCATAACGCAATGTAATTTAAGATGGATTAATTACTAAAAGAAATTAAAATGACACATGCTCAGACAAGAAATGTCTAGATCTAGACAAGTATTAGTGGGTTGTACAGGTCAAACCTTGGTATGCTTGTCCTGATATATATCCAGACAACATTTGTCTAAATAAGTAGAGCATTAGACCTTAGTAAAAATAGTTCTACTAAAATGAATATAATGAGATAAATCTCGTTATGCAAATTTATTTGATGATCATGGCTAACTTGGAGGAGGTGGCAATGCCGGTGGTTGTAGCTGCAGCGGCGGCCTCTTCCTTTTCTTCTTCTCATAGCTAACCCCCCTAGCTTTTGACTGCGAATCGCGAACTTCCCGTAAATAAAGCCTAACCGCTCGAGCTCCAAACGGATTCGCTTCCGGTTTCCCTCCATTTTCCTCGAAGGCTGCACGAAGGCGGCCTATGAGGGCATCAAGGCTTCCCCAAGCTTGCTTAAGAGGGCAAGGGCAGGGGGCAGGAGGGTTAGGGTGCCCGAAAAAGGGGCAGAGTTGAGTGTGGACTTTAGTTTTTCCAAATTGGTCTAGGTACCGGAGGAATTCAAGAACATGGGCCCCACTACAGCGGGAGAGAGAGAGCGGCGGCCGGTGGTTGCGGAGGTATTGGCCGAAGGTGTTCCAGTCGCGGCGCTTTTGGTTTTCGTATCGGCTTAGGGTTAGCGTTGGTGATGAAGATGAAGCCGAAGCCATGGAGTTTGTGCTGCTGGTGGTGATGATCATGCTGCTTGTGGTGATATCTGTGTTTGAAGAGTTTACTTCTTGGGATTGACTTGAGTAGTCCATTTCCTCGATCATTAAATTTGGTTTTTTTCTTTGTTTATGGAAGTAATAGCTAGGGTTTCATATTTGTTTGATCAAAAACCTAAAAAACCTTGAAAGGCAAATATATACATATATATATATATATATAGTACTATGATGATAGTGGTTAATTGGTTATTGGCTTTTTTTGTTATTGGCTATGTTTTCAGAAATGTTTGAAGAGATTGGGAAATATTTTCTACAAATGGGGAAGCAACTATTTCTAGCTAGCTAGTCTCTCAACTTTGTGGAGGAGAGAGGAGAGAGGAGAGAGGAGAGAGAGGAGAGAAATGGTATATGGTCATTAAGTGGGAAGGGGGAGTTTGGAGGTTAGGGCTTTTTGTGGAAATTATAAGAAGATGAAAGTAAAAATGTGAGGTGATATATAGTGTCCGGAAATGAGTTAAAAAATAAGAGCAGATCTTCTGTCTTTAATTTTTTTATCTCTTTGTATTTTTTTATTTAAATTTTGATATTTAATTTCTTACTTAGTATTTATTAATTCTAAAATTAAATAAAAAAATATATATCAAAATTTAAGTGAAAAAGGAACATAGAATTTAGAGAATGAAGATCTCCTCTCTTAAAAAATAAAAATGGAAGGGAATAATATGATTTTGTTTCCTTCACCAATCACTCTTTTGTATTGATTGACAATACCTTCTGTATTTACCAAAATATCCTCGGCTGTCTCCATTATTGTGGATATTATTAATTTGCATATTATAAAGCTGAATAATTATATTCGAAACTAAAGTATGAAGCATGAGTTCATCAAATGCTCTCACTATTCTCACGTAATCAACCAACTAGAAATTGTACGGCTGCTTTGGGCATAACCATTTGGAAAAGAAACCTAATAAATGTGATTCACTTTTCGCCATTTCGATTATTTAGGAATTATATAGGACTAACAAATTAATTCCAAGGATCTAATTTAGTACTAGTAATTATTATGTTTTTAAAAAGGCATAATTAATTAATCATGTCATAATAAAGTCAATATGAAATATTTTAAATTTAAAATTAAGATAATTCTTTAAATATTATGAAACAGTAAATTTAATACTCATTTAATTGCTCATATTAAGAATAAGAATAAATTAATAAATTATTCATATTTAAATTTTTATTTAATTGCATAATTTTCTGCATGTGAATAATGATACTCCATAAATATGACAATTAATGCTGAAGTTATTATAGGCAAGTTATTATAAAAAATAATTATTTAAGATAAATAAACATTTAACTTGAAACTATTTAAAATAATAATAAAAACTTTTACTTTAGGACGAAAAAAATAATAAATAATAATTTTTAAATAGTTTCTAATATTATAAAATAGGAAGAAGTATTTAATACAACACAAAGACAATAATTATCTTCAAGAATAATGGCGTTCAAGAAATATATCTTTAACAGTAATGAAATATATTCTATAGTACTATTTTACTTTCAAACTTGTCATTAGTGGGATGACTTTGGTTGGTTCTTAATTTTCTGCGTTATCATGTTTAAGCATTCAATTATAATCAGTTGTCAAAAGTGGAGAGACCTCGTTATATATATATATATATATATATATATATATACACCACGGATCCAGTCCGGTCTCCCGGACTGGACTTAAAATACGGACCCCAAATTTTTTTTTTTTTTTGCTTTTTTTTTTTTTGAAACAACTAAAAAAAAAAAAAAAAAAATTATGGAACTGAAATTTTTCCATAATAAAGTGTTTTGGGCGTGTTTTTAATACCTACCCCAACCAATGTATGTACAGTCTGCCCAGACTGTACAAACATATTTCGTTATAGGCATCCAAATCACGCCCAAAACACTGTATTATGGAAAAATTTCAGTTCCATAAATTTTTTTTTTTTTTTTAGTTGTTTCAAAAAAAAAAAAGCAAAAAAAAAAAAAAAAAAAGGTCCGGATTTTATAAAATCCGGGAGTCCGGACCTGATCCGGACTCTATATATATATATATATATATATATATAAGTCTCTATCTACAGCAACCGGTTATTGGGGAGCAACCTATTTTGGCCAGTCGCTACAAACTCTACCGGCTTATAAAACAAAATTGTCTCTTCTTTACTCGCTATATACTTGTATTGATGAAGTTTTAAGTCTAATTTTAGCAAATGTGAGACTTTTAACTCGAAAAAAAAAACTCTTTGGTGATGGTAAAAAAATTTAGTTAATAAAGATCACGAACAGAAATTTCCTTGATGATATTTATGGCAAGGAGATAAAGCACAAATGGCCTGCCATAGGACTAGCTATTCCTAGGGTTAGGGTTTGAGCCATTTATATATGATTTGATTTGTGTGGTAGAACTGTAGAAGAAGAAGAAGAAAAAACTTTAACCCTCGATGGAAGTTGAATTAATTATCACCCTTGATTTGTTGGTAGTCAACTCATGCAGAAAGGGGTAATAAAGTAAAAACATTTTGTTTCTACTATTCATTCATGGCTAATCTTAGCATAAGAGATAAGAGAATTACAAATTATGTGTCGTAAAATTTCCCAGGTATATAGTGCTGTAGAAGTGTATATATATATATATATATATATATATATACAATACTGATCCTGTCCGGGAGTCCGGACACTGTTAAAATTCGGATTAATTTTAATTTTTTTAATTTTTTTTAAAATAACTTAAAAAAATAATAAATTATGGAACTTGAATTTTTACATAATACAGTATTTTGGGTGTGATTTGGATACATATAATAAAATATGTCTGTACAGACTGTACCCAAAATACTGTATTATGTAAAATTCAGGTTTCATAATTTTTTTAGTTGTTTTAAAAAAAAGGTCCAGATTTTGGTCAGGTCCGAGAGTTCGGACCTATATATATATATACACACACGTTGGGCCTCTTTGAACCATGTTGGGCTATAATTATTATTGAGCTGATATTTACATGTGGTTATCCTTGAGCTTAATTGGGCTAAGATGTTATTGTAGTAGACAGGTGTTGGACTATAGATTCAACACCTTAATTAAAGAAGGTTTGACATAATCCTGAGTTAGTAGGGGATATCGATTTAATTTGGATAAAGATTGCATGTAAGGCAATGAGATAAGGAGGTAGATTGCATGCAAGACGGTGAGGTTAATATAAGTACAGAGCAATACATGGGATGAAAGTACATGCAAAATTACTCTACCAGCACTAAAACACACAACCTTCATTGTTAATCTTATTTCTGGCGCCCTGTACTAATTCTCACACCGAAGCTATCCCCCGACAATCCAAGCCGTCAAACTCTCGATGCTGACTCGTTTCTGTGCAGGGTTGGACGCGTTTTTCGGTGATTGAGACGCGTGAAAAAATCTTAGCGTTAACAATATATATTTTACGAATATATATACATGCCTGAAATGATAAGGCCGTAACTGTAAGCATATAGAAAGCATATCTGGGACTTGTTATTTTGCTCTCTTTTCTCATCACTTTGTCACTTCAGATAGTTCAGCAAAGTTCCATTAGAGCAAGTTCGTACTGAAGTAATCACTACTTTTTACACAAGGAAAGCTGCACGTAAGAGAAGAGGAGAATATTAATTACTGCTACTTTTTTAACAAGTGTACGTAGAGTAATTTTATGTAACTGATTCAAGATATGCATAATGTCGCTATTTAGCCCAATGATACTTCACTAGTAATCGAACGGTTATTAAACCTATGAAGACAACCTAATAAATATATATTATTAATAATTAATAAATTTTAAAGCATCATGTTTTGAATAAACTAAAATATAATGGATTTGTGTTACAATAGTGGCTAAAAGATTGTCACCAAAAAATATTAAAAAATATTTTAAAAAACCGATGCATTAATCAACTAAATGATTTTACCATTCGATTGGTGGTCAACCGATTTAATTCACGTCTGTATCAATTTGGTGAAACCAAATTAAATTAGGTCGGGTGGGTCCGGGCATCAAAATATTGATTTAGGCCACCATTCCAATTCACGTAGTTCTCACGTATCAGGTTACATAATCAAGTGCATGGATATTACCTCAAGAAGTTATGATCAAGAATATATTTTTCACTAAGTTTTAAATAAAGAGTATATATTATAAATAAATGGACTAAGCATAAATTTGTGTGTATATATGAATTATATTTTTTCCCTCTAATTTTAAATACTAATATAAAGGATTTTACAAAATTTATTATTTATTAAAATACTAGGATTTTTAATTATTACTTTCGGAATAAAATTGGCTTTGTAAAAATTTATGAAATATTAGAAGTAATTGACTCAGAAATTAATTTTATTAAATACTTAATAATAATTAGATGTTCGAACTATACAGCGAATTCCAAGTGAATAATCAGAATAAGCTGGCAACATCGATCAATCATTTTCTCTTCAATTTACAGGTGAATTTCTGACAGTGTCCTTAGTTTTCAAAATCATATGATATTAGAGGTATAAATTAAAGATGGGAAATTGATATTTTTCACATAACTATGTTAATATTTTTACATGAAAAGTGTCGTTATAGATGTATAGTGACGGATAAAAATCGTCGTTATAGAATTTATAGCGACAGTTTTCATGTGAAAATATTAAAAAATCATGTGAAAATATCAGTTTTTAGAAAGATAATGCATCATGATCATCTTATGTATTGCTATAAATTTATATCGAATTACAATTGCAAAATCTATTTATATGGAATTGTATAGAATTATGAGAAGACATCACTTATTACACATCCCTTTAAAAAAATTACCACTAATACTTATTTACATAATTGATTATCAAAAAATTGACCAAAACAATCGTAATATATATATATATATAGAGAGAGAGCAAGGATCAAGTACATACCCCTTATCTTACTCACCCGTGCTCACCCCCTTTAGCGACGAACCCGGCGAGGGTTTCGGTCATACAATCGTTGTCTATACTTTTAGCGACGGACAACATATAGCGTCGCTAAAAGTATAGACGACGGTTATATGACCGAAACCCTCGCCGGGTTCGTCGCTAAAGGGGGTGAGCACGGATAAATAAGATAAGGGGTATGCACTTGATCCGAACCGATATATATATATATATATATATATATATCATTTTCCATTGCAACATAACACAAATTGATGGATCTTATATTTTGAGAACTTGGAGTTCAACTTGTTTGGTTACATAGGAATCAAATAAACCTAGTGTTAGAATTATCCAAACGTTAAATACTTCCTTGGAGTTCAACTTGATTGGTTACATAGGAATCAAATAAACCTAGAGTATTAGAATTATCCAAAAGTTGAATATTTCCTTTGTCCCAAAATGAACTCCACATTCGAAAGTCTTGGCATAAAAAAAGAAATTGAGATTAGACACATTAATCAACCACATGTATTATTATTATTAAGAGTGCCGATATTTTCACATGATCTCTCTCACATTAATAGTGATTAGGTCTATCCTTTATGTGAGAGAGACTCAGGGGCGGATGTACATGGAGCGCATGCTCAGTTTTTTTTTATAGGTACATGGGTAATGACAGAAATATAAGTTAATAAACTCAAGGGCAAATTAATAGAAGAGTACGTTCAACTTAAAAGGTAACTAAATTAGTTTTTTTTATTTGATAATTTAAAATTTGTACTTTGTCGTTGGTTAGGGCCTAGGATTAAACCCAATTCAATTTATTTGATATTATTTGTTATATTTTGGACTTAAGAAATAACTAATTATGTTTTTTATTTAATTGTTTAAAGTTTTAATTTATTTGAATTTGTCAATATTCTGATTATTTCACTGTTGTTTCTTTGTAATTTGTTGATTTCTAGTAGTTTAAACCTTTTTCATCATAAGGCAGGGAGTCTGTGTTTGTCTTCGGCTTATTTCACTGGTGCTCTGCTAAGGAAAAGTTTCTCAATTGTATCTAAATATTTTTTATTTTAATTTTTTTAGTTTGAATTATAAATATTTATTTGTTGTATATTATATATTTCTATTTAAAAGAGTACTATTTTTACATGTAATTTTAATATTTTCACATGATATTTTCCCACAAGAATAGGGTTGGTCCCACCTTTTATTAGAAGAGTACATGTAAAAATATCAAATTTTATTTGAAAATATCATTTTCCTTCTATTAATGTTACATAAAATAATTGTTTGTTTGAAATTTTTGTATACTTATATTTAGATTAATTTAAGCATTTATGACGAGGTCAGAATTCAAAGTTTCAAAAACAAATCATCAACATTACAAAAAAATTAGTTGAAATCCGTTCATGCTGAAAAAAATTCCTGGATATGCTCTTGGAGAGACTCATGTGATTAAAGTGATTTTAACATGTGAAAATATTATTTTCCTTTCATTAATAAATATATTTTTGTTTATGGATATAATAAACTACTATTAGTAGGGGTGTGCATAATTTACGGTTTTTTCAATTTTTCAGACCGGACCGAACTGGCCAGTTCGGTATAAAAAAACCGATTTGATTTTGACTACAAAAAAAAATCTGTATATACCTATTTTTCGATACTGATTTTGGTATAGAATTTTTTATGGTTTGATATTATCAAACCGTACCGATATATATCAATTTTTCAATTTTTTAATTGATAAATAATTAATAATAATAATAAAATAATGATTATAATAATAAAAATAATAATAATAAAATAATAATTATATTAATTTTCAATATTTATTCAGTAAAAACCAGTACCGAACCGATAAACCGATTCGATATACCGGTCCAACTGATACCGGTATTAGTATCAAAATTTGACTAATTTCAATACCGGTCTGATTCTTACAGGTTGCACACCCCTAACTATTAGTTAGAGGAAGTACCATATAAACTGTTTTGTTCAAAGTGCAGCTTTCACGTAAAATTATAAAGGTAGACGCTGCATGCTTGACCTATACACAACCCAAAAAATAAAAAGAAAGCTGCATACTGAAATGTACAACACATATTTTTACTATCACTGCACATAAAATTGCCCGAGTTCAATCACAATCACCTTTGCAAACAAGAACTTTTTAAAAGCTTAAACCTTCACATAACATGGCAATGGAAGTAATATCCCAACTATGGCAACAATGAGCTTGCTTTGGTTCTAATACATGCATATACATATATACGAATATAACCATACCAATTGTTCCAAAAATTTGGTTATCAAATTACATCTGATGCTGTGCCTGTGCCTGTGCCTGTGCCTCTCTTTGTGAAAGGAGCCAACAGCACCTATTTGTTGTTTCAACTGGGGATTCGATCTTCTGAACAATACCACGTGTCATCTGCATAACATTGAAGAATAAATTATATTCCGTTTATTTTTAGATAAAAGAAAAGATTTTATCAGAATAGAGAAGTCAAACATTAAGAAGAAATCCTCCAGAAAAGCATGTAAAAATACAACTTTAACAAACCACTGCTATAGGTTCCTATTATAGAACGTGATCTTGCCAGTAAGTTATTAGCATTATGCAATCAAAGTTTCCTGTGTATGGATTCCACTTGAACATATTTATAAATAATTTATTTAACCAACTTAAGGATCAATTCAGTTCCACTAAAAAGGAAATTAAAATGATAAACTCTTTGTAAGCGTCTGAGATGCCACAATGCCGGATACATTTGAATTTCAGAATAAGTATACTGAGATGCCACTATGCCAGAGATGTTTGAATTTCAGAATACAATCCACCTGCTAATAATTAACAATCAAGGGTTATACTATTATTAATTATTATAAATCCATTGATTTAAATAAACTTCTTCCATACTTAAGACTATAAAACTCCTAATATTTTTTTTGGACTACCATAGTTCAACTCTCTTTTCGCTTGTAACCAGATGGAAGAAGAGAGAAAAAGAAGAAATTTATACAATGAACATTGAGAAGAGGGGGAAAAGAGTCAGTTGGTGTACTTAAGCCTTTGCAAAAAAAAAAAAAGGACCTATGTTCAATAATTGACCGTGGCCAAGGTAGGGGGTGTGAAAAAAGGAAAAGAAAAAGAAAAAGAAAAAAAGAGAGTTAGAGTTTAGTGCAAGGTGTTAATAAAAGATAAAACAAATACTCCCTCAGGTTCCAAAATATAAGATCATTATTAGCCTTTTGAAAGTCAATCTGAGACATTTCAAACTCAAAATTTATCTAAATTCATTTAATTTTAGTCAACACAAATCTAAAAAATATCACTAATTATAAGATCTATTTTTTTGGAACAAAGAGAGTAATTAAAAAGAACTAGATGTGCTTGGGTATAACCAAGCCTTTTCTTAACATAGTACAAGCTGCCTACCTATTTACGCAAATTCACCATAGAACTTATGATCATTCAACTATTAGTATAAAATTAATTAATACAGGTCAAGATACATAACATTAATATATGCACATCTCCCTTATAATTAATATTAAAGCAATTTTTTCCCCAAAAACTATTAATTATGAAGTATTTAGTGTCTATTAGTAGTTTTAGTATCAAATGTGGAAATACACTGGCTTCTTGAAAATTCGAAATTATTAGACATTAATGAGGGTCAACTGTAATATCTAGAGAGTCTATTGTAATTTGAAAATAATAATTAGAGAATCAATCTTAAATTTTTGAGAAATCACTTGGGTAATATATAATACATGCAATTAATATATGTAACCAATAATGATAGCAATGACATTATATATGCAACTATGTATGAGAATAACATACCATTAACGGCTTCACAGTTTTCTGCTTTAATAGTTAAACAGCATACAGCCGTATAACCTGATCAATCTTGGCACGACAAACAGGGCAGCCCCACTTCTTGGCTTCGATCTCATTCAAACAAGACATGCATCCAGCCATGTGGCCACATGGGATGCAAGCTCCCTCAACTGGGGCATCCAAACATATTACACATGATGAAGAAATGCCATCTTCTTTCCCTCCATCTGTTGTAGCAGGTAAGGTCTCAACAACTGGAGAAGATAAATCAACAGGGGTAGAATCAATTGATGGATAATGGATTGGGCCATCATCTAAAATAGCATCTGCAATAGGTGGAGCTGATGGGCCTGAGACTGGGTTAGGGTTCTCAAGTGTCATTTGGACAACAGAAGGAATATCACTCGGAGCAGGATTACCACTTGGACCAACTTCCTGGACTTCCCATCCACTGCTACTTCCTTTAAAAGGAGCAGGTGCTCCAAGAGCAGTAGAACTGTTGTTATTGGTGATCTCTGTAGGGTTGGTCCAACTGGTGGATGCATGTGATACGGAATCGGGTTGGGTACCAAGAGCCAGTGGCCTTTCGTGCGTAGACTGAAGGGAGAGGGAGGCATTGATAGCCATAGCTAATTCTAAATCTTCAGCTGTTGGTGGGGCAGTTCCAGTAACAGCAGGGCCTTGGGTGTGGAAAGGAAATGACGATTGCATCACCTAAATTTATGAAAGAGCATCATGCTACAAGTCTTTTATATGAGTAAAAGGTTAGTTAATTGCAAGTATATTAACAGCAAAAAGAAGAATAAAATAATTATATATTCATTACTATTATTATTTGTACTATAAATATTGAAGAGACACCAAATTTCTTTCATGCAAAACTAAGCCAGGAATCCTTATGAATACACAGGATTGTCTTAGGCCACAATCAGAAAAGTATTCTATTCATAAATGATGTGCAAGTGATAGAGAATCAATTAATATTGCTAATGATTGTACCTGAGGAATTCCTTTACATGCATTACAAAACCACTGCAATTGCTGTTTGTCACTTTCATTAGCAGGAGCAAGTTTAATCCGTGACTCTATAACAAAAGCAAACAACTTTATTTATATTGAACAAGTAAAATATTTATTTATAGTACTTGGATAATTAAGAAGAATTATCGGAATGTGTAATTTTTTACTATGCTGTTCCAGATATTATGCAAAAACTAATCTTAAAAATGAAGAGAAAGACTGTTATTTTCTAACTGATGTAGCTGAGAAAATTGAATTGTGCAACTTTGTAGAAGGGAAGTTAACCCTGGGACACATTGAGCTCTGCCTTTCCTCTGAGGTCGGTCCAACCGATCCATAAGTTAATTGGTGCGCAGAAGAACTTCTGCAGAAGCTATGATAACTTAGGTTTTTTATTCAGATTTTATGCCTCTCCAAGCACCCCGTTGGTTTAAAAAGAAATGATATGCTTTGTTTGTTGTGATCCTTTGTTTGGAACCCTTAACAGTATTTTGACTTGGCAGATAGGGTTTGTAGCGTTAAGGACTAGTTTTCACAGCAGAAATATTCTATACTCTCCTCTCAACTTGTTTTCTAAATTTGTATGAAAATTGTACTTGTGTCATCCTTTGATAGACTGAGGGAGTAAAATTGTTATGCACAAAACAACTTTTCTAGTGAGGCTTTAATAATTTATATGTGAAGCAAATTCACGTGCCAAGTAGCAATTTTGGAGAGGTTTTGTACCCTACTACTATTAGTTTGAACAAAAGGACTATATATAGCCTATAGCCTACAACCTAGCGTCCAGAATGACGTGCTTAAATAGGAAAGTGGAAAGATAGGGACCAAATTGAACTGGTAACGTCACCTTATAATGTACCATATTTAATGGTAAAGAACACAATCGAGTTCTCTAAGCTAGTATTTCTTTTCTAAAAACTGCTAGAACTTCATTGTTATGTAGTCCAAAACTCAGTATACTTACGCCTAAATCCATGAGGTTTACACCTCGCCTCTTGGGAGGACAATATACCTCTCCTTCGCCTCCAGCGCCTCGGGACTATTCATGAAGAAGAAAATCAATTACGATATATATATATATATATATATATATATATATATATATATATACACACACATGTACTAATTAGTAATTATCAAACTAACAACTATATCTACGCTGAATATGTGGAGAAATTACTGTTGGAAATATCAGAAATAATCACTGAAGGATCAGCTTGATTCAATTTTGGTTCCTCCAAATTGGCCTTCCACAGTGCAATAATTGTGCGAGGTTGGGCGTCCTGCTTGTTCATCAAAAGTATGTAGCAGTTAAAACACCGACATTTTTTTCAAGAGAAGAATACAATGATCTTCCAAACACAGAAAAATTTTTAACAGAAACACAAATGATAAAACATAGAATCAGCATAATCAATTTTTAGAAAACACCGAGAGCTTAAAAGAAATCCTAAAGTTTCTTCAGGGGAAAAAAAATCTTCCTTCAGCTATGAAAGATGATTGAATATCATAAAGGTTTGATCCTACTGAAAGGTTCCCGACGTTCCCCAGAGATCCCAAATTATTGAAAAGGAAAAGGCATTAAGTTAATCTCCTCCTAGCATTTTTGAAGTGAAAAAATGAATATTCATGATAAATGTGTCGGTACATAATACACCCCATTACACCATTTATCTTGGACTATAGCAATCATGGACTCCACATTGCACCAAACATAAGTAGTCTTACTGAATACACACTTCAGCCGCGATCTCATTCTGAAGAAAAATTAATGGTAGAGGAAAAGTGAGAACAAAGCTTTTACCAATATTCTAAAAGGCGGGAGGCGGGAGGCGGGAGGCGGGAGGCGGGCGGCCGAGGGCCTAGGCAGGGCCCAAGCGGGATTTTTTATTTTAAGCCAATTTTAATATTTTGTCTTACATTTATTCAAACAAAACAATAATATAAAGCAAAACAATCTATAATAAAGATAACTTAAAGTTCAAACACATATCCATATTGTTAATGTCAAAATTCAAACACAAACATACAATTGTTCAAAATTCAAACATATTTTTAACGTATTAATTTTATTCATAAACACAATTGTTATTAAATAATAAAATTTAAAAATTCAAGAATTTAATTCAATATTAAAACTTAAGAAACTAAACATAAATTTAAGAAGTATATTAAATTAAACTAATTATTACATATGTACCATTATTTATATAATTTGAAGTTAGTACAAGTTCAAAAAATTAAAATTATAATAAAAGTATCCATTTTGACTTGATATTGTTCATTTCTTGTTGTGATTTGATATGCTACAACTTGTATTATGAGTATGGTAAATCATTAGAAAAATAAATATATCAAAATCTAGTTGAATAGTTATTAAAATAAAAAAAACCTCTTCGCTTAGACCCCGTCTAATTTCTTAGAGGGATTTTTTTGCCGCTTTGGGCCTAGGTGAGGCGCCAGGGAGGCCTAGCGCCTAGACGAGACGCCAAGGGGGGCCTAGCGCCTAGGCGGGGCCTAGACGGACCTAGGCAGGGATTTTTAGAACACTGACAAGTCCAAAATGTGAATAACAAGCTTAAATGATAAGTTCAGATTAAATAACTTAATCCTATTGTGCATAACTCAATGAAGGGAAAACCATCAGACAATCCATCACAGGTAACCCTCAGGTGTTTCATGCTACTTAGCAACCAAGTTTACCCAGTATGTAAAAATAATGCTATGCAGCACCTTCAGCCAATCGGAAAAAAAACCCAAATATAGGAATTATAATGGAAAATGAAGTCAATATATAATTCTACCCTCAGAAATCAATGGAATCAAGATTATCCCTTTAAGTGAATAGTGTATAACATAATTCAACAGCATGTCCATGAATATTGAGATAAATGATACATTAAAAGCACAGACATTGAACAGAACATGATGCAGCCAAATCTTTTTCAAGTATTTCTTGAAACCTGACAATACATTGACTAGATAACTGGCACACCACAAAACTCAAACCATGGGTTATTAGCTTACAAGTATCTGTAGAAAGACCTAAACCTAACTTGAGCTTTGATTAAAGAGATGTGGAAGTGCACAAAAATTCATCTGGAAATAAGTTTTTAACCCAACGTTTGCTGAAGTAATAAATTAGAGATCCAAATACCTGTGGACTAGTATATATAGCAAGCTCCAACTTGAAAGGTTTTGAAAGATTACGAGAACCACACGGTAAAACAACGACCCAACTGCAAATATGTAGCATAAATGGTCAGTCATTTGTCATGATAGGTGTTTCATAAAAATTAATAAAAGCTAGCATTTGCAAAATAATGTAAGATACATCAACAAGAATCTAGATATTTGTTTTTCACATTCCATGAGCAATGTAGAAAGTAGAATATTGAGAAACATATTTTAGAAGCTGAGCAGGAAAGTTAAAAAAGGATTGGCAGGTCACAGTGAGTAAGAGTTTTAGCACTTGCCTTTGTTCCACATTGTTTATGGTGGATTTTTTGGCATGAAAGAAATAAATGGTGCTGAGAGAAGAAAGTTTTAGTGCTTTATATAAGATAGTGTACAATACATCAACAAGAACCTAGCATTCTTGCTATTTGTTCGCCATCTCTCTCTCTTGATAAATTATTTGTTCGCCACATTTCATGAGGAATGTAGAATGTAGGAAGTATACTAATTTTGAATCTGAGCAAGAAACTTAAAAACGGTCGAGGGAGTCAAAGTAGGGAAGAGTTTTAGCACTTGCCTTGATTCCACATTGTAGATTAAATTAGTATGAAAGAAATAACCGATGCTTTCAAGAGAAGGAGATATCTTTAGTGCATATATGATTTCTATTCTTGATTCTTTTGTATTTTTGGTTGAACGAGTTCTTTTCAGGAGCTGTAACTATAATTTCATTGTGCAATTTTTGTGGGAGTTTTGGTTGGGATCTAGTGTGGATATTTTCGGGGGTGCTTCTTTGGCTAGACTGTCTTTAGAAGTTAAATTCTATGAGCTTTGGTGGTCTTCTGTTTCACCTTTGCCTTTTATACTCCCTGTGTACATGAGTGACGTCTCTTTTTGGCGGGTTTTTAAGAAATCCCTTACTTAAAAATAAGGAAGTTTAAAACGGAAACTAAATACCAAGCATGAAAAACCCAAGGCATGTCAATCAATAAGTGTCTACATCAAATGAATCAAACAAGAGTGAGTGTGTTACAGTTTCACATTCACCAGTGTTCAGCTACACTACACACATGGTTCATGTGTATTGAAAGTGATGTCATAAGTTAAGCCCAAATTCTAAAGATTGGCCGACCACAAAACTGATTTATGTGCTTCATCGGTGTTAAAGCTTCCTCTTAATTTGTACTTATAATATGAACAAATAAGAAAATCTTCCACTTAATTAATTTAAGGAGTACATCTACAAGAAGTAAAATGAAAACTATACTCACACTTTTCTTGAAAGCAGTTGAGGAGCAAAAAGTTCAAGAAAGCCTGGACCATAAAACTCTCGCATCCAACCAGAGAATAAGCAGATATGACCCTAAGAAGCATATATTATAACCATTCGGTCAGCCTATGTTAATAATAACTACAAAGAAAATTATTGCAGTCTAGCACACTAGAATCAACAGTAAAATGATATGACACTTCAAATAATACCTCAATTGCACGGACAACATTGCCATACCCTTTAACTCGAGCAACATCAAGTGGAGTTTGACAGTCATCGTTCATCACTAACGCATTTGCTGAAATTATTGATAATTAAACCATCCAAAAGTATTAAAGCTACTGGTATTTTTGTTTCCTGTAGACAGTCTATGGTTTAAACATAATCGTGGCAGTTCAAAAACTTACCTCCATGTGAAAGAAGCAATGTAACAGTCTGTTCAAGACCTCTTTTTGCAGCATGATGTAGAGGAGTCCCAGCATGACGGCCTAAACAGAATTTATAAAAAAAATAATAGATCATAATAATTAGACAAATCAGGTGCACAATATTATTCACAATGATTGGCAAGTTAAATATATACAATGCACTTTCTTTTAAGAATGCATCTGGTTCCATCTTTCTTTCCATAGTTATACATAAACATTACAACCCACAGGAAAGATTTATAAGAGATAAGCAAGAAGAGCAACAAAAGGCTTACCGGGGCGGTAAGCATTCACATTGGCACCCAACTCCATCAAAGTTTTCGCAACATTATGTAGTACTGGGTTCATGCAAGCTGCAATTAGTGGAGTCTTCGCTTCTTTATCAACCCACTGCACCAAAACAATCCCCCATTGCAGTTAATAATGTCCCACTAACTAAAACCCCAAAATACATTTGCTCAACAAATTACCATCAAATCCAACATACATAATGAAACAAAAAATAAACTTGAAAAAGAAAAAACCTAATTTTGAATTTCGTCTGCTCAGCAAGCTTAACTTCAACAATTTAATGGTGTAGTTACACATTTTTCTCAAATTAATACAGAAATCTAACTCACTTTAAAAAGACTGAATTTTGAAACGTATATATGCATATATAAAGATTCAGAGCAATAGATATGTTGATACCTCGAGGCCAGCTCCATCGTTGTGAAGAGCTTTGATACCTTCGGTATTACCATAATTAACCTGCTGAAAAAGCAATTCGTCTTTGGATTGTTGTTGGCCCATTGAATCGAATTATATTTCGGGTTATGAAGGTAATTAGGGACTGATCCACGAGAAAACTGGACAATTTTTTCCAGAAAAGTTTTGAGAAGGAGAACGGAAGGAAATGGAAAACTGGAAAGGTTTTTTACTTTTTATGCAAAGATTTTATGACATGTGGGGTACAAACTACAAATATTGAAAATTATTGGGACTTTCCTTAGCAAATAAGATAGATAGATAGACTTCAATTACCGAAAAAGAAGATATAGGCGTAGGAGTATTAATTAATACTAATATTATTAGTTGAACGATTGAACCACGCGGCGTTGACTACTTGACTATTTGAGTGTGTAATCAGGTGCTCTCGAGTCCAGATGAAATTACTTGCAGCTAGTGAGCGTCGGCTATGAGTGGACTGTGGAGGGGCTTTTGGCGCAAAATCTACTTGGAGACGTTGTGCATTGAAATTAATTTTGGATCAATTGAATTAATACGTGTTGACACGTAAGATAAAAATAATTTTTTTTATGTATTAATACTGTATTGATTAATTGACCAACTTATCATAATGTTAACTTCATAATAACCAGATATCTTAAAAGTGTATGTTGGAGGTGTATTTGAAAAGTTATGTTCTTATTCATGTGACATCAATATGTTATTAAAATTACGATTCTTGTTCGATTAAATTTATTGCAGTTTTAGTTGAAATGGTACAAAATGACCAAAAAGTACATGAATTGTTATATAGTGTAGATATATGATTATAAATTAATTACATTGTAGATATATGATTATAAATTAATTATGTAATTGTACACAACTAATAATTTTTGAAAAAAATAATATAGGATATAATATCATTTTCACTTGGTATTGTATTCTATTGTATTATGATAATAATAATAATTAATTTATTGATAATAATTAGTTTAATGATAATACTAATTTTTTTTAAAAAATATCTCTCTCCAAATGTTACATAAAGTTCACATATAATTTACAATAATTAACTGAATTTGATCATAATATATAGTTTAAATATATTAAGATAGTAAATATGTAAAGGATTTTTGTGGTGTCAAATAAAAATGACACTATTGTGTTTGTGAGTTCTAAAATGGAGAAAAAAAGGAAATTTTGGAAGGAGAATTAAAATATCTTGTTTGAGAGTTTTTAGAGGATAGAAAAGAAATTTCATTCCAAAGTTTGAAAGATTTAGAAGGAAATTTGTTTATAAGTTTTATAATGGATAGAAAAGAAAATAAATGGACGAGAAATTTAAGTTTTTTTTTTAATTCTTATGTTTTTTAGTTTTCTGTCTAAAATTGGCTTGATTTGGACGGAAAAGAAATTGGAATAAATAATATTTTTATAATTCTCATATTATCCTCAACTTTTAATATAATAAATTTTAAATTACAACTCATAACTTCAATTTGTTTTTATCTATTAGAAAATAGAGGGGTTGTTGCGTAGATTTGGAACAGAGGAGATCCAATCACCATTGATGTCGAGGATTGAGAGCTTTGAGTCGACTGTTGATGAAGCCATGAGATGAAGTTTTAAAAACTTTAGAAATGAGAGGATTTTGTATAAATAAAAAGAGGAGGAAGTTGTTTAACGTTAAAATTGAGAAGGTTGTTTATTTCAATATTATTTATTTTCTTCTTTGATTTTTTTATTTAATTTTAATAAATATAATAGTTAATATTAAAAATTATTTAAGAAGTATTACAATTCAAAAATATTATTCTGAAATTTTAGATAAACTTATATCGCAATTTAAAATTTTATGAATTAATTAGTGTATATTTAGTTACTCAGCGTTTGTTGCATTTAGAGTTTAGAAGTTCAAATGCACTTAAAAATCTTATTCATCTAATAACAGTTTATTTAAAAACATAATTTATTTAACTCACAAACGCAACAAATATTAGTAACTGATCAAACCCTTTGATTAAACTCAAATAAGAATATTTTTATAAAATAAAAAGAGTATTACATAAATAAAGAATATTTATATCAATTTTTTAGTCGTCACTTACGTAAATAAGTATCTCAAACATTTATGTCGATATTTTAGTTTTCACTTACATAAATAAGTATTTTATATATTGACATGTTTCATACTTATAATTTGTAAAAAAATTATCACAATACATGACTTTATTTAAACCACACTCACTTCCCTAATCAAATTTATGTACAATAAAATTAAATAAATAAGAACATGTTAAAAGTACTTGGCGTGAATAGTATTAGATAATTAAATTTATCGAGTTTGTAACATTGCTAAAAAGTATTAATATTACAAATTTTATTTAAATTGTGAAGTATCGTAATAATTTAATATTTTACAAATTATATTAAAAGAAATTGTAAAAGAAAAGGAATAATAAACATAAATAGATGGATAAAGTAAAATTTACCGTAATAATTTCTAGAATGTAATCTGATAAAGAGAAATAATTTCTAGGTGATACAAACTTCATCTTCTTTGCCACTTTGAAAATGGCATTCTTTTTTCCATTTTATTATAAAGAAAAATCCTTCGAACAAGTCAATTCTCTAGTATATTCTGATTATTCTTGTCAAAGGTCCAAATTAATCCTGCATTTAATTGAAGCTGAAAAAACCAAGTTAAGAAGATGAAGCTGCTTCACCATATTCCTCGGCAGGTGGTGGAGCTGCAGATGATTCAGTTGGAGTGCTCATAGTCTTTGACGGGTTGTACTTGTTAAGCAGCCTTTCTTTGTTTTCCTTCCACCATTCTTCTGCTTGCTGCGCTGCAAACTTTCGTTTGCTGTAGAAATATTGTGGTCAATTTGAAACAATAAGATTTGTTGGGAGAGAAAATTTAATGTACCTAACAAGATGGGTTTCTGTAACATAGTTTTTTTTATATCATCTTCTACATTAACAATGTCATACAATATGCTTCGAGTCTCTGCATTTTGCAGCATGTGTAACCTAGTTTCCATAATATATAATAGAATCTTCATCAAAACGTATGTGTACTAAGTTATGCTCAAAATGCCTAGTCAAATCTTTGTTCTACTTAATGAGGAAATGAAAGGTAGACATCTTATGGTAGATACAAGCTCTTCAAAAACTAGTATGGATGCCGGAGCCTATGAAGTTTAGGCACATAGTCAAATAATCCCACAAATATTTTCTCCCTGTAGCTCAAAATCATGCTTTTATTCTAGGAGAAATTGAAGGTGTCTTCAAAATCATGCTTTCATACCAGGAGAAGTTGAAGGTGTCTTCAAATGATTCTGATATGATTAGTATTTGGTCTGAAATCCCGAGTTCGAATCAAATCATAGCATAATAAGGCTCAGTGTTGTCTCGATAATATTTTTTTTGGGTCAGCCCACCACACGCTCATCCAAAATGTCATGACTGAAGGTGTTAGTGATAGCAACTTGTGTCCTTATATACATACCAAACTATCCCACATGTTACGACGTGGGATTGTTACAATCTGTTCAATATTTTTTATCATTACTTTCGATCAAATAACCAGTGTATAATTTATTACTTCTAGGCATGTATGTTTTGGGGAGAATGCAAGTGTGTACAAAATTTTAAGTGTAAAAGCATCTCAATAATGACCGAGGAGTATAAAATATTCATCTATTGTCGTACCTGAATCTAACTCGCTTGAAAATCTTGGTACCATTTCCCAGTTGAATCAGAGTAACATAAACACCAGGTTCAAATTGCTCAATTACTTCCTTTCGTCCCTCGGTCTTTGCAGCTCTAGATCTTGATCCACTTTCTGCGCTTTGTTGAGGTGCGTCTTCTTTTTTATCAGAAAGAGTTGATCCGTTACTTTCCTGTGCAGCACCTTCAGCATCATGTGATGTTTCTGGAAGTTCATCCAAATGATTTTCCATCCCATCATAACTCATGTTGGTAAATTCACCCATTGAAGCAATTCTAGAATGAAGATTATGTTGGTTAGACACCAAGTTTGGTGGCAAGGAAGAATTAGATTCAGATTCTTCAGTTCCACTGGCATTCAAAAACGATTCGACTTGAGCATGCATGGATTTGAAGGTTTCACTCTCAGAAATTTCAGGAGGCAAATTTTCTGTGATTTCCTTCAACTGAATAACATAAGAAATGGCAAGAAACAGTATTATTACAAAAATTGGTTTCATGTACGAAAAAAGGAGAGTTTCGGATTTCACCTTGAGTCATTATTGATAAGTACTCCCTACTTTCCAAAATATAAGATCACTTGCTTTTGGAAGTCAAGTGATATTATATTTTGGAACAGATGGAGGGAGTACTTATCAATAACTTACAATTGAAGTGACACTATCAAATAAAGTAAGAAACCAGTTAATGTACACTAGGCTAATATGGTCTTATAAAAGAGAGTTCTAAAAACAAAACAAAAATAAATTCAATTTCTATATATGAAGATACATTCTCATGATCTCATCTTTGTTCAGATTTTCCAACATAAAAGTAGGCACAGTTGCCTATTCTGTACATTAATAGTAAAATAGTGGACAAATTATGCAATTTAAATTGGTGGGTTTTTCAGGGTGATCTGTTTTGGAAATAATGCCATATCATTATGGTTTTACTCCTCATAAGTGCTGCTCTTCCCAATTTCAAACGAAATGGTTTTACTCCTCATAAGTGCTGCTCTTCCCAATTTCAAACGAAATTTACAAACGCTTTTACCTGTACAATATCAATAGATGCAGGACTTAAAACTTCACATCTAATTAAATTTAGTGGATCTTTGAGCACATGTCACTATTTGGTAGGGCTGAGCAAGTAACCAAATTGGAACCGAAACCGCACCAAAAATCGCACGAACCGCACCAACGGTTCCGGCGTATGTGACGGTTTTAGGTGGGTTGAATAACCAAATTTACTGTTCCGGTTTGGTTACTAGCCAAAACCGCACGTATAAAACCGAAACTGCACCATGTGTGTGTGTATGTATTATCTCTAGTAAATTCTAAAGTTACTTTTCACTTGAACACGCTCACAGAAAACCCCAGTCTAGCATTGTCATTTTCAATTGAAAGAAGATTGTTAGAGGTTATAGAGTCAAAAATTAAGCAATTGGGTTTTGGAATTTCGAATTTGTTTGATGCGTTATTGGAGGGGCTTAAAGCTGAGGGGCCAAATTCGTTGGTTCGAGCACTTGATGCATTGGTTAAGGTCAATACTATAATAATAATAGTCTAATAGATTGTTTTTCAAATTAGGTATAGTTAGGATTATATTCTATAAGTCCTCCCTGCAATATATATTATCTCCAGTATATACTATTAATTTTTGGAGAACTAGATAAATCTTCTTGCTTGTTATCGAATATATGGTTTCCGTTGTTTTATATAGCGTATATTTTAGTTTTAAAACATCATTCCTTTATTATAAACTAAAACTATTTTACGTGTCTCACTGTTCTATGATTTGATGGTGAAGTTGACATGTTTGGCAGAAGGAACTTTGGTTCTATACTTGATATAATTCCCATTGCCGACTCTGTCACTAAGATAATTACTCGATGTAAGTTCTATGTTAAATTTTATTAAAGGCTTTACTTTTTTGTTGTTTCAATTGGTTTTGGAACCGAAACCGCACCAATTAAAACTGCACCGCACACTTTAAAACCGCACCGCACCAATCACAAGCGGTTTCGTGTGCGGTTTTGAATTTTTCAAACCACACCTAAACGGTTTCGGGTGTGGTTTGTACTTCAAACCGCACCATACTCACCCCTACTATTTGGGGAGGCAAAAAGTGGATACTTAGAGGAATACTAAGATTACCTTAGTTGTGATGCCCTTGACAACTTCCACTGCAACAGTGCATTTGGAAGATTTATCTTCAGCCAACCTAGCAGCCTCTAGAGCATTCTTTTGTAGTTTTCTAACCTCTGCATCTTGGATTTCACTTTTCTGCTTTAAAACTTTTAGCTACAATTCAAGATTAGAAAAATATGTAAATTGTTAGTGAGGAGCAGCTTCTGCGTAATAGAGTCATGGTAATGAATCAACAAAGGATGACAATGACAAGGGAAAATTTTATACTTGGCTTTGTAATTTGTTCACTTCTTGGTTCAAAAGCTCATTTGTCTTCTTAAGGCTATCAATGACACCCTTTGAAAACACTGGAGTGGCAGAGCGAGGAGGACTTGGTCTCCTAGAGTATGGTGAAACAGATCTCGAGTTGGACGCATTCAGTGGAGGTTGAGGTTGACGATGTGGAGGAGTCAGAGGTTGAGGTACTGTTGCCATTGCAGGCTTCCAAGCAGATTGAAGAGCACTAAGTGAACTTGGGAATGCAATATCTTTTAGTTGTTGAAGTGATGGAACTTGGGAGGTTCTCACTATGGATAAAGAATCAGAGTCCGTCCCAGGTTTGACTGACTTAACCTCATGGTACTTGACTGGTTCCGTGGTGGGGGAGAGCAGAATCCTTGAAATCCTAGCCTCTCCCCTTTCTGGCCTAACCCCTTCTACACGATGAGGGACAGTCCCTTTCCTACTAAAAGTAGAGACATTACCAACCTCAGCAGCCTTTTTGAGTTTCGCATAGCAAGAGTCACACACACGATGAGGTTTTCCAGGAGTTGGAGCTAATGCTGCTTTCAATGCCTTTTTAGAACTACAAGCATGGCAATGCACCAGTCCGCAGTTGTAGCAGTGGTGCCTCTTTCTAGTAAAACCAAATGGTTGCCGGCAACCAGAACACACTGATTGATCTACTCCAGAGACCCACTTATGAATGCATATAGTTGCAGTGTAATTTGAGCCACATGATATACTTCTAACGTGTCTGTCCTTTAGTGCTTCAACCAGCGTTGGAGTATCCCGATCTTCTGCATCCCCGTGTCCCAATCTCCCATTTGCACCGCATCCCCATGTAAATAACTCACTTCTTGATGTCAGGGCACAAATGTGATATGCACCACAAGCGATATCTTCAACAAATTCACCTACCAATCTATCTTGTACTAAACAAGGTGACTTCCCATCTGACTGTGCATTGCCCAGTTGACCATATGTAGTACTGCCCATAGTGAAGACATGACCAGATGTAGTAAGGCCAACAGTGATACTATTTCCGCATCCTAGCTGAAAGAAACTGTAGTCAATAAGTGCAGACACACAAGTTGGAAGCAGATAAGTTTCCTTGTTTCCATGACCCAGTCGATATTTATCACCATCACCCCATGTGAACAACTTTCTAGACGTAACATTTGAACCAGACTGGTTATAAACCTCTACAATGGCTGCGGTATGCCATATTCCACATGCAACTTTAAGAGTCTTCAATCCACTTAGTGATTGAACTTCCTTTGGATATGGAGCACTTTCTCGATCACCATGGCCAAGAGCACCAAATGATCCATCACCAAATGTGAAAAGCTTTCCATTAGAAGTTGCTAATGCAGAATGCCATGTTCCACATGCAATAGATAAAACTTGAAGTCCTTCTAGAGGACCTGAAACCCTTTTAGGTATCCAGTGGCTCACATCATTGCCATGACCAAGAAGTCCAGCATTATGGATACCATCACCCCAGGTATATAAATCACCAGAAGTAGATACAGCGCATGTATGGTATTCACCACATGCAACAGATTCTATATTAGTAACTGTGAGAAATTCAACAAGCTGAGGACGACCAAAATCCTTTTCAATTCCATGACCAAGTCTACCTCCAGATTCCTCTCCCCAGGTGAAAACCTCACCTTGCCTTGTGACAAGAGCAACATGTCGAAAGCCACATGCTATTTGGAGAACATCAAGAACTACGTTTGACTCTAAGGGCTTAGGAGTCAGCACATCACTTTTTGTAGGAAGTGCACTCCCAGATCCATCTGTTGAAACCCCGTCAGACCATATCTCCCCCCATACATAAACATCACCTAGTGATTCTATGTCATCTGGTCCAGAACCTTGACTTGAACAACTCGGAGTGCTTGAAACGCTAATTCGGAAACCATCTGCACCACTTGTTCTTAATTGCATATTTGCACGTTCAGACCCAACATCTGAGCCTGGATATTGAATAGAAGTTTCACGAGAACTGTAATCAAGAGAATTTCTGCTACGAATACTTGAACTGAATTCTAGTGTTGCACCAGAAGGACGATCATTTTGACTTAACTCACTAAAACAATCATGTATCTGCAACATCGAAATGTTAAGAATTAGATGCCTGGAAATATCCCACCAGTATAAAAAAATATTTGGGTAAACAAGCAATTTTTTATAGCAGAAACCAAGATAAACGGCTGGGAAGGAGGAAAAGACAAAGAGAACACAAAACAATCAAGAAGTGTAAAGAACTAGTGCACTTTATAGAATGCAAGAATGGAAAGTTCATGCTTTTTCCCTTAATCTACCCAGTACCCTTTTGAATCCCTCTGCATATAGGTACACATTCGTTCCCCTTATACACAGATGCGGTCCTCTAGAATCCTTTATTATGCATACAAATAGCCATGGTAGTGTCAAACTCAAGTTTCTCCGTAAGTGTGAAGTGTTCTAGGCTTGAGTAAGTTGTAATCTTGTATTGGAGATTATATTAATTATTATAGCCAAGTAAGTTCTTAATTTTCTGGGGTTGTTTTAGTTTGTTGGTTTTTCTTACCGACATCAAGGTTGTCTAGTGTAACTTCAGTTCTACATTATTTTTCTACACGGAGAACAAAACAAACACAAAGCATCAGCTTAAAAAAAGAGGATAATAGACAACAAACACCACAATACCATTAATATGTGAACATCTAAGCATAATTTTTCATCTAAGAAGCAATCCCATATTTTACATTTGATGCTGGCTTACTTACCAAATGAAATGCCAAATCATGCTTGAGAAGTTGATTTGAGAAAGAAAAGAATGTAGTCAGCAACACACAAAGACACCAACAACAAATTGAAAAGTGATTCGGGGGGACAAATAACGCATTAATAAAATCCATTGTTTGGTGGTAATTCGAAAATGTTCTCCAAGTTCTCACAGATTTTTACAAATAAACATAAATTCTTACCAGAACATAACAAAACTTGTACTATTTCAGTTAATGACTATAGTTTCTGTCGGTGACATGATCACCATATATAGGGAAGATGAACAATTTCTATTTTAAAACCATGTAAAGAGAGCTCTAAATTTCTTTCATCTATAACGGTGTCCAATTATCAGAAACAGAATTTACCGAAAATTGGTTAACAGACGGTATTCGGATGAGGATTAAGCTTTTGTTTATACTATAGAAAGACGAGTTACCTAAATTGCTTCTTTTATTGTTTACCTAATGAATATCGGAGTTTTACAACTTATCATTATTATTAGAATATGTCTTATCTCAAGTCTCTCCATTAGTTATATAACTATTTTCAATCAACTAATTAATTGAAAAATGTTCTAAAGTAATATTAGCTTAGTAGGCTACACAAAAGTGAATAGTCAATGTAGAATAGTATGATGATATATATGGTGTTAGGATGAAATGACTGCATATTATCTTTCAGCTTCCTTATAGCATTTCAGATGATTAACCTAGTGACTTTCTTTCCAAAACTTGAGGAAAAGAAATAAGGAATAAAGACTTGTAGAGGGGCATGCTTAATTACAAAATATTAAACACTTCATGGGCAACAACATTCAAGCTATGGAATGCCCACAGGGAACCTATGCAGGCAGAAAAAATGGTTAAACTGTACAGCATAATAACATGGTTATTGACAAAGGATGATTTGAAAGGTGGAATCCAATGGTTATAGGGATTATACATCAGTTATATCACTCCTGGTGCGTCTGCTACGATTTTGGCCAGTAGAGATTAAAGCTTTCAGGCCTGCAAGCCACACCTCTGCCTCAACTTTGTCCTTGCAAATCTATGGAATAGGAACAATTAAAGATTATCAATTTGGTGGAAGAAGTGTGAAACAAATCCTTTACCAAATCTCACATTAGTTTGAGATCAAAGACCGAAGCAAAGAATTACTTTCACTAACCAGATCAAGAGATCGTTCGCCGTTGTTATATAAAAGTGAAAATGACAAGTACTCCTTCTCGGGTCGGCGATATCTTTTAAAAACAGGCTGCAATGACAAATTAGCAAGTTTAGCTTTACATTTTGTCTTGTCAGAAATTGAACAAAAACTCCCAGTGCAATCATAATATAATGCAGGTTAGATGAACTTTAAACATAAATGTAACAATCACCCTAGAAAAGGAGCTAACTCACGGTTCTCTGTCCAGGTAAAATCTTTGAAACACTAGATAACTTCAGCTTCCTTTCTTCTCCATGAGAGTACCAGACGAGAGTTGTTTCATCCTGTACATAATCGCAAATGCTAAGTATTGATGAACTCGACTTCATTGATTTAAATTCACAATTTTCTACAGTGGAAAGACTGAACCTTTTGAAACTGATAATTTATAACTACATTCACTTATTATAATTTGTATACACACAACATGCCTAACAATGAACATGTCTAGTTAAAGTTTCAATCACATTAGTGAAACTTAGTAATGAATGGGGATAGGATTTTCAACAAAAAATTATTTAAGCACGGAAACTATAAAATGGAGACGCAACTCTCAAATCACTTGATCTGTATAGATATCAAATGTTAAACTAAAGTTAATTGTAAAATACAATAAAAGAGTTTCCCAGACAATCCATTAAGTATTTTTCAGTTTTCACTGATAGATGTGTAATTTATATTGAAACAAAATCAGGTACAAGAAGTAAAACATTATAGACATGTAAGTTACTAGAACTGACGGGACTATTCGAAGAACACTGATCCTATACTGGCTGCTAAGCTGACATCAGTGAATGAAAATGTTCAGATTCTCTTCTTGTTGTGAAATGAAGCTATCCCTTCATTATATAAGCCCCTCTGCTTTCTTCGATACATATAATAAATTTCAAGTACGAGGAGAAAGAGCAAGGCAAAACAACAGATGATGATATGTTTTTATAATTTTTTCCGTGGGTAAAATGTAGAGAGTCCTTCCATAGAGGGATTAATATAGTTCTCACTAGGAAATCATCACTACACTGCTTCTGGTCTCTGGATCATGACTTGCACATGGTTTTCAAATAGGCTCATATTCAGAAACTAATATTTTTGGACTGATGATGTTTTCACTTTTCACTTACAGACTGACTGATAGATATATACACAGTTTTCAACATATATGTCACTTACTTTTCTTCCACATATACTTACAAGAACTTCATTTTAGATTCAGAAGAGCTGCATAAATATGATCACCATTCAGGAGAATATAATAGCTATGGGTTAGCTCATGCCCTTCCTAATAAAGCTTCTGTCTGATCTAGTGTGGTAATTTTAGCAGATTGGAAATCTGAAGTCAAAAAGAAATAGTAATAACTCACCGGAGAAACTCTGAATGGACAAAACTTAGGCTTTCCCTTCCGGCTGTATTTAACTAACTGGGTGCCTTTTTTCAATGCAACTAGTGCCTGGAAAGGGAAGAAAAAGGACATCCACCATGTTACCCAAATAAATATTCAGCAAAAGTATCATGTGTCAAATAAAATTTAGATATAGAAAAGCATGCAATAAAGCAATTAACGGAACAGTGAGTATTAAAAATTTATTATATCAAGTATAGTAGAATGAAGCTTATAATACAAAGAAAAAGGTGTGAACCTTACAGGCCTAGGTGAAAAGAGTTCAACAGGCTGAAAAGATGTAAGCTTCAGTTTGTAAACATATAATTGCGTTAAGTCAATATGACGAAAGACAGTAAACTAAACTCTAGTTGCTTCATCAAGGCATCAGATTGAAACATGACATTCCTTTGCATTTACAAGGACATAACTAGGCACCAAGACTTCAAAGTAGGAAGCTAAGTCATATTTCAACTTCCTAAAGTCCATATGAAAATACCCCCAATATACACTTCCAACATCTATTTAATGTATAGTTTCTCATCCATGCACCTGGCTTTGTATTCTCATATATCCTCTTTGCATCTATATTCTGTAGTCTAAAAAGCTTCGTTCTTTGATCTATTATGAATTAATATCTCAAAAATCATTTACGTTGATCGACATAATTTCTTTAACTATGGTAAGGCAATTAAAATTGCAATCTACTGTATGGTCAACAATTCAAGATACTTCACTTTTAAATGTAGAAGGTACGAATCCGTCCACAAACCTCATCATCTTTGAAGTAGCAACTTATAAACAAAAAATTAAAAATTGAAATATAATGAAGCATTAAATTTCCATTATTTTTCAGTTTTTCATTTACGATCACACTATTACTTGCTTTTGATGCTAGCTAGAAACTGAAGTGCCTTCCACCTCTTCCCTTTCTCTCTTTAAAGTACTCCAATTTTCTAATGGAAAGACTGTATAGCTAAGAAGATCATAATAAGCTGTATTAAGGTCTCGGATCATAGGTAATTTTGCCACAGTGGAGCACACAATAGTGTTAATATCCTTAAAATGAATCATCTCCCAACAAGCCTCAAATAACAAAGAATAATACTCCCTCTATTCCAAAATGGAACAAAATTAGAGATGCATTTTCCTTTTTAGTCCCTTTCAAAATTAGAAATGCATTTATATTTTAAAGACTATAAAAAGACACAATGTTCCGAATTTATAGTTATTTTTATACTATCATGTCTAGTGTAACATCAGTAGTACTAAATTCTTAGCTGATATGAAGGTGCATTAATAATCTATTGTATTAGAAATGTATCTCTAATTTCAGAATCGGGGGGTCTAGTTTAATTTGACATGTGTGAAATTTCCTATTAGACTAATTTCAGTATGATTCCACTTCAGCTCCTTTGCACACAAATACAAAGAAGAATTGATGACAAAAATAAATTGGCATTGCATAGTACTAAAATTAACATAGAAGCCTAAATATAAGTGTTGCTCTGTACATTTTATCTGCAGATTTTCGAATTGGGTATTTAATAAATTTCACCATTTAACTATTCCATTAAGAAATCTATTATGGGTATATCTCAAATTTAAACATGTATATATGTGAAGCGAAAGAAAATAGAAAGTGACCTGCTCGACGTCACGGTCAGGATTGCCATAATTAGCAAGATCTGCCATTCCATCTGAAACAACTCTTAGGAATAATCCGCAGAAGAAGAAGCGATTTCTTCTTCCAAACCATCCGCATAGTCTTCATAGATGCCAATGCAATTTGTTGAGGCCTACCATCAACTGATTAACTTCCAATAAAAAAATCCTTCAAAATTTTCAGTTAAATAAAAAAGCCCAACTGATCTTATTCCAACTCCTGCAGATCATCACCAAATTTTTTATTTAGGATAAATTCCTGATCCAAACTGCACAAAAGATCCTCCAATAAAACGCATTAATCAACCTTTGAGAATACGGGTTTATCCATGATATTTGATTGGACAATTTCGAAATGGTAATGGGAAAATTGGGTTTGATTAGAATGTAGAACAGATCAGAGACACAGAAGGAGCTGGAGAGAGAAGAAAGAAAGATAAAAAACGAGGAGAGAGAAAGTTTAGGGGAACGTTTGCAAATGAAGAGAAGGGGAGCGACATTGGCGCGCTTATTTGTCCTTGTTAACAACCTTATAAAAAAAAGGGTCCTTTACACTAATATACAACAATTAGAAAGTAATTATAAAAATAAAACATACAAAACATAATTACAGAAATAAAATATACACAATATACGTGCTAAAATCACGTGTCATTAACTACTACACGTTAATTACCGAATTTCATGTTTTCAATTAACCGCCCCAAAATCATGCAACTTTGAAATCGGAACACATATCAACGACGGAGAAGACGTAGAAATCTGTCGCGCCTATCAAATCGGAGAAGACGAATCACTTTGTCACGACGCAACTCTGAAATCGAAAATAGCATACAGCATCAACAACTTCTTCCCGTCCAGTAACCGTAATCTTCTGGCGCGACACATCACTGAGATCGGAGAAGACGAAACTTTTCGTCACGACGGCACACTGAGATCACAAAATAGCATACAAAATTAACAGCAACTTCAAGTTCAGTAACCAAAAACAATCGAACTACCGTGATTGTTGAAGTTCAGTAACAAAATCGCAGCAACTTCGATAAAAATCTGAATACTGAGGTAAGTGATTCATATGCATATAGTTACCTCTGTTTTCTACGAATTCCTATATTGATAACTTTTCTTAAGTTTTTCACGTTTAAAATGATTACTACAAATACTGTGTAGCATTATATGGTTACTGACTAATGCTGACTTGGTTATTGTGTAAAATTATATTGCTGACTTGGTTACTGCTCAAAATTATCTAGTGACTAATGCTTACTTAATTGGTTACTAACCAATGCTGAATTGGTTACTGACTAATGCAAACTTAATTACTGCAGAGATTAATTGGTTACTATAATATTGTTGCTGAAGCATATTACTGTATAATGTTGTTAAATTTGGAGTGTCGGATTTTGGCGTTTTCGGAGCCTAATTTCATTGGAAATGGATCAACGATCAAAAATCACTAGCTTTGCCGATGAACTGCATGGTTTTTTGGTCAAATTCTATCATTTAGGCCTTCAAAACTGCATGTAAAAATTTGGTTTATTTTCTGGTTACTAAGATTATGTAGTTTGGTTACTGTCTAATATTGATTTGGTTACTTTATAATGTTTATTCAGTTGTCAGACAATGGAGACTGACAGTAACCAATATAACAAATTTAATTGTTTACAGGAATATATAATTATTTACTGTTAGTAACCATTAACCACATGGTTGGTAACATTTTTGATGGTGTACAGTAACCAAAAATGATATTGATTAACAAAGTCAGTGTACTGACTGTTTTGATAACAAAGTCAGTATACTGGCTGTGTAACATTATACTGTCTAATGTTGTCTTAGTTACTGACTAATGCTGTCTTGGTTACTGCATAATATTACTAAGTGATGCTGACTTGGTTACTGACTAATGCTGACTTGGTTATTGACTAATGTTGATTTGGTTACTAAGTAATATTATATTAGTTACTGACTAATGCTGACTTGCTTACTGTGTAACACTATAATGGCTATTGATTAATTCTGAATTGGTTACTGTATAAAATTATAATGTTGGCTTGGTTACTGTGTAAAAATATTATTTAGTGACTCATGTTAACTTGGTTACTGACTAATACAAACTTAATTACTGCAGTGATTAATTGGTTACTGTATTATTGGTTGCTGAAGCATATTAATGTACACTTCTACTTATATTTTTTATATTAATGGTTACTTATTAGCCAAAATTGATGTTGATTAACAAAGGCAGTATACCAACTGTTTTGATAGCAAAATGCATGAAAAAATATGTTTTATATTTTGGTTACAAAGTACATAGAATTGTTTACTGATTATTATTGATTTGGTTACTGTATAATATTTATTTGGTTGCTGTATACTTTAAATGTATATTTTCCTGATGTTTTTTATATTGATGGTTATTTATTAAATACATTGGTTACCTTCCTGCAACAGTTGGATCTTTAAGTACATATTGATGTTTTTTATATTGTTTGTTTTTGCTGTAAAATGCATGAAAAAAATATGTTTTATGTTATGAATACTAAGTAAATATATGTTGGTTACTGTCTAATCTGAATTTGGTTAGTATATAATGTTGACTTGTTTATTGTGTAATATTACCATGCTTACTACATAATATTACTGTGTTTTATACTGATTTTTTTTATATTGATGGTTACTGATTAACTACATTGGTTACTTTCATACACCGGTTAGTCTTTAATTTGTAACAAAGTCATTACTGATTGTTTTGGTTGTAAAATGAATGTAAAAATATTTTTTTTAATCTTGGCTACTAATTACATATATCTTGGTTATTGTATAATATGTATTTAGATACTGTAAGGTGTTTATTTGGTTACTCTATAATGTTATTGAGTTTTATAATTGTTTCTTTTATATTGGTGGTTACTTATTGACTACATTGGTTACCTTCATACAACTGTTAATCTGATTATATATATTGGTTGTTGTATACTATTTAATTGATTATAGTATAATGTTTATTTGGTTGCAGTGACAATTTGGTAATTTTTGTTGAATTTGAAGTGTCAAATTTTGGCGTTTTCGGAGCCTAATTTCATTGGAAATGGGTCAATGATCAAAAGTCACAAGCGTTGCTGGTGAACTGCAGGGTTTTTTGGCCAAATTCCAACATTTAGGCCTTCAAAATTGCATGTAAAAATGTGGTTTATTTTCTGGTTACTGAGATTATGTAATTTGGTTACTGTCTAATATTGATTTGGTTACTTTGCAATGTTCATTCAGTTGTTAGACAATGGAGACTGTTAGTAACCAATACAACAAATTTAATTATTTACAGGAATTAATAATTGTTTACTGTTAGTAACCATTGATTTTTGTCCTGATACAAGCTTGTAACTATCTGGTTACTAATAACAGTAACCATAATGTAACATAATAAAACAGTAACCACATAATTATATGATAATAACCAGAACATATTTTAATGGTAACCAAAACAGAAATATCATGTAATGAAACCCAATTTAGGCAATCCATGTATACTAAATAATTACATATTAATCAGAATAAAAAATAAAAGTAACCAAAATCCCACATTGAGGGCACAATAATAGTAGCCAAACTATAAGGTAACAGTAACCAAAACATAATAACGAAGTAACCAAATAGTTATATAAAAGTAATCAGAACATGTTTTAATGGTAACCAAAACAGAAACAACATGTATATCCAACCCAGTTTAGGCAACCCATGTATACTCTCACATGTACATTTAACACTTGATATATGTCCTGATGCAAGCTTGTAACTATCTGGTTACTACCAAAAAATAAAATGGTTACCCTTCTATGCATGTTTGGTTACCAACTGCACCTTTCAAACAATGTATCTGACACAACTTAGAAGTAACAAATACGAACCAACAAATAATGTCAAATCACTGGTAATATAATCAAATATGTAATCTCATTTACATAAGTTCCAATAAACATTACATACTCACTAACCATAACAAATGGCTATGGATATCTGTGACGCCCCCAAAATAGGTCCATTCCATCCAACCCATTTTGAGTCGCCAAATACATGGTACAGAAACAACTACAACTTTTACAACCCATAAACTATGAGTTTGAATACAAACATTGTCATCTAGACAATATACATACTCAACTATGTTCTCAATACAATTATTGATATATTATTTTACAAAAATGGTGAGGACTACTAAACAACTCTCTCAAGGACCATCAATTCATACCCCGACTCGTACTCGCTATATTCTCGTCTCCTGAGAAGAAAAAATGGAACAAAAAGGAAAAGGGTGAGCTCAACTAGCTTAGTAAAGAATATTATGACTAAGATAATATACAACAAATTATCGTTAGCCTTCAACAGGGAAAAAATCTAATAGAGTACAATAGACAACAAGTTTTAAATCAATATTCGCAGCGGAAAATATTAATTCATAGAAGAGTTACGTAGAGGATGAAATCTACTAATGTCTATGAATTTAACAGTCCATCAACAGAATTTTTATCCCTGTAACATCAATCAATGCACATCTTGAATCATATATTCATCCTTGCACTACAGGCCAATGATATTCATCTATTGGTCATGTTCATCTAAACACCTGTTCATCTTTGCACTACGGGCCAAAGATATTCATCAGAAATCATTCATCTTTGCACTACAGGCCAAAGATATTCAATAGTAACATCATTTAAGACTGAAGATGTTAAAAAAAATATTTTTAAAGAAGCGAATCCAGTGAAACAAAATGACAAGAATTAATGATTAAGGATTCGTACTTTGTTTTATCCATGTCCAAAAATACCTCAAAATAATCATAGTGGTGTAAAATTCAAGAATGATCAAAACATGGATACAATCAAAGCTAGTATCCACAATAGATATTTTGGACGAAAAGAAAAAAAATAATTTTTCTGTGAATAGTGCCGTATTCGTGAATAGTGTCGTATACGTGAATAGTACCGTATACGTGAATAGTAACTCCGGCACAAAAAGTTCCAAATTTGATAAAAACGTTCACCAATATTTCAGCATAATGATATTGAAGAAAATAATATCATTTAAGAAGAAAATAACATTCCTTACCTCAAAATAGCCGTACTTCTGACTGAATTTCGGTATAGTGCTGACAGAAACTCGCACCGTATAGCAACACTCAAAGTATACTCACAAGGATACGCTCGATAATATAGAGAGAGAAAGAGAGAAAACTTTGTTTCTGGTGTGATTTTCAATTCTAACTTAGCCCTCTATTTATAGGAAAATGTTAGAACGCCAAAGGAGACTAAATTAATAAAATATATTATTATTTATTCAAAATAATTACCCACATGTTTTGAAAACTCTAGCATGTCTTCTTTGGTCAAAAACATCAGTCACCCATGTGCCAACAACCACAAAAATGTTTTTCTTATAAAATAATTAAAACTTCTAAAAATCAATTATTTCAGAACTCTGAAACTTCAATAATTCATGATAAATAGCCCTTTTGTCAGAAAATTTGAATCTCGCGACTTTTTATAGGAAATTCAATTCTCTACAACTTTGCAGAAGGAAGTTTTTCCAAATTCCAAACAGAAATTATCCGAAATCCACAAACGAGTGATTTTACGGTCTATAATCAATTTTCGGTCAAGAATTGTGTCCACCGACACACAAAACATATGTTAAACATTTAATACCACAAAAATACTCTTCCTCCTCATATACTCATATGTCCCACATTCATTGTAAAATATCACCGTTAATATATTATTAAAATAATATATTTAAATAAATTATTTTATCAGAAAAAGATAAAATATTAATTTTCAACAATTGTCACTTTTAAAAATTTTCTCCATCTATATCCACATAAAATGAATATTTCTTTATCATAATAATCAATAATTAATTATTCAAAAATAATATTACAGAATCACAGTACTGACAACCAGGCCGTTCCCAGGATAGAGGGGGCTTTCCAATAAGGATTTCTCCTTACTGGCGCGCAATTAGATGACCAAACCTCTCCTTGACAGAACTTTCTAGACATTGCCAATAATGTTATCTGATAATATTATTCAAATAATATGAATTATTGATCTGATAATGGAAATACTGTGCAATGACAATTATTGAAACAATAATAATATAAATATCAACGCAGCAATTATTGAATCAATAAAGTAATGAACAGTAACTCCTGTAGCAATTATTGAGTAGTGCCTTCTTACGTAAGGATCAATAATTCAAAATACTGTGCAATACCGTGTGCTACTGTGCAATAACGCGTATTACTGTATTTTAACCACCGGGTATTCCAACAGTGTAAACGGTAACAACTACGCTGTTATTTTTAAACAACTTATATTTGTCGTTTTCTTCCTCCAATCGCTTTCCGTTATGGGACCCACACATGGCTGCGCCGTCGTACGAATATTCCCCGATAGTACGAATATTTCACGACCAAACGAATATTTCCCGACAACAATGAATATTTTATAACCACTTGCTTATTTTGAAATATTTGCGTATTTTACCCATAACTATCCTCATTAATCAAATCAACCCTTACTATTCAAAATAATAATTAAAGGAAATTAAATTTCATTTATTAATTATTTGGGGTCTTACAACCTCCCTTCCTTATGAAATTTCGTCCTCGAAATTGACATACGTACCTGGTGTTTCGAAAAGGTGAGGATACCTCGCTTTCATTTCCGTTTCTAACTCCCAGGTCATTTCCTCTATAGCATGATTCCTCCACAAAACTTTAACTTGTGGTATTACCTTCGTGCGTAGGACATGCTCCTTCCTATCCAAGATCTTGACAGGTACCTCCTCATACGTTAAATCTTCGGCTATCTCGTCCAGTTCTAACTCAATGATGTGGTTCGGGTCTTTCACATATTTACGAAGCACAGATATATGAAAAACATTATGAACACGAGACATACTTGGAGGTAACGCGAGTCTATAGGCTACATTACCTACTCGATCAAGAATTTGAAACGGACCAATAAATCGTGGATTAAGCTTTCCTCTCTTCCCGAATCTTGTAACTCCCTTCCATGGGGCAACACGCAACAATACATGATCCCCAACACTAAATTCTACGTCCTTTCGATGAAGATCCGCATAACTCTTTTGTCGATCTTGTGCCGTTTGTATACGTTATCGAATCGTTTGGATCTTCTCCGTAGTCATACGTACTAACTCGGGTCCCAACAATGTTGCTTCACCCACCTCGTCCCAACATACTGGAGAGCGACACTTTCGTCCATACAATGCTTCAAATGGGGCCACACCAATGCTTGCCTGATAACTGTTGTTGTAGGAGAATTCCACCAATGGTAAATATTTATCCCAACTGCCCTTGAAGTCTAGGACACAGAGTCTTAATAAATCTTCAAGAGTTTGAATAATCCTCTCTGATTGTCCGTCCGTTTGAGGATGGTATGCCAAACTGAATCGTAACTCCGTACCCATAGCTTTTTGCAAGCTAACCCAAAATCTTGAAGTAAATCTTGAAGTAAATCTTGGGTCACGATCCGAAACTATGGATACTAGCATGCCATGCAATCTTACAATCTCATTTACGTACATTTGAGCAAGACGTTCAAGGGAATAAGTCTCCCGTAGCGGCAAGAAATGAGCAGACTTGGTTAATCTATTAACAATAACCCAAATAGCATTGATGCCTTGAGAAACCGTAGGAAGACCCGTAACGAAATCCATAGTAATGTGTTCCCACTTCCATTTCAGAATCTCAAGTGGTTGCAATGGACCCTTTGGCACTTGATGCTCCGCCTTTACACGTTGACAAGTTAAACACGTTGAAATAAACTTTGCAATCTCTCTCTTCATATTGTTCCACCAAAATGTATGTCGAAGATCACGATACATTTTGGTACTTCCAGGATGAATTGCAAACGGTGTATTGTGTGCTTCCATCATGATCTTGTACTTCAAATCAGAATCGTTAGGAACACAAAGTCTGGAGTGGACTCGAAGTATTCCTTCTTCATCAATTCTCGCTTCTGGAATGGCACCTTCTTGTACTTTCGTCTTCATATGCATCAGCTCCGGATCGGTGGCTTGAGCAACCTTAACTTTTTCTATTAAAGTTGGCTCTATGCGTATACTTGACATCATTGCAATCATTCCTGCATATGATCTTCTACTCAATGCGTCAGCTACCACGTTCGCTTTTCCAGGATGGTATTGAATAGTGTGGTTGTAATTTTTCAACAACTCGAGCCAACGTCGTTGCCGCATGTTGAGTTCTTTTTGAGTGAAGAAATATTTGAGGCTTTTATGATCTGAATATATCTCAACTTTCTCCCCGTATAGATAGTGCCTCCAGATCTTTAGCGCGAAAACGACTGTTGCCAACTCTAGATCATGAGTAGGATAATTCCTCTCATACTCTTTAAGTTGTCGCGAGGCATAGGCTATGACTTTCTCACGTTGCATGAGAACACATCCTAACCCTTTGCCCGAAGCATCGCTGTAGATAACAAATCCATCCGAACCAGATGGTATTGTTAGAATAGGTGCCGAAATAAGTCTCCTCTTAAGCTCTTGGAAACTCTTCTCGCATTCCTCGCTCCATACGAATTTTGTATCCTTCCGAGTTAGCTGAGTTAATGGAGTAGCAATTCGAGAAAACCCTTCCACGAATCTCCGATAATAACCAGCTAAGCCCAAAAAGCTACGTACTTCAGTGACCGACTTTGGTTGCTCTCAACTTTGTATTGCTTCAATCTTCGTCGGGTCAACAGATACTCCATTTTTTGACACCACGTGCCCAAGGAATGTTACTTCCTCAAGCCAGAACTCGCATTTCTTCAACTTAGCATATAACTTGTTTTCATGAAGCCTTTGGAGTACCAGCTTCAAATGGTGCTCATGATCTTCACGGCTTTTGGAATATATGAGGATGTCATCAATAAAGACAACAACGAATTAATCCAAATAATCCTTGAATACTCGGTTCATCATATCCATGAAAGCAGCAGGAGCATTAGTCAATCCAAAAGACATGACTAAGAATTCATAATGCCCATACCGAGTTCTGAAGGCAGTCTTTGGAATATCCTCAGTTCTAATTTTCAGCTGATGATATCCAGAACGAAGATCGATTTTTGAAAAGAATTATGCTCCTTGTAACTGGTAAAACAAGTCATCAATACGAGGTAGAGGATACCTATTCTTGATGGTGACATGGTTCAATTCCCGATAGTCAATACAAAGTCGCATACTCCCGTCTTTCTTCTTTACGAATAAAACAGGAGCACCAAGGAGATGTACTAGGACGAATGAAACCGATGTCCAATAACTCCTGTAGTTGGACTTTTAACTCCTGAAGTTCAATAGGAGCCATTCGATATGGGGTTTTAGAAATGGGCTTTGTACCAGGTTCAAGATCAATAAAGAATTCAACTTCACGTTCTGGGGGTAGACCGGGAAGTTCTTCAGGAAATACGTCAGGAAAGTCAATAACAACAGGAATATTATTCAATTTTGACGTGTCTTTATTCAAATCCATAACATGGGCTAAGAAAGCTTGACATCCGTTTTTCAATAAACGAATAGCTTTATGATTAGATATGACAGTGATTGATTTTAATGGTTTAGTTGCCTGAATTCGAACAACAGGTTGATTAGAAATATGAAAATTAACAACCTTAAGAAAACAATCAATTTTGGCATGATGAGTAGTTAACCAATCAATCCCTAAAATCACATCAAAAGCAAGTATCTTTAAAGAGATCAGGTCAACAGGTAAGGTGATGGTGCCAACTTGAATGAAACAAGATTTATAAACAGTGGATGTGATAAAAGTTTCTCCTAACGGAGTTTCCACAGATAGGTCAAAGTCTAATTTCTCCGGAGTCAAGTTTAAACGTTGAGCGCAAGCAGGAGAGATAAATGAATGGGTAGCACCGGTATCAAGTAAGGTATAAATTTCGCAAGAATTTATAAATAGCTTACCCGTGATCACCTCGTTTGGGTTCCTCGTATTTTGACCAGTCACAACAAACGCTCTTCCAGGAACCGTTGACTTTGACTTTTCTGGGACAGCCTTCTGAATCACCGTCCCCGCTGGAATTGGTTTCGCTACCGTACAATCTCGAGCGATATGTCCTTCCTTTCCATAATTATAATATACCTTGAACTGTTGTGGGCAGTTTGGACTGATATGTCCCTCTTTCCCGCATTTGTAGCATATGACCGGTGGTCTTTCTCCTCCCTTAGAACCAGTTGCTGCCGGAACTGTCGTCTTCACATGGTCGTTGTTAAATCTCATCTTTTTAAAATCTTCTCCTGACTCGCTTCTTCTATTTTCATAGCTATGATTACCACCAGAGTGGTTACCATTTTTGTCCGTCTTTTTCTTTCTCCACTGGTTATTATTGTTTTGCTGACTACTATCTCCAGTATGATCCTGATTGTGGTACCTCGGTTGACCGTACTCGTTATCTCGCTCCAACAATTGAGCCCTGTTAACAACATCTGAATAGAGAGAAAATTTATGAGAGATGAGATATTGTCGTATGCCGGGTTTCAAACCTCTCAGAAACATCCGCGTCATACGTTCCTCATTCTCCACCAAATGAGGTGCAAACCTGGATAACTCTGCAAACTTTGCCTCGTACTGAGACACCGTCATGTTATTTTGTTCTAATCTGATGAACTCCACTTCCTTCATATGACGAACACTTTCAGGAAAGTATTTGTCATTAAATAGTTTCTGAAACGTCTCCCAAGACATGCTGAGTGCGGCTGGATGGGTACGCTTCACAGACTCCCACCAGTAGTCTGCCTCGCCACGGAACATAAAGGTGGCGAATGGAACCTTTTGTTCCTCCGTGCATCCCAAGACATCGAATATCTTGGTAATTTGCTTGACCCATGTCTCCGCCATGATCGTATCTGGCTTTCCCTTAAATTCTGGTGGTCCCAACTCTTTGAACTGCTTGGCTGTGACAATCCGTGAATTGTTATCATTTCCTCCTGTATTTTGAACACGAGTCTCCCTCGTCTGATTTTGCATGAACTGCAAAAAGCTTCTAAACATTGCGTCGTTCATCGTCTGATCAGTGATGTTGTTTACAGGAGGAACATTACCAGCCTGTTGCACGTTCTCCTCGTTGGTGAGTACAGGCGTCTCCACGGTCTCATTTCCACTGTTAATATTCTCAGTCGACATTCTCAAATACTGTCATAAAACAAGGGTTAATTAAGGAAATCAATATATCACATAATATCCCTATATACTGACCAACTAGCAAATAAGCTTAGGTAAGACACACTAGTGAATGATTTATTCGTCTCTCCCCTCCTAGTTCTATTCCCCGATCTCCGCCAGAGATCATATCCCTAAGCTCTGATACCAACTGTGACGCCCCCAAAATAGGTCCATTCCATCCAACCCATTTTGAGTCGCCAAATACATGGTACAGAAACAACTACAACTTTTACAACTCATAAACTATGAGTTTGAATACAAACATTGTCATCTAGACAATATACATACCCAACTATGTCCTCAATACAATTATTGATATATTATTTTACAAAAATGGTGAGGACTACTAAACAACTCTCTCAAGGACCATCAATTCATACCCCGACTCGTACTCGCTATATTCTCGTCTCCTGAGAAGAAAAAATGGAACAAAAAGGAAAAGGGTGAGCTCAACTAGCTCAGTAAAGAATATTATGACTAAGATAATATACAACAAATTATCGTTAGCCTTCAACAGGGAAAAAATCTAATAGAATACAATAGACAACAAGTTTTAAATCAATATTCGCAGCGGAAAATATTAATTCATAGAAGAGTTACGTAGAGGATGAAATCTACTAATGTCTATGAATTTAACAGTCCATCATCAACATTTTTATCCTTGTAACATCAATCAATGCACACCTTGAATCATATATTCATCCTTGCACTACAGGCCAAGGATATTCATCTGTTGGTCATGTTCATCTAAACACCTGTTCATCTTTGCACTACGGGCCAAAGATATTCATCAGAAATCATTCATCTTTGCACTACAGGCCAAAGATATTCAATAGTAACATCATTTAAGACTGAAGATGTTAAAAAAAATATTTTTAAAGAAGCGAATCCAGTGAAACAAAATGACAAGGATTAAGGATTAAGGATTCGTACTTTGTTTTATCCATGTCCAAAAATACCTCAAAATAATCATAGTGGTGTAAAATTCAAGAATGATCAAAACATGGATACAATCAAAGCTAGTATCCACAATAGATATTTTGGACGAAAAGAAAAAAAATAATTTTTCTGTGAATAGTGCCGTATTCGTGAATAGTGCCGTATACGTGAATAGTACCGTATACGTGAATAGTAACTCCGGCACAAAAAGTTCCAAATTTGATAAAAACGTTCACCAATATTTCGGCATAATGATATTGAAGAAAATAATATCATTTAAGAAGAAAATAACATTCCTTACCTTAAAATAGCCGTACTTCTGACTGAATTTCGGTATAGTGCTGACAGAAACTCGCACCGTATAGCAACACTCAAAGTATACTCACAAGGATATGCTCGATAATATAGAGAGAGAAAGAGAGAAAACTTTGTTTCTGGTGTGATTTTCAATTCTAACTTAGCCCTCTATTTATAGGAAAATGTTAGAACGCCAAAGGAGACTAAATTAATAAAATATATTATTATTTATTCAAAATAATTACCCACATGTTTTGAAAACTCTAGCATGCCTTCTTTGGTCAAAAACATCAGCCACCCATGTGCCAACAACCACAAAAACGTTTTTCTTATAAAATAATTAAAAAATCCAAAAATCAATTATTTCGGAACTCTGAAACTTCAATAATTCATGATAAATAGCCCTTTTGTCAGAAAATTCGAATCTTGCGACTTTTTATAGGAAATTCAATTCTCTACAACTTTGCAGAAGGAAGTTTTTCCAAATTCCAAACAGAAATTATCCGAGATCCACAAACGAGTGATTTTACGGTCTATAATCAATTTTCGGTCAAGAATTGTGTCCACCGACACACAAAACATATGTTAAATATTTAATGCCACAAAAATACTCTTCCTCCTCATATACTCATATGTCCCACATTCATTGTAAAATATCACCGTTAATATTTTATTAAAATAATATATTTAAATAAATTATTTTATCAGAAAAAGATAAAATATTAATTTTCAACAATTGTCACTTTTAAAAATTTTCTCCATCTATATCCACATAAAATGAATATTTTCTTTATCATAATAATCAATAATTAATTATTCAAAAATAATATTACAGAATCACAGTACTGACAACCAGGCCGTTCCCAGGATAGAGGGGGCTTTACAATAAGGATTTCTTCTTACTGGCGCGCAATTAGATGACCAAACCTCTCCTTGACAGAACTTTCTAGACATTGCCAATAATGTTATCTGATAATATTATTCAAATAATATGAATTATTGATCTGATAATGGAAATACTGTGCAATGATAATTATTGAAACAATAATAATATAAATATCAACGCAGCAATTATTGAATCAATAAAGTAATGAACAGTAACTCCTGTAGCAATTATTGAGTAGTGCCTTCTTACGTAAGGATCAATAATTCAAAATACTGTGCAATACCGTGTGCTACTGTGCAATAACGCGTATTACTGTATTTTAACCACCGGGTATTCCAACAGTGTAAACGGTAACAACTACGCCGTTATTTTTAAACAACTTATATTTTTCGTTTTCTTCCTCCAATCGCTTTCCGTTATGGGGCCCACACATGGCTGCGCCGTCGTACGAATATTCCCTGACAGTACGAATATTCCTCGACCAAACGAATATTCCCCGACAACAATGAATATTTTATAACCACTTGCTTATTTTGAAATATTTGCGTATTTTACCCATAACTATCCTCATTAATCAAATCAACCCTTACTATTCAAAATAATAATTAAAGGAAATTAAATTTCATTTATTAATTATTTGGGGTCTTACAATATCCAACAAAACCAAAGTATGAAACACAATTCAAAATGACAGTACAACGACAACCGAACTAATCAAAATCTGGTACAAATCTTCGTGAAAATTCTCCGAAGTTGTTAAAAAGCTAACTGTGGAGGAACATCTCTTCTGGAGAGAAATCTCTAGTTCAATGTCACACCAATATATAACTTTTTCAGTGAATTTTCTGTTGCATTCCTCATTGTAAAGATCTCATAACTGCAAATAAACAAAATCAGATTTACATAGTCATTAGTAACCATATATAAACAATATTTATATCATAAACAGCTACGTAGTGACCAACAAATAAGAGCATACTAACCCAAAACATAATATAACAATTACACAGTAGCCAAAAAGTTATATTATATAATCTAATGGTAACCAAAATATAAACAACATGTAGTACATACCATTTTATGTAGTAAAAAACAGTTATATATAATATTAACCAAAACATAATTTAAAGGTCACCAAAACAAAAATATGTATACCAAAAAATATACTAAAGAAGTAACCAAACAGTTATATGATAGTAACCAAACCATGTTTTAAAAGTAACCAACACATAAACAACATGTATACCAAAACCAGTTTAGTCAACCAATGTATACTAAGCAAATACATTCTAACCAAAACAACATATAAAAGTAACCAAAATCCCAATTGAGGAAAAAAGAATGGTATCCAAACCATAAGCTAACAGTAACAAAAAATATACTCATTTAGTAATCAAACAGTTAAATGTTAGTAACCAAAATATATATTAATGGTAACCAATACATAAACAACATATAGACCAAGAACAGTTTAGTCCACCCATATATACTAAGCAAATACATGGTAACCAGAACAAAAAAAAAGTAACCAAATATTTATATGATAGTAACCAAAACATGTTTTAATGGTAACCGATACATAAACAACATGTACACCAAAACCAGTTTAGTCAACCATGTATACTAAGCAAATACATGGTAACCATAACAACATATAAAAGTAACCAAAATACCAAATCAAGGTAACAAAAATGGTATCCGAATCACAAGCTAACAGTAACCAAAATATAATGCAGAAGTAACCAAACAGTTACTCAGATCTGGATAAAAAATATGTATGCACCTGTTGTTTGGCAAGGTTACGTAGCCTCTTGGGGGTGACAATGGCTCCCCCACAATTGACCACCTTGTGTGAAGTGGTTAAGTACTTGGCATAAGTTACCAGTAGGAAAGATGTGGAGGTTACATACTGCATGTTGCTGTCATCCATTTTAAACAAAAGCCCCCTTGTATACCAAAATCATAGTCATCACAATAATGAACACTTCGTATATATAATTCACAAGCACATATACGCGTATACATATATAGGGAGAGAAAGAGGGACCTGAAGTGTACTGGGATTGAGGTATGAGATAGCAAATGAAATTATCGGCATGACCTTTATAATCATGAAGGGATTGAACCTGGAGTGTACTGGGATTGAGGTATGAGAGAGCAGATGAAATTATTGGCAGGTACATACATATGGGAAGAAGACTCGTGTGACAGCGATAACGAGTAACAATGACAATGACGAACAACTAAACGAATATGGCGAACAACTAAACAAATATGATAGAGATAAAGAACGCAGCGAACAGAGATGAAGAACAATCACCGGAAACAAGCTTTTTTAACTCCGATTACGAGTTTAGTCGCGACAGAGGAGAGAACCAAGGGTTTCAGCATGCATAAGGGTTTGGTAACTGTAGAGTCCCAGACAAATGATAAGCGGTTATCACGCGTTTCAAAAAAAATAACATTTTGCCATGTCAGCCCATTAATATTTATCCCTTAAATTAAGGACTCCTAATTATATTAGTATTGTAAATATATATGATGAAATATCATATTTTTGTAATTATTTTATGAGTATATGATTTTTGTAATTACTTTCATAAATGTACTATAATATGTAATTGTTCCAGTACTACTACTACTTATTTTTTTATAAAATCAATTTCGCCTATCTACTTGGAGTGTTGGACCCATAAAATTATAGCAGGCTTAGTTCAAAAACCCTGGACTAAAAATAAACTTGACTGTAATGGGTTGAGCAGGCTTATTTGCGGGTGGGTTGGGCCACCCATAGACTTGGGTTGAATTTTGTCAGGTCTTTAATAAAAGAGTCCATTTGTAAAATTTATAAATTCTAATTATATGTTTTATTCCATATTTACTATTAAACCCATTTAAGTGATGACATATATATAGACCTGAAATATAGTTAGTTATTTGTTAGGTCAAACCATATTAGCTGGAATCAAATGGGTTGGTTAACTATTTTTATTTATTCAGGTTGGTTAAAGTTTGGACCCATATTTTTTAAAACAAATATAGTTCTGAATCGGTTAACCATTTTTAACCCATATTCCATTCCGATCCAAATCAAAAAGTTCTTTTCTCATGTATACATTAATTGAATAATTGTATACATTAATTGAATTATAATGCATAAGTATAAAACATGTAAGGTTATTATATTATATAAGGTATATATAATATAAATATACACGTGTAACCTCCAAGCAAAGAAGCACCGCGAATCATGTAATAGATTAACAGGAGCTAGTCAAATTATCAAACTAATTGAATTCGTAGGGAACAAGTTTATTTACCTTCTCTATACAATTGTATACATTAAATAATTTATAACATTAATTGTATGTTCTATAAATTAATATGTTCTTATTTTAGGTGACTAATATTGTTCTGTATGTGTTAGTTTATGTAAATTTTAGTATTCTAGTTACAAAAGAATTATACTAGTATTCTACTAGTTACAAAAGAATTATAAATATGTTTCAATATTTAAACGACATTCATAGAATTATACTATATATGGTGTATTTTGGATTCCAACCTTTCTATTAGCAGGTTAATAATAATTTAAAAAATTATTTAAATATGTAATGGTATTAATAATTTCAATTTAAAATTTTATTAGTATAGTTTTTTAGCATTTTATTTTTTATATTAATATTTTTTATATCATATTATTACTTAATTAATTTAATTGTGACAGTCACAATTTTATTTTTCAAAAGTTTTGTTTAAAAGTCAAAACATCTTAAAATGGTTAATATGGTTTTGAACCATAACCATATAGTTCCAACCCACACAACCCATATTACAAATGGTTAATATGATTTTAGTTCTTAAATGGAACCATAACCATATTTTGAAAACCAAAACCAACCCATAACCATATTTTGTCAGGCTTACACACACATATATATATATATGACATGACATTGAATATTTTAATAATAATTTATATTTATGGCGTAGTTAATCACAAGAGATCTATCCTAATCAATGTCAAATTTGAAACTTCATCACCCTGTTATAGTAATAAAACTGTATTTATAAAGTAAATGATATTGTATCATTTTACTCCACCATCAAAATAAATAAATAGACTCTTGTTTTAAAAAATAATTTTATTTTATTTTATTTTATAAATGAGGATCTTTTTGTGGGAAAAATATGTATAGTTGATAAATACTTCTAACTAAAAATTCTTAATAAATTCAGGAATGCAAATTCATTCTTAAAATCTGTAAAATCTTAAAATCTGCACCATACACTCTTTCTTTGCAAGATCAGTAGAGACTCCCTCAGGTGTAATGATATGACCAAGATACTGAACTTGTTGTATAACAAAAATACATTTGGACAATTTGACATATAACTGATGTTGCCTCAACAGCTGTAATGTTATTTCCAAATGTTGTAAATGAGTCTCATATGTGGGACTGTAAACTAGGATATCATCAAAAAAAACTAAGATGAACTTCCTCAAATAAGGGGCAAAAACAGTGTTCATTAAGCTATGAAAGGTAGCTGGAGCATTGGTTAGCCCAAAAGGCATAACCTTAAACTCATAATACCCTGAATGAGTTCTAAAAGTTGTCTTAGGAATGTCAGGTGGGTGTACTCTTATTTGATAATAACCAGACCTGAGATCCAACTTTGGAAACCAGGTTGACCCGTTAAGTTCATCCAACAACTCATCTATTACGGGTATAAGGAATTTATCTTTAATAGTAGCATCATTGAGTGCTCTATAATCAATACACATTCTCCAAGTATTATCATGTTTCTTTACTAATAATACTGGAAAGACAAAAGAACTGTTACTATTCTGAATAACCCTACTATTCAACAACTCAGTCACTATTTTCTCAATTTTAGATTTTTAGACATATGGATATCTATAATGTCTCAAATTCATAGGTTTGCTACCTTCCTGCAAATTAACATGATGGTCATGAGATCTTTCAGGTGGCATACCTTTAGGTTCTTCAAAGACATCTGAGAATGACTTCAAAAACTCCTTAAGTTTTGGACAAGTAGGTTCTGAGGGTGGACAGTCTTCACATTCCAAGATTCCATATAAGCATCCAAAAAAACCATGAGATGTTGTTTGCAACAGGTTCTGGAGCTCACTAGATTCCATTAGTTGTATTGTTGGAGTGACATTAATGTCGTCCCCTTTCATCAACACTGTGAGATCCCAAATTTTATGATATAAAAGTGTTCATTTTTTTTATAATTATTATTCTATTTAGTAAATGGTTAAATTGACAAAAGGTTAAAGTTAAAGGTGATATTTAAATTTTTTTTCAAACTAAGCAAGTTGTCATAAAATAATCGGTAGTAAGAGTACAGTAATACGCGTGGTTGCATAGTAGCACACGATATTGATTATTGATGCTTACGTAAGAAGTCACTCAGTTATACTCAATTATTGCTACGATAATTGCTGCATAATATCTCTCATATTATTGATTCAATTATTGTCACAATATCATCTGCATAATATTTATTATTATTTAATCAATAATTGAGACGACAAAGTTATTCATATTATTATTTGTAATATGGACGATGTCTAAAAAGTTCTGTCGAGGAGAATTTTGGTTACCTAATTGCGCGCCAATAGGGGAGAAATCCTTATCGGAAAGCCACCTCTTTCCTGGAAATGATCTAGTTGTTAAATATTGTGAGTTATAATATTAATGATAAATAAGTTCGTGTTGATTAAAGATGAAATTGATATTTTCATTGTGTTGAGATTATTAGTGTTAGTGGAAATCAACATCTATTCCGATAATAATTGATGTTTGGAGATTATATTGACCAATCGGGTAATTAATAGGATAAATGAGCAATTAATTGCTATTAATTTGCATGCTTATAACTATTTGTTCACATGTGTGTACTATTGATTCACACGCATGTACTATTAGGGGAGGTGGTGCAAGATTGATAATACTTGCATGACTAAATTAAAAATGGAGGTATAGATGAATGTACTATACTATAATTATTTTTTCACATGTATAGAACTATTGATTCACATGATTGTACTATTGATTCACATGATTGTACTATTGATTCACACGATGTACTATTAGGGGAGGTGTTGCAAGTTTGATAATACTTGCAGGACTAAATTAAAAATGAAAAAAAGATAAAGGTATTATACAATAATATTTTGAGCCCCAAAATGTGTAATTATCGAAACTATATTTTCCTATAAATAGAAGCTCATTCTTCCTTCATTCTCACCAATTCACTAAGACTCACAAGAGCAATTATAGAGAGAAAAGTTATAGAGAGAAAGAAGAAGAGAAGTCTGCTACTTCACTATTCCAGTATCCAGTCTTGTTCTGAGGTAAGGGGTATTATTTATTTCATATTCTGAAGAGATAATGAATATCATTTTCGTTCAATATTCATTGTCTTCATTTAATATTCGTAAGGAATATTATTTTCGTTCAATATTTGTAAGGGATGTTATTTATTTCTTATTTGTAAGGGTTATTATTTCTACTATTCACTCGGGATATTATTTACGGGGTACTATTCATTCGAGGTATTATTTACGGGGTACTATTCACCCGAGTACTATTCACTTAGAGTATTATTTACGAGGTACTATTTACTTGGGTATTATTTACTCGGGAGTACTATTCACAAAATATTATTCATGAAGTATTATTCACAGGGTACTATTTATGAAGTATTATTCACGGAGTACTATTCACGAAGTACTATTCACAGGGTACTATTCACGGGATACTATTCATGAAGTACTATTCATATGGTACTATTCACGATGAAAAATTGATTCTTTTCTGTCCAAATTAATTTTTGATACATGAATATTATTCTTGAATTTTACTCCAAAATTGGTGATCATGTTGACAATTTAGATATTCTTGAACTCTGGATAAATTTTATTATAAATGTTTAATATTTATCTTTTATCTCATTTGATTGATTCTTTATATCATTGTCATGATCCCCATGCTTATATTGCGTTAAAAGTCATCTTTGGCCCGTAGTGCATAGATGAACTGTTGGTTATTGGTTTTACAGTTGTATGTCTTTGGCATGTAGTGCAAAGAAGAACTGTTGATTGATATCTTTGGTCGTAGTGCAAAGAAGAACTGTTGATTGATATCTTTGGTCGTAGTGCAAAGATGAACTGTTGATGGATAGCTTTGGCCCGTAGTGCAAAGATGGACATGTGTATGACATGATCATGACAACTGGTGCTAGTAACGAATATCCTAGGTCGTAGTGCAGGGATAATTCAATGATGTGATTGGCAAGATCATGACCATTAGTTAACAGTTGAATGTCTATGGCCGTAGTGCATTGACAGGCAATTAATTGGTATGATCATGACCATTGGTTTTATAGTTGAATATCTTTGGCCCGTAGTGTAAAGATATATAACTGATTGGTATGATCATTGTTATTACACTTGAATGTCTTTAGCCTTTGGGGTAAGGATATTGAGTAAACGTTCTATTAAGCCTTTTAAGCAAGGAGAAACTGTTAATTTACATGATTATAAACATGAATTGTGAATTTAACTATAATCTTTGGTGGTTCAGGTGAAGAAAGGTGATGAAAGTTCTCATTGTCTTGGGTATAACAAAGAACTGTTAATGGGTATTTCAGCGATAAAATTTATGATAAACTTTTAAATCATAGAAAATAGTAGATATTATGCTCTACTTGACTCTTCTAATGGATTGTTTATTCCGCTGCAGTTGTTGATCTAAAACTTGTTGTCTATTGTACTCTATCAGTTGTTATACTGTTGAAGGCTAAGGATAATTTATTCTGCATTATCTTAGTCATAATATTTCTTACTGGGCTAGTTGAGCTCACCCTTTTCTTTCACTGTTCTCTTCAGAAAATGAGAATATAGTTGGGACTGGTCGGGGAACGAATTGACGGTCCAGATAGTTGTTTTAGTAGCCCTCACTATTCTGTGAAATAGTGTGATAATAATTATAATAAGGACTTAGTGGATATTGTCTAGAAGGCAATATTCTTGTTTAAACTCTCAGCTATGTTTTGTCATATATTACTCGACAGTAGTATAATTAAGTTTGTATTTGATTTATATACCATGTATTTGGCGACTCAAGATGGGTGATGTATACCTGTTTTGGGGGCGTCACAGTTGGTATCAAATGTGACGCCCCCAAAATAGGTATACATCACCCATCTTGGGTCGCCAGATAAACATGGTACAAAATTCAAATACAACTTAATTATACAACAATCGTGCAAAATACGACAAAACATAATCTAAGAGTGTTAATAAGAATATTATCATCTAGACAATATCCACACTCAATGGAGTCCTCATTACATTTATTGTCACACTATTTAACAAAATAGGGAGGACTATTAATGCTATCATTTGGACCGTCACTCCGTCCCTCGACTAGTCCCGGCTACGTTCTCATTTCCTGAAGAGAACAGTGAAAGAAAGGGTGAGCTCAACTAGCCCAGTAAGAAATATTATGACTAAGATAATGCAGAATAAATTATCCTTTAGTCTTCAACAGTATAACAACTGATAGAATATAATAGACAACAAGTTTTAGATCAATAACTGCAGCGGAATAAACAATCCATTAGAAGAGTCAAGTAGAGCATAAAATCAACTATCTTCTATGATTTAAAAAGTTTTTCATCTAATTTATCGCTGAGACTCAGCTTAATAAATAAAATCGAATCATCCCCGCATCACGGCCAATGATATTTATGTAATCATCAATGGTCATGACTATACCGAATAATCCCTGATCATAATCACACCAACAACTGTCCATCAATGAACTACAGGCCAACGAGGACTTTTACCACATCTTTCGTCATATTACGGTCATGATTATATCTAATAATCCCTGGTCATAATTATACCAAGTCCATCAATGCATGTAAACCAAAGATGACTTTCATCACAATATAAGCATAGAAAGATTAATAAAGAATAGAATAATAGAAGAATTTACCAGGCGTGTGTAATCCGCACAGACAGGTTATTCCAACAGAATAATAAAGAATGGAACCAGGTCATGCGTAACCCGCATAGACAGGATATTCAAACATAATAATAAAGAATGGAACCAGGTCATGCGTAATCCGCACAGACTGGATATTCCAACAGAATAATAAAGAATGGAATAACAACAGAATTCACCAGGCATGCGATAGACAGCACAGACATGTTATTCCAACAGAATAATAAAGAATGGAATAACAAAATAATTTCACCATGTATACGGTATCTCGCATAGACAAGTTATTCCAATATAATAATAAAGAATGGAATAACAACAGAATTCACCAGGCATGCGATAGACAGCACATATAGGTTATTCCAACAAAATAATAAAGAATGGAATAACAGAAGAATTTCACCATAGTATGCGGTACTTCGTATAGACAAGTTATTCCAACATAATATTAAAGAATGGAATAACAGAAGAATTTCACCATGTATGTGATACTTCGCATAGACAAGTTATTCCAACATAATAATAAGAATGGAATAACAATAGCTCTCTTCATGAATACGAAAGAAATAATACCCCTTACCTCAAAAGAAGATTGGATACTGGAATAGTGAGGTAGCAGACTTCTCTTCTTCTTTCTCTCTATAATTTCTCTCTATAATAATTGCTCTATAGCTTTAGTGAATTGGTGAGAAATGAAGGAAGAATGAACTTCTATTTATAAGAAAATATAGTTTCAATAATTGCACATTTTAGGGCTCGAAATATTACAGTATAATACCTTCCTCTTTTTTTTCATTTTTAATTTAGTCCTGCAAGTATTATTAAACTTGCACCACCTCCCTTAATAGTAAATAATGTGAATCAATTGTTCAATCATGTGAATCAATAGTTATAATCATGTGAAAATACGAATTACAGTATTGTACCTTCAACTAAACCTCCATTTTTAACTTAGTCATGCAAGTATTATCAATCTTGCACCACCTCCCCTAATAGTACAAATATGTGAATCAATAGTACACATATGTGAATAAATAGTTATAATCATGTTAATTAATAGCAATTAATTACTCATTTATCCGATTAATTACCCGACTGGTCAGTATAACTTCCAGACATCAATTAACATCGAAATAAATGTCGATTTTCACTAATACTAATAATTCCAATACAATGAAACTATCAATTTCATCTTTAATCAACACGAACTTATTCATCATTAATATTATAACTCACAATATTTAACAACCAGGTCGTTCCCAGGAAAGAGGGGCTTTCCGATAAGGATTTCTTCTTATTGGCGCGCAATTAGATGACAAAACCTCTCATTGACAGAACTTCTAGACATTGTCAATATTGCAAATAATAATTTGAATAACTTTGTCGTCTCAATTATTGATTTAATAATATATCATATTATGCAGATGATACTGTGACAATAATCGAATCAATAATATGAGAGATATGATGCATCAATTACTGTAGCAATAATTGAGTATAACTGATGACTTCTCACGTAAGCATCAATAATCAATACCGTGTGCTACTATGCAACCACGCGTATTACTGTACTTTTACTACCGGATAGTTCAACAGTTTTAATGGTAATACTTTCGCCGTTATTTTTAATAAAAGATAATTCTGTCGTTTTCTTATTACAACAATACTTCCGTTGTGGGGTCCACCAATGATTGTGCTGTCGTACGAATATTCCCTGTTAAAACGAATATTTCCAGACCAATCGAATATTATATAACCACTTGCTTACTTTGTAAAATTTATAAATATTACCCACAACTATAACATTATATCAAATCCATACCATAATATTCAAAAAAAATATTTTGAGAAATTTAAATCTTTATTCATAAAATCTGGGGTCTCACAATCTCCCCTCCTTATGAAATTTCGCCCTCGAAATTTACGTACGTTCCTGGTATGCCGAAGAGGTGAGGATACCTTGAATAACTTTATCGTCGAAAACATTACACGTTGCATACGTGCATGCCCGATTTCCTCCAATTGCATCTGAATGCACATTAGTCCCTAAAATAGCTATTTTAGGCCTTGATACCGACCTCAAATCTCAAAATATAAAGAATGAAAGTTTTAGGTCTACTCGTTATATTTTTTGAATCATCTTGAATCACCTCAATCGGAGTTTGTATAAAAACATTATGCCCAATTTACTAAAGGACGTCCGTACATATTTTGGCTTAACACTTGACCAGCGCTTAGGCGCCCAAATTTGGCCTTGGGCAAGCGCCTAGGCGCCCATGAATAGATTCTAAGTGCCGAGCCTGGTGCCTAGGTGCTCGACCTTTGGCACTTAACTCTAATTTTCCAGATTTTGCAACTTTTGACACACATACTTATAATCTTCATAACTTCTTCATCCGTTATCAGAATTAGTCCATTTTTGATGCTATGGAAAGCTTGTAACATGCTCAATAAAAACCCCATGATTTCATAATTTTTTAGATTCATTAATTATTCCAAAATTTGGTTCCAAAGTCCCCCATGACTAAGTTTTTACTAACAACGATATGTGAAAAACGTTATGAACACGCGACATACTTGGTGGTAAAACGAGTCTATAGGCCATAGTTCCTACTCGATCAAGGATTTCAAATGGGCCAATTAAATCGAGGGTTGAGATAACGCCTTCTTGAACCTTCTTCTTCACATTCATCATATTCGGGTGTGTAGCTTGAGTGACTTTAACTTTATCGATTAAAGTCGATTCTACTCGTATATTCGTTATCTTCACGTGGGTCCCTAGAGACTTTAACTCTATCTTCATCATTTGTAAGTTATACGAAATGGGTTTTTGTGTTAACAACATCACATTCGTAAACACATACGATTTTTTACTCAAAGCGTCAGCTACCACGTTCTCTCTTCTACAATGATATTGAATTGTATGGTCGTAATCTTCAACAGCTTGAGCCAACGTCTTTGGCGCATTATACGTTCGTTTTGGTTGAAGAAATATTTAAGGGTTTAAGAAATGGGTTTTGTACTGGGGTCAATACAAAATTCGATTTCACACTCTGGATAGCCCAGGAAGTTCTTCGAGAATACGTCAGAAAATTTATTAACGATAGAAATATCATTTAAAAACTGTGACTCTCATCCAAGACTTGGATAACACATGAAATAAAGGTTTCTACTAACGAAGTTTCAACCAATAAGTCAAAGTCTAACTTCTCTGGGGTCAAATTTAAATGTTGAGTGCAAGCAAGAGAGATAAAATAATGGGTAGAACTGGTATCTAATATGGTATAGACTTCGCAAGAATTTATAATTAACTAACCCGTGCTAAATTCGTTCGGGTTACTCGCTTTTTGAAAAGTCACGAAAAACGCTCTTCCTGAAACCACTGACTTTGTTTTGTTCGTATCCGCCTTTGGTGCCACCGTCCCAGCTGGACTTAACTTTGGTGCACGACAAAATTGGGCTAGGTGACCTTCTTTTCCACAATTGTAACATGCTTTGGACTGCTTCACGCAATTTGTACTGATATGTTCCTCCCCTCCGCATTTAAAACATATGACCGACGGTCGTTCTCCTTCCTTTGAAATGGGTGCTAGTGCTAGTATCTTTCCATCATTATTGAACCTTCTCTTCTTGAAATTTTCACTTCTATTATCTTGACCATAATTACCACCGAAGTGGTTACCATTCTTGGCATGATAATTTCCCCCCACGATGGTTATCATTGTTCCGATGGCCGTTGCTATCGGTACGATTATTATCGTGTTGTTGCTCGTTACCTTTTAGTTGTGCTGACTCATTATCGCGCTCCAATAACTGAGCCCTATGCACAACATCAGAATATAAACAAAGTTTGTGAGAAATGAGGTATTGACGTATTTTGGGTTTCAAACCTCTTAGAAACATTCGCGTCATTCGCGCCTCATTATCGACCAAATGGGATGCAAACCGGGACAACTCGACAAACTTATCTTTGTACTGCGACACTGTCATATTGTTTTGATCCAACTTGATAAACTCCACTTCCTTCATGTGACGAATACTTTCGGGAAAGTACTTGTCGTTGAACAGTTCTTGGAACTTCTCCCAAGACATCTTGAGTGCGTCAGGCTGGATACGTTTTACAGATTCCCACCAGTAATCTGCCTCTTCACGCAACATAAAGGTGGCAAAGGGAACCTTTTGCTCCTCGGAGCATCCCAAGACATCAAATATCTTGGTGATCTGCTTTAACCACGTCTCTGCTTTAAGTGGTTCTGGCTTTCGCAAAAACTCTGGTGGTCCCAGCTCCTTGAACTGCTTAGCGGTGACCGACCGTGGGTTGCCATTATTTCCACCTATATTTTGAACAAAAGTCTCTCTCGCCTGATATTGCATGAATTGCATAAAGCCTCTGAACATCCCATCGTTCATCATTTTATCGGTGTTATTGTTTACCTGAAGATTATTGTCTTCCTGTTGCACATTATCCTGAATATTGATCGTTGGTGACTCAACGGTCCCATGTGCTTCATTCCTGATCTCAACATTTTCAGATGTCATTTTCAAACACTGTCACAAAACAAGGGTAATTGACATATCACATATTATCCCTATACTCTGATCGACCAATTAAATACCAAATAAACTTAGGTAGGTCATACTAGCGAAGGAATTCCCCGTCTCTCCCCTCCAGTTCTTGTCTCACATCTCAGCCATGGATCATATTTCTAAGCTTTGATACCAACTGTGTCGCCCCCAAAATAGGTATGCATCACCCATCTTGGGTCGCCAGATAAACATGATACAAAATTCAAATATAACTTAATTATATAACATTCGTATAAAATACGAAAAAATATAATCTAAGAGTGTTAATAAGAATATTATCATCTAGACAATATCCACACTCAATGGAGTCCTCATTACATTTATTATTACACTATTTAACAGAATAGCAAGGACTACTAATGCTATCATCTGGACCGTCACTCCGTCCCCCGACTAGTCTCGGCTACTTTCTCATTTCTTGAAGAGAACAGTGAAAGAAATGGTGAGCTCAACTAGCCCAGTAAAAAATATTATGACTAAGATAATGCAGAATAAATTATTCTTAGTCTTCAACAGTATAACAACTGATAGAATATAATAGACAACAAGTTTTAGATCAACAACTGCAGCAGAATAAGTAATCCATTAGAAGAGTCATGTAGAGCATAAAAACTACTATCTTCTATGATTTAAAAAGTTTTTTATCAACTTTATCGCTGAGACTCAGCTTAATAAATAAAATCGAATCATCCCTGCATCACGGCTAAGGATATTCATGTAATCATCAATGGTCATGACTATATCGAATAATCCCTGGTCATAATCACACCAACAACTGTCCATCAATGAACTACAGGCCAATGATGACTTTTACCACATCATTCGTCACATTACGGTCATGATTATACCGAATAATCCCTGGTCATAATCATACTAAGTTCATCTATGCACGTAAGCCAAAGATGACTTCCATCACAATACAAGCATGAGGATGATGACAATGACATAATAATTCAACAAAACAAGTTCAAGGATAAATTTTAAAGATTTATAATTTTAATTTATCCAAAAGTCAATAACGTCCAAATTGTCAACATGATACTTCTTTGTGGAGTAAAATTCAAGAATGCTCAGAAGAATAATTCCATGAAAAGATACTGGATGAAGCGCAAATATCAATGATATTCCACTAATTTCATGGAGTATAGAAGCCAAAACTTTAACCAACTAAGTATAATAGAATATATGAAACCGCAAATAGATTTTTGTCCGCCATGCGGTAATCCACGTAGACAGATCATTTTCTTAATTTAATAAGGAATGAATACGAAGGATCATTCACCATGCATGCGGTAATCCATATAGATAGGTTATTCCAACAGAATAATAAAGAATAGCAAGCGTGTGTAATCCGCACAGACAAATATTTTATAAACGATTGATGTGACATACTCCACCTCAGCATATTGATCAACAAATTGTTTCAACGTAATCTTAGACCTCACACAATATGCTGAAGTGGAGTATGCCTCATGATCAACAGTTTATAAAATATTTATAAAATATATAATTTATGTCTCTGACATTATTCATATTTGTAGATAGACAATAGCAGAAAAGTAATGCATAGTTAACCATTCTGAAAACATTAATTTATGACTAAAAGAGCTCTAAAAGTTACAGTACTGTTTCATGGAGATCATAGGGTGCTAGCTTATGCATGCATGTATATATACATACAATTTTCTGTATTTGGTTCTCTCATATAATTAGACCTATCTACCTAACTAATTCCTGCAATCTAACATATATGTACACAACAATCTCCAACTCAAAACACTTTTTATTTGTACCTTAACATGATCACCTTTGATCGAAATTATCTTAATTAATTTGGCCTTTGAACACCTTAATTTATCCCTCACCATAAAATCTACTGTTCCAAATTCATTTGTTAAATGTCAATTCAGAACACCGTACCATGCATGCATATATATATAAAAATTAAATTCAAATCTCTCCCACTCCCACTAGTCTAATTTATAATAATACAACCAAAACATCCCTTAGAGTTCCGGTAATTCTGGTAATTCCCCAGCTTCAGTTAAAAGATTGTACCAAAACTCCATGCCATCATCAACTTCACCCGTACTAAACCTTTCAACTTGTAATTCTTCCTTCACCCCCAAAAATTCCGAATCCTCAGCTATTAATTCTTCACTCCAAAAGCTTTCGTCGATTTCTGGAAATGAATCCATTTGTTCTTCCTTAATTACCCTGGCCATGGCCGATAAGTCTGTCAGTGATGACAGCTCATCACTAGTAGAGCTTTGTGGACTATTACTCGGGTTCTCGGGTTGTGATCGGGTCGGATCATTCGAATCGCATTGACTACTTTTGGTCATGGAGTATTGTCTTTCGGAATCTTGAGGGGTTTGATAATTTTTGAGCTTTTTCTTTAAGTGAGTGTGCCAAACATTTTTAATTTCATTGTCTGTCCTTCCCGGTAATTTCGCCGCTATCGCAGACCATCTGAAAAATTGAAAGAAAATAATTTGTATTAGATATTAGCACGAGTGCAGCAATATATAGCAATATAAAATAAATCTAATATCACATAAAATTGATCACATATATACCGCTCACATACATTCACATGCATATTTTGATGGTCCACGTGATTTGCTCTGTACGTGGGCCATCAAAATATACATATATAAGTGTACATGAATTGTATGTGAACGATTTTATGTAATAGTAGACATACTAATCTATTATAGTTCAATGGTAGTGCAGGACAATAGGATAGCAAGGTTAAACAAATCTTGGTGATTATTATGACACAAAAGCCTAAGGAGATATAAATGTGCCATACATATAAGCCTATTTTATTGCTATAGTTTCATAGACGGAGTTTATTTTAATCTAATGATTATAATTCAGATGGCGAATCTTTTCACTACTTAAATAATTCTCCAAAAATACAAATATATATATATATATAGTTTCATGAATTTCGTGAATATAAGATTGTCACGGAGTATTAATATTTATATAAATTGTAATTTATTCATATATTCATAATAGTATAGTAAAGTGAGTTGCGACTGGCGATGCATGCGACAGATTTTTATATGAAACTGTGATGATTCCCAGAAATATAGTATCTTGTTTTGTAGTCTGTGATCAAATTCATCAAGATCATATTACTTTCTGTAATTTTTGTTGTTGTTGATATAATAGTATTTTTAAAAAAAAAAGTTTAATTATATATGATTATCAATTTTACACATTTAATTTTAAATTCAAAAATTGATGAGTTATGAGAGTAAAATTTTTGAGGACAATAAAACTTTTAATTAACTTTGAATTTAGATAATTAATTTACAATATTTATAATAATACTCCTATTAACTAAACTTAAATGATCCTATCAAAGTATGAACCATGAGAAAGTCAAAATGACTCTTGCATTTTGGAAGGGGAACATGGGGAATATGTATTAACATGCAGAAAGATAATTACTAACTATATTTTGATATTAATTAAACAATTAAATAGACTATTTAATCAGAATTATATATACGCACCTATTACCAAGCCTTTCATGTAGCTGAATTATAGTTTCCTCTTCCTCCTTGCTTAAATTTCCTCTCTTGATATCGGGTCGCAAGTAGTTTGTCCATCGTAGTCTGCAACTCTTCCCACATCTTAGAAGACCTAGAAATTAATATGATAAGAACAAGGCAACAATAATTAATTAGTGATAATAAGAAAACGGCGCCATATCTTAATTTGAATGATACTTAAGAACCCATCTCAATCTACAATTTAGTTTTGTAACAAAATTAATTTCGCCTTGTGGAAAGTGGGCTGTATATAATTATATATATAGTCGATTGTAAATGATCAAGTTTCTTTGATACAACTTGAGATAGATAGAGCTAATTATTGTTGTGAACATAGGAGTAAAAGTTTGATTTTACATGCAAGAAAATATATGGCTTTCAAAGGACATTAATTTAATTTGCTTTGTGGTATACAAATGTGAATGGGGTTTTGGTAATTTATTACTTACCGGCTAGTTTTGGAAGGGCACGCCAATTTGCATGGCCATTTTGTTGAATAAAAGAGACGAGAACTTGATCTTCTTCACTAGTCCATGGCCCTTTTTTCAGTCCCATCTTTTCACAACAAGGAGCTCGAACCATCTTTCTAATTATATATATATATATATATATATATTCTTGCTCAATAACTGTACTTCACTATCTAATTCTTTCCAAGTACTTAACTAATTAGAGAGAGAGAGAGAGAGAATTAAGGTAGCTCAAACTGTGCTATAGGCCATGGGTGGGTATTTAACCTAAAACATACACAAACTAATTTATAGTAGAATTTTATATATATATATATATATACACACACAAACACATGTATATATATATCTTACTTGAAATTTCCAGGAAAGAGAATCTCTCTCTCTCTCTCTCTGTGGTCCATGACCTCCTCTCTCCGATTTTTCAGACTAGTTTAAACTAATTGTTTATGAGTAGAATTTGCACAGCACTAGAGATATTAATCAACTTTGTCTGTAGACTTTAATGATTTGGTAAACAAAAGGAGGAGGAGGGCCCATAGTTAATTAGTTTCGCATCGATCAAATAAATAATTATTATTTATAATGATGAGCAAATTTTAGCGCAAGTTGTTGGTATATTAATATTCGTCCTACTGATTTTTACTTGATCCACATGTTTGTGTTTCTATGCAGCTTCCCATTTTCACTCTATATATATATATATACATGCATGGAGTTAATTAGTACGGTTTAAGTATTGTAAATAGTGAAGCTCCGTAAGATCACATACACTAAACTAGACACTTTCATTAACAAGCAACTGAATCAAACCAAATACACATACACACAGATACACACACATATATATAGAACAATGATGAAGAGCATTTTCCTTAAATAACATTTCTCCTTAAATTGCACTCCTTTATTAAAATTAAGTCGTTTTGGAGTCTTTTAAAAGAGAGTGGTCCCAATTGCTTTATTTTTATTTATAAAAATGTCACCCACGGCCCCACTTGTTTTTTAAAAAAGACTCCAAAACACATAATTTTAATAAATGAGTGCTATTTAAGGAGGAATGTTATTTAAGGGGAATGCTCTTGATCCTATATATATATATATATATATATATATATATATATATATATATATATATATATATATATATATATATAAAAGCTTAATTAGGATTGTTGTGGTTCAAATATATGTACGTGACTAAGTTGTTTATTTAATTAAATTTCATAAATGACATATTGCTGTCATTTTACTATATTATTAAGTACTAAAATTACGATATTAATTTTGGATCACAATCAAAAGACGAGGGTGACAATTGCAATTACACTTTTTCATATGAAGTGATTCTGGACGCAAAGTATTAGCTTCACTATCAAATTAAACATGATCTCCTTTGAAAAAACACTTCAAAATTTTTACAAGATTTTTTATAGTTTTAAGAACGAGTATACATGCATTGTATGTTACAATTAAGTTGGAGTAGGTACATAATTTAGGTATACTAATAACCGGAAGTCTATTAAGTCTAAATAATTCTAGTCTAGGGGCCTCTATACTAGCTAGAATCAAAGTCTATTAGATTATTCAATATTGGTTGGTTTGATAAATGAAGTCAATATATCTAAACTCAAAATTAGTTCCATAATGAAGTCCAAGACTATGTTTTTAGATATAAAGGTGTGCATCAGTGCATGCACACCCATGACTGGCTGTTTTGCAATTCGAAATTAATAAGGTAAAGGATTTATGGTCGAGGAGGAGGATATATATCATATATGGGCTTCCTCTTCTTTATTAATTTCTTAAATATCTATTCGACAAAAAGAGATGAATAGATAGAGTGAATCCAACCGAAAGAAGAGCTCGCGCTAACGAGCCATAAAACTAATACAATTTATAAACTCTTCATAAACCATGAAATATATATAATGATTGGACATATATATATATATATATATATATATATATAGAATCCGGATCAGGTCCGGACTCCCGGATTTTAACAAAATCCGGACCTTTTTTTTTTTTTGCTTTTTTTTTGAAACAACTAAAATAAAAAAAATAAAAAATTATGGAACTGAAATTTTTCCACAATACAGTGTTTTGGGCGTGATTTGGATGCCTATACCAAAACATTTCTGTACAGTCTGGGCAGACTGTACATACATTGGTTAGTATAGGTATTAAAAACACGCCCAAAACACTGTATTATGGAAAAATTTCAGTTCCATAATTTTTTTTTAGTTGTTTCAAAAAAAAAAGCAAAAAAAAAAAAAAAAATTGGTCCGGATTTTAGGACCTGTCCGGACTCCCGGACAGGATCCTTGTTCTATATATATATACTAGCAACAGTCCCGTGCCTCCGGCCCTATGGACGTTGGGATTTATTTAAAATTTTGGACGACCCAAATGATTTATTGAGTGAGCGAGAAATTCAAAATCATTTGTATTTTATTAGATAGATGGATGGTGGGATTTATCCCAAACTTTGGACGTCCTAGATGATTTATTGAGTGAGCGGAAAATTCAAATTTATTTGTATTTTATTAGATATAATTAGATATATAGAATATAGATATAGATAGATAGAATTAGATAGATTGTATGTTATTAGATAGATGGATGGTGAGATTTATCCCAAACTTTAGACGGCCCAGATGATTTATTGAATGAGCGGGAAATTCAAAATCATTTGTATTTTATTAGATATATATATATATATATATATATATATATATATATATATATATATATATATATACATACATGCATGCATGTATGACATAATTTAAAAATCATTTGTGAAAACTAATTAATGGACCTATTAAATATTATCTACTATTTTAAAATTTATTTATGCATATATAAGCATTTTTATATAATATATAAATTTTATAAAAGTTCATGCCTTACACGATTTATCGGTCTAATTATTTATATGGGCGGGTATAATACTAAATCTTGATCGCATGTAGTATATGTTAGGCAATTTCCTCCCTTGTTAGCCACTAAAGAAACGTTCACCCAATTGTCATTAATTATTTATAATTAAAATAAAATATGATGACACCCTTTATAAATAATTATAATAACACTCATATGTAAGATTCTTAGTGTAGTTGACTAACTAGTTTAACAATCATTATCACTCTACTCTACAATATATAACATTCACTATCCTTAGAGCATTCACAAAAGTTTTCTTATCTTTTCCCCTACTCTGCAGTGCTATTAGGTCATTCTGCAAAATAGGAATTTACTTTTTTCATTATGTACCCAACATGTTCATTATATTGATTACTTAAATAATAAATTTTAAAATTTAAAAGTTTCAACAGTTAAAAAATCAAATTAATAATAATCTTATAATTTATAGAAGAGACTATAATTTATCAGATATATTACACTGTAAAATAATTTTTATTTTATTTTAAATTTTAAATAATTTATAGAGTCAGTATTGAATGAATTGTAGTTACAAATGTACATAAGATCAATATTAACTTTGAAAAAGTTAATTTGTGATATTTTTAAATTTAAATTTAATATAATTCATTTAAATTTTGAAAATAATAAATTTTATAATTAATAGTACTTTTATAATATTTATAATTATATTGACATAAATTTATATTGATTTTAAATTTGAATACGTTTGAAATTAATTTTTTTAAAAGTCAATATTAAGTTTATAATTTGAAAATGAAGTAGTAAAAAAATATCAAGATGTGTATGATTGATAATTTGTCCACTTAAATGAGGGTGTGAAATGTCATTTTGTATATATAGAGAACGGTCTTTTGATTCTCTCACACTGGGGAGTAAAATCATATATAGGTATTAAAATAGAGAGTCAAATAAGGATAAAGAAACGGTTGGATAATGATTTATTGATGTATTCTTCAAAATCGGGGATATAGAATTAATTAGGAAAACTGTTGTTAATGCTCTTAGTGTAGTTGACTAACTAACTAATATTTAAAAATATTTAATATAGTGCCCAATACACACCCTTCAAATTATAATGTTTAATATATCCACTAAATATAAAGTTGTATATTATAATTTTTACTTAACTTGATCTAATTAATTAAATTATGAACTTGTGCCATAAATAACATAAATTTGAAAAATAACAAATATTCATTTCATAAAAAAAATAAAGTCATACACTGTTTACTAATTAAATATCTCTTATCATGTAATATACATTCAAATATTTTTTTTGTAATTAAAAAGTAAAATTTTAATACCCATAAAAAATACAAATTAACACAATAATTATAATTATTTTTTTCTAAATATTAAAATTTATGTAAAAAAAACTTATTATTACAGATCAAATCTTATTATTCATATAAAAAAGTATTAAAAATTATTTTAATTAATTTTTAAAATATTAAACTAAACATAAGTCACACTTAAGCATAATTATTTACAGTAAAAATGACAAATGTTGTTACTCAAAAAACGAAAAAAATATATTAATAGAATTTTTTTTAACAAGATACAGGTAGTAATAAATATTATTATATTTTCTTTTATTTGCATAAAAACAACATCAACTATATACTAAAAACTGTAATCAAAATCATAAACATCCCAAATTTTGACATATACTCAATAAATTTTAACATAAAAAATTCATAATATGAAACTAAGAATTCAAAAAATATTTTTTGATATTGTTAAACACTAAAAATCACTATTTTCAGTCCCGGTTGGGACCAACCACTTCAACCGGGAACCGATTCCATGTCCGGTTCGATTTGACTTGGTTGAACCAGTTTGGTCTAAATCCGTATTTAATCGGTTAACCATTGGTCGAACAGGTGGTTCAACTAGTAAAATCGGTTAAGTTGACCCGATAAATCGATTTTATATTATTTTTTAATTTTGTTGTATCGATTTTTGAAATATTAAAATTGACCACTTTTAGTAATATTGTAACTCAACTTTATTATGTTTTAATTAATAAAAAATGAGATTTTTAAAATGTTATTAATTATTAATAATTTATATTTTTATATATTTCTAACGTCACTAATTCAATAACAGTTCAACCACCCGATAACTTTTCTAGTTCGATGATCGATAGGTCCGAACTTGAAAACATTGCTGAAAACTAAACTGTTAATATACTCAATCACTCTAATTAAAACAATTCCATTAATAATTTAATTTAAAATTTTAATATTTGTATCACTTGTCCAAAAATATGTGTTAATTAAACTAAATTAATTTTTTTTATAAATTACAAACAATTTGAATGAGATAATGTTAATTACAAATAAAAGTATAACTAAAATATATTGTTTTAAAAAAAGATAATTAAAAATATATATAATATTCATAAATTAAAATTTGATAACATATAAGGGTAAATATATAACTTTTTTTAATTAGTCAATCTTAAAAATTTATAGGAGTATTAATTGTTACTTAAAAATTTAAAGAATTTAGAGAGAGTGAGTACTGTTATTATAATTGGTTTGAGTGAATGTCACTCTATTTTTATTTTCCTCTTATTTATATACTAGTTGGGTTCGTGCCTTCGGCACTGTATGGACAATATGATTTATCTCAAACTTTGAACGATCAAAATAATTTATTGAGTGAGCGGGAAATTTAAAGTCATTTGTATTTTATTAAATTATTATTAGATTATTAGATAGATAGATGTATTTTATTAGATAGATGTATGAACGGTGGGATTTATCTCAAACTTTGGACGGCCCAGATGATTTATTGAGTGAGCGGGAAATTCAAAATCATTTATATTTTATTAGATAGATTATTAGATAGATAGATGTATTTTATTAGATAGATGTATGAATGGTGGAATTTATCTCAAACTTTGGACGGCCCAGATGATTTATTGAGTGAGCGGAAAATTCAAAATCATTTGTATTTTATTAGATAGATTACATCCCTAAAGTTGCACTGTTTCATGCAAATATCTATGCTAATCCGTTCTTGCTTTATATATTAATTATGAAAGAAAGGGATTAACTAATGTCACTATAAAACAACACGCATTAATTGTATTCTATCCATTTTAAAATATAAATTATTATTAATATTTTTTTGAAGTTAGCTTAAAATATTCTCAAATTAAAAATTAATATAAATTCTTTTAATTTTAATTAACACAATGATAAATATTATAAATTACCGACAAAATTCTATTTATTGTAGGATTTATTATTAGATAATTTTTAATAAATTATTTTAATTTTGAGTTTTAAAATATTTTAAATTAATCTTCAAAATATCATATAATTTAAAACGAAGAAAGCATATGATTTAAAGGTTGAATGTGCTTAAACTATTGGGAAGTTGGTCAACTTTACTTGTTAATTAATAATGCTTCCAAAAGCATTATATACCAAGATTTAGTCTATGCTACTCAATTTCCTTATCCACAAAGTTGTTACTTTATTAAATATTAATTGAAAAGTTGATTTGTTCTAATCTATGTTTTGCATGAAATATATAATTCATGTCCCTGCTCTGCCAAAAGATCCCATTTCTTGTTAAATAAATGCAACGAAAGTGGAATTCTTTAATTAGATTTTCCGGACGGAAGGAGTATTAACATTGGTTACATTTCTGAACTAGTATATATATATATATATATATATATATATATATATATATATATACAGACAGGATCAAGAGTAGACCTCTTAAAGTAGTAGAACTCTCTTAAATAATAGAACTTTATCAAAACGACGTAGTTTTGATAAGACGCGGTGGCATTTTTGTAAATACCATGTCACCGCGTATTTACAAAAATGCCACCGCGTCTTATCAAAACTACGTCGTTTTGATAAAATTCTATTATTTAAGGCATTCTACTACTTAAGAATTCTAGTCTTGATCCTTTTTGTATATATATATATATATATATATATATATATATATATATATATATATATATAGCAAGAATCAAGTGCATACTCATTATCTTACTCATCCGTGTTCACCCCCCTTTAGGCGACGATTTCAGTCATACAGCCGTCGTCTATACTTTTAACGACGAATAACATATAGCGTCGTTAAAAGTATAGATGACGGTTGTATAACCGAAACCGTCGCCTAAAGGGGGTGAACACGGGTGAGTAAGATAATGAGTATGCACTTGATCCGGACCGTATATATATATATATATATATATATATATATATATATATATATATATATATATATATATATATATAGGATCAAGTGCATACTGTTGGATTAATTTTCAATTAATCTTAATTGGGACCACACATGTATATTATTAATGTGTATTATCATGTATTAGTCTAAATTTAAGTGATTTAATTAAGTTTTAAGTAGGCTTAAGGGTATGTTTGTCATGGTATTAATGTGTAGAGATCGGATTTGTATTTTTAAATTGATGAGGGGCCAATTTAAAAATACTGAAAGAAAGTAACTGCCATTTAGCAGTTTCATCACACGGCAGTCTTCTTTATAAGGGGTCATGGTCCCCAATTGAACGTAGTTTTTATGATATCTTCATAGTTTTCTCTGTATCCTCATCAACAGAGAAATTCATTCTGAAATACGCATCAATTGGAAGATCTTAACCCGTTTGATCAAACAATATTATGGAATCTGGTACGCTTCCGTTTTTGTTCTTTCTTCTTCAATTATTTTGTTTCAACATGGGTTATATTTATTAACATGTTTAGTTTAGTAATTAATTTCTGCTTAATTAATTTCCATCACATACTGCTTATCTTACTCACCCGTGCTCACCCCCTTTTAGGCGACGGTTTCAGTCATACAACCGTCGTATATACTTTTAGCGACATTATATGTTGTTCGTCGCTAAAAGTATAGACGACGGTTGTATGACCGAAACCGTCGCCTAAAGAGAGGTGAGCACGGGTGAATAAGATAAGGGGGTATGCACTTGATTCAGACCGTATATATATATATATATATATATATATATATATATATATATATATATATATAGGGAAACGATCCATAGCATGTATTTGCTATGGATGAAAATTAGACAAATAATATTTCCACCACACATTACATAAATTAAGGGCTAGAATTAAAAATGGTAATAAGCCGTCCGCTTGTTGAACTAGCGGACGCATAAATCATAATTTTTGGACAAATTTGACCCTCCTGTTGGTCCTGCTGCTTAACACTAAAGGCAAACGCATGCGTCTTCCCATATAATAATGTCCCCGACGAGGGAGTTATCTCGATATCATAAGAAGGGAGATCAAATGACCCAATCGCCGAAATGGGCCTCCATAAAAGGGGATTAATTCCTCCGGTATATATCATAGTAAACGGCCAAACTACACCAACTACATCACCATCTAAATTAACCACAACCTCTCTAAATGGTCCATTCCCTGGCACACCAGTAAGGTTATTTTCAGCAATGTACTCATTTGGATAATTCGTACACCAAAATTCATCGTTTTCGTGTGGTGAAACATACACCTGACCTCCAACACAGCCTTATATGCATTTTGGAGGATTTTAAACTCTTTGGACACATCCGTAGAATTCTCTATTTCAAACCACAACCCAACATTCAATGGCAAATTTCTCGAAATGGGTGAGATCAAATCAGCCTTAAAATTATTGATTGCGGGTTTGGGTTGAGAGATTAGATGTGATGAAAAGATGTTTGCTTTGTTGATGTTTGTAGTGGAGGAGAGAGGTTGGTGGAGGAAAGAGAGACAGAAAAGTAGGTGATGGATCAGAGAGAAAGTTAAGCAGGAGCAGGAGGAGGGTCAAATTTGTCTGAAAATTATGATTTATGCGCCCGCTAGTTCAACTAGCGGACGCGTATTACCATTTTTAACAGTCCTTTATTTATGTTATGTGTGATTATGTGATAGAGATGTTATTTGTCTAATTTTCATTCATAGCAAATACATGTTATGGATCATTATATATATATATATATATATATATATATATATATATATATATATTCTCAATCTTAAATTTATTCCTTTTTTAACATACATTATATATTCCTTTTTAACGACATATATGAGATAAAATATAATAAATAAAAATAAAATATTTTTTAATTCATATATATATATATATGATGTATACACATACATACAGTAAACCACTCATAAATTTATGTTCTGGATCTTAAATGGTTCACGTCCCAACTGTATTATAAAATTATTAACTAATACATACAAATATGCAATCAATACAGGTTCATATTCCATATATCAGGCTGAAATAACATTTATTACGCTCAAAATATCACTCCCCCACAACTTTCCAAGGAATCAAATTTTACATCCAAATTTAAATAACTTATAGACGTGTAGCCCTCCCTCCCTCCAAATTTATTTATTCTATATTTTTTTTTGATATATTTAAATTTATTTGTCTTCTTTCATTTTTGATATTATTTTTTTAATAATACATTCATTTAACTCTCAAATTAAGACATGTAAAATTGGAGGAGAGAATAATATATTTTATGTAATTTATTTAATATTTGTATCGAGGAACCAGTCTAAGCCCGTACAATTACAAACAACTTTGTGATGCACTACAAACTTGTTAAGAGATAATTAACAATTATCTAGATCATCAAAGGACGCAACAAGAATCATTAAAGGTATACTACTACCTAGGTCAATCCGATCAAAACATCAAGCAAGGGCGCGCGCGCGCACACACATATATATATATACACACACACACTAATGTGAATAGCCCAGTTACTTGCTCAATTAGATTTAGTAAACTACCAAATGCAGAAAGTAAACGAAGGAGGACCTTTTCATGATACACAATCCACTGTCTCAACTACGTATCATGTATTTGTTATGGATTAAAAATAAGTTTAAATCATTTTTATCATTCAATATAATCAACGATTTAGATTAATTAACGTCAGTTACTAATAATAGCGGGTGACGTTAAAAATAGTACCGTCATCTGATTCTATTAGCACCGGACCGCTACTAATAATAGCGAACATGAAGTAATCTCAATCGTTACTCGTTAGTTTCTATATTGAACGATAGACATATTGTATGTTCATTTTTAATTCATAACAAATACATGTTATGGATCATTCTCATATATATATATATATATATATATATATATATATATATATATAAGTGATTAATCCATAGTCAATGTTATAAAGATAAGGTTATTGTTATTAAAAGAACTCTTCTAATTTCAGATCGCTATCGCCAGAATGAAAAGAAATCCAAAAGGCACGCTATAAAAAACGTAGATAGATCGTAGTATTTTATACTCTCTTCGTCCCATGATAAAAGTTCTTATTATAATTTTGGGTAGTCCAATATTAAATGTTCATTTTCCTTTAATAACCAAACTTTTACACATATTTTCCTATTATACCTGTAGCATTAAATATCTCATACTTTTCTTATTTTAATTTTCTCTTCATATTTAATGACATTATTATAGACAATTTTATCATTTTATTCATCTTTTTAATATACGTGAAAAGTCCATCAAAATTTTTATCCTGAGACGGAGGGAATATAACACTCAGAATTCACATTATTAAATTATGAATTGATGAGGAGAATTTTGAACATCATCCAATGTGCAATATTAAATTGCGAGCTATCCTGCGAATAGAGCTTTCTCCTTACCGTCGGATCCATATTTAAAATTTGGTAAGCTTAAAATTAGATGGCTTCCTAATTTTCAAGACCAGATGACTCCTCAAGTCCTCATATCCAGCACCCAAGGCTCAAAATAAGAATTTGAAAATTTGTTTAGGATTCACCCGAATAAGGAGATCGTTCCCATTTTAAATAAACAAAGCTAATACACGTTCGTCTTCATTTTATTACTTGGCCTGCAATTTTTTAGATTGGGCTTGGTTCCTATCATTAGGATCTCCGTTCAATTTATTTTGGGTCCTTTACATAAGTATACAACAAATAGAAAGTAATTACAAGAAAAGTGTATCAACCAAATATTTACAAAAAGATTGTATATATTACAAAAATATTACAATTCACATTAATAAGGAAACATAAAATCAAGGACAAATAACCGTCATACTTAATAATTCAAATTCAAATATTTGGATCTAACAACAAAAATAAATTCAAATTCAAAATAATAATTCAAATTTAAATATTCAAATTCAAATCTTCATCTCCCTCACATACACTTTGAAATAATAGTCCGCCTCTACACATCACATACTCCGCCGCTACACCGCCGCGAATCTTCGTTGTCCAAAACGCTAATGAGAATAAGAAGAAGATTCGCCCTACAAAAAGTTTAAAAATAAATAAATGTAACTATTAATGTTCTGAAATTTTTTTTATAACTATTTTGTTACTCATAAATAATAAAATGGTTAACTTTGTATGAATGGTTGGTTATCAACTCCATCACATTCAAACGAAATTGGTAACTTAATAAAATTGAATTGGTAACCAAACTTTTATACTAAGGTAACCAAACTTTTATACCAAGATAACCAATCTATCTTCACACCTGCAGTATGAATTAGTTACATTCGTCTGAAAGTTTGGAAACCAACTGCATGAAGGTTTGGCTACCAACTGTATTGCATGCAAAATAATTTAGAAACTTAATAAAACAGAATTGGTTACCTTGGTATGAAGGTTTGGCTACCAACTGCATTATGAAAAAACTGCAGAAACAGATTGATGATAACGTCAGAAACAAAGCGATGGTAACGTTCTTCCCTTCTCCTTAGTCTCCACACTCATCCCCGGTCCTTCATATTTGCCGAGTTCATTGCACCGTTTCAAGACTTCATTTTCTCCTCTTTCTCCATTGATCCTCCACATCCCCTCACATTATTTCTTCCCGACAAACCAACACCAACTGTCATCATCAATTCTTTTCCATCCCAAGACCACCGCCACCACCACAAGTGGACTCAGTGCGAGCACTAACTTTTGATACCCTATCAACCCTCTTACCTTGATGCTGCCACCACCATTTACTACCTTTACCTGGTTTCCTTCTGCAAAAGGAACCATCAACATCAAGTGTCCTTGACCCACAAGTAAAAGAGTCTTTATTAATGCAGGGTATATTTTCCATCATACCAAATCCCCCGCAGATACCATAATCCTTGACACTGATCCTCTCTGTGAAATCTGAGGACTGCGGTTTACTCCTTGAATTGGATTTGGGTCTGGGTCTGGGTTTGAATTTGAAGAAGAAGAGGCCTCGTGATCATGAGCAACAACATCAGGAAATCGAATGGGAGATTTATTACAGGTGGCGGTGGGGATGTAATGGAGATTTTGCATATTGCAGTTGTTATAAATGAGGAGAGAGAGAAGAAGCCCTAAATTAAAGAATCCTAATTGAATATTAATCCCCTAAATTAAGGAATCCTAACTGCACTAGTATTGTAAATAAATATGGAAGTGTATTAGTTGTATAAAAATTTTATGAGGGCACTATTGTTGTAATTATTTTTTAAAATGTAATAGAATATGTAATTCATCCTTTATTTTAATACACGTATAGTTTTTTAACAGTGGACCTAGCAACACAATTTATTTGTGATAATTTTAGAGAACTGTTAAATCCACAATAAAAAATGTTATTTTCACAACAAAAGTGTCGATATAGATCCTATAGCTACAGTTTTTAGCGTCGCTATACATCTACAACGACACTTTTATTGCGAAAATAATAAAAATTGTTGTGAATTTAACAATTCCCTAATTTTATTAGAGTAGTGTTTGTGTCGTTAAATATGTATCGAGAGAAAATGTATAAAAAATGTAATGGAATGGATATTAATCTTATCTTTATATACAATAGCTCTAAATCGAATTCTCCTAATTCCAGATCGCTACTGGCGAAATGAGATGAGATCCAAAAGTCATGCTTTGAAGAACGCAAATGGATCGTAGTATTTTATATAACACTCATAGTCGATAGTATTAAACTAAGGATTGACAAGGGGTATTTTAGATATCATCCAATCCGTAATATTAAATTGCGAGCTCCCTAATATTAAATTGAGGATGGAGTTTTCTCCTTACCATTCGATCTATGGATGGACGATTGAGATTTTATTGTAAGGATAATTTTATCTTTATAATGTTAGCTACATATCAGCCCCCGTATATATATATATATATATATATATATATATATATATATATATATATATATATATATATATAGGGTTCGACTCTTCAGTGAACCCAAGAGAGCGAATCAAAAACAATAAATAATTAAACAATTAAATAAACAGAAGTAGAAGATAAACAAAAAATTAAAACCGATTAAATAAATAAAAAATTTCTTCCATAGTATTACATACTAATTAAATAAACAGAAGTAGAAGATAAACAATTTTATAATAATAACTTACTAGATGTAATTGACAAACTTTTAAAACCAAGTCAACTGTTGGACAGTCTCTCTTTAAAGTAGATTTCGTCCTCGCCATCCGTGCTTACGGATGGAATACTAGACGTCTACTTCCCAGAATAAAATGGTATTCAACTCTCACAAAAAGCACTTCAATGGAAGAGTTCCACGAACCAACAAAAATTTGAATACTCTTTATGATTTTTAATGAATGAAGAATGAATTTAGTTTTAAGAACTTGAGAAGGATTGAAATTGAAGTGATTGTTTTGGGTAGATTTGGAACATATTTATAGGTTTTCAAACACCCATTTGAAGATATATATCCCTTTAAAAAGATACATCTATTTGAAAAGGTTACATCCATTTGAAAAGATACATCCCTTTAAAAAGGTATATCCTTTTGGAAAGGTTACATTTCTTTTAAAATATTCCTTTTCAATTTGAAAAGATATGAACCAAAGGTCACACACCCAGTGATTTTATTTTAGATAAAATTTTCATTCATATATATATACACACACACACATATATATATATATATATATATATATATATATATATATGTGTGTGTGTGTGTGTGTGTGTGTGTGTGTGTGTGATCCTCCCTTTAGTCTAAATTATTGATTATTGATGTCAACACATATTAGTAACTGAGAACCTCAAAAATTCAAAGACGAACATATCTTGTCAAAAGCACAATAGAATTTACCAGACAAATTAAAAATTAATTTGGCAGTACTATTACCTATAAGAATCCTACAATGTATTACGAAAATTTTATACTGAATTACGATTGATACATATATAAATATATGAGATTGAATATGATTATAAAATCGATCCATCATATTAAATATATCTTTAAAATATTACCAATTATAAATATTATATAAATATATGAAATTGAATATGATTATAAAATCGATCCATTATATTAAATGTATCTTTAAAATATTACCAATTATTTACAACTAAATAGTCAACATATAAAATCACATAATATATCATTATCTTTACTTGAAAAATGTTAGAACTTATAAGACAAACATATTTGGCACTAGGGTTAAGCTTCAAAGTTGTTTTGTAGTTAAACCTTTTGGATTGTCAGTGTTATAATTTGTTTTGGGCTTTTATAAAGTTTATTTAATTTTTGCCGATAAAAAACACACAAAGATTTGGTGATAGGGTCAGTGGCGGAACCAGGACAAAATTTGAGGGGGGTTAAAATTTGAGGGTGATTACCGGAGGTCCGGAGCAGCGACATGAAAACGAAAAAACTCATAAATTCAATAGATCCATGAGAATTAACCAAAACCCAAATTATATACACACAAAAACATCCCACAGTGGGCATATCCTAATACTAAATTTTTAATGCCACCATCATGTAAAACTGAATGGTGAAAAGGAACCACTACACCTGTCGCTGCAGTTAGAGTATCTTTGATGCTACGAGTCCCCTGAATCAATAGAAGGAAGCATTTTAAATTTGTCACATAATATTGTAATGGCAGGCTTCAAAATCTGTAAACATAAACAAAAAATATCTTAGAAATGCAAATAGAACACCATTTTCATGTAATGAGAAGTTCATATTCAACCACTATAATGTACATTCAAATGTGTATACCCCAGCTTTGGGCTTCTAAAGAAGAACATTTGTCTCAGTGTAGCCAACAGATACCTCAGTTTTTTGATATATTGAATTTTTCAAAAGATACTGCTACCTTCGCCCAATAATTAATGATTAAATTTTTTATTAAATGTATGTTACACCTAAACATGAGTCATTTTCAGAATGGAAAGAGTATAACTTTGGGGCTTCCAGAAATGGAATGCAAATTTCTTAAACTGGATAGAAATATCGTTAGAGATTAAATTGCTTCATCATTTCAAGCTTTTTAAGAAACCACAAACTGAAATACATTCTGATGAACAATTTCCAGCTTTTATCTATTTCAGATTGACAATTTTCCGTAAACATGAATTTGATTACAAAAAAAAAAAGAAGATTAACCATGAAAAGAATTAACAAGGTAAAGTTGGAGTCTTTGAGATTTTCAATTAAACCGTCACTATCAGCAAAACTAACATATAAAATTAGGCATAAACACATTCAATGAAATCAATACATATATATATATATATATATCAATGAAAAGGAGAAAAGAAAAAAAATAATTATTATTTTTACAGACTAAAACAAACAATGAGCAATAAAACCAAGCCAAAACTAAAGCAAATAACAGCACACCTGCCTTCGCATGTGATAATTGATGCCGAAAGTCAAATCTACGATCTACCATTTCCCAAACGTTTCAGAATACGTAAACCTAAGAGTCTCGGAAAACGTGCTAATCGTCTCTAGCCATGTGGCTGGCGCATGAGCTGGCCTCCTCACGATTCTTGTGACTCTCCCAAAAATAGGTATACATCACCCATTTTAAGTCCCTAAATAAATGGTAAAAATCAAATACAACATAATTATACAACTGTCGTGTAAAACATAAACTGAGAGTTTAAACAAGAATATTGTCTTCTAGACAATATCCATTCTCAATGCAGTCCTCATAGACAGTATACAAACTCAAATTCAGTCCCCATTACATTTATTATCACACTATTTAACAGAATAGTAAGGACTACTAATGCTATCATCTGGACTGTCAATCTGTTCCCCGACTCGTCCCAGCTATATTCTCATTTCCTGAAGAGAACAGTGAAGAAAGGGTGAGATCAACTAGCCCAGTAAGAAATATTATGACTAAGATAATACAAAATAAATTATCATTAGTCCTCAACAATGTTAAACTGATAAAATACAATAGACATCAAGTTTAACTACAACGGAACAAGCAATCCATTAAAAGAGTCAAGTAGAGAATAAAATCTACTATCTTTTATGATTTAAAACGTTTTCATCAATTTTTATAGCTGAGACTCAGCTTAATAAATAATCCACATCATCCCTGCACTACGGCCAAGGATATTCATTAGGGTCACGACCACAAATTATCCATGCACTACGGGCCAAGGATATTCGTGTATTCATTAATGGTCATGATCATGCTAACAACTGTCCATCAATGTACTACGGGCCAATGAGAACTTTTACCACATCATTTGTAATATTACGGTTATGATTATACCGAATAATACATGGTCATAATCATACCAAGTCCATCTATGCACTACAGGCCACAGATGACTTTCAAAAATATAAACACGAGGATGATGACAATGATATAAGAATTCAATAAAACAAGTTCACGAATTAATTTATCTAGGAACTAATAACGTCCCAATTGTCAACATGATACTTCTTTGTAGAGTAAAATTCAAGAATGCTCAGAAGAATATTTTCATGAAAAGATACTGGATGAAGTGCAAATATCAAAGATATTCCACTAATTTCATGGAGTATAGAAGTTAAAACTTTAACCAATTAAGTATAATAAATAATGGAATAACAAAAGAAATCACTAGGCATGTGATAGATAGTACAGGCAGGTTATTCCAACAGAATAATAAATATGGAACCAGGTCCGGCATAAACGCACAGATAGAATATTTTGACAGAATAATAAATAATGGAACCAAGTCCAGCATAAAACGCACAGATAGGATATTCTGACAGAATAATAAATGCGGAATAATAAATAATGGAACCAGATCAGGCGAAATTCGCACCGACAGAATATTCCGACAGAATAATAAAGAACGGAATAATAGAAGAATTTCACCACGTATGCGGTACTTCGCATAAACAGGTTATTCCAACATAATAATATAGAATGGAATAACAGAGGAATTTCACCAAGTATAGGGTATGCCGCGTATACAGGTTATGTATAGGGTATGCCGCGTATACAGGTTATTCCAATAGAATAATAAAGAATGGAATAACAGAAGTTCTCTTCATGAATAAGAAAGAATAACACCCCTTACAGGTACAACAAATAATATCCCTTATCCGTAAAAGACATTAGATATCGAAGTAGTGAAGTGGCAGAACACTCTTCTTCTTTCTATCTATAATTTCTCTGTCTATAGTTTTAGTGAATTCGTAAGAAATAATGAAGGAATGAGCTTCTATTTATAGAAAAACTGAGAGTGTCTCTTGGTTTTAACGAAGGGTCAAAATGACTCTTGGTAATATTGAAGAGACAACTATTATTTGCGAAGGGGTAATTAACTCTTGGAACACCGAAGAGGCAAATAACTCTTGGTAATATTGAAGAAACAACTACTATTTATGAAGGGACAATTAACTCTTAGTAATATTGAAGGGACAAGTTATTATTAAGACTTTAAATCAACGATCCATATTGATTTACTATTATAATTTCAACCAACGATCTGAAAAATTAGCACATCTCCTCATGGAATAATATTGTACCCAAATACCCGAGTGAACAATACTAGAGTGAATAGTAATCGGGTGAATAATAACTCGTGAATAGTAACTCGTGAATAGTAACTCGTAAATAATAACTCATGAATAGTAACTCGTGAATAATACTCTGACACGAAAAGTGTCTCGAATACCCGATTGAACAATATAACCTCCAGACATCAATTATTATCGAAATAGATGTCGATTTCTACTAACACAAATAATCCTAACACAATGAAACTATCAAATTCATCTTTAATCAACACGAACTTATTCATCATTAATATTATAACTCACAATATTTAGCAATCAGGTTGTTCCCATGAAAGAGGGGGCTTTCCAATAAGGATTTCTCCCTATTGACGCGTAATTAGGTGACCAAACCTCTCCTTGACAGAACTTCTAGACATTATAAATATTGTAATTTAATAATATGAATAACTTTGTCGTCTAAATTATTGATTTAATAAAATAACATATTATGCAGATGATACTGTGACAATAATTGAATCAATAATATGAGAGATATGATGCAACAAATACTGTAGTAATAATACAGTATAACTGAGTGACTTATCACTTAAGCATCAATAATCAATACCGTGTGCTACTATGGAACCACGCGTATTACTGTACTTTTACTATCGGGTAGTTCAACAGTATTAACGATAAAACCTCCGCCGTTATTTTCATAAAATATTTTTGTCGTTTTCTAACTACGGCAGTGCTTCTGTTGTGGGGTCCACCAATGATTGTGCCGTCATACGAATATTCCCCGATAAAAAGAATATTCCCCGACCAATCGACTATTTATAACAACTTGCATACTTTGCAAAATTTTTAAATACTACCCACAACTATAACATTATATCAAATCCACACCATAATATTTAAAAAAATATTTCGAAAAAATTAAATATTTATTCATAAAATCTGGGGTCTCACAATTCTCCTCTTCACAAATCTACTCGATTTCGAGTACTCATCATGATCGTTATCCTCCTCTTCTACCTTCGCCGCGGACGAAAGCCAAATCTCCGATCGACCATTTCCCAAACATTTCAGAATACGTAAACCTAAGAGTCTAGGAAAGCGTGCTAATCGTCTTTAGCCACGTGGCTAGCGCATGAGCTGGCCTCCTCACGATTCTCCTCTTCACAGATCTACTCGATTTCGAGTACTCATCATGATCGCTATCCTTCTCTTCTACCTTCGCCGCGGACGAAAGCCTCCGGCTCAAGGCGACGCCTAGTTGGCTCAGTTGCTGCTGCCTGCCCCCCCGGCCCCCTAGCTCCGCCTGGACCGCCATCCTACCGAGGTCAGCAGCCCGCCCCCGCCCCTGCCTACACCTAGTTCCGCCTCTGGATAGGGTTAATCTACGTACAATTAAAACGTTAAATGATACTAACATTTTGAATAAGTTAAGAATGATTTATTCGAGATGACAACACACACACACACACACACACACATATATATATATATATAGGCCGGATCAGGTTTGGACTCTCGGACCTGATCAAAATTCGGACTTTTTTTTTTACTTTTTTTTGAAACAACTAAAAAAAATTATGGAACTAAATTTTTTACATAATACAGTATTTTTGGCGTGATTTAGATGCCTATACCAAAACATTTCTGTACAGTCTGGGCAGACTGTACATACATTGGTTGGTGTAGGTGTTAAAAACACACCCAAAATACTGTATTATGGAAAAATTTTAGTTCCATAATTTTTTTTAGTTGTTTTACAAAAAAAAAAAAAAATTGGTCCGAATTTTGATCAGGTCCGGACTCTCGGACCTGATCATTTTTCTATATATATATATATATATATATATATATATATATATATGAGGTTTATATTACAAATTACAAAAAATAAAAATAAAAATATCTTAATTAAATAGGACATAATTCATATGATCAAGATGTATTTCGAATAGTCCTTTTCCTTTGCACAATATTGAGATGACTCATGACTTTTTGGTGCTTTAGAAACAAAATTTGTAACTATATATACCAGTTGACGTTCTTTTTCTAGAACATATTAAAATTAATTTTAATTTTTTTTATTTATTAAAATAAAATTTTCTAACTGCATATATATTTACAACTAACATGTAACTGCCACACCTAAAGCTGGAAACAAAAACAATTGGTCGCAAGTGGTTGGTTAGGCAAACATTACATACAAACATCCAAACTCGTATATTAATGATGTGTCGTAATTTTAACTCTGCTTATATATATATATATATATATAGTTCGGATCTTAAACTCATTTTTTGTCCGTCGTTATATGTTATCCGTCACTAAAAGTTAAGACGACAGTTCTATATATAACGACGCACCAAATCGTCGTCCGGTGATCTGTCGTTAAAGGGGATGAACAAAGTATGTTAGATAAGAGGTGAACTTAAGATCTGGATCGTGTGTATATATATATATATATATATATATATATATATATATATAAAGTTTTAATTAAAAACATATACTCCCTCCGTCCCAAATTATCTGCTGTTTTAGCAAAAAAAATTTGTCCCATAATATCTGCTTTTTTAAGATTCCAATGCATTTTTTTCCTTTGTTTTCCAAATTTGCCCCTTTACCCTAATTGTTGATAATTATTACTCTCATTCATGCCTCTTCAATTAATCACACTTTCTCTCTCTCTTCAATTAATCATACTTTCTCTCTCTTCACATTCACTCCTCTCTCTCTCTCTTCAATTAATCATACTTTCTCTCTCTCTCTTCAATTAATCCTTGTTTCTCTCCCTCTCTCTTCAATTAATCAGCTACTTTCTCTCTCTCTCTCTTCAATTAATCATTGTTTCTCTCTCTTTAATATACTATCATTCCAATGCACAAAGGGTGTTTTAGTATTTTTATCATACATATTGGTATGTGTGTAAAACTCTAGAACAGCAGATAATTTGGGACGGAGGGAGTATCTTATAATCGAACTTAATCAATGTTTGAACAGTAATTTTTTTTGCAAAGGGTTAAAATATGAAAAATCTATAAAAATTAAATAATGGAATATAAGATCAAAAGTGATAGATAAATTAATTAATGGCAAAGACCTCTTATTTTATTGTTTAAAATTAACTAAACACTTTAAATTTGAAGGTATATTTCTCAAGATTCCTTTCCAAGCCCGGCAATCTACGTGTATAAAAAAATCTAACTTTCTACGTGAAGAAATAGTATCTATACTTCCCAGCTATCAAATCCTACGTGTCCAGTCCATGTGAACTTCAGGTGAAGCCCATTCCATGGTCACGTGATTGGAACATTGTGGCAGCTGATGTGGCTATCATGTTGTATATAAGCAATTCCAAAGTCTTTCTTTTAAGTATATAGTTAATAGTAATGTTAATTGTTGCTTGCATATTACATATGGAGAGTGATTATGATACATAATTAACTTTAAATGTCTTCTAAATTTTTAATTTTTTTTTTATTAATATCCTTCTGTCTTTTGACTATTTCAAAAAAAATAAAAAAAAATATGTGACATGTAGTTTTTTTTTTTGGTAAATTTAAGCTTTGAAAAGTGTTTTACTTTGCACTTCTACATTTTGCAAGAGTGAAATAATGTAAATACATTTAGGAAGTCTTACTTGGAAAAATATTTTGTATTGTACTTCTGAAGACGAAATTAATTTGTAAAGTTTGCTAAAACTCTTATATATATATACCTTAGTTTTCCTGGAGTGACTAGTGAGCATGAAAATACTAGTATTTTATACAAGTTAGTTGACTCTTGTATGTATGTATAATTGATTTCTAATCATACACAGGGTTGCTTGTTAGTATTTGTTTAATTAATAATACAAATGTATTAGCTTCACTATATTATACTGACATATGTTAGCATTCATGCTGGTGTCCAGTACAGTTGCGTGGGAGACTTTACATATATGGTAGAAGAGAAGAAGAATCAAAATTAGCTAAGCTGGTGATTAATGGGATTTTTGACATCTTCCCAGTGAGGGGCTCACTCCAGATCAGGGTACTATCTAACCCATTTTGTTGATTCTTTCAATCACTCTTTCACTGATATACATGGAGTATCAAAAGATAACATCTTTATTTATTTGTTTTTGTTCTGTTCTACTTGTTGGTTGTCCTTGGGATAATATTGTTTTATAATTTTGCAAGAAAATCTTGGTAGATTTTCTGGGTTTTGTAACACTTAGTCATATGTGTTTTGATCTTGTTTTTTCATAGAATCCTTACAGTTTTACAACAAACTGTTGCAGCTAAATTGTTTGATCAGTTCTTGAAGAAGCAAGGGTTTCAAGATATAAGTTTTTTCCAATTGGGTACTTTGCCTTTTGGTTAAATTGAAGTAAGTTAAGTTTTTATTTTTGGTGGGTTTGGAGATATGTTTGTGAATTTGAATGATGGTTTACTGGTTGGGTTTAAGATCTGATTTGCTGGATTCACAGAGGAATTGGGCTGGGCATTAGCTTTGACTTTGTTGGGGGTGATTTTGAGCTTGTGTAAGTGGTAGCTATTGGAGTGGAAGTGCTTCTTTGTAAGTTGATTGTATCTGGTCTTCAGAGGCTTAATATTTGAATTTGCTTACATGGGTTTGTTTGGTTAGGCGCATGATGAGTTTAGCTAAACTTGGATTGAATGGAGGTTTGGGTTGAAAAGAAGATATAAGAAACATTGAGAAGCATTATGAGATTTATACTTTGATTTGGACTAAAGGATCTGAATTCTTCAAATGGGTACCAACTGTAAGACCATTGTTTGGTTTAGGAGGGATCTCAGGATTGAGGACAATCCTGCGTTGGCTGCAGCTGCTAAGGATGGCTCTATTCTCCCTGTGTTTATATGGTGTCCTAAAGAAGAAGGGCAGTTTTACCCGGGTCGAGTTTCAAGGTGGTGGCTGAAGCAGTCTCTGATCCACTTAGAGAAATCTTTGAATTCTATTGGGGCGGAACTTGTCCTGATTAAGACTCAGAGTACTTTGACAGCTCTTTTGGAATGCATCAATGCTGTTGGGGCAACAAAAGTAGTATTTAACCATCTTTATGGTATGTTCGTTTTTTCTTCTCCTGTTTTGGGTTCTTTTTCTATCTTATTTCATTTTGGCAATATAATCTTTCAGTTCCTAAACTCTATATAAAATCATGGAATAGTTGGTTCTTATGCGTCCTCCATTGGTGTTCTTGTCATTTATTTAATATGGGTCATTGGAGGATGATATGTGTCCATACCCTTTTTTACCTCTAAATTTTGACAATTTATATGCGGATATAGATAAAGGAAAGAAGCAAGCTTATGGGTGAAAATCTATGCAAAGTGCAAGTCTTTCTTTCAGTAGGTAAAACCACTGGACTAGGCTCATTCTCTAAAGAGCAATAATTTCAATTGCAATAATATAGAAATAGAAATAATCCAAGGATATGGAAATTTCTTATGCTTGAAAAGTGGAATTTAATTTTGCAAGACAAACATAGGAGAAAAATTTCTCATGTAAATGAGCACAAGCTTGAAACTCGAGAACTAGTTCCAAGTTAATGGTTCAAGATATGGAAATCAAGCAGATGTGTGTATCTAAATGTTCTAGGATACATTTTTATGGGGAAAGTACAGTTCTTTTTATTTGTTGTTGATAATTATGGTGCAGCACAGTTTCTTTTGGGGTTTTATCTAATACAGTTTACATTAGGGAACATGAATATCTTATGGTGACTCTGATGAGTTATTCCTCATGCTATAAAAGTACGCAAGACACTTATGGGTCGAGATTTCGCCATAAGAGAGATTCAACGAGTTTGGTTTTACATAATATTGACAGTTGTTTTCGTCAATGTGTACATGAATCAAAATACTTCTCTTCTTGAAGCAGAGTTAATAGAATATAGTATGATATCCGTGGCCAAGCTGCAACAGATTAACATATCTTTAGAAATAAAAAATCTTCAAAAAGAAAAAAATCTCGTGTCTAGAAGCTTTTATAAGTGTTCAAAAGTTCTATTAAAATTATATATATTTTCTTGAACAGAAAAAGCTGCCAAGTCATGAAATAATTATCATTTTGTCTCTCTCTTACCCTTCTTCATTTTTAGGTGATTGTCTGTGTGCTTTGTGGTGATAATTGAAATAGTTTGGTATGACTTTTGAGATTGCAAATGTAATGCCTAATTTATGTATATCCATGTATCTGTTCCAAGCTGGACATGAGTGACTGCCTAACTGGTAACCAGGCACCCTTTCTGAACTTCTTATTACCCTCACTTTTAAACCACTCACTAGGATATAGGGGAGTATTTTAGGTAATATCACTTTTGTCTTTGATGCTTTAATTTATGATTACGTCCTCGGTGGTCTTTGTTATATGTTCAATTGTATTTATATCCAGATCCTGTCTCACTTGTTCGTGATCATGACATCAAACAAAAACTTGGGGAGCTTAACATATCTGTTCAAAGCTATAATGGAGATTTGTTGTATGAACCATGGGAAATATATGATAATGAAGGACATGCCTTTACAACCTTTGATGCCTATTGGGGGAAATGCTTGCAAATGCAGAGTGAACCTGTATTACATCTTCCTCCATTGCAATTAGTTCAAGCTGCAGGTAACCCTTTAGGCTGTCTTCAACAATTTATTATCTGATTCTTCAATGATAGTACAAATTAATGCTGATCTCAGTCTTCCTTTACCTGTAAACTGGTCCTAGAACATGCGCAAATCTCAGTAATAAATAAATTAGGAAAGTTCAATCCTGGTTATGGTAACTTGGAAACTAATTGCGTTTTCTATGTGCAAATGGCAGGATTAGTTGAAAACTGTTCTATTGAGAAACTGAATCTTGAAGATGAACTGGAAAAATCTAGTAACGCCTTATTAGGAAGAGGATGGTCACCAGGTTGGAGCAATGCCGATAAGGCTCTTACTGCATTTGTGGAACAGCATCTACTTGACTACTCAAAGGACAGGCTAAGGGTTTCAGGGAACTCGACGTCGCTCTTGTCCCCATATCTTCATTTTGGGGAGTTAAGTGTTAGGAGAGTATTCCAGTGCATTCGAATGAAGCAGATATTATGGGCAAAAGAAGGAAACTCTGTTGGGGAAGAGAGTATTGCTATGTTTCTTAGGGCTATTGGATTTAGAGAATATTCTCGTTACATTTGTTTTAATTTCCCGTTTACTAGTGAGAGATCGTTATTGAGAAACCTTAAATATTTCCCTTGGCGCGCGGATCAGGCACATTTTAAGGCTTGGAGACAGGGTCGGACTGGTTATCCACTGGTTGATGGAGGAATGAGAGAGCTTTGGGCAACTGGGTGGATACACAATAGGATAAGAGTGATTGTTTCGAGTTTCTTTGTGAAGTTTCTGATTCTACCATGGCAATGGGGAATGAAATACTTTTGGGATACACTTTTAGATGCAGATTTGGAAAGTGATATCCTTGGTTGGCAGTACATCTCAGGGAGCTTGCCAGACGGACATGTGCTTGAGCGTCTAGATAGCCCACAGGTGTGTTGGTAGTCTCCTGTTTTATAAAGTATGTGCAGTTTCTAGTGTACAATTAATTTACGTAGTACAATATCATTTAAAATTTAAATCATTTAATTTTATCCCTTAAAGCATTCAAAGTTTCAAATCGAAAAGTATCAATACCTCAAGAAATATTGCAATTATAGTTCTACTACGTTAGAAAGGAAGGTTTTTTTTTGTTCTTTATCTATCTTCAGTGTTAATTTTTATCATGAAACCTTAGTTAAACAGTGTTTGCATCCATTGTGAAGCTGTAATTATTGGCGTTTTCTTCCATACTTAAACCATCGTTAGTATTCTTAATTCTAAAATGACATGTTTTTAACATTTTGTGGTTAATATATTAAAAATGCTTTCCATATGGTCACTTCACCTCAATACTCTGAAGTTATGTGGATATGAGGCTCATTCCCATGAGAAAAATAAGCAGATCTAAGCAAATACAATAGTACTTTGATGATGAAAGAATCTTACAGGAAGTTGCTTGCAAAATGATGTGGCTGGTTGTGGTTGGTCGCTATCATTAGGCCCACCATCAACTAATTATACTCTGCCACATCATTTTGTAAACTAGTTTTTGAAAGTTTTTTTTTTGTCACCGTAGCAACACTCAACCAAATGATATCTGGATTAAAATGCATGGATCTTTTTAAGGTATTGTTTGGTAAAGCTTTCTATAAGCACTTTCCTGTTGATTACAATTTTTTCCTTTTTTCCTTGGCAAGTAATAAATTTAGGAAAGAGTATGAAAATCAAAGAGTTGCCTCATGGTAGTATTATCAACTATACCTGATTAATTGACTGATTTTGTTCAATTTTTTTATCGTCCAATGAATATTCAGGTTCAGGGATTTAACTTTGATCCAGAGGGTGAATATGTGAGGCAATGGCTACCGGAGCTAGCAAGAATGCCAAGTGAATGGATCCATCATCCTTGGGATGCACCTCTTAGTGTGCTCAAAGCTGCAGGGGTGGAATTGGGAATAAACTATCCGAAACCTATTGTTGACATTGATTTGGCAACGGATCGCTTAACTGAAGCTTTACTTATTTTGCGGGGTAGAGAAGCGGCTGCAAGGGCAGAGAAGTCTGATGGGACAGATGAAGAAGTTTTTGATAACTCTGACTGTATTGATAATTCACCCATTCCAAAGGTTATTCTAAAGGAAAAGACGCCTTGCCCTGCTACTTCATCTCACGATCAGCAAGTGCCCTCCATGCAAAACTTCAGGAATGGCTTGTCTAATAGGAAGAGAATAATGTCCGTCGAAGAGGAAGGAAAACTTGAAAAGAATTTGCATAATGAAGGCGAGACTTCAAGAATGGACGACGAGGAGTGCTCTACGGCTGTATCCTCTTCAGCAAAGAAGCAGATGACTTGCAGCACCAGTTCTTTCTCTGTTCCCCGATCCCCCTCTTCATCATCTGACCTGAAGCAGCCATGCCACGTGGACATTGATATCGAACAAAGTTCAAGCAAGGAAGGTAAGTGATGTGCCTGTTATTTACAGTTCAAGAGCTCATAATTTTTCCAATCACTTGCTCTGTAGGTATCTTGTATTATAGAATCTTCATCTTCTATCCCTTGTTTTAGTGCACAGACAACTTAATCTGAAAAGTTGGATCCCCGTCTCAGGAATAGTTACTAGACTGAATGTTAATAAGCTGTATTTTCTCCTCGAAAATCTCGATGTAGTAGATGTATACCTGTAGCAGTTGTGAATCACCATCGTGCAAAATGAAGGGTAAGAAAACCATACACTAGTTTATTTGATATATTCAAAGTAGTCTGGCTTAAATATTTCATTAGTGTTTTAAATAGCGTTTGATTAGAGCTACTGGGAGACATAGGAAGGCCTTTTGGATCTAGGAAATCTGACTTGAGAATACAAATGATGTTGGTTAACATTCTCAGGAAGGCCTTCCGGTTGCTCAACTGTCTCTTTTCTTTTCAGTCCCTCATTCTGAAGTGCATTGCGTGTCTTATGTTTTTGATGTTCAGGATATATTATATATATATGGGGGCTTGATGACGTACCATCTATAAGACCCTGACATGCAATCATGTATATATTCTGCATGCTATACGCACAAGAAACATACATTAATTCGTTCTTGCATGCGCTCATGCATACAAGTGATGAACGCAATGGGAACATTCTTCTTGTTTTTGGATAACCAGATTCTTATCCCAATGTTATGGCAATGTTTGTTGTAAAATGAATGGTTATGATTTAAGAGTGATGACTTGTATGATTGTGCAAGATTTTTTATAGCTGAATCTCTTCGTACCCAGATCCTGACGATAGGATTTAGCTTCCATTCATCTCCAGATTAATTTGGTCTGCATTGAAATCTTGTCAATTCAGGGGGTTAAAGTTGAATAAATATTTTAGTCCCAAAAAGATGAAAAAGAATCTCATAATTAGGAAACTTATTTTTTCACCTATTTAAAATGATATTTCTACACTGAGTCTTTTTTTGCCATGGAGGAGATGAGATTCCACTCAATATTCATATGAGAAGAATTACGTAAAAATATTAATTTTTTATGTGGAATATTAGTTTTCTATAAATATACTTATAACGATTGTTTTTTGAAGCTATCGAACCGTCGTCATAGCTATGTCGTCAGCTTTGTATGCTATAGCGACGAAAAGAATTGTAATTATAGCTGGTTCGTTTTTGGTTGACTTTTTAAGGTTCGCTAGAGAAGGAGGCCCTTCTCCATACGGTCTTCTTCTCCAGCGAACTGGCTATAACGACGATTTTTTGAGCTATAGTGACGGTTCAAACCGTCGTCATAGCTATGTCGTCGGCTTTGTATGCTATGGCGACAAACCAGTTCGTTTTTGGTTAACTGTTTAAGGTTTGCTGGAGGAGGGGACCCAATTCTCCATACTCCATTCGGTCTCCTTCTCTAGCGAACCTTAAACATTGAACCAAAAGTGAACCGATTATAATGCCGGTTTTTTGAGCTATAACGACGGTTTCAAATCGTTAACGATGAAAAAATTGATTACTATAATCGGTTCGTTTTTAATTAATTATTTAAGATTTGCTGGAGAAGGATACCCTTCCTCCATATGTCCTAAAAAGATAAATAAGAATCTTATTTAATGGGGTTTTAAGTTGAACCACAGAGTGCACCATATAAAATTGTTTTTAACGAAATCTTCAACTTTTATCTGGACAGGCAGAAATCCATTGGTAGACTCACAAAGGTTTACCTGTCGTTATATTATATCTAATCCTAGGAGCTTAAAATATTGAGATTCTTTTCTGTATTAATTAATTAATTAAATAAACTCAAGAAGAAGCTACAACTGTAACAACAAATGTTTAATTTAATAACACTAAACTGCTGCATTATTGGTTAGTTTTCTTAAAACCAACAATTAATTCAATAAACAAAAAAATATTTCTCCATGTTGGAGAACTTCTAGGGATTAAAATTTTGCATCATCCGAATATTAAGCACTAAATTAATCTTTTCATCTCAATTTCAGTTAGTTAAACTTGATTATCATTTGGACATATATTGTGCGCCTATTACTATTACTATTACTATTAGCTGTAATTAAATTTGTACACGAATTTTTATTACAGCCTGGCATAAAAGAAACTCGAAAAATAAAGCTTTTCTTTTGCTTATGTTAGAATTTAAGAACGAATAATATTACAATTACACAGATATTATAAAAAAGACGGAAAAGTAAGAACACACCATATACTCAGGTTCACTAATTTGGCTAGTTCTGTTTGTCTGATATATTCATAAGATGTCTCACGCACTCTCAACAATGATCTACACACCAAACAATATTTTATTGTAACTAGAAATCCTAACTGCTATTACATGAATTTAAACTCACGAGGCATAATACATTAGTAAAACTCAAGATCGAACTACTAATAATTAATAATTCCCAAGTCAACTGCACTTTGCACTTGACTTGGAGGCTTGCAATTCCTGCGAGCTGGTCATTTGCTCGTTCAGCGAGACCCTCCGACTACCATGTCGTAGTGGTCGTTAATCAAACCAACAAAAATATAAATCAATCTCAACAACTTATCTGATATGGGTGTGGACCAATATAATGAGCCTACGAGGCCACTAGGTTCCCTCGCATAAGTGTACAAATTGGGTTGATGTCATTGTCTTTTAACTATACCATAATTTGTTTTTGTTTACTTTTGCGTGATTGTCCTTGCTTAGTACCTTATGCCGTCCGGAATGGAATCCCAATTAGGTGTTGATAGTTTATTGCCAAAGGATTTGGCTCTTTAACAGGTACTAATTGCTCAAATGGAATGGGGCCTAATTTTGTCATATTTTTTAACAATGTGGGTGGTGGTGGTGGTGGTGGACAACACTTTTGTATCCATCTCCTCCACTTATTTCTTTGTGATAATGTGATCGGATCCAATTCATATATGATACGTAACTCACAAGATCTAACTACTTTGTGTGTGCATGTATATGCACACATAAAGATGATCATGAAATGTGCCATGACTTATATATTACTTTACATACTACTCTCCTTCTCCCTCTCTCTCCCTTAATATAAGTTGTCGTTTAAAAAAAATGTTTTTATTATTTAAATAAATCGTTTGAGAATTTTAAGTAATTATTAATTGTTTAGAATATTACTTCAAGTATTAAATATAACTCTGGTTCTCTCACTATTTTTTATCTAATAAATAACATTTTTTTTTCTAATGCAAAAATAATATAGATAATTAATATTATATTTAATATTATATATTTTTTTAATACTTGCATATAATTTTTAAACATACTTGTATCGAGGTAGGGAGGGAGTGGTTAAACTGATAATTTGTTTACCTTATCTTTCCGAATGAAATACTACTAGGAAAAGGAGTTTTGTAATCTTAATTCAATTTTTGGATAAAACTAGAAATATACCCCCACCACGGCACTTAACACTCGGTACGGATATTCCAATATTGTGGCATATTCCGTAATAAACCTAAAGTACAACCCTGTTTCACTATTCAAAGCCGACATTAAATACGTATCAGCCGTTGGATCAAAACGTATTTAAAATCAACGGTTATCGCATCACTCGAATATTCCACCAAAACATTCCCCAAATTTTTTTAATATAAGAATTTTATTCGGGGCGGGAAAGAAATTTTGTGAAACAGAGAGAAAATACAGTAGTCATACATTACAGAGTATGAGCGAGGCACTGAACAGAGACTACTGTGTTTGCGAGGAGATCGGACGGGGACGATTCGGCGTCGTTTTCCGGTGCTATTCTTCCGTCTCTGGCGATTCCTTTGCCGTCAAGTCCATCGACAAGCGCCTCATCTCGGAAGACTCTATTGACCGGCAATGTATCTATAACTGAAGCTAAAATTATGCAGATTCTCTCTCCAAACCCTAACGTCCTCCAGATTTTTGATGTTTACGAGGACGAAACGCACCTCCACATCGTCCTCGAGTTTTGTAACTCGTCCGATCTTTTCTGCCGAGTCACAGAGCGAGTCTTCTCCGAGTCAGAAGCTATCACCGTCATGGTACTTTTCTATGTCCGTTTCATCGAAAGTACTAAAGTTGAAGATGAGCATTTTTGTTTTTAGTGATATCAGAGTTGAAAATCAGCAGTATATCCAATTATAAATTGTGGTTATTTATTACAATAGTTTTGATTTTATTCCTAGTGGTGAATTATTTTAGCGTTAATTCTTTGCAAATTTATTACAATAGCTGATGATAAAAGCTTTATTGTTTATGGAACAAAGTGCTGATCATAAAAATATTTACTCTTTGTCTAAAATCTATCAATCAGGTGCCACTAATGGAGGCGATTGGTCACTGTCACCGTTGTGGAGTTGCCCATCGCGATTTGAAGCCGGACAATATTCTGTTTGACGAGTGGAATCGGCTGAAGCTTGCGGATTTTGGATCAGCAGAGTGTTTTAGGGAGGGAGAGTTGATGAATGGAGTTGTCGGAACGCCGTACTACGTGGCGCCGGAGGTGGTGGCAGGGAGAGATTACAATGAGAAGGTGGATGTGTGGAGTGCCGGTGTAATTCTGTATATAATGCTGGCCGGAATTCCTCCTTTTTACGGCGATTCAGCGACGGAGATCTTCGAGGCGGTCATCCGCGCAAATCTGAGGTTTCCGACTAGGAATTTTCACTCGGTGTCGTCGGCGGTTAAGGATCTCTTACGGAGAATGCTCTGTAAAGACGTTTCCAGAAGACTCTCCGCCGAGCAAGTTCTCAGTGAGCACATAGTAAACTCTATTTAATGCTGTCATTAATTTAATTTGTGCTTTATTGTGATTGTAGTTCATGTGAGCAATTTTGTTTGTTTTCCCTATCTGAAACTCTTACTTTACTCCTTTTGTTTATTTAGCTTTTCTGGGGCAACAGGGAGACCAGTTCAATTTGAGTTAAAAAAAAAGAGTTTAACTAGTAGGGCGGAAACTGCTAGTTTTACGAAGAAATTTTTAAAAACAGTTTTAATAGAAAACATAGGTATAAAGAATCTACATATTTTAACATTTAATTTAAACACACCCAACTTTTGTCGTTGGCAAGGTTTAAAACTCTACCTTTTTGGTACACAAGGGATGAGGGTAACAACTATTGGGGCAAGGCGTTTTGGTTGAGTTCTTGAATTCTTTTTCTCTCTAAAAAAACACCCAAAAGACAAACTTGATTGAACATACAGTCTTTTGAAAGTGTGTACCTTAGCACATGAAATTTTGATTAAACTGCTTTCAATATTTATTTCACATTATCCTTTTCTGTGGTTTGTTAAAAATATATTAATAGGGGGTTGTTCTGTTTATGGTGTGGTGATGCACAGGGCACCCATGGATGGCAAGCAACAGAGAAACAGGTGTTTGAGTTTGAAATTTGGCTACTAATATTAAGATAAAGAGTAATATCCTAAGGGCATATATATATATATATATGACTCTTGTGGTATGTTTCAACAACCTGCTGAAGCTTGTAGCTTAATTTAAAATAGAAAGCAGAGTTGAGTTTTGTCCTCCTTTTCTTTCGTACCATGTTTTGTGGGGTGGATAGATGAACATGTTTGTGTACATATGGATTATGGAATGAACAGTCCTAAAAGTTTGGCTACTTATCCTTTTTCCACAAAATTTGAAAATCCACTTTGTTCTTTTCAACTTTTCATATTTATATGATAAATATTCATATGCCGCTAAGGCTTCTAATGCTTTATTTGCTTGTTTTTATTATCATATCTGATTAACACATGAAAAAAAGGAATAAAATTCGTCACTATTTTTAGTTATCACTATTTTTCTTTTCTAGTGGATGCATGGATGAGATGAAGCCATTAAAAAAAAGGGGAAAAAAACACTCATATAAATTAAAATGTATGATTATTATGATATCCTTTACCTAGTGAAAACTAAACTTACATAAATTAAAATGTATGGTGTCTTAAATGTTCCCTTGTATTCTAAATTTTATGCAATTCTTTCTTAAGAAAGTGATATATATACATATATGTAAATTTAAGCTTCGCCAAAATTAATTTACATAAAAACTTTCTTTCCCTTTTCTCCCTTCCATGTATAACTTCCGAGAAGATATTAGTTAAAAATTTAGTCCTACCAGTTTAGTTAATTTACCTGTGACCGTTATAATTATTATTTTTTTTTAAAAAAAAGGTCGGTCTACATTGTAGGATTCCGACTACATTCCAAATTCAATCCTATACTTTAACGCAAAAATCGATTTGCACTCCAAACTTTATTTTGAATTAAATACACCTTAAATTTTGAGTTTCAATACAATTTCCACATTTCACACTAAAAGTTTAGGGTGCAAATTGATGTAGAGGGTGCGGAGGGTGCAAATTGTTTTAAAACTCAAACTTAAAGGTGTATTTAATTCGAAATAAAATTTAGGGTGCAAATCGATTTTATGATTAAAGTTTAGGGTCCAAATTGGAGGATTTCGAGTAAACAAGTTTTCCACTTCAAAAGCGAAGTAGCAGCACTCATTTATCATAAATTATAATTCAACGTAATAAATTTATCATAAATTTATAGCAGCACTCATTTCAAATTCAACATAGTATAATTTATCTGACCACCAAATGACTTCAACAATAAGCAGACCAGGAAGAGCTGATTTCATTCTAAGCTACGTGCTCAAGAACATACAAACTCAAGTACCCCGGAGCATATAATATATATACATAACCACATAATTAAACTGGAACTGTCCTAGTGTCATTACCAACCGGAGGCCTAGACTCCATTTCCATTTCCTCTTCATTTTCCCTAGACATTTCCTCCAATGATTTTCCCTTCGATTCGGGCACCAAAAACGTAAACATCATCCCTAAGAAGTTAACCACGCCGAGAACTAAAAGCGAGTTCTTCACTCCAATACCTGGAGGATACCCTTTATCAGTCAGAGTCCTGTCCTTGCTCTGAGCTGCATACAAAAACCCGAATGCCCCTACCATTGCCCCGGCCTTTCCAGATGCTGCAGATATACCATGGCACGTTGACCGTAGCCTAGCAGGGAAAATCTCAGCAGGGACAACAAATGTGGTTGCATTTGGACCAAAATTCGCAAAGAAAAATGTCAAAGAGTACATAATCACAAATCCAATTCTGTTTTCCTTATGAGTCCAGTGATCATATGGAATAGCCAGAGCAAACATAAACACTGTCATGAAAAAGAAGCCCATCAATTGAATGGCAAATCTCCCCATTTTATCAATAAATGCCACGGTAAACCAATAGCCAGGGACAGTACTGCAAAGAGCAATGAGTGTTTGAGCCCTTGCTATTTTGTAAACCTCTTCAATTGCGTTCATAGTTTTGGCTTTGGGAAGCCAACCAATAGCGCTAAAAATGTCCTTTTGGAAAAGATTCTGGCTATAAAATGCGATGTCCAACAAGAACCATGTACTAGTTGTTCCAAGCAAATGTAAACCGTGTCGACGAAGAAATTCCTTTGAAAACAAACCAAAAGCACCCTTTGGCTCAGTAGATGATGCAACCTTTTCTTGTTCTGCTTCGATTTCCACCTGCAATACTTTTGACATATCGGCAGCTGCCTGTTTTGCATTTTTGGCCACTAAGGCTGTGTAACGAGCAGTTTCGGGCATTCTCATGCGCCAGTAATAAGTCAATGCGGCAGGAATTGCTCCAAACATTAGAATTATGCGCCAAAGGTAATCAGCTTGCGAGACAGTAGAGCCAAGTGCATCAACTTCATAAGCAGGAGCTGGATAACTGGCCTTAAAAGCCGCTGAAACAATGATTGCAAACACCCCACCAGCCATAATTCCAAATCCCTGCATAGCAAACACCGCTGCAATGAACGCCCCACGCGTCTTTTTGTTGGCGTATTCGGACATAATGGTGGCTGAAAGTGGGTAGTCACCGCCTATCCCAAAACCTAACCAGAAGCGAAAAAAGCACAATGTAGCCATGACAGATTTTGGGTCTTTGCCAAAGGAAAGGCCCGAGGCGATGGAGCAAATGACCATGATCATAAGTGTCATGCCATAGACTCTTTTTCGGCCCATTTTGTCACCAAGCCACCCGAAGAAGAGCTGGCCAGCAAGAGTGCCACAAAACGCGACGCCATTGACCGCGGCCGAGACATTTGGAGGCAGAGTTCCTGGCTTGGGGTAGCCATCTTCGTGGTAGTATATGCGGCCTAGTAATTTAGTGACAAGAGATATGCAGAACAAGTCATATGCATCTGTGAAGAATCCCATTCCAGCAATGACTATTGCTGTGAAGTGATACAATTGGGTTTTGGCCACATCAAGTGCATTAAGCACTTCCAGTTGTTCTCTAGCCATTATTAGCCCTACTCAAGATTTTACTAGTCCTGCAAAAAGCATAATAGAACAGAGAAGAGCAACTAGTTATTACTTAATTCTCCACCAAAGTCTTGGAAACAAATACAAAACAATTATTTTTAATTACGTACTTTTGCAATCTTATACTCTGTATATATGTATGTATCAAACTAGATAAACACTTCTAAGACTATGACTTTTTACACGATTTGTCTGAAATTTAAGTAATAATATGTTAAAAGTTTTACGTCACTTTACAATTTAAAATTAGATAATTCTAAAGGGGTGTGTGTGTGTGTATATATATATATATAATTTTGGAACAAAAGCAATATATAATACCACAAAATAATATGAATCCATAAATAATACAAAGTACATTTGAAAATAAGACAAAAGGTAGGTTAGTTATTCCTAAAGAGTTGGGAAACCTCTTTTTAAGGTAATTCAAAGATGGTGACCCAAACTATGACCTCTATGAGTATGATATTTATTGAATACGACATCTTGGTGGAGAAGCATGTAAAAACAATACATGGCATAAGTTGGCATTATAAGAAGTAAAATAAATTCATAAATAACTATTGTTATAATAATAACACCACTAAATAACAGCTAGCTGTAGCCCTAAATTACAATAAAATGGGTTAATTCATAGAGATTCTCTTTGACTTGTAGTCTGTATTTAATTAAATGCATGTCATGCGGGATAGAAAACTTAGGTGTATATGTAGAGACACGCATACGCAAAGAAGTCAAAATTTGATTAAACATGTTTTGGATCTGGCCTCTCCCCTATTCTAATGGAGTAACTATTAACTATGCACCACTCTTTGGTGGAAAAGGTCAAAGATAAGCTTTTGTATATATATATATATATATATATATATATATATATATATATTCATCAAAAGTACAAAGTTCATATCAAATAACTAAAAATTTCATTAAAAATAAATAGAAAATATGTGAAAATATTAAATTTTACTTGTAAAATATCAATTTTTTAAAATAAGGAGAAAATATCAAAAATGAAAAGGGAAAAACTTTTCAACTAACATATATATATATATATATATATATATATATATATATATATATATATATATATATATATATACGGGGAGGATCAAGAGCATAATCTTTAAATAGCATAATTTTATCAAAACGACGTAATTTTCATAATTATATATATATATAATTATATATATATATATATATATATATATATTCATCAAAAGTACAAAGTTCATATCAAATAACTAAAAATTTCATTAAAAATAAATAGAAAATATGTGAAAATATTAAATTTTACTTGTAAAATATCAATTTTTTAAAATAAGGAGAAAATATCAAAAATGAAAAGGGAAAAACTTTTCAACTAACATATATATATATATATATATACGGGGAGGATCAAGAGCATAATCCTTAAATAGCATAATTTTATCAAAACGACGTAATTTTCATAATTATATATATATATATATATATATATATATATATATGAAAACATGCGAGTGCAATTGAATTTAGCAACTCCCATGAACAGAGAAAGTGTATTATTGAAGCTGAATAAAATCCAGAAATAATTATATGAATTGAACTCCTACCACAAAAAAAAATTCGAAGAAACAATCCATGCATCTTCCATTTAGAAAATCCAAAACAAATTTTGTTCTTCACATATAAGGGTATATGTTTTTCCACGGGAAAAAGATTAAAAAAAATAAAAATTATATATAATCATATATATACAACCTTTTATTTCTTGCGCATTATATAAATATATATATGCTTGCCCCGCCCCACCACTTTTTACAACAACAAACCTAGCATTTTTTTTATAAGTAAATATAAACTACTCACACACTATGCATATATATATATATATATATATATATATATATATATTCTAAAGACATATATACTAGCTAGCTATAAGAATCAGAAAATTGAAGAGCATTTTATGATCTCACCTCAAAAGGGGCAGGCAAAGAACTGATAAGCAAGCACTGGACTAGCTTGTTGATGATAATCAAATAGATGGCAGAAGATGATTAAGATTACACTAGCTACCTGTATTTTACATTATATATATACACGTATAATCGTACATATTATATATGTATGTATCTTTGTATCTATAGATATAGATATAAAGATTGATGAGATTGTAGAGAGAGAGAGAGAGAGAGTGTGGTGTGGGGGAGAAGTAGGAGGAGTGAATGCTTATTTATGTCCTTCGGAGACTCTTTGGTCTTGGTATCTTGGATAGCATATTCCCTTTTTCTTTTTCTTTTTGATTTCGATTTTTGTTTTTGTTTTCGTTTTCACAGTCTGAACTTGAAGTCACAACCGTTGTGATTATTCCACGTGGCAATTCGGGTTACCTTAAGGCCCATTATTCTTACGTGGCAAGATCTGGATGGGTTAAGCTACTCTCAGTGTACGTCTCTTTGTCAACGATCTGGATGCAACTTGCCAGTGTCTGTTTGGCGCGTTGTCATACAGTAAAATAAAATATTTTTAAATATAAAATTTAAAAATATTAATTATTATTTAAGAATAATTTGTACTTTATAATTTTTTCAATAGTGATAGTGATTTAGTCAAAAACACAAAATTTTCAATTTAACTCGATGTGTTTTTTAATCCAAATTTCTATTATTTAAAAGTGTTTTAAGACACTAACACAGACTAAAATGTTTTTATTTTTAAACTGACTAAAAGTAATGTTAATTATGTATTATTTTTTTTCAAATTTAATTGAATTCACAGCTTCAAATCTTAAGATTTCGGGTATTAATTTCTTGAAGTTAATATATATATATATATATATATATATATATTTTGGAATGAGTTTATTAATATTTTTGTATTAAATTTTCTTCATAGATTTTTATGTCAAATTTAAGATTCATTTTTTCGAGCTTTAAATGTATTGTTTGAATTTTCAAATTAAAATACTATTAAATTGACAACCAAATAAAATAATGAAATTAGTCATAAAGGTAGATAGTCAAATTAAGTAAAAGACTAAACTTCCTCACCTTAGGGAGATTGTTCTACAAAGGCATGGCATTTCAAGGGGAAGGGGAAGGGGAAGGGGAGGGGGAGGGGGAGGGGGAGGGGGAGGGGGGTTACGGTAGCCTTATTGACCGGTATGACCGGTGCACCCTTTTTTTTTTTGGTTTTTTTTATCACAATTATGAGAATAAAAAATAATAGAGCAAGTTTGAACAAAAAATTGTAAAAGAAAGTATATTTTTTATTAAAAAAATACTGTAAACAGTTTATAGTATTTTTTCAATAATTATAGTGTTTTTTCAATAAAAAATATACTTTCTTTTACAATTTTTTGTTCAAACTTGTTCTATTATTTTTTATTTTTTATTCTCATAATTGTGATAAAAAAAAAACCAAAAAAAAAGGGTTCACCGTTCATACCGGTCAATAAGGCTACCCCCCTCCCCCCACCCCCTCAACCCTGGCATTTCATGTGGGTCAAACTTTTAGGCTTGCTAAATATTGGTATCCGACTTGATTCACCCCAACCATTTTCGACTGAATGACAAAGCGTAGACTGAATAAAATTATAATAAAAAAAATTATCATTAATACTTCATATATAAAATATATATGGGCTCTTTTAAATTTCCCAGCAGCTACCTATGTACCTAACTAAACTTCATATTTAATACTACTTGTGTTTGTGGCATAGACAAGTCCACACATTACACATATATTCCTAAAGAAAAGGCTTCTTTTAAATAACAAATTATATTTATTCAATTATTTGTAAGGAGTATAAGGAAACTAGTGCTGTGTATGTTTATTTGCCAAAATTATGTTGTTTTAACAGATTTATTTTTGATTTTTGATTTATAATGAGAATTTTTTTAAAAAATAAATTTATCAAAACGACGTAATTTTGACAGACTGTTCATAAAAAAAACATACACAACTGTGTATATGAGCATATTACCTATCTATCTAATAAAATACAAATGATTTTGAATTTTCCGCTCACTTAATAAATTATCTTGGCCATCCAAAGTTTGGGATAAATCCTACCGTTCATACATCTATCTAATAAAATACATCTATCTATCTAATAATCTAATAATAATTTAATAAAATACAAATGACTTTAAATTTTCCGCTCACTCAATAAATTATTTTGGTCGTTCAAAGTTTGAGATAAATCATATTGTCCATACAGTGCCGGAGGCACAGGACCCAGCTAGTATATATATGCGCTCAATTAGATTAAGACAATAATTAATTCTACAAAAGAGTAGCTATTTGTCATTTTATCATGAAATTACGTAGGAAGTCGGAAAAAATCACAAATATATGATCTAATGTTAGAAAATTAAATTAAATATGAACGAAATATAAATCACAAAAAGAGCGAGGTTGAAGAATACAGTAAAACCTGTATTTTGGGATAGACTTAGTATCAAACTATTTGTATTTTAATTGAGATGTTATTATTAAATAGAGGTATTGGTACAAAATATTTTCTAAATACCCAAAAATATAGATTTTATTCACAATTTTTTTAATGAAATTTGTGAAGAAAAATATGATTAATGAAAGAATTTTTTTTAGGATAAATTACATATATTAGTACATTTTTAGAAATAATTACAAAAATCATACACCTATAAAATAATTACAAAAATAATACATTTTTCCATATTTATTTACAATATTAGTGCAATTAGGATTCTTTAATTTAGGGGATCATTATTGATGGGCTGACATGACAAATCTAGTGGTTTTTTATTTGAAACGTGTGAATTCCTTCTTTTTCTCCTAACTCCCATAATTTATGTACTGGTATTTCCCTCTCTAAAATCTTCTTCTTCTTCTTCTTCATCACAGTTGGTGGCGTAGATTGATTATTTTTTAATTTACTTTTGCCAACTCCCATAATTTATGTATTGGTATTTCTCTCTCTAAAGTCTTCTTCTTCTTCTTCTTCTTCTTCTTCTTCTTCTTCTTCGTCACAGTTGATGGTATAAATTGATTATTTTTTAATTTACTTTTGTTGCACTTGTTGATTCACAGGTTGTTCAAGTTAGTGAGAAGAAGGTTTTGGATCAAAAAGTATTCATGTTGTTCTATTATCGAGATAATAGAAATTTTGCTTCAAACAAGTCTGTTGATGTTGCTCGGAAAGAGATCGTGGCGACAGATTTCATGGGAAGAAATAAACATTATTTAAATTTCAATCAAGAATTAAAAGGATTGTGTTTCAGTTGGATTCTGATTTTGATGTTTCTGTAGTTAAGACAGAAGCTCAAGTTCATAGCCAGAAGATATTTCCAACCCAAAAATTTATAAAGGTGTGTTAATTTAAATTTTATTATTGTTACTATCATATAATTGTTTGGCTACTTATGCATTATATTTTAGTTACTATTAACTTGTGATTCAGATACCATTTTTGTTACATTGAGTTAGTATTTTGGTTACTTTTTATGTTGTTATAGTTACCATGTATTTGCATAGTATACATTGTTAACTAATCTGGTTTTGGTGTACATGTTGTTTATGTATTGGTTACTAACATATATCTGTTTGGTTACTTCATTAGTATATTTTTTGTTACTATTAACTTATGAATTGGATACCATTCTTTTTCCCTCAATTGGAATTTTAGTTACTTTTATATGTTGTTTTGATTACAATGTATTTGTTTAGTATACATTGGTTGACTAAATTGGGTTGGTCTACATGTTGTTTATGTGTTGGTTACCATTAAAACATGATTTGGTTATTATCATATAATTATTTGGTCACTTCTTTAGTATATTTTTTGGTATACATGTTTTGTTTACTACATAAAATAGTTTGTACTACATGTTGTTTATATTTTGGTTATCATTAGATTATATAATATAACTTTTTGGTTACTGCTTTATTATGATATGGTTAATGTTATATTATGATATGATAACTATTATTGTGCAGTCAATTTGGGATGTTGGTTATTTGTTATAGTCTGTTTTGGCTACTGTGTAATTGTTATATTATATTTTGGTTAGTATGCTCTTATTTGTTGGTCACCACGTAACTGTTTATGATATAGATATTGTTTATATCTGGTTACTAATGATTGTGTAAATCTGATTTTGTTTATTTGAAGTTATGTGATCTTTACTATGAGGAATGCAATAGAAAATTCATTGGAAAAGTTATATATTGGTGTGACATGAAAGTCCCCAACAATATTATTACCAAGAAATTGAACTCAAGTCAGTTGGAGAAGTTTAAGGCATCATTAGTTTGTGGATGTATTATTTTTGTAAATAATAAATCCAAGTAATAATAAATCATGTATTTGCTTAGTATACATTGATGTATTATTTTTGTAAATTCCTTCAAACATCACCATTTGTTATGGTTAGTGAGTATGTAATGTTTATTGGAGCTTATGTAAATGGAATTACATATTTGATTATATAATCAATTATTTGACATTGTTTGTTGGTTCGTATTAAGTTGTGTCTGATACATTATTTGAAAGGTGCAGTTGGTAACCAAACATCCATAGAAGGGTAACCATTTTATTTTTTGGTAGTAACCAAATAGTTACAAGCTTGTATCATGACATATATCAAGTGTAAAATGTATATGTGAGAGTTTTTATTTATATATATGGTTACTTATAGATCTCATATTAAAATAAAAATAGTTTGAGAGATGCAGTTGGTATCCAAACATGCATATAAGGATAACCATTTTAGTTTTTGCTAGTAACCAAATAATTAAAAATTTATATTAGAACAATTATCAAGTGCTTAATGTACATGTGAGTGTTCACATTTATCTAGCTAATAGATACTTTTATATTACATAGTTATAAAAGTTATTTAGAAATGGTCCAGTTGGTAACTAAATATGAATATAGAGAACCATTTTATTTTTGATGGGTAACCAAATTTACATAAAAATGTTTCAAAACAGTTACCAATTGTTCAATGTATATGTTTACTTTATATTGACAACTCATGATGAAATCAAAAATCAAAATATTAATCAATAAGAATTTTAGGTACTGTACACCATCAAAAATATTACCAACTATGTGGTTAATAGTTACTAACAGTAAATAATTATATATTCTTGTATTTACACTCTTTTTATTTATGTTCAATTGAAGTAAAGCACATCTGGAATCATCTCCATAGTCTAACAACTGAATAAACATTATTAAGTAACCAAATTAATATTAGACAGTAACCAAACTGCATAATCTTAGTAACCAGAACATAAACAACATTTTTTACATGCCATTTTGAAGGCCTAAATGATGGAATTTGACCAAAAAATCATGTACATCACGAGCAAAGCTCGTGACTTTTGATCGTTGGCCCGTTTCCAATGAAATTAGGCTCCGAAAACGCCAAAATTCGGCACTCCAAACTTGACAGAAATTACCAAATTGCCACTGGATCAAATCTTTCCATAATCTATCAAATCTTTCCATAAACTGGATCAAATCTTTTCATAAACTGGCACGCCTTCTCTTCAATCGCATCAATTTGTTACCAACTAAAGACTAACAGTTGTATGAAGTTAACCAATATAGTTAATAATTAACCATCAATATAAAATAAACCAGTATAAAATACACTAATATTATATAGTAATCATAACAATATTATACAGTAACCAAATTTAGATTAGTCAGTCAGTATAAGTAACCAATGTATTTAATAAGTATACAACAACCAAATAAACATTATATAGTAACCAAATTAATAATAAACAGTAACCAATTTGTATGTACTTAGTAACCAGAATATAAAACATATTTTTACATTCATTTTGCAATCAAAATAGTCAGTATACTGACTTTGTGACCAATCAAAGAGAGAAAAACTTATGAAAGGTAACTAATATTATATAGTAACCACGTGGTAACCAAATAAATATTTAAAGTATACAACAACCAAATAAACATTATACAGTAACTAAATCAAGAATAAACATTAACCAATTTCTATGTTCTTTGTAACAAGAATATAAAACATATTTTTACATGTATTTTGCAATCAAAACAGTCAGTATACTGACTTTGTGACCTATTAAAGAGCGAAAAACTTAAGAAATATAACCAATATACGAGTATATAGTAACCACGGGGTAACCAAATAAACATTTAAAGTATACAGCAACCAAATAAATATTATACAGTAACCAAGTCAATAATAAACAGTAACCAATTTATATGTACTTAGTAACCAGAATATAAAACATATATTTACGTGCATTTTGAAATCAAAATAGTCAGTATACTGACTTTGTTATCAATTAAAGATCGAAAAACTTAAGAAAGGTAACCAATATACGAGTATATAGTAACCACGGGATAACTATATGCATATAAACTTTAAACTCAAATACTTCAGTATACAAATCTATAACGAATCAATCAACAATCAAAGTTGTTACAGAGGCTGGTTACTGATCTTGCAGTTGGTGTTGATCTTGTAGTTGCTGTTGATATTGCAGATCTTGCAGTTGCTGTTGATCTTCTTCGATATTGTCCGATCTCAGATTTGCATCGCCGTTGGAGAATTCTTCTTCTCCGATCTGTTGTTGCTCTGTATTTTCTGATCTCAAAGTTGCCTTTTTTTCTTTAGTAACGTGAATTTAGGATCGGTTAGATGAAAATATGAAAGTGATAACTGGCGTGTAGGACTCAATGACGCGTAATTTTAGGAATAGTAATATACTTTGTTGTTTTATTTTTATAATTATGTTGTGTGTATTTTATTTTTGTAATTACTTTCTAATTATTGTATATTATTGTTAAGGACCCTTTTTTTTATCCACAATTTATTATTAGTTGGGCCCACATTCAATGAGCATTGTATCCAAAGTCTAAATCAACGGACCTAATGGGACAGAATGGGAGCCCGCTCTATGAAAGTGACTCATGGATGTGTTATGGTTTAATCTAAATTAGATTTTAGATTAAATGCATCTTAAACTTAAACTCAGACAATTAAATGTACACTCCGTCCGTTTTTCGGCCAATTCTTCACCAAAAGTTTGATGATATCAATTAATTTGTTCGCTCGTTTTTTTTAATTTACTTTTTATTCTTTAATTTAGATTTTTTTTTACTATTTTTAGTATTTCTTAAAAAGTTTAGGTATCTTTTCTTAAATATTAATTAGATATTTTGAATTTCAACAAACTTTTGGTGAAGATTTGGCCCAAAAAACGAACAGAGGGTGCATTTAATTGTTTGAGTTTAAGTTTAGGATACATTTAATCTAAAATTTAGTTTAGGGTATAAATCGATTTTTGGCGAAAAATTTGGGGTCCAAATTAAATTTTACTCAAATTTTAAAGATATATTTAATTATCTATACGTATCATAAAATGTATAAATTCTAATAATAATAAAATTTTTGAATGAAATTTCTTTCGAAAATGAGGAAATTGTTAGGATATCACGAGTGGGTTGAAATCCTGCATCGGAGAAATAATAAAAAAGTGAAAAATTAATATACACATGAATGGACCTAAAACCTAAGTCTTGTGTACGAACACGTGACGTGCGGGCTCTCCGATCCTCTCCCCAACAACTGGTCATCTAACCATTGAGTTTTAATATTACTTGTATGTAGTGAAATTGTACTATCCATCACCTAACCAGATCAATACGTCATACCAATATATGCTTAAGACTCTACCATCACATAAAACCGCTTATATACCATTCAAATATACTCAAAAATTTTTTAATGAGCGGTATTTGAGCAGTTTTATGTGATATTAAATTTATTTTTGAAAAAATTTAATTTTAAAATAATTCTAAACTTTTAACCTCCCCCATTAACTCAAGTTAAATGGTTGCGAGTATGTCAACGGATCCATAACACATCCATGAGTCACTTTCATAGAGCGGGCTCCCATTCTGTCCCATTTTTATACGAGTATTAATTACACAAAAGGTCCGTTGACTTAGACTTTGAATGCAATGCTCATGGAATGTGGGCCCAACTAATAATAAATTGTGGATAAAAAAATTCTTTAATTAATCATATTTTTCTTCACAAATTTTCACACCATCTTAGATTTGCCAGAAAAAATATATATTGTAAAGAATATTTCTTTTGTTAAGAACTACATTATTATTGAATTTTAATTCTTTACTATTTCATCGTTAGAAATTTTCTTGTGAATGAATTAATTCTTTCATACTATCAAACTTCTGGTGAAGATTTGACCAGAAAAACGAACGACAGGTGCATTTAATTATATGGATTTAAGTTTAAGATGCATTTTATCTTAAATTTAGTTTAGGATATATGCAATTAAATCGATTTTCTACGAAAAGTTTAGAGTCCAAATTGATTTTTACTACAATTTTTAAAGATATATTTAATTATCTATATGTATCATAAAATGTATAAATTCTTAGTTTAATATCGATAACATAATAATTAAATTCTTAGTTTAATATCGAAAATGAGGGAATTGTTAGGATATCACGAATGAGTTGGAATTTTATATCGAAAAAATAATAAAAGAACAAAATATTAATATATATGAATGAACTCAAAACCTAAGTCTTGTGTACGAACATGTGACGCGCGGGCTCCCCGATCCTCCTCCAACAACTGGTCACCTAACCATGAACATTGATATCGCTTGTAGTGAAATTGTACAATCTATCATCTAACCCCCATCAATACGCCACACCAATGTATGTTAAGATTCTATCATACTTAGTAACCATTCTATACTATTGAATCTATCCAATATGAAATTCCCCTGCGTGAAATATCCCAACAAGAGTAACACAATCCTCAATATTTATATTAATAAATATACCTTTACCCATAATCTTTTCAGTTGTTTATTTTCTTCTTAATATTATTTATATAGACCTTATGTCTCATTTGAATAATAATTGTTGTTTCTAACCACACTGAGAAGCACTATACATGTGCAGCGTAGACACCTACCCATGCAATTTTTTTTATAGGTATAGGAATAGAAACATATATGTAATTTAATAAGCTTAAGGGGACAGATTAATGAAATTGTTAAACTTAGAGGAGGCAAAAAAAATTCATTAGTATGTACAAGCTACTATGGCCTATGTATGACAATGCCTCTTGGCTTTTAAAAGGGATAAATAACGTTTTGGTCATTGTACTGGGATCCGGTTTTTATTGTAGTTACCGAATTTTTTTTTTGTTACAATCGAATAACTGTACTTTCAAAAACTTACAAAATAGTCGTTCCGTTTGATTTTTCGTCCAAAAAAAGGACGAAATGCTGACTGTGCAAGTTGACTCACCTTTTTTGCTTACGTGGAGCATAAAAAAGACAAGCAAGCAAATTATTATAGCACAAACTAACAAAACTATTAACTACTTCACCTAAACAATTCCAAAACTAATAATAATAATAATAATAATAATTTCAAAATAATAATAATAATAATAAAATACTATTAATAGTAATAATTTTAAAATTCTGTTTTAAAAAAAAGCTGTTTATAAAAATTCTGTTTTTTAAAATTATATTTTTTTTAAAAAGTCTGTTTTTTAAAAATTTTTGTTTTTTTAAAAAAAGTAAAGTTTTTTAAAAAAAATTAACATTTTAAAATTCTGTTTTTTTTAAAAAGATGTTTTTAAAAAAATTCTGTTCTTTAAAAAAGTCACATTTTTTTAAAACAGCTGTTTTTTAAAAAAATTCTGTATTTTAAAATTCTGATTTTTAAAAAAAGTGTTTTTAAAAAATTCTATTTTTTTAAAAATAAATTTTTTTAAAAAAATTAACATTTTAAAGTAACGTTTTTTAAAATTAACGTTTTTTAAAAGTAACTTTTTTTAATTCTGTTAGTTAAAAAACAGAATGTTAATTCATGCTTATTTTAGAATGCTACTTTAAAACGTTACTTTTAAAATGTTAAAAAACGTTACTTTAAAAAACAACTTTTTAAAAAAACAGATTTTTTTAAAATTCTTAAAAAACGTTACTTTTAAAAATTCATGTTTTTTTTTAAAATTCATGTTTTATTTTAAAATGTTAAAAAACGTTACTTTTTAAAATGTTAAAAAACAGAATGTGACTTTTTTTTAAAACAGAATTTTTTTTAAAAACAACTTTTTTAAAATAAACAGATTTTTTTTAAAAACAGAATTTTTAAAAAAGCAGAAATTTTTAAAAAACAGACTTTTTTTAAAAAATAAAATTTTAAAAAACAGAATTTTAAAAAACAGTTTTTTTTAAAAAATAGAATTTTAAAATTATTACTATTTATAGTATTTTATTATTATTATTATTATTATTTTGAAATTATTATTATTATTATTATTATTATTATTATTATTATTATTATTAGTTTTGAAATTGTTTAGGTGAAGTAGTTAATAGTTTTGGTGGTTTGTGTTATAATAATCTGTCTCTTTGCATTTCCTTTGATCCACGTAAGCAAAAAATAGGGCCTGCTTGCACAGTCATCACGTCACTCACTATTTTCGTCTGATTTTTGGACGGAAAATAAATGTAATGACCATTTTGTAATATATGAGAGTATAGTAATTCGATTGTAACAAAAAAATTTCGGTTACCAAAATTAAAACCGGACCCCAGTATAGTGACTAAAACGTTATTTATCCCACTTTTAAAAGGTAACTAAATTAGGGCTTTTTCTTTTTGATAGTTTAAATTTTGTAATTTGTTTGAATTTATTGTTGGTTGGGGACTTGAGGTTAAACCTAATTTAATTTATTTGATTTATTTGGCCATGAATCAACACATTAATAAAAAAAACGTTTCTACAATAAAGATCACATTTTTAGTTCCTAGTTTTGAAATTTATAGGTATTTTGGATGTTGAATTATTTGTTTTGGGGGTTATTTATCTTATGTGATTTTTGATGTAATTTTGGGATTTCAAAATTTTACCACTCCAACTAGTTATAGGACCCAGTTTTGGTTTGTTTCTTATTCATATAATTTTGGGTCCTTTACATAAGTATACAACAAATAGAAAATAATTACTAGAAAAGTGCATCAACCAAATAATTACAAAAAGAAGGTAATTATTATAAAAATAGTACAATTTACATTAATAAGGAAACCTAAAATCAAGGACAAATAACTGTTATAATTCAAATTCAAATATTTGGATCTAACAACAAAAATAAATTTAAATTCAAAATAATAATTCAAATTTAAATACTCAAATTCAAATCTTCATCTCCCTCACATACACTTGAAATAATAGTCCGCCGCTACACTAAATAAATGTAATTATTAATGTTCTGAATTTTTTTTATAAATACTTTGTTACTCATAAATAATAAAATGGTTACCTTTGAATGAATGATTGGTTACCAACTGCATCACATTCAAACGAAATTGGTAACTTAATAAAATTGAATTGGTTACCATGGTCTGAAGGTTTGGTTATCAACTGCATTATGAAAAAACTAAAGGTGTGGATGCGAATTAGTTACTTTGGTATGAAGGTTTTGTTACATTGGTACGAAGGTTTGCTTACCTTGATCTGAAGGTTTGGTAACCAACTGTACTAAGAAAAAATTTAAAGTATGGAGGTTGATTGGTTACTTTGATATGACAGTTTGGTTACCTAGATATGAAGGTTTGGTTCCTCTTTGCCCTGTAAGAGTGATATTGTAGGTGAATACTTACAATTTATAAAAGACCATTTATAGGTAGCATATGACAGTAACCAATTGAATGTATTAGAAGGATACACTAAAGTTCTAGGCAGAATGAATATAGAAGTAGCATGCAATAATTATCACTGACATTGTTTATTTTCCTATTTGGACATTGAACCCTAACAGCGAGTAAGAAAAATTTTTTACCTGATCAAGGGGAAACAACTCCATAAATCTTTCGTAATACAATTCCCAATCTGGCTCAACATCAACATTAATGGGTGTTACTAAGTATACTAGATGCAGATCAGATGCAAGCACAAATCCTTCTCTTGCCCTTAAAAGATCATCCAACATAATCTGGAGGAGTGGCGGAGGGTGAAGGTGTAGGTGTCGGAGGAGGAGTAGATGTGGCGGCCGCGGGTGGAGGAGCAGATGCGGCATACCTTGTTTTGTCAGACTGATTTCTATGAATACGTGATGACTAACTGCAGTTATTATAGATGAAGAGAGAGGGAAAAAGTCATGGGTATAACTAATCCCTAAATTAAGGAATTCTAATTGAATACTAATTCCCTAAATTAAGGAATCCTAAATGCACTAGTATTATAAATAAATATGAAAGTGTATTAGTTGTTTAAAAATTTTATGAGGGCACTATTGTTGTAATTATTTTTAAAAATGTAATAGAATATGTAAATCATCCTATAATTTTCTTTTTTTTCTGGCCCATTTTCTTTAGCTTCCTTTTAATTTTTACTAATAACTGATTTTATGTTTTTATTGCACCAGGTTACACTAACCAAAGTAACCAAGAAGGGGTTTCATCATTGATTTGAATTAAAGGGGGAATTATGTTGCTTATTTTTAGCATTTATTTTTCAAATGCCAAATTTAAGTAGGTCAAGAAATCAGAAAGGTTAATCAATCTATGTCTTTAGAAGGTAATTTATCATTGCATTTTGTTTCAACATCGGGGATTTGTTCTGCAATTGTCTTTCAATATTGAGAGTTAATTTATTATATAACTTGAGGTATCCAAATCGTTTTGTTTCCTTCAATTCTTCCATCAACATGTATTCTAGCAAATATTACGTAGTTTGCATTTGCAACAACAATCTATGTGATATTGAACTGCTATTGACATGTATCCTTCAGTTTTTTTTACTGAGGTTACATTTTCTTTTTCTTTTTTTTGCTGTTGTATGATAATTAAAGTCATATCCTCTTAGGATATTAGGACGTGTAAAATGCAATTGTTAAAAATATCTTTAATGTAAATTTAGGTTGAAGTTTTGAAATTAATTAATGATTTTGTTTGAATATAGAAAACAAATTTGGTTTGAGACTTTGAAAAATCCGCCTTTATTGGAAAACATTTTTAGATCCACCATTGCTGAGAAGCGTGACGACCGGGGTCGCCGGAGGATAATTCCAATGTGAGAATAAGTACATGCCATAAACGTCAACAATCATGGGCGGGCCTAAGGCTAGGGCAGGGGGGACACCTGCCCCCACTGGATTTTTACCTCTTCATATTATATATATACTACAATTATTAATATATTCATAAATTTTAGAGCATGGTAAAACAAAATAAATAGAGTACTACAGTTATATAAAATACTACTATAAGAACTTAAGTATTTTATTGTTTTGATCAATTTACTTCTCCTAAAAACCAAGAAGGTAAAAAACAGAGGAGTTACAGTTACTAAAAATTATGAAATATTTCGTTTATAATTTCTATAATTTACCCGAATTTTTTTAAAAAAAATAGTGACTAGTAAATATTCCAATATTATGTAGACAGTTGTCATTTCATTAGTAGTAGTAGTATAAAATTCGAGATCAACATCATTATGTCAGGAATAAACATGTGAATGGTATTCCTATTTATATATGATTTGATTATGATATATATATGAATGAATACGCAAGTATGTTTGCATGAAGAAAAGCTGTTAAGTCCTTTGATAGATAATAGAAATATATGTACAAGGACTTAGAATGAATTGATCAAAAATGTTAGGTTAATCCTACATAAGCAAAACGGTTTTGTAAAGTCCTTAAAAAGAAATGATGAACAAGGACTATAAATATAGAAAGATCAAGCTTGTTAGGTTGATCTCATAATGTAATAGATAGGCTTGTCTGATCGTCGAACACTGCACCAGAAGTCGTAGTCTGCCAGGAGAGTCAGAGTCAACTCGGGAGCTATCGAGGCAGAATAGGAGTATGCAAGATAGTGAGATCTCAGAGTTCGTAGACTTCCAGGAGAAACGAAGAAGGATCGTAGTGTGTCGAGAAGAGCCTCCTCGGGATCGTAGTGTACTGAGGAAGTCATGTTCTGAATTATAGAGATAGCCTACCTATAAGCCGAACGACAATCTGCCGAAGCTAAGTATGAAATGCACTATACGCTCAGAGTTGTAGAGTCTAGCGATGTTAGTGTCAAAGACAAGGATCGTAGACCACACTCTGCGATCGTAGAGTCCACTGAACAAATGCAGAGATCGTAGTCGGACAAGATCAGATGAAGACAACAAGCTCAAGTCAACAATCGTAGAGTGGACTCAACGTCACCAAGCTAACTCTACGATCGTAGTGTGCAGAGTCAAAGATCATAGTGTGATCTTGGAAACGTAGAGTCTGCACAGCCGAAGCTGAATCACAGAGTGCAGAAATCGTAGAGTGTCAAGATCTGATCTTCGGGATCGTAGTGTCTGCACAGCCAAAGCTGAATCGTAGAGTGCAGAACTACGACTCCAAAAGTAATGCTCACAATGCTAAGTCAGAATCGTAGAGCAGATACGGTTCTCAACGAATGAGCACTCCCAGTATATCCAAAGGTACGAAGCCTCTGGTTGGCACTGCAAAAATGTAATCACAGAAGGGAACCAGAGAGCACTCAACGAATGGCATGCAGGCTAGCAGAAGAAGTAAGCACCAAACCAATCAGCATCAAGATTGAGTTGGAAGGCCGTTCGTGATGAAGTCTTCCACAAGATGATTGAAGGAAGACTTCAGCAGTTGACTAAGGAAAAGTCAGCTAAAGCAGTTGCTATCAAGAAAACAGAAGACAACGATCTTGGAAGATCGTAGTGTTTGTCAGACAAAGAAAGAATTGATGGAAGGTGAACCGAGATACTGGTCAGCTTCTGAAGAGCAAGGCTAAAGTGATTAAGTGCAGGGTCAGTTCATTGATGATAAGTGAGCGGAAGATCACCAGGAGAAAGCAAGCTGGACGCGCCACAAATCTGAAGTGTCTTGATATTCAGAAGGGAACCAGAGCAAGGAATTAGACCATCAGTATCTGAGAACAGTCGAAGCAAACAGAAGTATTGAAGCACTGCACAATACAAGGAAGAGGTGTTCTACACTGAAGATCCAATCAACACTCTTCAAGATCGTAGTGTTGTCTCCACCAGTCAACAAGACACTACGATCAGGTCCCTGAAGACGTGCATCAGAATCGTAGAGCTCGGATACCTGAAGATTGAGGCATTAGCAACGGTTCAATCTAAATGGTAATTCGGACAAGTGCTTATTGAGAGCATCGATGTAAGAGGACAACCTCTGATCAAGAAATCAGAAGAAATAAAGTCTTCGACCTGCCCAGGACAGTAAAGTGATACATCTGACAAGGTAGGTGAAAAAGTAGACTGCAGAGTCAGAAAAAGTATGTCATGTCACATCAAGCAGTCTACATCAAGCAACTTGAGATCTGTGAAGACATTTGAATAGCTTCCAACGGCTACTTTCCAACGGAAGGATTGGGAAGGTGTATAAATGAAGAAGAGCTTCAAAGATCAAAAAGGGCTGAGAAGTTGAGTTTTTGGAGAGAAGGTGGACTGATCGAATCAAGTAATAGTAAGTCCAGAGACTCACTCTACGATCCACCAAGAACACTCAATAGTCAGATCAAGCAAGAAGTAGAAGTGTGAGTTCTACTATGTAGAAGTGAGAGTTCTACTACATGAAGAGTGTTCTGAACTGCCGAGAGAAAGAAGAGCATCATGCCATCTGGATGTCCATCTTGGGAAGACTCTAAGTACAATAGAGAAGAGCTTACGGTCATCTTAGCAAGTCCATCATGGGAAGACATCGAGTAGCAAGAAGGGAGATCACAAAAGCCATCTTGGTGTCAAGCTTGAGAAAGCTTCTAGGTACCTTGCAGAAGAGCTTACAGTCATCCTAGAAGCCTCTCATGTGCAGCCATCGAGTACCAAAGAGAATGATCTTCAAGGCAGTTCATCAAGGGGTCATCCGGAGTAATTGAGCCACCTAAGAAGCTGAGCATCATGCAACACTCAACTGCTCTTCAAGGATGATCAAGCCGAAGCTGCTAAAGATGGAAGATGTTCAGAGCATGAAGACATCTTAGCAGCTCAGCACCGACTCCAACAACAACAACAACTCAAGAAGCCAGGGCCTGAGAGGTCCTTGTCCAAAAGGACTAAACAAAGCAGGGCCAAAGGGCCCTTGTCCAAAGGGACTAAATGAAGTTCCAAGCCTGTTGGGTTTGAAGAGTTCCTAGGGAACTAGAGGAGTTCCAAGGCTGCTGGTCTTGAAGAGTTCTTTGTGAACTGAAGTTCCAAGGCTGCTGGCCTTGAAGGAATCGTAGAGATTCAGGGTGCTGCCCTTCCTTAGTGGAAATCCTGCTAGTTGAAAGCAGAAGAGTGGATTAGGAGCTTGAGTCTCTGAACCACTTAAAACCCCTTGTGTCTTTTATATTACGTCATTTACATTATGTCTATAACTGCTATAACTGCTATGTATGTTTTAACTGCTTACAACTAAACTAACCCAACGAACAATGTTTGTATGATTATGAATATGTCAATGAAGGAGGGGAATCTTTTATTTATTCCGCTGTGCTTGAAAAGATTCTATGTTTGTCATATAATCTAATATGAACAATACATCATAAACCAGAAAAGTATTTCAAAAGAAAAAAATCTATTCAACCCCCCCTTCTAGATCTATTGTGCCCTCTGGGATCTAACACATTATATTTATCTTCTCCCAATAATGTTGTCGGTTGTTGTTGAACAATCCACCAGTCACTGAATAAAATTTAAACATTTTAATGTATATTAAAATGTTTATCTATCATATTAACAAGATAGTATCATATTCTTTTTTCCAGTAACATAATAGTAGTGTACTAATATAACTGTAGTACTCTACTTATTTTGTTCCACTAAGCTTTAAAATTTGTTGTTGGAAGAATGTATATTGTGATTTGATGTTTTATGGAACAGTTCATGATTATGTAAAGTCCTTCAAAGAATATATGTACAAGGACTTAATGATAGATCAAAATTGTTAGGTTGATCTTAGTCTTTGTATAGATTAAGAGATCAAATCAGTTAGGTTGATCTATGACTAGAATGAAATAAATAGGCTAGTAGTGTATCCGTCTGATCAACAGATTGCAGAAGCTAAGGCAGGATCGCAGAGCTGAAGTGATCGTAGTGCATCTGCCTAAGGGCCTCTCCAGGAATCGTAGAGTGGTCCAGACGATCTGCCTTGCTAACTCAAAGATCGTAGTGTGCTCTTGAAAACGTAAAGTCTGCAAGAAATGCAAGTGCTGATCGTAGTGACAAAGGATCGTAGTGTGCAAAGTATTGAAAGAAATCGTAGTGTTCTATTCCAAGTATGTCAAGACACCACGATATGGATCGTAGAGTGTCATCTCTCTTACGACTGAAGAATCGAGATCTATCTTCCGCTTGAAGTATTATTCAAATAAATGAGGAATGGGTTTTAAACGTTGAAGCTCTCACCAGTACCAACGGTACAAAATATATCCTTAGTATTGATCAAAAGAAACGTACTCAAGAAGCTAAGTAAAGGACCATTGGGCAGAGAAAAATACCTTTTCAGGTGTTAGGTGAGAAAGCAGTCTGCCGTGTCAGTGGGCCAGAAAACAATTCAGAAAATAAGCAGAAATGTCTCCATCAAAGCTCAGAAATGTCAAACACATTTAATGCTTCATAAGACAACTTCAACGGATAGATTTTAAGGGATCTCATATATACAGAATGCGAAAAAAAAGAGTGACAAGAAAGCATTGAAAAAAACGTACAAGAACATAAAGCACAGAACTCTACGATCTGAGAAAAGGAAAAGATTGCTCAGCTACTCAGTTCTTTCGAACAAGTGCTTAACTGCAACTGAGTAGCCTCGATAACAACTCAACAACTATCAATCTATTGAAGTGTGAAGTTCTAAGTCAGAAGGACTTGAAGAGTTCTAAGTGAACTGAGAAGTGCCAAGTCTGCTGGACTTGAAGAGTTCAAGAGTGAACTAAGAAGTACCTAGACTGTTGGTCTAGAAGGAATCTGTGAGATTCAGAAGTGTAAAAGATATCCTTAGTGGATTTCCTACTCAAGGAGTAGAAGAGTGGACTAGGAGCCTTGAGCACTTCGAACCACTTAAAAACACATGTGTATCTATAACTGCTATAACTGCAATAACTGTCTTTCACTCTTTAACCGAGTTTCTAAAATGTTTTCAAAGAATCAATAATTCCGCTGTGCTTAAAATATTTGTCAAAACATCTTTTAAACAAAGAAAAGTTTTTAATATCTATTCAACCCCCCCTTCTAGATAACTATTGTGCCATCGGGAACTAACAATTGGTATTAGAGCATGTTCTATAACACAGCCTACAAAGCTTGAGTAGATCCAATGGAACACTTACCAAGCGAATCTAAGACTGGAGGAGGCAGTAATCCACCAATGTGCAACAAAGATAAATTCGCTAACTGGAAAGTTAGGATGCAAGATTACATGGATTCAATAGATGAAGATCTATTTGAAACTGTTCAAAATGGGCCCTACGTTCCTATAAAGCTTGCACCAACTTCAGATGATCCAAACAAAGTACAGATCAAGGTCAAAGAAGAATGGACAGAGAACGAGAAGAGAGCTGTTCAGTTTGACAAGAAGGCCAAGAACATCCTATTTCAATCATTAGAAGATGATCTATTCAAAAATGTGGTCAACTGTAAAACAACAAAGGGAGTTTGGGAAGCTCTGTTCATTCTGCATGAAGGAACGGAAGAAGTCAGAGAAAATAAAAAATCACTTATGACTAAGGCTGTAAAATGAGTAAACAGTTCGGGTTCGATTTGTACTCGCTCGACTAAAAGTTCGATTCGAGCTCGACTCGAAATATAAATGAGTCAAATATGAGCACATTTTAAAGTTCGATAAATTACTCGAACCTCCTCAAATTATAATTTTCTATTGATACTCGGATCATATTCGTTGGAAAAGTCCAAACTGCTCAGGCTCGATTCGGAATCGTGCTCGACTCGGTAGCTAAATGAGCCTCAATAAAACTTTATTTTATACTCGATAAATTTTGTGAACCAAATCTGAGCAACTCAATACTCGGATCGACTCGATTCGTTTCCACCCTTACTTCTGACTCAACAATATGAAATGTTTGCTCACGTTCAAGGAGAGAACGTCACTACTGCATATGAGAGATTCAACGTCTTGCTCAACTCTCTACGAGCGTATGGAATGATCTATCCAAACAAGGATCTGATCATAAAGTTTATGAGAGCATTTCCAAGAAAGTGGGATGCCAAAACCACAACCATTAGAGAATCAAAGAACCTGCATGAGTTGACTGTTCAACAGTTATATGGCAACCTCATCACGTACGAGCTGGAGCTGACACAACGAGCAAAAACACTTTCTGAAGGAAGAAAGAAAGACAAAGGTGTTGCCCTCAAAGCAATTGAAAACACCTTCAAAATCAACACTGAGTTGATTTTGACTACGATGAAGATGATGATGAGGACTTTGCAATGCTAGTTAAAAGACTAAGAAGATTCATGAGACATGGCAGAACCAGCAAGCCAAAGAAAGTTGGAAACTACAACAGCCAGGAACAAATGAATGATCTATACTACAACTGTAAGAAACCTGGTCACTTCATTGCCAACTACAACAAGCCTCTCAGGGAAGAACTCAAAAAGAAATCAAATGCAAAGAAGGAATACAAAGGCAACAAGAGACCAGCAAAGAAAGACAAAGGACTTGTAGCTGGAGGATCGTGGAGTGACTCTGATAATGACTCCACTCCAGAATCTGGAGACGATGAAGATCCCCAAATGGCTAACCTATGCCTAATGGCCAAAAGTGCAAGGGACAAGCAGAATTCCAACATACATGAAGTAAGTATCGACGAGGTATTTGACTTTAACTCTTCTGATGTAGATATTGATGATATTAGAACTGCATTACATGGCATAACATCTGATCTACACTAATACATGAAGTGGTTTAGAGTTCTGTCTAAGGATTATTCACTTCTTCAAAAGGAGAAAGAAAAAGTTCAAGAAGAACTGGAAACTGCTCTTCTCAGTTCTAATTCTTTCTCTGAGCTTGAAGCTGAGAATAAGCTCCTGAAACAATCAAATGAGCTCAGCACAAAAAGAGAGTCTAGTTTAACCTCAAAAATTGAGGATTTAAAAAAGATCATATCTACATGGAACAAATCCTCTTCATCCATGGAGTTTTTAATCTCCAATCAGAGAAGTGCCTCTGATAGAACAGGGCTAGGCTTTGGGGAACTAACCTCAGAGTCATGTGTGGTAAAAGAAAAGGATGTTAACACTAGTAATGCCTTAGTTTTTAGTAGAGGCATTATATTCGTGAAATCCTCACAGAGGGATGAGCCTGCCAAACCCTGCTCATCTGATTCAATCCGTATTCCCAGAAGCAAGGGATCTCATGTTGGTCTAGGTTTCAGAAAAGAAAAAAGTAATCTAGCTCCTACTCATCAACCTCCAAGGATCGTAGAGTTCAATGAGATCAACTCGACGAACCAACCTGGAATATACAGTAGAAGTAAGACATACTCTTCCCAACCAATGAAACATAGGAACGCATGGAAGAAGGAATATCAGCCTAATAGAAGGATAATCAATATCCCACAAGAGCACAAATGGAGGAAGAATTTTCATACACACACAAACATGCATCGTATTAAAAGATTTGTGTGCTACACTATGAGTTACAAGGCTGCCACATTTTATTACAATTCCATGCATATGAAACCCAAAATCAAGCAGATTTGGGTCCCCAAAGCCACTAACAATATAGGACCCATACAAGTATAGGTACCAAAATGAAGGCTTACCATTTTTGTAGGAAAAGGACTCCAAAATCACAACCTGGTACTTGGATAGTGGATGCTCAAGGCATATGAAAGGAAATAAAACCCTTCTGTCAAATTATATAGAGAAGGAGGGTCCCTCGGTCATCTTTGGAGATAACAGCTGTGGAAAGACAAGAGGCTACGACTCAGCAGGAAATGGTGCAGTATCCTTTATCAAAGTGGTCTATGTGGAAGGACTACAACACAACCTTCTAAGCATTAGCCAACTCTGTGATAAGGGTCATCAAGTAACTGTAGGGATTTCGACATAGAAAACGCAGCTGAAATAGAACAATTCAAAGCAATTTCATAAACCCCAAAACAGGATCCATGCGAAAATCAATTAATTTAGAGGGTAGAAATTTTACCGATTATCAAAGCTAGAATCGATGCGGTCGAATCTCCAACGCAATTCAAGCGGACTGTGTCTCTACGGTATCCACACGAACGCTCTGCACGAATCGTCCTACGATCTGCAGAAGAAGGAATTGCGGTACTAGCCACCAAGGAAGGATTTCAGAATTTTTCTCTCTAGTCTCTCTCTAAAGAGCGGCTAGGGTTTGGTTTGTGAATGAGTTGTATCCAAAGTGGAGGCTACATATCATATATATAGCGAATCAAAAACGACTATTCAAAACCCTAATTTGATAAAAATCCAAATTTATATATATATATCTTAATTAAGTCTTAATTAATATACCTATATATATAAATTATCCTATTAATTTAAATTCGTAATTTAAATACTATCAATCATATTGATATATTTAAATCCTTTAAATTAATTCTCTTTTAATAACGTTCTATGTGTGTGACCCTATAGAAATAGAAATAATGTTTTTGCTTATAGCAGACACAAAATAACAATCCTCTAATTCTAATATTAACCCAGTGGGCAAAGATAAATGATAAGTTCCTACGGCCAGTGCAGCAACTTTTGCTCCATTCCCAACACGTAGGTCAACCTCTCCTTTTGCCAAAGTCCTACTTCTTCGAAGTTTTTGCACATTTACACATATGTGAGAACCACATCTAGTATCCAATACCCATGATGTAGAAGTAGACAAGTTAATTTCTATAACATATATTCCTGAATCAGAAGTCACACTTCCTTTCTTTTTCTTCACTTCTTCCAAATAAGCATGACAATTCCTCTTCCAGTGTCCAGGTTTTCCACAGAAGTGACAATCACCTTCTTTAGCCACCCCACCTTTAGGCTTTAAAGCCTGTTTGGTTTTGGGATTAGGTTTAGCACCGGATTTAGATCCTATCTTCTTCTTGGCTTTCCAATTTGCCTTAGCATTACCCTTTTGCACCATCATTATGGTAGCGGGTCCTGCCTTTTTCATGTTGTTCTCAGCAGTTCTTAACATGCTCAACAACTCAGTAAGGGGTTTCTCAATTTCATTCATTAGATAATTTATAACAAATTGAGAGTAGCTGTTGTTCAATGATTGTAAAACAAGATCAGTTTGGGATTCTGTAGTGATTGGAAAACCCAACCTATCAAGGTACTCAATATACCCAATCATTTTTAGCACATGTGGACCAACTGGATCACGTTCACCCATCTTGCAGTGATACAACGCCTTGCTTGTATCACACCTTTCCTGTCGAGCATGCCCTTGGAACAATTTCTTGAGATGCTCGATCATCTCATAAGCATCCATCAACTCATGTTGCTTCTGAAGCTCAGGGTTCATGGTTGCTAGCATGAGACAACTCATGTCCAGAGCATCATCTTGATGCTTCTTGTAAGCATTATGCTCTGCACGTGGTGCAGTGACAACTGGTGCTTCAGGAATGGGCCCATCAAGGACATATAGCTTACGCTCCTGTTTGAGGACAATCCTCAAATTCCTGTGCCAGTCTAGGAAATTAATTCCACTCAGCTTGTCCTTCTCAAGGACTGATCGTAGTGAAAGACTACTTGTATTGTTGATGTTTGCCATTGATAACTACAATTTATAAGTGCCAAAATGATAAGTCAAATTGAAGAGTTGATATTATGTAATTGATAATAGTATATTCAAAATATACTCCCATTATTTTATTCAAATTAATAGCCCTCACCAGTAACTTGGAAAGCATTTTCTATTAAATCTTTCTAGTGAGCCAAGATCCATATTTCATTATGATTTAAGTTAGCTTTGGCTAATATCTTAAAACATAATTATTTAGGTAGACAACGCTTTTGTCAATTATATCATATATAACTCTTGGATAGTTTGGTAAACAACATTTGTTTCTAGTCCATCTAATGGTACCCACCAAACTCTATGCCTCTAAGTCCTCAATCCTATTAAGATAACTAGTTAAGTCTGGCCCAATGATTTTAACAGTTTGGATATCACAATTATCCTATCGCATCTTACCAAGATAAATAGGGTACTTTGCTTTGGCAAACCTACATCTATTGATCAAGGTCTTGATGAGTGTTTTTCATTGGAAGGCATCTGATTTAGACTTAATAATTTAATGAGGGATTTTATAAATAAATTCAGATCTCACCAATTTTAATCTCATTAAACATGCACATTATTTATCATATCATATCATATACAAGCATAAATAAAGTGCAAAATTAAATGTGTCACAGTTATGGCCCAATCTACTGTCAATCTTTTCAAGCTAATGAAAGATTGAAGGTCAATCTAAGGTGGTAAAAGACTTTAAAATAAATAGCCTCCTCAAGCATTTGCCTTCTCTCCATCAACATCTTTTCATCGTGTTCTCCATCTTGACATCTTCATCAATTACAGATTATTACATAACATAAAGAAACCTCGAGTTACATTCGAGGGGATTTAGATGAGAAGAGAATATTACATTAGAATTTATAGAAAGGCACGACATGCAAGCCGTATTTTAAAACCAAAAACCACTAACCTATGGGTCAAAAGGCCATAACTATGCACCATGCATATCACAATAAACACATAACAATTTATATATAATTAAAGAAAACTATATATAACATATAGGTGATGTGACGCCCCCAAATCCAGGTTCTCTAACCTCAGATTCAGTGTTCACGATCCAAGGTAAAAATCCAATTTTTCAAACTTTTCTTATGAGATTTCCAGAAATTGAAAATTTTAAAATAAATCAAAACCATATATCGTTATTATTAGGGACACGACCATCGTGCGAACACGACCATCGTGCGCTACGACGGGGGGGGGGGGGTCCAAGGGGGGGTCTCCCCCATGGCGGTGGTCCGTCACAATAACAATATACTCGGTACATATCATATATGTCTAGATTCAATGAATCATATTAAATCGAATCTGCAAACTTCTAATCCAATTAGAACATAAGTTGTATACTGTTATTACGCCATATACGATATAATTAATAGTTATCACTAATATTCATAACACCAGAATTCACTTAAAAACAGAATATCATATACTCAATTTTAGATCGGTAAAATTATATCATCATATATCATATATATCGAAATCCAATTTCAGATCGGTAAAATAGTATCATCATATATCATATATATCGATACTAATTTCAGATCGGTAAAATCAGATCGGAAAAAAAAAATTCAGATCGGAAAAATTTTAGATCAGAAAACAACATATATCAAATATATCTATTACAATTTCAGATCGGTAAAATCAGATCTGAAAAATTTCAGATCGGAAAAAAAAAATCAGATCGAAAAACTTTTAGATCGGAAAACAACATATATCAAATATATCGAAAACAATAAAACACAATCTGAATAAATGGTTTCACAAGTAGCTCTGATACCACTGTAGGGATTTCGACATAGAAAACGCAGCGGAAATAGAACAATTCAAAGCAATTTCCGAAACCCCAAAACAGGATCCATGCGAAAATCAATTAATTCAGAGGGTAGAAATTTTACCGATTATCAAAGCTAGAATCGATGCGATCGAATCTCCAACGCAATTCAAGCGGACTGCGTCTCTACGGTATCCACACGAACGCTCTGCACGAATCGTCCTACGATCTGCAGAAGAAGGAATTGCGGTACTAGCCACCAAGGAAGGATTTCAGAATTTTTCTCTCTAGTCTCTCTCTAAAGAGCGGCTAGGGTTTGGTTTGTGAATGAGTTGTATCCAAAGTGGAGGCTACATATCATATATATAGCGAATCAAAAACGACTATTCAAAACCCTAATTTGATAAAATCTGAATTTATATATATATATATATATATATATATATATATATCTTAATTAAGTCTTACTTAATTAATATACCTATATATATAAATTATCCTATTAATTTAAATTCGTAATTTAAATACTATCAATCATATTGATATATTTAAATCCTTTAAATTAATTCTCTTTTAATAACGTTCTATGTGTGTGACCCTATAGGTTATTATTACGTTAACAATAATTTTAAAATCATATTATAAAATTATAAACAGTGAGCGACATCTAGTAATGCATCACTGCTACCCAAGTAATAATAAGATCGATGATTCGATGCAACCTTTTCGTGACCAATGTTTCAATGTAATCTAATTCTTTTAACCTTAATATCCAAGATTAAACTCGAGTCCTGGAATCTGTCATACTCTTCATAATTTAATCTGAGTTTTCTTGATCAATGAGTTGACTATATGAAACAAATCACTAATTGAGCATGGCCATGCATTTCATAGTCCCACTCAATCAAGAGGCTTATGGATATCATCCCTAATATATAGGAGGGTTAAATTCCATTTAGATCACTCATATTCCTCACACGATTCACGATGTTCCCAATAATCACCTTTATAGTCCACCCTATTAAAGGTGAGTGTTAATGCCTGATTTTGTACGCCTGACGAAATCACCAAAAGGACAGGCCAAAATAGCGCCAACGGTTGATGGAGTAATTGTTGTGAAATCAAACTCACGAAATACAATAAATAAAGAAATATAAAATATGAACACAAGAATTTACGTGGAAACCCAATTGGGAAAAAACCACGGAGAGAGAGAGTAATCCACTATAATAATATTAGGAGTACAAGTTGTGTATTTGTGTTGTATCTCTTGTTACTCCCGAACCGAGCGTGAAACTTTTCTCGAAGGTCCCTCCACGAGCTTATTGACCCTGATGCCAAGGTTCCCATCCATTCTCGGGCACTCTTCTTCAGGGTGGTGGCGAACATGTGACATTTGGCCGCGTCAGAATGGCCGTAGTATGTCATTAACCTATCGTACCCATCGGAGTGGTCATAAGGATCTCCCAGCCCGTCGTAAGTCTCCATTAGGGCATCTTCCTTTTGGGGTCGGCGGTCTCCCTATTAATCTCCGCTGTAAAGGGGGACCCTATACAGGCCGAAGGTTCCCCCGTCGAGCTTTTTGCCAACAGAAGTTTTTCCAGCTCAGCCACCCTTCGGGCGAGGGGGTCGGACTCTCCTTCATGAGGGGACGATCGGGGTCCGTCCCTCTCACGTTCGGGTATCCCGTCTCCCTTCTTTCCCGAATGGCCTGGGTGTTCTGAACGTCGTCCTGCTGAACGGCTCCTCCTCCGGCTCCGACCGTCCCTCGAATGGCTCCGGTATCTGCTCCTCTCCCTACCAGCCTCTCGTCTTCGGGGAGATCGAGACCAGCTATGGTGCCTACGCCTCTTGGAGGATGCCTCATGTTCCCCGGCCATGTTAGCCATCTGTAGTTCGAGTTCCTCCTGTTGGAGACGTAGGGCCGTCATGGCATCTTTGTTTTGCTGCATCTTTTTCTGCAGGATGAATTCTCTCTGATCTCGACTTCCTTGTGCTTGATTCTTTTCGTGCACCTCCAATGCCAGCGGATTAGCTCCGTCCATCCGACTAGCTTGGTTGGGGGTGCGTTGGCTTTCATGGAAGAGCCGCCTCCGGGGGGAGCCAGCCGACTCCCTCTGATCGTCCTGGATTCTGGAACCCAGTCTGTCCTTCACCGACCCTCTCACCTGAGTGGTCTGGTGCGACTTGGCCTTTTCTCGGTCGGAAACTGCATATTCCACACTCGCCATCGTTTCTCGCCGGAAAGGAATTTGATTGTGATTGTTTAAGCACTAAGGCCCTCCTTCTAGCGCCAATGTTAACGCCAAGTTTCGCCGGCGCGTCCAATCACAGAATCCACGCGCTAGAACCTGCACAGTAACAGATCACACAGAAGCTTGACGGCTTGTGCCACCGGGGGATAGCTCCGGTGTGAGAATGAGTACAGGCCGTTACAAGGGTAAACAATGGAGGCAAAGTGTTTAGTGCTCAAAAGTAGGTATTACCTCATAACGTTAACCTAGGCCTTGTATTTATAGAGCTCACCACCTTAGAATCCTTCTCCCAGTCGGATTAGGACTCCTAGTGCATGGTAGCTACCATAACTTGGGTCCAACACAATCTCCTTAAAAGGTGCAAGTAGAATCCAATCTTACCACTACCTTTGGAGTTGCCGTATTATAAATATGAATAGATGTCCAGACTCTATGCGCAGGAGAGCCCACTACGCAGGCCCAAACGATCCTATTATCTGGTCTGGGCTTCGGCCCAAAAGACTCGAAGGCCCGACCCCTCAACATCACAAGAATGGGTTCGGCCCTGACCCCGAAGGACTCATACCCCGACCCGAACACCTCCAACACCTTCTTGGGCTTCATCCTATCGGTCTATCAAACCCTTCTGCCAGAAAGCCTTCGGCCCAGATGGAGGTCGGTAAAATGCTCCCGAACATTGCCCCCCAGTCTCTGGTTTATAACATATTTATGACTAGAGACTTGAAAGGTCACGACAGCTAATGATGAGACATCTAGGGAAGTCCAACGGTCTGTTATAGATATTTTAAACGTTGCACGCCTTTTAACGCCTGGACCCACCTCAACATTTATTAGCCGCCCTGGGGCTCCGTGCCGTACAACTTATAAAAACCCCACTTCCCCTTCTTTATCACCTTTACTGACTCTTCTTTTACAACCTTCCTATTTCAAATTTTTCGGCAAGGCGATTTCCGGCGAGATACTGCTCCTTCGTATTCATCATTTTCCTCACCTTATTCAGCGTTTGAGTACTATTTTTGCTCATTCCTTTCGCTAAACTTCTTGTTTTCTCAATACTCCCCTTGAAATGGCAGATTCCAGCACCAATCCGGCAAATGAGCCTACCATTGTCACCGCCGGCGATCTTCTAGAGGTCGAACTACCGCCTGTCCCGGTTGAAATGTCCGTGGAGAACGCTGAGTCCCGAACTCGTCGTCTCTATGCTTCAGAAATCGACTACGCAGTCATCAACACCAAATCATCCATCACGCCCTCCCAACTATCCGACATCCGCTCGTTATTCAACATCCCCACAGAGTACAAACTTCGGGTGGCCGAGGCTAGCGAGAGGATGTATCATAGTCCCGAAGGTGGTTAGGTAGCCGTCCACCTTTACGCCCTGAAGTACGGAGTTCGGTTTCCGTTACACGAGTTCATATCCTCCTTTCTATGTCTGGTCAGGGTCGGGTTCGCACAATTAGCGCCGAACTCCTATATCCAACTTGTCAGCTTCATAGCCCTCTGCCAAGAGGCCGGTATCACACCCGGGCTGGACTTTTTCTTTGTCCTGTTTTCTGTCTGCCGATCCAAGGAGCCCGGTCTTCGACACCTGAACCGAGTTCCAGGCCGAGAGACTTTCGTGAAGACCCCTTCGAGCAACAAGGGATGACATTCTCAATGGTTCTTCATGAAAGGTACCGACCTTAACCTTTTGCCAGCCTGGGCTGGTCCCGACGACACCCCAATCAAGGTTACCAAATTCCCGAAGGGTCGTGCTGCTGCTTTCAAAAAGTTTTATGCCATTCTGAAGCAGACCAGCTGGGGTGTGGGGATCGTTTCAAACGAATCGTGGCTTTATGAACACGGTTGTAAGTAATCATACCCGAACCTATGTACCTGTATTCTCGTCTTTCTACTATTGTTTCTCTTCAATAACCTTTTTGTCTTATGTCGTAGTGACCATCTTCAAGCCCGATGATGCCGAAGCGGCTCTGACCCCACTTCCGATCACAGCCGAGCCCATTCACCCCCCTGCCGCTGATGATACCCCCTCTGACGAGGCTGTCCTTATCACTGAGTTGTCCGTTGGTTCATCAACAGGGCCTCTTCCTGATTCATCTAAAGCTGACGTTTCTACAAAAAACGTGCTCGAGATGAAAGGGGCTGATAAGATGGCCTTGCTGAAAAAGGCCAAGAAGAAGCCTTCCTCTTTCCGAGCTCCCGTCAAGGCAATCCCTGTGGCCGAGCCGAAGCCTGCTCCCAAACCGACTCCTCCCCCGCCTGCCTTAATAACAATGGTCGAGGATTCGGAGGATACCGAGGACCGACATCTTATTCGGCCCTCGAAGAAGCCTCGCCTGATCGAGGGACCTGTTGAGGAAGTGACGGGGCCAATCCCTGCTGTGACCCCGACGTCCAGAGCAAGTTCTTCTGAGGGATCGGAGACTACCTGTTGGCCGAAGAGTCCCTCCGATAAATTCCCCTTCTACTTGCTTGATCAATTTAGGCTTTCCGGTGACGATGATCGGTTTAAGAACTTTTCATCCGAGGATTTTCTGGTTACTTATCTCAAGGCTCAGACGCAGGTATCCATCCTCCTTCGTATCTATTTTTCCTTACTTATCCTTTGTATTTTAGCTGACCGATATGTCTTCTATACTTAGGCTAATGCTATCCTTGCTCGGGCGATTGCTCCACTTGCTCGGTCTACGAAGAGGGAGCTTCAACTGGGAACTGATGTGGATCTTCTCCAGGCCGAGCTGAGTGGTCGGGACTCGGAGCTGAAGAGAGAAAGAGAACTACATGCCGATACCCGAGATAAAGTGACGAAGGCTGAACGTCGAATCGCCGAGCTCGAAGACCAACATTCTTTATTACAACAGGAGTTCGTCGGTCTCGATGGTCACGCCAAAAAGTTGATTCGGGACAAGGAGACTCTGGTTGAGGAGAATAAGACTTTGGTGGGGAACCTTCACGCCGTCGAGGAACATATCAATCGGATGCACGGTCAAGTAAGAACACTGATCGCTGCGAACAGTACTTTGGAGGCAGAACGGGCTGTCATCAAACAAGCGGCCGTCAAGGAATATGAAGAATCGCCTGCCTTGACCGATAAGATTATGGCCCAGTTTGCTGAAGGGGTCGAAGCTTATCGGGAGAAGGCAAGAGCGAAGCTTGTTGATGCCGGCCTGGATGCTTCGGTACTTGATTCTTCCGACGAGGAGTCCGACGCTGATGAGGGTGCTCCTTAGTTCCTCCCGATAATGTTCTGCCTAAGTGCATTTTTTTTATTTTTTTTTGTACTGTTGCCCGACTCGTAAGCGATCGGGTTGTAGAAAATTTTACAAGTATAAATGAAATATACTTTTTGGCCCATGAATGTTTGTCATCAGTTGTACTTAGAACTTATCTCGATCACCCAAACTTCCCGATCGGATTGCACTTATAGTTTATCTGATGTTGAAGGGTCCGACAGTTATACTCGGGACTTATCTCGATCAGTGGTATCTTTTTGAGCCTCTTGATCGGATAGTAGCCGAGATCTGTTCTTTAGGAGTGTATTTAACTCTCGGTCAGTTATGTTCGGGACTTATCTCGATCAGTGGTGTCTTTCCGAACCTCTTGATCGGATAGTGCCCGAAGCGTGTCCGTTCGAGTAGTAACAAAACGCATGAATATAGATGAAGTTAAACATTAACAGAAAAAACTTTCATTCATATCATTTAGATTAAATCGGTTACATAGATAAAAGTAAGAATAACATAGCTATTACTGGTAAAATTTTCTAAGTCTTCCAGCATGCCATGTATTCGTTACCTCCGAACCATTCATTGCTCGAAGCCGGTATGTTCCGGGCTTCGGCACTCCTATCACTTCATAAGGACCCTCCCAGTTAGGCATTAACTTGCCAGTGTTCTGGGGGGTTGACGCCTCCGACTCCCGGAGGACTAGATCTCCTACTGCAAACCTCCTAGACTTCACTTTCTGATTATAGTGTCTGGCAGTCCTCTGCTGATAGATTGCCAACCGCATCACAGCCGAATCACGGACTTCATCCAGTAAATCCAGATTTGTTCTCAAGCCATCGTCATTGTATAATTCTTTATATTGGCTGACCCGAAGGGTGGGTGATCCGATCTCGACAGGAATTAGAGCGTCGGTCCCATATGCCAGTCTGAATGGAGAGTCCCCCGTTGTAGTTCGTGGGGTAGTTCGGTACGACCATAAAACAGATAATAGCTCTTCGGGCCACCGACCCTTTAATTCATCCAGCCTACGTTTTATTTCGTTGAGTAGGGTTCGATTGGTTACTTCCACTTGACCGTTTGATTGAGGATGGGCAACCGAAGTCTTTCGGTGTTGGATTCCAAGATCTTTCAGAAAGCCCTCGAATTTTGACCCGACGAACTGTCTGCCGTTGTCTGAGACTATTGCCATCGGGATGCCGAACCGGTAGACTATTCCTTCTTTGGCAAACTTTAAACACTCTTGCTCGGTTATCCTCTGCAATGGCTTGGCCTCGACCCACTTGGTCATGTAATCGATGGCCACGATCACAAAACTGACCTGTCCCTTAGCTTTTGGTAGAGGACCTAAGATATCGATTCCCCATACAGCAAAGGGAATTGGGGATAGAACCGAGTATAACTCTTCTGGAGGTTGATGTGGAATGTTGCTGTTCAGCTGACATTTGGGGCACCTTCTGACGAATTCCTTAGCTTTTGTGTAGATAGTCGGCCAGTAATACCCCTGCCTCAGAATTTTATGTGCCAGTGACTTTGCTCCCATGTGATCCCCACAGATCCCTTCGTGAACCTCTCGAAGTGTGTAGTCTGCTTCTGAAGGAGTCAAGCATTTGAGCAGTGGAGAGCTAAAGGCTCTTCGGTAGAGATCTCCATCAATGAGGACGAAGTTCGAGCTTCGATGCTTGACTTTCCTGGCTAGAATTCGGTCCGAGGGTAGGGTCCCGTCGGCCAAATATGAAATATAAGGAGTGAGCCAGCAATCGAGTCGGTCCAAAGTTAGGATTTCTGTCTTTGGGACACTAGGTTTTTCCAGAACCTCTAAGTATACTGATCCTTCGAAGGAGCTCGCCTCAGTAGTTGCCAATCGTGCCAGGGCATCTGCTATGGTGTTTTCTGATCGATCCACCCCTAAGCAGCTGTGTGATGCGAAGTATGTGAGCTTATCTCTTAACTCGGCCAGATATTTGGTCATCCTCGCCCCCCGAGCTTCATATTCGCCCGATAACTGCTTCGAGATGTCCACTCCTTTTTCGACCGGTTACACGCCCTACCGACCCGCCCGATATCACATCGATAACTCCTCGTGGCTGGGCGTTTGGTTGCGGCTGTGCTTCCCGGGGGGGTTCTCTGACGTTCTCTTGGGGAGCCTCCGATCCTTCTCTGCCGACTACGTATCGCACCAGCTGTCCATTCTGCACGTTCTTTTCTATCAGATCTTTCAAGTTGACGCATTCGTCCGTTGTGTGCCCTCGACTCTGGTGGTACGCACAGAACTTGTCCCGACCTCTTTTCCCCGGTCGGGTGACTGTTTGGCATGGTTCGAAAAAGGGCTTGTTCCGTATCTCCTCCAATATCTTGGCCCGATCTGTGGTGAGTGCAGTGTACACTTTGTTGACATTCTTGTTTGGGAAGGGTGGTCTTCCACTGCCCGACCCTCCTCCACTATAATTCCTCTTACTATAGTTGTCTGACCTGCCTTGGGTGTCGGGCTTCTGATAATTCTGTTTGTCCCAATCTTTTGATTTGTCGTATGATTGGGACTGTGGTTTGAAGTTCCCCATTGCTTCCTCAACTGCTATATGACCCTCGGCCCTGTGGAATGCCTCCGTTAAATCTGTCGGAGGGTTGATCACCAGATCCTTCATCATTTTTTTGGACTTCCCGATGTCTAGCCTGGTGGTGAAGAATCCCAAGGCCTGTGGGGAGTTCAACTCTGCCACCGAACCCACAGCTTCTCGGAATCTTTTAACATACTGCCCCAGACTCTCATCGGGTCTCTGCCTGACCTACATGAGGGATGCTGTAATCTTTCCCCGTCTCTTGTTACTCCCGAACCGAGCGTGAAACTTTTCTCGAAGGTCCCTCCACGAGCTTATTGACCCTGACGCCAAGGTTCCCATCCATTCTCGGGCACTCTTCTTCAGGGTGGTGGCGAAATGTGACATTTGGCCGCGTCAGAATGGCCGTAGTATGTCATTAACCTATCGTACCCATCGGAGTGGTCATAAGGATCTCCCAGCCCGTCGTAAGTCTCCATTGGGGGCATCTTCCTTTTGGGGTCGGCGGTCTCCCTATTAATCTCCGCTGTAAAGGGGGACCCTATACAGGCCGAAGGTTCCCCCGTCGAGCTTTTTGCCAACAGAAGTTTTTCCAGCTCAGCCACCCTTCGGGCGAGGGGGTTGGACTCTCCTTCATGAGGGGACGATCGGGGTCCGTCCCTCTCACGTTCGGGTATCCCGTCTCCCTTCTTTCCAGAATGGCCTGGGTGTTCTGAACGTCGTCCTGCTGAACGGCTCCTCCTCCGGCTCCGACCGTCCCTCGAATGGCTCCGGTATCTGCTCCTCTCCCTACCAGCCTCTCGTCTTCGGGGAGATCGAGACCGGCTATGGTGCCTACGCCTCTTGGAGGATGCCTCCTGTTCCCCGGCCATGTTAGCCATCTGTAGTTCGAGTTCCTCCTGTTGGAGACGTAGGGCCGTCATGGCATCTTTGTTTTGCTGCATCTTTTTCTGTAGGATGAATTCTCTCTGATATCGACTTCCTTGTGGTTGATTCTTTTCGTGCACCTCCAATGCCAGCGGATTAGCTCCGTCCATCCGACTAGCTTGGTTGGGGGTGCGTTGGCTTTCATGGAAGAGCCGCCTCCGGGGGGAGCCAGTCGACTCCCTCTGATCGTTCTGGATTCTGGAATCCAGTCTGTCCTTCACCGACCCTCTCACCTGAGTGGTCTGGTGCGACTTGGCCTTTTCTCGGTCGGAAACTGCATATTCCACACTCGCCATCGTTTCTCGCCGGAAAGGAATTTGATTGTGATTGTTTAAGCACTAAAGCCCTCTTTCTAGCGCCAATGTTAACGCCAAGTTTCGCCGGCGCGTCCAATCACAGAATCCACGCGCTAGAACCTGCACAGTAACAGATCACACAGAAGCTTGACGGCTTGTGCCGCCGGGGGATAGCTCCGGTGTGAGAATGAGTACAGGCCGTTACAAGGGTAAACAATGGAGGCAAAGTGTTTAGTGCTCAAAAGTAGGTATTACCTCATAATGTTAACCTAGGCCTTGTATTTATAGAGCTCACCACCTTAGAATCCTTCTCCCAGTCGGATTAGGACTCCTAGTGCATGGTAGCTACCATAACTTGGGTCCAACACAATCTCCTTAAAAGGTGCAAGTAGAATCCAATCTTACCACTACCTTTGGAGTTGCCGTATTATAAATATGAATAGATGTCCAGACTCTACGCGCAGGAGAGCCCACTACGCAGGCCCAAACGATCCTATTATCTGGTCTGGGCTTCGGCCCAAAAGACTCGAAGTTATCAAAAGCAATGTTGGAGTGTGATTATTTGGGTAGTGAAAGAGTCCTTATTAAAGTAAGATTGTATTTCCTTATTTGGTGGGATAAGAAGGTTTAATTTGGGAAGAAATCTATTAGCCATTAATTGCAGTTATAAGGTGATTCTGAAAAGGACTCCTACTCCTATCTATAAATACAATAATAAGCAAGGGATTGGAAGATACAAGAACACAAGAGATACAACACAAATACACATCTTGTACTCTCAATATAATTATAGTGGATTACTCTCTCTCTCCGTGGTTTTTCCCCAATTGGGTTTCCACGTAAATTCTTGTGTTCATACTTTATATTTCTTTATTTATGTTTATGTGAGTGTATTTCGTGAGTTTGATTTCACAATAATTACTCCATCAACCGTTGGCGCTATTTTGGCCTGTCCTTTTGGTGATTTCGTCAGGCGTACAAAATCAGGCGTTAACAGTGACATTTGATGATATCAAAGTACATAAATTCCCGTGTAGTAATATAGTGATTTCAGGTCGGAGGACCATTACATCATTGTCACTATGAGAATTGCCAATGACATTTTACAAAATGTTCCATGTAGAATTCTCATGGTGGGTCTGTCCAGTACATCGTTCTCTAACATGTACCTATGCATTAACTTAATATCTCATATAAATTTATGACCATTGAGATTTGGCCATCAGTCAATCCACATACTAATCTCAATGCATTATTGTTGTCCCATCAACAATGATACTCGAATAGGAACATTTAAGAACAATGATACTAATAGTAATTATATAATCTCATGTTCAAGTCACATACTTGAAACTATATAATTTGTATCAGTATTCTAAGGATTTTTATTATGTTTATATTTATATAACGCAGTAAATAAAATCATAATAAAAGCATTCATTTATGCAATCAAATATAATATCAAAATGTTAAGCAATTATATCAAATAATTGGCCTCTAGGGCATAATCTCTAACAATAACTTTCCTCAACAACCAATATCAAGTCCGAGACCTAAAGACATCTACAGTAAAACTAACCGAGACAAGAGAAGGAAATGTCTACACAGTAAATCTTGGTCAACTAAGCTCAGATGAGACTATATGCTTTCAGGCTAAAGCATTTGAAGAAATGAGCTGGCTATGGCATCGAAGACTGTCTCATCTCAACTTCAAAAGTATGTCCAAATTGGCATCAAAAGATCTAGTTGCAGGCCTACCAAAGTTCAACTTCGTTAAAGAAAGGCCTTGCAATGCCTGTCAACTTGGGAAGTAGACCAGAAGCACATTCAAGAGCAAAACTGTAAACTCAATCGACAAGCCTTTGCAGCTGCTACACATGGATCTCTTTGGACCAATTCCAACAACAAGTCTTGGAGGAAAAAGATACTCTCTGGTCGTAGTCGATGACTTCACCAGATTCACTTGGGTGTTCTTTCTAACCTCAAAAGATGAGACAAGCTCCCAACTTATAAAAATGTTCAAGCTTGTGATGAACGAGAAAGGAGAGAAGATAAAGGCTATAAGGAGTGATCATGGTAGAGAATTTGACTTCTCAGAGATGGATCAGTTCTGTTCTGACAATGGCATCAGTCATAACTTCTCAGCTCCATGAACTCCACAACAAAACGGAGTTGCTGAAAGAAAGAATAGAACATTAATAGAGGCGGGAAGGACTCTACTAGCAGTAGCTCATCTGTCAAAATACTTCTGGGCAGAAGCGATCAACACTGCATGTTATACTCAGAACAGATCACTCATACACTCTACGATCAAAAAGACTCCTTATGAACTTTGGAAAGGAAGGAAGCCAAATGTCAGTTACTTTCATGTGTTCGGTTGTACATGCTACATACTCAACAATGGAAAGCAGTACTTGACGAAGTTTCAACCAAAATCAGACGAAGGAATCTTTCTTGGATATGTCATAGACAGCAATGTCTACAGAGTGTTTAACAAGAAGACACTTAGTGTAGAATTCTCGATTCACATTATCTTTGATGAAACAGTCTAAGACAAAACAGTGCTCCAAGACACTGCGACTGACAGTTCAGACACTACGAACGAGGTCGTCGAGCCCAACACTACGATCGTAATACCTGAAAATGAAATCGTTGAGCAATAGAATGAGATCGTAGAGGGGCCTATGACAGACAATGACACTCCACGACAAGAAGAAGAAATAGACCTTGAAGATCTGAGACAAGAAGGCATAAGAACTGATGTTCCAACAGGGAGCAGATGGGAAAGAGATCATACTCAAGATCTAATCATTGGAGATCCAAATGCAAGAGTAAAAACAAGAGCAGCTACTCATAATGAATGCTTCTATCTAAGCTTCCTATCTCAAATAGAACCAAAGAAGATAGAGGATGCTATGGAAGATTCCAGCTGGATAGAGGTCATGCAGGAAGAACTCAATCAGTTCGAAAGAAGCAAAGTATGGAGATTGGTATCAAGACCAAAGAACCATCCTGTCATTGGAACCAAATGGGTATTCAGAAATAAGATGGATGAAGATGGAGTGATCACTAGAAATAAGGCAAGACTAGTGTCTAAAGGTTACTCTCAGGAAGAAGGCATTGACTATGACGAGACATTTGCACCTGATGCCAGACTAGAGGCCATCAGAATATTCCTTGCCTTTGCTGCTCACATTAAGTTCAAGGTCTTTCAAATGGATGTCAAGAGTGCATTCTTAAATGGTGAACTTCAAGAAGAAGTCTACGTAGAGCAGCCTCCATGTTTCATCAATCCATTTCTTTCTAATTATGTCTTTAGATAAAACAAAGCCTTATATGGTCTCAAACAAGCACCTAGAGCATGGTATGAAACACTGACTAACTTTCTTATTAAAAATAGATTTACTAGAGGTAGAGTAGATACTACATTATTTCTTAGAAAGCATAAAGATAAAGTCCTATTAGTTCAAATCTATGTTGATGATATTATTTTTGTCTCTACTGATTAAAAGTTATGCAAAAGATTCTCCAAGCTTATGCAGAGCAAATTTGAAATGAGCATGATGGGTGAGCTAAACTTCTTTCTTGGACTGCAAGTAAAGCAGACTGATGAAGGGATCTTCATAAACCAAGCCAAATACATCAAAGACTTACTCAAGAAATATGACATGGAATAAGCCTCTCCCATGAAAACCCCAATTGCTCCTGCAACAAAGCTTGACAAAGATGAAAAGGGTAAAAGTATTGATATAACTCAATACAGAGGTATGATAGGCTCACTTTTATATCTTACTGCCAGTAGACCAGATATAATGTTTACAATATGCATTTGTGCTAGATTCCAGACTTGTCCTAAAGAATCTCATTTAACTGCTGTAAAAAGGATTTTTAGATACCTCAAAGGTACACCTCACTTGGGGCTCTGGTATCCCAAAGAATCCTCGTTTGAGCTAATAGGATACACAGATGCTGATTTTGCAGGATGCAAAATAGATAGAAAAAGTACCAGTGGCACTTGTCAACTACTAGGCAAACAGACTTGTGTCCTGGTTTAGCAAAAAACAAAACTCAGTATCTACTTCAACTGCAGAAACTGAATACATTACTGCAGGCAGTTGCTGTGCGCAGATCCTATGGATGAAAAATCAGCTAGCAGATTATGGGTTTCAATTCAAGTCAATACCTATTCACTGTGATAACACAAGTGCAATGGCTATAACTCATAATCCTGTTATGCATTCTAGGACTAAGCATATAGAAATAAGATATCACTTCATTAGGGATCATGCACAAGATGGAACTATCTCTTTACAATATATCCCTACTGAAAATCAACTTGCTGATGTTTTTACAAAACCTATAGGCGAATCCAGAATCAACAAATTGATAAGTGAGCTAGGCATGCTTAACTTGCAAACATAAAATATTGTGCTCTAGTTTGTGCTAACCATACAGATTCAAAGACTATGTTCGAAATCAAAGACATGATCAAAGGAAGTCTACGATCGTAGAACCAAAATACAAAGAACTCAACGAATACTGAACAGAATCAACGATCGTCAAGCAGACTCAACGACAACAAAACTACATCAATAAACAAAAGGAGCACTCCATGATGATCAAGCAAAAATCCAAGCATTCTTTCTGATAAAGTACCTCAGGGACAAACCTAACCCTTATTTCATTCAAGAGGTTGGCCCTTCCTGAGCTGCCTTAATTTAAGAAGAATGCGAAGTCAAAAGACTCATCACAAGGACTTGTTCAGTCTCTACGATTAATAAAGTCAGACTTAACGATCGTAGTTCAGACTCTACAAGTATAGCCCCGACAGATCGTTGGACAGACTCGACAATTCGAAGGACCATATCAACGATCGTAGTCCTCCTGAAGAAAACATTAGCTCAGAAAAGGTTAAGGGAAATTCGGTACAATCCCTCTCTTTCAGATTCGTAGAGCCAAGCAAAATTCGACACTTGTCCCATTAAGAAAAATAGAGAGAGGGAAGACACAAGTACAAATCAAAATCGTCCGACTTTTGAAATTTGAAGATCATCTCTCTCCTCATCTCTTAAGCAGAAACCCTAACTCTGTAGCAAGCTCAGCCGCTTTCTCTTCTTTAAAAGAAATCAATGGCAGCTTCTAATGTCATCTCCGACTATAGACTATACTTTGATGAGTTCCAAACTGCTAAACCCCAATTCCACAAGACTCTGTCGCTTCTAAAGAAGGCAGGTCTCGAAGAAGCTTTGGGTACGGATACATTAATATACCCAAAGCTAGTTAAGGAGTTCTACAATAACGGTACATTTGAAAATAACACCATCTCGGTAAAGGTTAGGAACGTTGAGATCAAACTAAAGGCTGAAGACATTAACCTGGCCCTAGGTCTTAAGTCTGAAGGATACCCGTCCATAGATGGTATAGATTTTCACAAGGGTCTTAAGAAGATGCATCACAAGAAGTCACCATCTGTTAGAGGATACAAAAAGAAGGAGTTCCCTCAAAGGTATGAGTTTCTCGCTGACATTGTTGGAAAATGTATTTGCTGTAAAAGTTCAGGCCATGACTCCGTAAATGAGGTACAACTAAAGCTCATGACTGCCATATGCAATAAAAAACAACTAAACTATGGGGCTATTCTACTTGAATGGATTGGGAAATGGATGAGCAACTCAAAGAAAACCAAGAGCTCACAGAAGATGCTCTATGGACGATTCATCAGCATCATCCTGCAGGCTGCTCTTGGTGACCTAATTGAAGATGATGAAGGTGAAACCATAAATCCAAACAGAAAAATGACCTAGCAGCTGTTTAAAAACTGGAAAAGAAATCCAGCTGAAAATATGAAAATGGTATCTGAATCCAGTGGCCGAACTGGTGAAGTAAAGGGAATGGGAACTGCAGGAAATATGTCTGTTGTCAAAGAATCTAAGGAAGAAGAAGAAGCAAACAAGGGGGAACCCATTGCGTTAGTCAGAAAAAAGATAAGTCAAATCAATAGAAGAGCCTCAAGGATCCTCCACCAACAAACATGCAGAGTCCTCAGACATTGAGACTCTCAGAATCTTAAGAAGAAAGGAACAACAAGCTGAGGCTGCAGAAGACAGAGCAACCATTTCACAACTGCTGAAGATGAGTAAGACCAGCCACAAGGGTAATAAGCCATCAGCCTCTTCGATCGTCGAGTCTCCTCCGATCGTAGAGCACAGACCAAATAAGGAAGTTGATGTCTTGGTCACTCTAAAGGAAACAACTGAAGAAAGCCCTGAGGCTGTAGCACAAGCTAAAAAACCAAGGAGGAAACTTGTCAAGAAGTACATTCTTACCAATAAAGAAGTGCTAAGAAGGGAAACAGAAGAACTAAATACCAAAAAGGAACCAACTAGTGAATGTCAAGAAAACATTACTCCTTCTGAAGAGAAGGTACCTGAAGACCACATGATAGAAGATAAACCCACTGAGGGGGAGATGCACAAAGATATTCCACTAGATGATGCTCCAGTTGAGGGGGAGCCAGTGACATTAAAACAGAACACTCAAGCTGAGGGGGAGGACTATGACACCTCAATTGCTGAAAAAGAAGTTCCTGGAGGAGTTGATAAAGAACCAGTGCAAGCACATTCTGAAGCAATTGACATAATGGACTCCTCAACCGAGAGCAGAGAAGAAGATGAAGTCGAAATCATTGCAGAGGGCATAGACGGATACAAAAGATACAACTATGAGAAACTATTTGCATATCTTCCTATGATGCCCTTCCACCAGGCCCAGATTTTGAACTCTTGGGATCATATGTTCCAGAGTTTCAAAGAATACCCAGCTATCTCTGTACTGGCCAGTGGATTTCCAAGAAAACTCACATTCGCCAATAAGTTTCTCACCAACAATTCCTCCTCACCGGACAAACTTGAGGTAATGTCAATTCCAACTATCTTCAGAACCAATCATTTGCCATCAGCGTCATTCAATCAATTCTATGAAATCCCACAATGGATGTAAGTGATTCTCCATCCCCAAAACCAATTTCCAGTTACAGGGTCCCAAAATCCTGTAACTGAGGAACCAAGAATAACCAACCCCATAAGGCTACCAGACTCTATCCTCTCTATGATTACTACTCTAGCCCTTTGGTAGAGTGTACACCTCCAATCGTAGAGTCACCAAGGTTCACCATCCAAAACCAGGCCCCTCCATCAAATATCCCCTCCTCATCGAGCAATGAATGCTTCAATCTTGAACTTGCTCTCTGCTCACTGAAAGAACAATTCAACAATACACCACCTTCCTCCAAACTTCCCCAATGGGATGAAATTCTTTCCGAATTATCCACAAAAGCTGATCTGTCAGCTATGTCTGAAAAGGTGGTCAAAGAATTGGATGAGAGTCTTGAGGATCATACTGCACTGATACAACTTAGACTGACATCCCTGATCAATGCTGCAAATAACATTCTCAGCTCCTTGAGCTCTGAATTGTCTAAATCACTCAAAGAGATTATCAAAGAAATGCTACAAAGCATAAAGGACAGGGATGATATTCATTTCCTCGCAGCTAAAAGACATCAGGATGCTGTCATGATTTTACATAAAACTCAAGAATCTCAGAACCAGCAGATGATCCAGAGCATTCAAAATCTTCAGACTGCTATCAAAGAATTTCAAAACTTCTATGTCAGCAGTGGCCAACAAACAGACAACATCCTTTCCATCCTTCAGCGCAAAGAAGCAAGGTCGGAATTTTTAATCGAAGAAAATAGAGAAGATATTGCTCAGACCAAGAGTCAGCTCAACGAACTTGTCCAAGGAGTTGCTCGCCTCTTCGTAGACATTGGAACCCTTGATGCTGACATAAAGGGGGAGAATAAAGGCAAAGGAGATCAGGAAAGTCAGGGAAGAAAAGGCAGAGGCAGAGGAAACTTGCAAATTCACGCAATGAGGAACCCACCTGCAAGGCAAATTTCTCAGCAGACTCCACGTTCAAGCTATCAGACTCAACAATCTGATCAGCAGGAAGTTTTAATAGCTTAACCATTAAGGAGTCAAGGGCCAACTACCAGCTCTCAAATGGTAACAACAACGGGCCTAAGAATGCCAATTGGAGATCCTGTATTCATGAATAGGCATGATCAAAACCCACGATTATGCCCAAGTGAGCTGGAAGATCTGGCCAGAAGAGATGAAGCCAGCAGAAAGAGGAGAGCTGAGGAATATGCAAATCCTCCAAGGAGCAAAAGGCCAAGAAAATAGAGATAAGTTGAATTTCAAATTGTATTGATGTAGTCTTTCTTAATGTAATATCTGTCTCCATACAGCAATAAATTCATGCTTATTCTCTAGAAATTTCAGCTACTCACTGAAATACTAAGTCATGTTTACTTTTCTGCAGCTGCATGTAAATCTTTATAATCATGACAACAAATCTCCTTGGTAATGTCAACATCAAATAGGGGGAGATTGTTGGAAAAATGTATATTGTGATTTGATGCTTTATGGAACAGCTCATGATTATGTAAAGTCCTTCAAAAATATATGTACAAGGACTTAGTGATAGATTAAAATTTTTAGGTTGATCTTAGTCTTTGTATAGATTAAGAGATCAAATCTGTTAGGTAGATCTATGACTAGAAAGAAATAAATAGGCTAGTAGTCTATCCGTCTGATCAACAATTTGCCGAAGCTAAGGCAAGATCGCAGAGCTGAAGTGATCGTAGTGCATCTGCCTAAGGGCCTCTCCAGGAATCGTAGAGTGGTCCAGAAGATCTGCCTTGCTAACTCAAAGTTCATAGTGTGCTCTCAAAAATGTAGAGTCTGCAAGAAAAGCAAGTGCTGATCGTAGTGACAAAGGATCGTAGTTTGCAAAGTATTGAAAGAAATCGTAGTGTTCTATTCCAAGTATGTCAAGACACCACGATATGGATCATAGAGTGTCGTCTCTCTTACGACTGAAGAATCGAGATCTATCTTCTGCTTGAAGTATTATTCAAACAAATGAGGAATGGGTTTTAAACATTGAAGCTCTCACCAGTACCAACGGTACAAAAGATATCCTTAGTATTGATCAAAAGAAACGTACTCAAGAAGCTAAGTAAAGGATTATTGGGCAGAGAAAAACACCTTTTCAGGTGTTAGGTGAGAAAGCAGTCTACCGTGTCAGTGGGCCAGAAAGCATTTCAGAAAATAAGCAGAAATGTCTCCATCAAAGCTCAGAAATGTCAAACGTATTTAATGCTTCATAAGACAACTTCAACGGACAGATTTTAAGGGATCACATATATACAGAATGCAAAAACAAAAAGAATGACAAACAAGCATTGAAAAAAATGTACAAGAACACAAAGCACAAAACTCTACGATCTAAGAAAAGGAAAAGCTTGCTCAGCTACTCAGTTCTTTCGAACAAGTGGTTAACTGCAACTGAGTTACCTCGATCACAACTCAACAACTATCAATCTATTGAAGTGTGAAGTTCCAAGTCAGAAGGACTTGAAGAGTTCGAAGTTAACTGAGAAGTGTCAAGTCTGCCGGACTTGAAGAGTTCAAGAGTGAACTAAGAAGTACCTAGACTGCTGGTCTAGAAGGAATCTGTGATATTCAGAAGTGTAAAAGATATCCTTAGTGAATTTCATACTTAAGGAGTAGAAGAGTGGATTAGGAGCCTTGAGCACTCCGAACCACTTAAAAACACATGTGTATCTATAACTGCTATAACTGCCTTTCACTCTTTAACCGAGTTTCTAAAAGGTTTTCAAAGAATTAATAATTCCGCTGTGCTTAAAAGATTTGTCAAAACATCTTTTAAACAAAGAAAAGTTTTTAATATCTATTCAACCCCCCCTAGATAACTATTGTGTCATCGGGAACTAACATTTGTGAATATATTAATAACTATTATATATATATATATATATATATATATATATATATATATAAAGAGGTATAGGAATTGGAAAAAGGCACATACATGTTATTGAAATATGATATTTTTGTAACTATTAAAAATGAGGCTATCATGCAACAATTTCAAGCAATAAAACCTCAAAAAAATTATTGTGAACAATATTTGAGGATTATTTAGTTTTGTGATTTATTTTATTAAATTAATTTTTATTTTTAATAAATTTTATTTTTAAATTTGACCCCACTGAATTTTCAAGCTGGATCTGCCCCTGTCAACAATGGAGGTATTTGAAATTTCTTTAATTAATGCATAAAGTAAATTGTAATGTACTTAAAACCTGAATTAAAATCGTGTATTTATAGTTGATCGCACCTCAATTTTCTACGCCCTCCCCGAATAGAACTCTTTATTACGTCATTTACCATACTTAGATGTGATTCAATCCTTAAAAATGGGAAGTTGAAATTAATTTGTTCTGCACCACCTTCATAATGTAATTAGATTTGGTTTCCTTAGTAGTAGGAAAATAGGATAAGGAAGCTATAATCAATTAGGATTATAAATTCCTTAAAATTTCAAGTCTTTTGAGTGACATATTTCGTCACATGATACGGATCCGTCCAAACCCTTCTGACTTATCAAATCACACCCCCCAACACCATAGAACACGAGTTAAACTCCTCTCGTAAGGAATCAATTTGGTTCATAAGTTTATTGAGTAAAAATAGAAAAGAATTAAAAAATATTTAAAGGTGCTATACTCTTGAAAGAAAACTAAAGGAATTGAAAATTTATTTTTTGGAGAATTAAAAGAGAAACGACATGTATAACTATATAACAATATATTTCCGGCCCTCTTGGTGATTACATGAAATGAAAGAACTGAATTCTTTTCCCTCTCTATTTCCTTTGGGAAAAGCATGCATGCATGCATGCATTTGAGTATTAATTACTTCAATTTTCACATGGATTAGTTTTCTTATCTTCGGGACAAATGTTTTCACAAGAATCAAATGCCAAAAACATTCATGCATGTACCGAACTTCAAACCAAATGAAGAAATAGGACACGTGTGACGTATGGATGATCGAACCCTTGACGTCATCTTATCAAGTAATTAATTTGCACATTTGCTTACGGGTATATATACTTGCTATTAGAAAGTTTAGTAATAAAATTAAACAGCTAATGAAAATCTTAAAGGATTTCATAAATGTATATTTATTTTGAATTGAAAATATATCAAATTAATTTTAAAAATTCAAACTTGATTATATAGTTTGCAAAATTGAAATGGATGGAGTATTTCTCTACGTATTACGCAAGTATTGTACTAAAGTCTCAAATATATTTATCCACCTAAATCACACACTTATAATCTTTTTTCCCCTTAATTTTTTAAAACTTTTATGATTATACAACCAATTAAATGTCAAGTATATTACGTTTTGCCCACGTAGCTTGTTTGTCCCATACTCCCATCCCATGTATTAAACGGACAGAAAAGAAATGCATCAAGTTGACTTGGAAACCGAAGACTTGAGAGTTGAGAATAAAAAAAAAATTAAATTTATTTTTAGTGAACTCATAATTAAGATTATTTATATAAAATGATAATTTTTTTATATATTAACAGATCTCATTAAATGATATATATAACATTAATTTTATGTATCTTAATTCATCTTTTTCTTAAAAAAAAATAAATTATATTTTAACTCATGTTCTTTTTTAGAACGGATCGGAGCAGGTAGCTTGTTCTGTCCCTTGTACGTCAGAGTGTTAGAGAAAAGAAATGCATCAAGTTGACTTAAAAACTGAAGACTTGAAAAGTCAGAAGTCCGAATTTGTTACATTTACAGCCATGAGTTAGCTTGCCCATTCTTAAGTTGTCCAACATTTCGGCCATTGGTCTTAAATTTCAGCAGGCTTAAGTCTTACAACCTCTGGTACATACTGCAAGTTGATCAATATTTTAAGAACCACATCCACTAGATAAGTCCTAATCTGGTAGCCACCTTCAAATTATATAAGACAATCAACCAACTATGCACCTCTCTAATTAATGTCCATACTAGGTTTCAAGCTTGCTTTCAATGTCCATTAGAGCTAGCTAGAATTATTAGCTCATTTCCTTGATTTTATGAATATAGATTTAGGGTATAAAAGAGAAGGTCAACATTTGGCAGTCTTGAAATCGTTCTTGTAATAATTTTCAAGACTATTGTTAGAAATTAATAATTATTTGGTTCTCCTCTTGATCAATTTGAATGGAATAATTTATATTTCTGTAGGTATTTTGATAAGTGTAAACTTGTCAATTTGAATAAACTCATTTAAAATTGTAGGAGAGAATGCACCACTTTATCCTGGTTACCTTCAAATTTTCATTGAATGACATAATTCATTACTTTACAAATCTTTTTCTACGAACAATTGACTTCGGACAGGATTTCACCCATTTAAAACCCAACTTTGTTCCTGCTAGTCCCCATGGGCCTTTGGTAAAACATCTGCAATTTGCTAACACATGACTTTACACCATCTTTACCTATTTTCTTGTTTATATATATATATATATATATATATATATATATATATATATATATGCTATTTGGCTGAAAAAAAACTTGGTAGGAATTCCATCTTTCCAAAAGGAAATTTTCTTTGCACCACAAACCCAAAAAAGAAAAAAGAAAAAAAAGAAGCAAATTTTTTTGTAAAGTAAGATAAAAGAACTCGAATTTGTTGTTGTGGGTCCAAATATAAATTAGGGTTCACATGATCTAATTAAATTAAATATTGTACAAATTAGGGTTCACATGATCTAATTAAATGAAGACGAAAAAGTCAGAAATAAATATGCGAGACCCGAGAGAAACCTCCACATATCCCGAGACAGAAGACTCGTGGAGTCGACTCATTTTGGGACTTTGCACATATTGGATGCCATCATGCTCAACTCATTTGATGTGAACAATGATTTAACGTCTAATAGCAAATAATGATGCATACATATTTACATTAATTTACATACATACAGTTTATCATCTTTTTTAGTCGCTTCATTTCAAATACTACATCCGTTCTTAAAAGATTGTCCGTTTAAGGTATTTACACATGGATTAAGAAAGTACCATTTATCAAGTAAAATTTATTTGAAATTCCATCACTACCCTTTATGGGAAGTTGAAAACTATTAATACAAGGGAGAGAATTTCTTAGGGACAATGAGAGAAGGTAGGAGTAATATAAGAAAGTAAATAATGTATTCTCTTCGAAAGTTGTAAACGACAAACTTTATGAAACAAATTTACCTTCTAAAACGACAATCTTTTAGGAATGGAGGGAGTAGGAACTTATGTAGCTCATTTCAAATTCCAGAGCCTATTTGAAAGACTACTTCCAATGATTTGATCCTCTTGTACCAAGAAACCTCATGTCCTTTGACATTGATCCTACCTTCTACTCTATGGACCACAGATTGAGGACTGCATCCTCCACAGAGATCTCGATACATGACACATGCAGTCATTCATACTAACGAGCCAAGGAACTAATGACTGGAAATAAGCGAAGGTACTATTATCATCCCATCAAGGTGGTTATATTATTTTGAAATTAAGTTATATTCCTTAAGGGCCGCGTGTTCTTAATAAAGGAATAAATTGTGCTAATAAAGTTAATGCTTAGACAGAAGTTTGGGATATTATTCTACATTTTCTCATTATAAGACAGCTTATCATTTCACAAAGCTATACACGACTCAAATACACATGTTGGTAATTTCTTGTAATGTGATACACAAGTATTTAAAAGAAAAGTTACAATTCACAATACAAATGTATATATATGTGATAAATTAAAGTAAATCACATAATAAAACATTAAACAAATAAAACTGTATATATATCTGCATACACTGCATATATTATTGTTCATTTTTTTTCCATAACTACAATCAACACATATACCTTGATCTTAAGTACTTCTTCATACCTGGCACAGTCCTGTTAGAAGAAGCAACATTTTCCTCCAAGGTATCGTCCTCATTCTCCCCTGAGGCCTCTTCAAGTGATTTCCCTTTCGCCTCAGGCACCAAGAACGTAATGCCATCCCAAAAAAGTTAACAACACCAAGAACAATTAGGGAATTCTTCACACCAATCCCCGTAGGGTACCCTTTATCAGTCTTTTTCGGATCAGTACTTTGCGAAGAATATAAAAATCCATACGCCCCCACTATAGCTCCAGCCTTCCCAGCTGCCGCGGATATTCCGTGGCATGTTGACCTTAACCTAGCCGGAAAAATCTCAGCTGGTACAACGAAAGTTGTGGCATTTGGTCCAAAATTAGCGAAAAAGAAAGTCAATGAGTAAATTACCACAAACCCTATACGGTTAGCCTTTTTGGTCCAATGATCATAGGGGAAAGCTAGGGCAAACATGAAAACTGTCATGAAAAAGAACCCCATTAATTGAATCGCAAATCTTCCCATAATATCTATAAATGCCACGGTAAACCAATACCCTGGGACAGTACTGCATAGTGCAATTAGGGTTTGTGCTTTCGAGATACGATAAACCTCGTGGACGGCATTCATTGTTTTTGCTGGCGGAATCCAGCCTATTGCGGTGAAAACGTCCTTCTGGAAAAGATTTTGGCTGTAAAAAGCAATGTCTAACAAGAACCATGTACTAGTAGTTCCAAGCAAGTGTAGGCCGTGGCGATGGAGAAATTGTTTGCTAAACAACCCAAATGAATTACTTTTATCTTTAACCATTTGCACTACTTTTTCCTCTTGGGGGTCAAGTACAACTTGTAGTACTTTACCCATGTCTTGAGCGGCTTGTTTTGCATTTTTGGCTACTAGGGCAGTGTACCGGGCGGTTTCCGGCATTTTCATCCGCCAGTAGAACGTTAGGGCGGCCGGAAGAGCGCCAAACATTAGTATAATCCTCCAGATGTAGTCAGCTTGCGGCACGGTGGACGCCAAAGCATCAACTTCATACGTAGGGGCTTTATATGCATGGTCAAAAGCAGCGGATACAGTTAGGCCAACTATTCCACCAGCCATGATACCAAACCCTTGCATGGCAAAAACAGCCGCTATAAACGCGCCACGTGTCTTTTTGTTAGCATATTCTGACATGATTGTGGCTGACAGAGGATAATCGCCACCAATGCCAAAGCCTAGCCAGAACCGGAAGAAGCAAAGGGTGGCCATAACACCTTTGGCACTATGCCCAAAGGAAAAGCCGGATGCAAGTGAGCAACCAACCATGAGGATTAAGGTTAGGCCATAGACTCTTTTTCGTCCCATTTTGTCACCCAGCCAGCCGAAAAAGAGCTGGCCGGCTAGGGTTCCGACGAGGGCGACACCGATGACGGAAGAGTAGACCACCGGAGGTAAGACGCCGGGTTTTTCGGAGCCGTGCTCGTAATAGTATATGCGGCCGAGTAACTTTGTGACGAGGGAAATGCTAAAGAGATCGTAAGCATCGGTGAAAAAGCCCATTCCGGCAATGATAATTGCAGTGAAATGGTAGAGTTGAGTCTTGGCTATATCAAGTGCATTAAGCACTTCTAGTTGCTCTCGAGCCATGGCTAGCTAGTCCTTGTCCCACAATTCTTGGAAGCTAGCTACCTTTGCTGAAGTAAAAAGAAAAAAGAATATAAAGATATATATATATATATATATATATATGTAATAAATTTTGGCTAAAAGATGAATTATAAAGAAAAGTTGCATGAAATTTCGTCCGGATTTCTCATGATGATTGATGGATTGCTAGTAATTTGATTAATAAAGATACTTTTCTTTTATTAAACATAGATTAAGATATTGACTCTAGAAGGAATATATATACTTTACTTTAATTCTTTTCCTAAACATACATGTTATTAGTCAAAACTGAACATTTTATCCCACAGAAAAATAATTAAGATAACATTGTTGATAAAAACTACATAGTTGACCGATACTTCCTCTTAACATTTAATATGCTTGATTTTAAAATTTATAAGATATAGTAGATAAATTAATTCAATATCAAGGTCTATTATAAACAAAATATATAAATTGTATTTAAATAAAGAATAGTTGTTGGCATACTAGTTGATATTCTAAGGGAATTTTGATGGATCGACAACTAATTTCGTATTATTCAAACTAATGTTCGATCTGTATGATACGTTTTTCTATTATCAGACTACATCGATCAATAATTATGTATTTTGACTGTCGTACATTAACTATTTATTTTGAATACAATACAAATATCAATTCTTCCTTATTGTAAGATAATGTATTTATTAAATATCAGCTTCTAGAAGAAAAATATAACAAATAAATCAAGAAGATAAACTATAAGGCCGGCAATGCACATGATGACCTAATGAACTTAATTTTTTAAATTATGACAACAGGTTTGAATATTGTTCAGGTCTAGATCAGCTAGCCACTTCAAAATATGAATCTTTCTCTAATAGTTTCCTAAAACTTTATTAATTGAGGGATCTAGTAAATACTTTCTCAGTTCCAAAATTAAATAAATATTTTGATTTTTTGAAATCAATTGATGAAATTATAAAATTTTAAATTGCTAGGACTTCATTTCAATTAAAAAAAAAGATCATAACTAATAATACTTTATTGGTATAGTTGTTTGTATTAAAATTAAATATATTTTTGAGAATGTGAATTTTAGAATTTCGTGAACATTTGACTCTAAAAAATTAAAATGTATCTTTAATTCTAGAACAGGAAGTATGTTCTTAATTAAACAAATTGACAATATTTAACGAGTATAGAGATATGGAATTTAACCTCCAACCCTACAAGGAAATAATGTCATAACGAGTTATAAAGTAATGCCTCCAGATCACTCTCTTTAATAATGGGAGAGTGATACTACTTGAGCACAAAAAATTACTAGATTAGTAAAACCAGACTGCGCAAAAACTACACACACAAACACAAATACAAATACATATATAAATGGAAAAAATAAATGAAGTCAAGAAAAAGACTTGATAATTAGTGACTGTACTAGTATTGTAATTTGTGGAATGGAATTTTATTTTCAAGGTGAACTAAGTAACCATATATATAGACTTGTGTGGCATATATAGCTGTTCAATTCATAAATGAAAATATCAAATAAATAATAAAAAGAAATCAACTCAAAATATATTCTAGAGATCGAGAGAAATGAATATGTATACCTGCTTCTGTAATTAGACTTTGAGTGAAAGAACTGAAGGAATAGATCGAGAAGGGAGGGATAGTACAGGATAGGATATGAGAGGATGGGGTGAGGTGATGGGTTGGTATTTAAGGATGCACCTGAGTTTCCATTTTCATAAACAAGCAGAATCTAATCCGGCATATTTTCGGATATACCTTCTTCATTTGTCAACACTTTCATATTATATTTGACTACTAGCTTAATTAGCTCCATATAATTTCCTTCATTAAAGAATTGTGCTTTGTGTTTGGTCTATATGTTTGGATGTCTTTGACAATCCAATCCTATTTATTTTTAACTATAGATTTTAAATCTATATATGTTAATATAAAAATAAATGAAAGATCGATATAATATCAAAGATAATGATGTGTTTTCATTCCATTCCTAGCTAGCTTAGTCGTCCCAATCATTTTGGAATAACGGAAGGAGACATTTAGGTCAGATGGAGAAAGCCTAAATTAAAGAGGGCTCCTTGGATGATAAGTTAGAAAAGGGGACAATAAAATTTATATCCACTATATATTTTCATTGCAATTTTCTTCATCTTTTTTTCCTCTATCGATCAGTACAAAGACGCGAAAATAAAATTTTATTATATGGAAATCTGCAAGTATTTGTTATGACATTGATTTATTGATGCAAAAGTTAATTAGGTCACGTACTGTTTTCCTATTGTCCAACTAAACTAAAATTAGTGCAATACTTAAATTCACCATAATATGGACTGGCCTAATAGAACCAAAGGTGGGTATATATATAATCTATATATAGTTAGGTACGGTGAAAATCAGTCATTTTTTTAGTTAGGAGGCAAAAGCTAGCAGACATGAAAGGAAGGTGGCCAGGAGTTATGGGTTGGTGACCTATAATTAATTAATTAAGTTCTTTAAATGATCTGTGAGTTAATGTAAATTAAATTGAAATGTTTAAACCTAATTATGTCTATGCATATCTTAGACATGAAAACCATACCATGCACGATTAATCTTTGGTAATTAATTACTCTTAGTTATGATGAAGCAACTAGTAATATTCATATAATAAGTTTAATGTGCCTAAAGGTTATGTAAGCTTCATACATACATAATATATACATTAAAACTTGTATTACACAGAGAATCGTTCCAGAGCCTGAATCAGGCCAACAATTTTTGCGGTCACTTGTGTCAGTAGCACAATTTGAAATCAAAGTGTATTAATTAGAGAAATAATATATGTATGTTATTTGTCTAATAAAGTGGCTAGGGTTGCAAGAAGGCCAGCAGCACAATTTGAAATAAAGTATATTAATTTGAGAAATAATATATGTATGTTATTTGTCTATTAAAGTGGCTATGGCTACAAGAAGTCAGCCAGTTGACTTTTCTGAATCCAACCCCTTTCGGTACACCAATAGCCATTAAATTATTGTGAAAGTGAGGTGTTTTTATTTTTTTAACATTTACAAAAGACGTAAAATTTCAGGTATTTAATAATTATTCAATAAGTTTCAAAGAATATGATCAATTTATTAAGAATTATTAGAGAATATTATATATGATAATTATGGAATAGTTATAGATAATATTAAGTGGTTTAATTAATAAGATAAGTATTTATCGCCTCTATCATTAATGAGAAAACGTTTAAATTTGTTATCCAAGTACTTGTTCAGAATAATCTATAACTAATCCATATTTATCATATAAAATATTCTCTAATAAAAATATAAAAACTAAATCTCTTGAGAAATGAGACACTCGCTTGTATATTTGTATTTTCAAAAGGCATTTTGATCATGCAAATAATGATTTTGATATTTTGGAGCGCAAGGAGTTTATGAACTTCCACAAATTTAGAATTTTAAATACTAAAACCCAATATAAAACCAGCCGAAAAGGAAAATAAATCTAAATATATACTAACAACATATATAGATCAAAGTTTGGGTTCTACGTACAACCAAGGTATATATATATAATATATTTGGCAAAATTAAATTCAAATAATAATTTAATTATAAGTATATATTACGAGTTATTAGAACGATAATATACCTAGTTAATAATAATATTTTTACTTTTCGCTCGTTCATCTGTCATGCAACTGAATTTTGTTAGTAGACTTTTGTTAGGTTTTAAAGTACAAGTGGTTGCATATTCTCAACAGTCAACATTACGTGTTCGGAAATCTAATCGTAACTTGCAAGCAAAGTTGTTTATGCGTAGGCATTCATGTTATATATATATACTAGCTGGGTTCCCGTGCCTCCGGCACTATAGGGACAATATGATTTATCTCAAACTTTGAACGACCAAAATAATTTATTAAGTGAGCGAAAAATTTAAAGTCATTTGTATTTTATTAAATTATTATTAGATTATTAGATAGATAGATGTATTTTATTAGATAGATGTATGAACGGTGAGATTTATCTCAAACTTTGGACGGCCCAGATAATTCATTGAGTGAGCGGAAAATTCAAAATCATTTGTATTTTATTATATATATATATATATATATATGGGTCTCTATCCACAGCAACCGGTTGTTGGGGAGCAACTCATTTTGGCCAACCGGTAGAACTTGTACCGGCCTTAAATAATTTTTTTTTATAAGTCAGTACAAGCTCTAACGGCTGGCCAAAATGGGTTGCTACCCAACAACCGGTTGCTGTGGATGGAGACCCTATATATATATATTTACATATATATATATATATATATATATATATATATATATATATATATATGAGAATTCATCCGTGGTCAACGTTTGCTAAAAGTACTGTGCAACAAACGAGTTGATAACTGTTGATTTGGACAATGAAAGGCTGTGATTAAAATAAAAAAAGCCCTTGCTTTTATTTCACCCCTGCCGCATGAGCTAGTAGCGGCAGGCTTCCCACTTTTCTTACAAGTTACAACACCATTAGTTATTACCATTACAATTATTGCATTACAATTATTATTCTAATATTCACATATTATTATTATTAACAGGTATAATAATAAAAATAAAAATATTAATATTAAACATAATAATAAAAACATAATATTAAACATATTAATATTACAAATATTATTGCAAACATACTAAAATTACATAATATTAAACATATTAATATTACAATTATTATTGTAAAAATATTAAACATATTAATTTTTTTATAATTATGAAACCATAATATTAAACATATTAATTTTACATAATATTAAACATATTAATTTTTTTATACATTTTTATTATTGTAAAAATATTAAACATATTAATAATTTTATTAATATTAAACATATTAATTTTTATTATTGTAAAAATATTAAACATATTAATATTTATATTAATATTAAACATATTAATATTTTTAATATTATGTAAAATTAATATGTTTAATATTTTTACAATAATAATTATAATATTTATATGTTTAATATTATGTAATATTAGTATGTTTACAATAATAATTCTAATATTAATATGTTTAATATTATGTTTTTATTATTATGTTTAATATTAATATTTTTATTATTATTATTAGACCTGTTAATAATAATAATAATAATAATAATAATAATATGTGAATATTAGAATAATAATTGTAATGCAATAATTGTATTGATAATAACTAATGGTGTTGTAACTTGTAAGAAAAGTGGGAAGCCTGCCGCTATTAGCTCATGCGGCAGGGGTGAAATAAAAGCAAGGGGGCAGCAAGGTAAATTAGCACACATTTTGGAATTAATTGACTGCCGCTACAGCCTGTAGCGGTAGGGCTTTTTTTATTTTAATCACAGCCTTTCATTGTCCAGATCAACGGTTATCAACTCGTTTGCTGCACAGTATTTTTAGCAAACGTTGGCCACGGATGAATTCCCATATATATATATATATATATAGAAAAATGATCAGGTCCGGGAGTCCGGACCTGATCAAAGTTCGGACCAATTTTTTTTTTTGTAGAACAACTAAAAAAAAATTATGGAACTAAAATTTTTCTATAATACAGTGTTTTTGGTGTGTTTTTAATACCTACACCAATCAATGTATGTACAGTCTGCCCAGACTGTACATAAATATTTTGGTATATGCATCCAAATCACGCCAAAAATACTGTATTATGTAAAAAAATTAGTTCCATAATTTTATTTTATTTTAGTTGTTTCAAAAAAAAAACAAAAAAAAGGTCCGAATTTTGATCAGGTCCGGGAGTCCGGACCTGATCCGACCTCTCTCTCTATATATATATATATATATAGGGGTTCCATCTACAGCAAACGGTTGCTGTGAAGCAATCCATTTTTGGCCTGTTAAAATTTCGGATGGAGCAAAAAAAAATCAACATGCCAAAAAGGAATTGCTCCACACAACAACCGGTTGCTGTGGATGAAATCCCATATATATATATATATATATATATATATATATATATATATATATATATATATATATATATAGTAAAAGTGTAAAAATGACTGATATTTATTCCGATGTTCCACTTGCATCTTATAGTGTTTTTTTTATCCAACAGTACACTTGACTTTATAATTGCCAACTAGAGTAACATGGTTAACACCTCATCTAAATTTGCTGACAAAGCATGAACACTTCATCTACTTTTACCGACACATAACAAAAATAATATTTCTTCACTATTCTCTCTCTAATCTCCTTTCTCTATTCTCTCTCTTCTGTCTTCCTTATCAAATTGGGGATATCATCATCAACAATAACATATGTTTTACATTAATTTATTAATGTAATATATAGTTAATATTATAAATAATTAAAAAAATATTATTTTAAAAATTACAAGAAAATTACATCATAATTTAAAATACTACAGTTTCGCAAATTAACGAAGGTCAAAATTAAATGTTACTAATTTTTTTGTAAAACAGAGAATATTTAAATATAAAAAGAATTTTAATTATTAAAAATAAGTAATTTATCAAATATTAAATATTGGTATACTTAATCAACTTTTGGGGGATGGAGGGCCGGAATGCATACTACCGTAGTACAATTATCTTACTTGACACCGTACCATCACCAACTCTTCCATAAAAATCTAAGAATTAAAATAACTGAAAATAATGTATTTTATTGAATCACTGAAAACAATGTTATTGTCTGGTCCTTTATAAACATTCATTAAAATCAAATCATTGAAGATTATTCAAGCTTCGTTTACAATACTCCACCTTCTGTAATTCTCTGCACTTTCTATTTCCAGACAAAAAGAATGGGTCCGTTTAGTACTGGACAAGAATATATATATATATATATATATATATATATATAAAAAAAAAAAAAAAAATTTATGGAAGTGAAATTTTTCCAAAATAAAGTGTTTTGGGTGTGTTTTTAACACCCACACCAACCAATGTATGTACAGTCTGCCCAGACTGTACAGACATGTTTTGTTATAGGCATCCAAATCACGCCCAAAACACTGTATAATGTAAAAATTCCAATTCCATAAATTTTTTTTTTTTTTTTTTAGTTGTTTCAAAAAAAAAAAAGCAAAAAAAAAAAAAAAAAAAAAGGTCCGGATTTTACACCTGTCCGGGAGTCCGGACAGGATCCGGACCCTATATATATATATATATATATATATATATATATATATATATATATATCGTCTCTCCAGCGAATAAAAAAAAACGGATAAAAAACGAACTGGCTAAAACGATAATTTTTTCCGTCGCTATATCATATAAAACCGTCGCTATATTTTAGAAAATCGTCTTTATAGTCCAGTTCGTCTTTAATTCATTGAAAAAAAAAATTATATTATAAAGCGAGAGGGCCTCCGGTGGTAAACAAACAAAATGAAGTTTTTTGGTATTTCTAAAATTGCCCTTGGATTTTAAAAAAAATTCCTCTTTTATTCTTTTTTATTTATTTTTTTATTTAATCCTTTAAATTTAAAAAAATTCTTATTTTATTTCACATAATTTACACAACAGGGTATTAGAGTCAAAGAGAAAGTTGATAATGCAATTAATAAAGAAAGAAAAAGTCTCCTTAGCCTTTAGCTAAATTAATTGGCAAAAGATGGCATCTTGTTCTTGTTTCATTGTAAAAAAACATACTTGACATTTTTACAAATGGTGATATACATTGCTTGCCCCAGCTGCAATCAACTTTATATATATATATATATATATATATATATATATATATATATATATATATATATATATATATATCACCACAGATCAGGTCCGGACTCTCGGACCTGATCAAATCCAGACCCTATTTTTTATTTTTTTAAAACAACTAATTTTTTTTAATATTTTATGGAACTGAAATTTTTCCATAATAAAATGTATGTACAGTCTGCACAGACCTGTTTTGTTATACGGATCTAAATCACATCCAAAACACTGTATTATATAAAAATTCTAGTTTCATAAAATATTAATTTTTTAGTTATTTTTTAAAAAAAAAAGCAAAAAAAAGTCCGTATTTTAAGAAAATCTGAGAGTCCGGATAGGAACCGGACTCATATATATATATATATATATATATATATATATATATATATATATATATATATTACTCTTCTCCAACGAACCTTAAACAGACATGTAAATCTCGTGCAAAGTACGGAGAGTTATTTTAAAAATATGATATTATTAAAATTTTATTATATTTCTTTATAAATATGTTATCGCATAAAGTAATTATTTTTTAAATAATTAAATCATATGATTGGTCCACATATTGTATTTATACTTGTATTTTAATTATAGTAATAATTTAATATCAGGTTCTCATAAGAAATTATTTTCCTTCTAATATTATATTATTTAAGTAATAATAAAAATTTAGAAAATATAAAGTTCAACCCCGTATATCTCATGCAAAGCATGAAGTCTTAGAGCATTCACAACAGTTTTTTTATCTTTATCCCTATACTGCAGTGCTATTGGGTCATTCTGTAGGATAGAGATTCAATTTTTTTACTATCTACCTAGGGTTTCTAATATTGATTTTTTAAATATTAAAATTTAAAAGTTTCAACAGTCAAATCATATTTTGAACGTTGTAATTATTTTTTATTTAAAAGTAATTGTTGTTTGAATTTAAAATTTGCAATTATTTTAATTTAAAAATAGATATTGCTAGAAATCAAAATGTGCAACGATCATTATGTGTTATGAGAACTAAAACAATATTATTTTAATTATAAAATAATAAAATTTATAATTAGTAGTAATATTTTTTATAAAAATGATCAAAATCAAAATTTGACTGATTTTTAATATTTTTTTATAGTTCTCTTTCTTTTCTAAATCCTCTATTTAAAAAATAAAAATGAGTGAATTTGATAGACATACCCAAATCAGCAATTAAGTGAGATAAGATCATTTAACCAACATAAAATTGCAATAAATAGGGTGTGAAATGTCATTTTACATAAATAGGGAACACTCTTTTGATTCCCTCACCTGAGAAGTCAAATCATATATAGGGATTAAAATAGAGAATTATATAAGGATAAGGAATCTGTTGAATACTAATTTATTGATATATTCTTCAAATGTGGGGATAAAGAGTCTATTAGAGAAACTGTTGTAAATGCTCTTATTTGTTTCTTTAATAATTTAATTATATAATTGGTTAATATATCATATTTGTATGTATATTTTAATAATAGTAACAATTTAGTATTCAGTAAGATGATCTTCATATAAAAAAAAATTCTTCAAAATATATTATTTAATTAATAATAAAATTCTACTTAAACTTTTGACATAATTATATACTCGGTCCGGATCAAGTGCATACCCCTTATCTTACTCACCCGTGCTCACCCCCCTTTAGGCGACGGTTTCGGTCATACAACCGTCGTCTATACTTTTAGCGACGCTATATGTTGTCCGTCGTTAAAAGTATAGACGACGGTTGTATGACCGAAATCATCGCCTAAAGGAGGGTAAACACGGGTGAGTAAGATAAGGGGTATGCACTTGATCCTTGCTCATTATATACTTATACCTTAATAATAGTAACAAATTCAAGTTGGTTAAAGATGATCTTTATGGAATTTTTTTTTCTCAAACTATATTATCTAAAGTAGTAATAAAATGTTATTTAATAATAGTAACAAATTTATATTTGGTAACATGATTTAATAATTTTTTAAGTGAAAAATGCATTTATTAATTTTAGTTTTTAATTCGGTTGAACCAAATTATAATAATGTGTTGACGTTTTGATTTTTTCCTTGCTATATTACTAAAGCGGTCATCTTAAATACTTGGTAATGTGAAATGATTATCTTTGTAATCCGATTCCTAATAATTAGATACCCGATAAAGTATTAAGATTCATGGTAATCAGATGACAAAAAAATATGTGTTAATATGAGATTATCATATAATAGTCATCTTCAAATTTTTATTTAGACAAAAACATCTTTTATGTTTAATGATGACATAAATATCCTTATTAGTCACATAATTTATATATTTTTTTTATTTTTTTACATATTTAATTTAACTAAAATAACTCATTGTCCATACAAAGTTTATGGTGTTGTTTGTTAAGTTTTACTTTATTATTAACGTCATATTTGAAAATTTTGTATAATTGAATAGATTATGAATTGTTATTTTATAAATATATTAAAAAATATAATACAATTTACTAAGTAATATAATTAATTAGTATGATAGAACTTTGATGATTATTGATTATATTTGAAAATAATCATATGGATGAATCATTCAACTAAAATTAGTACAAGGATATTTTAGTAAAATATTAATACTAGAAAAAAATATACTCAATAATCTTGAATTCATATCAAACACTCAAAAAAATAATTATCGATAATAAGATATCTTCTACCAAACAAAAATGATACAATATGACTATTTTTTATTACCGAATAATTAAATATATAACCCAAAAATAAAGGGGTTAAGTTCTTGTTCACTTGAATATGTATTTTATGAACTTGAAAATTATTCTTCGTGATGACTTGGCACATATTGGTTGCCATCTTGCTAAACTCATTGGATGTGAACAATAATTTAACATATAATTATAGCAAATAATGATGCATACTTATCTGCATTAATTTACATATATATACAGTTCATTATCTTTCTTTAGTAATAATTTATTTCAAATACAAATTTATTTAACTAAAAAACACAGTACAAGACTCAAACACAATGCACCAAAAATAATACAATCTTTGGAGATCCAAACCTGACAAATGCTATTACCATGTTGAACTCTATCTTACGGGAACAGTCCCTTACCATGTTGAACTCTATCTTACGGGAGTAGTTAGCATGAAATTAATTTTGGTCAATTGACCAATACAGTATTAACGCACAGACGAAAGCAATGACCAACTTATCATGAAGTTAACTTCATGAAACTGGATCCGTTGTTACGATATGTTCCAAAAAAGGGTTCCACTTGTAATCTCAATTCTCAAAGATCATGGGATACTACTCCCCAAAAAGAGTTTCACTCATAATTAAATTGAGACTGTAACATTAATCACTTAAATTATCATTAAAATGGACTTTGTACCCAAATGAATATTTAGAAATAAGAATAATAGAAAGTTATTAGCAAAGACAGGAAAAAAGAGGAACATTTATCACATACCTGATACCACTCATCTCAAATGAAATGCAACTTCAAGGGCTCAAGACTTTTGGTTCCCTTTGATGTCTTGACTGATCGAACATTAAAAATTAACATAGAATTCTCATGTCAGCGTCGGTCGTTGATCCCTTACCAAATCAGTTTGTATTTTACATTATGAAGAAAAATGTTATTACAACCCTCCTACTCTATATATCATAAGGAGGTCCGTGTTATATTTTCTATTTGCTGAAGACTGCTTCCAGTGTTTCGATCCTCTCAGTCTTTTGATCCTCTCGTACCAAGAAACCTCGAGTCCTTTGACATCAACCTTCTGCTTTATGTACCACAGATTTGAGGACAGTATCTTCCACAGAGATCTCGATACATGACACATTCATTTATACTTAGGGGCCAATGAATGCCTGGAAATAAGTGAAAGTAATATTAGAATCCCATCAAGGTGATTATGCAATTTTTTTTTCCATTAACGAATCATTTGAAATTATTAACTATCCATTGCCCAGCAGAGACAATATCTTGGGACTGCCACTGGATAATGGATATGACCTAAGACATGTCTTTCGTCAGACACACACTGAAGAAGCTTGTAGAAAAAGGAGAGCCATGCATCTATAAAGGTTGAATTTAAGGCCACCTTAAGTGAAAAACCTAAGGTATAGAAAAACTGAATAGTAGACTAGGAGTTATCATCATGGCACATGACAAGACAAATGATGTAACTGATGCATGTATTTAAGTTCACGTAATAGAGCAGAAGTATGAAGCAAAACAAATTAGAAACTGAGTAGCACAGTCGAGATTTGAAGATCCTGATATTCCAGAAGGGCATGCATGTTCTTGATATAGGAATATATCTGTGCTTACAATGTTTGAATGTTAATGCTTAGACAAAAGTTTGGATAATATTCTGCATTTTTTCATTATACTTCCATGACAGCCTATCATTCCACAAGCTATCCACCACTCGGATACACAGGTTGTAAAATCTTTCTTCTAATGAATAACTTCATACAAGAAACATAGATTCTATCCCTAAATTAGCTATTTCAAGTCTTCTCTTACATGTTCAAACAGCTCTAGGTTTCCTTCTTCTTTTTCTTTTATTTACTTATTTTATATTATATAAAAAGATGTCAAAAAGCTCCAAATTTCAATTCGAGGTAAAATAAATAAACAAATTATTTATGTACCTCTTCTTCCTAAGACTTTAGACGAAGCAGGTAAAAAATATAGAGATTCCAGTTTATCATACGTTCCACTTTTTAGAACTAGTTACTTTTGCAGAATAGAATACCTTGTTTTTTGTGAAAAAATTTCCTTGCTTAGCTGTAGTTGTGCTCCCAAACACAAACTTCGGCTTCTTTTCTGCAGGCTTTAATATTTGGAAAGAGCACATCAATGTCTCATCCACACTCATCATGGCACCAGCATTATCAAATTCACCACAGTAATTAGGGGCTGAAAATATAGTTACAAGTTGTCTATCAGCAAAAAACTCATATCCATCTTCCACAACCTGAAAATAAGGAATTAACTTATGAGACACTGAGATTCAGATTTTTTAAATAGAAAATAAAAAAATAGAAAAATATATACCTGGTGAGCACGACAAATAAGGTCAAGATCCTGCTTCAAAAGAAATTCAGTCACCTTATCGGCACCAAAGGTATAGGAAACTCCCCTATCATTCATTCCCCACCCTTTAACATCTTTACTGGGATCCGACCACAATAGATCACAAAGTAAACCACTTTCCGGTACATCAGTTGGACGCTTTAAATTCCTGATTTGATCTAAATTGTTCAAATCAGGAGAAAGACCCCCATGCATGCATAGGATCTTTTCATCGATGAGTGCTGCAACTGGTAGGCAGTTAAAAGAGTCTGTAAACACTTTCCAGAGCCTGACATTGAATCTTCGCTTACACTCATCATAGAATCCATATATGCGGTTTACAGAAGCACATTCATGGTTGCCCCTCAAAAGGAAAAAATTCTCAGGATACTTGATCTTAAATGCAAGGAGAAGGCATATTGTTTCCAGACTTTGCTTCCCACGATCTACGTAATCCCCCAAAAATAAATAGTTGGATTTTGGAGGTAAACCACCATATTCAAAAAGCCTCAGTAGATCAGAATATTGACCATGAATATCTCCTGGCCAATGGAAAAGACAAAATTTTAGATCAATGTTTTAGATATAATTTCTTCCTTTTCTCTGTGTGCGTGAGAGATAGAATGACTTAACAGTGTATGGAATCATTGAACAACAAAGTTCAAACCTCAAAAGATCAAAAGAAAATTCAAATGAAGCTAGTTGTTCATGGGGAAATTCTGATGATTTGTCTTTGCTTACATGCATTAGGTGCATGTCCATCCTATATGTTACTTATATTAAAAAATCTAAAATGGATGCCACTGACATTAATAGTTCAATAAAAAATCACCGCATAGTGTCAGTCTATCAGAATTAATATAAAATAAATAAATAAAAAATAAATAAATGCAAGGTATTTAAAAAGGGCTTACAATACAAAAAGGTGGATTTTTGAACAATTTAACAGAGCAAAATACATTTAGAAATAAAAGGAAAAAACTTAAGTTCCTCTTTATTCATTAGTTTGTAGTGTGGAGAAGCACCTAACATAAGAAGTGCCAAGTTCTGATGAAAGTGGATTCGAGCAAACATGAACATATAGAAGGGAATTCATATTATATAACATAGTATCTGTCAGTAACCTACAAGAAGTTGATAATGTGACAAACAGGATAAAACTCGACAGAATATTACTTCCGCATTAACTGTGAGTGTCAGATATTTTTTGTACCCCAACAATCTAGTGGCACATGCCCCTCCTTTTGGAGCTATTTAAAAGATTGGGAATTCCATAAACAATATACCTTTTAAATGATATATATAGAAAGGCCTAAGAAGAAGAGATCTAAGAAATGGAATGTACATAAAGGAGGTTGATCAAGCTGTTTTCAATAGGTCCCACTTAGTACTACAATGCAAGGTGTGATGGAGATTAGAAAGAGGTGGAGGTTGTCCAGGAATAGAAGTTCAAAATGATTGAGGTCCCCTTAAAACAAGCTTGGGGACAAGAGAGTTCCTTTCTTCTCTAGGTAAGGATTAGCCGCACTCTTGAAAGCGGTCAATTTAATGGATGCCCACCCAGTGTTCTAAAAATACCCGCCTAGGCCCCCGGTCGCCCCGCCTAGGCGCTAGGTCCCCTGGCGCCTTACCTAGGCCCAAGGCGGAAAAAAAATCCCTCCAGAAAAATAGGCAGGGCCTAGGCGGAAAGATTATTTTTTTATTTTAATAACTATCCAAACCAAATCTTGATATACTTATTTTTTTAATGATTTACTATATTCATAATGCAGGTTGTAGCATTTCAAATCACAACAAGAAGTGAACAATATCAAGTCAAAATGGATAATTTTATTATAGTTATAATTTTTTGAACTTGTATCAACTTCAAATTATATAAATGATGATACATTTATAATATTTAGTTTAATTCAATATAATTCTTAAATTTATACTTAGTTTCTTAATTTTTAATATTGAATTGAATTCTTGAAATTTTAAATTTATTATTTATAGCAATCTTGTTTATGAATAAAATTAATACGTTAAAGATATGTTTGAACTTTCAACAATTGCATGTTTGTGTTTGAACTTTGACATTGACAATATGGATATTTGTTTGAACTTTAAGCAAAAACATTTATTATCTTTACTATAGATTGTTTTGCTTTATATTATTGTTTTATTTGGATAAATATAAGATAATATATTAAAATTGACTTGAAATAAAAAATTCCGCCTAGGTCCCCTACGCGCTAGGCTCCCGCCTCCCGCCTAGCGCCTTTTAGAACATTATGCCCACCCTAAAAAACTTCTGACCTGTCAATCTACGGTAATCAAGTAGTAAGTAATAACCTGTAACAGATTAACATTGCCTGGTGCAGAAAGTGAAAACAAGAAAGCTAGTCGTCATTTTGTTCATAGCAAGGTTATCATAGATTAATGATCATTATTTTCAAGTTTATGGACTTTTAGATGATTCTCCCTCATGAAGTAAACAATTTGATATGCAGTTAGCGAAAGGTGTGGACAAAGATTAAATAGAAGCCATTTGCAGGGAAATCCAATTGGCCAACTGTATGGTATACTGCATTATTTTAATGAAGTAAGATATTGTTAATTATCCAAGAAAAACAATAAATTTCCCAGAGAAGTAATCAGATCCTGCAACTCCATCCTACATTAATTAACTTAATATAATTATCCCAGCCAAAATGATTATATAAGAAACATGGTAATGTTTCATAGTCTGACCCACAGAACATACCAAGAAACTGATGAACTGGGTAGTTAAAACTCTCCTACTCACCAGGCATAATGAAAAAAAAGTCAGAACATACCAATTCCCTCACTGTACATTTAAAAACAAACTATCAAGAAGAATAATAGGAAGGTAAAAATATTCAACCACACAGCTTTCAACGTCATAATCCACTAGTCGATAGCATAATACTATAAAGGCTACTTACTCACAAAATGCAATTGCAAATAGAAGAAATTCTACAGTATACAGCAAGTCAAACTATGTAATTTGTACAATACTAGAGCTCAACTATTCGAGGAGAACCGAGTTCTAATTTAAGTCACCAATCTATTAGATTGTTCAGTTTAAATATTATTCAGAATTTCTTTCAGATAAAACATTTAAATCGATAGCCATCACATAAATTTTGCAGGTGTCTGTTTCATTTAGCTGTCTCGGATTCATACCATATCAACTTCAAGTTACTACCCCTACCATACAGCAGCAATTCCGGAAGAAAAGGATTAGTAATACATGGCCAACACAAGAGTCCCAACAAATGCAATTCAAAGTCAATATCAACCAAACAAAATCCCACTTCAAATTGAACAAACCCACCTCAAAAAATAAAATTTAAACTAAAAAAAACCTTAAAAATAATAAAACGCAACCCAAAATAACCATAATCAGAATCAAACAAATCCATTTCATATGAATTATCATATACCACAGATCTTGATGGGTGCCTCGAGCTCCAAAAGATTGGGCTGCTGCAAGAACACATCCTTGGACTGAAGGCAAAGCTGCCTGATCTCGGACTCTGAAAGCTGCACTTGCTTCCCTGGTCTGCCTCTAACTTCAAGCAATCGGTTGATTATGTCATCAAGAACCGAAGGTTCCATGTCTTACGAACTGGGATTTCTACAAAGGTCACAAAAGCAATCGAGATTGAAGAAAAAGCAGAGAATCAAGAAAAGGGAGGTTGAATTTGATTGTGAACTTGGCTCTGTTCTTGGGTTATTATTAGCATACCTAAGAAAAAAGAAGAGTGGATTTTTAGAGAGAGAAGTTGAACTGAAGATTAGTATATGAATATCTTTCAAGGAATTTTGGGATTTAGTTTGTAGTTGGCTTTTTGTGAAAACATTCGTGTTTATTTAAGGCCGCTCGTTCAAATGAAAAAGCAAAAAGAGAAAATGAAGGGGGACAGATAAAAGAGGGAAGAGAGGAGGTACCCACGTACAAATGGATTGTGGAGACATGGAGAACAGAAGAAGTCAATCAACGGTCATGGACTCGGGTCAAACCCAACACCCGACCCAAAAAATAAAAAATTACTCTCCAATCTTAAGAGGATGATTAAATAAATGGGTTTATTTATATATACATAGTCGTGTATACAATTGGACTATGACGATTGATTTTTGGACTTATAACGACGGGTGAATCGTCGCCGTAGCTTAAAATAATTATGGACGACGATTTCTCGCTTATAATTAAAAAAATCGTCGCATAATCGACTTTGTACTATACAACTATGTTGATATATTTTTTTAGAAATATAAATATGTCATCTAGTTAGGTCTATTAATATACAAAAAAATATTCATCATTTCATATAATCTTAAGATAAATTTCGATTTTTTTCCCTTTTCTTATTATCTTTTTATGTGAAATACAAGGTAGGTAACCCATATCATCATCCACTATCAAATAGTAATGCATAGATTTTTTTTAGAACTTAAATAATTAGAATTAAATTTCCAGTATTCATTTATCTTTAAGAGTTTCTATAGGGTCTGTCCATTCTGAATTTTATTTTATTTTTATTTATTATGGGATAGATTTGAAACTGTTGCGTTGATAGACATTATTACTGAACTATTATTTTTGGTCTAATGTATAAAAATCCAAAATATAAAAATTACTTATAATTTCGTTTTAAAATATATTTAAAAACAATCATTTGAAGATATGAATGTACAAGCTTTATAAAAGAAGGAAAAAAAAACAAATAAGTCTTTCATTTTTTAATAGATTAAGATATCTCCTTAATTTAATATCAGACACTTTAATTTAATTTCTTTCTCGAATCAAAGGAGGGAAAAAAAAGTCAACGTGTTGTAAAATCTTAACCACGTGCCTATCACTTGCTATTGTCATCGATCTCCTCTCACATATATTCTCTCTCATCTACCAGATACGAGAGATTCCTGCTGTGATTGCAAGTAGTGCAGGGGTTTATAAATCCGACCCAGTTTGAAGATTATTTTTAACTCCCAAAACTAGATTCGACCCAATTATTATTCAACATAACTAATTCAGGGGAGAAGCTGAGCAGATGATCGGGAGTAGCAGTAGAGGCGGCGGCGGCGGCGGCGGCGGCGGCGGCGGCGGCGGCGGCGGTGGGAGTGGAAATTACAGAAACCCATGTTTGACTATGCATCAGCCATGGGCTTCTTTGCTTGTTCATGGTATCAAGCGCATTGAGGGAAGATCTTGGCCTTCTCCTATCAGAGGTACCCAAACCAAACCACCCTCTATTACCTTTCTCAATTTACTTAGAATTTTTGTTATTCATGTTGTCAAATATGTCAATTCAGTTTTTCTGTTATTTGATTTGTAGAATAGAAGGCTGATAATTTTTTATTTTTTTTCCAGTTTTACCCCCTTTGGTAAAAAAAATTAATAATTAATTTTTGGGTCAATCCTTGATGCAGAATGCAATTGGAATCTTTGCTTATTTTGAACTTATACTGTAGTGTATACTAATAGTAGTGGATTAATTGGGTAATGGGCAACATTGTCTCATGCTTCCCATGATATGCAAGCATGTTTAATTATGCTTTCACAACTGAGGATAAGTTACAGTTAGTGGATTTATATTCTATAAGCACTAGACAGAAAAGTTCTGCACATTTTATTGGTTGAAAGTGGTAGCCTGAGTCAAGTGTTCTGCTTAACAGGGGTGTCATTATCATGCCCCAAAAACGTGTACGTCCTCCTCCTAGAGGTGGATTTGACCCCAGTATACAATTTTTTTGCCAAATTAGTGAACTTATGTTGGAAGCCCATGAATCCATCTGATACTTCTTAAACGTTCTGAATATAAAAACACGACATTAGATTATTGAACATCTCTCTTGAACCAGCATAATCAAATAGCTTTATTGACAAACAATTTCCCATTGCAGAAGTCTTTTTTAGAAGGGCACCAGAATGATCAAGGCTTGCAATAAGTGTGGGGTTTGCCCACTAGTTTATAGTATTGAGATGTGGGGTAGCTGCCATTAAGATCTTCAGCGATTAGGGAGATAATACCTTATAAAATAAAAAAGAACATCAATGAAGTCAGTGAGGTATAAAACTACAACAAAAGAACTACAATCTATAATCTAGTATTAAAATCGTCAAGCTACTTGTTATGCCCTCGTGCAATTGGATGCTCACACAATAAGGAAGTTAATAAACCCATGTAAGGTAAAACTACTCGCTATCGAGTTTCTATGGTCTTTGAAAGGGAGAGCCTTATTTTTTGCTTCTTTGGTTAAAGTAGCTACTAACTTAACTCATAGCTTAAGTTTTTTTTTTTTTTTGGCAAAAAGGGCAAATACCTCACTATGATTGTTGTATTTTAAGCATTACCCCACTAAACTTTAAAAAATGGAATTGACACACTAAACTTTTTTTTAAAAATTAATTGGGCCATTGGACGTTAATTTCCTAACATTATTTTCAGACGCGGCTTTAAAAAAGAAGAAGAAAAAGACAATTAAATACTAACTTGGCTTATATGTTCTTTTTTTATCTTTTCTTTCTTTCTCTCTCTTCTCTTCTTCATCTCCATATTTTCGAATAACCATCCCACCTCCGTATTTTGTCATCACAACAGCCATGAAAACATTGAAAATAATCTAATCTGCACTTTCACACTCCATCTACGTACATGCTCATAGATATTTTTAAAATGGTTGTTATTTGAATCCTCAATTTCTGACACATATTAATTAACATAATCCCATATGTTTTAAAGACCCAAATCTGCTAAAAAATTAACGAATTAGTTTCTCCTATCATAGAATTTTTTTTATCAAATTAATGGTTGGCGCTGGAGCTTGCCAGAGATGTCACTGTTGCAAGCCAAAAAATCACTGAAAGCTTGAGAGAACTCAGCAGCAAACTCAGACGCATTAGCATTTCCCTCTCGATTATTTTATCCCCTTCCCACTTTCTGATCCAATGGCCCAAATTCTTTCTTGCTTTCTCTCTCTCTTTTCCCCATAAATAAATTAACCACTCCCATTCAATTTGTTCATCCACAAACAAAAAATATAGAGTATTTTTAGAGAGAGAAAGAGAGAGATGAATGCCTTGGATTCTCCGCTGGAAGTTCTTGCTCTCAGATACTTGAGCTATGATGCTTTAACAATGATTTTCATCAATTTTTGGACAGTGTCTCGCCGTTTATTCTGGACGATCAAATGGCTAATGGGTAAGGTTTCTCCGAAATTCGATCCAATTTGCTTCTGCAACCCATATTCGACAAAAACGGTGTCGTCGCCATGTGCAACCTGAGCTGCTAGAAGTTGAATCAAATTCGACTCCGAATCCGATTGAAGGAGTGAAGGTCACAACGGACGACTCTGCTAGCTCCTGCGGTGGAGAGTAGTGACAGGGTTACGAGAGGGAAATTATTATTATAAGGAGAAGAGAAAATGTGTGATATGATGAAGAATTTGAAAAAGAGTATGTTGATTGAGTCAGTGAGATGGATGGAGGACCCCTTATTTCTTTCTCGCCCAAACCAACTAAGACATCTCAGTATTTACGTGTTTTTTATTTTTTGTTTAAAAAGCCACCTCTAAAAATACAAAAACAAATTTAACGTTCGTCTGACAAATTGGATGGAATGACCCAATTAAATTTTAAAAAAATTTTAGTGTGTCGGTTCTATTTTTTAAAGTTTAGTGGTGTAATGCTTAAAACACGACAACCACAGTGGAGTATTTGCCCTTTTTGCCGTTTTTTTTTATTTCAGCAACCCTTTTGTTTTGAGAGAATGAGATTATAGGTAGACGATGTGATGGACATTGTGGCTGCAGAAATGGCACCTATTTGAGGTGTGGGAATAATCCATACCCCAATACAAAATCTCACGTGGCTGAAATTGTTCAAACTATTAATTTAGTTAATTACCTTAATTATGTAATTGGCTATTTACTAAGATTTATGGTTTCTTTATTCTATTAGGATTCAAATTGTTTTGTTATTCTCAACTCTCTTTCTCCTATTCTATGTCTTCTCCTTTTATCTTCTTTTGTCCATGTTAGTAGATACTAAAAGCATATTTAATCGTAATGGAAGTTAATTCTGAGATGTGTTCTTCTAACTTGAAGCCCATGTTGTTTGCTCGGCATTAATTTTTTTGCCTTTTCTAGTAGTTGGTTTCAGCCGAAGATTTTTAAATATTTCAACTGTTTTTTGTCCCCAATGACCATGTATGCTTGGGAGACTGAGAGACTGTTATTGTATTTGATTATTTACTATGTTCATTTTCAATGGTATTTTATAAGTCTAAAGCTAAGAACTTCTTAAAATATTCAGTAAACAATAGTTATTTTCATTCAACTGATTGAAGATGAGACGCACAAGTAAAATCTGAAAATATTTTAAAGGTCAATGGTGTAACTGGGAAGTATCTACAATTCATAAGTTGGAGTGGCATTTGTTCCCTTATTATACTTACAAACGGAATGAAAAGAACACAAAGAGAAACTCTTCTTATTGTTTGATTTGAACCAGCCATACTGATTTGTTAAGAATTTTTTGTTTTCCCAAAAATTGTTAACCAGAATGTTTATAGTTATCTTTCTATTTCCGTGTTTTTGCCAAGGACGTGAGAATGTTAAATATATTATTTGTCATTATATATTTGATTTTGAAGGCCGACTTTGGATTCATGCTGCTGGTAAGGTCCCAGATCAAGCCACAATCAAAGCAATGGAAGACTTCTATACCGAAATCTATGCAGTGAATGGGATTACAGATCTCAAGTTCCCAGAGAATTACCCAGTTTCAAGACTTCTAGGTACTTTTTAGTTTTCTTCTTCTAATTCTAACTTCTAAGAGTTTAACCTTTTCTCCACCTTCATTCTTTTGACTAATAATGTTCAAGAAAAACTGAAATTATGTTACTCTAAAAACCTTTAAATATTATACTATTCTCCAGAGATTGTAGTTTCATATGGATTTTTTAAAAAAACTTCTATTTATTATTATTTTTTGAAACGTATCTTGGTCTTCATGTTTCTGTTGTAACTGTTATTTTCTACTGATGCAATTTGTAATCAAGCTCAGGAAAACACCTAAGTTATTATTTGATTGCAAGTGCAGTGATAGGTTTTCCATGCCTTACAAAACATTACACATGTAGAAGTAGAACAAAAAATTTGTTATTTTGCTTTGCATTATATAGGGTGAATACTATATTTACGAGAAACTTTATCCCGGAACAGGTTGTGTTGAAGTGGTTGGTTGTGTTACACTTGATGAGCTAAGATGCTGGGAGGAGGTCCCGGAAGGGGTGGGTAACTATAACTTAGATTTTCTCATTCATCGTACATACTTTATGGGATGGATGGTGCCTTTAGTTTAATCTTGGTGACTTTTATATCGTCTTTATTCATGTAAAGACAAATCATGTTTCTGTAGGTGAGGCTAGAAGGTCAAACAAATTTTTGCTGGCTTTGTGAGCAACCACAGGTTTAAAATTTCATTCAGCTTTTAGTTTCTTGTTTCGTTACACTGAACTGTTGAGTAGTGATGGTTCAGTATGTTTCTGTGGATATATTAATGGAAAAAGTTTTCACAAGTGCAGAAATTGATTGTGCCATTTGAAATGAGGGGGTATCAAGGCGTTTATAATTTGGAGAGAAAGGTAAAGAAAAAAGCTACCAGATGATACATTTTTTCTTATTTGGTTATGTTCCAATTCTGAGTATTATTCTTATTTACTTGGTTTTTATTTTGTTTTTGTGTCAAGATATTCGATTCAGCAGTCAGAGGCCTTTCACCAGTACAAGCCCTGCTACCAGTTAAGTTTCCAGTTCCAAATCCACAAGATCGTTTCTCTTCAAAGCCCGGATCACGTGTTGCTTACATAGATAGGTCTGGTGCATTTGAAATGGAGAAATCACCAAGACTTGCTGCGGTCATATCTGGTGCACGAGCGGCTGCCTACCCAATTCTCAAAGAAGAACCACTCTCAACCTCAAGAAAATGATCACCCCCTTTCCACAAGAACAAGGAGCAAAGTAAGTGAAGAAGTTCCAAGACTAGCAAGTGATTGGACTGGGGGCTCTGATGGTAAAGATCTGTCATGCAGCAGCAGAGAATGAAAGATGTAAAACTTCTGTTCCTTTCTAACATAAAATGCAAGATTCTGTTTGGATGCATGTCAAGATAACATACCTTAATGTAGCTTTATACTTCAGATGTTCAACGAGTGTTATTTATTAAGCTTACGTAGATTTTTTGTGGGAAATAAAATCTCTGATACATACAACATATTTTCTACATAAAAGAAGAACACATATTTTTCACCTTATTTCTTAGTATTGGTCCAAAAATAACATAATGCACCTAATTTAAGATATTTGAAAGAGTTACTAATACAGTTTTTGAACAAGCAATGCTTAGGTATTTTTACTCAAGTATACTCGGTTCCAAACTAAGTATCAATTTCAACCTTTTGAAATCAAATTTTGACGTTTTAAAAGTAAAAAATTAATATGAAATTATTTGATTTTAGTCATACATTGCTTGAATATTGTAAACTGATAGTTGCATCAACTCTGTTCGTAAACTGAATCGCATTTTGCAATTTGTTTGGGTAAAAGCATATTTCTGCAAATTTCTTTGACGTTCACTCACTGATGGGAAGAGCCGGAGGAGGAGATATTAGAAGAGAGTTGTAAAGTAGGCTGCAATTCTTTCTCTTTATAATTTGAATCTGTTATTTTGTTCACCGAGATATCATACCTCAAATTCATAACATCAAATAAGAAAATTCGGATTCAATTTTATTTGAAATTTCAGATCAAAAACTCTATATGGACATGAAAATTGGACAGGAAAATTTGTGAATTTTACATATTTGAAAATACAAATATGTGAAATTCAAATACACTCGTTCCAATTTTCCTGTTTAATTTTCATGTCCGCATAGAAGAGCTCATTTTAGATTGCTTCTGAACAATTTTTAAAAGGTAACCTGAACAGAGCTTTAAATTACTTGAGGAGTTTTCCAAATTTTTATCTTTAAACCAAGAGCTCAAAACTTGGATTTGTTCTCCTCCACTAGGAAGAAGCATGCAAGCAGGCTGCAGTCAAACATTCAATGAACCAGGATAGAATTATACTCAGTGATATGCTGAGAGAGCTCAAGCACAAAACACAGTTACTTGATGTAATGGCTGGTCAATGTGTAGAGATAAAGATTTGATATGAAGGAAAATTCTAACACAAACCGTTGGTTATGCTCCAAAATTCATAGTTTTTTCATAATTTCATATCTTCTATTTTGAAAACAATCTTTGTGTATATGAGTACATGTTGGCTTAAGGTTTAATAACATAGTTTAGGAAATAGGGATGGACTCGCGCATACGAAAATGACTAAGGAATTGGTCTAGACCTTAGTGTTGTGTGTGCGTGTGTTTTGATAAGTCTCCGTTGAATCTTGAAGAGTGATTGCTGGCACCCCATTTAGCTTCGCTACACGCCTCGGTTTCTGTCGTCCGAAAGATAAGTTGTTCTAATTTTACTCTTCAGTTCTTCTTGTTAATACTGTTATGTTTCCAACAAAACCTGCCATATTTGCTTCAACCCTTTTGCTTTCTAGCCACCCGAACCCTCAATCTCTTCTTATTCTCCTCCTCTTTAGTCTCTTCTCTATTACTTTTCCTATTCAGAAAATATATGCCTTTGCCATTTGCAATTTTTTTGCATTTCCATTCGTCTTTAATTGTGGATCGGGCTTCTGGGCCTTCAAGTACCCGAAATAGGATCTCCGGCAAATCCTTCAAGTATCCAAATGAGACAATAACGGTGAGATTGCAGGCTAGGGGGTTCTGGGGTGGTTTTTGTGCAGCCAATGCACAGCCGTGTAGAAGCTTTCTTTATCTGATTTTTCGGTGGTCCTGACCCCTCTCAGGTTGCAGATTAGTTGAAGGGTTGTGAGAGGATCGTGGGCCCATGATGACTGCAGCCGTTCGGCGAGATCGGAGGGCGGCGTGTCTGGGACTACGTACATGGAAGAAGTCCAGGAATGGTTGCCGGAGGACAAGTACGTGGCAGAGAGGTTTTCGGTGAAGCCCATTGGTGGGTATTGGACGGCGGCGTTGGTGTGCAAGTAGGATGTTGGGAAGTTGCCGGCCGCCATTAGTGGGGCAAAGCCGTCGTAGTCGTTGATGAGGTTCATGTTAGTAGTTTGGGAGATTAGGTGATAGACGGCAGTGGTGATGGCGACACCGTTGTCAGCGGAGGCAGTGAGGCTGATTACTGGTGGGCCCAGAGGCTGAGACATTGTTTAAACGGGACTGAGTTTCTTGAAGAGAGAAAGGACTCATTTAAGTAGAATATTTATTCTTGGAGACCAAGTTAACTTATTTTTGGGATTATTTGGATCAACCATAGAACTAGCTGAGGTGGCCATTTTTTTTTAGGATTAATTACATATATTAATATATTTTTGAAAATAATTATGAAAATCATACATCCATAAAATAATTATAAAATATTATACTTTGTCATTTTTATTTATAATACTAATACAATTAAAAGTCCTTAAATTAAGGGATTAATATTAATGGGCTTACATGGCAAATTAGTTTAATATTAATGGGCTGACATGGCAAATTAGTTTCCATCTTCCATCTGTAATGTAAATGTACATGAGTTGCCTAAACTGGATTGGATACAGATTATTTCTGTTTTGGTTACCATTAAAACATGTTCTAGTTACTTTCATATAACTATTTGGTTACTTCTTTATTATGTTTTGGTTACTATTATCTTATGGTTTGGCTACTATTATTGTGCCCTTAATGTGGGATTTTGGTTACTTTTATTTTTTATTCTGGTTAATATGTAATTGTTTAGTATACATGGATTGCCTAAACTGGATTTTATTACATGATATTTCTGTTTTGGTTACCATTAAAACCTGTCCTGGTTACTATCATATAATTATGCGGTTACTGTTTTATTATGTTACATTATGGTTAATGTTATTAGTAACCAGATAGTTACAAGCTTGTTTTAGGACAAACATCAAGTGTTAAATGTATATGTGAGAGTGTCCTATTTATATAGCTGATGTATACTTAAATTACATACTCATAAAAATTATCTGAAAATTGTACAATTGGTATTTAAATCTGCATATAAAGGTAACCATTTTATTTTTTGTGAGTAATCAAATTTACATAAAATTGTTTAGAACAGTATCCATCAGCTATTTCAGTTAAAATGTTAGGTTGGTATCCAAACCTACATATATGGTAACCATTTTTGTTTAATTTATTAGTAATTAGATAATTATAAATTTGTATCAGGACCGCTATAAAATGTTAAATGTAGATGTTTTTTTTATTTATACCATGTAATCATGATGGAATAAGAAACTCCAATTAAAAGTTCCCATTTATATATATGATGATCACTTATAGATCTCATATTAAAATAAAAATAATTTGAGAGGTGCAGTTGGTATCCAAACCTGCATATAAGGGCAACTATTTTAGTTGTTGTTAGTAACCAAATAATTAAAAACTTATATTAGAATAGTTATCAAGTGTTTAATGTACATGTGAGGGTTCCCATTTATCTAGCTGATGGGTACTTTTAAATTACATAGTTATAAAAGTTATTTAGAAATGGTCAAGTTGGTAATTAAATACGAATATAGAGGTAACCATTTTATTTTAGATGAGTAACCAAATTTACATAAAAATATTTCAGAACAGTTACCAATTGTTCAATGTATATGTTTACTTTATATTGACAACTCATGATGGAATCAAAAATTAAAATATTAATCAATAACAATTTTGGTTACTGTACACCATCAAAAATGTTACCAACCATGTGGTTAATGGTTATTAACAGTAAACAATTATATATTCCTATATTTACACTCTTTTTGTTTATGTTCTGTTGAAATAAAACACAACTGGAATCATCTTCATTGTCTGACAACTGAATAAACATTATAAAGTAACCAAATCAATATTAGGCAATAACCAAACTACATAATCTTAGTAACCAGAACATAAACCATATGATGGAATTTGACCAAAAAACCATACAGTTCACGAGCAAGGCTGGTGACTTTTGATCGTGGACCCGTTTTCAATAAAATTAGGCTCTGAAAACGCCAAAATTCGACACTCCAAACTTGACAGAAATTATCAAATTGCCACTGAATCAAATCTTTTTATAATGTATCAAATCTTTCCATAAACTGACATGCCTGCTCTTCAACCGCATCAGCTGGTTACCAACTAAAGATTAACAGTTGTATGAAGTTAACCAATGTAGTCAATAAGTAACCATCAATATAAAACAAACCAGTATAAAACAAACCAATATAATACAGTAATCATAACAACATTATACAGTAACCAAATTTAAATTAGACATCAACCAACATATATCTATTTAATAACCAGAACATAAACACCTTTTTCATTGTATTTTACAGTAAAAAACAATCAGTATAATGTGTTTGTTACCAACTAAAGACTAACAGTGGTATGAAGGTAACCAATGTAGCTAATAAGTAACCATGAAAATAAAAAACATCAGTACAAGTGTACATTAATGTTATTCAGCAACCAAATAAACATTATACAGTAACTAATTAAATAGTATACAACAACCAATATATATAATCAGATTAACAGTTGTATGAAGGTAACCAATGTAGTCAATAAGTAACCACCAATATAAAAGAAACAATTATAAAACACAATAACATTATACAGTAACCAAATAAACACCTTACAGTATCTAAATACATATTAGACAGTAACCAAGATATATGTAATTAGTAGTGAAGATTATAAAAAATATTTTTACATTCATTTTACAACCAAAACAATCAGTAATGACTTTGTTACAAATTAAAGACTAACAGATGTATGAAGGTAACCAATGTAGTTAATCAGTAACCATGAATATAAAAAAAATTGGTATAAAACACATTAATATTATGCAGTAACCAAGTCAGCATTATATATTAACCAAATTCAGATTAGATATTAACCAACATATATTTACATAGTATCCATAACATAAAACATATTTTTTCATGCATTTTAAAGCAAAAACAAACAATATAAAAAACATCAATATGTACTTAAAGATCCAACAGTTGTAGGAAAGTAATCAATGTATTTAATAAGTAACCATCAATATAAAAAATATCAGTAGAATATACATTTAAAGTATACAATAACCAAATAAACATTATATAATAACCAAATCAATAATAAACTGTAACCAATTTATATGTATTTAGTAACCAGGATATAAAACATATTTTTACATGCATTTTGTAATCAAAATAGTCAGTATATTGACTTTGTGACCAATTAAAGAGCGAAAAACTTAAGAAAGGTAACCAATATACGAGTATATAGTAACCACGGGGTAACTATATGCATATAAAATTTAAACTCAAATACCTCAATATACAAATCTATAACGAAACAATCAACAATCAACAATCAAAGTTGTTACAGAGGCTGGTTACTTATCTTGAAATTGCTGTTGATCTTGAAGTTGCTGTTGATCTTGAAGTTGCCGTTGATCTTGCAGCTGTTGTTGATCTTCCGATCTCAGAGTTGCATCGCTGTTGGAGAATTCGTCTTCTCCGATATGTCGTTGTTATGTTTTTTCTGATCTCAAAGTTGTATGTTTTCTTTATTAGCGTGAATTTAGGACCAGTAAGTTGGAAATATGAAAGTCGGTAACTGACGTGTAGGGAGTTACTGCTCCGTAACTTTAGCAACGAATTATTATGTTGCGTTATTTTTGTAATTATTTTGTGGATGTTTTATTTTATATATATAAATACTTTATAATTGTTGTATATTAGTGTTAAGGACATTTTTTAAGGCTTTTTTTTTATAATAATATATAACAATTAGTAAATAATTATACTATTAATACATCCATAAAATAATTACAAAAATAGTGCAATTCACATTAATAAGAAAACCTAAAATCAAGGAGAAATAACTGCCATAATTAATAATTCAAATTCAAATATCTGGGATCTAACAACAAAAACAAATTCAAATTCAAATATTCATCTCCCTCACAGTAGCCCTCTCCTCCGCTACTCTGTCGCGAATCTCTTTCTTCATAGGTTTGGCAACGTCATATTCCTCCCCCCTTCATCGGTGAGACAGATCGAGAGTCAACCACAAAATGGTCGATGGGATGGAGAAAAGAGGTGGATATTTGATTTTTCACAATTTCTTCATGTCCGAAAATTCCAATTTCATGTCCAAAGGAAAATAAAAACACTACATAGAAAATAGAGAGATAAAAGAGTGGTATGTATTGAAATGTTGATAACCAAACCTTCGTACCAAGCTAACCAAACTTTTATACCAAGGTAACCAAACCTTTATACTAAGGTAACCAATCTACCTCCATATCTGCAGTATGAATTGATTACCTTGGTCTGAAAGTTTGGCAACCAACTGCATGAAGGATTGGATACCAACTATATCACATTCAAAATAAATTTGTAACTTAATAAAATTGAATTGGTTACCTTGGTATGAAGGTTTGATTATCCACTGTATGAAGGTTTTGGCTACCAACTGCATCACATTCAAAATAAATTGGTAACCTAAAAACACTGAATTGGTTACCTTGGTATGAATGTTTGGCTACCAATTGCACTATAAAAAACTGCAGGTATGGATGTGGATTGGTTACCTTGGTATGAAGGTTTTGTTACCTTTGTATGAAGGTTTGGTTACCTGAATGTTTGGTTATCAATCTCTTCTATCAGTTGCTGATTTTGGATCAAATCCAATAATCAAGGTAAGCATTGCTGATGCATATAAGAGTAACCATCAAAACTCCAAATACCTTACGAGTAGACCACCCACGTCACCCGCTGAACCTTCCAGCCTAGCAAGCCCTTCCCCACCCAACAAACTCCTCCCACGTGTGGTGACTGTAAGACCCCAAATTTTGTGAATAAAAATTAATTTTCTCGAAATATTTTTTTTAATATTATGGCGTGGATTTGAGATAATGTTATAGTTGTGGGTAATATTTATAAATTTTTCAAAGTAAATAAGTTGTTATATAATATTCGATTGGTCGAAGAATATTTGTTTTAACTGAGAATATTCGTACGACGACACAATCATTGGTAGACCCCACAACGTAATTATTGTCGGAATAAGAAAACGACAGAAATATCTTTTTATGAAAATAACAGCGGAAGTTTTACCGTTAACTGTTGAAATAACCGCTGTTAAAAGTACAGCAATATGCGTGGTTGCATAGTAGCACACTGTATTGATTATTGATGCTTATGTGAGAAGTCACTCAGTTATACTCAATTATTGCTACAGTAATTGCTGCATCATATCTCTCATATTATTGATTCAATTATTGTCACAATATCATCTGCATAATATTTTATATTATTAAATCAATAATTGAGACGACAAAGTTATTAATATTATTATTTGCAATATTGACGATGTCTAGAAGTTCTGTCAATGAGAGGTTTGGTCACCTAATTGCGCGCCAATAGGAAGAAATCCTTATTTGAAAGCCCCCTTTTCCTGGGAACGACTTGGTTGTTAAATATTGCGAATTATAATAATAATGATAAATGTTGTTAAAAATATTGAGGTAATTTTTATGAAGTATTTGTTGTAAATATTGGCGTATTATATGGACCCCCATTTATCCATTTTTCAAAATAATCGGTAAAAATTTATTGGGTATATATATATATATATATATATAGGGAGCCCTTCCATAGCAACCGGTTGTTGTGAGTACTGTGCAACACCCCCTTTTTGTACCGTTGATAAACTTATTGGAAGGCTGAGATGAAACATAAATATACAAAGCCGTCACAACTTGTACTGACTTTTATTTTAATATGAGGACCCCACCATAGTCAACATGTTGTCAGTTTATTGAAATAAAATGAATTTTTAATATTAAATAATGCCAGACCAACACAGCTTGTACCGACTGTGCCTTTTTATAAAATACTCCCAGCCGCTACAAGCTCTTACGACTGTAAAAAAAAATACCAACCGGTACAAGCTCTTCCGGCTTGTCCTTGCTATTTTATTGCTATTTTGTTTATTTTATATGTTTGTTGCTATTTTGTTTATTTTATTATTTGTTACTATTTTGTTTATTTTATTGTTTGTTGCTATCTTTATATAAAAATAGCAAATATTTTATAACCTATTTTATATCCTATTATAAAATAACAAATAAATAATATAAAATATTTTATAAAAATAGCAAATAAAGAATTATAAAAATATTTGTTATTTTATAATAGGATATAAAATAGGATATTTTATAATTCTTTATATACAATATGTGAAACCCCAAAAATAGGTATACATCACCCATTCTGAGTTGTCAATACATGGTTCAGAAACAACTACAATTTTATTATTACAACATGTAAACTATGAGTTTAAATACAGATATTGCCATCTAGACAATATCCACATACAAATAAATCTCCATCATAATTATTGATACATTATTTTACAAAAATGATGAGGACTACTAAACAACTCTCCCTAGAACCTTCATTCCATACCCCGACTCGTACTCGCTATATTCTCGCCTCCTGAGAAGAAAAATGGAACAAAAAGGAAAAAAAAGGTGAGTTCAACTAGCCCAGTAAAAAATATTATGACTATGATAATATACAACAAATTATCGTTAGTCTTCAACAGGGAAAAATCTGATAGAATACAATAGACAACAAATGTTAAATCAATATTCGCAGCGGAAAATATTAATTCATAGAAGAGTTACGTAGAGGATGAAATCTACTAATGTCTATGAATTTAACAGTCCATCAACAGTATTTTTTATCCCTGTAACATCAATCAATGCACCTCTTGAATCATATATTCATCCTTGCACTACAGGCCAAGGATATTCATCAGCTGGACATGTTCATCTAAACACCTGTTCATCTTTGCACTACGGGCCAAAGATATTCATCAGAAATCATTCATCTTTGCACTACAGACCAAAGATATTCTATAATATCATCATTTAAGACTGAGAATGATGAAAAATATTTTTAAAGAAACGAATCCAGTGAAACAAAATGACAAGGATTAAAGATTCGTACTTTATTTTATTCATGTCCAAAAATACCTCAAAAATCATCATAGTGGTGTAAAATTCAAGAATGTTCAAAACATGGATACAATCAAAGCTAGTATCCACAATAAATATTTTAGATGAAAAGAAAAATTTTCATTTTTCGATGAATAGTGCCGTATTCGTGAATAGTATCGTATACGTGAATAGTGCCGTATACGTGAATAGTAACTTCGACTCAAAAAGTTCCAAATTTGATTAAAAGTTCAGATCAATACTTTGGCATAATGATATTTGAAGAAATAATATCATTTTAAAAAAATAATATACTTTACCTCGGAGGATCAGTACTTCTAGTTGAAACGCCGGATATAGGCTATGACTTGAACTTACACCGTATAGCAATACTCAAAATACTCGCAAGAATACGCTCGATATTATAGAGAGAGAGAAAACTTCAGTTCTGGTGTGATTTTCAATTCTAACCTAAACACCTATTTATAGGAAATTGCTTAGAACACCAAAGCAGAAAATTTATTATAATAATAATATATATAAAAATTTTCTACGCCCATTCTTAGAATCTGAAAATCTGAATACAAACCACATGCTCCCTTCTAGAAGAAGTAAAAAAACGTTTTTTATTAAATAAATAATTAAAACTTCCAAAAATCAATTATTTCGGAGCTTCGAAACTTCAATAATTCATAATAAATAGCCCTTTTGTCAGAAAATTCAAATCTCACGAGTTTTTATAGGAAATTCAATTCTCTACAACTTTCCAGAAGAAAGTTTTTCCAAATTCCAAACAAAAATTGGCCGAAATCCACAAACGATCGATTTTACAGACTATAATCAAATTTCAGTCAATAAATGGGGTCCACCGACATGTTTAACATGTTTTAAACATTTATTGCAACAAAAATACTCTTCTTCCTCATATACTCATATATCCCACATTCGTTGTAAAAATATCACCATTATTATATTATTAAAATATAATAATATATATATTTAAATGAATTATTTTATCAGAAAAAGATAAAATTTCAATTTTCAACAATTGTCACATTAAAAAATTTTCTCCATCTATATCCACATAAAATTAATATTTTCCTCATCATATGAATCAATAATTAATTATTCACAAATAATATTACAGAATCACAATATTGACAACCAGACAGTTCCCAGGAAAGAGGGGGCTTTCCAATAAGAATTTCTCCTTACTGGCGCGCAATTAGGTGACCAAACCTCTCCTTAGACAGAACTTTCTAGACATTGCCAATAATATTATCCAATAATATTATTCAGATAATATGAATTATTGTTTCGATAATGAAAAATACTGTGTAATGACAATTATTGAAACAACAACAATATAAAATATTAACGCAACAATTATTGAACCAATAAAATAAAATACTGAACAATAATTACTGTAACCATTATTGAGTAGTGTCTTCTTACGTAAGAATCAATAATTTGTGTAATACCGTGTACTACTGTGTTTTAACCACCGAGTATTTTAACAGTATTAACGGTAACAACTACGCCGTTATTTTTAAATAACTTATATTTGTCGTTTTCTTCCTCCAATCGCTTTTCGTTATGGGGCCCACACATGGCTGCGCCGTCGTACGAATATTCCCCGACAGTACGAATATTCCACGACCAAACGAATATTCCCCGACAACAATGAATATTTTATAACCACTTGCTTATTTTGAAATATTTGTGTATTTTACCCATAAATATCCACATTAATCAAATCAACCCTTACTATTTCAAAATAATAATTAGAGGAAGTTAAATTTCATTTATTAATTATTTGGGGTCTTACAACCTCCCCTCTTTATGAAATTTCGTCCTCGAAATTGACATACGTACCTGGTGTTTCGAAAAGATGAGGATACCTCGTTTTCATTTCCGTTTCCAACTCCAAGGTCATTTCCTCTATAGCATGGTTCCTCCACAAAATCTTAACTTGTGGTATTACCTTCGTGCGTAGGACATACTCCTTCCTATCCAAGATCTTGACAGGTACCTCCTCATACGTTAAATCTTCGGCTATCTCGTCCGGTTCTAACTCAATGACGTGGTTCGGGTCTTTCACATATTTACGAAGTACAGATATATGAAAAACATTATGAACACGAGACATATTTGAAGGTAACGCGAGTCTATAGGCTACATTTCCTACTCGCTCAAGAATTTGAAATGGGCCAATAAATCGTGGACTGAGTTTTCCTCTCTTCCCAAATCTTGTAACTCCCTTCCATGGAGCAACTCGCAATAATACATGATCCCCTATACTAAATTCCACGTCCTTTCGATGAAGATCCGCATAACTCTTTTGTCGATCTTGTGCCGTTCGTATACGTTGTCGAATCATTTGGATCTTTTCGGTAGTCATACGTACTAACTCGGGTCCCAACAATGTTGCTTCACCCACCTCATCCCAACATATTGGAGAGCGACACTTTCGTCCATATAATGCTTCAAATGGAGCCACACCTATACTTGCCTGATAACTGTTGTTGTAGGAGAATTCCACCAATGGCAAACACTTATCCCAACTGCCCTTGAAGTCTAGGACACTGAGTCTTAATAAATCTTCAAGAGTTTGAATAGTCCTCTCTGATTGTCCGTCCGTTTGAGGATGGTATGCCGAACTGAATCGTAAATCCGTACCCATAGCTTTTTGCAAGCTAACCCAAAATCTTGAAGTGAATCTTGGATCACGATCCGAAACTATGGATATTGGCATGCCATGCAACTTCACAATCTCATTTACATACATTTGAGCAAGACGTTCAAGGGAATAAGTCTCCCGTATCGGCAAGAAATATGCAGACTTGGTTAATCTATCAACAATAACCCAAATAGCATTTATGCCTTGAGAAACCGTAGGAAGACCCGTAACGAAATCCATAGTAATATGTTCCCACTTCCATTTCGGAATCTCAAGTGGTTGCAATGGACCCTTTGGCACTTGATGCTCCGCCTTTACACGTTGACAAGTTAAACACGTCGAGATAAACTTTGCAATCTCTCTCTTCATATTGTTCCACCAAAATGTATGTCAAAGATCACGATACATTTTGGTACTTTCAGGATGGATTGCAAATGGTGTATTGTGTGCCTCCATCATAATCTTGTACTTCAAATCAGGGTCGTTAGGAACACAAAGTCTAGAGTGGACTCGAAGTATTCCTTCTTCGTCAATTCTCGCTTCCGGAATAGCTCCTTCTTGTACTTTCTTCTTCATACGCATCAGTTCCGGGTCAGTGGCTTGAGCAACCTTAACTTTTTCTATTAAAGTTGGCTCTATGCGTATACTTGACATCATTGTACTCATTCCTGCATATGATCTTCTACTCAATGCGTCAGCTACCACGTTCGCTTTTCCAGGATGGTATTGAATAGTGTGGTCGTAATCTTTCAACAGCTCGAGCCAACGTCGCTGCCGCATGTTGAGTTCTTTTTGAGTGAAGAAATATTTAAGGCTTTTATGGTCTGAATATATCTCCACTTTCTCCCCATATAGATAGTGCCTCCAGATCTTTAGCGCGAAAACGACTGCTGCTAATTCAAGATCATAAGTAGGATAATTCCTCTCATATTCTTTAAGTTGTCGCGAGGCATATGCTATAACTTTCCCATGTTGCATGAGAACACATCCTAACCCTTTGCCCGAAGCATCACTGTAGATAATAAATCCATCCGAACCAGATGGTATTGTTAGAACAGGTGCCGAGATAAGTCTCCTTTTAAGCTCTTGGAAACTCTTCTCGCATTCCTCGCTCCAAATGAATTTTGTATCCTTCCGAGTTAGATGAGTTAACGGAGTAGCGATTCGAGAAAACCCTTCCACGAATCTCCGATAATAACCAGCTAAGCCAAAAAACTACGTACTTCAGTCACCGTCTTCGGTTGCTCCCAACTTTGTATTGCTTCAATCTTCGCCGGGTCCATAGATACTCCATGTTTTGACACCACGTGCCCAAGGAATGCTACTTCCTCAAGCCAGAACTCGCATTTCTTCAACTTAGCATATAACTAGTTTTTACGAAGCCTTTGGAGTACCAGCTTCAAATGGTGTTCATGATCTTCATGGCTTTTGGAATATATGAGGATGTCATCAATAAAGACAACAACGAACTTATCCAAATAATCCTTGAATACTCGGTTCATCATATCCATGAAAGCCGCAGGAGCATTAGTCAATCCGAAAGACATGACTAAGAATTCATAATGCCCATACCGAGTTTTGAAGGCAGTCTTTGGAATATCCTCAGTTCTAATTTTCAGCTGATGATATCCAGAACGAAGATCAATTTTTGAAAAGAATTGTGCTCCTTGTAACTGGTCAAACAGGTCATCAATACGAGGTAGAGGATACCTATTCTTGATGGTAACATGATTTAATTCCCGATAGTCAATACAAAGTCGCATACTCCCGTCTTTCTTCTTTACGAATAAAACAGGAGCACCCCAAGGAGATGTACTAGGACGAATAAAACCGATGTCCAACAATTCCTGTAGTTGGACCTTTAACTCCTGAAGTTCAATAGGAGCCATTCGATATGGGGTTTTAGAAATGGGCTTTGTACCAGGTTCAAGATCAATAAAGAATTCAACTTCACGTTCTGGGGGTATACCGGGAAGTTCTTTAGGAAATACATCAGGAAAGTCAATAACAACAGGAATATTATTTAAATTTGACGTGTCTTTATTCAAATCCATAACATGGGCTAAGAAAGCTTGACATCCGTTTTTCAATAAACGAATAGCTTTATGATTAGATATGACAGTGATTGATTTTAATGGTTTAGTTGCTTGAATTCGTACAACAGGTTGTTTGGGAATATGAAAGCTAACAACCTTACGAAAACAATCAATTTTGGCATGATGAGTAGTTAACCAATCAATCCCTAAAATCACATCAAAAGCAAGTATCTTTAAAGAGATAAGGTCAACAGGTAAGGTGATGGTGCCAACTTGAATCAAACAAGATTTATAAATAGTGGATGTGATGAAAGTTTCTCCTAACGGAGTTTCCACAGATAGGTCAAAGTCTAATTTCTCCGGAGTCAAGTTTAAACGTTGAGCACAAGCAGGAGAGATAAATGAATGGGTAGCACCGGTATCTAGTAAAGTATAAACTTCACAAGAATTTATAAATAGCTTACCCGTGATCACCTCGTTTGGGTTCCTCGCATTTTGACCAGTCACAACAAACGCTCTTCCAGGAACTGTTGACTTTGACTTTTCTGGAACAGTCTTCTGAGTCATCGTCCCCGCTGGAATTGGTTTGGCTACCGTACAATCTCGAGCGATATGTCCTTCCTTCCCACAATTATAACATACCCTGAACTGTTGTGGTCAGTTTGGACTAATATGTCCCTCTTTCCCGCACTTATAGCATATGACCGGTGGTCGTTCTCCTCCCTTAGAACCAGTTACTGCTGGCGCTGATGTCTTCACATGGTCATTGTTGCATTTCCTCTTCTTGAAATCTCCTCCCGACTCGCTTCTTCTATTTTCATGGCCATAATTACCACCAGAGTGGTTACCATTTTTGTCCGTCTTTTTCTTTCTCCACTGGTTGTCGTTGTTTTGTTGACTGCCATCTCTAGTATGATCCTGATTATGGTACCTCGATTGACCGTACTCGTTATCTCGCTCCAACAATTGAGCCCTATTAACAACATCTGAATAGAGAGAAAATTTATGAGAGATGAGATACTGAAGTATGCCAGGTTTCAAAAACATCCGCGTCATACGTTCCTCATTCTCCACCAAATGAGGTGCAAACCTGGATAACTCTGCAAACTTCGCCTCATACTAAGACACCGTCATGTTGTTCTGCTCTAGTCTAATAAACTCCACTTCCTTCATATGACGAACACTTTCAGGAAAGTATTTGTCATTAAATAATTTTTGAAACGTCTCCCAAGACATGCTGAGTGCGGCTGGATGGGTACGCTTCACAGATTCCCACCAGTAGTCTGTCTCGCCACGGAACATAAAGGTGGCGAATGGAACTTTCTGTTCCTGCGTGCATCCCAAGACATCGAATATCTTGGTAATTTGCTTGACCCATGTCTCCGCCATGATCGGATCTGGCTTTCCCTTAAATTCTGGTGGTCCCAACTCTTTGAACTGCTTAGCTGTGACAACTCGTGAATTGCTATCATTTCCTCCTGTATTTTGAACACGAGTCTCCCTCGTCTGATTTTGCATGAACTGCAAAAAGCTTCTATACATTGCGTCGTTCATCGTCTGATCAGTGGTGTTGTTCACAGGAGGAACATTGACAGCCTGTTGCACGTTCTCCTCGTTAGTAAGTATAGGCATCTCCACGGTCTCATTAACTCCAATGTTAACATTCTCGGTTGCCATTAAGCAAATCACATATCACATAATATCCCTATATACTGACCAACTAACAAATAAGCTTAGGTAGGACACACTAGCGAAGGAATTACTCGTCTCTCCCCTCCTAGTTCTATTCCCTGATCTCCGCCAGAGATCATATCCCTAAGCTCTGATACCAACTGTGATACCCCCAAAATAGGTATACATCACCCATTCTGAGTTGTCAATACATGGTTCAGAAACAACTACAACTTTATTATTACAACATGTAAACTATGAGTTTAAATACAGATATTGCCATCTAGACAATATCCACATACAAATAAATCCCCATCATAATTATTGATACATTATTTTACAAAAATGGTGAGGACTACTAAACACCTCTCCCTAGAACCTTCATTCCATACCCCGACTCGTACTCGTTATATTCTCGCCTCCTGAGAAGAAAAATGGAACAAAAAGGAAAAAAAAAGGTGAGCTCAACTAGCCCAGTAAAGAATATTATGACTAAGATATTATACAACAAATTATCGTTAGTCTTCAACAGGGAAAAATCTGATAGAATACAATAGACAACAAATGTTAAATCAATATTCGCAGCGGAAAATATTAATTCATAGAAGAGTTACGTAGAGGATGAAATCTACTAATGTCTATGAATTTAACAATCCATCAACAGTATTTTTTATCCCTGTAACATCAATCAATGCACCTCTTGAATCATATATTCATCCTTGCACTACAGGCCAAGGATATTAATCAGTTGGTCATGTTCATCTAAACACCTGTTCATCTAAACACCTGTTCATCTTTGCACTACGGGCCAAAGATATTCATCAGAAATCATTCATCTTTGCACTACAAGCCAAAGATATTCTATAATATCATCATTTAAGACTGAGAATGATGAAAAATATTTTTAAAGAAATGAATCCAGTGAAACAAAATGACAAGGATTAAGGATTAAGGATTCGTACTTTATTTTATTCATGTCCAAAAATACCTCAAAAATCATCATAGTGGTGTAAAATTCAAGAATGATCAAAACATGGATACAATCAAAGCTAGTATTCACAATAGATATTTTATATGAAAAGAAAATTTTTTATTTTTCGATGAATAGTGCCGTATTCGTGAATAGTATCGTATACGTGAATAGTAACTTCGACACAAATAGTTCCAAATTTGATTAAAAGTTCAGATCAATACTTCGACATAATGATATTTGAAGAAATAATATCATTTTAAAAAAATAATATCCCTTACCTCGGAGGATCAGTACTTCTAGTTGAAACGCCGGATATAGGCTATGACTTGAACTTACACCGTATATCAATACTCAAAGTATACTCAAAATACTCACAAGAATATGCTCGATATTATAGAGAGAGAGAAAACTTCAGTTCTGGTGTGATTTTCAATTCTAACCTAAGCACCTATTTATAGGAAATTTCTTAGAACACCAAAAGCAGAAAATTTATTATAATAATAATATATATAAAAATTTTCTACGCCCATTCTTAGAATCTGAAAATCTAAATACAAACCACATGCTCCCTTCTAGAAGAAGTAAAAAAAACGTTTTTTTATAAAATAAATAATTAAAACTTCCAAAAATCAATTATTTCGGAGCTTCGGAACTTCAATAATTCATAATAAATAGCCCTTTTGTCAGAAAATTCAAATCTCACGAGTTTTTATAGGAAATTCAATTCTCTAAAACTTTGCAGAAGAAAGTTTTTCCAAATTCCAAATAGAAATTGGCCGAAATCCATAAACGAGTGATTTTACAGGCTATAATCAAATTTCAGTCAATAAATGGGGTCCACCGACATGTTTAACATGTTTTAAACATTTATTACAACAAAAATACTCTTCCTCCTCGTATACTCATATATCCCACATTCGTTGTAAAAATATCACCATTATTATATTATTAAAATATAATAATATATATATTTAAATGAATTATTTTATCAGAAAAAGATAAAATTTCAATTTTCAACAATTGTCACATTAAAAAATTTTCTCCATCTATATCCACATAAAATTAATATTTTCCTCATCATATGAATCAATAATTAATTATTCACAAATAATATTACAGAATCACAATATTGACAACCAGGCAGTTCCCAGGAAAGAGGGGGCTTTCCAATAAGAATTTCTCCTTACTGGCGCGCAATTAGGTGAACAAACCTCTCCTTAGACAGAACTTTCTAGACATTGCCAATAATGTTATCCAATAATATTATTCAGATAATATGAATTATTGTTTCGATAATGAAAAATACTGTGTAATGACAATTATTGAAATAACAACAATATAAAATATCAACGCAACAATTATTGAACCAATAAAATAAAATACTGAACAATAATTACTGTAACCATTATTGAGTAGTGCCTTCTTACGTAAGAATCAATAATTGGTGTAATACCGTGTACTACTGTGTTTTAACCACCGAGTATTTTAACAGTATTAACGGTAACAACTACGCCGTTATTTTTAAACAACTTATATTTGTCGTTTTCTTCCTCCAATCGCTTTCTGTTATGGGGCACACACATGACTGCGCCGTCGTACGAATATTCCCCGACAGTACGAATATTCCACGACCAAACGAATATTTCCCGACAACAATGAATATTTTATAACCACTTGCTTATTTTGAAATATTTGTGTATTTTACCCATAACTATCCACATTAATCAAATCAACCCTTACTATTTCAAAATAATAATTAGAGGAAATTAAATTTCATTTATTAATTATTTGGGGTCTTACAAAATAGCATATATTTGCTCATCTAAAAATTATATCCTATTTTATATGACAGTAACATATATTTGTTATTTTATATCATATATTTGTTATTTTATAATAGGATATAAAATAGGTTATAAATATTTGCTATTTTTATATAAAAAATTATAAACAATAAAATAAACAAAATAGCAATAAAATAGCAAGGACAAGCCGGAAGAGCATGTCCTGGTTGGTATTTTTTTACAGCCGTAAGAGCTTGTCCCGGTTGGTATTTTTTTTTTACAGACGTAAGAGCTTGTAGCTGCTGGGAGTATTTTATAAAAAAGGCACAGTCGGTACAAGCTGTGCCGATCGGGCATTATTTAATATTAAAAATTCATTTTATTTCAATAAACTGACAACATGTTGACTATGGTGGGGTCCTCATATTAAAATAAAAGCCGGTACAAGTTGTGCCGGTTTGGTATATTTATGTTTCATCTCAGCCTTCCAATAAGTTTATCAACGGTACAAAAAGGGGGTGTTGCACAGTACTCACAGCAACCGGTTGCTATGGAAGGGCTCCCATATATATATATATATATATATATATATATATATAATATTAGGTGAGTGGCCATTGTGGGGCCCACGTGTTGTTGAATTTGGGTAGGGGAAAAACCTGATGAAAGGTTGTCACGGATGGTGTTTATTTTTTTTTTAAAAAAAGAACATGTGTTAATATATATATATATATATATATATATATATATATATATATATATATATATATATATATATATATATGGGTCTCCATCTACAGCAACCGATTGTTGGAGAGCAACCTCTTTTTGGCCAGCCGGTACAGCTTGTTACGGCTTATTAAAAAAAAAATTCTAAGGCCGGTACAAGCTGTTACGGCTGGCCAAAAATGGGTTGCTCCCAACAACCGGTTGCTGTGAATGGAACCCCTATATATATATATATTTGGTGATGATGTTGATAGGGGGGATATTTGGTCAGGGAAAGAAGAAATTGGGGGGAAAGGAGTTAACGTGGGAGTTATATATATATATATATATATATATATATATATATATATATATATATATATATATATTATAATAAATTTTATTTTTTATGAAAAATAAAATATATTATATTTTATTGAATATTATATTATTAAGTTGGAAAAAAAAAGTAGAAGATGCGCTAGAAGATTTCGCCCGTGGTTTTGCAAAATAATTCGTCCAAAATCTTATTGTGCGTCCGTGATTTTTCCTAAATAGCATCCTTCCATTCTCCTATAAATAGGATGCTTAGTTTAGAAATTGAAAATCACACCAGATTCAGAGAATTCTTCTTCTATAATATTGAGCGTATTACTTTCGAGTTTTAGAAAGATTTGAGTGTAGAAAATAGTGAAAGTTTTCTTTAAGAATATCTCCGCTATACCAGTTGGAATACTTTTCTTTTCAAGGTAAAAGATATTATTTATTTCATATTCAGAAGAGACATTATTTTTTTTTATTCATATGAATATTATTTTTATTTAATATTCATAAAAAATATTATTTTCGTTCAATATTTGTACAAAATATTATCTTCGTTTAATATTCGTAGGAATATTATCTTCGTTCAATATTCGTTGGAATATTATTAATTGTTTTAATTTGATATATATTGATATGTGTTTAGAACAATTTATTTGAGCATAATTTGTATAAAATTTGTAAAAGAAAAAGAAAAAAATGAATTCGGTTTATATTATATATATAAGGAATGATTGCTTTGGTTAAGGAAAGATGGTGGCTCTTGTTATTTCAGGAAATGTTAATATGAATAATATATATATATATATATATATATATATATGATAATATATGATTTTCATGGTTCAGTAAGTATATGATTTGCATGCTCACCATGATTATATATATATTAATCTGCATCATGTAAATTAATTTGCATGTCCGTGATCTGTTGCTTCACAGAATGGTTTTGATATTCAACCGTAGTAAGGGATGTTATTTTTGTTCAATATTCGTATGAAATAATATTTTCTTCCATACTCTATAGTATGTAAGTAATATTATTTTGTTTCAGATTTCAAATTCTACACTCGTTTTGTTAAAGTTTTGACTTTTATACTCCATGAAATTAGTAAAATATTCTTAATATTTGCGTTTCATCCAGTATTTTTTCATAAAAATATTATTCTGATCATTTTTGATAAGTTTTAACTTTTTCATACTGGATTACTATTCATGGGATTATTATTCCCGAAGTACTATTCACGTGATACTATTCACTCGGTTATTATTCACCTGTGGTACTATTCATGACAAAAATTAATTTTTTTGTCCAAATCATTTTTGATACAATATTATTCTTGAATTTTACTCCACAAGCAGTATTATGTTGACAATTTGGATATTATTGAATTTTGAAAAAATTAAATTATAAATCTTTAAAAATTTATCATTTGCTTTCTTTTAATTGAATTCTTATATCATTGTCATCATCCTCATACTTATATTATTATGAAAGTCATCTTTGGCCCGTAGTGCATAGATGGACTTGGTATGATTATGATCAGAGATTATTCGGTATAATCACGACCGTAATGTTACAAATAATGTGGTAAAAGTCCTCATTGGCCCGTAATGCATTGATGGACAGTTGTTGACATGATCATGACCATTGATGAATACACGAATATCCTTGGCCCGTAGTACATGGATAATTTGTGGTCGTGATACTAAAGAATATCCTTGGCCGTAGTGCATGGGTGATTCGATGATGTAGATTATTTATTAAGCTGAGTCTCAGCGATAAAATTGATGATAAACCTTTTAAATCATAGAAGATAGTATATTTTATGCTCTACTTGACTCTTCTAATGGATTGTTTGTTTCGTTGCAGTTAAACTTGATGTCTATTATATTTTATCAGTTTAACACTGTTGAAGGCTAACGATAATTTATTCTGCATTATCTTAGTCATAATATTTCTTACTAGGTTAGTTGAGCTCACCCTTTTCATTCATTGTTCTCTTCAGGAAATGAGAATATAGCTGGGACTAGTCGGGGAACGGAGTGACGGTCCAGATGTTTGCATTAGTAGTCCTCACTATTCTGTGAAATAGTGTGATAATAAATGTATTGAGGACTTATTTTGAGTTTGAATACTGTCTAGAAGACAATATTTGTATTAAATCTCACAGCTCATGTTGTATATTTAAGTTTGTATTTGTATTCTGTACCATGTATTTGGCGACTCAGAATGGGTGATGTATACCTATTTTGGGGGCGTCACACTGACCCCCTCTCCCATTCTTCTACAGCTGTTACCTCTCACTCATTTCCTATTTTCCCCCCACTGTAAAAACCCTCTTTGCCCCCACTCATCTTCCCCAAACCATTCTCTCTCCTCCCTCTCAATTTCATAACAATGGCTTCTAATTACACTTTAGCCGTTATCCTTTCAAGTCTACTTCAATTCTTTTCACCACCATTTTCGGACCCACCATCGCTTCTTCCAGAAAACTCATGGTTTTAGTTCAAGAACAACGTTCGCTGACAATGAAGTACCATAACGGTGCACTTCTCAAAGGCAACATCACCGTTAATCTCATCTGGTACTAAAGTTCACTCCAATTCAACACTCCATAATCGTTGACTACCTCCAGTCCAACTCCTTCTGCCAGGCCCCACTTCCCTCCATCGTGTCATATGGTGGAAAACCACCGAGAAATACCATGGAGCCACTTTAGTTTATAGTAGGAAAAAAGAGGATGAAGAAAAAAGAGAGAGAAGCAGGAACATAGATAAAAAATATGGGAGATAAGGGAAGAGATAAGGGAGATAATCGTGGTATGTGATTAAACGAACTGATTTGCCATGGTCAGCCCACCAATATTAATCCCCTAAATTAAGGAATCCTAATTGCACTAATATTGTAAATAAATATGGGAAGTGTATTACTTTTGTAATTATTTTATGGATGCACCATTATTGTAATTATTTCTAAAAATGTACTAAAATATGTAATTAACCCCTTTTTAACATCTGGCAGTTTTGATGAATTAATTAATTGACATCTTGATATTCTTATAATATTCATTTTAAATAATAAGCGGGGTTCTACATTTACATTTCAATAGATTCTATTTTAATTTTTTGAAGGAACTTCTTCCGTTTCTTCCGTTCACAAAAGAATGAGTACGATTCAAAATAATGATTAAAGGTACGATTGTTTTGTCCTCCAAGATAAATAAAGTAAAAAATAAATAAGTCATTTGGTAGAGTCCATTAGTATAAAAAAATAAAAAAATATTATAATTTTGTGATACTACTAAGAATAAATTTGAATTTTTTTATTCTGTTCCTAGGGGTGAAAATGATCATGAATCGAGTCGAACAATATCTTGTTCAAAATCAACTCAAAACTTTTTAAAAGTGTTATGAATTATACTTAAATTCGAATATAATTTTGCAATATTTGATCAAATTCAAATTTAACTCGTTTTATTGTACTTGAATTTGACTAAATTCATGTTTTAGTCGAGTTACTTTCGAGCATTTGAGACATCTATGAATCTGAACTAAATCATTTATGTTATGATAATGTTGATAAATTTTGTGAGATCTCAAATTTTATGAAATAAAAGTATTCAATTTTTTCTATTTTAGTAAATAGTTAAATTGATAAAAGGTTAAAGTTAAGGGTGATATTTGAAAATTTTTCAAAGTAAGAAAGATTTCATAAAATAATCGGTGATAAAAGTACATTAATACGCTTGGTTGCATAGTAGCACACGGTATTGATTATTGATGCTTACGTAAGAAAGTCACTCAGTTATACTCAATTATTGCTACAATAATTGCTGCATCATATCTCTCATATTATTGATTCAATCATTGTCAGAATATCATCAGTATAATATGTTATATTATTAAATCAATAATTGAGACTACAAAGTTATTCATATTATTACTTGCAATATTGACAATGTCTAGAAGTTCTGTCAAGAAGAGGTTTGGTCATATAATTGCGCGCCAATAAAGAGAAATCCTTATCGGAAAGCCCCCTCTTTCTTGAGAACGACCTGGTTGTTAAATATTGTGAGTTAATTATAATATTAATTATGAATAAGTTCGTGTTGATTAAAGATGAAATTGATAGTTCTATTATGTTGGAATTATTAGTGTTAGTGGAAATCGACATTTATTTCGATAATAATTGATGTCTGGAAGTTATATTGACCAATCGGGTAATTAATCGCATAAATGAGCAATTAATTGCTATTGATTCACATGATTATAACTATTTATTTACATGTGTGTACTATTGATTCACATGATTTAATATTAGGGGAGTTGGTGTAAGATTGATAATACTTGCATGACTAAATTAAAAATGAAGGTATAGATGAAGGTACTATACTGTAATTATTTTTTTCACATGTTTAGAACTATTGAGTCACATGATTTGCTATTGATTCACATGATTTACTATTAAGGGGGGAGGGTGGTGCAAGTTTGATAATACTTGCAGGACTAAAAAAATGAAGAAAAAGAGGAAAGTATTATACGGTAATATTTTGAACCCCAAAACGTGCAATTATCAAAACTATATTTTCCTATAAATAGAAGCTCATTCTTCCTTCATTTCTCACCAATTTATTAAAGCTAAGAGCAATTATTATAGAGAGAAATTATAGAGAGAAAGAAGAAGAGAAGTCTGTTACCTCACTATTCCAGTATCCAGTCTTCTTTTGAGGTAAGGGGTATTATTTATTTCATATTCTGAAGAGATTATTTTTTGTATTTGTATGAATATTATTTTTGTTCAATATTCGTAAGGAATATTATTTTCGTTCAATATTCATTGTCTTCGTTTAATATTCGTAAGGAATATTATTTTCGTTCAATATTCGTAAGGGATATTATTATTATAGCTAGGGGTATTATTTATTTCATATTCTGAAGAGATTATTTTTCGTATTTGTATGAATATTATTTTCGTTCAATATTCGTAAGAAATATTATTTTCGTTCAATATTCATTGTCTTCATTTAATATTCGCAAGGAATATTATTTTCGTTCAATATTCGTAAGGGATATTATTATTATAGTAAGGGGTATTATTTCTTTCGTATTCATGAAGAGAGCTATTGTTATTCCCTTCCTTATTATTTTATTGGAATAACATGTATACGCGGACTACCGTATAGATAGTGAAATTTTTCTGTTATTCCATTCTTTATTATTATGTTGGAATAACCTGTCTATGCGAAGTACCGCATACATGGTAAAATTCTTTTGTTATTCCATTCTTTATTATTATGTTGGAATAACCTGTCTATGCGAAGTACCACATACATGGTGAAATTCTTCTGTTATTCCATTCTTTATTATTATGTTGGAATAACCTGTCTGTGCGGTCTATCGCATGCCTGGTGAATTCTGTTGTTATTCAATTCTTTATTATTCTGTTCGAATATCCTGTTTGTACGGATTACGCATGACCTGGTTCTATTCTTTATTATTCTGTTGGAATATCCTCTCTGTGCAGATTACGCATGACCTGGTTCCATTCTTTATTATTCTGTTGGGAATAACCTGTTTGTGCGGTCTATCGCATGCATAGTGAATTCTTCTGTTATTCTATTCTTTATTATTCTGTTGGAATAACCTGTCTATGTGGATTATCGCATGCATGGTGAATGATCCTTTGTATTCATTCCTTATTAAATTGTGGAAATGATCTATCTACGTGGATTGACGAAAATTCATTTGCAGTTTCGTATATTCTATTATACTCAGTCTGAGATATCATTTCTTTTGTACTCGTCATGGAATATCATTTTCTTTGGTATTTTTCTTACGAGTTACTATTCACGGATTACTATTCACCCGTTACTATTCACTTTGGTATTATTCACTCGGGTATTCGGGACACTTTTCATGTCGAGGTAATATTCACGAGTTAGTATTCACGGGGTACTATTTACCCGAAAAATATATTTCTTTTATGTCCAAATTATTTTTGGTACGTGAATATTATTCTTGAATTTTACTCCACAAAGCAGTATCATGTTGACAATTTGGATATTTTTAAATTCTGGATAAATTTAAAGTCTTTAATATTTATCCTTGATTTTGTGTCATTAATGTTTATATAATTGTCATCATCCTCATGTTTATATTGTGATGAAAGTCATCTTTGGCTTACGTGCATAGATGGACTGTTGATTATTGGTTTTACAGTTGTATATTTTGGCTTGCGTGCATAGACGGACGGTTGATTATTGGTTTTACAGTTGTATATTTTTGTCTTACGTACAAAGATGGACTGTTGATTATTGGTTTTATAGTTGTATATCTTTGGCTTACGTGCAAAGATGGATAGGTGCAGGTGTATGACATAATTATAACCACTGGTGATAATGACGAATATCATTGGCCCGTAGTGCATGGATAATTCGATGATGTGATGGCAGGATCATGACCATTAGTTAACAATTGAATGTCTTTGGCCATAGTGCACTGACAGACAATTAATTGGTATGATCATGACCATTGATTTTATAGTTGAATATCTTTGGCCCGTAGTGCAAAGGTAGACAACTGATTGGTATGATCATTGTTATTACATTTGAATATCTTTAGCCTTTGGGGTAAGGATATTGAGTAAACGTTCTATTAAGCCTTTGTGGTAAGGAGAAACTGTTGATTTACATGATTATAAATATGAATTGTGGATTTAACTATAATCTTTGGTGGTTTAGATGAAGACAGGTGATGATAATTCTTTTTATCTTGGGTATAATAAAGAACTGTTGTTGAGTATTACATGAATGGAATATTAGCGATGGACTTTTAATCTAGAGGAGATAGTATACATTATGTTCTACTTGACTCTTCTAATAGATTGCTTATTCCGCTGCAGTTAAACTTGTTGTCTATTGTATTCTATCAGTTGTTATACTGTTGAAGGTTAATGATAATTTATTCAGCATTATCTTAGTCATAATATTTCTTACTAGGCTAGTTGAGCTCACCCTTTTCTTTTATTGTTCTCTTCAGGAAATGATAATATAGCTGGGATGAGTCGGGGAATGGAGTGATGGTCCAGGATAAGTGGCTATAGTAGTCCTCACTATTCTGTGAAATAGTGTGATAATAATTGTAATGAGTACTCCATTGAGAGTGGATATTGTCTAGATGACAATATTCTTGTTTAAACTTTCAACTATGTTTTGTCGTATATTACGCGACGATTGTATAATTAAGTTTGTATTTGATTTATGTACCATGTATTTGGCAACTCAAGATGGGTGCTGTATACCTGTTTTGGGGCGTCACAAAATTAACTCATCAACTATTTGGAATAATTAAATTTGAACTCTTCAAACTAGATCTCGAGTCTTGTAAAAAAAATTAATAAGATAATGATATTATCACTCTTCAATGAATTGACGGACATGTATGGAAACATAAAAACTCCTCACTTTTTAGAGTATGTGGATAATTTAATTGTTGAGTACTATATATTAAATATTCAAAAGGGATAATACCCCATTGTGGTTGTCGAAGTTTAAGCATTACCTCACTAAACTTGAAAAAAATGAAATTGATACACTGAACTTTTTAAATGTTGTTAATTGGCCCATTCCGTCCAATTTGAGGGACAAACGTCAAATATTTTATCCTATTTTTCATACGTGGCTTTGCGAGGAAAAGGGAAAAACAGGTAAATGTTGATATGTCTAAATTGATTCCAACGTGGATTGGGCAAAGAAGGCGACAATAGGAGATCGAGGTACTGGGGGTCCAGATCGGCTGAGTTTTTTTTAGAAGAAAACGACGACATAAGGTGGGGGTTAGTTCTTCAGTTTCTTCAGGAGAAAGAAAATAAAAAGAGGAAGGAAAGAAAAAGATCAAGTGAGTTTTGTCTGAGAAGAAAGCAACGACAGAAGGTAGGGATACATTCTTCATTTTCTATGCAAAAGCTTGAGTTGGATCTTCTACAAAACATGTAAGTTTGAAATTGTCGATTTAATGTTGTTTATTTGCACCCCTTTTTGTTGAAAGTGAGTTATGAAACGAAGTGTATTTCGTCTATTTAAAACTGATATTGCAAGTGAAATAATTCAGTAAATAAATGTTTACATGCATTAAACAAATTAATCAGTCAGCCCCACTCTCAATAAACAAATGTATACATTAAAAATATTACACTCACCCAATGAACACAAACAACACAAAAATCATTATTCCCATTTTTTAAATATATAAATTCCTCATACATTTTGTTTAAACCACTTCCCAATGAATCATTTCACTTGCATCACAGTTAAATAGACAAAATACACTTTGTTTCATATTTTAAAGCACAATAATATTAGTTTAAACTAGTAGAATGACAACTTTTGTAGGAAAATCCCACCATAACTTTGCTTTCAACAAAAGGGGTGCAAATAATTAAACAACATTAAATCGACGATTTCAAACTTACATGCTTTGTAGAAGATTCAAATCAAGCTTTTGTAAATTAAGAACCCTTGTCTCTTTCTATCACCTGACCCTCACTTTCTTCGTCGCTTTCTTCTCAGACAAATGTACACTTTTGGAGTCCACTTTTGAGCCCTAGCTAACCCAATCAATCGGTCTCTTTCTTTCTTCCTCACTTTATTTCTTTTCTCCTGCCCAATCCACGTTGGAATCAACTGATTAGCCAACTTAGTCATATCAACATTTACCTATTTTTTTCATTTTCTTTGAAAAGCCACGTGTGAAAATAGGATAACTTACTTTACGTCCATCCCACAAATTAGACTGAATGAGCCGATTAATAACTTTTAAAAGTTTAGTGCGCCAATTTTATTTTTTTAAAGTTTAGTGGGATAATACTTAAATTTGGACAACCAGAGTGGAGTATTCTTTTTGCCATATTAAATAATTAAAGTACACTCGATACTATATACGCTTAATTAGGATCAACGAATTTATATCGAGCAGGAATATTCAGTGAGGAAATAAAAATGTGATACTCTAAATAAGTGAACAGTAAGCAGCTCATATTCAACTTGTATAAGTGTTCGAGTATCAAAATGGATTTGAATTTGACTCATTTAAGTACTGAATCCAAATCTTACTCGAATTTTTCGAGTCGATCTCGTACTGGGTTTCGAACTACTCTGGTTAATTTTCAACTCATTTCCTTATATTTTAATTTTCTTAATTTGTGTGAAAAATGTACTCATGTCATTCTTTTGAGGATGAAGGGAGTAAAATTTTACATTCGTATAAATTCATTCTATTTTTGTTAATAGAATTATTATAATGAAAGTATAAATTTTTTCTGTTCCAAATCATAAGATCATTATTGACTTTTTAAATTTAACTTAAAATATTTTTAAGCTCAAAATTGAGGTGACTTATTAAAAAATGAGATAATAAATTTTATACTGAATAAAACTTTTAAATAATTTATACTCCCTCCATTTCAAATAATAAGATTAGTAGTGACTGTTTTTAGAGTCAATATTAAACAATTTCAAACTTAAAATTGACATGAATTTATTTAATTTAAGTCAATACAGCTATAAATATCATAAACTAAGTACTACTAGTTATAAGATTTATTGTTTTCAAAACTTAAATGGATCGATCATGTCAATTTTAAATTTAAAAATATCTCAAATTGACTTTTATAAAGTCAATACTAATCTTATAATTCGAAACAAAGAGTGTAATATTTATCATTGTATTAACTAAAATTAAAGAAGTATATTTTAATTTTAAATTTAAAAATATTTTAAAAAATTAATAATAATCTTATATTTTAAAATAACAAATATATAATAAATCAAAATCACTATTAAATAAAATCATAAAAAAATTAATTTTTTGGTCATCAATGATGCAAATAAATATTATTACGGTTGAAGTGAATTTTATAATATAGACATCATAGAAAAGACTGTTGCCAACTAAAGATAAACACAGGTAAGCTTCGTTGAAACATTTTACATAAATTTGACATGAATAAATTTAAAAGTATAAATGACTTAATATGTATGAACAAAGATACAAAAAAGCCCCTGTAATTTACTCCGAAATTTTATTTACAACCAGAATTTTTTTTTCAAAAGTATCCTTGACATTACGAATTTCAGACCAACTCTGTTCCTCCTGTTAACGGACATGCCACATAGACTAATGTGGCTGATACGTGGACATATTTTGCTGACGAGGCATAGCTAACAATTCATACATGGAAAATAGTTAACAATATTCAAATCAAACATATTTGTCCCAATACATGTGCCAATTATCAATATAACTTTTTCATTACCCTTTTCATTTTTGAAATACAAAATTAGTGTTGGAGTTTTAAATTCAATTTAAATATTTGTTAACAAAAAATATTATAATTAATGATACCTTTTATATAATTTATAATTATTATAATTTACTATATAAATTAGTCAAAATTTGTTTTTAAAATACCTTAAATAATAATACCCTATCCGTTGCAAAATAAATAAAAAAAATAAAAAAACTACCATCAGACCACCACTTCTCCACCATCAAAACTGTAATACCTGGTAAAAAAAATTAAAAATAAATAAAATAAATAAATAAAATTTAAATCCATATTTTAATTGGGCTTTTCTTATGTTTGGGTCAAATTGTATTTAATTTGTGTGGCTTATAATAAGTATGTGATTACATTAATTTGGGCTTTTATACTAATTGGGTCTATTTTGTATTTGGGTAATATTAAAATCCTATTAGAATTAGGAGATACAATAAGATATATAAATTGTAAGACCCCGAATTTTATAAAATAAAAGTATTCAATTTTTCTTATAATTACAATTCAGTAAATGGTTAAATTGATAGAAGGTTAAAGTTAAGGGTGATATATGAATTTTTTTTTTAAAATAAGCAAGTGGTTATAAAATACTCATTGTTGTCGGGGAATATTCGTTTGGTCGTGGAATATTCTTTCTGTCGGGTAATATTCGTACGACGGCGCAGCCTTTTGTGGGCCCCGTAACAGAATAACTGTCGGATGTAGAAAATGACAAATTAAAGTTTTTATAAATAACGGCGTAATCGTTACTGTTAACACTGTTGGAATACCCGATGGGTAAAGTAAAGTAATACGCGTTGTTGCACAGTAGGACACGGTATTGCACAAATTATTGATTTTTACGTAAGAAGGCACTACTCAATAATTGTTACAGTAATTACTGTTCAGTATTTTATTGACTCAATAATTGCTGCGTTGATATTTTATATTGTTGTTGTTTCAATAATTGTCATTACACATTATTTTTCATTATCGAAGCAATAATTCATATTATCTGTATAATATTATTAGATAACATTATTGGCAATGTCTAGAAAGTTCTGTCTAAGGAGAGGTTTGGTCACCTAATTGCGCGCCAGTAAGGAGAAATTCTTATTGGAAAGCCCCCTCTTTCCTGGGAACTGTCTGGTTGTCAATATTGTGATTCTGTAATATTATTTGTGAATAATTAATTATTGATTCATATGATGAGAAAAATATTAATTTTATATGGATATAGATGGAGAAAATTTTTAATGTGACAATTGTTGAAAATTAATATTTTATCTTTTTCTGATAAAATAATTCATTTAAATATATTATTTTAATAATATATTAACGGTGATATTTTATAATGAATGTGAAATATGTGAGTATATGAGGAGGAAGAGTATTTTTGTGGCATTAAATGTTTAACATATATTTTGTGTGTTGGTGGACATAATTATTGACCGAAATTTGATTATAGCCTGTAAAATTGCCCGTTTATGGATTTCGGTCAATTTTTGTTTGGAATTTTGAAAAATTCCTTCTGCAAAGTTGTAGAGAATTGAATTTCCTATGGAAAGCCGCGAGTTTTGAATTTTTCTGACAAAAGAGCTATTTATTATGAATTATTGAAGTTCCGAAGCTCCGAAATAATTGATTTTTGAATGTTTTAATTATTTTTATTTACAAAAACATTTTTTACATTTTTCCCTCATTTAACATGTGTTAGGGGCTGAGTTCTGATGTTGAGAGCATACGTATGAAGTATTGGGAAAAAAAAATTATAATATTATTATTTTAATAAATTTTCTACTTTGGTGTTCTAAGTAATTTCCTATAAATAGGGTGCTTAGGTTATAATTGAAAATCACACCAGAAACTGAAGTTTTCTCTCTCTATATTATCGAGCGTATTCTTGTGAGTATTTTGAGTATACTTTGAGTATTGCTATACGGTGCAAGTTCAAGTCATAGCCTATATCTGATGTTTCAACTAGAAGTACTGTCTTTCGAGGTAAGGGATAGTAAGGGAGGTTATTTTCTTCTAAAATGGTATTATTTCTTCAATATCATTATGCCGAAATATTGGTTGGAACTTTTTATCAAATTTGGAAATTTTTCATGTTGGGGTTACTATTCATGAGTTACTATTCACGAGTTACTATTCACGAGTACTATTCACGAAGCGTGAAGATGTTTTTTTGTGAAATTTCTATCTTTTGATGTCGGAGTTACTATTCACGTATACGGCACTATTCACGTATACGACACTATTCACGAATACGACACTATTCACCGAAAAATGAATTTTTTTTCTTTTTGTCTAAAATATCTATTGTGGAAACTAGCTTTGATTGTATCCATGTTTTGATCATTCTTGAATTTTACACCACTATGATTATTGATGAGGTATTTTTTTGACATGGATAAAATAAAGTACGAATCCTTAATCCTTAATCCTTGTCATTTTGTTTCACTGGATTCGTTTCTTTAAAAATATTTTTTCATCATCCTCAGTCCTAAATGATGATATAATTGAATATCTTTGGCCTGTAGTACAAAGATGAATGATTTCTGATGAATATCTTTGGTCCGTAGTGCAAAGATGAACAGGTGTTTAGATGAACATAGCCAACTGATGAATATCTTTGGCATGTAGTGCAAAGATGACTTGTTGATGAATATCTTTGGCCTGTAGTGCAAAGATGACTTATTGATGTATATCTTTGGCCGTAGTGCAAAGATGAATTTATTAGTATGATTATGAACATGAACTGTGATTTGGTATAACCATGATCTTTGATGTTTCAGGTGATAAAAATTATCTTTGTCCTGGATGAGAAAAGGAATTTAGAACAACAATTACGATTATGAGTTATATATGTGATTGTGGACAGGAATTGTTGATAGGGATAAAACATTGTTGGTGGACTTTTAACATGAAAAAGATAATAGACTTTATAGTCTATTTGACTCTTCTAATGGATTGCTCGTTCCGCTGCAACTATGGTTGAAATTTTTTTTATCATATACCATATGCTCTAAATCTCTGATTTATTACTGTTGAAGGCTATGGATAATTTATTTATCTTTAGTCATGACATTCTTTACTGAGCTAGTTGTGCTCACCCTTTTGCCTCACAATTCCTTTCAGGTAATACGAGTGTAGCTGGGTCGAGAGGGGATAAGAGGGGAATAGAACAGTGGTCATCATTTAGTAGTTATATTTGGCGAATCAACTAGGGTGAAGCGAACCCAATGTTGGAAGGGTGTTTTGCCACTGTCATACAAGATGTCTAATGACATATCACCTCGTGTCATCATAAGACATGGATGTGCTCATCCACTTGCTGAGTATATCTACCAGCACTATCTATATGATCTTGGAGTCTATTTGAAATATAACTCTCAATTAGGGACAATGGAGATAATGATATGTCAGGAGAAGACTTTCCATTGGGAAGAATATGATAGTAATCTTCTTGTTTTTCTTTGGGGTCTATTGGGTCAACCAAGGATAATTCTGTGGCCATATGATATCTATAATAACCTAGACACATGGACTCCCATGTACGAAGGTTTCCTTGAGCACTTCCCAAAGATTCTAATTTCTAAAACAGTTTTCGACTATACCTTTATGTAAGGTGTCATTATGAGGTGCTGTCCACGGTTGGGATATGAGTCACAGTTGATATATATATTTGTATACAAACTCACAGCATATGTGTTGTTGTATTTTGCATGACAATTGTTGTAATAAAGTTGTAGTTATTTTCTGTACCATGTATTTGGCAACTCAGAATGGGTTGGATGAAATGGACCTATTTTGGGGTCGTTACATAAATAAACAAGTAAAACCTAATTAGACTCTCTTACGCTTTATACGTGACTGAGGAAAACAGAAATAAGAAGCAAGAGTCGGTTGTGGATAGAAATCTGAATAGAAAGTGTTCAGGACTTCCAATCGGCTCAATAAAGGTATAATTGCAACATGGAATTTATTGTAAACCATTATTATAATAATAACAACTATAATATAAGCCTAATAGATTTTGGGAGATAAAGTAGTTGAACTTTGAATTTTGAGTACCAATTCTTCAACCAAACTTTAATTCTATTACTGTTCCTTTTGGGTAATATATGTGTATATATATGAATGCTTATGATAGTCATGTATAATTAAGTTAAGGTTTTGAGGAAAAAAAAATTAACGTCATCATGCAATGAAAGGCTGCTCTACTATTGTTATATAATCAGGATGAAACATACATTTATATATATAAATTTGCCTGCAGCAAATTTCGTTATATATATATATATATTTTATATTTTGTTAATTTTAGTTATATTTCATTAATTTAAATTATATATATATAATATTAATAAACTTTTGGCCATGAAACTTATAAACAGACTTAGTAAATTAAATTGAAGTTTATATATTAATTTGAAGTAATTAATTTTGTGGACATAGTTATAAAAGTTTTAATAATAAATTTAATAGTATTATGTTATTAATGATTGGATTGTAATAAAATCTTATTAAATTATTTAAATTGAACGGAAAGAATTTATAGAGTTATATTTGGAATATAAATTTTGGAGTATTAATAATTGATATAAGGCGATGATTAAAGGCATATTAAATAGATTATGAATTATTTTGGAAATTATTAGTTTGGATTATTTTAATTTGAGGTGAATATGTCTAGGTTGTGAATGACGTTTCGTATTTGATATCGTTGGCATTTGAGGGTAAGATTTGGTGGAGTGTGCTATAAATGGTTTAGAAGTATCAGGTACGGATTACGTACTCTTTCAGCGATACTCTTGTTAAATTAGATTTGTTCGTCTTGTTCCTTATTTCGAATTTCGTTATTATTTCACATAATTGATTCTTGTGAAATTCATATAATAGTTTCATTTTGGAGTTGATATATATGACTCGTGTTTGTACTCTTTGAATTAGGTTATCATGCTTAGTATTTATTTTTGATAATTGTAGAGCGGTACATGTTGCTACCTTCTTTTTGAAACCTTGTGACTATAATTTGATTTGGTTCAACATGTACATATAGAACCCTTTTGTTGGTATTATGTTGCATGTGTTGTGACATGGTATTTTTGTTAGAATATACCGTAGGGTACCTGAGCTATAACCACCTGTGGGGGTACCACAGACATGTCGTCTTCGCACGAGAGGCATGACACTCTCCGTGGCAGTGTGATTAGTCCACGACGTCTCTGTTTGGGCTCAGGAGGAAGTGGGCCATTTGGTGTTTTAATGTGGGAGACGTATGGGTTAACCCTAGTTTTCTGTTATGCGGATTTGTGATGTTGTGCCAAACACACCTATCCGATTAGCATACATTTGGATTCACGATTCAATGTGTGATTTTTCTGTCGGGCATTATTTTGATGTGCCTGTGTGGCATTATTTTGGTTGCCTATGTGGCATCATTTGATTTGCCTGTGTGGCATTGTTTTAACTTGCTTATGTGGCAATGTATATTTTTGAGCTCACTGGGTATGAAATAACACACAACCAGTTGATTCAGCTTATTATCTCATTGTATTGGTTTTGTTTATTTCTGTTCAGTTTAATTCATTGAGTTAATTACTTCAGTTCATTGTTTCTTTACTCTTCTGTTGATTCAGATATATTCCATTCAGTTCTTTGGAGATTATATTTTTGTCAGTATTTACACTTGAGGCTTTGTTCAGTATTTTGTCTCAGTTGTTTTCGTATATCAGTTGTATATCTTTTGTATATCTGTATCCGTACTGGGTAATTGGCTCATGCTGTATTTTTCTTCCGGCAGATTTGCAGGGGTGATTTAGGGCTAGTCTGATAAGAGAGTTGCCTTTGACCATCTAGATTGTTTTGAATTTTAAGTTTTGATTATTTTGGCTCTATTTGGAGAATTGTATTTACTACGCTATTAATGGATCACCACTATTAATATTTTGAAGTTATTAGTACCCTGTTTACTAATTTTGAGGTTTGTTGTGCTTTGCACGTGACCTCCCTTTCCTTTTCGGAAAGGGGGTGTTACAGAGATGGTATCAAAGCTTAGGTTCTTTCTTGTAGAAAACCTATTTAGGTTTGACCCACGAGTTGTGGGTAAACCATTGGGTAGACGTAGGAGTTTGATTCGATTTTGGTAATTGTTTGGTTGGTCTCTATTTTAACTAACTGTTGATTTCTTTTCTATTTATTGTTGATTTGAGGAAAGTGGAATAATTTATTAAGGTGATTGAGTAATGATATTAGTTAAGAATTGTGATTTAATCATTGAGGTGAATAAAGATATACTTTGTGCAGATAAGAAACGATCTTATATGAGATGCGATTATGATATGAGTACTTATATCAGCGAATATTTTATATTGAAGAATTATTTGTTAGAGTTATTTCAGGTATCAATTATTATGAGATCTTAGAATTTAGAATTTGATTTGATTTGATTTGGGTTATTCTTTAAATTTTGTTAAGTTTGTGGATAATTTGAGATATGTGTATCGGTGGGATAATATGATAAAGTGAAAGCTATTAAATACAGAGGATCTCTTGTAATTTTGAGGAGTTGTAGAGGTTCAAGGTAATAAGATTAATCTTTTGGAGTAAATCAACTTTTTGGTTATTCTAGACTTTTCGATTATTCTAGTAAGATATTGAAATTATTTTATATAAAATTTCTTTGTGGTAGTAAGATGAGATTTTGAAATTTGTTGAGTTAGGTTTTGATTTATGTTAAGTTTGTGGATAATTTTTGGTTTATGAATTGATGGCATATTATGATAAAGTGAAAATTATTAAGTATAGATGATTTCTTGTAATTTGAGTTGTTGATATTCGAGATAATTAGATTAATCATTTGGAGTTAATGATCAATTTTGTGACTATTTCTAGTAGGATATTGGAGTTATGTTATGTGAAGTTTCTTTGTGATAGTATGTGGAGACATTGAAATTTATTAGATTAAGGTTTGCAATAAAGGATGATTGATTTGATATACGATTAAATAGTAAGTGATGAAATTCAATTGATTTTGAGATATCTTGAATGGTTGTAGTTCGCGTATGCAGATGACTTGGAGTTTGATATGATGATAAGGAGATCTTAGAAGTATATATTTGGTATAATAATATTTGAGGACTAGTTTAATTTGAGGTTATGATATTTTGAAACTATTGAGTTCTTAGGGTGAGTTGGTGATATAATTTGTACAATTGTTTTGTTTGTCCGATGTCATTGAAGTTTTACATTTTACGAATTAAAGATAATTTTAAATATTTTGGGTATTTGAATTGTATTTAGATGAAAAGAAAATTTTGTGTTTTCGAATCATGTTCCGAAAAGTATGTACATTTGCAAGAATGAAACTCAAAGATATTAGCGACGGCCCGCACCAACGGTGGATCATGTGATTTAAATTAATGCAACACGAAGAATCTTACCAAGACTTGACACAATAGCTGACGAATCTTTTACGAGTACATGGATAATTGTGTGGACCTATGGACTTACCAGGCTTGATCGTTACAAATGGCGGTGCTACGTCGTAACTATTTTTTTTGTAGCTTATTTGAATTCCGAGGACAGAATTATTTTTAAGGGGTGAAAAATGTAATAATCTATTTTTTAATTAAATATTAATTGATTTTATGTTATACAATTGTATTTAAATTGGAAAAGGTAAATGATTTTGTTTCCTTTTTTTTCTTCCTTGTTTTGTTTGGATAATTAAATTATTTTAGTAGATAATTAAATAACTGATTAAATTAAAATTGAAGAAGATAATTTTTTTTGTTAAAGTCTTGTGGTAAAATCATTTAGAGCAGGAAGCTACTTGGGAGATAGAGGAGTCTATTCGAGCGGAGTTTTCGCATCTTTTGATAATTAGGTACGTTCATTCTTTTGGTTCAGGGGACGGAATCCTTTTTAAGGGGTAGGTGATGTAATACCCGGTAAAAAAATTAAAAAAATTAAAAAAAATAAATAATATTTAAATCCATATTTTAATTGGACTTTTCTTATGTTTGGGTCAAATTGTATTTAATTTGTGTGACTTATAATAAGTATGTGATTACATTAATTTGGGCTTTTATACTAATTGGGTCTATTTTGTATTTGGGTAATATTAAAATCCTATTAAAATTAGGAGATACAATAAGATATATAAATAAACAAGTAAAACTTAATTAGACTCTCTTACGCTTTATACGTGATTGAGGGAAAGAGAAATAAGAAGCAAGAGTCGGCTGTGGATAGAAATCTGAATAGAAAGTGCTCGGGACTTCCAATCGACGGAATAAAGGTATGATTGCAACATGAAATTTATTGTAAACCATTATTGTAATAATAACTATAATATAAGCCTAATAGATTTTGGGAGATAAAGTAGTTGAACTTTGAATTTTGAATGCCAATTCTTCCACCAAACTTTAATTCTATTACTGTTCCTTTTGGGTAATATATGTGTATATATATATGAATGCTTATGATAGTCATGTATAATTAAGTTAAGGTTTTGAGAAAAAAAAAGTTAACGTCATTATGCAATGAAAGGCTGCTCTACTATTGTTATATAATCAGGATGATACATACATTTATATATATCAATTCGCCTGCAGCGAATTTCGTTATATATATATATATTGTATATTTTGTTAATTTTAGTTATATTTCGTTAATTTAAATTATATATATATATATATATATATATATATATATATAATATTAATAAACTTTTGGCCATGAAACTTATAAACGGACTTAGTAAATTAAATTGAAGTTTATATATTAATTTGAAGCAATTAATTTTGTGGACATAATTATAAAAGTTTTAATAATAAATTTAATGTTATTGTTATTAATGATTGGATTGTAATAAAATCTTATTAAATTATTAAAATTGAACAGAAAGAATTTATAGAGTTATACTTGGAATATAAATTTTGGAGTATTAATAATTGATATAAGGCAATGATTAAATGCATATTAAATAGATTATGAATTATTTTGGGAATTATTAGTTTAGATTATTTTAATTTGAGGTGAATATGTTTAGGTTGTGAATGACGTTTTGTATTTGATATCGTTGGCATTTAAGGGTAAGATTTGGTGGAGTGTGTTATAAATGGTTTGGAAGTATCAGGTACGGATTCCGTACTCTTTCAACGATATTCTTGTTAAATTAGATTTGTTCGTCTTGTTCCTTATTTTGAATTTCGTTATTATTTCACATAATAGATTCTTGTGAAATTTATATAATAGTTTTATTTTGGAGTTGATATATATGACTCGTGTTTGTACTCTTTGAATTAGGTTAACATGCTTAGTATTTATTTTTGATAATTGTAGAGCGATACATGTTGCTACCTTCTTTTTGAAACCTGTGACTATAATTTGATTTGGTTCAACATGTACATATAGAACCCTTTTGTTGGTATTATGTTGCATGTGTTGTGACATGGTATTTTTGTTAGAATATACCGTAGGGTACCTGAACTATAACCACCTGTGGGGGTACCACAGGCATGTCGTCATGGCACGAGAGGCATGACACTCTCCGTGACAGTGTGATTAGTCCACGGCGTCTTCGTTTGGGCTCCGGAGGAAGTGGGCCATTTGGTGTTTTGATGTGGGAGGCGTATGGGTTAATCCTAGTTTTCTGTTATGCGGATTTGTGATGTTGTGCCAAACACACCTATCCAATTTGCATACATTTGGATTCACGGTCCAATGTGATTTGCCTTTGTGGCATTATTTTGATGTACCTATGTGGCATTATCTTGGCTGCTTATGTGGCATCATTTGATTTGCCTGTCTGGCATTGTTTTGACTTGCCTGTGTGACAATGTATATTTCTGAGCTCACTAGGTACGAAATAACACACAACCAGTTGACTCAGCTTATTATCTCATTGTATTGGTTTTGTTTGTTTCTGTTCAGTTTAATTCATTGAGTTAGTTACTTCAGTTTGTTATTTATTTACTCTTCTGTTGATTCAGATATATTCCATTTAGATCTTTGGAGATTATATTTTTGTCAGTATTAATTACACTTGAGGCTTTGTTCAGTATTTTGTCTCAGTTGTTTTCGTATATCAGTTGTATCTTTTGTATATCCGTATCCGTACTGGGCAATTGGCACATGCTGTGTTTTTCTTCCGGCAGGTTTGCAGGAGTGATTAAGGGCTAGTGTGATGAGAGAGTTGCCTTTGACCATCTAGGTTGTTTCGAATGTTAAGTTTTGATTATTTTGACTCTATTTGGAGAATTGTATTTATTACGCTATTAATGGATCACCACTATTAATATTTTGAAGTTATTAGTGTTCTGTTTACTAATTTTGAGGTTTGTTGTGCTTTGCATGTGACTTTCATTTCCTTTTCGGAAAGGGGGTGTTACAAAAACAAACACAGCGTAATCTCAACTATAACCCAGATTCAACCAAAATTAAACCCATCATAGATCTTCAAATTTCCATATCTAAGGTTTTTCCATTACAGCTCCTTTTTGCCAGTGTATATACATAGAAGCATATAGAAAAATAAAATAAAAATATGACAATAATTATCACAATCAATATTCTTCAAATAGGTGTATGAATATTAGATCTAGAATGGAGGTTTTGTGTTTTTCAAGTGGTATATACAAGTTGAATCCACGGTTCTTCCATTCTGTAACTTTATTGGATATATTTTGTTCCTTATCTTTGTATTTGTACGTAGATGCAAAATTGTGATTTGCATGGGTGAAGAAAAATTAACAGAGCACAGAGAAAAAAATCCCATCTTTTCAGTCCTATTTACAATGGAAGCTAATTAATAGAGCAACTTCAGAGCTATATGTAGAGAAAATGGTGAAATTTTTCTGAACTTGCCTAACAAAGTACTCGATTGGAACATCCATATTTTCCGATCAAAAGCTTGTAAGCCACGTCATAAATTAGATCACAGATCAGATCTCAACGCCATCACCATCGTCCCACGCCGATTCACAACACAATAAGATCTGTAGTCGAATGCAGATCTAGATTAAGCTTAGCTTTACCCAATTCCTTAGTCATCCTCATGAGCGCGAGCCCATCCTCATTTCCTCAACCAAGTTACAAGCCCAAAGCCAACATTTACTAATATATACAAAGAATGTTCTTAAAGTAACCAATGTGGGACTTTGATAAAACCAATAAATTTGAAGCATAACCAACACCTTTGCCCTAATATGTATAGTGAAACTTTAACTTAACATGTTAATCATTTAGGTAAAGAGATGATCTAACATGCTTGTTGTCAATCTACACAGATATACAGCGCCGCGATAGTGATAAATTGATGTGAGATGAATCATTCAATTCCCCCAACAAGCTTAGAAACAACTTATCAAATAGAATATGATATATTTGAACCATAATAATAATAATAATAATAATAATAATAATAATAATAATAATAATAATAATAATAATAATAATAATAATAATAATTGGTTTAATTTCAAATGATATCATTTTAATAGGAATAACAGAAAGGGGGACTACTGAGCAGAGGCGGTCCTGTATTTTACAAGGCCCAGGGCAAAAAAATTCAAGTATGCCCCTTTTAGAGATGGCAAACGGGCGGGCGGGCCGGGCTCGGGCCGGGTCCAAAATGGCCCGGATTTTGGCGGGCTGAAATTGTGAGGTCCGTGGCCCGGGTTGGGTCGGGTCGCGGGCTTCTTCCTTCCTTTATTTATTTATTTTTTTTAACAAAATCTTGCTACACCAAAAATAGTAATAATAATAAATATTAAAAATAATAAAATAATTTATAATAAACAATTATTTTAATTACCTACATTAACTACATATCTCAATCAATTAAAATTTTAATAGTATTATAAATTACTTTCAAAGTATATAATCAAATTTAATTTTTTAAAATTATACTTTAAAATTAATATAATTTATTTAACTTTTAAAAATATCTAGGATTATTACATATCTACAGATACAAGGATTGTTACAAAATAATTCTATTTGGTATGGATTGTGACTTTTTTGGAGGTGTATTCAATACAAGACACATAATTTACACTATATAACTATATAAAATTCACTATTTATTAGTACTAGTTTGTTTATATAAATATATAAAATTCACTTTAATATCTTTTTGTTAAAGGTTAATTAATATCTCGAGAGCAGTTTTGCCCCTGCCCTGACCATATATTAAGTTCAATTGTTGTATTTTTATTTAAATGCATATTTATGAAATATCATTAATTATGTACAATAAATTATACAATTAAATGAGAATTTAAATATGGATAAATTTTTTTATTTTTTTTATTTTTAATATACATATAAAGTCAACTAAATTTTTTATCATATTGCGGAGGGAATAATAAATATAATATTAAAACTCATAATCAAAAATCAAAATAGAACTTTTGTGTTTTCTTAAATTGTTAGCATCTATGATATAGAGATGTGTAATATAAACATCTTTTTAATCAAGTATGCCATATTTTGCAGTTAAACCGTGAATCAAATATTTATCCTCGTCAGTTAATACAAAATATTTTAAATTTTACAGTTAAACCGTGAATCAAATATGAACTGAGAGGGTTGAAGAGTTTTTTTTGTGGCTAAGAGTCTATTTTGATTCTCCATATTAATTTATTGATTTATTTTATATTATATTTTATAATTATTCTTTTATTTTTTTATACACACATATATATATAATTTTTAAAAAAATTTGGGCCCTCTTCAACTTTGGGCCCTGGGCGGTCGCCCCGATGGACCTGCCCCAGGGCCGGCTCTGCTACTGAGTTGATTTAGGACGGACGAAAACGATTTGGTACTTATCTTGTTCTATATTGATATTGATTGATGATAGGAGTGAGAGAGAGAGAGTGTACAAACAAACACACACACACACACACACATATATATATATATATATATATATATATATATATATATATATATATAATCAGTTTATGCCTGTCAATAATTATTAAATAATCATTTTAATAGTTATATACAGCCAATGATTATGGACTTTTTGTCGAAGTTTTATATTTTTTGGGTAATTCAATTCAGGGCTAATCAATTTATAAGGTGTATGAATGGGAATGGGAATTAAGGTAAGCAATACTAACATAATAATTTCCTTAAGTGCAAGTTATAACTATTATAACTCATCTTTCATCGCATGCAGTTTAATAATTAATTTCCGAATTCGAATAAATTAACTGGATTACATAACAAATATTTTGCTATTAATTTTAGTTTTTATGATTCACTTGAATAGTTTCATCATATACATTCTTGCTCTCTCTGCAAGGATCACCTTGTTGTCAAGGACAAAAAGCTGCAAATTGTAACCTATGTTTAATGAAATTCTTATTTAACAAAAAGATAAACTTTTAAAAACATAGCAATCCAAAGAGGAATCGAAGTATTTACAAAAAAAAAAGTCTCATTTAAAACTTTAAGAATATAAGAGTGTTTAGAGCATTATGATTTATGTCATTCTAAAGAGAGAAAAAAGAAATCAATACATGCAGAGAAGTATTATTTTCTACTAGTTATGATGACAAATGATATGGTATGGAGTATATATATACTAAAAATCTAAGCTATTGTGTAGCAAGAAGCTCTTTAGATAAAGGGGAAGAAGTTGGGAGAATCAAAAGTGTATGGAAGTAGTCAGGTCTGCTTGGACTTGGATGTATATTACTGTCATGTCCGTCCAGTGATACTTTCAACTGCAAATATTTGAAATAGGTTTCCTATATATCAATGCAATAATAATAATAATAATAATAATAATAATAATAATAATAATAATAATAATAATAATAATAATAATAATAATAATATATTAAACTATTCAAATCTTAAAACATGCAAGGATAATGGATTTTATTCTGTTCAGCAACTACAAGTTTATAAAAAACATATATATTGAGTGTGTTTGGATTAACAACTTTTCAGAATCTGATATTATTGCTTTGAATCAAAAAATAAATTTCAAATATTTGGATTGGCTTGTCTTATGAGTTCAAACAATCAGATTTTGAAAAATAGCTTTAATTGTCAGATTCTTAGAATGAAGATTATTGGATTCATGATCAACTCTTTAATTAAGGCGCAAAAGTGTCCCAAATACTCAAATAAGTGAATTCAAATAGCTTTCACGTCTTATTTATTTTCTGTCATCAGTTTTTATAATTAAATCCCCAAACAAAATTTCAAAACGCACATTAATAATCCGAAATAATATCAAGCTACCTCCTGTAAGTCTCTTATTGTTTCTTTCTTTCCTTTTCTTTTATTATTAGTACTACTGCATGTTTGTTCAATTTTAAGTTTCCTTTTTGATCTTCTGAACAGTACCAACTTCATCAGTGGTTGGGAAATTGAATTTTAAGACCTGATGGACAAACCATTCCCTATTAGAGAAATTATTAGTGACTAGAATGCTGAAGATGTAGGGCATTACTGTATACCTTAATTAATTGAGCCTAGGGTTCCAGCAGAGATCTCATCCTGACATCTCAAAAACCAAATGAACTTCAAACTTAGAGCACTATCATCATTCATCCACACATACACGATATATATATATATATATATATATATATATATGTCAATACAAGGAAAATTTAAAACGTTATAATTAATATTCAACCATTCAAGGGGTAATACGGTTTAGCAATAACGAAAACAACAATAATAACTAAGAAATGTTCCACAACAATACAATAACTGCTTAAAAATTGAAAATGGACTTGCAAAACAAGCCACATCATGTCATGGTAGGTCTTTTCTTCACAGTACTGAAGTCGCTTCATCTTCGTACCTGATGGTTCAGCCTTAAGAAACCCTAGGAATTTCTTCAACAAAGCCCTTACATATAAAATAAAATAAAATCAGCTCCGATCCATGAGATTGTGAAAGTTTAATTTTTTTGAAAAGGAGAGACATGGAAATGAATTAGATAAATATATAGATGTTAATACCATCAGTCACAACATTTTGTGAAGTAAATCTACTACTATCATAGTTGAAGGTGATTTTATCTAGTTAGATACACATTACTCAATGAGCTAGCCAATCATCTAAATCAACAAAATAAAAAACAATGTTTATGCACAGTCCAGGTGACGCCAATAAATCTGGGTATTTTCACACCTTAGATATGGTGTTACACGGTACTATTCATTCATCCACATCTAACTATATAATCCTAATAACACAATTGTAATTACTATATTATTACAATCATATCCGTCCAATCTCATGTTCTACTACCTTTACATGTTCAAAACATAATAATACTACGCTTATTACAAACGTCTTCTAATCATTCATCTTCCCTTTTCCTCTGTCCTTATCAGAACATTCAATAAACTCTGGCTTCACTGAAAACATTTAATTTAAAGCAAGGATAAGCATTTAATTGCTCATAAAGTATAACAATTGAATAATAACAAAATCAAGAATCATATCAACTTTCTTAAATAACTGAACAATAGTTGTGAAATAGCTTCGAATAAATATGAATAACACTTTCCTTTTGTTTGAAACATTTTTGAAATGACATACTGAGTGGTCATAAAACCTTGAACTTTGTATTTGCTTTCATAGAAGGTTAAACAATAATTCAACTGTAAACTGTCATACTTACGAGCACTTCTAGGTGATCAGTCTATTGTACTCTATGTTGATCAACATTCTACTAGGTAAATGACTATAAATGCTTTGTTTAGGCACTTAAATCCTTTTCGGAATAATCGACTAAAATTGTCCCTAATATTATGGTGGTTCATCTCAGACATACATCAGAGTTTGTACCAAAATAATTTGGTTTGGATAACTCTACTTAACATCAATAATATTTCAAAGATTTATTATCAAATCAATAAAACATTTCAATATCTGTCTAACCGAAATAATTGGCATCGACATACTTCTTAAATAGTTCATGCATATAGAACTTTAATAGTTTAATAACTGAGCATATCTGGAAACTTGTACAAATATAAAAGATTTGCATAAGTCTTAGAATTCACACAATATAAAAACATTGTGTAATTTAGAACTTTAAAAATCATAAAACAATCAAAAGAACAAAAGTCGAATGAAATTAGAGAACTTGTCTTGAGCGTTCTTTAAACTTTATGCTAATTTGCACTTCGTATGTCCTACACATTTACATTAACTATAACACACCAATTAAGCACATAATGACCCTCTATATTGGTTTATGTTACCTCTATTCAATTCAATAACTTTTAATGTTCGTTTCATAAGAATCGGAAGACATTTCCAAGTTACAAACACTTAGTACGGTACTTGGACGTTTGTATGTTGCACGCCCAATTTTTCTATGAGAACGCCCAGGCGACACACCCTTGTGTATGCTTAGCACACTTGTCTAACTTGTTTACTAAATATTAATTTATGTTAAGTATTTTACATTCATAATGTTTGTCTTTTTATTAGAATTAAAACATTACATAATATTATAAACACTTGTTATGGCATCACAACATTCGCACATACGTATGCCCGGATAGCCTATGCGAATGCCCAACGTCACACGACCAACTAACCTCGGCATCCCTAGCTAGTCTCTAACACTTTGCCACCTTGGCGCTGCTGCACCAGAAATATGTCTGGGAAAGGCGCTTCCGCGCCACCCCGACAAAAATAAATTCCAGCTTTGTTGAAATTTTCAGCTTCGGCAGTTTTGTCGCACCTACTTCCGAGCATCATAACTTTCTCATCCGATATCGGAATAAATCCGTTTTTGAGCCATTTTCTTACTCGTAAACTCCTCTACAAATCACCTAAAAAGAAATAATTCTTCAAGTTCATTAACAAGTCAAAAATGTGGCTCAAAAATCCTTCATGAGCTAGTTTTTCAACATAAATTTTCTAACATCTATTTTTAAATCTTCGTAACTTACTCATACGAAGTTGGAATGAGATCGTTCTTGAGCCTAAGACACCCTCATACAATGTTCTACAACCCCCAAGAAAACCATAGTTTTTTGGAAGTGAAAATTACCCACAAACTTGACCCGAAAGTAGTACCAAGCCTGGGAATGGCACTTTCGTGCCACGTACCCCAACAGAAACAAATTCCAACTTTGCCAAAATTTTAGCTTTGACAATTTTGTCGTACCTACTTCCGAACATCATAACTTCTATATCCAATATCGGAATGAGTCCATTCTTTAGCCATTTTCTTGCTCTTAATATCCTCTACGAATCCCCCTAAATGAAATAATTTTTTAGGTTCATTAGCAAGATGAAACAGTTGCTCAAAAATCATTCGTGAGCAAGTTTTTCAACATAACGTTTCTAATATCTATTTTTCAAATCTTCGTAACTTACTCATCCGAAGTCGGAATGAGATCGTTCTGGAGCACACGGATCCCTTATACAACGCTCTACAAAACCCCTAGAAAACAACAGTTTTTTAGAAGCGATAATTATCCGCAAACTTGGCCTGAAAGTCGTACGAAGCTAGTTTTTCGACTTATAACATCTTTTACTAAAATTTTCTTCATAACTCCGTTATAACATATTTTTACTCCTTTCCACTTGAAACATTTCCGTAACTCACATATGTATATTTTTTGCTTTTCGGATTTTAAATATTGGCTTACTAACAATGATTTATACTAGTCCGATAAACAACAAATAACATGTTTTTTCATGCTTTCTTGGTTAAGTTCGTTATTTTTATTTTATTTTCACTTTTCAGGCTTATTAACGACGATTTAAGTCCTCTAATCTCATCATTATTTCTTTGGATCCTTCATGTTCCACCACCACAACAACAACCATGTGACGCCCCCAAATTCGGATTCTCTAACTTCGAATTCAGTGTACACGATCCATCATCATCATAAGCATTCTATAACTATTGCGCAATAATAAACATACATTGTTCATTATAATAAAGTCTTACAACAATATCCCAATGTTTTCTTAACCTTAACTTAAACGTACATTTAATCTTACAAAAGGTTTAAATAAATAATTACATCAGATTAGATAATAATTAAACATCTTTAACAAACTATTTCTGGATCTTACCATTGCCTTTATCTTTATTATTTGATGTCTCGGGCTTAGCTGAAATAATCATCATGATATAACAAGAGTAAACAACTAATTTTCTTAGCAAGTTTATATACAAGGAAGATATATCATGATTAGAAAGGAATTTAACTTTCAATGTTCAACAAAATAATTCGATTGTGAAAGAACATGAATGAGGAATCAATAATTGGATATTCGAATAATTGAATAATATATGCTAAGTGGTTTGGAATAACCATAAACATATACTAAGGTTGTCAGTATTTAAACTGGTCCTTTTAATTAGTTTTGGTAATCGAGGGGATCAACCACTCATACCTGTTGTGTTATGCATAAACAATTAATAGTCGATCAACAATTATTTTCCAATATAATGCTTTAATAAATTGTTTTTTTTCTCAGTCTTGAGTCCTTACCAAATCAATTGGTTAGGAACATCTTGGAAAACATATTTGAATTAATAAATTTTAACATATTTGATCTAGCTGATACAACTAGCATAGATCTAGCTCATAAGCATTTCATGATGAATAAAAGAACTTTAATTAATTCGCAGTTCAATAATTATAGAACATAAATTCAATTGCACAAAGTGCGAATATCAATAGTCATTAAGGATGTGGAATAATAATCAATAATTATCCACTAACATGCTTAATTTAAGAATAATAACTCAAGTTTGAGTTAGATAACTTGCAATAACGTAGAAAGTTTAATGTTAGAAACTTGTCTGTCTGACGAGCTACAACTATCTAGCTTTAATTAATACTCTTTAAATGACCTAGAATTGATAATGTTGGTCTATCAATTAGTACCGCGTATAATTGTATATTCATACGCTTAGTTATGCTATTTATCTAACAAATCAATCAATCAAAAGATACACATAACATAATATACTATCATTAACCCTATAGGACATTTAATTGATCTGAGGTTAATGATTTAATTATTTAATAATGTTTTCCTTAAGTGATAAACACTTATTAGACCCTTAACCAATTTATTATAATTGTTTAATTAACGCGTTATATAAATTCTCTTTATTTTATTAATTATATCTTCATTTAATTATTATTTAATATTAGTTAAATAGTAATTAATTAATTATCTTTAGTTATTATTTACTAATAAATAATAATTAATTACATTTACTTATTATTTAATGCTAATCAGATAATCAAATTATTAATCTTATCTGTCTTTAATTATTATTTAATATTAATTCAATAATAATTAAGTAATACTTGTACTTATTTATTATTTAATATTAATTAAATAATAAATAATTAATTTATTAATATTATGTTAATTAAATAACATGTAAGTAAGTAATTATCATTATTTATTACTTAATCTTACTTAAATAATAAATAATTAGTTTATCTACTTAAAAATTCTTTAATCATTATTTAATATAAATTAAATAATAATTAATTAATTATTTAACCCTATTCATTATTTAATCTTAATTAAATAATAAATAGTTAGTTTAATAACACTGATTATATTTAATTATTACCTAGTAATAATTAAATGGTAAATTACACTTTAAACCACATTTGATTAGTTCAATAATCAATTAGTGGCATTAAAAATTTATTAGTTCGTAATTTTAAATGATTTAAAAGGGTTTAAACCATTAATTACACTAATAATTACTTAATTACAGCGAAAAATTCCAAACTAAATATTATAATTTTTTTTATCATTTTAGAAAAAAATTGGTCCAAGACTCGACTCAAGAACCTGCCGGAAAATTAGTGAACCGTATCCCGGAAGTCCAGAAAAAAACTAGCACGAATTTTGAGCAATTTCCAGAGATTTTCAGATTTGGGGTTCTTCACTAAAACTTGAATAAAATGAAATCTACTACTTCGATTGACGTCTAGGCCGTCTCGTTATATTCGTATGCAAATTTGGACATGTTTTGGTTACTGAAAATGGCCAAAAAACCGGATTGTTTTGCGCAATCCTTTAACAGTGAGGTGGTTTAGAAAAAAAATTAATATGTTGCTCTTTTTAAAACATTTTTACATGCTTCAAAAGAGATTTTATTCTTAACTTACATATCTAGCATACTAAGAAAAAAATCACAAAAATTATTAGTAAGTTTCAAAATGAAAAACTTCAATCACACATTACGATTAAGTTTTTCGAAAAAATATTTTTTCATGTATTTTATTAAACTTTTCAACATAAACACATACCATTACACATGTTAAAACCTATTTATTTCTATATCTACTAGTCTAGTATGCTTCTAGCGTATCTAACATAAAAATACACAAAGCATACAAGATTAGAGTTTTTTTTCTTATGATTTTGAACATAGTTTTCTTTTCTTTCCTTTTTGATCAACTTTTGAACACCCTAAAATGTAAGATCCAAACATGATACACTAGAAAACAAGTAAATCAAGAGTTTTGGAAGTTCAAGAGCATAGGTTCTTGATTTTGTTAAACCAACAAAAGACATGAAACTAAAGTTTGGGATTTAATGTTTTTACTTTGATCTAAAGGCACACCTTCTAGTCTTTCCAAAGTAAGAGATATAGTTTGAAGGCATAAGCAAAAATTCTCCTCCTTTTTCTCTCTTACAATACCCGAACCCCACCCTCCCTTTTTCTTTTTCTTTATTTTTTCTTTCTTTTGTTCTTAGCTTTTGGAGAGTAAATAAAAGTTTTAATTTGGGTAAATAGTTGGGGTATATATAGATGATAAAAGATGTATATATATATCACCTATATATATATAGGGTCTCCATCCACAGCAACCGGTTGTTGGGGAGCAACCCCTTTTTGGCCAGCCGGTACAGCTTGTTACGGCTTATAAAAAAAAAATTCTAAGGCCGGTACAAGCTGTACCGGCTGGCCAAAAAGAGGTTGCTCCCAAACAATCGGTTGCTGTGGATGGAGACCCATATATATATATATTTATATATATAAATCTGCCATCTTCTCTTATTTGTCAAATTCTATGGATTTCTTATTCAATGAGGCTACATATTAGGGTGCATAGTTGTTCAACAACTCTTGACAATTGGAGAAGTAAAATGATTAAACCATGTGCTTCTTTTTCTCCTTAGAGTACGCTGGATACATGCCCTCATTTCGGCCGCTTTTGATTTAATTCTAGAGTAATGCTACAGACACAAATTATTTTATAAATATTTTACAAACTGCAGATGTTGCAAACTACACCTCAGCATATTGATCAATAAATTGTTTCAATGTAGTCTTTAGCCCCCACACAATATGCTGAGGTGGTATATGCCACATCAGCAGTTTGTAAATATTTGTAAAATAATTTGTATCTCTAGTATTATTTTTAATTCTAATTTTCTTTATTTAGCTTATCAAATGACTTAAAGGTCCCTCCATATTTGGGCCAAGTTTGGGCCATTGAATTTAATGTTTGGGCTTTTAAATTAATTATTTTGGGTCTTGCTAACTAACATGGTCCAATACTTCAATTTTTATCTTACCCTAATCATTTAATTAGGTTTTTCCATTTCACTCAATTTGGAATTTAAATCATTACTTATGTAAATTTAATTTTTATAACTCAATTAGACTTGCTTTATTAAGTTATAAAATTAGTTAATTGAGATGTTTAAAATAAATCTTTTAGGGCTAGTATATATCTTAAATACTAGTATTCTTCAATGCCATAACCCTTAGGTTATTTAATTTCCATACCTAATGTATAATTAGGTTATGTAACTTTTTCTTTTAATTCTCTTTATATAATTCATGTGCATATATATATACATATTTAGAATATATATATTTATTTAATCATAAACATTTTCCACATAAATAATAACATATTTATTCACTATATCTTACAAAGTTTTCAATATCATTAATATTTAATTACTGTGTGACTTAAAATTCTTGGTTATTACAAACCACCAATAAGAAATAAAAATACATAAACTTAAAGGAGATTGGTTCTACGGTTTTACCTTCTTATTCTTACTTGACTTAAACTTTGATGAAGTTGTTTAGTTTACTTTCCCTTCTTGCTTCACAAATTTAAGTCTCTCTCTTCTATCTTAATATGTGTATAGTTTCTTTTCTAATTAATTTGGTGAATTGGTAAGGATTATGAGTATAATAGCTTGCTATTTATAGGTATACCAAGAGTTAGGGCATAAGGGCCATTAATACAACTTTGTTAGAGTTCATGAGTTGGTCACGTAAGTTTGGTCTTGTTTATATAGTTAATCCCCTCAATCTTCTAACATATTACTAACCCATCCCTCATCATCTAACACTAACTAACAATAGTCGAGTGAAAATGATCAAAGGATAGACTTTTGGGATTAAGGCATTAACGGTTGCTTATATGAGAGCAAAACTTACCATTTATGGTAAGTTTAGCCTCCTCCTTGTCCCCTTCCCTCATGTGGTCGGTTCTCCCCTCCTTGGCCCCTCATTTGACTTTCATTTCATCTTCATTTCATTTACAATTACAAACTTGGAGAATACTCAAGCTCCTACCTTTGACCAATTTTGACTTAAACCAAATTAGACTTAGTTTTCACATTCTATTTGGGCTTCCATCACATTTAGCTTGGGCATTGACTAACTTATTCTTGAGCCTCCTACTACCTGTACCGGCTTATAAAAAAAAATTATCTAAAGCCGGTACAGGGAGTAGCTTGGAATAACCTAATTCTCATTCTTCATGCTTTTATTGTATTAAATCTAGACTGATAGTTCTAGGTTATATGATAGTTATGATCTATTTGAGGCGAACATTACATTAGATTTACATAAGGAGAATTTCGGATAATTAACGATCACAGTTATCTAGGGTTATACTGTAAAACTTCATTACTCCATGATTGTGAAAAAGTGATACTGAACTGAAGAACTGAAACTTTTTAAATCATTGTTATTTCTTATCAGTTTATTATTGCTAATTTAGTTAAAATTCAAAACCCCCTTCTCTTAGAAATAATAGGATAAATACAAAACAATACACTCCTTGTGGGATCGACCTTTGGTTGTTACTAAACTAATACTTGTGTTATTAGAGTAGAAGTAAAGTTTAATTTTGGAGTGCTAAACGACAACTATCAAATATTGGCGTCGTTACTGGGGAGTGTTATTTATTTTTATTTATTTTTATTTTCTTTTTTTATATTTTTGTTTATGCCTTGATCTTGTCACTCTCTTGATTTGAAATTTGAACCAGAAATAGAGAGAACCGCACCCAGGCTTAGGAAGGAAGCTCAGACATCCCAAAGTACAATTGCAAATTCCGACGAAGCTCCATCCCCATGCCTCAACATCGCCCTCGAGCTAATTTCAAACCATTCCTCCAGCGAATTGGAAGAAGAGATAGCGGTGCTGAATAATAACATGACTTTAAAGGAGTATTCTACTTCTAATCTCACTCAACAACCCTTGTCCATTGAATATCCTACTTTAAATGATGCATTTGAACTAAAATATGTATTAATTCATCTTTTGTTTACTTTCCGTGGTCTCATGGGTGAAGATTCTTACAAGCACTTGAAGGAGTTTCATGTAGTGTGCTCAACCATAAAGCCATACGGAATTATAGAGGAACAGATAAAACTTAAAGCTTTCCCATTTTCACTACTGAATTTAGAGAAAGATTGGTTGTACTATCTCCCCTCGGGATCGATACAATCTTGGAATGACATGAAAAAGTTGTTTTTGGAGAAATAATCTTTTGCTTCAAGAGTGGCTAACATACGGAAGGAAATTTTTGGAATCCGACAGTTCAACGGTGAAACATTGTATGAATATTCGGAGAGGTTCAAAAAGTTTTGCTCCAGCTGTCCACCCCATCAGATTGACGATCAACACCTTATCTAATATTTCTATAAGGGACTTATTCCGATGGATAGAAGTATGATCAATGCTGCTAGTGGAAGAGCATTGATAGACAAATTAAAATACGAGAGGCTGCTAAGAATCTGATTGCAAACATGGCTGCGAACTCACAACAATACGGAACCAGGAATGATCATCCAACACAAAGGGTAAGTGAGGTAATTAAGCACAAGTAATTTAGAGCAACAAATTTCTGACTTAACTGTTGTGGTGAAACAATTAGCAATAGGAAATTTGTCGGTTGCAAAACCTTGCGGACTATGTTTAATGGCAGGGCACACCACAAATTCATGCCCAACATTGCAAGAAGATGAAATTTCACAGCAAGCCAATGCAGTGGGAAATTACCAGGCACAATCGCAGAGAAAGTATGACACTTATTCCAATACTTAAAATCTAGGATAGAGGGATAATCCCAATTTGAGTTATGAGGCTGCTAGGACATAAGCTCAAGGTTTCTACCAAAGTAAACAACAGAGTTTTTAGCCAACTTAGGCACAATACCCACCCAAACTGGTAGCACCGGCAAATTCTGGAACATCCTTGGAGGACTTGTTCAAAGCCTTCATGAATTAGACACAACCATTTCAACAAGAGACAAGAAATTCAATCCATAATTTAGAGAATCAAATGAGCCAACTAGCTACTACAGTGGGTCGATTGGACTCTCAAGGTTCAAGACAACTACCATATCGAAGTGTTGTCAATCCAAAGGAAAATGCCAGTGCCATAAATTTGTGGAGTGGAAAACAAATGGAGACACCTACAACCACTATTGAGTTTGAGAAAGAACAAGTTAAGGAGAAAACTGAAATATCAAAGGTACAACCTAACCCTCCTTGCCAACTTAATTAAGAATATTCCTCTACCCTTTACCCCTAGGAATTCTAGAACTTCAAAGAAAGATGAACAAGAAAAGGAAATCCTAGAAACTTTTAAGAAAGTAAAAGTGAATATCCCATTACTTGATGCAATTAAACAGGTGTGAAGTTATGCAAAGTTTTTAAAGAATTATGCACTAACAAGAGAAAACTAAAAAATTATGAAAAAGTCACAGTTGGAAAAAATGTATCAACTGTTCTTCAAAGAAAAATGCCCCTAAATGTAAAGACCCAAGCATGTTCACAATTCCATGTAAGATAGGAAACACCCGATTTAAAAAGGACATGGTAGATTTAGGAGCTTCGATTAATGTGATGCCATTATCTATATATACTTCTTTAAATCTAGGCCCTTTGAAAAATACTGGTGTGATTATCCAATTGGCTGATCGTAACAGTTATCCCCAAGGGGTAATTAAAGATGTTTTAGTGCAGGTGAACAAACTAATCTTTCATGCAAATTTTTACATTGTGGACATAGGGGATGATACATCATCAAAGCCTTCTCACATTTTTTTAGGAAGGTCATTCTTAAAAATAGTGATGACCTTGATTGATGTGCACAATGGGGCCTTAACAATGAAATTTTATGGAGAAAAAAATCAGTTTAATATATATGATGTCATGAGGTACCTCAGTGATATTAGCCAGGTTTTTGCTATTGATGTATGTGACTCATTAGTGCAGGAAACTTTTGAACAACTTCATTGGGAAAGCTTGGAGGTTGCTATTTCCAGCAGTTTGGACATGGAATATAAGATTGAACGAAATCAAGAGTGGAAGGAAATTGTGGCTGCACTACACTCATTACCAAAATTTTCAGATAAGTATGCAGTTCATTCTATTCAATTACTTATTTCTCATCAAAAGTTATTACCATCTGTTGTGCAAGCTCTAACCCTAGAATTGAAACATTTACCTACAAACTTGAAATATGCATATTTGGGGACTAATGATACATTGCTTTTGATTATTTATAGTAATCTAACCAAAGTGCAGGAAGAAAAGTTGCTGAAAGTCCTAAGGGACCATATCACAGTTTTTGGTTGGACAATATCATACATTAAAGGAATTAGTCCCTTAATATATATATATCAAATTTTTTTGGATGAAGAAGTGAAGCCCACGAGGGATACACAAAGAAGATTGAACCCACCAATGATGGAGGTAGTGAAGAAAGAAGTTATAAAACAGCTTAATGTAGGTATAATCTACCATATCTCTGACAGTCAATGGGTGAGTCCAGTATAGGTAGTTCCAAAGAAATTCAGAATCACAGTTGTCAAGAATTGTAATAATGAGTTAGTGCCCACAAAGATGCAAACATGATGGAGAGTGTGCATTGACTACGAGAAATTAATGTTATAACTAGAAAAGATCACTTTCTTCTTCCTTTTATTGATCAAATGCTCAAGAGATTAGCTGGGCATACTTATTATTACTTTTTAGATGGTTTTTCATGTTATAACCAAATTATGATTGCACTTGAGGACCAAGAAAAGACCACATTCACATGTCCCTTTGGTACATGTTCCTATCAATGGATGTCTTTTAGGCTTTGTAATGCCCCAGGTACTTTTAAAAGAAGCATGCTAAGCATTTTTTCTAATCTTTTAGAAAATTACATTGAGGTCTTTATGGATGATTCACAATACATGGTGATTCTTTGGATGCATGCCTGGATAATTTGACTCGTATTTTGGATAGATGTTTGGAAACTAATCTTGTTCTAAATTGGGAACAAGGTCATTTTATGGTATAACAAGGAATAGTACTTGGTCATGTTGTGTCATCTAATGGTTTAGAAGTTGTTAAAGCAAAAATAGATGTTATATTTGTATTACCTTACCCCGTCAGTGTGCGCAAGATTCGTTCTTTTCTTGGACATACAAGATTTTATCGTATATTTATCAAGGATTTTTGAAAGATAACATTGCCCCTGTGTAAGTTGCTACAAAAGGATGTGGGATTTCAATTTGATGATGAATGCAAGGAGGCTTTTGATACTTTAAAGAAATTTTTGTCCTCAACCTCTAAATTGGAAGTTTCCATTTGAGATCATATGTGATGCAAGTAACTATGCCGTAAGAATAATTGTGGGCCAAATGATTGACAAAGTTGTTCATGCCATTTACTATGCTTCTAGAACTTTGAATGCGACTCAGATAAATTATTCCACAACTGAAAAGAACTTTAATCTGTGGTTTTTGATTTAGATAAATTTTGTTCATATTTGCTTATCACTAAAATTGTGGTTTATTTTGACGATGTTACTCTCAGGTATTTTCTTAACAAGAAGGATTCTAAACCTAGAATCATCAGATGGATCTTGTTACTATAAGAATTCGACTTGGAGATCAAAGATAAAAATAGAGCGGATAACTTGATGGCGGATCATTTGAGTAGAATCTTTTATAAAGAGGAAGAAGCATACACTACCATTACAAGATATGTTTCCGGATGAGCATCTACTTTCCATTGTTAATATAACTCCCTGGTATGCAAATATTGCGAATTATTTGGTGAGTGCATATTTAACAAATGAGTTTTCCAAATCTCAAAAAGAAAAGCTTAGGAGTGATGCAAAACATCATGTATGGGATGACCCATATATATTTGTGGAAATTTTGTTCTGATCAGATAGTTAGATGTTGTGTACCTGATAATGAGTTCCATTCTATTCTAGCTTTCTGTCACTCTTATGCTTGTGGAGGTTATTTAGGACCTAAAGGAACAACACATAAGTTTTTAGAATGTGGTTACTTTTGGCCGTCAATCTTTAAAGACTTGTATCTCTTTTGTAAATCATGTGAAAATTGTCAAAGAACAAGAAATATATCACATAGACATTAAATGCCTCAAAACCTTATTCTAATTGTTGAAATTTTTGATATTTGGGGTATTGACTTTATTGGACCTTTTCCTGCATCTTTTGGTAATATTTAAATTCTTTTGGCTGTTGATTATGTTTCGAAATGGTTGGAAACTAAAGCCACCACCAGGACTGATGACTCTAAAGGTGTTGCAAATTTTGTCAAATCTAACATATTTTTCATGTTTGGAACTCCTAAAGAAATTATCAACGATATAGGAACAAACTTTTGCAACCAGATGCTAGCCGCACTTTTCAAGAAATATAATGTGATGTATAGGTTTTCTACATCTTATCATCCACAAAGTAATGGGCAGGCTGAGGTATCCAACCGTGAGGTGAAGCCCATTCTGGAGAAGGTCAAAGCCAAGAAGAAAAGATTGGATTCTACATTCAAAAGATGCACTTTGGGTATATAGGATGACATACAAAACTCCTATTGGTATGTCACCTAATAGGCTAGTTTTTGGGAAACCCTGTCATTTACCTGTGGTGTTGGAACACAAACTTTATGGGCTATCAAACAGTATAATATAAACTTGGATCAAGCTGGAGTCTATAGAAAGTTATAGTTACAAGAACTTGAGAAGTTGGGGAATGAATCATACGAGAGTTTTAAACTGTACAAGGTAAAGACAAAAGCTTTCTATGATAAACAGATTTTGAGGAAAACGTTCACTGTGGAACAAAGAGTTCTTCTTTATAATTCACAGATGAAATTGTTTCCAGGTAAGTTGCGTTCTCGATGGGAGGGTCCATTTGTTGGTACTAATGTGTTTCCTCATGGTGTTATAGATATACAAAATCCAAAAACAAGGAATACATATTCAAGGTGAATGGACATAGTTTGAAGTCATTCTTCGATAATAGTCAGGTTGAGGAGGTTGAGATGTTGAAGTTGGTGGATCCGACCGAAGATTGATTGCGAGGATTGATGTCGAGCTAACGACGTTAAACGCAGCTGCTTGGGAGCCAACCCAAGAACTCATTTTTGATTTTTCTATCCATTTATTTATTTTAGTTTGATAATTGCATGACTAGTTAGTAGTTATTATTATTTTTTTGCATGATTTTCTTACGTTGGAGTATGGGGGGAGATTTAGGTAGTTTTTATTTATTTTTATTTTTATTTTTAGGGAAACAGATCCAATTTTGATGAGAAGTTGAATTTTTTTGGCTTTGATTTCATTATTCTATTTGACTAAGTGTTTAAAAGGTTAAAAGTCACGGATTAAAAATTAATGCTAAATTTCAGAATCTGTTTAATGCTTAATTGATTAATAAATGATGAAAACTAAGTCATGATCTATAGTAACTGTTTGAATTGAATTTGTGATACATGAATACTTTAATATGAGAAGCATGCTTATTTGGCAAAGTTATTTGTGGAGTTATCTATCTGCAATGATTTCATGATTTAGAAATGTTTAACCTGCTTATGTTGTTGTAGAACCATGTGGAGAAATGATTGGAAAAAAAAGGAAAAATATGATGGAAAATTTGCTTCAATGTCCATTATACGAATTAACTGAGTATCCAAGTCTCAGGAAGCATCGATATTCATGCTAAAAAGTGTGGTGGATAAAAGCAACCGGATTAGTCAACTTTTGTGGCCTTTGTTACTTGAATAAGTAAGCACTAGGGGTGTCTCTACACCCAGTGTTCTAAGACCATCTAGTTTAGGAGTCATTGGTGGAAAGTTCGTTACATGGGTAACTCTGAAAAGCCTAAGAAAAAGAGACATTGCACATGTCAAGAAAGAAAGGAGTATGAGAAAAGCATTCATCTGTGGTAAAAAGAAGGTTCTTTGGAAAGAAAATAAAAAGTAGAAAAAAATTTGTTCTGAGTTGTGAGTCAGTGTGCGTAGTTTTTGTTCCATGATAACTAAGTTGGGTAAGTACGTGGATTGTGGGATAGCTACTTATGTGAATACAATTCAATTTGATGAAATTCATTAGTGAAATGCTAGGGTTATTAGTTGTGAATTGATCAATGAGGTGCTAAATTAAGTTTCTGTTAATGAGCATTGATATTCTTGATTTGTAACTTGAACTTTTGATACTATGGTTGAATAGAAATATGTGAATGTTAGTATAACCTTTGTTTTGGTTTACACGAGGGCGTGTAAAGACCAAGTGTGGGGAAATTTGACAAGTGTCTAATATTCATCTGTCCTGATTCCTTTATGCGTAGTTCATTACATGTTTTGATGTTAACATAAGCTTGATAAGGTTATTTATGAATTTCAAGTAATAATGGAGCTTAAGTGTTGAAACAGGATGGTTTGGAGCTGATTACATGAAAAGGAAGCAAAGTTAAAAAATAGAACAATCTGGCCCCGACGAGTTTGTTGGCCCTGGAAAGTCTGCCCTGGCGGAATAGTCTTTGGAAATCTTCGCCCCAGCGAGTTCAGTGTACGCCCCGGCCCACTCTTCTCTGTCAAAATCTGCCCCAGCAGACTCAATAAGAACAAAATATCCGCACTGGCGGATTTGTCAGGAAAAGTTGGAAATTTTCTATTTTTGGCAGTTAATTTGGAGACTTCTAAACTGATTTGGATTGTGATTTCTTATGAATTTAGGACTTTGTTTAGACATTATAAATGCATGTAAAACTCATTATATATTACGGAGACATCACCTTCTGTCTTCTATATTGGATTCAAACCCTAGCTTTGGAGAATCAAGGCATGTCAGGCTAATATTTTCAATTCAGTTTTGAAGGAATGTTGAACCTTATTCATAATTAATGGGTTGATCAAGTTTACTTTATTTACTACATGTGTGAGATTTATTCTGATTATGTACATAAACTTCATGTATTCTATTCAATTTACTAATTTGGTTTCTGCATGATTAAATTAGTGAATTGAAATCATCTGCTAGATTAAGATATATATTAAGCAAATGGTGTATATATGATCATAAGTAACAATTAATGATACTTGATTGTGGACAAACTTCTGGATATTATTGAGATTTTCAGAAGACAAGTTAAATAATTCCTAATTGTGTAATTATTGCTTGGTCATTTTTTATGATTCTATAGTATTAAATCTAGACTGATAGTTCTAGGTTATATGATAGTTAGGATATATATATTTGAGGCCATCATCGCATTAGATTTACACATAAGGAGAATTTCAGATAATTAGCGATTGCAGTTATCTAGGATTATTAATCTCATTGAAAGGTAAATAATGTAAAACTTGATTACTCCATGATTGTGAAAAGGTGATACTCAACTGAAGAACTGAAACTTTTTAAATCATTGTTATTTTTTATCAGTTTATTATTGTTAATTTAGTTAAACAATTCAAAACCCCCTTCTCTTGAAAACAATAGGATAAATACAAAACAATACACTCCACGTAGGATGGACCTTTACTTGTTACTATACTAATACTTGTGTTAATAGAATAGAAGTAAGGTTTAATTTTAGAGTGCTAAACGAGAGCTCCCAGTTATCCTTACCATAATATGGATCTAAGATATAGCCAGGTAGAAACAACTTTTCAAAGTAATATGGATAAAAAAGTTTCACAGGTGAGTCTTTGATTAAAAACAAGTTAAAATTGGAAGCACAGTGACCTATATATACCACTGATTTATAAACTAAAACCTTCAATTAGAAATAGAACGTGAGTGATTAGTTTATTCAAAACTAAAACATATTTATTTTAAAAATTGTTTTGCTCATTTATTTTAATTTGGAACGAAATTAAACTAAAATCTTTATATTGTATATTTTGGAACGGATGTATAGTATCATGTAATGTAAAAACAAGAGAAAAACTTAACAAAATGAAGAATTACCTTCTTGCAGCTGCACCAAAATACTTCATCCTTCACCATGCATATGGCCAAACCAATGAATCGACATATCCAGCCGAGGTAACGATGTACTGATCAAAAATGGACAAGATTGTACGAATAGTTCCATTCTGGATATTGTAGCTAATCAAGTCTGATGTATTTGCCACCAGCATAACTTCTTGATCATTTATGAAGTATAAGGGCACAATTTTACTGAAAAGTGTTTCTGAGACTGAGACTGCAAATAGCATTGTCCAGGAATCCTTAACACCATATTCTCTCATAACCCAAACTTGACATTCCTCTTCATAAAATCTAACCAGACAAAGCATTCCTCCAAAAACCCCCAAATTCCCAAAACTAGAATCCTTATCTAACCAATTAGGTTTTGGGATTTCCTTGAATGTCTCCCCAGCCACATCAAAATAGATTATTACATAGTTTTTGAGCTCCTTAGGATCATCCCGAGTCACCAAGTAATGCGGCGCTCCCTTCACATTCACCCCTTGTCCATCCATAAATATCTTATAGGGGAATTCATCTATCTTACTCCAACTATCGGTTTTACAATTGTAGACCTTAACGTTGGTTCTATCATAATTGTGTGGTAAAAAACTTTCTGGCTTAGACAAATAAGATTTGGAACTCGTGAGACGGATGACCCTAAGCACCTTATACTCTTCGTTCCTCGGATCATACCCTATTCCATATAGTCTACAGCAATCATTAATCTTTAATTGCCCTAAAATTTTCTTGAACAACCCCGTGCTAGGGTTCCACAAGAAATGCCCCCCTTCCCCGGCTCCAAAAAGTAACAACCCGTGAAATGAAGCTAAGAAATCAATATTTTTTTGGCGAGGTGCAAAGGGTAAGTGCATTGCAACGATATCAAGAGTCTGGTAGTGAACGAAGGTTATGTATGGTAGGGAGCAGGAAGATGATTCCTTGCTGAAGAAAATGTGCCTTTTGGAGGTTAGATTGTTTGGTTCTTCTGCTATTTTGAGGTGGGCTTGAGCTAAATATGGGTTCGAAATGATTTGTGACCAATTTTTGGAGACTAACTTCAATTCGAGTAGTGATTTCACTCGAGATTTTCTTTTTAGTATATGGACTATTAAGTCTAATGGGAGCTGAGACAAATCAAGATCAGTAATCTCACCCATTGTGTTGGATTCTTCGGGGCTAAGCTCATCAAGATCTTCGATCAGAACCATTTTCTGAAATTTTTACACAAGTTAATTAGTTCGATCTAGCTATAAATGATTATATGTAGGAAATTGATTTATAGGTAGCACTGTTTATGAGAATTTTCTAGTAAGCGCAACGGCCGAAGCTGTTCTAGCTGGAAAACCCTCAAAACGAGCCCTAATTGTGGATCTATGCCCTCGTAAATGCATATATGTATATATAAGTTTTGCATGCAAATGTAATTGAAGATTTAACAGCTATAAGATTGATAGAGAAGTTACCGAGGTGATTGATGGATTGAAATGCAGAGATCTTGGAATTCTAAGACGATCGGAGAAACCTAGACTGTGCCGTCATTCATTTCATTTGGAGTAGGTTTATATTGATTGATGTTATGCTATATATATTTCTGTTCAATATATATCTTGTGTCGGAACTCGGAAGCAAAGCAAGTAACGCAAGTACGATAGGTTCTAAACACGTGAAACCCACGTGTTCATAGAAGGGAAATTGTAGTATTACCTTTTTAAAAAAAATAAATGTATTGTATTGAATTGTTTTTTTTAGACTTCAATATGAATTACTACCCTAAATTATAGGCCATATTCCACTTTGGTGATTCACCTTTCAATTCTGTCAATTAGATAATTAAACTATCAATTTTTTTCAATTGGACCAAATTGAACATGCCACGTTAGAAATTGCTGACGTGGCTAATTATGTGGGGCCTTAAGAAGCTTATGTGACAAAAAAATTATTTTTTAATTATTAAATAAATAACTCTGTTTAAACAAAGGGCAAAATAGTCAAAACCTAAATTAACATTTCTAATTAAAATAAAACAAACATATATCAGCATTTAGAAAAATAAAATGTGACGCCCCCAAAATAGGTATACAACACCCATTCTGAGTCGCCAAATACGTGGTACAGAAAGCAAACTACAACTTCAATAATACAATTGTCGTGCAAAATACGACAACACATACTGTGAGTTTAAATACAAATATTGTCTTCTAGACAATATCCACACCCAAATAAGTCCTCATTATAATTATTTATACACTATTTTACAGAAATAGTGAGGACTGCTAAAACATCTTTTTAGAACCATTACTCCATACCTCGACTCGATCCTGCTATGTTCTCACCTCCTGAGAAGAAAAATGGAACAAAAAGGAAAAGGTTGAGCTCAATTAGCCCAGTAAAGAATATTATGACTTAGATAATATACAACAAATTATCATTAGTCTTCAACAGGGAAAAATCTGATAGAATATAATAGATAACAAGTTTTAGATCAACAAATATAGCGGAAATAGCAATCCATTAGAAGAGTCACGTAGAGAATGAATTCTATTATCTTCTAAGATTTAAGAGTCCATCATCAATATTTTATCCCTGTAACATCAATCAATATACATCTTTTAATCAAATATTCATCTTTGCACTACAGGCCAAAGATATTCATCAAGTATCACCAGTTGGTTATGTTCATCTCAACACCTGTTCACCTTTGCACTACTGGCCATAGATATTCATTAATCATTCATCTTTGCACTACAAGCCAAAGATATTCAGTAATATCATCATTTAGGACTGAGGATGATGAAAAATATTTTAAAGAAAATGAATCAAGTGAGACAGGAGAACAAATATTAGGGATTCGTATAACAGTTTATCCAAGATCAATAATACTCCATAATAACCAATTTTGAAGCAGAATTCAAAAATAAAGATCAAAACATAGATACAATCAAAGATAGTAACCATAATAGACATCTTAGACAAAAAGAAAATTTTTTATTTTTTGGTGAATAATGTCGTATTCGTGAATAGTGTCGTATACGTGAATAGTGTTGTGTACGTGAATAGTAACGTCGACACAAAAAGTTCTAAATTTGATTAAAAAATTCAGATCAATACTACGTCATAATGATATTGAAAGAAATAATATCATATATGAAGAAAATAACATCCCTTACCTCAAAATAACGATACTTCTGATCGGAATATCAAATAGAAAGTCGAAGGAAACTTGTATCGAACAGCAACTCTCAAAGTATCAAAATACTCACAAAAATACGCTCGATAATCTAGAGAAAAAGAAAACTTATTTCTAGTGTGATTTTCAATTCTAACCTAAGCGTCTATTTATAGAAAAATACTAGAACGCCATAGAAGACAAAAATAATAAAATATTATCATTTTAAACCAAAATTCTATGCACACCTCAATTAATTCAAAGCATGCCAGCCATCATGGAAAAGAATAGCAGCCCATGTGTATTCAACACCAACCAAAAAGTGGGTCCTACCCATAAATTTAATAAAAATCATTTTATTTTTCGAAACTTCAATAATTCATTGAAAATAGTCCGTTTATCAGAAAAATACGAATTTTATGTCCATTCTGCCTGAAATCGAATTCTCTACAACTTTGTAGCTTTGACTTTTTCTAAATTCGAAACAGAAAATATTCAAAATCCACAAATGGGTGATTTTTAATACTTCCCTTACGATAAAATACTGATAAAACACCTCAGCATTAATTCCTTCATTTATAACCACATAAAATAAATAAATCCATCATTTATATCCACATCAAATAAATATTTCTTATCATATAAATTAATAATTAATTATTCACAAATAATATTACAGAATCACACTTATGACAACCAGGCAGTTCCCAGGAAAGAGGGGGCTTTCCAATAAGGATTTCTCCTTACTGGCGCGCAATTAGGTTACTAAACCTCTTCTTAGACAGAACTTTCTAGACATTGCCAATAATGCTATCTAATAATATTATTCAAATAATATGAATTATTGATATGATAATGGGAAATATTGTGCAGTGATAATTATTAAAACAACAATAATTTAAACTATCAACGCAGCAATTATTGAATCAATAAAATAAAATATTGAATAGTAACTACTGTAACAATTATTGAGTAATGCCTTCTTACGTACGAATCAATAATTCAACAATACTGTGCAACCATGCGTATTACTGTATTTTAACCACCAGGTAACCCAACAGTGTTAACAGTAACAATTACGTCGTTATTCATAAAAATTCATACTTTGTCATTTTCTTCATTCAACAGTTATTCCGTTATGGGACCCACAAATAACTGCGCTGTCGTACGGATACTCCCGACAAAAAGAATATTCCACGACCAAACGAATATTCCCCGACAACAATGAATATTTTATAACCACTTGCTTATTTTACAAAATTTGCACATTTCACCCATAACCAAAGCATTATATCAAATTAACACCTTATTAATTTAGAATAATGAATGGAGAAAAATCAATTTTATTTATAATAAGTTGGGGTCTTACATAAAATCTAAAATCATCAAAAACTCCTTTAGCCAAATATTGAAGAACACTCCTCCTTATCCTATTAATCTCGGAAAGAACACTCCTCCTTATCCTATTAGCATCCACAAAAACACTAGCCATGCATGTCTTCCATTTGCGCCTCCACCGCCTCCCCAATCGCAATTTTCCCTTCCTCCGCCTCCCTCCACATTTCCCCCATTCCCTCCCCACCAAATCAATAAACCCCGTCTGGGCATCACGTGCACGTGCCACCAGTGCCGGCACAATTAGCCTCAGCCCACGTTCAATCTCGTCGATTTGGTTCATCAGCTTCTTTGACGGGCTATTCCACGTCATCACAACATGCCATGGCTTATCTAAAAGCTCAGAAAATTTCCCAACACGAATTACACTTCCATCATCATCATATTCAACAATTTCTTCATCATTGTCGTCAAGAAACGATCGGCACCAAGTGACAGAGGTTGGGTGATGATTCCAACGATTGTAGCTAGAAAAATGGAGAGAAGCTGCCACACGTTCTGGGTGACGCCGGCAGGGACTGGAATTAGCCAGAGGATGATTCTGGTGGCGATCGAGTCCATTAACGGGGCGATTGCGGCGCCGTAGGTTGGGGGTTTTGGTGGGTCGGGTTTTGCAGGGACTGATACTGGGGAAGCTGCTGCTGAGGCTTTGATGGTGAGTCCATTTTGGGTTGGTGGAAAAGAAAACGAAGAGGATGAATTCAAACAGAGAAAAAGAAAACGAAGATGATGAAGTCGCTTCGGTTGAGCTAGGGTTTATCGTTCGATTTGGGGAGAGCTAGTCTTGGTCGATCGATTGTAATGGTCTACCAGCTGCTATATGTTTGTTTTATTTTAATTAGAAATGTTAATTTAGGTTTTGACTATTTTGCCCTTTGTTTGAACAGGGTTGTTTATTTAATAATTAAAAAATAGTTTTTTTGCCACATAAGCTTCTTAAGGCCCCACATAATTAGCCACGACAGCAATTTCTGACGTGACATGTTCAATTTGGTCCAATTAAAAAAAATTGATAGTTTAATCATCTAATTGACAAAATTGAAAGGTGAATCACCGAAGTGGAATATAGCATATAGTTTAGGGTACTAATTCATATTTAAGCTTTTTTTTTAATATCTAATATCTATAGTTTACAAAAGAGGGAAATTACAGTAAAGTATTATGGAATCCAAAATTCTTTGCCAAGGGATTAACGGTAATTTTTCTCTGGTTAGATAGATTTTAGTGCGACAATATGTTAGTCTACACCAAAAATATTTTATAATAAATTGATATATTAACACAGTTTTTATTTTTCACCGAATATCATAATTTTGCTTCTTTTAAACACGAGAAAGAAAACGATTTATATCGTGTTTGTACACTAGCGCAATAATTAGTTAAGAATTATGAAAAAATGTTATCCAGTAACTATCAGAACAAAATAATTAATTTATTAGTGTCATTTGATATAAAAAGTATTTTACACGATTCTCTTATTAAAAAGTGGTATTTAATGATGTCGCTTCTCAACTTTAATCATAAAAAACAATTTTTTTATAATAATAATAATAATAATAAACCTAATGGATATATAAAATTTATTTATATATCCAACTTGTGGAAATTTTATGATTCACAGTGTAATAATAATAAATAAATAAATAAATTAAAGATGGTCAGTAATATTTATTTGGACTATGGTTTTAGAAATATGTTATCCCAAATGTCAATCAAGTAATTAGGGTAGAAGAAATTGTTAAGACAAATTAAATCTAATCAAGGTATGCGGCGGATGTATATTATGAAATTATTTCGTTTCATCCCGGTTTATAATAGCTCTGAGGCCTGGTACGAAAAGACCCAACCCCAGTTACTACTTTTCTTACCCAATAAAATTAAAATAGTCCAATTCTTTTTCAGTAATAATTCTAATGTATCTGTTAAAATCCTTTACATTTTAATTATTAGAATAGATAATATAGCTTAATTTATATATATATATATATATATATATATATATATATATATATATATAATGTATGTGCTACTAGTATATTTAGTTTAGAAATTGGGAATTATATCTTCACAAGTTTCTCGCTTATTCACTCTCATATGAGAGAAGATCTTGCAAAAATATCAAAAATACTATTTATCTCATGATGGGAGATTAATAATCTTTTTAATAATCCTATAGACCATTTTTTGACATTTTTAAAACAATTTATGATGGATTATGTAATCACATGATAAATGTGAGATTAATACTCCCCCATTTTAAGCTATTAAATAATTTTATGGGACTAATAGTCCCTCGTCAAAAAAATTAAGGGTTCTTTACACTACTATACAACAATTAAAAAGTAATTATAAAATTAGTGTATTCACAAAATAATTACAAAAAAAGTGTAACACAATAACCCCACTTTCATCCGAAACTGAATCATCCAACCATTGATTAACCCTTTTAAGTTTCCCAATAAGACATGCAATTTGCGAGTCTCCTTCTCCTTTCCGCAATCCAAATACATCGTTTAAAGATGCATGCAAATAATTTAAGAACCATGATCCCGATAGTAAGAGCAGTTTTTCAACTAAAGTGGTTATTTGCGATAATCCATTTCCTGTGGACTGCCCTTCCTTTTCAGTGGTTGTTTTCTTTGTGGTTGGAAGATGCTGCCTTGAATTATATGGTGACGTCTTCAATCTTGAACCTAATATAGGAGCTTCTTGGTTTTTAGGGCTTCACTTCTTATCAAGTGAATTGTTCTCCACCTCAGATTTTTTAAAGAAGTTTCTAGGACAACATAATGGCATTTTTCACCATTTAAGTTTCCACTCTTATTTTCCTTGGTAAACAAACCAAAATTTGAAAGGTTGGTCCTTACAGCAGCTTGAACCCAATAAGTGGCATTATTGTCCGTGAATTTTTTACACATTCACACTTGGTAACTATTTTGAACCCAAGAAAATAAATACATGTAACACTTGGTAACTGTTTTGAATTTTTTTTATGACTATTTGGTTACCCACAAAAATTAAAATGGTTACCTTTGTATGAAGGTTTGACTACCAACTGCATCATATTCAAAATAATTTTATTCTTAAAAGGTTATTTATAAGTAACCAGGAGCTACATAAATGGGAACTCTTACATGACATTTCGGATACCATCTACACATGTTGAAGAAAAAATATTCAAATAACACTTGGAAATTGTTCTTAAATTTTTTATAATTAATTGGTCATCCAATAAAACTGAATTAGTTACCTTTGTATGAAGGTTTGGCTACCAACTACACTATGAAAAAAAATGTACCAACGGTGACATTTGTAGAACCCAATAAAACTGTTCATGGTTGCATATGTTGAAGAATTTAAGAACACGTAACACTTGGAAGCTATTCTTAAATTTTTTATAATTAATTGGTAACTCAAACTGAATTGGTTACCTTTGTATGAAGGTATGGTTACCAACTGCACTATGAAAAAAAAATTACCGATGGCGATCATTGCAGAAACCAATAAAACTATTCATGGTTGCACATGTTGAAGAAAATAAATTCAGGTAACACTTGGAAACTGTTCTTAAATTCTTTTTTATAATTAATTGGTACGTAACCCAATAAATTAAAACCGAATTGGTTACTTTTGTATGAAGGTTTGACTACCAACTGCAATATGCAAAAAAAATGTACCAACGACGAGTGCAGACGAGCGGCGACAAAGACAGAGAGTTCCCTATATATATATATATATATATATATATATATATATATATATATATATATATATATATATATATTAAGCAGAAAGTTATTTTTTAGTTCCAAATGATATTTAACTTACATACAAGACAAGATTTGGCCCACCTGTAAAAATCCAAACCGCTGAATAAGGCGCTAACTTGGGGGCCAGAACATCACATGGGTGGTGGTGAATAGTGACTGAGGTGGCATGTAAGACCCCAACTTTTATGAATAAAGATGAATTTTTTTTATAAATATTATTTTTGAATATTAAGGTGTGATTTTGTTATAGTATTATAGCTGTGGGTAATATTTATAAATTTTACAAAGTAAGCAAGTTATTATATAATATTCGATTGGTTGGGGAATATTCATTTTAATAGGGTATATTCGTACGACGACACAATCATTGGTGGATCCCACAACGGAATTATTGTTGGAATGAGAAAATGACATAAATATCTTTTTATAAAAATAACGGCGAAAGTTTTACCGTTAACTCTTGAAATACCTGGTGGTAAAAGTACAGTAATACGCGTGGTTGCATAGTAGCACACGATATTGATTATTGATGCTTACGTGAGAAGTCACTTAGTTTTATTCAATTATTGCTACAGTAATTGCTGCATAGTATCTCACGTTATTTGATTCAATTAATGTCAATATTTTATATATTATTAAATCAATAATTGAGACGATACAGTTATTTATATTATTATTTACATTATTGACGATGTCTAGAAAGTTCTGTCGAGAAAAGGGGTTTGGTCACCTAATTGCGCGCCAATAGGGAGAAATCCTTATCGGAAAGCCCCCTCTTTCCTGGGAATGATCTGGTTGTTAAATATTGTGAATAATAATGATGAATAAATGTTGTTGAAAATATTGACGGGATTTTTATGAAGTATTTGTTGTAAATTTTGCTTATTATATGGACCCCCATTTACCCATTTCCAAAATAATCGATAAAAAGTTTTTCGTTATAAGAGGTAGTGCCCACATGTGATGATGACATATGGGGCCCACGTAAGAAAAATGATTTTGGGAGGGGGGAAAGTCTGAAGGTTGTCACAGGAGGTTTGTATATATATATATATATATATATATATATATATATATATATATATATATATATATATAATTATATATTTTATTAGTTTTGGTTTTTATGAAAAATAGAATATATTATATTTTATTATGCATAGTGTCTGCATAGTGTTTGCATAGTAAAATTATATGAAATCAAAAAAATTTCGTGACTTGTAACTGTGCAGTCTGTGATTTCCTTTTTTAAATAATATCCCTTTCATTCTCCTATAAATAGGATGCTCAGTTAGAATTGAAAATCACACCAGAATCAGAGAATTCTTATTCTATAATATTGAGCGTATTTCTTTCAAGTATTAGAAAGTTTTGAGCGTAGAAAACAGTAAAAGTTTTCTTCAAAAATATCAACGCTATACCAGTTGGAATACTCTTCTTTTCAAGGTAAGGGATGTTATTTTTTTTTCAATATTCGTATGAAATAATATTTTCTTCCATACTCTGTAGTATGTAAGTAATATTAGTTCATTTCAGATTTCGAATTTTACACTCATTTTGTTAAAGTTTTGGCTTCTATACTCCATGAAATTAGTAGAATATCCTTGATATTTGAGCTTCATCCAGTATCTTTTCAAGAAAATATTATTCTGAGCATTCTTGATAAGTTTTAAGTTTTTTATACCGGAGTACTATTCACGGGGTACTATTCTCGAAGTACTATTCATAGGGTACTATTCACTCGGGGTACTATTCATGACAAAAATTAATTTCTTTTCGGTCCAAATCATTTTTGATACAATATTATTCTTAAATTTTACTCCACAAAGCAATATCATGCTGACAATTTGGACATTATTAAATTTTGGATAAATTGAATTATAAATCTTTAAAATTTATCATTTGCTTTCTTTTAATTAAATTCTTATATCATTGTCATCATCCTCATGCTTATATTATAATGAAAGTCATCTATGGTCTGTAGTGCATAGATGGACTTGGTATGATTATGACTAGGGATTATTCGGTATAATCATGACCGTAATGTTATAAATGATTTGGTAAAAGTCCTCATTGGCCCTTAATGCATTGATGAACAGTTGTTGGCATGATCATGACCATTGATAAAAATACGAATATTCTTGGCCCGTAGTGCATGGATAATTTATGGTCATGATACTAATGAATATCATTGGCCGTAGTGCAGGGATGATTCGATGATGTGGATTATTTATTAAGCTGAGTCTCAGCGATAAAATTGATGTTAAACTTTTTAAATCGTAAAAGATAGTAGATATATATCATGTTCTACTTGACTCTTCTAATGGATTGCTTGTTCCGCTGCAGTTAAACTTGATGTCTATTGTATTTTATCAGTTTAACATTGTTGAAGGCTAACGATAATTTATTCTACATTATCTTAGTCATAATATTTCTTACTGGGCTGGTTGAGCTCACCCTTTGCTTTCATTGTTCTCTTTAGGAAATGAGAGTATAGCTGGGACTAGTCGGGGAACGGAGTGACGGTCCAGATGTTTGCATTAGTTGTCCTCACTATTCTGTAAAATTGTGTGATAATAAATATATTGAGGACTTATTTTGAGTTAGAATACTATCTAGAAGACAATATTTGTATTAAAACTCACAGCTCATTTTGTATATTTAAGTTTGTATTTGTATTCTGTACCATACATTTGGCGACTCAGAATGGATGATGTATACCTATTTTGGGGGCGTCACATGGTAGGTGCCGATACAAGCTAGCTGGACCCCACATTTCCCCTCAACCAGTCATCCTCTTTCCCGGTTCTCTTTTTCCCCAATCCGTTTCATCCTCCCCTTCTCACAAACTCAAACCCAAACCCGAAGAATCCCAAGAAAAGTAGTGTAATTAGATGTTATAAAAATTGTAGCATTGTGATTTCTCTATCTACAACTCGTATTTCTATCTTTCTCTCTCTGCGCGGCTTTCTTGAGCATAATTTCTTGAGTCGTCGCAGAGAGAGAAATTAAAGCTAACTTGTGAAAATTAAAGTTGATTTTAGAAAGAGAAAATGGAGATTTCTGACAAGTGGCGATATGGGGTATAATAGACTTATGTACACCAAACTAAATGAAATGGATACCAAATGTACTAATTTTATAAATAAAATATTAAAAATATATTAATTCTGTAAATATTTTTTGGATGCACTTTTGTTCTATTTTTTTTCTAAAAATGTACTAGGAAGTGTAAATAACCCAAAAATTAAATAGTCCAAAATAGTGTTAAATTAAGACAAATGGTCCAATATCAAACATGTTTTTTTAAAAATAAACATGGCCTTAAAAGTAAAATTTTAGTGTACAAGAGCATGGAGCTTCTTTAGAAAAATGAAAAAAAAATAATGTTGAATAAAATATATTGTATACGTACCTCCTACATTGTATTTTTTCGTTGGTGAGCGATCGATTGCCCCCTAGAAGCCAAGCATCATGTGTATTTGGGTTTTGTAATTTTTTAGCATCTTAATTTTAAGTTTATCTAATATTTTGAGTCTCATGTGTTTTAGCCCGTGTTACAGCAAAGCAGAGATTTTTAGTTGATATAAAAACCGAGTATGTAGGCATCAATACCTTATATATAAAGGCATCACAGCCTATCCTTTAAATTACATAATTAAGTGAGTCAACTCACTTAATTTGAAAATTATCTACCATACATTTTGATTTCCAACAGAGTTAAACTCAATTAATTTCTTGATTTCCAACAGAGTTAACTCAATTAATTTCAAATCAATCAATTAACACACCCAATTTTAATCAATTAAAATCCATTGTTTCAGATTAATTTGAAATCATTTAACCTGATTTCCAACAGAGTTAACTCAATTAATTTCAAATCAATTAATTAATCTGGCTTTCAATTTGATTTCCAACAGAGTTAACTCAATTAATTTCAAATCAATCAATTAACCCACCCAATTTTAATCAATTGAAAATCCATAGTTTCAGATTAATTTGAAATCAATTAACCATTAATACATAACAGAAACCCATTACTTCAGCTACCTCTTCCAATCTAATGTTTCATCTTCAAAACTGCAATCCATTAATTCAACTGCCCCTTCCAATCCAACAGTTTTTCTTTTTCTTTCATCTTTAAAACTGCAACCATTAAAACACAAAATAGTTTTAGATTAATTTGAAATCAATTAACCATTAATACATAACAGAAACCCATTACTCCAGTTGCCTCTTCCAATCCAATGGTCTTTTTCTTTCTTCTTCAAAACTGTAATCCATTAATTTAGTTGCCTCTTCCAATCCAGCAGTTTTTCTTTTTCTTTCATCTTCAAAACTGCAATCCAGTTGCCTTTTCCAATCCATTATTTTTTCCTTTTCTTTTCTCTTCCAAATAGCAGCATGTATATACATGTATTAACAAAAAACACTACCAAATTGTAGCACCTCAAATTGAACTAAATGTAAGTTGGGCTAAACATATTACAACATAGCCTCCATGTCTAAGGTTAGAATGAATGCGCAATCGGAACCGTTGCGGACTATAAAACGTAAATGTTAGTATAAAAAATTCCTTTTTAAGTTATGTATGTATAGGTAATATGTTTTTCTAAAATTATTAATTGAGTGCTTGGTAACCTGTAATTAAACAGATATCATGCTCTATGATGTACCTCTCAAGGCCGACCTTGACTTGATTAGTTTTGAACGTGCTTGGCATCCAATTTTTGTTGATACGAATGCTCCGTCCCAAAGTTTAATAGCACATCTAACACATTGTCAAGGTAAGAATATTTGTTAGTCATACATGTAAGTTATGATTTTGTCATAATTATCATTTTTTTCATGTTAGCATGTTAGTAAGCATCAGAAGTTGCCCTAATGCTAATATGGTAAAATTAGTTTTAAATAACATGCCAACATGTATAAATGATAAGTATACTATCTTGAGCCTGAAATTAATATAGATTATATGATAAACATTGAGTTTGGTAAATTTTTACATGAATTCCTTAATTTATCAATGACTTATTTGTGACCTATTAATTAAACAGATATCATGTTCTATAATGTACCTCTTGAGGTTGACCCTGACTTGATTAGTTCTGAATGAACTTGGCATCCAATTTTCGTTGATACGAGTGCTTCAACCCAAAGTTTAACAGCATAACTACCACATTGTCAAGGTAAGAATATTAGATAGTCATACATGTAAGTTATGAATTTGTCATAATGTCTTTAAAATCTGATTGCTATTTTGCGTATGAAATAAATTTGATGATTCATGAAATACCTGTGAATGTGCACTCGACATTCAGTGAGAAAAAAATCCAAAAGGAAATGCAATCTTTTTTCAATATGGTTTTGGCAGATACTCCACCACAACAGGCACGTGATAACGGTGAGCATATTATGATATTAACACAATAAATTGATGTTGTATTAGACCTGTAACAGAATAAATATTTATATGAATTTAATTTTTCAATAACTGATTGGTGACCTCTAAATAAACAGATATCATACTCTACGATATACCTGTAGAAACTGATCCTGAGTTGATTAGTATTGAACGAATTTGGCATCCAATTTCCGTAGATACGAGTCCTCCACCTCAGAGTTTAATAGAACATCAGCCACATTATGAAGGTAACAATATTTTTTTAGACATAAATGTAAGTTATGAATTTGTCATATCACTAAAATGTGATTACTATTTTTCATATGCAATAGATTTGACGCTTCATGATATACCTTTAAATGTGCATTCTACATTCCACATAAATTAAAAGACATGCTTAATCCTTTACTATTGAAATTGGAAAACTCCATCATAAAAAAAAGGAAAATAACAATGCATGTAATACAATCAGAAGTTGATCTTGGTAGTGCACAAACCAAGAGGTGCCATGTAAGAGGTATTAATTATCTGCCATATAACTTAGAAATCTGACTGAAAAACAAACACCTACTCTACAAAATAATCTCTTATATTACCACACACCTGTGAAATATTATGAATGTATATTCTTGCAACGGTTGCTTCATGACTCCACGCTTTTTAAAAAGTCTGTTTTTTAGAGTTGGTCTTAACTTCCAACAGTGGCTAATAAATATCAATTTTTATTAGAAAAATGCCTCAGAATAACATTCCTAAAATATAAATAGACCAATGATAACATATCAAACCAAATGATGATATGTAATACTTGCTATCCACCTTTTCCGTTCCTATGCTCTATAACATTTAATAAGAACACCTCAAACAACTTTCGTGTAATATTGCTGCCTAAATTCACTGTAAAGATTTTAATTGGCGACAGTTTTCTATACAATAATTCATACATAGATAAGATCATAAATTTGTGTTTGTGTCATAGAGAACATTTCATAATAATTTTTTTTGCTTAGAAGCATTATGATCAGACTTTGATCAAACTAAAGAATTATAATTCTTTAATCTCACTATAATAGGGCAGTGTTTTTACCTTCATTTTCACATATTTCTGGAGTGCACATTTGCAATAAAGAAAAAATTCTTGTTTTCATGATCAAACTATTTTTTTAATATCTCACAAAATGCCATACTCGTTATTCTATTTTTCCTATAAAAGGTCTAGGAAATCAATAACAGAACCCATCTCGAACCGATCATTTGATATTTTGCCGTTTGATCATAACGAGTGTTCTACAAGATGAGAGAACTGATTTTGGTGGATAAAAAATGAAACATACTTTTTTTATAAATAAAAGAGAACAACACGTAATAAAATTACCAACTCTAAGATGTTTTTTAGATAATTTGCACGCTCAATCGAGAATTTTGATTGAAGAGAACTATTTTTACTTGCAAAAAAAGTTGATTTTAAGAGAAGTGGCAAGAAAGACTAAATAATAAAAGTAATACAAGTAAGCAACTACTTAAAATTCATAATGTTAAAGGTAGAAAGACAGAAGAAAATCAGTGTTGAAGTGTTGTCTAACTCACACTTTGGATGGAGCTGAGTTTTTCTTATACTCCAAAAGTTCAGAATATAACCATGCTACAAACAATGGGACAAACCCAAGGAGAAAAGAAACCTGTAATTGGACAACATATATCAAATGAGAATAATAAATTCATCACATCAAGCAAGGAATCAAAAAGACAAAGATAACTGTAATTTGATTTCATGAATGAGGAAGAGAGAGAAGTCTCATTATGCTTCAGATATTAGTTAATGAACTGTTTATGGAACTTCAAAGAAACAATAAACAGGTAATATGATAATAGATGATATCAACTACTATCCTACAGTTTTTTTAATAATATTCACAAAAAAGTCTATACGACTCCACATTAAGCATAGGATGCACATGTGATTTCCCCATCCAAACAATCCTTTTAGTCGTACTATATCCTCATTCCTGAGGGAATTAATAGCACCAAAAACCGTTAGGTCTACAGAAATCATAATGAAAAGCTTTAAAAAAAAGGTATATGCTTCTATATGCTCAGCTAAGTTTTATTTCCATATATGCTTCAAGAATTCATTATGTTGCATGATCCTTAACAACACAGTTGTCTTCCCGTAAGCCAGTGTGAAATTATTATTTCAAGGACAAAAATTAGTTTAATGATCAAGAAATCGTAATTTTACCATCAACAAAATTAAAACATAACTTCCATTATACAATTTGAATATATTGCATTTCCTTTAATCATTCATAAACTATGAACTTAACACACATAAATTCTCTATTTCACGAAAGTATCAAATTATAACTACTCACTAAATAGTTTAATTGTATATGAACTATAATCTGTAAACTATAATTCAACCAAAAGCTTCAACTTCGACACTTCAATTTCATAAACAAAGGATATACGATCTAATAGCATTCAAAATTCTATACCTGACCAGACGTTATAGGCTCATAGATCACCATTTTATCAAAGCATATCTACAAAATTACAGTGAAAAAGCTGTAAATCAATAAGCATTAGAAATGTATTTATAATTTAATCCAACTGACACAAATTTTGGTAACTGGAAAACCATATCTGATCAAAAGATAGCGATAAATTTGGTACCCTAGATTTGTTGTGTTAGTGTAATTTTTTGTTTGTTTGTGAATGAAACTACAAGTAAACAGGAAATGAGTTGGCAAATCTAATACAGAACTGCAAACAAATTGATTCAACAACTGATTGGTGACCTCTAAATAAACAGATATCATACCGTACGATATACCTGTAGAAACAAATCCTGAGTTGATTAATATTGAACGAATTTGGCATCCAATTTTCGTAGATACAAGTCCTCCACCTCAGAGTTTAACAGAACAACAGCCACGTTATGAAGGTAACAATATTTTTTTAGACATAAATGAAAGTTATGAATTTGTCATAATGTCTCTAAAATCTGATTACTATTTACAATATATTTGTTTCTACACTTATTCACTATGCCAAGAAATTAATAACTATTAAGAATATGATAAAACAAGATTGATGAACATCAACATTCATGAACATTTAAAATATATTTATTAAAACCATTAAAAATCTGAGAACACAACATTCATGAATATTTAAAACATCTTTAAAAAAATAATTATGAATCTGAAAAAGGATGAGTCATGAACACTTAAAAAATCTTTAATACTAATTATATCCCCTGGAACTATATAGGAAAACAATTTTTCTGCATAAGCCACCTACTATACTACAAGCTTGGGGGTTCATCAATGCAATATGTTTCAGTCTGAAGAGGATCTATATATGGTTAATATGTGTTGTTTGATGTAGATATCTTTAGGTGTAAAGACTAAATTCCCAAAAATGTGATCACAAGTCCATATACAACTGATATTTGATAGTAAAAAAAGAACATAGATGGAGTTGTAGAATGATTTAAATAACATAGGGGTACCAATAGCTTTATGCACAAATGGCATAATCATCATTTAAATGCTTTGATATACCAATTGTACTTTTTTTAACTTTACCATTTGAATTAATACATCTGTTGGCAGCTCATCATGATACCTGAAATTTTGGAGGATGAATGGTTTAAGAAATATTTTAAGACACCTGAGTTTGAGGAGAAAACAAAAACTAATTTGGATGACATATATAGAAACTAATTAAACGGTTCAGTGTATGATGAGGCATCATTCGGGTCTTTATTTTCCTAACATGCTCTTTAACAGCATGATGATATCTTCTATGATATGTTTGTGTCAGATTTGCCTATATAGCGTATACATCTAGGAATTTCAATTTTCTTGAGCACTTTATAGTGTATTTAGTTCTAGAAATAGAAGCCCCTCAATTCCCCAGAATAACAACACATGATTCACTAACGTAAGAGCAACGTACATAAAATGATGATCAATGAACGTTAATAGTAAAATCTTTGTCAGAAATAAATTTACCATGATGTAGGAGCAACTTTTCAGAAGTTCAAACTGCAACATAACAAATGAAATATATTAGAGAAACAAAACTATTTTACAGTGAAGGCACGGAAAACAAAAGAATTGACTGTAGTTTGAATAAAAAACAAGATATAGTCATTGGCCATTATGTAAATCAAATGACAAGCATTTCTATTAACAATATTCAATCCCTCAGTAGACCAGTTAAAAAAAACAAAAAAACTTGACCACTCTTCAAACTCATGATTATAATCAAATAACACTATGGAGTTATAATATCTATTTAACCAACAAAATAGATTTGCAGAACAACAGAAGGCGGAATAGTTTCCAAGTAGGTGGAATACTTCATTGTTATTGTTTTGATTTGCAAATATATATCTACTGTTGCCCATCTATGATTGATGCTTCACCTGTTTATGCTGCACGATCTACGCTCAACAAGAGCCCTTTTTGGACCGAAACACTTGAGCACTACACTGCCTACTTTGAGGATCAATTAAAGGATTATGCAAAGCTCTTTATCAGCTATCATGCAGTTGTTGCAGAAAGTAAGCTCAAGGCTGTCTACCGAAAGTTTTCTAATCCAAATAAAGGTGTTGTTGCTCTTTGTCCTCCTAAAAAAATTGTCTAGAATTACTTCAACACGAAGACACAACATTTGGGTGTCTATTGTTTTAAAGTATAACAGGAGGATCAATTGAGGGATTATGCAAAGCTCTTTATCAGCTATCATTCAGTTGTTGCAGAAAGTAAGCTTAAGGCTGTCTACCGAAAGTTTTCTAATACAGATAAAGGTGTTGTTGCTCTTTGTCCTCCTGAAAAAATTGTCTAGAATTACTTCAACATGAAGACACAACATTTGGGTGTCTATTGTTTTAAGGTATAACAGGCAGATAATTTTGTTTTTGTTGTCTACTATAGTTTAGTTTGGGGAGATCATGAACAGTGAACAGTTAGACAAGAGATAAAGTCCTACTAAGAATGAAAGGGTATTGACGGTTATTGTCTATATTCAAGATCATTTGGGATCGAAAGTCGGATTTGAGATTCCAGCAATTCTGTTGTTCCTCTCTGGGCTATTGTATGATAAAAGAAAGCTAAACATTATCATGATGAAATTATGCTACCACTTTAGAGTGTATGTTATATACTCGAGACAAACATAGCAGGTAATCATGTCGTTTTGAATGAGTTACTACTGTGGTCCTTCTAACATAAAAGAATTTATAAATTCTTTTTATTCGTCTGGCCTGTTTTTAGTTCCTATATTAGTTGTACCCTAATGTTCTGTCTCCTTGATTGGTCAGCCATTAAGAGTGATGTTGGTGAGGTTTACGCTTTTGCTGCTGATGATAAACTGAATAAAATTATGAGAGATTAAGGAGAGAGAATGAAGCAATTGAGAGTATATGAGAGCATGTAGAATAGCAAGTAGAGTAAGAAGCCTGTAACTCGCTGATGCGGAACAATATATTGGAGTTATAGGGTAATTAGTTAATTGTTCAGAGATAAATTAATGTGATTATTTATATAATTTTAGTGTTATTTAGTGAAATTATAATCATAATTGTATGTCTATTTTGGGCCTTTTCTTATGTTTTGATTATAGAATTGCATAGATGTTATGTTATCTAAAACAGATAAAATATCATTATTAAAACCATTAAGAATATGATAAAATAAGATTGATGAACATCAACATTCATGAACATTTAAAATATATTTATTAAAACCATTAAAAATCCAACATTCATGTTCTGGAACTTTAAACGATGTCGAGTTCCAACTCGATCGAATTGGTTATATGAGCGCCATCCTTTACGAGTTTTATTCGCGAGCCAGTACTTAAGTTTTGTTTGCAAGCAAATATTTGAAACATTAAATACTCTCTCTGTTTCAAATTATAATATCATTATGAACTGAATTTGTCGATCAGACTGAATTTTCAGATGAAGAATTAAACAAACTAGATGGCCAGAATTTGGATTCTTATCAACACAATGGGGTTATGTCATCTGAACTGAATCAGAAATTATGCTATGTACTCCTTGAAAAGCAGGACAGCCAAATTGTGGAGTTGGAGTCTGAACTGCAAAAATTCGACTCGAAACTCAATAAGAAAGAAGCCGAACTCCAAACATTGAAGGACTGCATTAGACGCCTCACCGAATTTTCTTTAGCAAGTGCCTCAGGTAGGTTTCTATCATCCTTCATTTAATAATCCGTCTCTTCTTTTCTTGGTAATAACTTCTTCCTATTCTACCAACTCCAAGTATTTTTCATATCCAGGCTTTGCTGCATCAAACTCTTAGTTATACTTCTAGTGACGTAAATTATTTTTTTGGTGAGGAAGGGATTAAATATAAATTTGTCTTAAAGTTAAATATTAAAATGATTTCAAAAAGATTTCAGAAACCTTAGGTGCATGAAAATTACTACCGTCTGTCTAAGACTGTACATATTTGATATTTAGATGAAGAAACTGAAACCCGTGACAATGAAGAGAAGAAGAGTGAATTGGTTCATGACAGTATGGGAGTTGAGTCAAACAAGTTAGTGGTTGGGATCAAAAGAGCAATGGACTGTGAATCCTATTTATATACTTGCTGCACAGAATGACTTGCAATTTACTACTACTATTACTATGTTTTTACCTATAGAAAGTAGTAATAATAAGGCTAATGAACAGACAAACCTACAGAAAGTAGTAATAATAAGGCTAATGAACAGACAAGTGGGACCATTAAGAATATGATAAAACAAGATTGATGAACATCAACATTCATGAACATTTACAATATATTTATTAAAACCATTAAAAATCTGAGAACACAACATTCATGAACATTTAAAACATCTTTAAAAAAATAATTAAAAATCTGGAAAAGGAGGAGTCATGAACAGTAAAAAAATCTTTAATAAAATCATTAAATCTATGACTTCTCACTAAACAGTTACAAATGAAAGTTTAAATACATTTTTTTTTGTGAGGAAGGGATTAAATTTAAATTTGTCTTAAAGTTAAATATTAAAATGATTTCAAAAAGATTTCGGAAACCTTAAGGAGCATGAAAATTACTACCGTCTGTCTAAGACTGTACATATATTTGATATTTAGATGAAGAAATTGAAGCCCATGACAATGAAGAGAAGAAGAGTGAATTGGTTCATGACAGAATGGTAGTTGAGTCAAACAAGTTAGTGGTTGGGATCAAAGAGTAATGGACTGTGAATCCTATTTATATACTTGCTGCACAGAATGACTTGCAATTTACTACTACTATTACTATGTTTTTACCTACATAAAGTAGTAATAATAAGGTTAATGAACAGACAAACCTACAGAAAGTAGTGATAATAAGGCTAATGAACAGACAAGTGGGACCATTAAGAATATGATAAAACAAGATTGATGAACATCAACATTCATGAAAATTTACAATATATTTATTAAAACCATTAAAAATCTGAGAATACAACATTCATGAACATTTAAAACATCTTTAAAAATATAATTAAAAATCTGGAAAAGGAGGAGTCATGAACAGTAAAAAAATCTTTAATAAAATCATTAAGTATATGACTTCTCACTAAACAGATACAAATGAAAGTTTAAATATGTTTAATAAAAATACTACTTATCATAGTACTTCACCCTATAAAAACCTCATACTACACAGAAGTACTCCACATCTACGTTTGTTTCTACACTTATTCACTTTGCCAAGAAATTATATATCTTTGAACGAATTAACAAGTCATAGAGATGATAATACAATAAAGGTAAGATTAACAAGAAAGTGGGATGAGATCAATTTGAGCACTGGACAGATTGTCAACACCACAGCTATATTGCTTGATGAAGAGGTAGTATTCTAAATTTTATATTACTTCATAAATAAATATTACCAAGAATTAAAAGTTGTTATCTTATAAATAGATTATTAATCTTATATATATTATGTGCAGGATAATCACATGATGCTCATTCTGAGATTCAACCAACGAGCACAATACATCAAAAGATTGAACGAAGACAACGTATACGTCATATATATCCAATTTTAAGATTGTACCAGCCCCACCTAGATATAAAGCAATTAATGGTGATAAGGTGATTAAATTTTTTCACAAGACAACGATAACTTAGGTAAACAACACAAATATAATTGCAAGGTATAAATTTGAGTTATCAACGTTTGCTGAAATAAGAAACAAGGCTGGAGATAAAACATATCTCATAGGTAAAAAATACTCAAAACCTCATTACACAACAAATACTTGAATTTTTTCTTCTTATACTTATTAGATTTCATTTCCTCATAGATGTTATTGGAAAGCTTACAACGATAACTGACTTGCAAATAGTGGGACAAGGAATTCAAAAAATGGATATTCTCTTAACGAATGAGAGGTATGTGTCAAAAATAGTGTGATGATTTTCCAATTCGAATTATTTCTCTCATACCACTAATAACAATTTTATGCTATTACAAACAGCCACCACACAATCACAGTAACTATGTGGGGAGAACATGCATTAAATTTTCAAAGAGATTTTTCAAGACAAAATGACAACTTTATTGTTGTAGTAGTGACTAGAACACTTGCAAAGGAATTTAAAGGTGATTTGGGAATTTTTAATTGTTTACAAGAATAATTACTAACATGCACTTATTTTATTTATAGGGGAGATCAATTTATCATCAACAGCTGCCACAAGGATTTATTTTAACATCCTTTACCAACCAATATCCACCCTAAGGAGTACTATACAAAACAATGAAGGAATCACCTCAAGTATTGAAATTGTTCCAAACATTCAATTGAACACACATCCAGATAACATTGAATGTTTTAGCATAAACCAGATGTTGAATGCGAAATTACCACAAGGTTTAGAGGTAAATACCTACTATAACTGATTTTTTAACATTACTAAAAAGGTTTTTTCTTTTAAAACTTTAAATTAACACATACTAAAGCCTCTCAAAATGCCAACAGTTTATGTATTGCACGTGTGAAGCAACAATTGATGATATAGTGTTCGACCAAGGATGGTACTATCTTGCATGCAAAAAATGTTTCCGTAAGATAAAGGATCCATCAAGCAAATTATAATGTCAAAATCGCATAGGCGAAGAGATTGGGACTACACAGCGCTACAAAGTCACGCTCAAAGTTAAGGATAACACAGGTGAAACAACATTCATTTTATTCAATCAAGAGGTTGCACACCTCATAGGTGTTCCTATTGACCATCTCATCAATCAAAGAAAGGAACTCGCCTCAAATTCGGTACATTACTTAATAATAAACCCATTTTTTAATAGCATCTACCATTGTATACTATTAAATTGTTATAATGATTGGGTCATATCTACTAATAAAATCACAAAATACAGGATATATCAATGCAAGACATTCCACCAATTATATATAATATCCGAAAGAAGAGTTATTTGTTTTAAGTCAAAATCACTCCATATAACACTCAAAGAGGCTATGAAGAATACACAGTCTCTAAGGTTCGGGTACTCAAACAACTACCAAAAAATCCACCTGGAGGGAAGAATGAACAAACAGATGATACAAATGAACGTTTTTGCATCAAACAAATTCTTACTGTCAAGCTACCAGAGGGATCAGAAGTAAATTTCTTTAATTATAACTTTTTAACATTCTATTAAAAAATATAATAATAACAAATATTATAATGCTTATAAAATGAAAATTACTACTATATATCATGTACTGCACATGTCAGGTCACAATAGTTCAAATTCTACTAGAACAAGGATGGTACTATATAACATGCAATAATTGCCTCAGACACATTAAGGAGTTATCCACAAAATTACAATGCCACAATTGTCTGAGCGAAAAAACGGAAACTACCAAACAGGACAAGCTAACAATTAAGGTAAAGGATACCACAGGAGAAACAACATTTGTCATGTTTAATCGAGAAGTTGCGCAGGTTATAGGAGTTCCTATCGAACAACTACTAAATGACATCAATAAAGAATATTCCCCAACAGTAAGTCTTTTGTACATACACATTATTCAAAAAAATAATGTTGAATCACACAATGACACTTGCTAACCATTTAATATTATGCATGATAAAAATATGCAAGAACTGCCACTAGAAATTCAAAAATATATGTGGAAAGAATTGTATGTTCCAGATCAAAATTACAACGTACAACACAGAATTGGGCTACGAAGAATATACAGTATCAAAGGTTCAAAACATCAAATCAGAGGATAAATCTAGAGAGACAAAACATGATACCATAAAAATTTTTGGAGAGATAAAGCATCAAAATAATGACAAAATTGATGAGCCAAAAAATACAACAGACCGAAAAAGAAGAACAAAAGAAAGATAGCAAATTTTGGGGGAGATTTGGAAGAAGAAATCCAAGTTAACTCAAACTGTTTCCCAACTGTATGATTGTTTTCAGTAGTATTGTATGAACTCCTCCAAGTTTGGCTAATTATGGGACTATTTTGTAATTGAAAAGTTGAAGTCTTCATGAACTTAAGATAAAACAAAGGAGTAATATATCTAATGTTACTTATCAAATAAATAAAGAGATGTCTAATGTTCAAAGTTATAATAGTTTAGCTCAAAACAACTTTCTCTTGAAAAATCAGTAACTCAAAACTTTCCATCGCAAACAGTTCCTCTTTCAAATTTCCATGATAATAGAGAATTATGAAGGAAAATAATTTACCTTCAAATTTACATCTAACTAGCAGACTGTAGCTATTTTGAATACTGACAATCTTTGGTAGTCCTTCAACTTTTGCAGCATGTACAAACTCCATTACTCCATAAGAAGTTTCATTAGAAACGCCTAAGTAGCGCAACTGAAAAAATTTGTACACTGCTCATGTCAGCATAGTAATAATGATATAACAGGGTACCAATAATTAGCCATATATAATGATGTGCAATTTTAACCTTAAATGGTAACATTTTCCCTTTTTCTTTCTTTTCTTTCAGTCATCAGAAAAAAAAATTTAAGTGTTACTTGGTTATTGTTTCGCTATTTTTCAATAGTATTGAGTTGGTAGAACAACATTTAGAATCCAGTAAACAATTAGAAAACGATAAAAAATGCATTATCATGGAGCTTCATCCATATGCAACATTAAATCCTTTTGGGTGCTTTCAAACAAAAGCAGGTAACAAAATCCCCCCCATAAACAGCACTTCTTGGGGTGACTTTAAAATGAAACTTTAATTTTTGAAAAAAAATGCCAAGGATTTTGCCCAAGTTCTTTCAGGCTAATTATGTCAGGATCTGGATAAAAGACTAAAGGTTGTACAATTGTACCCAGTGCTCTTGCAAATAGCAGAATCTGGGGAAGATCGTTAGGATAGAAGATTAAAACATTTATATTTACAACTGTGTACAAACTATAAATACAATTCGATGTATTAACATATCAAGTGAAATACATGAAAGAAGAACTCCCCACGCATTATATCTTAATCTCCAATGTACAAATATTTATATTGTTAAATAGGACAGAGATAAGTGAAAACCAAATTAAAGAAAGATCTAAGTTAAATAAAGGATCGAGAACCTACTGTGATGATTGGATCCATAGTTGTGCAAGCCCGACGATGATTGGAGGTAAATCAAAGACTGAAATCGAAAAAACGAGAAATCACCCCAATAGAATAGCCACATAAATTGCAACCACCCATATGCAAATCCCTAACACGACGCTAAAATTCACACACCGACGACTTCAACAAATCGATTACGATGATGGAATTCCCCCTTATTAGTCGGAAAAAATAAACGCAGGCGAAGGAAAATAGAAAGACAGAAAAATAAACGGACTTGAAATATTATTACATTCAATGAATAATTATGAAAGAAAGCCAAACGTCCAGTTGTCCACAAATAAAAAAACTAACACATAAAAACCCAAAAGTCACCAACAAAAAACATAAAATATTATAACATATAACGGATAAACATTGATAACAAAAAAAATACTCATTAAATATAAAACACCTATAAATACCACTATATCATAAACAAAAAACCCAATACACAAATAATACCATACAAAATACTAAATAATGGATACCAGGTAAAGTAATTAGTATGATTTTCTTAATTAATATATTCTTTATATTTTGCATGTTATTTATAAAAATTTATGTGTTTTCATTTTTTTGCAGATCTATACCAACAAAAAACAAAAGGCAGAACAAACGCCAAATTATTGAAATAAGCGATGATAGTAGTAGTGACAATGGTCGTTATAGATATGCCAAGAATGCAAAGATTGAAAAAACTATTGTTACACTACAAACAAAGATCGAAGCCATGAAAGAGAAGATTCAGAAAATTGAGCAACAACTGAATGATCTTAAATAAAATGGGTTATTATAATAAAAGTGGAAGTAATAAAATAGCAATAGAACCATATTTATACATGTAATTGATATGCCATGCAAAAAAGAATCAAAAAGTTTATATGAAAAAAATATATTATTATTATGAAAAATCTTTCTCATTCCAATTTTAGAAAATTATACAATCGAAAAACAAACTAGCTCGTGCATTGCACGAGCTATCAACTAGTATTAATAAATACATCAGATATACATGATGTAAAATCCCAAATTTTACGAATAAAGATTTAATTTTCTCAAAATATTTTTTTCAAAATTATGTATGGATTTGAGATAATGTTATAATTGTGGGTAATATTTATAAATTTTTAAAAGTATGCATCATATCTCTTATATTATTGATTCAATTATTGTCACAATATCATATATATAATATGTTATATTATTAAATCAATAATTGAGACGACAAGTTATAATATTAATGATGAATAATTGTTGAAAGATTAAATATGTGTTGATTAAAAATAAAATGATTTGTGGTAATATTTATTCAATCCTTGAAGTAAATAAGAAGTCTATTATGAGACGTTTGTGGTAAGTTTGGTTTATTCTATGTGGGCCCATATGTCATCATCTAAGAGTCTCTTTCGCCAATAATAATTGCCTTTACCAGACGTCAAACCACTTGTTGTTTCACATTACAGGCGTCAAACCACTTGGTGTTTCACATTACAGGCGTCAAACCACTTTTCTTTTTACATCACCAGTCATCAAGCCACTTGCCTTTTCACATTGCAAGAGCTAAACTAAAAATCTTCTATAAATAGAGGCCTAGTTCTTCATTATTTTTCATGAATTCATTCAAGCTATAGAGAGAGAAAGTATAGAGAGAAAGAAGAAGAGTATTCTGTTACTACACTACTGCAATATTCAATCTCCTATTAAGGTAAGGGATATTATTTGTTGTACTCGTAAGGGGTATTATTTTTTTCTTATTCATGAAGAGAACTTCTGTTATTCCATTCTTTATTATTCTGTTGGAATAACCTGTATACGTGGGCTACCCTATACTTGGTGAAATTCTTCTGTTATTCTATTCTTTATTATTATGTTGAAATAACATGTCTATGCGAAGTACCGCATACATGGTGAAATTCTTCTTTTATTCCATTCTTTATTATTCTGTTGGAATATCCTGTTTGTGCGCTTTACGCCGGACCTGGTTCCGTCTTTATTATTCTGTTGAAATATCATGTCTATGCGTTTTACACCGGACCTGATTCCGTCTTTATTATTCTATTGGAATATCATGTCTGTGCGTTTTACGCCGGACCTGGTTCCGTTATTTATTATTCTGTTGGAATAACCTGTCTGTACGGTCTATCGTATGCCTGGTGATATCTTTTGTTATTCCATTCTGTATTATACTCAGTTGGTTAAAGTTTTAACTTCTATACTCCATAAAATTAGTAGAATATCCTTGATATTTGCGCTTCATCCAATATCTTTTCATGGAAATATTCTTCTGAACATTCTTGAATTTTACTCTACAAAGAAGTATCATGTTGACAATTTGGACGTTATTAGTTCCTAGATAATTTAATTCTTGAACTTGTTTTATTGAATTCTTATATCATTATCATCATCCTCATGTTTATATTTTTGAAAGTCATCTGTGGCCTGTAGTGCATAGATGGACTTGGTATAATTATGACCAGGGATTATTCGGTATAATCATGACCGTAATGTTACAAATGATGTGATAAAAGTCCTCATTGGCCCGTAGTGCATTGATGGACAGTTGTTGGCATGATCATGACCATTGATGAATACACGAATATTCTTGGCCCGTAGTGCATGGATTATTTGTGGTTGTGATACTAATGAATATCCTTGGCCGTAATACAGGGATGATGTGGATTATTTATTAAGATGAGTCTCAGCGATAAAAGTGATGAAAAACCTTTTAAATCATAAAAGATAGTAGATTTTATTCCTTACTTGACTATTTTAATGGATTAATTGTTCCGCTGCAGTTAAACTTGATGTCTATTGTATTTTATCAGTTTAACATTGTTGAAGACTAATGATAATTTATTTTGTATTATCTTAGTCATAATATTTCTTACTGGGGTAGTTGAGCTCACCCTTTCTTTCACTGTTCTCTTCAGGAAATGAGAACATAGCCGGGACTAGTCGGGGAATGGAGTGACAGTCCAGATGATAGTATTAGTAGTCCTCACTATTTTGTTAAATAGTGTGATAATAAATGTAATGAGGACTTATTCTGAGAGTGGATATTGTCTAGAAGACAGTATTTGTATTAAAACTCACAACTCCCTTGTTGTATATTAAAGATTATATTTATATTTTGTACCATGTATTTGGCGACTCAAGATGGGTGATGTATACCTATTTTGGGGGCATCACAGTTGGTATCAAAGCTTATGGATATGATCCCTAGCTGAGATGTGAGACAAGAACTAGGAGAGGAAAGACAGAGAATTCCTTCGCTAGTATGACCTACCTAAGTTTATTTGGTATTTAATTGGTCGGTCAAAGTATAGGGATAATATGTGATATATTAATTAACCCTTGTTTTGTGGCAGTATTTGAAAATGACATCCGAGAATGTTGAGAATAGCAATAGAGCACAGGAGACCGTTAAGTCTCCACAGATCAATAATCAGGATAATGTGCATCAGGAAGACAATAATCCTCCTGTAAACAACAACACTGATCAAATGATGAACGTCGGTACATTTAGGAGCTTTTTAGAATTCATACAAACGAGAGGGACTCCTGTTCATAATGCAGGTGGAAACAATGGCAACCCACGGTTGGTCACCGCTAAGCAGTTTAAGGAGCTGGGACCACCGGAGTTTTTGGGAAAGCCAGAACCACTTAAAACGGAGACGTGGTTAAAGCAGATCACCAAGATATTTGATGTCTTGGGATGCTCCGAGGAGCAAAAGGTTCCCTTTGCCACCTTTATATTGCGTGAAGAGACAGATTACTGGTGGGAATCTGTAAAACGTACCCAGCCTGACGCACTCAAGATGTTTTGGAAGAAGTTCCAAGAGCTGTTCAATGACAAGTACTTTCCCGAAAGCATTCGTCACATGAAGGAGGTGGAATTTATCAAGTTGGAGCAAAACAACATGACCGTGTCGCAGTACGAAGCCAAGTTTGCCGAGTTATTCTGATTTGCATCCCATTTGGTTGATAATGAGGAGCGAATGACACAAATATTTATAAGAGGTTTGAAACCCGATATACGTCAATACCTCATTTCTCATAAACTTTGTTTATATTCAGATGTTGTGAATAGAGCTCAGTTATTGGAGCGCGATAATGAGTCAGCATAACCAAAAGATAATGACCATCAACACGATAATAATCATACCGGTGGCAACGACCATCGGAACAATGATAACCATCGTGGGGGAAATTATCATGCCAAGAATGGTAACCATTTCGGTGGTAATCATGGCCAAGATAATAGAAGTGAAATTTTCAAGAAGAGGAGGTTCAATAATGATGGAAAGACAACAGCACCAGCACCCGTTTCAAAGGAAGAAGAACGACCATCGGTCGTATGTTTCAAATGCGGACAGGAGGGACACATCCGTCCAAATTGTACGCAGCAATCCAAAGCATGTTTTAATTGGGAAAGAGAAGGTCATCTAGCTCGATTTTGTCGTATGGTGAAGTCAAGTTCAGCTGGGATGGTGACGCTAAAGGATGTCCCAGACAAGTCAAAGCCGGTAGTTTAAGTGAGAGTGTTTGTCGAGGAACCCGAACGAAGTTGTCACGGTTAAGTTAATCATAAACGTTTACGATGTCTATATCTTATTCGATACCGGTTCTACCCACTCTTGTATTTCACCTAGTTGTGTTCAATGTTTGAACTTGGCTATTGAGAAATTAGACTTTGACTTATCTGTTAAAACTGTGTTAGGAGAAACCTTCGTTACATCTATTATTTATAAATCTTGTTTGATTCAAATCGACACTTTCACGTTACCTGTCGATCTTATCTCTTTGAAAATACTTGCCTTTGATGTGATTTTAGGAATCGATTGGTTAACTACTCATCATGATTTTAGTAAGGTTGTTAGCTTTCATATTCATAACCAACCTGTTATACGAATTCAAGCAAATAAATCCTAAAGTCAATCATTGTCATATCAAGCCATAAGTAAAGAGCCTTGAGCCTTTCGCTAGTGACTTCCTTGTGTGGAATGCACCGAAGCCAGACTTTATGTAGGCGACATCGTGAATGACGATGGCAAGTTGATAGGTATCAATGTGACGTGTTATCCAAGTCTTGGATGAGGGTCACAGTTTTGAATGATATTTCTATCGTTAATAAATTTCTTGACGTATTCTTGAAGACTTCTTGACCTACCCTAGAGCGTGAAATCGAATTTTGTATTGAACCCAATACAAAACCCATTTCTTCAACCCTTAAATATTTCTTCAACCAAAAGGAACGTATAATGCGCCAAAGACGTTGGCTCGAGCTATTGAAGATTACGATCATACCATTCAATACCATCCTAGAAAAGTGAATGTAGTAGCTGACACGTTGAGTAGAAGATCGTATGCGTTTACGAGTGCGAATATACGAACTCACATGAAGATAACGAATATACGATTAGAATCGACTTTAATCGATAAAGTAAAGCCGCTCAAGCTACATACTTAGAGCTGATGAATATGAAGAAGAAGGTTCAAGAGGGCGTTATTCTAGAAGCAAGAATCGACGAAGAGATGAAATCTAAACCCTCGATTTAATTGGCCCATTTAAAATCCTCGATCGAGTAGGAACTGTGGCCTATAGACTCGTTTTACCGTTAAATATGTTGCGTGTTCATAACGTTTATCATGTACCGATGTTATGTAAATATGTGGACAACCCGAACCACATTATTGATTTAGAAACGAACGAGATAGCAGAAGATTTAACGTATGAGGAGATACGTGTTAAAATCTTGGAGAAGAAGGATAGTATTCAACACTCAAAGGTTATACCTCAAGAGTTAGAATCTGACAAAGTGTCATCATTTTTCGGCATACCAGGTACGTACGTAAATTTCGAGGGCGAAATTTCATAAGGAGGGGAGATTATAAAATCCCAAAAGATTTAATTTTCTTGAAATATTTTTTTCAAAATTATGATGTGGATTTAAGATAATGTTATAGTTGTGGGTAATATTTATAAATTTTTAAAAGTATGCAAGTTGTTGTATAATATTCGATTGGTCGAGGAATATTCTTTTTGTCGGGAAATATTCATACGATGACACAATCATTGGTGGACCCCACAACAGAATTATTGTAGGATTGAGAAAATGACAAAAATATTTTTATGAAAATAATGGCGAAAGTTTTACCGTTAAAACTGTTAAAATACCCGGTAATAAAGGTACAGTAATACGCGTGATTGCATAGTAGCACATGGTATTAATTATTGATGCTTACGTAAGAAGTCACTCAGTTATACTCAATTATTGCTACAGTAATTGCTGCATCATATCTCTTATATTATTGATTCAATTATTTTCATAGTATCATCTGTATAATATGTTATATTATTAAATCAATAATTGAGACGACAAGTTATAATATTAATGATGAATAATTGTTGAAAGATTAAATACGTGTTGATTAAAAATAAAATGATTTGTGGTAATATTTATTCAATCTTTAAAGTAAATAAGAAGTCTATTATGAGACGTTTGTGGTAAGTTTGGTTTATTCTATGTGGGCCCATATGTCATCATCTAAGAGTCTCTTTCGCAAATAGTAATTGCCTTTACCAGACGTCAAACCACTTACTGTTTCACATTACAGGCGTCAAACCACTTTGTGTTTCACATTACAGGCGTCAAACCACTTTCTTTTTCACATCACCAGTCGTCAAGCCACTTGCCTTTTCACATTGCAAGAGCTAAAATAGAAATCTTCTATAAATAGAGGCCTAGTTCTTCATTATTTTTAGGGGTGTAAACGAGTCGAATCTCAACGAACACCTTCATGCTCAGATTCGGCTCGACTCGAAAAAATTGAGCTTGAATTCGACTCGGATTCGATAAGGGATTTATATTTTTGCGCCAGATTCGACTCGGATCATTACTCGGACCTACTCGGCTCGTAAGTACTCGACTCGTTTACAAAGCGAGTTACTCATGAGCCCTTCAAATCGAGTTTCGAATACGAACTATTTCACTTAAAATTGAACCACTACATACTAAATTGGTTACTTAACTAATATTTATATATAAATCTTTTTCACTTTTATTTAAGTGTTGAAATTATAAAGAATGTAATAAAAATTGACATTCAATTCATTGGTTTATTCATGTACAAGTTTACACAATTTCATACTACACTTTATAAATTATAAAGATTGATACAAATATCACATATTTAGCTTACTAGCATGGATCAAACTAATATTTGAATATGATCCATCGAGCAGGTATCGAATATGGTTTGAGAAAAACTGAAATACTCGAACCCTAATCTGAGCGAACACTGGTATGCTCGAATTCGACTCATGTATCATTAAAAAAAATGAGTATGGATCAGATTCGACTCGAATCAACTTTGAATTTGAGCTTTGGATCATATTTTTGATCCAATCTCGAGTCGAGTACCGAACTACTTGGCTCGATTTACACCCCTAATTATTTTTCACGAATTCATTCAAGCTATAAAGAGAGAAAGTATTGAGAGAATAAGAGAGAAAGAAGAAGAGTATTCTATTACTACACTACTGCAGTATTCAATCTCCTATTAAGGTAAGGGATATTATTTGTTATACTCGTAAGGGGTATTATTTCTTTCTTATTCTTGAAGAGAACTTCTGTTATTCCATTCTTTATTATTTTGTTGGAATGACCTGTATACGCGGGCTACCCTATACTTGGTGAAATTCTTCTGTTATTCTATTCTTTATTATTATGTTGAAATAACCTGTCTATGCGAAGTACCGCATATATGGTGAAATTCTTCTTTTATTCCATTCTTTATTATTCTGTTGGAATATCCTGTTTGTGCGCTTTACGCCGGACCTGGTTCCGTCTTTATTATTCTGTTGGAATATCCTGTCTATGCGTTTTACACCGGACATGATTCCGTCTTTATTATTCTGTTGGAATATCCTGTCTGTGCGTTTTACGTCGGACCTGATTCCGTTATTTATTATTCTGTTTCAATAACCTTTCTGTGTAGTCTATCGCATGCCTGGTGATATCTTTTGTTATTCCATTCTTTATTATACTCAGTTGGTTAAAATTTTGACTTTTATACTCCATGAAATTAGTAGAATATCCTTGATATTTGTGCTTCATCCAGTATCTTTTCATGGAAATATTCTTCTGAACATTCTTGAATTTTACTCTACAAAGAAGTATCATGTTGACAATTTGGACGTTATTAGTTCCTAGATAATTTAATTCTTGAACTTGTTTTATTGAATTCTTATATCATTATCATCATCCTCATGTTTATATTTTTGAAAGTCATATGTGGCCTGTAGTGCATAGATGGACTTGGTATAATTATGACCAGGGATTATTCGGTATAATCATGACCGTAATGTTACAAATGATGTGATAAAAGTCCTCATTGGCCCGTAGTGCATTGATGGACAGTTGTTGGCATGATCATGACCATTGAAGAATACACAAATATCCTTGGCCCGTAGTGCATGGATAATTTATGGTTGTGATACTAATGAATATCCTTGGCCGTAGTGCAGGGATGATGTGGATTATTTATTAAGCTGAGTTTTAGCGATAAAAGTGATGAAAAACCTTTTAAATCATAAAAGATAGTAGATTTTATTCTCTACTTGACTCTTTTAATGGATTGCTTATTCCACTGCAGTTAAACTTGATGTCTATTGTATTTTATCAGTTTAACATTGTTGAAGACTAATGATAATTTATTCTGCATTATCTTAGTCATTATATTTCTTACTGGGCTAGTTGAGCTCACCCTTTCTTTTACTGTTCTCTTCAGAAAATGAGAATGTAGCCGGGACTAGTCGGGGAACGGAGTGACGGTCCAGATGATAGCATTAGTAGTCCTCACTATTCTATTAAATAGTGTGACAATAAATGTAATGAGGACTTATTCTAAGAGTGGATATTGTCTAGAAGACAGTATTTGTATTAAAAGTCACAGCTCCCTTGTTGTATATTAAGGATTGTATTTATATTATGTACCATGTATTTGGCGACTCAAGATGGGTGATGTATACCTATTTTGGGGGCGTCACACATGACTAGTTACAATTTGATGAACCTAGGTATACTTTATTTTTTTTGTTCTTTATATAATTTTGATGTGATTATGTCTTATATTATAGATACTAATCTAAACATTGCTTTACGATATTACTACCATTCAAATTAGTACGACCGAGACACATACAATAATCATGTTGAAATAGTAGCATCTAGGGGTGTAAACAGATATATACGGATATGGATATTAATACAATGGTATTCGTATCAGGAAAATTAATTTGTTATCCATATTTGTATCTGGTATTCGGCAAATTTTAAAAATACTATCCGTATCTAGTATTCAAAATAATATCCAAATACAGATAATATCCATTTTTGTTTATTTTATTTGAATAACTAGATTATTTGAATATTCAGGTATTTCAATTCGTTTATCAGTCACCTAATATAAAATTCATTCAAATTATTTACAAAAAAATAAAGGAAAAAATTAAATAATTACTCATCACCGATCACACTTTAAAATTTAAAGCATAAATATTAATTAAACATCCTAAACATAAAGGGGAGGAAAATGTCAATAATATAATTAATACTCTAAATTAATGAATGTTAATTTATTAATTTTTAATAAATACAATAATTAATACTCTAAATTACAATTCAAATAAGTTTTCATCATTTTCAAAATTCTAAATTTAAATTTCAAAATGAATACTCTAATTACAACTATAACTAGAATAAGAATAAATAAATAATGAGTTTTAAAGTATAATTCATTAATGAATGAATGTTAATTTATTTATTTTTAATAAATACAATAATCAATGCTCTAAATTACAATTCAAATAAATTTTTATCATTTTCGAAATCTTAAATTTCCAAATGAATGCTCTATTTATTAATGTTTAGATATCCATTAATAAGTAGATGTTCATTTTATGTGTGTGAAGTAATACTATAGTGTCATAGTGCGTATGAATATTTATAATATATAATTGGATTCAAAAGTTTATATTGAATATTTAATTATTTTTTTCTCAAATACTTGATTAAAAATTTAATAATATGTTTATGGAGAGTTTTATTTATTATCTATCCTCAATATATAGATTACATATATAGTTATAAAAAATTTATTTTATTTCATTATATTTATGAAGATTGGGAGTTATAATGTATGTGTGATATCTAGTTAATCCAACTTGATCCAAAATTGACTTTGGGCATAATTTAATTATTAATTTGGACTTCTAGTTCTTAAATAATTGGGCAAATGAAATTGATAAATACTCCCTCCACCTGAAAATTCATAAATGTGAATTAATCTATTTAACCCCTCTTCTAGATTAATTCAGACCTAACACATTTTAACAATAAATTTATGTTATCTGTTAACGCCTGATTTTGTATGTCTGACGAAATCACCAAAATAGTAGGTTAAAATCGTGCTAACGGTTGATTGTATTGTTTTGAAATCAAACTCACGAAATACACATAGATAAATATACACACATCATTACAAGAGATAAAATATGGATACAAGAATTTACGTAAAAACCCAATTAGAAAAAAATAGAGAAAGATGAGAAATCCACTAAAATAGTATAGAGAGTACAAATTATTTGCTTGTGTCATATGCTATTGTCCCCTCTAACCCTTGCTTATTGTTATATTTATAGAAGTCATGTCCACCTGAATCCAATTAGAAGTATGAGTCTTTTTCAGAATCACCTTATAACTGCAATTAATAAACGTATATGGGCCAACACCAAATCCGATCCATTAAATAGATTGAGCTACTGTGAGATCCCAAATTTTTTGAAATGAAAGTATTCAATTTTCTTATAATTATTATTTTATTTCATAAATGGTTAAATTGATAAAAGGTTAAAGTTAAGGGTGATATGTGAAAATTTTGTAAAGTAAGCAAGTTGATATAAAATATTCGTTGTGTCGAGGAATATTCGATTAGTCAGGGAATATTCGTACGACAGACTAATCATTGGTGGACCCCACAACGGAAGTATTGTCGTAATTAGAAAACAATTGGATTATCTTTTTATAAAAATAACGACGAAAGTGTTACCGTTAAAACTGTTGAACTACCCGGTAGTAAAAGTACAATAATACGCGTGGTTGCATAGTAGCACACGGTATTGATTATTAATGCTTACGTAAGAAGTCAGTTATACTCAATTATTGCTACAGTAATTGCTGCATCATATCTCTCATATTATTGATTCAATTATTGTCACAGTATCATCTGCATAATATGTTATATTATTAAATCAATAATTGAGACGACAAAGTTATTCATATTATTATTTGCAATATTAACAATGTCTAGAATTTCTGTCAATGAGAGGTTTGGTCACCTAATTGCGCGCCAATAAGGAGAAATCCTTATCGTAAAGCCCCCTATTTCCTGGGAACGACCTGGTTGTTAAATATTATGAGTTATAATATTAATGATGAATAAGTTCGTGTTGATTAAAGATGAAATTGTTAGTTCCATTGTGTTGGGATTATTAGTTGTAATGGAAATCGACATTTATTTCGATAATAATTGATGTCTGGATGTTATACTGACCAATCGGGTAATTAATCGGATAAATGAGTAATTAATTGCTATTAATTCACATGCTTATAAATATTTATTCACGTGTGTATACTATTGATTCACATTCATGTACTATTAGGGGAGGTGGTGCAATATTGATAATACTTGCATGACTAAGTTAAAAAATGGAGGTATAGATGGAGGTACTATACTGTAATTCGTATTTTCACATGTATAGAACTATTGATTCACATGATTGAACTATTGATCCACATGATATACTATTAGGGGAGGTGGTGCAAGTTTGATAATACTTGTAGGACTAAATTAAAAATGTAGGAAAAGATGAAGGTATTATACTGTAATATTTCTTGTCCCAAAACGTGCAATTATCGAAACTATATTTTCCTATAAATAGAAGCTCATTCTTCCTTCATTCTCACCAATTCACTAAGACTCACAAGAGCAATTATAGAGAGAGAAGCTATAGGGAAAAAGAAGAAGAGTAGTCTGCTACTTCACTACTCTAGTATCCAGTCTTCTTCTGAGGTAAGAGGTATTATTTATTTCATATTCTGAAGAGATATTATTTTTCGTATTCGTATGAATATTATTTTTGTTCAATATTCATAAGGAATATCATCTTTGTTCAATATTCGTAGGAATATTATTTTCGTTCAACAGTTGTAAGGGGTATTATTTATTTCATATTTTGAAGAGATATTATTTTTCGTATTCGTATGAATATTATTTTCGTTCAATATTCATAAGGAATATCATCTTTGTTCAATATTAGTAGGAATATTATTTTCGTTCAACAGTTGTAAGGGGTATTATTTATTTCATATTCTGAAGAGATTATTTTTCGTATTCATATGGATATTATTTTCGTTCAATATTCATAAAGAATATTATCTTCGTTCAATATTCGTAGGAATATTATCTTCATTAAATATTCGTTGGAATATTATTTCCGTTCAAGGGATGTTATTTTTGTTCAATATTCGCTTGAAATAATATTTTTTTCCATACTCTGTAGTATGTAAGTAATATTATTTCGTTTTAGATTTTGGATTCTATACTCATTTTGCTGAAGTTTTGGCTTCTATACTCCATGAATTTAGTAGAATATCCTTGATATTTGCGCTTCACCTAGTATTTTTTTATGGAAATATTATTCTGAGCTTTCTTGATAATTATTGATCTTTTCATGACGGAATACTATTCATGAGTTACTATTTACGGGTTACTATTCACCCGATTATTATTCACTCTAGTATTATTCACTCGGGTATTCGGGGCACTTTTCGTACCGGAGTACTATTCACGAGTTACTATTCATGGGTTACTATTCACCTAAATTACTATTCACTCTAGTATTATTCACTTGGATATTTGGGACACTTTTCATGTCAGAGTACTATTCACGAGATACTATTCTCAAAGTACTATTTGTCAGGAATAAGCATTTGAATGATATTACTATATGATTTGATTATGATATATATATATATATATATATATATATATATATATATATATATATATATATATACATGAATGAATATGCAAGTATGCTTACATTAAGAAAAGCTGTAAAGTCATTTGATAGATAATAGAAACATATGCACAAGGACTTAGAATGAATTGATCAAATGTGTTGGTTGATCTTACATAAGCAAAACAGCTTTAAAAAGTCCTTAAAAAGAAATGATGTACAAGGACTATAAATATAGAAAGATCAAACATGTTAGGTTGATCTTATGTTATAATAGATAGGCTTGTCTGATCGTCGAGCACTGCACCAGAAATCGTAGTCTGCCAGGAGAGTCAAGGAAAACTCGAGAGCTATCGAGGCAGAATCGTAGTCTGCAAGATAGTAGATCTCAGAGTTCGTAGACTTCCAGGAGAGACGAGGAAGGATCGTAGTGTGTCGAGGAGAACATCCTCAGGGTCGTAGTCTGCTAAAGAAGTCATGTTCAAAATCGTAGAGACAGCCTGCCTACGAGCTGACCGAGCATCTGCCAAAGCCAATCAAGAATCGTAGACTACACTCGGAGTCGTAAAGTCTACCAATGTCAAAGCCAATTCAAGAATCGTAAACTGCACTTAGAATCGTAAAGTCTACTGATCGTATCAAAGGCAGAGATCGTAGTCAAGCAAGATCAGATGAAGACAACAAGCACAACGATAGAAATCGTAGTATCAAGATCTGATCTCAAAGTCGTAGTGTCTGCACAGCCAAAGCTGAATCATAAAGTGCAGAGCTAAGATCTTAACAGATGTGCTCACAAGGTCACAGTAGAATCATAGAGCAAACACGATTCTCAACAATTGAGCACTCCCAGAATATCCAAAAGAATGAAACCTCTGGTTAGTAATGTAAAGATACGTCTCACCTGAAGGAAGCCAGAGAGCACTCAACGAGTGGCATGCAAACAAATAGAAGATCTAAGCACCAACTCAATCAGCATCCAGATTGAGTTGAGAAGCCATTCAAGATGAAGTCTTCCACAAAATGATCATAAGAAGACTTCAGCAGTTGACTAAGGAAAGTTAGTATATGCAGTAGCTGTCAAGAAAAAAGATGACATCGATCTTGGAAGTAACCAGGATCGTAGTGTTTGCCAAACAAAGAAGAAACTGATAGAGTATACAAAGATACTGGTCAGCCTCTGAATAACAAGGTTAAAGTGATTAAGCATTGGGTCAGTCCATTGATGATAAGTGAACGGGAGATTACAAGGAGAAATTGAAGCTAGCTGGACACGTCACAAATCTGAAGTGTCTTGTTATTCAGAAGGGGTCACAGCAAGAAGTCAAGCCATCAGTATCTGAGAACAGTCGAGGCATATAGAAGTGTTGAAGCACTGCATTAGAAAAGGAAGAGGTGTTCCACATTGAAGATCTAATGAACACTCTTCAAGATCATAGTGTTAACTCCACAAGTCTAAAAGCAACAATCAACAAGACACTACGATCAAGTCCAAGAATATATTCATCAGAATCGTAGAGTTCGAACAACTGAAGATTGAGGCATTGGCAACGGCTTAATCTGAAGACTGATATTCGAATAGAGCTTATTGAGAGCATCGATGCAAAAGGACAACCTCTGATTTAGAAATCAGAAGGAAGAAATAAAGATGACTACCTGCCCGAGACATGAAAGTGATAATTCTGATGAAGTAGGTAAAATAGTAGATTGCAGTGTCAGAAAGTCAGAAAAAGGTGTTATGTCACATCTGTAGTTTACACCAAATAACTCGAGATCTGCGAAATAATTTGAATAGCTTTCAATGGCTACTTTCAAACGGTAAGATTGGGAAGGATTATAAATTAACAGAGCTTCAAAGATCAAGAGTTGCTGATGATTGTGAGGTTGTAGAATCGTTGAGTTGGTAAATGCGATAGTTGACTCTACGAGTTCCACCAAAGATCAACAGAACAAGTCTCAGTGACAGTGAGACTACCAAGGTGGAAGTGAAGCAGCTTTAAAGAAGAACTTAAATAGATCAAAGCTTCACTCAATAAAGATGAGAATGCCACTAAAAATGGTAGCCAAGCTGAGAGCCAAAAAGGCCAAGAAGATAGCATTCAGGAAAGTGGATGAGTACAAAGAAGATCAAGAGAGCCACTCTACGAATCATTATGAACCAAAAGCTGAAACTGAACAAGTACAGAACCATATCTGCAAAGTATTCAATAAGGATTCAGGAATTGATAAGTTCCAGACAAAGTCTACTAAAAGCATAGAGACTTAGCAAACCCAGATGGTGATGGTGCAAAGCTGATACTAGATGAAGATGAGCAGAAAAGAGTGACGATCAGCTGCATCAAAGAAGATGTGGTCCAGACTCGAAGCAGAATACATAGAGGACCACACCAAGCTGCTAAGTACCAAAAGATGTTTAGAGCTTAATGACATCTTGGCAGCTCAGCACCACCAACAACAACAACTATAACAACAAGAAGCCAGGGTCTGAGGGGTCCTTGTCCGAAGGGAATAAATGAAGTTCCAAGCCTGCTGGGCTTGAAGAGTTCCTAGGGAACTAGAGAAGTTCCAAGGCTGCTGGCCTTGAAGAGTTCTTAGTGAACTGAAGTCCTAAGGCTGCTGGCCTTGAAGGAATCTTAGTGATTCAGGGTGCTGCCCTTTCTTAGTGGAAATCCTGCTAGTTGAAAGTAGAAGAGTGGATTAGGAGCTTGAGTCTCTGAACCACTTAAAACCCCTTGTGTCTTTTACTTTATGTCATTTACATTATGTACATTAACTGCTATAACTGCTATGTATGTTTTAACTGCTTACTACTAAAGTAACTCTACGAGCAATGTATGTCTGATTATGAATATATCAATGAAGGGGATCTTTTACTTATTCCGCTGTGCTTGAAAAGATTCTTATGTTTGTCATTTGCTACTTAATGAGCAATACAACTTAATCAAGAAAAAGTATTTGAAATTCTAAGGATCTATTTAACCCCCCCTTCTAGATTTATATTGTGCCTACTGGAAACTAACATTATTCACAGGGTACTATTCACGGGGTACTATTCACCCGAAAATATATTTCTTTTCTGTCCAAATTATTTTTGGTACATGAATATTATTCTTAAATTTTACTCCACAAAGCAGTATCATGTTGACAATTTGGATATTTTTAAACTCTAGATAAATTTAAAGTCTTTAATATTTATCCTTGATATTTCGTTTGATTAATGCTTATATCATTGTCATCATCTTCATGCTTATATTGTGATGAAAGTCATCTTTGGCTTACGTGCATAGATAGACTGTTGATTATTAGTTTTACAGTTGTATATTTTTGGCTTATGTGCAAAGATGGACTGTTGATTATTGGTTTTATAGTTGTATATCTTTGGCTTACGTGCAAAGATGAAAATGTGCATGACATGATCATAACCACTGGTGATAATAATGAATATCCTTGGCCCGTAGTGCATGGATAATTCGATGATGTGATTGGCAGGATCATGACCATTAGTTAGCAGTTGAATGTCTTTGGCCGTAGTGCACTAACAGACATTTGATTGGTATGATCATGACCATTGGTTTTATAGTTGAATATCTTTGACCCGTAGTGCAAAGGTAGACAACTGATTGGTATGATCATTGTTATTACATTTGAATATCTTTAGCCTTTGGGGTAAGGATATTGAGTAAACGTTCTATTAGGCTTTTGTGGCAAGGAAAAACTGTTGGATTTACATGATTATAAATATGAATTATGGATTTAACTATAATCTTTGGTGGTTTAGGTGAAGACAGGTGATGATAGTTCTTTTTGTCTTGGGTATAACAAAGAACTGTTGTTGAGTATTACAGAAATGAAATATTAACGATGGACTTTTAATCTAGAAAAGATAGTAGACATTATGTTCTACTTGACTCTTCTAATGGATTGCTTATTCCGCTGCTGTTAAACTTGATGTTTATTGTATTTTATCAGTTTAACACTGTTGAAGGCTAAGGATAATTTATTCTGCATTATCTTAATCATAATATTTCTTACTAGGCTAGTTGAGCTCACCCTTTTGCTTTCTTTTATTCTTCAAGAAATTAGAATATAGTTGGGACTAGTTGGGGAATGGAGTGACGGTCCAAGATGATTGTTTTAGCAGTCCTCACTACTTAGTGTGATAATAAGTGTAATGAGGATTGAATTTGAGTTTGTATACTGTCTATGAGACAATATTCATGTTAAAACCCAGCTATGTTTTGTCATATATATTACCCGACAGTTGCATAAAAGAAGTTTGTATTTGATTTATGTAGTGTGTATCTGGCGACTCAAGATGGGTGATGTATACCTGTTTTGGGGGCGTCACAGCTACACCTTGGCTAGACCCAAATAATTACATCTCAATATTGCCCCTAAGTCTCTTATTTATAAGGAACTTAAAATAAGAGAGTATATAAATTTATACCAATAAAAGAACAGATCCGTATCTGCTGAAGAAGAACTGTAACACCCAAACACCATACGCCGAAGATAATCGAACCTCAACACTACCGAAGATATATAAATAATCGCCCTTATCACTACCGAAAATAGATAAATAGTCGACCTTATCATAATCAAAGATGTAGATAACCATCCTTATCACAACCGAATATATAGATAATTGACCTTATCACAACCGAAGATGTAGATAAACAACCTTATCACAACTTAAAATATAGATAACCAACCTCATCACAACCGAAACATGATATCCGTTTGGGATGACGCTAATCCGTCCCGAAGGATGTCATTCGTTCGGGAGGACGTTAATTCGTCCCGAAGGATGTTATCCGTTCGGGAGAACGTTGGTAATTCTCGAAGGATGTTATCCGTTCGGGAGGACGCTGGTCCTTCCTGAAGGATGGTGCTCATACCAGACTTTTATATCTTGCCCCAGGTGGTAAAAATATAATTGATGCCTAAAATTCTTCTTCTTAATTCTTTTATTTATTCGGCAAAACCAAGGAGAGAATAAAATAAGACGATTTGTTAGTGTTGTAAATTGTTGACAATGATCAAAGAGGATTAATGTTCTAGAAGCATATCAATGTGCCGAAGCGAGTTGATGTGCCAAATCGTATTGATGAGCCAAAGATGGCTGACGCTAAATCTGAATCCGTTAAGTTGTCTGACTTTTGGAACTCCAAAAAATTTCCTTCTGTATTTTTTTCTCTCCGCCTATTTAATGCGATCATGAGGCAAAAAAGTGGATCTCTAGAGGACAAAAGTGTCATCGCGTTAAACCTTATATAATTACATGTACGAGTATGGGACATTCGAGTTTCTACAGACGTTTCATTAAAGATTTTTCAAAAATTTCAAAACCCTTATGTTCCCTGTTGGAGAAAGACGTGCCTTTCAAGATGGATCAGTCATGTATCGAGGCATTCGAGGTATTAAAGAAGAAGTTGGTTTCTGCTCCAATCATTGTGGCGCCCGATTGGTCTTTACCGTTCGAATTGATGTGCGACGCTAGTGACTACATAGTGGGAGTAGTATTGGGATAAGGTCACAACAAGATTTTTCACACAATCTACTACTCCAACAAGACGTTGACAGATGCTCAGTTGAACTACACAACCACCGAAAAAGAACTACTCACAGTTGTGTTTGCCTTCGACAAATTTAGAGCATATCTCATTGGGACCAAGGTTATTATTTACACGGATCATTCTGCCATCAAATATTAACACAATTATTAACGAAAAATTTTCAGACGAATAACTTCTCCGAGTAACCACAACATTGCCTTGGTATGGTGATTATATGAACTACATGGTTGCTAAGGTGTTACCACCGGATTTGAACTCACAACAACGAAAGAAATTCCTCCATGACGTAAAGAAGTACTATTGGGATGAACCATTTCTGTTTAAGGCCTACGCGGATCAAATGATTAGACATTGTGTTCCGCATGAAGAGATGGACATAATATTGGGTCATTGCCACTCATCAGATTATGGAGGCCATTATTCCGGTGATCGAACAACAGCTAAAGTGTTGCAATCAGGATTTTTCTGGCCTTCTTTATTCAAGGATGCGTACCTCTTTGTGCTAAAGTGTGATCGATGCCAACGTGTAGGTAATATCTCCAAGCGCAATGAAATGCCACTCAATTCTATTTTGGGGGTAGAACTGTTCGACGTATGGAGAATCGACTTTATGGAACCTTTCCCATCCTTATTCAATAATCAGTACATTTTTTTGGCAGTCGATTATGTATCCAAATGGGTAGAAGTTGCAGCTTTACCCACAAATGATGCCAACGTCGTCCTTCAATTCTTAAAGAAAAGTATTTTCACACGATTTGGGACGCCGAGAGCAATAATAAGTGATGAGGGGACTCACTTCTGCAATAAACAATTCACAAAGTTACTCACAAAATATGGGGTTCGTCATAAAATTGCAGTTGCGTATCATCCCCAAACCAATGGTCAAGCGGAGGTCTCGAATAGGGAGGTCAAGCGAATTCTGGAAAAGGTGGTCAATCCGTCACGAAAAGATTGGTCTTTGCGTCTTAACGATGCTCTATGGGCATATCGAACAATATATAAGAATCCAATCGGCATGTCACCTTTCTGAATGGTTTACGGAAAGGCGTGTCACTACTCAGTCGAGCTAGAACATAGTGCATATTGGGCCATTCGTAAACTTAACTTCGATTTACAAGCAGCGGGTGAGAAAAGGTTACTACAATTGAATGAGATGGACGAATTCCAATTCAACGCCTATGAAAACGCAAAACTCTACAAGGAGAAAGTTAAAGCCTGGCATGATAAGAAAATTCTTGATAGAACATTTGAACCGGGCCAACAAGTCTTGTTGTTCAACTCGCGACTGCGTTTATTTCTTGGGTAACTGAAATCACGTTGGTCGAGACCTTTCAAGGTTGTATCTGTCGCACCACACGGAAACATTAAGGTCGAGGAACCGAATTCGAAACGCAAATTTAAGGTCAACGGTCAACGATTGAAACATTATTGGAGTGGACCCATTGAATATAAATCAACGGTCATGTATCTCTCCGATCCTGCAACCAACTGAGCACAACAATAAAGTCAGGCTGACGACTATAAACCAAGCGCTACCGGGAGGCAACCCAACGAGTTTTAGCATCTTACCATTGTCGAGGCAACCCAACGAGGCAACCCATCCATTGCACGACATCTTGCATCATCAATTAGCATCTTACCATTGTCACTCCATATCTAATTTCACTTCCTTCTCTCCAAGTAAAAGGTATGAGTACACTTGCACACTCTTTTATCATCATGCGAATTAAAGGTAACAAGTGCATTTAATTTAATTATGGGGTGCTCAAATTTTTCATCTTAGCCCAACAACCTTATATGGTTATGCATATAGACGACTCTACCACAGCGTATGGATCACTTGTATTTTGAATTGGGTTGTGAGTGTAAGGTTGATACGAATGAATGAGTTGTGTAGATGATATGCCTCCTAAGTATGAATATACAGATGTTTATATTAAGCATACTAGGTGTTTGATGTATTGTCTCAATGAACTTGAATTGTTAATCCTCTTGTGAAGGCACGCTTATCCTTTGTAAGAGTGGGTTGCTTGATCTTAATTACGAGACAAATGTTTTGAACAAACCAGGCATGACACGCACGAAGTCATGGGCAATATAAGTGTTACACATCACATCCCTTGGGCATATCATGCATCTCTATGATTACATATGCTTTGAGAATATAGACTAAGGATAAATGCTAAAATTTTAACTGTTCTGTGAATTTCTGTCTCATGATACCCCTACCATACATCTCATATATATATGTTTTGGAGTTTGAGGGTATTATCTTGAATATGGGTATCTTAACTAAAATTTTGTTAAAAGCTAATAAATGGGTATATTTTTCCGTGCAAAATTTTCTACATGGCTTCCAAGCGTCAACGTGGCGAAGGTTCAGGAACTGTTTCAACTCCACCTCCAAAAATCGACAGCCGTCGTTTTATCAGTGCCGCAGCTCAATAACGCTATAACTGCATGGCTACACGTTCACTAGTCCCAGAATACAGTTTAAGACCTGATCAATCAAAGGATGAAGAAATGATAGTCATGATAGCTGACCAAAATTGGTTCACCCTCACTGAACAACCAGACCCAACAGTCATTGTAATTGTAAAGGAGTTCTATGCCAACGTGCCCGAACACTATCATTATGGGGTGTTTGTGAGGGGCAAGACTGTGGAAATTGGTGAAGAGGACATAAACGGGTGTTATCAACTGCCATTAGAGGGCCTGAATGATGAGTACGCAAGATTTGTGATTGATGGGCCAGATTATGAGAAGATAATTCACAAAATTTGTCAGTCGGGCACCACATGGACAGTGTATGAACGCGGTAGCATGACCTTTCCACTCTCCAACCTCAGTTTATATGGAAAGGCGTGGTATGCATTTATCTATGCCAAACTCATGCCATGCACCCATGTGAGTCATGTCACCAAGGAGCGAGCGGTACTGTTATACTCAATAATTAAAGTCTTCAAGATAGATGTTGGCCACCTTATTCAGCAGTCTATTCTCCGAGTATCTCGAGGAAGGACCACAAGAGGATTACCACATCTATCTCTCATCTGCGTTTTGTGTGCTAAATTCGGAGTCAAATAGAAATCAGATGAGATGATTCAAACGCATATGCCCGTGTTGGACCACAAGTTGATCAGCAGGTATAAAGTGTGGACAGGTGGGGCAAATCACCCTAGGGGATTGGGTTTCATAATTCCCCAAGTCGAAACTTCTCAAGCTCCACCACCTCAGGCTCCACCTACTTATGGTCCTTCGTCAACAGCTTATCGTGGTGTGGTTCTGGAAGTAGTCCAGCGTGAAATAAACGGTTGGTTTTACAATCTGGAAGCCCAAAAAGTCAGACTCTCTAAATGGAAAGATGTGATTTACAAGTATTTGGTCGACCAGTTTGCAGCTCAGAATGCCATGAACGCCCAGTTGTTTTCGGGTGTTAATATCAGTCAGTTCCCCTCTGCCCCAGTCCTAGCAGTCTTTTCCCCTTCAGATCTAGAGATGAACGAGGATGATGATGCTCCACCCGATGCATAGGCTCGTCAGAGGAGTCCTCTGTTTTATATTATTTTATCTTTCGCATGAGGACATTGCTCTAGATAAGTTTGGGGGTAGTATATTTTTATTTGCATTAGTAGATTGTGATTATTAATAGTTTGTGGATGCTTTGATTGTTATTAATGTTGCATTTAAGATTGCATGTTAATTCCAGTTTTTGATAGTACGTATATTTGGGGGCCAATGATGAAATTAGAATTGCATGAACAAGCCTAATAAGGATTGTTAGGGTAGTGATATGATTTTCTTGACATGATTTAAATCTTGATCTGTTTCACACTGATATTATAAGGATAACACATTTTGACAAATGACCATGTTGGCTATGATAATTTAAATGGATAGATAATAGAGTTCTATAGGATGAATGCTAGTGAAATGAAGGAACAAGTTAAATAGCTAGTGAAGACTGAATATATATATATATATATATATATATATATATATATATATATAAACACCATGGCATGATTGTCTAGTTTTGTGGCCTTTGTTACTTGAGTAAGTAAGCCCGAGGGGATTGTCTCTACACCTAGCGCCCTAAGGTCTTAATGGCTTGGGAGTCGTTGGTCGAAAGCTCGTTAAGGTAGCATTGAAAAGCCTAAGGGAATAAGACAATGCATAGTCATGAGAAGTGAAAAAAAGGATATATATATATATATATATATATATATATATATATATATATAATAAAGCGGGAAAAGTGCAAAATGCCCCCGTCTAGCAAAAAACAAGCATAAGTATTCCATGTTGACCCCTAGACTTTGGTGATTGTTTAATTTCAGTTGAATCAAATTTATTTGATGAGTTCTTAAATTGAAACTGTATTATGCCTAGTAAGAACTTTATTATCTTTCGTATTTTGCTGTTCATTGGTTAGCATAGTTGTTGAACACACACTCACAATATCAGTAATAACATATTTGGATTTATTGATTGTTGGGATATTCTTGATCTGCTTTAACATGATGTATTAGCATGTTTTTGTGATTTTTCTGAGGCCTATGGATATATGTGAGCTATTGAATTGCTGGAGTTAAGGACATATAGATTGTTTGTATTTGCATGATGTTTAGTTTTTCGTGTTGTTTGTGTTTTGTTGCTTGAGGGCACACAACGATTTAAGTTTAGGGGTATTTGATGATTGGGTAATATACCCATGAATCGGATATACTTGAGCTTAGATTTGTGTATTCTTGAGTCTTTTAGTAGTATTTTTACTGTGTTTATGTTTTGATTTGTAGGAGTGGGAGCTGTAAGAACATTTGGGGGAATTTGAGCTGAAAAAGGGGATATCAGTAGTTTCTGTCCACCAGCGCCGGGGCGCTCTAGCCTTTGTTAATCCCAGCGCCGGGGCACTGGGGCGGAACCTCAGTTGACCAGATAAAGCGCGTTGACTTCTCGTTTGGCCACTCACTTGGAGATTGTTTGAAGCCTAATTAGATTTGGATTGCTAGAGTTGGACAAGTGAAGTATAAATTGGTTATTTACTTTGGGATAGGGGACTACACTACAGAATTGGAAGATTAATCAAGGAGCAAGGGGAGATTGTTGAAGATTTTGGACTTAGAGTTCTTCTTCTTCTTTATTCTTTTAATTTGTGTAATTCATTGAGGATGATCTTTCAATTATTTTTGATTAAAATTTTATTATGAACTAATTTCTTTTATTAAGATTCCAATTTAACCTTTTATGGTTATAAATTGATTATTTGATTTGTTTTAATTATTGATGTTGAAGTGAATTGTTCATCTTGCTTTGTGCTGATTGATTAATTATCTGGCCAATAATTACCTTGTTACTCTAGAATGAATTGGAAGAGGAATTCTAGGGTTAGAACTAGACATGATGACATGTGACTTAGTTATTTGCACAATGAATAATTAGGTTTGTGAATAGAATGGAAATATCTCTTCGCCGCATGTAACGCATAAGGAATTGGGTTTGTAACGAGTTTAATTCAATTGTTTAGCATAGGAATATAACAAAATTAATCTGAGTTAAATAGAAGGCAATTGATCACTTGGAAAATAGCTTTTGGCATTTAAGAATTTCTGTTAACAATTCAGTAGACATAATAATTGGGATAATTGAATAATTGATTTAAAAATCATAGTTGGGGATATTGGAGTCTTAATCTTTATTTATCTGAATTCAATAAAATTTTAGTTTGTTTATTTGCTTTCTTTTAGAATAATCTCTTTACGTTGTTTAATCTAGTTTTCTTAATTCTAAAAATCACAATTATTGGTTGTTTAAATAAAATTGGATTGATATAGTACTAGTAGTTGGAGTTTATTAATTAGAATTCTCTGTGGGATCGACACTTTATTTTATCACTATATTACTTGTTGACCGTGTATACTTGCATGTTTGCTTTGATTGTGAAATCAACCAACAGTATGATCATAACAATGTTTTGATATAGTACTTGATAAATGATGTATTCACATGCATGAATATGATGCATTACTTTGAATAAAGAAAATTAATAATGTAAGTAATGCATAACGTAACAATATGATTTATTAGTTACAAGTATAACATCATATTATGAAATTTATATTGCAGGTGAAGCAGTATTGTTAATCATAATGATTTCATAAATTAATAAAAAAGAACAACTTATCTTTTATGCGAAGGATCTGCCTCCTTATCTTAGTAAGCCGACACATAGATAGATTAATTGTGTTGGTGATTTTTCGAACAGAGTTTTGGTTTTCCACAGACGATGCCAATGTTAACGCCTGAAGAAATCACCAAAACAGCAGGCCAAAATTGCACTAACGGTTGAATGTGTTGTTGTGAAATCAAACTCACAAAATACACACAAATAAAAATACAAACATCATTATAAGAGAGATAAAATATAGACACAAGAATTTACGTGGAAGCCCAATTGAAAAAAAAATCATAGAGAGAGATGAGAAATTCACTAAAATAGTATAGAGAGTACAAATTATTTGTTTGTATCATATATTATTGTCCCCTCTAACCCTTGCTTGTTGCTATATTTATAGAAGTCATGTTCACCCAAATTCAACTAGGAGTAGAAGTCTTTTTAATTTGATCATAATCACCTTATAACTTTAATTAATGATTTATTGTTTCCTTCTCAAGTTAGATGTCTTTATCCCACCAAATTAATAAGGAAACACAATCTTACTTTAATAAGAACTCTCCCCTATTTGACCAAATAAACACCAAATCCGGTCCATTAAATAGATTGGGCCACACCTTGGCTAGACCCAAAAATTACATCACAACATTGTCCATTGCTACTGCCTCCCGGTATCTCAAGTAAGTTTTGAAAGTAAAAAACTAGTAACAAGATAATAGTAAGTTTTGTTCTTAAAAACTGTTAGTATATAATTTTCTTGTTAAATGATACATTTTAGATATTTTAACTTTATAATAGTAAAAATTCATTAACTATACTTGAATCAATTTATTTCAGTTTATTAATATTATAATAAAAATGTTATTTTCTACTTTAATTTTAGAAGTGAAATGGTATATTTTTAAAATAATTTTCAAATGATAGTGAAAACTAATTATTATATAAGAAAGACCATTTTAACAAAAAAATTATTTTATTTATTATACAATATTTTTTTTGATAGTTTATTATATAATAGATAATATATATATATATATATATATATATATATATATATATATGTAAGTTATTCAGATACGGATCCGGATCCGAATATCCGCCGAATATATTTACGGTCGGATGTTAAACAAATACGAATACACGTATATTCATATTCGTATCCGTTTATTTGCGAATATCTTTAAACCGAATATGATATATTCATTTTTTACGGAATACAAATAATATTCTTTTTTTTCTAATACAGAACGGATAAGAATTTTTTGATTACCATTTATAGCACTAGTAGCATCTATGCTTAATGAAGAATATTTTTTACGTTGCTATCACCCGAAGAATTCTAGGAATACAAGAAATTACTAGGTCAGTGTCATGTAACCATCAAAAAACACAGTACTTACCTAATCTGGCATCTCTCCTTTTCATCAACTTTTCCAAAATGTTCAATTAATACTCCCTAGCTCCTATATTTCCTAAAAATATTTCCATTTACAAAATTTATAAATTTTGAAAATATATTTGTTTCATGTTTACCCACGAACTTATTGGATGTTTAGTTTAATAATTATGACAAAATAATTGGATTTTGGAGGTAAACTTGAGTACAATGCGTCATCATGAAAGAATTGAAAAAAGGGTTTTCATCCAAAGAAATTGAACATTTTTGTTTGGAAAAAATTGATAAATAAGCTTTCTTTTTGTCAACTGGCAACTGCAAGAGAAAGAACCGAACACCTTGACCAAGGGAGGAAAGAAAAATGACACAAAAATTTGCCACATTCATTAACTCACTTATCTCAAACCCCCCATCTAAAAGTACATGATGCCAAAAAGATGTGTACAAAAACCCAAAAGGAAACTAACCAAATAAAAAATATTAGACATAAAAAAAAAATTCACCAAGGAGTGGAGTTGTCTGTTAGACTCAAAAGTTCTTCCAAATAATCAGCACCCAAGTCCTCCAACACTAGCACATTCTCAATTTTCACCTCTGTGCTTTTGCTTTTGCTTTTACTTTTCCTGCTCAAATTTCTCTTCCTCATAGAATGTCTTTTCTTTAATGCCACCACCGGGGAACAACCAGCCTCACAACTGTGCTTCATGTCACTCAACGATTCCCGGACTATTTCCTCCGGAAAATTGAGAATTGCTGACGAACCGCGCATCGCAAACGCCGCTTGATCATAAGCCAAAGCAGCTTGTTCTGCACTATCAAATGTGCCTAGCCACACCCTTACGCCATTTCTAGTCGAATCCCTTATTTCTGCAGCAAATTTTCCCCACGGCCGCCTTCGTACCCCTCTATAGGATTTCGATTTCTTGGGATTTTCTTGGGAATTTGAATTAACTTCGTCTTCTTTAATTTCTTCAGGGGAATTGGATTCTGATGTTTCTTGTGCTGCATGTGACGATGCACCAAATAGGAGCATTTCTTCGGAGTCACTTTCATTAAAAGGAAGGGAATTGAGGAATTCTATTCCATCCCATGAGAGGGAATCCATTGATCCGAATGAAGATTCCGGCGAGAAATCGGAATTTGGGGAGTGGAAAAGGGATAAACCCATTCGAAATTTTGGTGGGTTTTTTTTCTAGTAGTAGTAGTAGTAGTGGTAGTGGTAGACTAGTAGCTTGCTACCTTTAAATACCCAAAAATGAGAGGGATGATATTTGAATTAATTGAAATAAAATAATCAATAATGAAAGGCAGGGGAATGGAAAAAGATAAGGGAAATAAGGGTAAAAATGTCCAAAGACAGAAAAGGGACCAAAGAGGATGTATTTCCATATTTTACAATATGAAATTAAATTATTTAGTAGTACACCATTACTAGTTGGGAAATACACACATGGGTCAAATGGAGGGAGGCGGCCAGGTTAGAGGGGAAGTTGAATGATATCAGCATTTCATTTGTTTCATGTGAGCTCAGCTCTCCTGGTGTGGAGACCTTGTCCACTTGCCCATCGGACTTGAATCTTGACTTTCCATATGTACTCTACTCTTAAATACTTACCATTTGTAAATGTTCCATATCTTTTTGATTTTTTTAGCATCAATGTTTTTTAATTCATAAAAATTAGTAATATATATATATATATATATGCATGCTAAACTTAAATATTACAAACATTCTACTTGGACATGAAAATTAAACATGAGTGTATTTGAATTTCACCTATTTGTATTTTTACCATCAATGAAGGGTAAAAACACAAATAGGTTAAATTAAAATACACGCATATCCAATTTTCATGTTCAATTTTCATATCCGCGTAGAAGAGCTCTTAATATTAATCTTCAGTATTTTTGTAATTACATTGTATTAGTGTAGCTCTGTAATTCATTAATCTCATTTTCTTATTTTTTTGTGATTCCTAACATCTAAACAGAGATGTTTCGTTGCTAGTTTGACTTCTCAAGCCCAAATAGTTGCATTGCATGGGAAAAGTTTAATGTCTTTTTCAAAGAACATTCAAAATTATTTCCTTAAGCTAGCCAGCCTTTCTTGCAGTATACTGTAGGATGTGTGTGTTTTCTTTCTCTTTTTCCTGAGGCTAATAATTTATTATTATATATATTTTGTTGTCAATCTTTTTCCTTGTAAGCAATTATATAGTGTATTTGTGGTTACTGGTTATTCGGTTTTTGGAGCGTTTGGAAGTTAAACACTTGAAAATTTTGTTCGTTTAGTAATAATTTATTATAAATGCAATTTAGTTAACTCGCTAACTGCTGTAAACTCCGATAACTAAATAAATCCATAATGATAAAAAATTTAAATTAATATATTTTATGAACTCAGAAAAAAAAATATCAACAGTGGAGCACCTTATGCATAGAGTAATGTTTGGGTTAAATGAATTTATTGCATTAATTGTTTTGAAGTGAAGTTGTACCTTTAAAGATCATCCTATTTAACAAAGTTTTGACCAAATACTGTTCATAGAGTCTTGTAAGTCACCCATGACTAATTGATTCTAGAAAAGTCACAATGCCAGACGCCAATATAAGAAGTTTGAAACTTATAAATATGGAGGACATAAATTTCTTTCTAAATCCAGATTAACTTCAAAACAATGCGGCTCATCGTTCTACATTTGGACACTTTATTAACTAAATAGTTTGGATTTGATTCGTACTCGTTCGATTCGAGTTTGACTTGAAATATAAATAATTTAAATATAAACAAGTTTTAAAATTCAATAAATTACTCGAATCTCTTTAAATTATAATTTTTTATTAATATTCGGATCATATTTGCTCGAAAAGTTCAAATTATTTGTTCTCAATTTGATAGCTAAACAAGCCTCAATCAAACTTTATTTTATACTCGATAAATTTTATGAACCAAATTTGAGTAACTCAATACTCAGCTGATTAAATTTATTTACACCTCTAATATTAAGAATGTTATATGGTTATACATAGTTCCTTAATTAATATAACTCTCTAGAAATGGTGAATTATATTACTCTTAGTTGATTTTTAATATTATATTTGTATTTGACATGTTTAGCTAGATATGATTCTTTTAACTTAATGTTGTTTTTCACTAATGAACTTTAAATTATAAATTTGATTATTAGACAATATTTATTAAGAAAATTATGTATAAATGTCTCCAATGCTAACTTAGGCGGTTGATAATGTCGGAATAAATATGCATTAACGACACTTTTACACTTATTTTAATAATATTTTAAACTTTCAACCATACTTATTGATCTGACAATAATTATGACAATATCAATGGACTAAATTTATGATTTAATTATTGAATCTCTTTTATTATGATCTAATAGTTGTATGAAAAGTAAAAACACTGGCGGAGAGTACATTCTTAGCATGTGTTTGGATTTATCTAATACTTCCTCCGTTCCAGGATAAAAATCTTAATAGATTTTTTACGCATATTAAGAATAGGAATAAAATGAAAAAATTACTCATAATAATATGTGTGACGTTCCCAAAATAGGTATACATCACCCATCTTGAGTCGCCAGATACATGGTACTGAATACAAATACAAACTAATTATACAACAGTCGTGTAAAATACGACAAAACATATACTGTGAGTTTTAATACAAATATTGTCATCTAGACAATATCCACACTCAATGGAGTCCTCATTACATTTATTATTATACTATTTCACAGAATAGTGAGGACTACTAATGCATCATCTAAGACCATCACTCTGTTCCTCGACTAGCCCCAGCTACGTTCTCATTTTCTGAAGAGAACAATGAAAGAAAAGGTGAGCTCAACTAGCCCAGTAAGAAATATTATGACTAAGATGATGCAGAATAAATTATCTTTAGCCTTCAACAGTGTTAAACTGATACAATATAACAAACATCAAGTTTAACTGCAGCGGAACAAGCAATCCATTAGAAAAGTCAAGTAGAGAATAAAGTCTACTATCTTCTATGATTTAAAAGGTTTTTCATCACTTTTATCGCTGAGACTCAGCTCAATAAATAATCTACATCATCAAATCATCCCTGCACTACAGGCCAAGGATAATCTTTAGTATCACGACCACGAATTATCCATGCACTATGGGCCAAAGATAATCGTGTTTTCATCAACGGTCATGATCATGCCATAAAATAATTCATCTTTGCACCCTTGGCCGAAGAGAATCCATAGTCATAATCATACCAAAAATTGTCCATCAATGCATTACAGGCCAATGAGGACTTTTTCTACATCATTTGTAACATTACGGTCATGATTATACCGAATAATCCCTTGTCATAATCATACCAAATCCATCTATGCACTACAGGCCACAGATGACTTTCAACATAATATAAACATGAGGATGATGACAATGTCATAATAATTTAATAAAATAAGTTCAAGAATTAATTTATCCAGGAACCAATAACGTCCAAATTGTCAACATGATACTTCTTTGTAGAGTAAAATTCAAGAATGCTCAGAAGAATATTTCCATGAAAAGATATTGGATGAAGAGCAAATATCAAGGATATTCCACTAATTTTATGGAGTATAGAAGCTAAAACTTTAACCAACTGAGTATAATAGATTATATGAAACTGCAAATGGATTTTTGGCGCCATGCGGTAATTCACTTAGACAGATCATTTCCACAATTTAATAAGGAATGAATTCAAATGATCATTCACCATGCATGTGATAATCCACATAGACAGGTTATTCTAATAGAATAATAAAGAATGGAATAACAGAAGAAATCACCATGCATGCGATAGACCGTACATACAGGTTATTCCAACAGGATAATAAAGAATGGAACCAGGTCATGCGTAAACGCACAGACATGATATTCCAACAGAATAATAAATAACAAAATCAGGTCATGCGTAAACGTACCGACAGGATGTTCTAACAAAATAATAAAGAATGGAATAACAAAAGTTCTCTTCATGAATACAAAAGAAATAATACCCCTTACAGGTACAACAAATAATATCCCTTACCTTTGAAAGAAGAGTATTCCGACGGGTAGGGCGAGAATATACTTGAAAAAAACTTGCACTATCTTCTACGCTCAAAGCTTTCTTAAACTCTAAAGAAATACACTCGAGATTACAGAAGAAGAACTTTCTCTATAGTTTCTCTCTCTAGAGTTTCAGTGAATTCGTAAGAAATAATGAAGTAATGAGCTTCTATTTATAGAAGAATGGACTGAATAGTAACTAATTTATGAACGGTCCATATTGATTTACTTTTAAACGGACGGTCCAGATTGATTTACTTTTAAACTGACGGTCCAGATTGATTTACTATGCAGTATTAATAAAATATTCTAATAAAAAAAATCTTTTAAATAAAATATAATATATTCTATTTATAATCTAATAAAACGAATAAATTTATAAAAGTATTCTGTTTTATATAAAAAGATTTTACTATACAAAATACTATGCAGACACTATACAACACTATGCATAATAAAATATAATATATTCTAATTATTGTCTAATAAAATAAATAACTTCATAAAAATATTCTGTTTTATATAAAAAAAAATTACTATGCAAAATACTATGCATAATAAAATATATTATATTCTAATTATTGTCTAATAAAATAAATAACTTTATAAAAATATTATGTTTTATATAAAAAGATTTTACTATGCATAATAAAATATATTATATTCTAATTATTGTCTAATAAAACAAATAACTTTATAAAAGTATTCTGTTTTATATAAAAAACTTTTCTGTTTTATTACATTAATAATACTAATAAAACAAAATTTATATATATATATATATATATAAACTTTCGTGACTTCATAAAAAGACATCTCAATATAATTAACAACATTTATTATCATTATTATAATTCACAATATTAATCGACCAGGTCATTCACAGGAAAGATGAGGCTTTCCAATAAGAATTTCTCCTTATTGGCGCATAATTAGGTGACCAAACCTCTCATTGGCAGAACTTTTAGACATCGTTAATATTGTAAATAATAATGCTAATAACTTCGCCGTCTCAATTATTGATTTAATAATATATAAAATATTGACAATAATAAAATCAAATAACGTGAGATACTATACATCAATTACTCTAGAAATAATTGAACAAAACTGAGTGACTTCTCACGTAAGCATCAATAATCAATATCGCACGCGTATTACTGTACTTTTACTACCGAGTAGTTCAACAGTTTTAACGGTAAAACTTTCGCCGTTATTTTCATAAAAATATTTTTGTCGTTTTCTCAATCCGACAATAATTTCGTTGCAGGGTCCACTAATGATTGTGCCGTTATACGAATATTCCCTGTTAAAACGAATATTCCCCAACCAATCGAATATTATATAACAACTTGCATACTTTGCAAAATTTATAAATATTACCCACAACTATAACATTATATCAAATCCACACCATAATATAAAAAAAATATTTCGAGAAAATTAAATCTTTATTCATAAAATCTGGGGTCTCACAATATGTTATTAATCATTTTCAATGTAGGTGAGAGAGTGACTTTCTAGCTATTTAATTCAAAATATTCTCTCTCCATACTTATTAAATATGGAGAGAGAATTAGAATAAGAAAAATATGAGATATTTAATGATACGGGCATAATAGAAAAAAATGTGTAAAAGTTTAGTTATTAAAGGAAAGTGGACATTTAACATGAGATTATCCAAAATAGTGATAATGACTTTTAACATTCTTAGCATGTGTTTGGATCTGTCTAATAACATCTAATATATACTCCCTCCGTCCCATGATAAAAGTCATTATTACTATTTTGGATAGTCCCATGTTAAATGTCCACTTTCCTTTAATAACTAAACTTTTACATATTTTTTCCTATTATACCCGTAGCATTAAATATCTCATAATTTTCTTATTCTAATTCTCTCTTCATATTTAATAAATATGGAGAGAGAATATTTTAAATTGAATAGCTAGAAAGTCACTCTCTCACTTACATTAAAAATAATTAATGACATATTATTATGGACAATTTTGTCATTTCATTCCTCTTCTTAATATGCGTGAAAAGTCTACCAGAACTTTATCTTGGGATGAAGGGAGTATATATTACAAGGAAGGAACATCAACATATATAAACACAAAAATAATGGGGATAAATATTTTTTTGGTCACTTTATTTTAGTTCAACTTACAATTAAGTCACTCAACTATTTTTCTTACAGTCAATTCACTCAATTTTTATTTTCTTACAAAATGTTACAAAATTTGTTAAGTCATGTTGACTTTAAACGATTTGACTCACATATGAGAGAGAAAGTTAACATTGAATAGTGACATGGAAAAAAGAAATATATATTGAATCCTAATCATTACACACATAAATTATAGTCCACCCATTAAAAACAAGTATACCCATGCCCACCCAACTGACCAGACACGACCCAACTACCATAATAATAATAATAATAATAAAACATAAAATAACCAAACACATTTATCAAATCATTCACCATTAACCTGTACCAAACACCCAAATAGAACTTGTAACGCCCCCAAAATAGGTCCAATCCACCTAAACCCATTCTGGGTCGCCACGAAATACACTCAACACAATTTCCAAATACAAATCTTCAAATTCTAACTTTTAAACTGTCGTACAAAATACTGACCACAGTTAAACTGTGAGTTTTAATACAAATGTATGTAACTCTCATGGTGCCTCGATCACAACACCTTACAATAGTACTTTACATAAAGGTACAGTCAATAACTATTTTAGAAATTAAAATCTTTGAAAATGCTCAAGGAAAACCTTCGTAAATGGGAGGCCATGCATCTAAGTTATAATAGATGTCATATGACTCGAGAATTATCAACCCAATAGACCCCAAAAAAAAAGCGAGAAGATTACTATCATGTTCTTTCCAATGATGAGTCTTCTCTTACCATATAATTTTCTCCATTATCTCCAATTGAGAATTACATTTCAACTAAATTCCAATATTGTATAGGTAGTGCTCAAAGATATAATCAGCAAATGAATGTGCACAACTCTGTCTTATGATAGCACGAAGTCGTATGTTATTAGACATCTTGTATGATAGTGGCAAAATACATTTCCAAAGTTGGGTTCACCTCACCCTATTCGGTTCACCAAAATTAATGGTTAAAATGACATATAAAATACGACACACTTATTTAAAATTCTCGATAAAATTATTTTCATACTTTTTTAGGGGAAACCTCAACAACTACAGACCACCGTTCTATTCCCCTGTTACTCTCGCTCGACCCAGTTACAATCTTATTACCTGAAAGGAATTGTGAAGTAAAAGGGTGAGCACATTTAGCCCAGTAAAGAATATCACTGACTAAAGATAATTAAATTATCAATAGCCTTCGTCAGGTAATAGAGATTTAGAACATATGGTAGATGATAAAACTTTTCAACCATAGTTGCAGCGGAACGAACAATTCATTAGAAGAGTCAAATAAACCATAAATTCTATTATCTTCTCCATGTTAAAAGTACACCAAAAATATTTTATCCATATACAATCAATCAACAGTTTATGTCTACAATCATGTGAATAACTCATAACCATAATTGTATTTCTAAATTCCTCTTCGCACCCAGGACGAAGATAATTTTTATCACCTGTCTTTACCTGAAACATCAAAGATCATGGTTATACCAAATCACAGTTCCTGTTCATAATCATACTAATAAATTCATCTTTGCACTACAGGCTAAAGATATTCATCAACAGTTCATCTTTGCACTACAGGCCAAAGATATTCAACAACAGATCATCTTTGCACTATAGGCCAAAGATATTAATATCTCAAAGAAATATATAATCATTTTAGAATTTATATAAACAATAATTATAACCATGTTGATCAATTCATCTTTGCACTTAAGCTAAAGATATTCAATTGTAAATTCAATGGTCATGATCATACCAGTCAACAATTCATCATTGCACTACTGGCCAAGAGAACCCATAGTCACGATCATACCAATAATCTACCCATCTTTACACTCAAGTGAAAGAGAAATTTCATCACCGGCTAGGATTATAAAAATGTTATATATGATAATAAAAATAATATGATCCAAACATGGATTAATTTCAAAAGAGTAGATTCATAAATCAACGATAATTTGGTTAGGAAAAGAACCAATTTGTCGTGAATAGTATCCCTATGCACTAACTAGTGATAGTACTCGTGAATAGTATCCTGTATTAGTATAGTACCGGTATACGGGTAATAGTGTCCGTATACAAAATAGGTATATGCAGAATAGTGTTGTATCCGTGAATAATAGTACTGTATACGTAATAGTGTTGTGACCGTGAATAGTAAATCCCAACATGAAAAAGATCAAGTTTCACAATTACAATTCATAATCAATATTTCGGTATAATGATATTTTAAAGAATAACATCTTTACTTGAAAAAATAATCCCTTTAATCATCCCGTACCTCAAAAGCAATAAGCACTAGACAAGGTAATATCAGATTAATACTGAAAAAAACTTGCACTGTATAGCAACACTCAAGATATCTAAATACTCATAAAAATACGCTCGATATTATAGAGAGAAAAAACTTCTGATTCTGGTATAATTTTTAATTCTAACCTAAGCACCCTATTTATAAGAAAATGCTTAAAACGCCAAAGTAGAAAATCTAATAAAATAATATATATTAAAAAAATTCACGTCCAACCTTAAAAATCAGATTTCAGTACAACAGTAGGGCCCACCAACATAAAAAAAATGTTTTTCATAAAAAAATATTTATAACCCCAAAATCAATTCAAACTCAATATTCCGGAACTTCAATAATTCATAACAAATAGCCCTTTTATCAAAAAAAAAGAATTTTATGTCCGTTCCATAGAAAATTTAATTTTCTACAACTTTATAGAAGAAAGTTTTTCCAAATTCTAAATGAAAAATGACTGAAATCCACATATGGATGATCTTGTAGGCTATAATCAAATTTCAGTCAAAAATGGGGCCCACCAACTATATAACATGTTTTTTGTAATAAAAATACTCCGGACCCAATTTGCTCTCTTCCTCCTCATTTATTCATATATCGTGCATTCATTGTAAAAATATCATCGTTATTTTATTATTATATTATTACATCATACACTTATAATGAAATATTACAATAATATATTTGAATAAATTATTTTATCGAAGAAGATAAAATATCAATTCTTAATAATTGTCTCTTTTAAAATTTCTCTATTAAATAAATATTTTTTTATTATTATTATCAATAATTAATTATTCATAAATAATATTACAGAATCACAATAATGACAACCAGGTAGTTCCCAAGAAAGAGGGGGCCTTCCGATAAGGATTTCTCCTTACTGGCCCACAATTAGGTGATCAAACCCTTTTCCTAGACAGAACTTCCTTAGACATTGTCAATAATGCTATCTAATAATATTATTCAAATAATATGAATTATTGATCTGATAATGGGAAATACTGTATAGTGACAATTATTGAATCAATAATATAAAATATCAATGTGGCAATAATTGAATCAATAAAATAAATATTGAACAGTAAGTACTGTAACAATTATTGATTAGTGACGTTACGTAAGAATCAATATTATGAATATTGTGAATACAGTGGATACTATTGCAACACCGCGTATTATTTACCCACCGAGTATTCAAAACGTTCTAAACGGGTAACAATTTTACCATTATTTTTTATAAAAATGTTCTTTCTGTCGCTTTGTATATCCGACAATTTATTCCGTTATGGGGCCACAAATGGCCTGGTCGTGTACGCATATTCTCCGCTAAAATGAATATTTTTATAACATTTGCTTATTTTGAAAAATTTACATCATATCAACCTTACACTTTAAACTTTTATCAATTTAAACTATTATTAACTAAAAAAATTTGAATACTTTTTAATTTCATAAAAATTGAGGTCTTACAGAACTCCACTTCACCTCCATCTACTTCATCGCCTTCATCCCTTCATCATCAAACCACAGTCACAAGCACCACCATCACAACACAGCCACAATTAACCTCCACACTCCAAATCAATTACCAAAAAATAGATACAAGAATTTGGGTAGTTTTGAAAGTAGTATGCACACAGGCCAATCATGTTTAATGATAAAGCATATACTTTGTAACAATCTTATTCATTTATTAATAAAAAGTATTAATTTATTAAAGGCTTTTAATTATCTACATGATGTTACTTTATTGTAAGACCCCAACTTATTATAAATAAAATTAATTTTTCCTCTATTCATTATTCTAAATTAATAAGGTGTTAATTTGATATAATGCTTTAGGTTATGGGTGAAATGTGCAAATTTTGTAAAATAAGCAAGTGGTTATAAAATATTCATTTCTGTCGGGGAATATTCGTTTGGTCGTGGAATATTCTTGTTATCGGGGAATATTCGTACGACATCGTAACCATTTGTAGGCCCCATAACGGAAAATGGTTGGATGAAGAAAAACAATAAAGTATGATTTTTATGAATAACAGCGTAATTGTTACCGTTAATACTGTTGGAATACCTGATGGTTAAAATACATTAAATCGGCGTGGTTGCACACGGTATTGCACCGTATGGTGATTATTGATTCTTAGTAAGAACGACACCTACTCAATAATTGTGTACGTAGTTACTGTTCAAATTTTATTTTATTGATTCAATAATTGCTACATTGATAGTTATATTATTGTTGTTGCAATAATTGTCACTTTACAGTATTTCTCATTATCAGTCAATAATTACATATTATTTGAATAATATTCTAGATAAGCATTATGACAATGTCTAGAAAGTTCGGTAAGGAGAGGTTTTGGTCACCTTTTGGTGTGCATAAGGGAAATCCTTATTGGAAAGCCCCTCTTTCCTTGGACGGCCTGGGTTGTCAAAAATTGTGATTATGGGTAGGTATTTGTATTTTTATATTTGTGGAATTAATTAGTGGATTGATTATTATGTTAAGAAAATTTAGTTGATGAGAAGATAAATGATGGATTATGTATTTTATGTGGGTATTAATGAAGAATTAAATGTGAGGTATTTTATCAGTATTTTGTCGGAGAGGATGTATTAAAAATCACCCGTTTGTGGATTTCGGATATATTTTATTTGGAATTTAGAAAAACTCAAAGCTATAAAGTTGTAGAGAATTCGATTTCGTGTGGAATTGACATAAAATTCGTATTTTTCTAATAAACGGGCTATTTTCTATGAATTACAGAAGTTTTGAAAACTAAAATGATTTTTATTAAATTATGGGTGAGACCCACTTATGTTATAAACATGTGGGCTGCTGGGATTTTTCACGAATGGCATGCTTGGCTTTTTCAAATGGTTGGTGGCATAGAAAATTGAAAAGAAATAATAATATTTTATTATTTTAGTCTCCTATGGCGTTCTAGCATTTTCCTATAAATAGACGCTTAGGTTAGAATTGAAAATCACACCAGAAATAAGTTTTCTTTCTCTCTAGATTGTCGAGCGTATTTTTGTGAGTATTTTGATACTTTATGAGTTGCTGTTCAGCACAAGTTTCCTTCGACTTTATATCCGATATTCCGATCAGAAGTACCGTTATTTTGAGATAAGGGATGTTATTTTCTTCTTAAATGATATTATTTTCTTCAATATCATTATGCCGAAATATTAGTTTGAACTTTTTAATCAAATTTGGAACTTTTTGTGTCGGAGTTACTATTCACGTATACGGCACTATTCACGTATACGACACTATTCATCGAAAAATAAATTTTTTTCTTTTGTCCAAGATGTCTATTATGGTTACTATCATTGATTGTATCCATGTTTTGATCTTTATTTTTGAATTCTGCTTCTCAATTGGTTATTATGAAGTATTATTGATCTTGGATAAACTGTTATACGAATCCCTAATATTTGTCCTTTTGTCTCACTGGATTCATTTTTTTAAAAATATTTTTCATCATCCTCAGTCTTAAATGATGATGTTACTGAATATCTTTGGCCTGTAGTGCAAAGATGAATGATTAACTGATGAATATGTTTGGCTCATGGTGCAAAGATGAACAGGTGTTGAGATGAACATGACCGACTGGTGATACAAATGAATATCTTTGGCCTGTAGTGCAAAGATGAATATTTGATTAAAAATGTATATTGATTGATGTTACAGGGATAAAATATTTATGATGGACTTTTAAATCTTAGAAGATAGTAGAATTCATTTTCTACGTGACTCTTCTAATGGATTGTTGTTTCCGCTGCATTTGTTGATCTAAAACTTGTTGTTTATTATATTCTATCAGATTTTTCCCTGTTGAAGGCTAATGATAATTTGTTGTATATTATCTTAGTCATAATATTCTTTACTGGGTTAGTTGATCTCACCCTTTTCCTTTTTGTTCCATTTTTCTTCTTAGGAGGTGAGAACATAGCCGGATCGAGTCGGGGTATGGAGTGATGGTTCTAGAAAGATGTATTTGCAGTCCTCACTATTTCTGTAAAATAGTGGATGAATAATTATAATGAGGACTTATTTGAGTGTGGATATTGTCTAAAAGACAATATTTGTATTTAAACTCACAATATGTGTTTTCATATTTTGCACGATAATTGTATTATTGAAGTTGTAGTTTGCTTTCTGTACCATATATTTGGCGACTCAGAATGGGTGATAAAACGAATGCATTCGGATTACAAGAAAAGGTTAATGCCAAGTTCAGCTTGGGATAAAATGTGCGGCTAGTTTGTAATAGTATATTTTGATAAATATTATTGTGTAATAGATATTTTATGAATTGTGTTTAAGTTAAGGTTACTCAATTTTGGGGAAAAGTGTGTAAGTTTAATGTATAAACAATTTATGTTTATATCTTTCGCAATTAGTGAAAGAATTAGTGTACCAAACCGCGGTGATTTGGGGCCCGGATTCGGGGCTATCACATCTACAAACACGGACGTGACAGACTCGTGGATTTTGGATTCAACATGTTCGTTTCACATGACACCTAACAGGGAGTGGGTTGACACCTATAAATCAGTGAACTGTGGGACAGTTTTAATGGGTAACGATGCTTTGTGCAACGTCATTGGAATAGGCACAGTGAAGATAAGGATGTTCGATGGTTGTGAGACTCTGGCTGAGGTGAGACATATCCCAGGTTTAAGGAAGAATCTAATTTCATTAGGAACCCTGGACTCTAATGGCTGTGAATTCAAAACTGGTGGTGGAGCCATGAGAGTGACGAATGGTGCTCTGGTAATAATGAAGGGTTTTAACGTTAATGAAAACATCTATCGGATGATAGGGAGTACAGTTGTAGGTGGAGTTGCTGCTACTACAGCGGAGGATATTGATGATACTACGCTATGACATATGCGGTTAGGGTATATGGGAGAACGTGGGAGGCTGGAATTACATAGAAGAAATTTGTTGAAAGGGATAAAGTCGTGTAAGTTAGATTTTTGCAAGTTCTGTGTCTTGGGAAAATAGTGTAAGGAGCAGTTTAAGAGTGCGGTGAACAAAACGAATGGAAAACTTGACTATGTGCATTCTGATGTATGGGGGCCAGTGAGAGTAGCCTCAAAAGCAGGATCGCTGTATTTCTTGATTTTCATCGACGACTTTTCGAGAAAGGTTTGGGTGTACTTCACGCGACACAAGTCTGAGGTCTTCGAAAATTTCAAGGTGTGGAAAGCTGAAGTGGAAAATCAAATAGGGAGAAAAATTAAGTGCCTTAGGTCAGATAATGGGACTGAGTACAAGTACGAGCCATTTATGAAATTTTGTGAGGAGCACGGGATACAACATCACTTGGACTGTCAGGAAGACTCCACAGCAGAATGGGGTGGCAGAAAGAATGAACAGAACTATAGCAGAGCGGGCACGGTGCATGAGGCTAAATGCAGGGCTTTCGAAGGATTTCTGGGCAGAAGCAGTGAGTATGGCAGTTTACATAATTAACAGGTCGCCGAGTACTGCTTTGGGTAATAAAGTGGCACAAGAGATGTGGACAGGAAAAGAAGTGGATTACTCGAGTATGAGGATCTTCGGATGTCCAGCCTACGTACACGTTCCGGGTGATGAGAGATCTAAGCTTGATGCCAAGTCCAAAAAGTGTATTTTTCTTGGGTATAAGAAAGGTGTAAAGGGGTACAAGCTTTGGGATCCGAAAGCAAAGAAGGTTGTGATCAGTAGGGATGTGGTTTTTGACGAGGCTTCCATGGTTAAGACACAACAAGAAGGTCAAAAAATTGAGGTCGGTGGAGAAACCGACAAACAGCAGCAAGGAGTTCAAATTGAATTGGAGAATTACGACACTGGAAATACATCACCAGTGGAACAGGAAAATCAGCAGCACTAGGACGAAAGCATAGCCGCAAGGAGGCCCAGACGCACTATCAAACCACCAGAGAGGTATAGGTTTGATGATATGGTTGCATATGCTTTATCTACTACTAGTGGGGATCAGTCTACGTTTCAGGAAGCTATTGATAGTTCTGAAAGGGACGGTTGGATGGAGGCCATGGTGGAGGAGATGGAGTCATTGAAGAAAAACAAAACTTGGGAATTGTCAAAAATTGCCTGAGGGAAAGAAACCAGTGGGGTGCAAATGGGTGTACCAGAAAAATGAAGCTGTATCAGAAAAGGAAAAGGAACGATTTAAGGCTTGATTGGTAGCAAAGGGATACTCGCAGAGGAAGGGGATTGACTATGATGAGGTGTTTTCTCCGATGGTGAGACATACCTCAATCAGGATTATTTTGGCATTGGTGGCTAGCTATGATCTAGAGTTAAATCAGCTGGATGTGAAGACAACCTTTCTTCATGGTGATTTGCAGGAAGTGATATTCATGGAGCAGCCTGAGGGGTTCAAGCAGCTGGAGACTGAGCACATGGTATGCAGGTTGAAGAAGTCAATGTGGCTGAAACAGTCTCCAAGACAATGGTACAAGAAGTTTGATTCCTTTATGATCCGGATTGGGTTCACTCGATGTGAGTATGATTGCTGTGTTTATGTGAAAAGCCTTGAGGATGGTTCCTATATTTTTCTGTTACTGTATGTGGATGACATGCTTATTGCTGCAAAGAGTATGATTGACGTAAACAGGTTGAAGAACTTGTTGGGAAAGGAGTTTGACATGAAGGACTTGGGTGCCGCTAGGAAAATACTTGGGATGGAGATTCGCAGGGATAGAGCAGCTGGAAAGCTGTGGTTGACACAAAAGAATTATGTGGAGAAAGTGTTGGAAAGTTTTAGTATGGCTAATGCTAAACAGGTCAGCACTTCATTGGCGAGTCACTTCAGGTAATCTACAGCACAGTGTCCGAAATCGGCTGAAGAGATTCAGGATATGTCGAACGTGCCCTATGCGAGCGCAGTTGGTTGTTTGATAAATGCGATGGTATGTACAAGACCCGATTTGGCACATACAGTTAGCATAGTGAGCAAATACATGGCCAATCTAGGTAGAGGGCACTGGAAAGCTGTTAAGTGGGTGTTCAGATATTTGAGAGGAAAGACAAATCATGGGATTATGTTTGCGAAGTAAGAGGCTCAGATATCAGTTGTAGGGTATGTGGATGCGGATTATGCTGGAAGGTTGGATGATTTAAGATCTACAACAGGTTATGTGTTTACACTGGCAGGTGGACCGATCTGTTGGAGATCTATGGTTCAATCTCTAGTAGCTCTATCTACTACTGAATCTGAATACATGGCATTGGCTGAGGCTGGCAAGGAAGCATTGTGGTTGAAGGGTTTTGTGAATGAGCTGGGCATAGATCAAGGTGGAGTACAGCTGTATTGTGATAGTCACAGCGCCATTTACTTGGCAAAGCATCAAGTGTATCACGCAAGGACCAAGCATATTAGCGTAAGGTTTCACAAGGTGAGGGAGCTGATAGCTACTGGGGATGTGATATTGGAGAAGGTGCACACTTCTAAAAATGCAGCTGACATGTTGAGAAAGACTGTGACCGCGAACAAGTTCAAGCATTGCTTGGACTTGATCAATATCTCTGAATGTTAGTTTGGAGGATTCCCCCCAAGATCGGATTGGACAAGTGACTTATCTTCGAAATGGATGAGGTTATTCGTCAAGGTGGAGATTTGTTGGAAACTTGTGACTCATAATATGGAAGCCGCTGAAAATGGCTAGTACAGAGCCTAGCAAAACGGAGCAGAGCTCGGGCCGAAGGTCCCGAGCTTAGCGTAGCAAAGCAAAGCGACGCACTAGCCCATCAGGGTTGACTCAAAGGTCGCGGGGGGGTGCAGGGGGCTTCGCCCCTCCCCCCCCCCCCCCCACGGTACGGTACATGTTGTTTATTAATGAGGGACATTATAGGTAATTGAGACATAATGTAAAGTAGGGTTAGAATAAGATTAGTAGTTATAAATACTATCTATTGTAAAGCCTTAGGCATCTAAGGAATCATCAATAAACAACAAAGCTGCCTGTGGAGTACCCAAATTGGGGAACCACGTAAATCTCTTGTGTTTTTCTTAATTCTCTATCGTTTATGTGTGTGTGTGTGATCTCATATTATAACACTTTAAATACACACACACACAGATATATATATATATATATATATATATATATATATATATATATATATATATATATAAATTTTCTCCGAACTATGGAACTATTAATCAGACTTTTAATTTTTTTAGTCAATTGATTAGCTACTTTTATCGATAAATTACAAATTATAATATTATATATTCAAAACCTTATAGTGTGGTTATGGTCATCTTCCTTGAAGACAAATGAGAGGAGCCACTCAAAGCAAAAAAATGAATTAAGTTATTCTCATTTACAAAAAATTGATACTAAGGTATGATTAAGTCAGTAAGACAAATGAGTGCAATATTTAATAATTAATCATCAAACTTATTTAACATTATTTTATCTTATAGTAATATTGTTAATTTATTATAGATGGAAGGACATGAGGAAACAAATAAATTAATATCATCTCATAATAAAGATCAAGTTTAACTAATATTAACATGCTTCAAATTCCAGAGTTGGGGGGGGTTCATATGACCCCCCTAGCCCCCTAGTTCCGCCCATGAATGTAATTTTGTAAATAAGCACACCTAGAGGGGTGAATAGGTGTAAATACCAAAAGTGATCTATAGTGGTCAATTTAATTTTGAGTTTTCCCGGACAGGTTAACCCTATCTGTTTTAGTATATGTTCTTCGCCAGTTATAATCGGACAGGTAATCCCTGTCTGTTTTAGTATATGTTATTCGTCAGTTATAATTGGACAGGTAATCCCCGTCTGTTTAAGTGTATCTTCAAGCACGAACTGAAACTAAATATGAAGAATACAAATGTAGATTAAAGAAAAGAACAAAACAGAAATCACACCAAGATATATACGTGGTTCAGCCCTTAACCTCTAGTCTAGTGGCCTACATCCACATCCAATACCAACCAGTATTGGATTCTTTTTATTAATTTTAAACCTCAATTAAATACAATAAAAAGAACTCCCTGTTCAAAGTAGCTTCACATTAATGGACACCACTGCCCCTTTTGCACCTCTGCAACCTTTCTCACCACTGAGACCTTTGCACCTCTACAACCTTAAAAGCTCTCTTTTAATAGACCCTATCCACTATTAGAGCAATCAAGCCAAACAAAGCTTGAACTCAGATTTTAATACGAGGAAATATGATTACAATGAACTATGTTTTTCCAACCCAAAATAAATTAAAACAATACAATGGATTGTTGGAAATAGACTTTGAAAGCTCTCAATGAAATTGTCTCTGTATAAAGACTGATATTAGCTTCAAGTGTCATGTCTTCTTTTGCCGAGTAGGATGAATATATATATGGTAGATAACAACGTCTAGTTCAAACTGTTAGCAAGAATGGCTCAATAAAGAATAATAATATCAGCATACTGTTATAGGTAATAGCTATAATATCTTTCTAAATCAGCATATTAATGATATAAATATAAGAGATGCTAATTTACAGGAGACAAATGGATATTAAAAATAAGATAAAAGAGACCACATCGATATAATAACATGTTTCATTAAAAGACTGCAATATTAAATCAAAACAGATACCTTAACTAATAAACCTCCTTAATACACTCAAATTTGAATTTGTTACACAGAAAAATAGTTTTATTAAGATATACTAAAAGAAAAAGGCTTATTAGAAACCGATAATCTGTAACTGAATACGATCGCAGATAGAGGTCGCATATATTCTAGACGCTGACTGTACATTGGTGACCATTATTCGCGGCCGCAACGTCAGCGACCGCACTATAGTGACCGACGTCATCGCTAAGCTGAGTCACCACGAGTCAGGTCTCATTGGTGACGTGACCCATGTGTTAGCGACCACCACAGTCGCTGATATCCTCAAATCACCTGCAGTCGCTGATACGTAATAGCGACTGTCTGCGGTCGTTAATTCATGAATTTTAAAAAAAATTACCTATTTTGTGGATTTCCAAAAAAAATCTATACCTGTTTGTACCTGTTTTATATCTCAACACACAACAGTACATATAAATCACCAAAACTATATAAATTCATCTATCCACGTGCATAAAACCAACACAATAAATAAACCAATCGCGAGCGACTAAAATTTATATACAAATTATATATTGAATCTAAAACTATAATTAACTCCATTGCCTTTGACATTAAACAACTCAAAAACTAAACGATTAGTCATAGTGAAAGGGAATATTACAATATAAATATATATACAATCAACAACTACTATTAGCAGTCATATTTATAGACCTCCTGCAAAGAGAAACTCTTCCTAAAGAAAAGATACATTAGAAGAACCATCAGTAACTAAACGTAAAGCTAAATTCATGACAAAATTACCTTGGCATCATCATCCCACTGTTCTGTTAACATTGCTCTCGTCACTGCATAAGCTAATGTTCGCCAAGTGTAAGAAGTAGATTACGATCTTGATACACTACAAGAAAAAGGCCTAACAACGACCAATACTAGCAATCTATATCTGCTACCATTATTTAATCTAGTCGATATATTCTATCAGCGACCGCCTGCGATCGCTAGCATAAATTTGCCTCCCAAAATTTGGTAGGAAATATTGGCATAAAGGCTTTGTGCGACCACTTACATTCGCTGATAAGTCCATGTTATTAAAAATTAGCGACCAAAAGAGATCGCTGATGGCGGTTGCTGATCAAACTTTATGTTACCAGTTTTAGTCTTTCGCTCGATACAGAGGCGAAGGAAAAAAAAGAGGGAGCAGAATAGAGAGAAGAGGGAGAAAGGGGGAGAGAGAAGAAGGAGAAGATGGAGAAGAGACGCCACCAGCCGCCACCGCCTCGCCCACTCCGCCTCCGCCTCTCCTCTTGACTGTCAATCTCGCTGTCGGAGGTACTCCTCTCCCTTTTTTTATTAGGTTAATTGTTGTAAAATTCTTGGGGTGCGTACTTTAACTTCGGTAATTGAACAGAATATTGGATTTTAAATGGACATTAACCCATTATTTAGGTTTGATTTGCATTTCCAGTTGGTGTAAACCATAATATGACATTTACTTGGTATTTTAAGTTATCAAATGTGTATTAAAGAAACTGTATAAATTTGGAAAGTAATTTCTTGTTCATTAAGATATAATGAATTGTTCATTGAATTTGGAAAGTCTTCTATGTTCATCATTAGCAAAAAGTTGGGGCTTCCCTTGGGCGTTCAATTTACATACTTAAATTGCCTATGATACACGGCTAATGTTTTAATATAATGGGTGGGTATATCACCTATATAGTATCTAAAATTCAACATGAATAAATCAAAGCCGCAAAAAATGAAAAGCTAACATAACAAAAGAGAAAAGAAGGAACTGCTGCCTAATGGCAGTAGTGAGCAACAACGAACTGCTGTTGTAATAGCGTTGGTTGGGGGCCTCCTTAAAGCTCTCGACTAGTACCCTTGAATTTTCAAAAGAATGCTCATTTAGTGTGCTTTGATAATAGCTGAAGGTAGCACTTGTATGATATTTAGAACATAATAAAAAAAGGGTTAAAATGGGGATTTAGAAACTTTAATAAAGGGAAGGCAGGGCTGCTGCCCATTTTTGCAGCAACAGTCAACTGTAAAGATTGATAGAGCGGTTGACGTGAATAATTTTGATTTCATAATGTGGTTTGAAAATCTAACCATAAGTTTGGTTTAAAATTTTCTAAATAAGCAAGTATATAGGATCTACATCACATTCATGATTCAAGGTAAATGAATGGATATGTAGGAACTATAATGAATTAAAAAATTATAAAATTAAGCTATCAAACTGAAATGTGGAAAGGATAAGGGCTGTTAGGCTATGTTTAGGGCGGCGAGGCCAATTGTGGTCACGCCAAGCTTAGCCAAGCCTCATGGGGCCAAGCCAAGCTTGACTGCCAGCGTAAATAGACGACGAAGGGACTGTTTTTACATTATAAAAGAAAAATAAGAATATTTAATACTTTAGTATACAAAAATAAAACTACAAAGTATTATGAGAACTATAAGTTTCCAAGCAAGTTGTGATTACCTCGAAACATGAAAGACACAAATAATTTCTCTAGTACACTGGAATTATATATATAAAGAACATAGAACGTCAGGTGTTAAGCCAAATTTAAGTTGTTAGTACCTTAAAGAGTTACTAATACTAGAGGAGGACTACTTTGGCATAACTTAGAAATGAACTAAGTTTGAGTAAATCACTTGTTGATATGACTTACCAAGCAAATTGGAAACTAAAGTTTTACCCTTATGATAAGCAATCATACTTAATACATGAAATACCTTACGTATTGTATCATGTCACCACTTTTGTGGACTCTTCAGCTCTTGGCATGAAGACTTAGATGGTAGTAGTTTTCTTAAGAAGAAACATTTCAATGCATCTGAATACCTCTGTACGAGTATAATAGAACCAATAAAACTAAGCAATACTAATTTCCTAAAAACCGTTGTATATGTAACAACCAAATATGCAGTTTATAAGAGTACGTAGTCAATCAAAGAAAGAAAGAAAAAAGAGTTAAAATTAAGATCCAAGTAAAGCATCAATAACAAAATAAATCAGTAGAAAAAGTTTGTAACAACAAACTAAGCATCATTAATCTCCCAAAAGGTTTCGTCATCTGCAATAGTTTTCAAGAGAAGATTATAGCACCATCCATAAGAAGAAAAACCAAATACAGTGTTTATAACAAAAAAGCATTCCTGAAAAGAAATGAAAGTATTACTAATTTATACATATAGCTATGAAACGTAAGAATAACATTCCTGAAAAGCACTTGAAACGTAAGAACTAGCTGTGAAAAAGGATTGCTGATATGAGATTATTGTATATATACATATAGTTCTATTATTTTGTTTGTTTATATTATCACTACCAATTTCCTGAACTATACATAACTACACCATGGTTGTAATTTGAGAAATAGAGACAACCTAAAATGAGTAGTTCTACGGTTTATGGATTAGAAAGGTGAAAAGGATATAGATAAATCTTTTGAAGAAAGAACATTCTTCCATTTATTTATCCTATGTCTGGTAAATGTATGGAACAAAGCAGGAAAAAATTTAAGAGATGTCAAAATTTGTATAAATGAGTTAACAAACTCTGATATAAAACTAGCATGAATGAAATACCTTGCGTATTCACTTACAATAAACAATAAAAACAAATTTAAAAAAATTAAAATAAAATAACATGATATAATATAACTATTAAACTAAGTAGTATTTACTAAATTCTCATACTAAATTTAATAATATTTAAAGTTTCTCATACGGCTTTAATTTGCATTCATTCGTTATTTTTTTGGTCTTATTATATTGGGAATTTGTATATTTCTCTTGGTTTGTGTCTTGGGTGCCTAGAAATGACCATATATGCATGGCGTCGTGCATGTGGCTAGTCCATATTATAGGGGAGACTCTAGCAAAAAAATTTTGTTGTCGGGTAGTTGCAAACATTTATAATATTAACGAGAGCTAATCATATGCTTACAAGTATGCTCAATTTATATGCTTACTAGCTAATATGCTCAAGTCATATGGTTACAAGTATGCTCTTAAGTCATATGCTTTCAAGTATGCTTAAATGTTAATTATATGCTTATGTCGAAGCTCAAGTCATATGCTTACAAGTATGCTCAAGGAGTATGCTTACAAGTATTCTTAAATGTTAATCATATGCTTACAAGTATGCTCAAGTCATATGGTTACAAGTATGCTCAAATCATATTCTTACATGTATGCTTAAATTTTAATCATATGCATGCTTACAAGTATGCTCAAGTTATATGGTTACAAATATGCTCAAGTCATATGTTAACATTTATAATGTTGTCTGTAGTAGGTACCGTGGTATCATGGACCTCTATTCAGATCGTAGTTGGATGACACAACGAAAGTCAAGTGCCCAGATAGGTGCTACAACTGAATTTAGAGCTGGTTTCCAAGTGTTTTTGGAGTATGCGTATAGTCACCCGGAATGTGTGAATGGTCAGAACAAGATACGATGTCCATGTTTGAAGTGTAAGAATATAAATTATATGGACAGAGACATGGTAAACTATTATTTACTTGTTTCTGGGTTCATAAAAAATTACATAGAATGTTGGTGGGCACATGGGCAGAGAAGATATGGTGGCATCACAGCAGTACACAATCTGGGCAGTAGTACTCATCATATAAATGAAATGGTTCATGATATTTTAGGGCCAGATTTTGATTGGGAACAAGACAGAGAGCAACCTTTGAATTCTGATGCCAAAGACTTCTTTAAGTTGTTAGACGAGAGTAGCGAGCCATTGTGGCATGGTTTCACCAAACACACTTCATTGTCTGCAGTGGCGACATTACTTAACATCAAGGCTGATCATAACATGAGCCATGAGTGTTTTGAGTCACTCTTGAAGGCCATTAAGAGTATGTTACCTGACAGTGAGAAATTACTTGATAACTCTTACTTTTGTAAGAAAATGGTAAAGAAGTTGTGTATTGGATACCAAAGGATCGATGCATGTCCCAACGATTGCATGTTATTTTATAAGGAAAATGAACAGATGACAAGGTGCACGTTTTGCAGTCATGACCGGTTTAGGCCTAATAAACAGGGTGTGACTACAAAAAAATCAAGTATAACATTTAAAATTCTAAGGTATTTTCCAATAACACATCGGCTAAAAAGATTGTACATGTCTTCAAGAACAGCTGAACATATGAGTTGGCATGTGAAATCTCCAGCTAAAGATGGAGAACTAAATCATTCCGCAGATGGGTAGGCTTGGAAAGAATTTAAGTTAGCACATCCTGGGTTTGCATTGGAACCTAGAAATGTGAGGCTTGGATTGTCCACCGATGGTTTCAACCTGTTTGGTCACTCAGATGTTCCGTACTCATGTTGGCTTGTGATTGTTACTCCGTGCGACTTGCCTCCATGGATGTGTATGAAATAACCATAATTGTTTCTTTCAATCGTGGTTCCTGGTCCTAAGAGTCCTGGAAAGAACTTAGATGTTTACTTGAGACCTCTTATAGACGAGTTGAAGGTATTATGGGAGGTTGGAGTACAGACTTGGGATGTTGCAATGAAAATAAATTTTAACCTTAGGGCAACGGTTATGTGGACTATAAGTGACTTCCAAGCTTATGGTATGTTAGCTGGATGGAGTACACATGGGAAGTTGGCTTATCCGTATTGTATGGAGCATACAAAGTCTTTCAATCTATCAAAAGGTTGAAAGCCTTGTTGGTTTGACTGTCATCGTCGGTTCTTACCGGTAGATCACCCGTTTCGAAGAAATAGAGAACACTTCAGGAAAAAGATGTTAGAGTTTATGCCCAAGAGGCCAATTATTTGATATAATTGCTTAACGTTTTGATATTATATTTGATTGAATAAATGAATGATTTTATTATGGTTTTATTTACTACGTTATATAAATGTTAACATAATAAAATATCCTTAAAATAGTGATACAAATTATATAGTTTCAAGTATGTGACATGAACATGAGATTATATAATTATAATTAGTATCATTGTTCTTAAATGTCCCTAGTTGACTATCATTATTGATGGGACAACAATGATGCATTGAGACTAGTATGTGGATTGACTGATGACCAAATCTCATTGGTCATAAATATATGAGATATTAAGTCAATGTATAGGTACATATTAGACAACGATGTACTGGACAGACCCACCATGAGAATTTTATGTGGAGCATTATGCGAAGTGTCATTAGAAATTCTCATATAGACAATGATGTAATGGTCATCCGACCTGAAATCACTATATTACTACACGGGAATTTATGTACTTTGATATCATCAAATGTCACCTTTAATAGGGTGGACTATAAAGGTGATTATTGGGTACATCATGAATCGTGTGAGGAATATGAGTGATCTAGATGGAATTTAACCCTCCTATTTATTAGGGGTGATATCCATAGGCCTCTTGATTGAGTAGGACTATGAAATGCATGGTCATGCCAAATAGTAATTTGTTTCATATAGTCTACTCATTGATCAAGAAAACTCAGATTAAATTATGAAGAGTATGACACATTCCATGGCTCGAGTTTAATCTAGGATATTAAGGTTAAAAGGATTAAATTACATTGAAACATTGGTCACAAAAAAGTTGCATCGAATCATCGATCATATTATTACTTGGGTAGCAGTGATGCATTACTAGATGCCTCTCACTGTTTATAAATTTATAATATGATTTTAAAATTTTTGCCAACGTAATAATAACATATAGGGTCACATACATAGAACGTTATTAAAAGGGAATTAATTTAAATTATAAGGATTTAAATATATTAATATGATTAATATTATTTAAATCACGAATTTAAATTAAAAGGATAATTTGTATATATATATATATATGTATGTATATTAATTAAGTAAGACTTAATTAAGATATATATATATATATATATATATATATATATATATATAATTCGGATTTTATGAAATTAGATTTTGATTTGATTAATTCCTTTTAACTACTATATATATGATATATAGCAGCTACTTAGGGTTACATCATAATCAAAAACAAAAAAAATTAGCCGCTCTTAGAGAGAGACTAGAGAAAAACAGAAAATCCATTCCTTTTGGTGGCTAGTACCGCAATTCCTTCTTCTGCAGATCGTAGGACGATTCGTGCGGAGCATTCGTGTGGATACCGTAGAGTCGCAGTCCGTTTGAATTGCGTTGGAGATTCGACCGCATCGATTCAACCAAAATAATCGGTATAATTTCTAAACCACTGGATTAATTTCTGTTTCGCATGGATACTGTTTTTGGGTTTCAAAAATTGCTTTGAATTGTTCTATTTCCGCTGTATTTTATGTGCCGAATCCCAACAAAAAAAGTAGACAATGATATGCCTGCACAATGATTGTCGGGAAAGGAGATACAAGACCGTGTGATGTGATTTCCTGTCATTCCATTTGTTAAGATTAATTCCACAAACATAATCAATGGGTTTGGCGAATTTCATAACTGGGTTCGGAGAAGCATCTTTTGGGAACTGCCTTATTGGTCTACAAATTTGATTCATTATAATCTAGATGTGATGCATATTGAGAAGAATGTGTTCGACAATGTGTTTAACACCGTGATGAACGTTACGGGGAAGACAAAAGATAATGATAAGGCACGTATGGACATGAAAGATATTTGTAAGCGTCCTGGATTAGAACTTTATGAATCTCCTAATGGTAAGATTGTCAAACTGCATGCAAGGTACACATTGTCCAAAAAGCAAGTTGAAGATGTGTGCACATGGGTTAAGTCTATGAAACTACCAGATGGATACGTCAAACATTGTAAGGTGTGTTACGAGTGGGAAATTACAAGGGATGAAGAGTCATGACTGTCATGTGTTCATGGAGAGCTCATGCTTATAGAATTTCGGGATCTGCTTGATAAACCAATATGGGATGCTTTGACGGATCTTAGTCGTTTCTTCAAAGACTTATGTTTAAAAACATTAAATGAGAAGGACATGTTTGTACTTGAGAAAAACATCATAGAGATCACGTGTAAACTAAAAAAAATATTCCCACCTGGTTTTTTTTGACTCTATAGAGCATTTATAAATCCATCTTCCCTATGAAGCTCGTGTTGGGGGTCCAGTTCAATATAGATGGATGTACCCTTTCGAGAGGGTGATGGGAAACCTTAAGAGGAAGGTGAAGAATAGAGCTCATATCGAGGGGTCGATATGAAAGGCATACAGTTTCGATGAGATATCTATGCTTGTCTCAGACTATTTTTCGGACGAAGTCTTGACAAAGGCCAATCGAGTCTTGAGACATGATGATGGGGGAAATGTTGAACTAAATGGTCGGCTTTCTGTATTTGGTCTATCGGGCCGCGCTTATGGAAAAGGGAAGCGCATATTCCTCTCTGAGCAAGAATTACATGCTGAACATACTTACAGTCTTCTTAATTGCAAGGAGATTGACGAATTTGTGAGGTACACATTTAAACTTGAACATTTATCCCTTAACTTTCAATGACATGTAATATACATTCCAATATGTTAATGTTTATAACATTGTATAGATTGTACGTTGACGAGTTAAAAGTGAAGCATCCCGGCATAACTGATAAAGATATTCAAATCAATCGTGATAAAAAATTTGCACTTTGGCTAAAGGACAAAGTAAGTTCAATTTCTTAAGCACGAAATATATATATATATATATATATATATATATATATATATATATACACACACACACACACACTCCATATTAGCTATGACTTCATTTAATAAGATAGAGTTTTTGTAAGCTTTAATTGAGGGATCAACGATTCCGGCTAATGTACAATTCCTAGATATGGGACCAGACAGTGACCAAGTCAGCCGCAATGGTTACAAAATAAATTTTTGTGAATTTCATACAAAGGCATATGGGCGCGGTGAAAGAACAACGAACTCTGGAGTGTGTGTCCAAGGAGATTATTACAATGAGCTTGGTCGTGCCTTTTATGGGGAGTTGGAGGAAATCGTAGAGTTGTCGTACAAGGGCACGCATGGGGGTCATATTAACTTGTTCAAGTGTCGTTGGTTTGATTTAGAAAAAGGGATACGTGTTGACAGACATGGAATCGTCGATATTGACCTTCATAGGTCTGTGTACTCCAATGAACCGTTTATTTTACCAACTCAAGCCGTACAAGTATACTATACTCCTAGTTCTGTTAGGAAAATGGATAGACCGCCTACAGATTGGCAAGTTGTAATTCATACTCCCGCGCGCAGTCGTGTAGAAGTAGTTGATGGGGAGATTTACCAATAGCAGATGCTTCATAGACAAACTATAATAAATGTGGAGGACGAAAATGAAGTAATCCAGTTAGATGGTGGAGATGAACCACATGAATTAGATCCTGAGTCAATACTTGTGTCAGATGACATTGATACTGAGGAGGAAGAGTTATTGACTGAATTTGACACTGAATCTGAAGTAGATGATGGTTATGAATCTGCAATACGTATATAAGATGATTCTGAATCAGACATTGACACTTAAACAAATGAAATGTATGTTTATTGTCATTTTATATTCATATATATACATATAATCAAATATAACTCATACTAACAACTTTATATCACTGTCATGTTTATGTACTTAACTATTTAAATGCAATTTCATGTCATTATTGTCATTATATATTCATATATACATGTAATCAAATATAACTCATACTAATATCTTTATATCACTGTCATGTTTATGTACTCAATTATAACCTATGAATTTTCTGTCATTACTATCATTTTATATTCATATATATACATGTAATCAAATATAATTCATACTAACATCTTAAAATTTGTAATATATAGATGGCTTCTAAAGCAGCGCAGAAAAAGCGCGGCTTGGGTAGGGGGCCTAATCATGTGCCCAAGGCCCCTACTAATTCGGATGATTGGTTTCTTATTCAGATTTATCCTCCTCTGAATAGAACGTACGTCCCGCATCATTTTTATATATATAAGCATTTTAGATTCCATTTATACAAGATATATAACTAATGTAAATTGCTTTAATATATCTACTTATCTTTGATGTAAATTATTGTATATTATAGTGATTTTTCAGATAATAAGATCGTTAAGTGCATATCACAGATGTGCTTACAGAATTGGCCCACACCTGTGATTACGTGGGTGAGCACACCTATCGTCTACAAGGATGTAGTTTGGGCTGAATTTCAGGTATGTTTTTTTTAATTATGACAGATAATATAATATTCTAAGGATAATTATTTAGTAGTGTTGGATTATATGTTAAAAGTATTGTTTTAATATTATCATTGTTGTTTTATTTACAAAAAATGTATAGATGGGAGGACGCGCATGCTTCAGTGATATAGAAATTGTTTGGCAGAAGTTCGTCGTCCGCACCAAAGACAATTTGAACAAAAAATGATAAAAGCCCTTCACAATGCATCGATCGACCATCCAGGCCAGGGAGAGGATTACATGCACGAGCATAGCCCCTGGTGGTTCACCCATTCTATATGGGCTTAGATGTGTGCCCAATAGATAGATGAGAGTTGGCTCAAAAGACGCAAGACTGCAGCCACTGACAGATCATCGGGTGTACCTGATGGCGAAAAGGCTAAAGGAACCTACAGGGGAGACAATATTTCACAGTTGCAGCATATCACTGCTAGGGTGCGTATGAATAGTTTTAATATTTTTACAATCATGAATTGTAGAATATATATCACATTTTTACTTAGTAATATTGGAATATGTTTTGTATAGGAGTCTCAGTCTCAATGTCAGCCTATCCATTGGCTGGATGTGTACGTGGCCACCCGTGATGGTCTGCCTGATGCTATCCAGATAGCGGTAATAAGTTTTAACAACTTGATCTTGTTTATCAAGTTTAACGTCATTCTTTAGAATTTTACCAATTTATTTTAACTATTTAATTGTTAATATGATGATAGGATACTTATAAGCGTTTATTGAATGAGCGTTATCCTGAAGGCACCCCACGTCCGCCTATTTATCAAGAATTATGGGAGAGGGCGTCTGTTGTGAAGAAGAACTACGCCAAATGTCAAGGCCAACGACGACGCCCATCCTTCAGTGGCTCAGGCAGCTCTGCTACCCAGTCTTCAAAGTCATCGAGTCATCCAGCTATTCTTAATCCTGCTGATTGTGTGAGAGTTATATGTCGAGATCGCAATCTTCTAAAGATACTGGGCGGGCATCTGGCGGCTCTGAGTCCTAATGAGTTAGCTGATACAGTGGCGGTGACAGCAGCAACATCACAGCAAGGGGATGACGACGAGGTAATTAATCTTATTTATTACAATAGTGACTTATATATATATATATTGTTGTGTTTAATTTGTTGTATATTATCGTAATACCAATATCAACATTTATATATACTATATATGTAACTTGTTTTATTATTTTGTTAATTATAGGGTGATCAAGGAGAAACTAATTTGGAAGAAGATGCGTGATGAATGATTTAGTGTTGTTTTGTAGTTATTTTAGAATCTTGTACTTTTATATTCATTCTTTGGATGTCTGTATGTTACTTAAAAATTAGATTTGATTATATTTATTCAATTCTTATTGGTTTTTAAAGGTTTATATAGTCTATATACTAGTTTGGTGTATATGTCTGTATATGGACGATGGATGTTTATATTGTTGTGCATGTGTGTTAGGACAAAGCAAGTACAAAACAGGTACAACTTTTTGGGAATTCTACAAAACAGGAAAAATCTGGTTTTCAAGTTTTTCTAAATTAGCGACCGCATACGGTCACTGATACTTATTAGCGACTGCTAGGCACATGAGGATATTAGCGATCACGTACGGTCGCTGATTACGATCGCTGACACGTGGCCCACGTCAGTAGTTGGCCCTGAACCATGCTGACTCAGCTTAGTGACGAATTCGGTCGCTGATATCGGTTGTAGATAATTCGGTCACTAATAGTGGTCTCTGATGTGCATTTCAGCGACCAGATTTTATGTGACGCCTATCTGCGACCGGACCCGGTCACATATGATTATCAACGACCGACTGCGGTCGCTGATATGCAGTCGCAAATAGACCTTTTTCTTTTAGTGATAGTCGGCCGTCGTCGATAAAGTTTGTCCCCATTACTCCTTAAAAAATGTAAGCAAATTGTGACCCACCTCTCTATGAAATCGAGAAACATCCTCGATTTTATAGTCCTAGGCCTTTCAGTTGTTACTCCTGTTTTTGCAAAATCAACTGCCATTGAATAAAGGGTTGTCAACTGAGACATTTTTTACTCATAGTATTATCTGACTCAAGGTCTGCATGTACTAAATGTGCAGTAGAGATTGTACCCAAGGTATCATTGATCAGATAATTAATCAACAAAGAATTACAATATTTCTTGCAAACTCAGACATATTGGGAAAAATATTAGAGACAAATGAAGAGTTTCAGGAAATTCAACAATTTTCAATAAATAGTTCACCATAATGTACTTCCTCTTGAATTTCCAAAACAAAATGGTTAATTCCCGAACAAAATGGCTCACCGTTTAACCACTTTATTCAAGAATTCAAGATAAAGTACAGTTGAATTAATTGAACCACTTATTGGGAACTATTAAATTTCATGCAACTCTCCCTTTGTCTCTCATATTTTCTAATAATTCTTAATTTGCAGGAAATAAAAAGTTCTTTGTTGAATAATTATCTGATCAATGATACCTTGGGTACAATCTCTACTGCACATTTAGTACATACAAATCTCGAGTCAGATAAGATAATGAGTAAAAAATGTCTCATTTGACAACCCTTCACTCTATAACAGTTGATTTTACAAAAATAGGAGTAACAACTAAAAGGCCTAGGGCATTAAACTGAGGATGTTTCTTGATTTCACGAAGAGGTGGGACAAACTAGCTTTTACACTTCCCAAGGAGTATTGGGGGGAAACTTTATCATGGTAGTCTTGAATTTATAGTGAATGAAAAGTCGCAATCTATTTGTTCACAAAATATAATATCATCAAGATGTTTATATAAAATACTGAAAGATATATATGTTTATATACTTAAATGACAACGATTTAATTAAAAAAAAAGAATGACAATGATTTAATTAAAGTACATAAAAGAGAGAACATACTCTATCAATAACTCAACTGCAGCATCCTTAAGACCAACTTATTTCGAATGTTTTTTTAAACCAAATATCAACATTTTCTTGGAAAAGACTTGCTCTCGCAATCTCTATCATGAAAGTATAAATATGAAACTGCGATCAACCTAATTAGTCTTGAATTTGACTCCATAAAGCAATATCTCCAAAATGTATATATACAACAAATTGGAGAAAAATGAAAGTGTGCACTTACTGAAAGATAACTTATCATAATTAGATGAAAACTTCAAGTTATATATAATGTAAAACAAATACCTTCATCATCGCCCATGAGTAATGACTACTAGGAGAAGAGTCAAGAACTTCCTTGTATGCAGGGTTCGACATAGCAGTTGCAGCTAATACTTCAACTAGTTCCTCGGCAACAACAAAATTATGGGTCATAGTTCCTGTTTGTGTCCCATACTCACATAATAAGTTAATTGAATTACTGCGGACATTTATCACTGTTCCATCATAACAGATGACAACATCCTGAAGGAGTACCATTAAGCTGATGAACAAAGTTCCAGGTTAAGCAACCCTTTAGATGAACGAACGATCGCTTCTCTACTAGGAATGAATCATCTCCCGATATGGGTCCAATCCATGACATAGACAGCTTCTCATCACTCCAAATTTCTCAGATGGGTAGTTCTCACATAATGTTTCACCTCTTTTTCTATGAGAACTACCCATCTGAGGAATTCTGAGTGGTGAAGTGATCATTCAGAAATTCTGGTGAAGTGGTAAAGTTAAAGTTTTATGAAACCTTACTGATTTTAAAAAAATTAAAATTTTTTATTTTTTTTCTTTTGAAAATAAATTTTATTTTTTTGAATCTATATTTTATAAAATTTTACTCATTTTTTTAAAATATGAAAAAATTTCCAATTTATTTCTTGAAAATATTATTTATTTATAAAAATTATTAAGTTCTTTTTTAAAAAAATTGAATCAATTTTTTTATTTATCTTTTACTATTTTTTATTTTAATTTCTATTTTTAGTTTTTTTTTTAATTTCTAATATTAAGAATGAGTCATTCTGTTAAAAAAAGTAAGTGGACATTAATTTAATTTAAAATTACTTTAATTTTTTTGAATATATATTTTATGGAACTTTACTCATTTTATGAAAAAAAAAGTTTCTAACTTTTTTTACTAAAAATAATAATTATTTTTAAAAAAATTTAAAATAATTATTTTTAATTAGTTTAATGGGGTAATTTGAAAAATTAAAAGTTCAATGGTGTAATCAGTAAAATGTGTCAACTACAGTGGGTAATTCATTAGTTTTGTAGATAAAAAATTAACTTGAGTTTATTTTTTTAACAGAATGACCCAATTTCAAAATAATAATTAATTTAATGGGGTAATTTAAAAAATTAAATGTTTAATAGTGTAATCAGTAAAACTTATCAACTATAGTAGATATTTCATTAGTTTTGCCAAATTTATTTCCAAGTTTCTTTTTGACCTACATAAAAAACAATGACTTAAAATAATATGATAATAATCTAATCTACAAATTAATGATGGGAAACCTATATCATGTACATGTACATGATTTTGGTTTCTATTCTTAGCGATTAAAATCCTGATTTTCTACTTGTTTCACCAAAAGTACCAAAAGGAACAATTATAAAACCCGAGTTCCACCAATCCAAATTACTGAATTTAAGGCTTAGAAGTTTCCATCTCATTTAAAAACTACTAACTTAACTCTAACAACCTCATTTAAAAGCTACTAAACTAATCACTCTAGCCATTAATTTAATATAACACTAATATATTATTATTACTATTATTATTATGAGCACTTTGTTATGCCACTCATTGGTTTTTTTAATAATTATATTATTATTATTATTATTATTATTATTTTGTATTCTATTTTTTTTCTTCTTCTTTTGGTGCGAAAGTTATGTACATATTTTGTCTAAATATTTATTGAGTGGAACTTTGTTATAAACACTTTATCATGTTAAGGTTATGAAAGACAAAAAAGAAGAAGAAGAATAAAATAGAAATTATAACCTATAATTTACTCACATTTTTTTCCTTTGACTACATATAATCCTAACTTACACATGGCAACCTACAATTTTGAGTTAAACTACATACATAAAATAATATTAATTTTTTTTGCTACGTTCATTAATTAAATGACTGGTAAAAACTAATTTTCTTTTAAGTTATTTCATGTTAGGTTTGTAATATTCGTACACACAATCAAAGTAGCGGAAGCATGGTAAAAAAATAGATTTTAAAATTTTACAAACCATATACCTGGATCATCCTTTATGCACAATTATTAATTAAACGAAAAAGATGAAGAATCAAATTCATACCTTTGAAAATTCAAACTTCTTTGGGTACAAGTTCAACTCCTAATTCTTCGTGCTCTTTTTGAATAGGCGAGATTGATACCTTCCTTTGATCAACGTTAGCCACCCAAGCGTTTGGCCTCTAGAGGTGATCCAGGAAGAACAAAAACTCAAGAAGAATAGTGTTTGGCTAAACCCTAGTTTTCCTATCTTAAATAGAAAAAGGTGTACTCTCCCAACTCTTAGAATAAAGTGCGTAACTTATGTCACCCTCCATAAAAAGACTTTCTATTTTATAGATGTAGTGAACCCTCCTAAACCATATATTTAAAATAGGGTTTTAATTTAATTAATTAAACTCCTTTAATTAATTAGGCTTCCTAATCTTATTAGGAATAATTAATTAAACCTTTTAATTAATTAGCCTCCTAATTATATTAGGCATATGTGAGAGTACTTATATTAATTAATTCTCAAACCCTTTTAGGAATTAACTTAATAATAATAATAATAATAATAATAATAATAATAATAATAAGACTTCTCTTATTAATTTATATTTAATATTTCAAAAATATTAAAAAATAAATATTAAGATATTTAATTTATTCTATCACTATAGATTAAATTAAATACACATAACTTATTATTATATTATGACATTACTTCTTAAATAAATAATATTTCTTTTATGGTGTGACCCTTTAAGTTTTCCATATTAAACCGGTTGTGAATAAATCAATTAGAATAATTTTACTCTTATTTAAATAAATAAATTAAACTATTAATTTATTTAAATAAATAACATTTATTCTATAATAAGGATAAACCTCCTTCGCGATCAACGACTTTCTAGATAATATAGATTTCAACATTAATCATAAAAGAACATTTGAGTAAATAGCTACCGTACAATTCAATCCTTCCACCATACAATGTTCCAATTAAATATAAGACACGGGGTTACTGTCAAGTCTTATTCTATTTAATTTTATGTATTTCGATTCTCAAATGAACAACTCCGAATATAATAAATGCAAATTAGAAACTCTTCTTTAATTTCATTTCACATTGGCTAAGGATTCCTGGGTTGTCATTTATCGAATCACATAGGACATCTCTTCTTTTACAAGAAGCGACATATTTTTTATTGGTCATTCATTATCTCCATATATAACTTAATTATTACATCCAAACATACCCTTTGATATATCCTAAGGGTCTTAAAGAATAAGTCAAAGTATATTTCATTATACACAAGATACTATGATGATCTCAAGTCTAAGGATCACTTGTACTACTATCACTACATGAATTTCTATTGGCGGACAAGTAAAACTCCATTAGGTATTACTTAGCGAGACACGTTCAGTGAACTTATTCTCTAATAAGCACCTACATACTTACTTTAGTGTCTCCACACAAATGATCATGCGATCAATCATCCTCATCCAATGAGCAAGTAACATATGTATCAATCTATCCGGATTCACTAATTCCTTTTTTATTAATCCATCGATTGAGAACATTTTAGTTTTTAAGCTATCTAAGAATTTAGATCTCATTAGCATAATTTTATCATGATTCTAAAAGTTTTACTTAAAACTATGGGTTTATCACATATTATTAAAACAACACCATGTAGATAATTAAATGTCTTTAGTAGATAAATACTTTTATTAATAAATGAATAAAATTGTTTACAAAGTATATGATTTATCATCATACATGATTGACTTGTATGTATACTACTTTCATTTCATATATATTAAGATTTCTTAAAGAAATATTTTTAAAATCCATATAATTTTTTGTTAAGAGTTTATGCCCTAGAGGCCAATTATTTGATATAATTACTTAACATTTTTTATATTATATTTGATTGAATAAATGAATTATTTTATTATGGTTTTATTTACTGTGTTATATAAATGTTAGCATAATAAAAGTCCTTCTAATAGTGATACAAATTATATAGCTTCATGTGACTTGAACATGAGATTATATAATTACAATTAGTATCATTGCTCTTAAATGTCCCCAGTCAAGTATCATTGTTAATGGGACAACAATGATACATTGAGACTAGTATGTGGATTGAATGATTGCCAAATCTCATTAGTCATAAATATATGAGATATTGAGTCAATGCATGGATACATGTTAGAGAACAATGTACTGGATAGACCCACCATGAGAATTTTACATGGAGCATTATGCAAAATGTCATTAGCGATTCTCATAGTGACAATGATATAATGATCCTCCGACCTGAAATCACTATATTACTACACAGGAATTTATGTACTTTGATATCATCAAAGTTCACCTTTAATAGGGTGGACAATAAAGGTAATTATTGGGTACATCATGAATCGTGTGAGGAATATGAGTGATCTAGATGGAATTTAACCCTCCTATATATGAGGGGTGATATTTAGAGGCCTCTTGATTGAGTAGGACTATGAAATACATGGGTATGCTCAAATAGTATTTTGTTTCATATAGTCTACTCATTGATCAAGAAAATTCAGATTAAATTATGAAGAGTATGACACATTCTATACCTCGAGTTTAATCTAGGATGTCAAGGTTAAAAGGATTAAATTACATTAAAACATTGGTCACGAAAAGGTTGCATTGAATCATCGATCTTATTATTACTTGGGTGGCAGTGATGCATTACTAGATGTCTCTAACTGTTTATAATTTTATAATATAATTTTAAGATTATTGCCAATGTAATAATAACATATAGGGTCACACACTTAGAACGTACGTAATTAAAAGGGAATTAATTTAAATTGTAAGGATTTAAATATGTCAATATGATTGATAGTATTTAAATTAATAGGTTAATTTGTATATATGTATATTAATTAAGTAAGACTTAATTAAGATATAATATATATAAATTCGAATATTATTTTTTTTAATTAGATTAGATTTTGATTAATTCCTTTTGACTATTATATATATGATATATCTGCCATTTTAGGAATGACATCATTAACCTAAAAACCCTAGCCACTCTTAAAGAGATACTAGAGAGAAAAGCTTCACAAAATCCATATCTTTGGTGGCTAGTACCGCGTCTCTTTACTGCAGATCGTGTGACGATTCGCGGGACGTTCGTGTGGATACCGTCGAGACGTAGCTCCGTTGGATTGCGTTGGAGATTCGAAGCCGTTTCAGAAATTTTCCTATAATCAGTATAATATCTAAACCACTGAATTAATTTATGTTTCACATGGATCCTATTTTAGGGTTTCAAATATTTTGAGAAAATTTTATATTTCGCTGTGCGATTTTGTGCCGAAATCCCTACATTTTCAATAGAATAACCGGCATTTAAAGAAAACATGTAAATTAATGTAGCATAATTTTGTTTGTCCTTCATAACCTTAACATAATAATGTGCTCATCACAAAGATCCACTCAATAAATATTTAGAGAAAATAGGTACATAACTTTCTCATCAAAAAAGAAGAAAAAAAAGAATACAAAATAATAATAAAAATAATAATAGTAATAATAATAATAATAATAATAATAATTATTATTATTATTATTAAAAATAATGAGGGACATAACAAAGTGCTCATAATAATAATAATAATAATAATAATAATAATAATAATAATAATAATAATAATAATAATAATAATAAATTAATGGTTAGAGTTAGGTTAGTGGATTTTAAATGAGGTGGCTAGAGTTAGGTTAGTGACTTTTAAATGAGGTGATTAGGATATGTTTAATTAGATGTGAGATTATTTTAGTGACTTTTAAATGAGGTGCTCAGGATATGTTTTAAATCTGAACCTTTAAACATAGCTCAAGACATAACAAAGTGCTCAGGATATGTTTGTTTGCAAGTATCACACTTGGGATAGAACTATTAATTATTTATTATTAAATTTGGGCTTGGGACTATTAGTCCTCTGATTATAAAATAACTTAAGATGTGAGATTATTTAATACAATATTCTACCTGCTATTATAATCCTTACCATTTGGGATTAAAAATTGCTAGATAAAATTAACTTCAATCTTTTTCTAAAATGACTATAATATCATGTTCTTGCGCTATATCTATAAATACCATAAAATTTGATATTATTACTTGATGACGCAAAAGATTTTGTAAAAAAATTCCGTTATTGTTGTAAAAGATTTTGAAAATTATACTTGCACTATATCTATAATATATATATATATATATATATATATATATATATAGTCCATTTCAGGTGAATACCATGCTCATCACTTTTAGCGATGGACTGGACGACGGTTTGGTCTGTCACTATAAAATAGATAAACGGTTTATATGTTATGACGACGGTTTGATGCGTCGCTAAAAACTAAGATGACTGTTCTCTAATATACGCGACGGACTGAATCGTCGCCCGGTTCGTCATTAAAGGTGATGAGTAAAACATGTTAAATAAAAGGGTATGCACTTGATACTCTTCGTGTGTGTGTGTGTATATATATATATATATATATATATATATATATATATATATATATATATATGAAAATTGAAAAATAAGGATAGACAGATTTTTCAAAATGTGATTCTTAAAAAAATGATATGATTATCTAATTTATTTTAAAATAAATTTCAAGAAAAAACATTCCAAGACTATGATAAATGTTAAAACTTAAACGATACTACTACTTTCATTAATTTAAATTATGTGTGTATTACATAACGATAAAATTATAACTTTATTTAAAGTTAAATTATATACTTCTTCCGTCCCATAGTTATAGGTTGATTTCTTTTGGCACATAGTTTATGAAAATTAGTTTAAGTGACAATTTTTAACAAAATTTTCCACATATATCCCTTAATATGAAATTAACGAATAAATTAATTATTCCTTACTTATCACACTGGAACTCTTAACTTCATTGATTACTGGTACAATTGTCTTTTATACACAAAATATGTTCAACTAGTAAAGCCTAAAAAGTTGAATTCTTTTATTGAGAATACAACAACATTAAATGTGGTGATAAAAATAATGACATTGAAAGTTGTTTCTTGAAAAAAAGAGTAATGGTTGAATATTTATTATAAGGGCATAAAAGTAAAATAATGAACTAATTAAATTTTATAAATAGTAAGTAGCCTATATATTGGGACATCTTAAAATGGAAAATCAGCCTATAACTATGAGACGGAGGGAGTCATTAGTATCGGGGAACATTAGATTGAATAATATAACCACTTATTTAAAAGTTTCTAATTAAATATTGTTCATTATTTTTCGATGTATAAACAAGTTTAAATTATTGTTTCAAATATATTATTATTGGTAAGGGTATAATAGTCTAAACGATATTTTTTTATCCAGTCTTTTAATTAATCCTAAAAAAAGCAAACATAACATGAAATTATTTTAAGTTATCCCATGAATAATTTAGTAAAAGACTAACATGTAACTAGAACTATTTAATTCTAGAATTAATAGTCTTGATATTATAATTCCATAATTATAATTCTTTTAAACAAACATAATCATAGAGTTTTATTATAATATTATTTAATTCGAACTTGAGAGCCGACTCTCAAAAACTCAGATAGAGTTATCCGACTGATGAGAACTAGAGGAATTTGCAAATCAAGAAGTTATCATTACTTCCTATACTCAAGGTGATATGCTATCATTAAATGCATGTATTTAATTTATGTAGTTAAGATGCTATTATTAATACCTTTAGTCGTGAGGTAAATGTTGTTACAACAGTACTTCACAGTAAAAAGGGGTTCAAAGGTCTCTTAGAATATTACATATTTAGTCCAAAAATCAAATATTCATACAACCACGAAGAAACTTCGGGGAAATGTGTTTGATACATACTACTATAAAAATTATTTAATCCACCCTTAGCCACCTTAGACCTCACAGCTCACCTATTATATAATTCAAATATCAGTTTTCCACTTAATATATAGTCTCGTAGCAAAAAAAAAATTTGTAATCAAAGGCAACCTTAATTACAACAAAAAATATATGGAGGGTAGTTCTAAAGAAAAAAACATGGAAGATAATAAGGACGACAAGGTGCAGGGCAAGGAAGAAGTAAAATACCGGGGAGTCCGAAAGCGGCCGTGGGGAAAGTTTGCGGCGGAGATACGGGACCCATCTCGGAATGGGCAACGTTTGTGGCTCGGAACATTTGGAACGGCAGAGGAGGCGGCTAGGGCTTATGATAAAGCTGCATTTAAGTTAAGGGGCTATCTTGCTATCCTAAATTTCCCCAATGAGTATTTTTCTCAACTTTCTAATATTCCCCCATCATCATCATCATATTCATCTTTAGCTAGTAATGATGAGAGTTCAACATCAACTGGAAAAGAAGTGATTGAGTTTGAGTATTTGGATGATAGTGTCTTGGAGGAGCTTCTTGAATCAGAACCAGAAAATAAGAAACCAAACAAAGATTGAGTATTTTAAATGCAGCTTTAATTTTAATTATATTTTTTTGATCCCTTGTATCCTCTCTTTTTTCCCGAGTGTTTTTTTTATAAAAAATTTATTTGTTTTTAACTTGTTTTAATTCTTGCTGGATTTGAAGAGAAACGTGTATTAATTTGAGTTCTCTTCGCTCCATTTTCCTAAATTTCCTTCCAATCTTGGGTGGAATTAAGTGGTGTAGTTATATAATACGTACTCCTGTAAGTAACAGTTGTTATTACTTAATGTTAGGATCGAGAAATATTGTAGAGAACTCTTCTTTTCTTTTTTTTAATCAGCAAATTGTGAGAACTCTTCTAATGGCGGTCCATATATATATATATATATATATATATATATTATTGAAAGAAAAGTAATCATGAACAAATATAATTTCAGTCCAAAAATACACCGAAATTAATAGCTAGACTAAATGAATGAATTATCAAATAGTAGGTTTAAAGATATTGATCCGCCTAAGGGACATAAAAAAATTCAGATTTAGTTTGAGAATTTAATCATTGTTCATAACTTCGTATAAATACAACAAATCCAAGTTGCCCTAATTTAGGGTTTACAACCTAAACTTTTATTTTAATGCATATGAAGTGACGAGTAATGAAATTAAACCTTGATCTTCAAATATAATGTAATTATACTAAATCTTAAACCTCAACAGTTTTGAACCTGGCATTTCACATAGTTTCTGATCCAACCTCCAAAAGTTTGCATTGTGAAAAGTAAGGTCAATGCATGTCCTATAAATTTTGATCCAATATCACTAACTTTGTATTAGAGTACATATCTTGCTCCATATTAATACTTTGAAAAATTATATCTATTATATAATATTGACTTAGGTCAACGCAATTAATAGGGAATTAATTTTTAGTGTGAGAGATTGATCTTTTATATACTAGACTTGGGTTCATTTTATAAAGACAATTGATATTTTTACAAGTAAATTTGATAATTGCACAATATTCTCTCTCACCCTATTTACTATTCATGTGAGAAGAAGCTTGTGGAAATTAGGGGTGTAAACGAATCGAATCTCAGCGAACATCCTAAAGCTCAGATTCGACTCGACTCGACTCGACTCGAAAAAATTGAGCTCGGATTCGATAAAGAATTTTTAATTTTGCGTCAGATTCGACTCGGATCATTACTCGAACCTACTCGGCTCGTTTACATAGCAAGTTATTTATGAGTCTTCAAATCGAGTTTCGAATATGAACTATTTCACTTAAAATTGAACCACTACATACTAAATTGATTAGTGAACTAATGTTTATATATAAAAGTCTTCACTTTTATTCATGTACAGAAATTACAAAAATGTAATACAAATTGAAAATCAATTCATTGATTTATTCAAGTACAAGCTTATACAATTTCATACTACACTTTACAAATTATATAGATTGACACAAATATCACATATTTAGCTTATTAGTATAGATCATATTAGTATTCGAATATGATCCATCGAGCAGGTATCGAGTATGATTCGAGAACAAAATGAAATATTCGAACCCTAATCTGAACGAACACTGATATGCTCAAATTCGACTCGTGTATCATTAAACAAAAAATGAGTATGGATCATATTCGACTCAGATCAATTTGGAATTCAAGCTTTGGATCATATTTTCAAGTCGATTTCGAGTCGAGTATCGAACTACTAGGCTCAGCTTACACCCTAGTAGAAATATCAATTCTCTTTTATAAATCCATCACTTTGTGTCTTTTTAGTAAAGAAAATAAAAAAGGGTATCAAATTATGTATTGGTCGAATTAAAAAGAGTATTAAAGTATGTATTGGTGAAAATAAAAAAAATAAACTAATTAAGATTCCCTTCATTATATATCCTTCAATTTCTCCAATACACATTATAATATAAATATTATTTTTAGCGACAAAAGTGTCCGCGATAAATTTTATTGTGTCACTAATTAATTGTTTGCGATAAATTTTATTTTGCCGCTAAAAGTAATATTTATGTTGCTAATTAAATATGTATGGAGAGAAATTGAATGATAAGTGTAATGGAAGGGATCTTAATCCAAAATAAATGGTATTATTTTGGGTTATTTCTCTTATCCTTTTAAAATTTCGAAAATGGGAAAATAGGTAAGTTGAAGTTTGCAAAATAATATATAGGAAACTGATATTTTCACATGACTTTTTGATATTTTTCACATGAAAACCGTAACTACAAATCCTATAGCAACAATTTTTATTGTCGGTATATATTTATAACAATATTTTTTATGTGAAAATATTAATTTCTTAATATATACTCCTGTTTTCAAAAGAAAGTAATCAAGTACAAAATATTTTATCTACAAAAATATGTACATAACTTAAATATAAAATAAGTCTAAATACTAGTTTATCCTTAAAAGTATACGTAAGTGGTATAAAGATTTACTAATGTACTTGCATGAAGTCCAATAAAAGCAAAATTGGTACCTATTTTATACTCTCACGTTTCCCTTAATTTTTTATATAAAAATTACACTTCGTACATCTTTTAGTACGAAGGGAGTTTGCCACATAATTCTAGTGATATGTACTATAATTAAATAGACAATTTGATTTATTATTTTTTTGGTTTATCTTTTTTTTGTTCACTTGTTTTTTGGTTGGACTACCTTTTACTTTTCTTAAATTAAGTAAATTATTTTTTACTTGTACATTAATTCAACTTTCCTACATTAAGATCTTACTTTTCTTACTTAAAATCAAAAATTAAATTACTTTTCCTACATTAATATTACTTTTACTACATTAAATCAACAAACTACTTTTCCTATTTTAAGGGAAAAATTACTTTCCCTAATACATTAATTCAACAAAAATAATTTCTTCAAAGATCGCATTACGTACCTAACTTGAATTTGTTACTTATATTTAAAATTCAAGTATAATTATATTTTAAGTATATTAAATATAATTTTAGTATTACTTAGATAATATAATTTTAGATGAAAATTATTTTCGTAACAACGGTCATCATACTTATTATTAAATTATTACTATTATTAAAATATAAATATAATATATTGACCAACCATATGATTCAATTATTAAAAAAAATTATTTCATTCAATAATATATTTATAATAGGAATTTAATTAACAATATCATAATTCTAATATAAGACCTCGTGCTTTTCACGTGATGCTTATGCTAGTTTATATTTATATAAGTATAAATATATATATCGTATGGAGATCAAAGCCCAAATAAATTATTTTACTATACTAGAAAATGAATATCTACTATTTTCTCATATTTAAAACAGATTGGTATTATGTATAACCCTAGAGCTTCAAATATGCAAGGTTTATTGGAAATTTTGAACCAACTCATCATTCTTTACTTTTTCATGTAGTAATAACATTATTTTGATTAAGGGGCAATTGTTTTAAGTAGTAATCTTGTCAAAGATTAATTTAGCCAATGCTAGAATTAAGCATAGAACTCATATTTTCCATTCTAAAGGTAAAATTAATAAAAGTGTACGATAATCCTTTGTTTATTTCCACGCTAAAATAAAATCATATCATTAATTTTCATTTGATTGCTTTATAATCTCCAGACTAATTATAATTATACATATGACCTTCGATTGTTTATTCAAGGTGCAATTCAAATTATTACCCTAAGGTTGAATGACATTTTTGTCCCTTTAACTTATTACCCACTTTTAAAGTCTTTCTTAAAATTTATTTTTTGTCAATTGAGTCCTTAAAGTGACATTTCGTGTCAATTCCATTCATTTTTCCTAGTTTCACTGAATCTCGCCCAAATTTTGACCCGACCCGACCCATTTTGACTCAACCCATTTTATTAAGGACAGTTATGTCTTTACCATTATTATATGTATTATTAATATTAGAAATTTAAAAAAAAATAGAAATTAAAATACTAAAAAACATCAAAAAGTTGAATACAAAAACTAATTCAATTATTTAAAAAAGAAATTAAAATATTTTAAAATAATTATTTTTTCAGGGAAACAAATTAGAAATTTTTATTTTTAAAAAAATGAGTAAAATTTCATAAATTATAGATTCAAAAGAATTAAAGTTAAAATTTTTTAATTTTTAATTATTTTTATGAAAATTGACTCACTTTTTTAAAATTAAAAAAAATCTAATTTTTTTTATGAAAATAATGTTTTTTATTTATTACTTTTTTTGAATCTATATTTTATGAAACTTTACTCATTTTTGAAAAAATAAAAAAATTATATTTTTTCTGAAAATAAAGTTTTATTTTTTGTTTTATTTTTTTGAATCTATATTTTATAAAACTCTACTCATTTTTTGTATTTTAATTTTAATTTTTAATTTTTGTTTTTAAAATTTCTAATATTAAAAATACATATAATAATGGCAAAGACATAAAGTAATGTTTTCTGAAAATAAAGTTTTACATAAAAATTGAAAATTTTCAACTTTTTTTTTTCTAAAAATAAAGTTTTTTTTTGAGTATATATTTTATAAAACTTTACTCATTTTATGAAACTTTACGTAAAATTAGTGAAAATGAATCAGAAATAATAATTAATTTTAAAACTTTGTAAGTTTTTTTAAATTGAATTAGTGAAATTGGGGTCGGGTCAAAATTTGGGCGGGTTTTAGTGAAATTGGGAAAAAATAACGGAATTGACACAAAATGTTACATTAAGGTGTTAAATGACGAAAAATAAACTTGAGGTACGACTTTAAAAGTAGGTAACAATTTAAAGGGACAGAAGTGTCATTCAACTATTATCCTAATTTTATTATAAGTAGCTAGATTATCAATTTATATTTTCATTTATTTTTTTTTGTAGGATTTTGAAGACCATATTTAAACATGGGCCGCAAAAATTTATACAGTTGTTTTGTGTCAGTTCTATATATGTGCGTGTACGTGTGGTGTCTATGTGTATATATATTAACACAAATAAAAATCAGAAAGATATTATATAGCTGCAACTTGCTAAGGTAGAGAAAGACATGCAGAAAATCAAATTAGAAACAAGCAAAACAAGTAATTTCTAATTAAATTTAGTGGATCAGAAAACTATGAACATATAAAATTAACTTTCCTTGATGGTTACACTTTTAGGAATATATCCATGCGACCATGCATACAATTATGGATTAGATTAATTATAAGAAATGTGAAAACCAGTATGTATGGAAAAGCCACACTAGGCTTATATATTCTTCAAAAACTAATGCATATATGTTTTTCATTGTTAAATAAAAAAATAAAATAAAAAAGTATAACAAAACTAGAATAATTAGAAAGGGAGAGAGATGATCAAAACCTATCACCTTGTTTTCTCTTCATATATATTGAAGGACTCTTCTCCAATAAAGAGCGAGGAGGAAATTAAATTGTCACTTTTTTTTCTTGCCCTTGCCCTTGGCGTCAAAATCAAGAAGATCTTCCAAAACCTTATCGTCCAAGTACTCGAATTCAATTACTTCTTTTCCCTCCTCACCAGTACTACTCCCATGTGTTAATGCAGCTGAAGAGGAAGAACCCGAAGCTGAAGCTGAACCCGACGTTGAGAAATGGTCAGAAGGGCCACCACTTGATAAATTATATTCCTCCGGAAAATTCAGAACTGCCAAGTGACCCCTCATGGCATAAGCCGCCCGGTCATAGGCCCTGGCCGCTTCCTCCGCCGTGTTGAACGTCCCTAGCCAAACCCTCACTCCTTGCCGGGCCGAATCGCGTATCTCTGCCGCGTACTTCCCCCATGGCCGCCGCCGAACGCCTCTATATTTTATCTCATCCTTCTTCTTGTCCTCATTCCTTTGATATTCGTCCATGGTTTGTGCATGAGGAATATGGCCAAGGATGGAAATGAAACGATTATTAAATATGGGTGAAAAAAAGTGCAAGAAAGCAACCTTCCCTAGTTATTTTCGAATGGAGGGTCCAAAATTTCCCACATGGATGCGATCAGTCGTTCACACGTGGTCAAGAACCTTCCAAATGTGACCAAAGTCAATGTCCATTGTATCTAGCTGGTCAATGTGCATGGTGGCTTTGGAACTCTTTACTTTTGCATTCCTTTAGCTTTTTATTATTTAAAAACAACAAACAAAATTAAAATATATAAGTCCGGACAGGATCCGGACCCTATATATATATATATATATATATATATATATATATATATATATATATAAGGTTCGATAAATTTGATGCTTACATGCTCAAATTTAGATAGTTAGTGGTGCTGAATGCTGATGTCATATGCTTACTTCCTTCTCCTCATCATCATCAACTAATTTTATGGCTGTGATTAGGGAAAATAAATGAATTGAGTTAAGTCGAATATTAAATTGTTCAAATTTAATTCGTAAAATTTATTGAGTCTAAAATAATTTTTAATTGAGACTCGTTTAGGTACCGAGTAGAGCACGATCTCGTATCGAGTTTGAACTATTTGAATTTTTTGAGTGAATATAATTCAAATTAATATCAACATAAAATTATAATTTGTAAAGATCAGATTAATTTATTGAATTTTAAAATTTACTCATATTTGAATTGTTTATATTTCGAGTCGAGCTCGAATCGAATTTTTAGTTTAGTGAATACGAATCAAGTTCGAATCTTTTGATTTATTTTATAGCCTTAGTTATGGCTATGCATGCCATATATATATATATATATATATATATATATATATATATATATATATATATATATATATATATATAATGATCAATTATTAAAATATAATTTATCATTAAGGATGAACTTATGTAATTTATGGGAGTGGTTAGCATAAAGTGAACTTCATGGTAAGTGAATTGCATGCCCGGCAGATAGATCACCATCTCATCTGTGCTTCATACTAATTGGATCCGTAATTTATTAGCTACATATATAAGCACTAACACTTAAAAGTTACCTCAATTAAAGCATACCAATATATATATATATATATATATATATATATATGTATATATATATATATATATATATTTCGTCAACTAATTCATGGCTTAAGATCGAAGTCATCATGTTGATCACCTACATAGTCCATTTTAATAATTACTAATCATTAGATTAATTTGGTAAATATAACATCAAATACAGGGTGGTCATGCCCAGCTTTAAGCTGAATTCAGTTTAAAAGGAAAAAAAAATGAGAATTCCCTTGAGGTAATAAGTTTGGTAATTTTAATATTCATACATTAGAAGACGTGGTCATTGATAATAGCACTCGCATCTCAATAATATTTATCATTTTAACTCACCACAAATTTATTGAAAAATCATAGTTCAAGATATCATTGTTAATAGTTAAGATATTCATGTGTCGTTGAGGGATTGAGTTTCTTATTTCGCCATTAATTTTATGTTATTTTCTATGTTTCGCATAAAAAGTCTCATTTATAAAAATTTATTTTATGAACAGACTCAACTAAAAAATATCAAATGATACAATAATCTCATAATTATATTATCATATTTTACTACTAAACTAATAATTAATTATTTTGGAGACATATATAGAAAAAAAATGTTTTTAATAGTCGCAAATTTTATAAATGAGCTATTTCTTTCCTGTTGAAGAGAAGGAGAATTACTATTTGTAAACTTGCACGAGTTGTTTCTTTATAAGAGAGGTCCAAGGCATTTCAAATCCTTTGTACTACACTCGTGGGGACGTGGGGTAGCTATGTCCAGATTTGCTCATTGCTGATCTCATCCATCATAATTTGCCTTTTCATTTGGTTTAGACTAAAATACACTTTGAACTCCAAAATTTGTAGTTTTGTTGATATTTGAATCCTAATATTTAAAACATATTTAAATACACTTTAAATTTTTTTTTTGTTAAACAAAATGTACCATCCGTACAATTAACCGGTCAAAATTGACTAGTTGTGCATGTAATCTAAATTTTGAAGAGATAATTTTGGTAAAATATGTTTAAGAAATACAAAAAATATTAAAATATACCTCAACCTCCAAATCACTGCATCTTCTCGATCAATAACCCCAACCCTAAACCCAAACCCTATCCCTATCCCCAAATCAATTCCACATCAATATTAACCATCACTAACAGGGATTGCATTTACCATCATTTGCACGACATCACCGTCACCATCACCACCAACACAAAGCACATCATCATTAACATCACCATTAGATCTACTTACACAATAATTTCAACATTTAACATCACCTAGACCAATAACACCCTACACTGCATGATATCAAAAGAAAGATCTATCAAGAGTATTGACGGAAAGAAAATTTAAGATTGAAGAAGATGATTAAAAGAGCTAATCGGCTGAAATAAAGGGCTCAATTTTTGTGAAGATCGCCTTCGACTCACTCTAGTTCGTCGTCGGGTTGATGCACGGGAATATAATTGCAAGAATCCACTACCTATTACATTTGATTTGGTACCTTGATTGCTTTTTTTAGAGAAAGAAAGCTATATATATATATAGACGAATCTCTCAGCCAATAAAGAGAGGGATAACTTATTTTATGTTTGTGATTTTGATTTTAGATTGTTGCTGTAATACCCGAGAATTTTCTAATAATATTAATAATAATGTGAATAAAAGTTGAATATTTAGTTGAATATAAATAAATATTGTTGTGGCATGGGTTATAGAAGTTCTATTCAATTTAGTAAGTGTTTGAGAACTAAATGGCAAGTAAAGTAACGTGATATGATTGATGAAAAGCATAATTTAAAGTTTATGAGAATGGTATAGTGTGGCATAATGAAAGACTAAGAGATTCATTAAGTGAATTAATAGAGGAATGATTTAATAAGAGAAAGATTAAATAATATTATTTAATTTATTTCTATTATGAGTAGTTGCATATAATTGAGTATTAAATTAATTTCATGCGTGAAATATAAACAAGATGTTTAATTAGTAGTCTTATCAATTTTGTGACGCCCCCAAAATTAGGTATACATCGCCCAATTTTGAGTCGCCAGATACATGGTACATAATTCAAATACAACTTACTAATACAACTGTCGTGTACAATACGACAAAACATAAATGTGAGTTTGAATACAATTATTGTCTACTAGAGATTATACAAACTCAAAAAGAGTTCTCATTACAATTATTAATACACTATTTCTCAGAATAGTGAGGACTACTAATGTTATCCTCTGCACCGTCACTCCGTTCTCCGACTAGTCCCTGCTATGTTCTCATTTTCTGAAGAGAACAGTGAAAGAAAGGGTGAGCTCAACTAGCCCAGTAAGAAATATTATGACTAAGATAATGCAGAATAAATTATCATTAGCCTCCAACAATGTTAAACTGATAAAATATAATAGACATCAAGTTTAACTGCAGCGGAACAAGCAATCCATTAAAAGAGTCAAGTAGAGTATAAAATCTACTATCTTTTATGATTTTAAAATAGATTTTAAAAGTTTTTCATCACTTTTATCACTGAGACTCAGCTCAATAAATAATCCACATCATTAAATCATCCCTGCACTACAGGCCAAGGATATTCTTTAGTATCACGACCACAATTATCCACGCACTACGGGCCAAGAATAATCATGTTTTCATCAACGGTCCTGATCATGCCATAAAACAATTCATCTTTGCACTACGGCCAAAGAGAATCCATAGCCATAATCATACCAAAAACTGTCCATCAATGCACTACGGGCCAATGAGGACTTTTACCACATCATTTGTAACATTACGGTCATGATTACACCGAATAATCCCTGGTCATAATCATACCAAGTCCATCTATGCACTACAGGCCACAGATGACTTTCAAAAAAATATAAACATGAGGATGATGACAATGATATAAGAATTCAATAAAACAAGTTCAAGAATTAATTTTTCCAAGAACCAATAACGTCCAAATTGTCAATAAGGTACTGTTTTATGGGGTAAAATTCAAGAATGATCAGAAGAATATTTCCATAAAAAGATACTGGATGAAGCGCAAATATCAAGGATATTCTACTAATTTCATGGAGTATAGAAGTCAAAACTTTAACCAACTGAGTATAATAAAGAATGGAATAACAACAGAAATCACCATGCATGCGGTACTTCGCATAGACAGGTTATTCCAACAAAATAATAATAACGGAACCAGGTAAGGCAAAATTTGCACCAACAGGATGTTCCAACAGAATAATAAAGACGGAACCAGGTCCGGTGTAAACACACAGACAGGATGTTCCAACAGAATAATAATAAAGACGGAACCAGGTCCGGTGTAAAACACACAGACAGGATGTTCCAACAGAATAATAGAAGAATGTCACCAAGTATAGGGTAGACCGCGTATACAGGTTATTCCAACATAATAATAAGAAATGGAATAACAACAGTTCTCTTCATGAATAAGAAAGAATAACACCCCTTACCGTAACAGAAACTGGATATAGGAAAAGAAAAGTTAAGTAGCAAAAAGCTTTTCCTCTATCTCTCTATAGTTTCTCTCTCTAGAGTTCAGTGAATTCGTAAGAAAATAATGAAGGAATGAGCTTCTATTTATAGAAAAATAGAATGCATAGTAACTAATCCATGAATGGTCCAGATTGATTTACTTTAATCTTACGGTCCATATTTAAAGAAAAATCTTTTAAATAAAATATAATATATTCTATTTATATAAAAAGATTTTTACTATGCAAATACTATGCAAAACACTATGCAACACTATGCATAATAAAATATAATATATTCTATTTATAGAATAACTTTAATAAAGTATTCTGTTTTATATAAAAAGATGTTTCTGTTTTATTACGTTAATAATACGAATAAAACAAAACGTCATTATCGCTATAATAATTCATATTATTAATCGACAATAATTGAATCAAACTGAGCGACTTCTCACATAAATATCAATAATCAATACCGTGTGCTACTATGCAACAACGCGTATTACTGTACTTTTACTACCCAGTAGTTCAACAGTATCAACGGTAAAACTTCCGCTGTTATTTTCAATAAAATATTTTTGTCGTTTTCTCAATCCGACAATAATTCCGTTGTGGGGTCCACCAATAATTGTACCGTCGTACGAATATTTTCCGACACAAAGAATATTCCCTGACCAATTGAATATAATATAACAACTTGCATACTTTGCAAAATTTATAAATATTACCCACAACTATAATATTATCTCAAATTCACACCATAATATTAAAAAATTATTTCGAGAAAATTAATTCTTTATTCATAAAATCTGGGGTTTCACAATCTCCCCTCCTTATGGAATTTCTCCCTCGAAATTTACGTATGTACCTGGTATGCCGAACAGGTGAGGATACCTTGACTTCACTTCAAATTCTAACTCTTGAGATATAACCTTTGAGTGTTGAATACGATTCTTCTTATCCAAGATTGTAACACGTATCTCTTCAAACGTTAAATCATCCGCTATCTTGTCCGATTCTAAATTAATAATTTGGTTCGGGTCGTCCACATATTTACGTAACATCGATACGAGAAAAAAAACCGTTATGAACACGCAATATATTTGGCGGTAAAACGAGTTTATAAGCCACAGTCCTAGTCAATCGAGGATTTCAAAATGGGCCAATTAAATCGAGGGTTGAGATTTCCTCTCTTCAACAACTCTTGCTTCTAAAATAACACCCTCTTGAACCTTCTTCTTCACATTCATCAGATTTGGGTATGTAGCTTGAGCGTCTTTAACTTTATCGATTAAAGTCAATTTTACTCGTATATTCGTTATCTTCACGTGGGTCCCTAGAGTCTTTAACTCTATCTTCATCATTTGCAAGTTATACGAAATGAGTCTTTGTGTTAATAACATCGCACTTGTAAACGCATACGATCTTCTACTCAACACGTCAGCTACCACGTTCGCTCTTCCACGATGATATTGAATAGTATGATCGTAATCTTCAACAGCTCGAGTCAACGTCTTTGGTGCATGTTACTTTCGTTTTAGTTGAAAAAATTATTTTGAGGGTTTAAGAAATGGGTTTTGTACTGGTGTCAATACAAAATTCGATTTCACGCTCTGGGGTAGGCTAAGAAGTCTTCAGGAATACGTCAAGAGATTTATTAATGATAAAAATATCATTCAAAACTGTTACTCACATCCAAGACTTGGATAGTATGTCACATTGATACTAACTGTGACTTCTATCCCTTAACCTAGATAGCACCTCATAATGATACCTATCAACTTATTATCGTCATTCACGACGTCGCCTACAGAAAGTCTGGCTTCGGTGTATTCCACACAAGGAAGTCATCAACAAAAGGATCGGAGCTCTTTACTTATGGCTTGATATGACAATGATTGAATTTAGTGGTTTGGTTGCTTAAATTCGCATAATAGGTTGGTTAGGAATATGAAAGCTAACAACCTTACGAAAAACATGATGAGTAGTTAACCAATCGTTTCCTAAAATAGCATTAAAGGAAAGTATTTTCAAAGAGACAAGATCAACACGTAACGTGAAAGTGTCGATTTGAATCAATTAAGATTTATAAACAGTGGAGGTAACGAAGGTTTCTCCTAATGGAGTTTCAATAGATAAATCAAAGTTTAACTTCTCCGGAGTTATGTACAAACATTGAACACAACTAGGTGAAATAAAAGAGTGAGTAGAACCGGTATCTAACACGGTATAGACTTCGTAAGAGCTTATGATTAACTTACCCGTGATAATTTTATTCAGGTTCCTCGTCACGAGAAAAAAAAACGCTCTCTCTTAAACTACCGGCTTTGGCTTGTCTGGGACATCCTTTGGCATCATTATCCCAGCTGGAATTGACTTCATCATACGACAGAATCGAGCTAGGTGACCTTCTCTTCCGCAATTAAAACATGCTTTGGACTGCTGCGTACAGTTTGGACTAATGTGTCCCTCCTGTCCGCATTTGAAACATACGACCGATGGGCGTTCTTCTTCCTTTGAAACGGGTGCTGGCGTTGCTGTCTTTCCATCATTATTGAACCTTCTCTTCTTGAAATATCCATTTCTATTATCTTGGCCACGATTACCACCGAAGTGGTTACCATTCTTGGTATGATAATTTCCCCCGCGATGGTTATCATTGTTCCGATGGCCGTTGCCACCGGTATGATTATTATCGTGCTGCTGGTCATTACCTTTTGGTTGTGATAACTCATTATCGCGCTCCACTAACTGAGCCCTATTCACAATATCTGAATATAAACAAAGTTTATGAGAAATGAGGTATTGACGTATATCGGGTTTCAAACCTCGCAGAAACATTCGCGCCATTCGCTCCTCATTATCGACCAAATGGGATGCAAACCGGGACAACTCCGCAAACTTAGCCTCGTACTGCAACACGGTCATATTGTTTTGCTCTAGCTTGATGAATTCTACCTCCTTCATGTGACGAATACTTTCAGGAAAGTACTTGTCATTGAATAATTTTTGGAATTTCTCCCAAGACATCTTGAGTGCGTCAGGCTGGGTACGTTTTACAGATTCCCACCAATGATCTGCTTCTTCACGCAACATAAAGGTGGCAAAAGGAACCTTTTGCTCCTCGGAGCATCCCAAGACATCAAATATCTTGGTGATCTGCTTTAACCACGTCTCCGCCTTAAGTGGTTCTGGCTTTCCCAAAAACTCCGGTGGTCCCAGCTCCTTGAATTGCTTAGCGGTGACCAACCATGGGTTGCCATTGTTTCCTCCTGCATTATGAACAGGAACCGCATTCTCACGTTGTTGCATGAATTACTCCTTAAACTGCTTAGCGGTGACCGTCCGAGAGTTATCAGTATTTCTACCTGCATTTTGGACAGGAGTTGCCTTAGCCTGTTGTTGCATGAATTGCATAAAGCCTCTGACCATCCCATCATTCACCATTTCATCGGTGTTATTATTTTCAAGAGGAGTATTGTCCTCTAGTTGCACATTATCCAGATTATTGATCTGTGGGGACTCAACGGTCTCCTGAGCTCCATTGATAATCTCAACATTCTCGGATGCCATTTTCAAACACTGCCACAAAATAAGGGTTAATTAACATATCACGTATTATCCCTATACTTTGACCGACCAATTAAATACAAAATAAACTTAGGTAGGTCATACTAGCGAAGGAATTTCCCATCTCTCCCCTCCTAGTTCTAGTCTCACATCTTAGCCAGGGATCATATCCCTAAGCTCTGATACCAACTGTGACGCCCCCAAAATTAGGTATACATCGTCCAATTTTGAGTCGCCAGATACAAGGTACATAATTCAAATACAACTTACTAATACAACTATCGTGTACAATACGACAAAACATAAATGTGAGTTTGAATACAATTATTGTCTACTAGAGATTATACAAACTCAAAAAGAGTCCTCATTACAATTATTAATACACTATTTCTCAGAATAGTGATGACTACTAATGCTATCTTATGACTAAGATAATGCAGAATAAATTATCATTAGCCTCCAACAATGTTAAACTGATAAAATATAATAGACATCAAGTTTAACTGCAGCGGAACAAGCAATCCATTAAAAGAGTCAAGTAGAGTATAAAATCTACTATCTTTTATGATTTTAAAATAGATTTTAAAAGTTTTTCATCACTTTTATCACTGAGACTCAGCTCAATAAATAATCCACATCATTAAATCATCCCTGCACTACAGGCCAAGGATATTCTTTAGTATCACGACCACAATTATCCACGCACTACGGGCCAAGAATAATCATGTTTTCATCAACGGTCCTGATCATGCCATAAAACAATTCATCTTTGCACTACGGCCAAAGAGAATCCATAGCCATAATCATACCAAAAACTGTCCATCAATGCACTACGGGCCAATGAGGACTTTTACCACATCATTTGTAACATTACGATCATGATTACACCGAATAATCCCTGGTCATAATCATACCAAGTCCATCTATGCACTACAGGCCACAGATGACTTTCAAAAAAATATAAACATGAGGATGATGACAATGATATAAGAATTCAATAAAACAAGTTCAAGAATTAATTTGTCCAAGAACCAATAACGTCCAAATTGTCAATAAGGTACTGTTTTATGGGGTAAAATTCAAGAATGATCAGAAGAATATTTCCATAAAAAGATGCTGGATGAAGCGCAAATATTAAGGATATTCTACTAATTTTATGGAGTATAGAAGTCAAAACTTTAACCAACTGAGTATAATAAAGAATGGAATAACAACAGAAATCACCATGCATGCGGTACTTCGCATAGACAGGTTATTCCAACAAAATAATAATAACGGAACCAGGTAAGGCAAAATTTGCACCAACAGGATGTTCCAACAGAATAATAAAGACGGAACCAGGTCCGGTGTAAACACACAGACAGGATGTTCCAACAGAATAATAATAAAGACGGAACCAGGTCCGGTGTAAAACACACAGACAGGATGTTCCAACAGAATAATAGAAGAATGTCACCAAGTATAGGGTAGACCGCGTATACAGGTTATTCCAACAGAATAATAAGAAATGGAATAACAACAGTTCTCTTCATGAATAAGAAAGAATAACACCCCTTACCGTAACAGAAACTGGATATAGGAAAAGAAAAGTTAAGTAGCAAAAAGCTTTTCCTCTATCTCTCTATAGTTTCTCTCTCTAGAGTTCAGTGAATTCGTAAGAAAATAATGAAGGAATGAGCTTCTATTTATAGAAAATGGAATGCATAGTAACTAATCCATGAATGGTCCAGATTGATTTACTTTAATCTTACGGTCCATATTTAAAGAAAAATCTTTTAAATAAAATATAATATATTCTATTTATATAAAAAGATTTTTACTATGCAAATACTATGCAAAACACTATGCAACACTATGCATAATAAAATATAATATATTCTATTTATAGAATAACTTTAATAAAGTATTCTGTTTTATATAAAAAGATGTTTCTGTTTTATTACGTTAATAATACGAATAAAACAAAACGTCATTATCGCTATAATAATTCATATTATTAATCGACAATAATTGAATCAAACTGAGCGACTTCTCACATAAATATCAATAATCAATATCGTGTGCTACTATGCAACAACGCGTATTACTGTACTTTTACTACCCTGTAGTTCAACAGTATCAACGGTAAAACTTCCGCCGTTATTTTCAATAAAATATTTTTGTCGTTTTCTTAATCCGACAATAATTCCGTTGTGGGGTCCACCAATAATTGTACCGTCGTACGAATATTTTCCGACACAAAGAATATTCCCTGACCAATCGAATATAATAAAACCACTTGCATACTTTGCAAAATTTATAAATATTACCCATAACTATAATATTATCTCAAATTCACACCATAATATTAAAAAATTATTTCGAGAAAATTAATTCTTTATTCATAAAATCTGGGGTTTCACAAATTTGAGGTGTGACGCCCCCAAAATAAGTATACATCACCCATTCTGAGTCGCCAAATACATGGTACAGAGAACAACTTACAACTTTATTATTACAATTGTCGTACAAAATACGACAACACATGCTGTGAGTTTAAATACAATATTGTCTTCTAGACAATATCTACACTCAAATAAAGTCCTCATTACAATTATTGATGCACTATTTTACAAAATAGTGAGAACTATTAAAACAGCTATCTTGAATCATCACTCCATGCCCCGGCTAGTCCCTACTAAATTCTCACCTCCTGAGAAGAAAAATGGAACAAAAAGGAAAAGGGTGAGCTCAAATAGCCAGTAAAGAATATTATGACTAAGATAATATACAACAAATTATCCTTAGTCTTCAACAGGAAAAAATCTGATAGAATATAATAGACAACAAGTTTTAGATCAACAACTGCAGCGGAAACAACAATTCATTAGAAGAGTTAAGTAGAGAATGAAATCTACTATCATCTATGAATTTAAAAGTCCATCATCAATATTTTATCCCTGTAACATCAATAAATATACATCTTGCATCAAATATTCATCTTTGCACTATAGGCCAAAGATATTCATTTGTATCACCAGTTGGTCATGTTCATCTCAACACCAGTTCATCTTTGCACTACGGGCCAAAGATATTCATCAGGTAATCATTCATCTTTGCACTACAGGCCAAAGATATTCATCAAGTTATACCATTAAGGACTGAGGATGATGAAAAACATTTTAGAGAACGAATCCAGTGAGACAGAAGGACAAATATTAGGGATTCGTATTTCAGTTTATCCAAATTCAATTATACTCCATAATAACCAATTGTGAAGTAGAATTCAAAAATAAAGATCAAAACATGGATACAATCAAAGATAGTAACCACAAAAGACATCTGGGACGAAAAAGAGAAATTTTATTTTTCGGTGAATAGTGTCGTATTCGTGAATAGTGATGTATACGTGAATAGTAACCCCGACACAAAAAGGTAAAAATTCCACAATAAAATTCATATCAGTATTTTGGCATAATGATATTGAAGAAAATAATATTTACTACAAGAAAACCGGCTAATTCCGGCGGAATATTCTGTCGTACATAAGACTATTAAGTCGAAACTATTTTATTTTCGACGGAACTATTCATTAGAGATTCCGTCGTAACTATTCGCGTCGAAAATAAGTTCCGTTAAAAATTCCGTCGGATGATTATTATCTGCGACGAACTTATCTCCGACGGATGTTCGTCGAACCTAAAAAATCTTCGACAGAATATATAGGACGAAATTTTTCATTGAATATGCCAGTGCCTATGTCCGACTGACTAATTCCCTCGAACATACGCTATTTCCGACGAAAAACTAAAATAAATTGATATTTATTAAAATTGTCTATTTATTAACTTCGACGGACTTTACGTCGGAGCTATAATTGGTACGATGGATATAGTCCGTCGAAGTTATCTTATGCTCGACTGAAAACTAGGCCATCTCGGTATTTATTAAAAATTGGTTATTTATTATCTCCGAGGGAAGTGCCGTCGAAAATACCCTATTCCATCGGAAGTAACTGATTTTTTTAAATGCTGATTTTAAAAGTTCAGTTTCCAGGTGTTTAAACCCATTAATGTACCTGTAACCTGTCACAACCCAATACACAGTAATATAAACCTGTATCTCACATTCAAATATGCAACATAGCAATAAAACGTAATCTTCAAGTCATTATCATTCACATTCACATTCAAATATCCACCAAAACGTATTATAAGCTAACTAATTACAAATATAAGCTAATGTTCCATAAATGTTAAACAATATAATTTACAATAGTTGTACAGACACAATTAGACAAAATAATATATACAAAAGTTCTACAAACTATACAAATGTACTATAAACTAGTAAAAGTATTATCATCGGGCGGAGGTGAACGACGCTGCTCTGGTGTATGGAAATCAGCCTCGTGTTCCTGCTCGTCATCGCCAGCCTGTTCGTCATCGCTACCCTGTTGATAGAATAAAAAATATAAATCATTAGTCCGTATATATATATATGTGCGAATTAACAAACTAGCCTTAATTGAAAAACATTAATAATAAGAATACCTGAGTAGGTGGGAACGGACGAAAATCCTCCTCCAAGAGGGTAATCACCATCTGGAGCATCTCGACGCTCCAAGCGTCGAATTACTCCCGTGGTAATCCCGTACTCTCTGCAGAGGCCCCTACCATAATATCCTGAGCAATCTGGTGAAGACGAGAACTGGAAGGCAACTGCTGACGCCGAAAGACCGGATCGATATGGAACCTATCTGACACGGCCCCTATCAGCCGCCAGAAGATATCGTCATCCAAGCCAGCGCCCATATGAGATGGTCCGCTGGAAGATATACTTGTATTTCTTCTGTATATCGTTCAGCAATAGAACCCTCTACACGAGCTTTGTTCTTGACCTTTTGTTTTAATCAACGCATATACCTACGATAAATAATATGCAGACAAATTGAAGTATTATTAATATGATCAGGATAGAGTAATTATCAGTTTATATATTACCTCTCAAAAGGATACATCCACCGATATTGCACCGGTCATCCAAGTTTGAGTTCATACGGCAGATGAATAGGCAGATGGTCCATCGAGTCAAAAAATCCTGGAGGGAAGATCATTTGAAGCTTGCACATGGTAAGCACAATATTCTTCTCCATCTGCTCGACATCACTGTACTTAATTATAGTTGAGCAAATATCTCGAAAGAAATTTGACAGTTCGATCAATGCATCCAAAACTTTTTTGGGTAACATCTCACAAAATGAAATTGGAATCAACTTCTGTATGAATACATGACAATCGTGACTCTTGAATCCAAAAAATTTCAATTACTCAACCTTACAACAACGTGTTATGTTCGACGCATATCCATCTGGGAGCTTCAACCCACTAACCCACTTACAGACGTCTTCAACTTATTGCTTAGTAAGACAAAATGGAGCTTTAAGTTTCGTAGTGTTAGGGCGAAGCCACAATTCTTGCCTAATGTTCAATGCCTCCAAATCTTTTCGAGCATTGTCATTGTCTTTAGTTTTACCACTCGCATCTAACACGGTGTAAAACAAGTTCTTGAAAAATTTCTTTTCAGTATGCATGACATATATACAATGACGAACTGAAAGTGTGCCCCAATACGGCAACTCAAACCATATAGGCAAGTGTGTCCAATTATAAGTCTTCCCGTACCCGATTGCTCTCACTTTACAGTGTTCCTTCCCCGGTAAAGGAAAATCAAGTTGATTCAACCAGCCCAAGACCTCACTGCCCGATAACCGACCAACAACCCCCTTCTTCTCTATCTTTCTGTTGAACTGTGCAAACATCTTTCTGTAATTATGATCAAGCGGTAAGAATCTACGAGTAGTTCCAAAGAAACTACATTTCCGTCCATGCTGCAACTGGTTGCCTTGCACATCCCCCATACACACTGGACAAGACAGCTTCCCGTGAGTTTACCGACCACTAACCATCCCAAGAGCCGAAAAGTCAGTGATAGTCCATAACAAGGCTGCCTTCATCACAAAATTCTCACATATCGATTTGTCATACGTCTGAACCCCAGTCTCCCACAACATCTTTAGTTCATCCACTAACGGTCGAAGGTACACATTAAGGTCTTTTGTAGGACTTTTATCCCCCGAAATGAGTAAAGTCAAAAACAAATACGGATCCCTTATGCACATTACCAGTGGAAGATTATAAGCAACCATAATAACTGGCCAAACTGAGTACGGCTGGCTAAAATTATTAAAAGGGCAAAAGCCATCAGTAGCCATGCCAAGCCTAACATTCTTAACTTCTTCCGCAAAATCAGGACAATTTACATCAAATCTCTTTCATTCATGTCCATCCGCTGGGTGAGTCAGCTGACCAGGCACGACATCCCTTGTTCGATGCTAACTCATATGTTGAGCCGTAAGAGACGACATGAATAGCGGCTGAAGTCTCAGCGCAAGTAGAAAGTACCGTAAGATTTTCCTGGAAACATGTTTCTCCTCCCCCCCACGTTTTGTAACCTTGTAGCGCGATAAGCTGTATATATCACAGTGTCCCTTATCTCTGACCTTCCCATAGTATAACATACAATCCTACTCACAAGCATCAATTTTCTGATACCCCATATTTAACCCCTTGACCATCTTCTTCACTTCGTAATAATTCACAGGAAGAGTATGATCCTTGGGTAAGAACTGACCAATTACAACAAGCAAATCGTTGAAACCTCTCTCACTACAGTCGTGCTCATTCTTGAAGTGTAACAGCTTCGTCACCGCAGAAAGTTTAGTGTTCGTATCATTTCTCGAATACAACGCGACCCCAGATTCAGATAGCAACTTGTAAAAGGCAGCAGCTGTATCATTTGGCACTTGCTTCGCACTGCTTAAAGAAGGTTCATATTCAGCCCAGTCAATAGTAGTTGGGCCATAAGCATCGACCAACATCTCAACTGGATCATAGTTTTCGACGTATGAATCCCGTGGAATTGGTTGTTCCAAAATATTTTCAATCACTTTTGATTCCCCGTGATGAGTCCATACGAAGTACCCATCCACAAATCCACGAGAAAATAAGTCGAATTTAATCTCGTCGACTTTCTTTCAAATCAGATTTTTACACTTGACACACGGGCTTCGCATCTTCCCGTGCGGATCATCTGTATGTTCTAGTGCTTTGTTCAAGAAATCTAAAACCCCAACACGATAAGCTGAGACTAATCCCCTCCCATCACTGGGTATCCTACGGTACATCCAACTCCGGTCGACTGACATTTTTAACTACACAAAAGTACGCATTAATTTAATTTGGATATTCATGCGTGAATTAGATTTACCTAGTATCTCTACAGGACAGGGGTAAAGCTTCTATCCCATTATTGGATGCGTCTCGTCACTAGTGCAAACACATTGAGTACATTTCATGAGTTTCAAGAAAATTTCGGCAGCACCTCCCCATGGTCTCCAAGCACACGAAATAGACTAAGATAACTTAATCTAAGTATGCACTCGGAGAACATATAGAGATAACAGTCGATTAATCCTTAAAATAACAAAAAATGTACCGTTTTGTATTTGCATCGGCCTAAGTAAGAGACATAACATCCAATAACAGTCCCAAACTGGGGACTGTTCGACATTCACCCCTATTGAGTGTATGTCAAATGGGTTTCTAATTTTCAAAGTATAATACATATATAATTGAAAATGCTACTTAGTTTATTGAAAATTGTGGCAAACTACACAAATGTTACTTAGTTTATGAGAATTGTTATGTGGAATCTCTACTTGAGTCGGCAACCGGGAAAAAAAAGGGTCGTAGTTCCTGTTGTGTCATATACTCGAATAATAAAGTTAATTTAATTACTGCAAATATTCCTCACTGTTCCATCATAACAGATGACAACATCCCAAAGGAGTTCCATTAAGCTATTGAACAAAGTTTCAGCTTAAGCAACCCTCTAGATGAACGAACGATCACTTCTCTGCTAGGAATGAATCATCTCCCCATATGGGTCCAATCCATGATATAGACATCTTCTCACCACTCTGAATTCCTCAAATGGATAGTTCTCATACAAGAGGTGAGACGTTCTGTGAGAACTACCCATCTGAGGAATTCGGAGTGGTGAGAAGCGGTTTATATCATGGATTGGACCCATATGGGGAGATGATTCATTCCTATGAAAGAAGTGATTGTTCGCTCATTTAGAGGGTTGCTTAACCTAGAACTTTGTTCAACAACTTAATGGCACTACTTTCGGATGTTGCCATCTATTATGATGGAATGGTGAGGAATGTCTGCAGTAATTCAATTACCTTTATTATACGAGTATAAGACACTAACAGGAACTACGACCCCTTTTTTTTAATTGTTGCCGAGGAACCGGTTGGAGTACTATTTAGCTGCAACTGCTATGTCGAAACCTGCATACAAGAAAGAGTACATATATGTAGGGAGAGTATTATTGCATTTATATATTGAAAATTGTGGCAAACTAAGCAAATGCTACTTAGTTTATTTTGCCAATGATAATAAACTAAGTGGTACTTAGTTTATGAGAATTGTTATTTGGAATCTGTAGAGATTACTGTTCGACATTCACTCCTACTTGTCAAACGGGTTTCTAAGTTTCATATTATAGTACATATATGTATATATATATATACATATAATACTTAATTATTGAGTTTATTAAAAATTGTGGCAAACTAAGCAAATGCTACTTAGTTTATTTTGCCAATGAAAAACTAAGTAAGTGCTACTTAGTTTCTGAGAATTGTTATTTGGAATATATATAAAGACTACTATTGAATTATTTTATTTTATTTTATAAAATTTAATTATATTTAATATTATATTTTATTTTATTTTAAATTTAATTTAATTTAAATTATGGTACTTGAATTAGATTTATTTTATTTTATTACATTTTTAAAATTTTTAAATATTTTTTATTAAATTTATTTTATTTATTAAATTAAATCAAATTTGTTTTTTTATTCAATTTAATTTAATTAAGTATTTTATTTTATTTTATTTAGTATTATATTATATTATCTAATTTTTAAAATTTATTTAAGTTTATTATTATATTTTCTTTAATTTGTTTAATTTTTTAATTAATAAATATAATATTTTCTAATTTTTAAAAATTATATTATAGTATATTATATTATCTTATTTTTAAACTTCACTTGTAAATTTTTTATAATTTTAAAATTTATTTAATATAATTAAATTAAATTTAATATACATTAATTTATTTTGTATAATATTATATTATATTTTAAAAAAAATTTATTAAATTAATTATTATTATTATTTTTTAATTTAATTATTATTTTTTATTTTATATTACAATATATTAAATAATTTTTAACATTTATTTTGTTTAATAAACTAAACTAAATTAAATTTATTTCATTTTATATTAAATTAATTAAATAATACATAAATATATTTGTAGGGCCGACAAAATTTTCAATTGTAGATTTCTGACAGATATTTTGTTGGGAATTCTGTGGGAAATATTAAATATCACATTCTTAATTATACACTGATATACATATATTATGATCCAAACACTATAATTGTTATGACCCTAACACTGTAATTGCACAAATAAATCACAATTTTAGCAGCCTGCATTCACTTGCAGAATTGAAGTCAAATAATCCCAATTTGCAAAATAGTTTATAGCATGAACAACTTTCGCAAAATCAACAACTCTAACAAAATAAATTTCATAACAGAAATGAACCCAATTTCAGCAAATTAAAATATAAAACCCAATTTATAATACAATAAGAACTCCAAAATCATTCTCAGTAACACATGAATTAAAGGAGGAGCATTTAGTATTTCTTACTATGAATTAAAGGAGGAGAAACGAGGAAGAGAAAGGAGGAGTTAGGAGCTACCGTACGTGGCCGTTCGCTGGTGGTAGAGGCCAGAAATGGTGGCGCGCAGTGGCCGGAAATTAGCAGTGGCGGCCAAAACTGGGTACTGACCGGGGAAATGAGAGGGAGTGAGGGGTAACTGGCGGTGGGTAGGGTATCAGGACAGGGATGGGGTGGGGGGACCGGGGGAGAGGGGCCGGTGGGGTTACCAGGGGCAGTGTGGGGGGACCGGGGGGAGGGAGTGGGGGTACCGGAGCAGAGTGGGCCGGAGATCGGGGGCGCAGTGGGGGGAACGGTGGCAGGGGGAGGGGGACCGGTGACTGGATGGGTGTGGGTGGGGCGGGGGGGATGAGAGAGGCTAGGGAAGGAGAGTGAGAGAGAATGAGTGAGAGAGAGTGAGAGAGAATGAGAGAGAGATCAGATAAATCGAGCGTCTGAAATGAAAAGGCAGAAGGTGAAAAGTTTATATTGTTATATCCGACGGAATGTCTGTCGGTAATAAGTCCCTCGAAGGTCCACTAAATTCGACGAAATATCCCTCGAAATTAACGTGTATTCATCGAAATTACTTTTCGCGGTGGCGCGAAATTTGGGTCCAACTGGAGAGTTCTAAGGTCTACGGAATTCCGTCAGAATTATGGTATTTTCGAGGGACTTATATCCGACGTGTGATTTTCAATTCTAACCTAAACACATATTTATAAGAAAATGCTAGCACGCCGAAGCAGACTTGACCTGCTACCTGATGGTTTTACCTGCTACTATTGCCACCCACCACATTTGAAATAAAATTTGAGCACATTTCTCACTAACCAAAAGTGGGGACCACCAATTCTAGAATTTTCTAAAATATTTTATTATTTAAATAATAATCAGAAACTTTAATAATTCATAATAAATATCCATTTTATCATAAAAATATGAATTATATGTCCATTCCATAGGAAATCAAATTCTCTACAACTTTACAGAAGAAAGTTTTTTCAAATTCCAAACAGAAAATGTCCGAAATCCACATACGGATGATTTTTAATACCTCAATTCCGACAAAATACTAATAAAACAGCTCAGCTTTAATTTCTTCATTTACAACCACATAAAATATAATCATTATTTATATCCACATAAAATAAATACTTCCTTATTATATAAATCAATAATTAATTATTCATAAATAATATTACAGAATCACAATAATGAGAACCAGGCCGTTCCCAGGAAAGAAGGGGCTTTCCGATAAGGATTTCTCCTTTCTGGCGCGCAATTAGGTGACCAAACCTCTCCTTGACAGAACTTTTTAGACATTGTCAATAATGTTATCTAATAATATTATTCAAATAATATGAATTATTGATTTGATAATGGGAAAATACTGTGTCGTGATAATTATTGAAACAACAATAATATAAAATATCAATGTAGCAATTATTAAATCAATAAAATATTGAACAGTAATTACTGTAATAATTATTGAGTAGTGTCTTCTTACGTAAGAATCAATAATTTAAAAATACTGTGCAATACCGTGTGCTACTGTGCAATCACACGTAATACTATATTTTAACCACCGGGTATTCTAACAGTGTTAACGATAACAATTACGCCGTTATTTATAAAAACTCAAATTTGTCGTTTTCTTCATCCGACCATTATTCTGTTATATGGCCCATAAATGACTGCGCCATCGTACGGATATTCCCCGACAACAAGAATATTCCACGACCAAATGAATATTCTCCGACAACAATGAATATTTTATAACCACTTGCTTATTTTGTAAAATTTGCACATTTCACCCATAACCAAAATATTATATCAAATTATCACCTTATTATTTCAAGATAATAAATAGAGAAAATTCAATTTTATTTATAATAAGTTGGGTCTTACATGAGGTTTATGCTATACGAAACTGAAACAGTAGTGGAGACTGGAACTGACAAGTAGCTAAACCAGTTTGGCACTGCCAAGGGGTCAGCGCAGCTGTGCCCTTCCTGTAGTACAAACTGGCGCAGCTGTGCCAATGGCCATATTTGGAAAAGTTAGTTATTACCTTGGTTACTACATGAAAAATTATTTTTAATCCGTGACATTATTAAAATCATGTGGTAAAAGTAAATTGAATGGTATGAAGTACTAAGTAGCAAAATATAATTATGTGTGACATTCTAATATAGAAGAATTAATTAATTGTGCACCTCAGAAATTCGAGAGGAAGTTAAATTTTAGAAAATAAACATTTAATTTGAATATTGTTATAATTTTGAAGTGTGTATAATAATAATAATAATATTTATGGAGAATATCAGGTTAATAATACCCAACTGCTTTATTTTATCTAAAGATAAATGTACATGGATTATATGATATGTGTACATATATAATCCCTAACTTTCATTATGTAGTGACATTAGTACATTAAAATCACATGAGGGAACCAAGAAAGGAAAGTAAACTAAGCACATTGAGACTAAATGCTGAGAATTAGAAGGCTTATCCCAATTCAGTGACCCAAACAGTGCTATACTCTCCTTTACGTGAATTGCAGAGCTTTCAACAGTGGCTAGCTAGGAGATTATCATGGCTATGAAGATGGCTGAGGAAGAGTGGTTAGCTAATTTTTCCTTAATCATTGGCTTCTCATTCTACCTCATGGATTCAAACCTTAATGTAAAGCTAATAACTGATCACTTAATTTTCTATATAAGGCAGTCCTCTTCTTCATTTTCTTATTGTTGTGAATTGTCTGAGAAATTCTAAGTTGAGAGTGTGAGTGGATTTTTGAGTAAGAAGGAATCTGAGAGTTACAAAGAGTAATAATTCAACTTCTTGGAAGGTAAAATTCTTCTTTTATGCTTTTAAGTTTCCAAATTTGATAGATTGTAGAAATCCTCATAAAAGTCTGTAAATTTGATTGGGGATTGTCATCGATGTGTTTAAATGAATGAATTGAACCTCTAAAAACAAGTTTGAGCATGCTTAGAATAGAGAAAATTAATAATTGTTTGAATCATGCCGAAGTAGAGGCCTTCTGGGCTTTCCAGGGTAAGGCGCAACTGCGTGCTCCCTGCAGTTCAGAACGGCGCAACTTCGCCGAGCACCAGTCAGGGACTTTGGCTTCTGTTAAAGAACTGATAAATATTAGCAAGGTAGTTTAACTTGAATATGTATAAATATATGTCTGACCTAAAGTCTTAAGCCCCTTGGTTTATATCCAACTTGTTTAGTGTTGAGATAAATGACTTTCTAAAGAAGATCTTGAAATACTTGAGACTAATATTCATGAATACCATGTGGAATATGTTCTGACTTTGTGTACTTGTAGATATGATCTAAGAACGCATGAAATGTGATTCTAAGATGCTTTGTATGTACTAAGTTTCTTTAGCTTGGTTTAAAATGATTTCTAAAGACAGACTCGGACATTTTGCTAGCTAATTATTATGAACGTTGTCTTGGTCAGATTCTGAACGTATAAGATTGCAAACTAATACCCTAATCATGACCTATATGTGTATCCATCTAGTATGACATAACCTAAGATCCTCTAAGAATGATTTTATACAAGTTTTCAAAGGATGGACAAGACTTAATATGTGTATATATACAATAAAAACCTTTGTGAGCATACATACTAACTGATTTCATGATTAACTCATATGTATACATGGTAAACATAGTAGCCCTTGTGATTTCATGACCTCAATTGGCCTTAACTCATTAGAAATCATATCCTAAACTAGAACCTTAACATATTTAGATGAACGTAGGATGATTGTAAAAGCATGCAAAACCCTTTAACATGTGTTTATGATATGTGTCAATATCTATGTATGCTTAAGATTGGGACTGATTCAGGAAGTGCAAGGCTCAATTCTGGTCTAGCCATGGGACAACGCAATTGCACCGTCCCTAAGCCTAACCAGGGCACAACTGCGCCCTCTTGCAGTTTGGTCTGATGATTTATTTATAATATGTAAACTTGTAACATGTATGTTATACTGTTTCTGTCATAATACATGATTACCTTAATGTTTAAAGAGTTCTAATACATAATGGTCATGTGCAACCAAGAATCTAAAGATTTCTACTAATTTTTGTATTACTTTTCTACAAGCTAAGTAGATGATGATTATATAGCTACGTGGTATGATAACATACTAAGATGACATTCCATTTATGTTACTAAGATAGTAATAAATGTGTGTCATTGACTTATGTGATCGAACATGTATAATATTATAGAATTGTGTAACTAATAGAGATGTTGTATACATATATAAACTATGTTACAATAGGATTTCAAAGTGTTGATATAAGATGTAAGTTGGTAAATTACGCTTAAGGCAAGTTACCCTAGCTCAACTCGAGTTATCATTTTTCAAAGTATGTTAGTGGATAATTATTGTTGGTTATTCCACATTCACTTATTATTAATATGAATATTCGCATTTATTGCAAGTTCTCTAACTTCATTTGATTTTCATATTGAATGCAAGTTCCCTAAACTCTTTACACTTTATATATTGTATAATTCTGAATTATCGCCATATTGACCATATTTACATCGAGCAAATATCTATTACTATTCAAAAATTGATTTATATCTTGATGTTGTTGCAAACATTAAACTTGTCTTCAGCATGGAACAATACGGCTGATGGGTTGCTCACATCTTCTTGCAACGCCTCATCTATACCAAACATGTTATCAGCATTAAATGAGTGTGTTTTAGTAGTGACTAATGTGTACCAGGGGCTTCGAGTATTTACGACATTAGGAGTGTAATACACTTGAGTCACTTGACTTGCTAACACGTACACGTCATCGGACTTTAACACCGACTTGATATCCACGGCTGTGATTCTATTACGATCAACTTTAACCCCCTTTTCAGTATCAAACCAGCTACACTTAAATGTAACTACCTTTTTGTCGTCGTGATAATTGAGCATAACTACATCATGTAAACGACCATAGTAATTGGACTCAGAATCTTGGTAGCAGCTTCCTAACACCACAACCCCAGGATTGACTGATGTGAGTTCATGCAAGTCATCGAATCTAAATCTGTACCCATTCACGATGCAACCAGGAAAAGAACTAACAACTTTGTAAGGTCCTTGGATGACATCTATAAAACGCTCAGAAATATTCTCCGCTTCAACTCTTTTCTTAAACCACTGTTGGAAATTAGCATTAGTGAATGTTTCCAATTTTGTTGCAGTAAAAGTTGAGTTAGAAGCATACGCTTCCTCTTCGAATGAACTGTGATATTAGTAAAATGTCTTTAACATATATAGAGATGACTACACTTGTAAATTGTACTAAATGGAGCAAATAAGCTTAGACTTACGTGATGTATGATGATACTTCAGCCATATTTAGAAGCACGTATATAGATACAATCTTCAACTCTTTGTCTCTTAAGTAAGTCAGCGTCTCAGGCCAAATGGTTTAGCCGGATATGTGAATACAAATAACTCAGCATCAGCATGAGTCATTGGACAACCAACCTCATTCCTTCCTAAACGGTTGTGCTTCGTTGAGACAACATCGTCAAAATACAATAAGCAGAAGTTGACAAGCTCTTCCTCTGTATATCGTTAAGAAATAGAACCCTCTACATGAGCTTTGTTCTTGACCTTTTGTTTTAATCGGCGCATATACCTACGATAAATAATATGCAAACAAATTGAAGTATTATTAATATGAGCAGGATAGAGCAATTATCAGTTTATATATTACCTCTCAAAAGGATACATCCACCGATATTGCACCGGTCCTCCAAGTTTGAGTTCATACGGCAGATGAATAGGCAGATGTTCCATCGAGTCAAAAAATCCAGGAGGGAAGATCATTTCAGGTTTGCACATGGTAAGCACAGCGCCGCCACGAGCAACGGCCGAAAAAACGAGGACGAAAAGGCAGACGAAAGAAATGGGAGGAAGCTTTGCAAAGTGTAGGTGTTTGAGAGATCGAGAGATGGAGAGCTGGAGACGAACAGTTGAGATATGGAGAGACTGGGAGTCAAGAGATGGAAAGAAAATAAAGGAAATGGGCGTCTGGGCCTGATCTGATTTTTTTTACGGTTTTATTAATTAATTTCGACGGAATAGTCGTCGAACATAGGTCCCTCAGAGTTAAAGTATCCTCGACGGGCATTCCCTCGGAAATAACCATGATTTCGTCGAAGTTAGTTTTCGCTGTGGCGCGAAACTTGGCGCCATTGAGTGCCTACTACTTCCGACGGAATTCCGTCGTCCTTAGAATATTTTCGAGGGAATTATATTCGACAGAGAAGTCTGTCGAAATTAGTATATTTGCGACAGACTATAATCCGTCGAGGTTACATCCGTCGAAAATAGCCGGTTTCCTTGTAGTGCTCATTACTCTGCCTAATTGTTTTTAATCTTTATTCACAATTGTCCATACTTTTAACTCTTTCTCTCTTCTTATCCTAACAAAACTCTTTCACTTTTATGGGGATGGAGGCAGAGACCAACTAGTAAATGAGACAAATTAATGAGTTTTTTAGGAGAGAATTACGAAAAAAATGTGTGAAAAAGAGTATGAGATAAGTAAGATAAGGGATTTTATGACAATTGACTACTATATTTAATACTTTTCATTACTATCTTAATTCTTGTGCACAAGTCTAAAATGTCCTATATTAAGGGACGGATGGAGTACTTAGTTCTTTAATAGTTTCTCTCTCATCTTTTTGATGAATTTTAAAAAGATATAATACTCAATTTTATCAATCAGGCAAAGTGTTAATTATATTTCTTAATCTATGTGTATAATCTTAAAACGTTGGAGGGAATATATATTACATTTAAAATTTTTTGTATGAAATAAAAAAAACATTCTTTTTACGTCTTGGTTGATAGTTTAGGAGAAAAGAGAAAGAAAAAGAAAGTGTAGTACTCTTTATTAATAGAGAAAATTAATTAAGAAATAGTAGATTTTATTATGGATTTTTCAGTAAATAAATTTGAAAAGATAAGTGGCAAAGGGAAACATGTATTTTCCTTATTCCTTTAGTGTTGAAGGGAAATAGAAAAAGAAAAGGGTCACTTATTAAACTTCAGAAATTAATTAATGCTTTCACACACATTCAATTTAAGTGACGACGTCCTTTTATATGTGGTATTTTAAATTTATGTGACCTCTATACTTGCAACATAGTTGAAGAGAAATTGTATTCTACTATTCTTGATAATTTTACCCTTGGCTTATAAATTTATGTTATATTTGGATCGAAGGAATGAAATGGAGAATTGAATGATTTATTTCATTTTAAGGGATATTTGATAAAATTGAATGATATAATTTTGAATATTTAAGTAATTTGAATGAACTGAATGGAGAGGAATTCTGAATATTGAATACCGAATGAAAAAAAAATTGTATATTATAAAAAAATTAAATATAAAATATTTCATTCGACAGTCATTCAGCCAAAAAAATTATACTAGGTTATTTTGTCCAAAAACTGACCGATTCAGCTATTCAGTCGATTTTTATTCAAAACAAATACACTGAATGACTGACCTGATTCAGCCAAAAAAATTATACTAGGTTATTTTGTCCAAAAACTGACCGATTCAACTATTCAGTCGATTTTTATTCAAAACAAATACACTGAATGACTGACTGATTCAGTCATTCAGCTCCATTCAGTTTCTAAACAAACACTCCTTAGTTGGAATGAATTATTTCATACTCTCCCAAAGAATAAAATTCATAAATTTGAGAGAAATAATAATGGTTTAGTTCATTCCAATCGCATCCAAACACAATTTTTTTCATTCCTATAGAAATGAGTCATTTCATTCTTACCTTAATTATTCCAATCCAAACTTCACATAATAATGCACCTAGATTCAATTCAGCTTACACAACTATCAAACATTATTTACTGTAAAATATAAATTGTCAATTTAAATATTTTGTAGAAGTATGTAATAAAATTTGAAGGTATATATATAACATTAGTTGGATAATAGTATTAATATGGAATTTTCCTAAGAAGATGAATTAATGCATTCGGCCTCAAACTATTTGTAATGTGATCTTTGAGATAAAAAAAATTCAGCTCCATGATCTTTCCTTTATAGATCTCACAGATAAATTAACTGAATATCTTAAAGATGACATAGTTAAAATGAACAATAATAAAAGACATAAATTGATACATATGAAAATAAAAAAGAGACAATTAATTAAGATAAAAAAATATTACATGAATAATAAATTGTACTATCTCCATTCCATAATAACTGATTTTTTAGAGAAAAAAAAAATTTATTCCAATTTTATTGTCGTTTACAACTTTTTAGGATAACAAATTATTTATTTTCCTATATATATCAGCCCAAACATCTTTTATTGTTCCAAGAAATTTTCATACAAATTTTAGTTCTTAAATGATAGTATTAAATGACTTTCTTAATTCATGTGCATGAAATTAAAACGACTATTATTATAGAATAGAGATAGGATATGCATTTTTATGTTGATAAAACTAGTAGCCGTAAAAATTTATGTACGCTAACTTATTACTCCTTCGTTTTTTAAAAGATGGTGAAAATATATAAAGTAAAGGATAAATATATTATTTAATAAAATACTTTTTGTCTGCTCTTTTATTTTTCTTAATTTATTTATAAAATATATTTTGATCATCTTTTTGAAAACGAATGGAATACGTTTTATGTAGTAACTTGTTACGCGTGTATTTATCATCTACCTTGTTTAAGTAAGATCATTGTGACATATTTGGATTGTCACACATGAGCATTGCACAATGTGACAAGTTGGAAAACAAATTTTATGTGCCATTTAATTAAGTTTTAAGAATAATTTATTTTTTTAATTTGTGACAACTGACAGGCAAGCAACACAAAAAGGGTTGAACCTGCCCATGGTGGCTAACTTGGGATCAATAATGAGGGGTGACAAATGATGTGTATACAGACCGTACAGAATTTGGATTTTGCGAGCCCTTATATCTGTAGGCCCAATAAAATGTGTGGCCTCAGCCCGATTTTGTTTCTTTTTTGACTTTTTCCTTTTTGTGGTTATAAACAAATGAAGTTGGAGAAAGATAGAAATGAATGTTCTATCCGTTCCAAAATTAGATATATAATTTGATTTTTAAAGTCAAACGACGATATATTAAACTTCCAATTAATATGAATTTATTTAATTTTAGTTCATACAATTATGTAGTACTCTCTGTTCTAAATTATAAATCATTATTGACTTTTGAAAAGTCAATTTCAAACTTTTTTAAGCTCAAAAATGAGATAAATTCATTTAGTTTAAGTCAATACAATTATAAATATCATAAATTACCTATAAGTACTATTTGTTATAAGATTATCGTTTTGAAAACTTAAGTGAATCATGTCAATTTTAAATTTGAAAATCTCTCAAATTGACTTTTAAAAAGTCAATAATGATCTTAATATTCAGAACAGAGGGAGTATATAAAAAAATTATTAATCACAAAATTTATTTCATTCTAAACTTTTATGTATCGTATATAGCAATTTTAAAGTTCAATATATCGTGGTTTGATTTCAAAAATCAAATAATATCTCTAATTTTGAAACGGAAGAATTATTTTAGGTGAACCACCTTAATCCATCTGTTTTTCTCTCTCCTTTTATTTTTTTCTCCTTTTATTTTTTTTTGCTCTTTTGCTGTTGAGAAAAATATTATTTATTAACATGTACATGTAAACCAAAAATCAAATGTTACAGCTTATGTAATATTGTTTATTATTTATACTATTTAATTAGTTTTGTTAATCTCTCCTTGTTCTAAAGAAAAATGACTTCAGGGGTTTGAGTCTACCAATCTTACCAACCGGATTCTCTTCTTAATTAATAAGCATTTGTTTGCTCCTCCTCCTGCATGGCTCAAAGTCTATTCAGCTGGGCTAAATCCGGTGTGAAATGATATAGAATAAATTACATATATTAGTATATTTTTTCAAATAATTACAAAAATCATACTTCTATAAAATAATTACAAAAATTTTACACTTTTTTATTTTTATTTACAATATTAATATAATTATAAGTCCTTAATTTAAGGGATTAATATTAATGGCTGACATGACAAATTAGTGTCCAACTTAAAATGGGTTGTTTTATTTTAAAAGACGTGATAACCGCCATTACGACTCTTCGGTTTTAAACCCTTGTTTGCATGTTGAAACCCTTTCTTCTCTCTATGTTCGTGTTCTTCCCTTTCTTCTCTCTTTGTTCGTGTTATTCTCTGTTGATCGTGTCTGAGTGTTGTTACTTGTTATCGTGATCGCCATTTTCGTCTAGTTGTATTGTTATTGTTGTTACTCTGTCAGCACAGACAACTTCTGTTAGTTGGTCGCCACTTTCGTTCTTCTGTTCGTACGATTAGTTGTTATGTTTTGTTCGTTCGATTTGTGTAGAATGACTGATACGAGGAAGAAGTACGGAAAGAGGAAGAGAATCACGGAGGATGATTCTGTAAAGGGATTAAAGAAGTTTGTTGTGGAGAGGAAGGGGAAGGGGGATAATGCAGGTCAGAAATCGAGTAAGAGTGAGGATATGTTGGTGATTCATAGTGATATCAAACATTCTGAAGTGCATTTAGATTCTAATTTTGATGTCCATGTAGTTAAGTCAGAAGGACAAGTGCTTAGCCAGAATATAATTCCAACAGAAAGAATTTTAAAGGTTTGTTAATTTAAATTTTGTTATTTTACGATCATATAAATGTTTGGTTTCTTAGTTAGTATGTTTTTGGTTACTGTTAGATTTTGATTTGGATACCATTTGTGTTCAATCGATTTGGTATATTTGGTTACTTTTTTATTCTGTTATGGTTACCATTAAAAGATGTTTTGGTTACTATCATATAATTGTTTGGTTACTGTTAGATTTTGATTTGGATACCATTTGTTTTCAATTGATTTGGTATATTTGGTTACTTGTTGAGTATGTTTTTGGTTAATGTAAGATTATGATTTTGATACCATTTTTGTTCCCTTGAGCTGGGACTTTGGTTACTGTTTGTTGTTATGGTTACCATATTTTTGCTTTAGTGTACATGGTTGACTAAAATGTGGATGATTTATATGTTTGGTTATGTATTGCTTACCATGGAAAAATATGTTGGTTACTATCATATAACTATTTGGTTACTTGTTTAGTATGTTTGTTGTTAATGTTTGCTTAGGATTTGGAATCTATTATTGTTCCCTCAATTTGGTATTTTGGTTACTTTTTTATGTTGTTTTGGTTACCATGTATTTGTGTAGTATACATTTGTTGGCTGAAATGGATTTGGTCTACATGTTGATCATGTTTCGGTTACCATGAAAATATGTTTTAGGTTACTATGATATAACTATTCGGTTACTATGATATAACTATTTGGTTACTATCATATAACTGTTTGGTTACTATATAAACTGATATGTAATACATCTTGTTAATATTTTAGTTAGCATTAGATTATATAATATAGCTGTTTGGTTACTACTTTATTATGTTATGGTTACTGTTATATTATGATATGGTAACTATTTTTGGGCAGTCAATGTGGGATGGTGGAAACTTTTTAAAGTCTGTTTTGGCTACCGTGTAATTGTTATATTATATTTTTGCTAGCATGATATTATTTGTTGGTTACTATGTAACTGTTTATGGTATAAACAATATTTTATATTGGTTACTAATAATTGTGCAAATCTGGTTTTGTTTATTTACAGTTATGGGATATGTATTATGAGGGATGCAACAGAAAATTTACTGGAAAAGTTATATATTGGTGCGACGTGGAAGTCCCCAGCATTATTGCCAAGAAACTGAACGAAAGTCAGTTAGAGAAGTTTAAGGCAACATGTTTTGGGAATTTTCTGGAGTTTGGTGATCAGCACCAAATGTATTCCCAGATTATTCACCATGCTCTTGTAAGGGAGATTCACCATAGTGATGATGATGAAATGTGGTTTTTGTTTGGTGATAAAATGGTCAGATTTGGTTTGCCTGAGTTCTGTCTAATTTCTGGGTTGAGATGGCATGGTGAGGATGATATAACTGTGTATAAAGGTATGGAGAATATGGTTATTGAAAAGTTTTTTGGGGATGAAGCTGTGACGCGTAGTAGTATAGGTAGGGTTTATCGGAAGTCAGTTTTTGATGACGATGATGAGGCTATTAAGATGTCATTGATTTTTTTGGTGTTTAATTTTATTTTATCCACAGTTTTTGAACATTATGTGGATGGGGCAATGGTTAATTTTTTATGTTATGGTGATGTTAGTAGTTTTCCTTGGGGGAAAGTCTCGTTCGAGATGACAAAGTACTCTTTGTCCAATGTGTTGAAGTGGTGTTTGAAGAAAGGAAGGAATGGTGGTCAATATATAATTTCTACAAGGATCATTATACAAAATTGTACAAGTTGAATGAGCTACCTTATGTATTCCAAGTGTTTATATTTGAAACCATTCTGATATTCAAAACTCGGGGCATATGCAATGATGAGCATCCGTCGGAAGTCTGTTTATTTAGATGGAAGGAGCTAGTGAAGCCCCCTACAAATGACAAGTTGAATGATTTAGTATTTTATTCCGGACAAGTATGCAGTTTACTACTAAGAGTATAATTAGTTACCTTTAGTTATATATTTAGTTACTGATTATATTTTAGTGAATTTTACTATTACCAAAGTAGTTAGTTACCTTTATATACTCATTTGGTTATTGATTATTTGTGACCCCCCAAAATAGGTATACATCACCTATTCTGAGTCGCCAAAAATATGGTACAGAATACAAATACAATCTTTAATATACAACAAGAGAGCTGTGAGTTTTAATACAAATACTGTCTTCCAGACAATATCCACTCTCAGAATAAGTCCTCATTACATTTATTGTCACAATATTTAACAGAATAGTGAGAACTACTAATACTATTATATGGACCATCACTCCGCTCCCCGACTCGTCCCAATTATATTCTCATTTCCTGAAGAGAACAGTGAAAGAAAGGGTGAGCTCAACTAGCCCAGTAAGAAATATTATAACTAAGATAATGCAGGATAAAATATTATTAGCCTTCAACAATGTTAAACTGATAAAATACAATAGATATCAAGTTTAACTGCAGCGGAACAAGCAATCCTATTAAAAGAGTCAAGTAGAGAATAAAATCTACTATCTTTTATGATTTAAAAGGTTTTTAATCACTTTTATCGCTGAGACTCAGCTTAATAAATAATCCACATCATCGAATCACCCCTGCACTACAGCCAAGGATATTTTTTAGTATCACGACCACAAATTATCCATGCACTACGGGCCAAGGACATTCGTGTATTCATCAAAGGTCATGATCATGCCAACAACTGTTCATCAATGCACTACGGGCCAATGAGGACCTTTACCACATCATTTGTAACATTACAGTCATGATTACACCGAATAATCCCTGGTAATAATCATACCAAGTCCATCTATGCACTACAGGCCATAGATGACTTTCAAAAAAAATATAAACATGAGGATGATGACAATGATATAAGAATACAATAAAAATAAGTTCACGAATTAATTTATTCAGGAACTAATAACGTTCAAATTGTCAACATGATACTTCTTTGTAGAGTAAGATTTAAGAATGCTCAGAAGAATATTTCTATGAAAAGATACTGGATGAAGCGCAAATATCAAGGATATTCCACTAATTTCATGGAGTATAGAAGTCAAAACTTTAACCAAATGAGTATAATAAAGAATGGAATAACAAAAGAAATCACCATGCATGCGGTACTTCACATAGACAGGTTATTCCAACAGAATAATAAATAACAGAACTAGGTCAGGCGAAATTCGCACCGACCGGATGTTCCAACAGAATAATAAAGACGGAACTAGGTCAGGTGTAAAACGCACGGACAGGATATTCCAACAGAATAATAAAGACGGAACCATGTCCAGCATAAAATGCACAGACATGATATTCCAACAGAATAATAATAAAGACGGAACCAGGTCTGGCGTAAAACGCACAGACAGGATATTCCAACAGAATAATAAAGACGAAATAATAGAAGAATGTCACCAAGTATAGGGTAATCCGTGTATACAGGTTATTCCAACAGAATAATAAGAAATAGAATAACAGAAGTTCTCTTTATGAATACAAAAGAAATATTACCCCTTACCGTAAAAAAAACTGGATATAAGAGTAGGAAAGTAGCAGAATATTTTTCTTCTTTCTCTCTATAATTTTCTCTCTTTAGAGTTTCAGTGAATTCATAAAAAATAATGAAGGAATGAGCTTCTATTTATAGAAGAATGGACTGCATAGTAACTAACTCATGAACGGTCCAGATTGATTTACTTTTAATCGGACGGTCTATATTTAAAACCAAATCTTTTAAATAAAATATAATATATTCTATTTATAATCTAATAAAATAAACTTATAATATATATATATATATATATATATATATATATATATATATATAATTATAACATTTGCCTTATGGCAAAGACAAAGCATTCATTCATATATATATATATATATATATATATATATATACAAACTTATATATATATATATATATACAACATATAATATTACATTACCTTACCAATACGTAAGTTCCATCCCCCCTCATTTCTCATTTTAGTTTTTCAACACATATGGGCCCCACATGTGGCCCCCACCTTAAAATAATTTTCTACCAATTATTTTAAAAAATGGGTAAATAGAAATCCAAATAATAAGCAAATTTACTACAACTACTTCATGAAAATCCCCTCAATATTTTTAACAACATTTATCATCATTATTATAATTCACAATATTAATCGACCAGATCGTTCCCAGGAAAAGAGGGGGCTTTCCAATAAGGATTTCTCCCTATTGGCGCGCAATTATGTAACCAAATCTCTCCTTGACAGAACTTCTAGACATCGTTAATATTGCAAATAATAATATTAATAACTCTGTCATCTCAATTATTGATTTAATAATATATAAAATATCGACAATAATTGAAAATTTGAATAACTTCTCTTGTAAGCATCAATAATCAATATCGTGTGCTACTATGTAACAACGTGTATTACTGTACTTTTACTACCGAGTAGTTCACAGTATTAATGGTAAAACTTCCGTCGTTATTTTCAATAAAATATTTTTGTCGTATTCTCAATCCGACATTAATTATGTTGTGGGGTCCACCAATGATTGTTCCGTCATACGAATATTCCCTGTTAAAACGAATATTCCCCGACCATTCGAATATTATATAACAACTTGCGTACTTTGCAAAATTTATAAATATTACACACAACTATAATATTATATCAATTTCACTCCATAATATTCAAAAATAATATGTATAGTAAATTCATCTTTATTCAAAAAGTTGGAGGCTTACATTATTTATGTGTATGTTAATAATAACAATTTGGTTACTAATTAAATTACCCTCATGTTGCTAATAATAATTTTGTTGGTTACCCGGTTATACAAATATTAGCTACCTTTATTCATTGATTTGGTTATTGATTTATATACATTTGGTTACCTGTATATATGTAGTTGGTTACTAATTATGTTTCATGATTCTTTATTTACTATTTTTTTACTGTATTTGTACAATGTTTGTCAAATGTTATACTAAATGTACTTAATGTTTTTCAGTTGAGGATAAAAAGTTTGATTCCCACGTCCGAGGAGAAGGATCGGTTTGATTTGGGCGGACTTCAATTTTTCAATGGGAAATGATGCTGATAAGAAGGTTGAAAAAAAAAATGAAGGGTGATAACATTGAATTTGATATATCTGAAGTTAAAGATGCAATTGATACACGGTTTAGGCCGTTGGAGAAGAAAGTGTCTGAAATTAAGATAGACATTGTAAAATTGCAGGGCTGATATTAAGGATGATATACATTTTAAATGTTCAGTTATGTAGGGACTTTAGGTCCATTATTAGAGATGAGTTACGCGGGATCAAAGATGTTAGGGACAAACAAGTTGATGGTGATTCTGATGATGATTCTAATTCTGATGATGGCGGTGATGATGATGATGATGATGAAGATGATGTAGCTGATGATGTTGATGATGATGATGATGATGATGATGTTTTTAAAGGTAATAATAATGATGATAATGAGGTTGGTGATGATGGGTTGAAAGTCGATGAGAAGAATGATGAGTTTGAAACTGAAGTCGTTAAAGAGTGTGAAGATGTTGTTATGATTGATGAAGTTGTTAAGATGATGAAGTTGTTAAAGAGTGTGAAGACCCCCGTGTTGATGAGGATGTTGATGATGGTTCAAAACTAAATAAGAATAATGATGGTGATGATGTGTTGCATTTTGTTGAGAAGAAGGATGGGAATGAAATTGAGATTGGTAATGAAGTTAAACGTGATGTTGTGGTTGAAGAACATCATGAAATAAAAATTAATGATGATGCAGAAAATGTCAAGGTTAGACATATTTATTTGTTTTGTTACTGTTATATGTCTTTTTTTTAATGATTAATTGGTTGTTTTTTATTTTACACAGATTGGCAAGAATAATGACATGTCCATCGTTTGACATATTAAGCCAATGCACTAGGAAAGAGATTGTTGTGTATGTTGCTGCTGAGGTTAGTGTTATAATGACATGCCATCATTTGAAAGAATGGCATGTCATTATAACATAATGACATCCTTTGTCGTACTCTGAAAGAATCATCATCTATCTGACAGGTCTTCCTACTAATGCTGGCTTGGTTAATAGGTATCTGATTGGATCAGTTCTTGTTGCAAGCTTTACTTCGTGTGCTAAAAAAATAATGCCTCATTTTCTGCGCAATGAACACCAATGCTAGGCAATGCCTCTCCATCTGTGAATACCTAATTTCCGGTCCTCTGATTATTCGGCTAATGTAATACACATGTTTCTCTTCTTCATCCACCTCCTGCGTGATTCATTCCACCTATAGACTTCTTGGTAGATGTAATGTACAACTGCAACGACATTCCTCTTTGTGGCACTACCAGTTGTTGGTCTTGCCCCCAGTCCCATTTTACCTTTCCTTTTAGCAATTTGCCGAAAGGTTCTGTGACTTCGGCTAATGCTAGGCATGAATCTTCTCATGTATAAAACTTTCCCTAGAAAGCTCTTCAACTATTTTTGCGTTTTTGGTGGGGGCATCTCTGTGATTGCATTTCGCCTTGCTTGGGTCCACCTCTAAGCCTCTATTGTGCACCAAGAAGCCCAAGAATTTTCCTACTGTTATTCCAAAGGCGCACTTCTTCGGATTCATTCTCAATTTGTACCTTCGACATCGCTCAAACACCTTCCTCAGGTCCTCCACATGAGTTGTTGCCTTCTTAGATTTTACTACTATGTCGTCCACGTAGTCCTCCATTATATCATGAATCATGTCATGAAATATAGCGTACATTGCCCTTTGATAAGTTGCCCCCGCATTCTCCAACCCGAATGGCATTACTACATAGTAAAAATCCCAAATGAGGTACAATAGGCTGTTAACTCTGCATCTTCTACGGACATCATTATCTGATTGTAACCCACAAACCCGTCCATGAATGACATCATCTCATGATTAGCCGTTGCATCTACCAAAGTATCTATGTTGGGTAATGGGTACATGTCCTTTGGGCATGCCTTGTTCAAGTCTCTGAAATCCACACATATTCGTAACTGTGTATTTGATTTCTTTACCGGTACAATGTTGGATAGCCATATTGGATTTTGAATTGGCTTGATGAACCCTACTTTCAGCAATTTCTTGATCTCTTCCTTTATTTGAGTTTCGACTTCGGGTGCATAGTTGCGAGGTGCTTGTTTTACTAGCTTCATTCCCGGCCTTATGTTTAGATTGTGCTCCACAAGATCCTTGTCAATTTCGGGCATCTCGTCGTAATTCCAAGAAAAGACATCCCTATACTCTCGCAATAATTGTACAAGCTCCTCCTTCTGGTTAGCATCCAGCTCCTTGTTGACATAAGTCAGTCTTGGCATTCCTCCCTCCGTTGCCAAATCAACTTCCTTTAATTCATTTTGTTGAGGTTTTGGCCTATCCTCGAAGCATCCTGGATCTAGTTCTACCTTCTGTTGTATAACTCCTCCTTCTTCATTATTGTTGGAGTGGGGGACACCTCCTGAGCCCTTGGGTTCACACACTTCCTTGGGCTCTTTCCCCTTGCATCGTCACAATCAAAACACCACCTTTCCGTCGGGTTTAACAACCCTCTCCCATTTTGTCTTCTGGCCATCCTCAGATTGTGCCATCCGCTTGGCATTTATTATATTTCTGGCATCTTCGGGGTCTGCTGGCGTTTTCTTTTCTTCTCTTCATTCTTTCTCTAAGTCTACTACCACTGGCTTCTTATTTTTGGAACATTCTCTGTGTTTCGAGGTCTTCTTCTTTTCTTTTTCTGCAAGCACAAACTTATCTTCTCGCACTTCTTCCCAGCTTGCTAGTCTTAGGGAATCAGGCCTTGCGATCTGGTTCTCTCCCTCTTTAGCGACATCATCAAAGAAAGTTGCTTCGGTGATGTGTGCCTCCTCTGGTCCAAAGGGATTCCGAGTTGCTGGTACCTTCACTTCTCTCCCTTTCTAAATAGCTTTCAGGCACTGATGAAAGACTGAGGGTACCACCCCGTAGTCATTTTGCCAAGCCCTTCCCAGTAAGACATGATATGATGCATCCACTTCGCCAACATGGAACATTACAGTCCCTCGAATCTTCCTAACTTGCATGTCCAACTTGATGTGTCCTAGGGTTCTTGTGCTTTGGTTAGCGAATCCTGTAATGTTCGTTTGTTCCTTCACAATCTTTTTCTCCGGCAGGCCTAACAGTTTGAAGATGGTGTAGGGCATAATATTTACAGATGCTTTATTGTCAATGAACGCCCTCCGCACCTCTATGCCATTGATTATTGTTGTCACATACAATGACCTGTTGTGCGTGTATCTTATCTCTCTATCAGCTTTAGAGAAAGATATCTTATTTTCTTCTTCCTCCATCGTCTTCACAAATCCTTTGCTTATGGCCATACAAGTAATCTCCTGCGTCTCGGCAGCCTTGATAATTGCCCTGGTTGCCTCAATCCTTGCTTCCTTGGCCAATCCTATTTGATGGAAAAAAATTCTGAACTTAGCTCCGTTCATCAATGCCGCCACCTGCAGGCCTGGATTACACTTCTCTTTTTCTTCCATCATCATCTCCACTTTTGGGCTTGTGCTGTGAATAACAGTGTTTCACGATTCCTTCCTTTTGTGGTTTGGTAGTGGTTTGTCATGAACGCTACTTTCCTTTCCAAGTTCAATCTCCCCATTTGCCAACTTCTCGTGGAATATCCTTCACAGGCTATAACAGTCCATAGTTGAGTGTCTCGTGTATTGGTGGAATACACAGAAGTCTGGTCTTCTCTTCATCTCTTCCGTCACTACAAATCTAGGCCTTGGGGGTTTCACCACCCCATGTTCAACCCATTGTTCATACAGACCCCTGAATGCTTTCTCACTGCATGTGATAGCCTCCGGGACTTGTTTTCTTGCATATTTGTCTCCATGCCTTCCTCTACTTTGGCCAAAATTCTTCTCATGCTTCTCCCTTTTACCCCCTTGTGGTTTTGACTGATAGTCATCCAAAGCCACAGTTGTTGTCCTCTTGCCCTTCCATGTAACCGTCGCATGGCTAGTGGGCAATGTCATGATTGCTCCCAAGTCTTGTGCAAAAGATGAGAAGGTCGCGAAGGAATCACAAGCCTTGGTGATGAGGTGGGGCTTGAAGGAATCTAAGGCACCATTGTTGCAAATGTTGACTAAGTTCTTTTCTTCAATCGGCTCTACGCACTTCTGTGCCTGGACCCTGAACCTGTCAACGTAATCTAACAACTCTTCATTCGGCTTCTGCTAGAACCGCATGAGCTCTACAATGGTTACCTATTTCTGCACATAGAAAAATTTCTTAAAAAATTATAATTTTAGGTCATGCCAATCATGGATTGACCCCTTCTCCAAATTGTAGTACCAACTAAAGGCACTATCCGTCAAAGTCTTGTTGAATTTCCGCATCAACAAGTTGTGGTTGTTCACTTCATCATATCTGAGCCATGGAGACATTGACTCTACAAATCTGGCAATATGTTCCCTAACATTTCCTTTCTCCCCGTTGTATTTTGGAAATTGCGGGGGATGCTCAATATACTCTGTTGGGTAAGGTTGCCTCCGAATGTGTGCAGGGTAAGGAGGAGTAAAGTCAAACTCTGAGAGTCGAGATGTCTGTCTGCAAAGTTGATTGATCACATCGATCATATCATCCTTCGTCACGTACTGGCTTGTGACGTGAATTCTCTGGGGTGTTGTGATATACTGTTGCATCGGTGGTGTATATGGTAGAGAGGTTAGTTGATGCACTCTTCCGCTTCGGCTTGTTCCCCATGCGAACTTCCTGGAAACATGGCCTTAAAAGTGGGAATCTGCATCAGTTGCTAGCGAAAATTCCCCATCTCTTCTTGCTTCCTCTGAATTAACATCATGGCCATCATCATTCCTTGCCCTTCTCGTGCTTCCTTCAATGCCTTGAGCATCTCCAGTTGCATAGCATTCGTCGTGTCTCCACCTGCATCATCGCCTTGCCTTCCTGCGTTGGTTTGTTATTGATTGACCATATGTGGTGATGTCGAACTTCTTTCTGAAGCATATTCAATAAGTGGTTGGTCAAAATCCTGGTTTGCGCCTTGGAAATTAAGCTTGAGTGGCTTACCTTGGAACTGGATCCGGTGAGGTAATGCTATTTGTTGGTGAAGCAGCTCTTCCTGTAGCTCTCCCACTTCGACTCGTGGGCATACCCTTCACGAATTCTACACCTCCCCAGTAAAGTCGCCAAATAAATATGGGCAAGGAAATCGTACCTTGCTAGGGTTAGAGTTTTGTGTTGGCTGAGGAGAAGAGAAATCCACAAAGAGCACGAAATTGATTGGTTGATTGAAGAGGGGAGAACGACAAGTGGGCGATTACTCCAACGACGCGTGGCAGAACTCCTAGAATCCGGGAACCGTGTTAGGGTAGTAGGGATTCAAAAAGCCTTCTTGAGTCCTTCGAGTTGAGATAATGTCCAAACCCCTTTTAGTGCTTTTAGGTGGAATCTTCGAGCCTTTAAGTCACCAAAAGGGTCCCTTTGATCTTTAAAGAGTCCAAGTCTTGAATCTGAAGAGAAGTCCCCTTCCAAATGGAATGGAAGGGGTATTTATAGGATTTTCTAAAAAGTAGTCATGTTCAAGGCACATGCTTTAAGGGAAATTCCAAAAATACCCTTTAGTCATTAGAATAATGCCCATGTTGCCCTGTCCTTCTAGCCACCAATCCAATCCCTCAATCAATTCCCACATCGAGCCGCCTACACGAGTCTTCTACCTCGGGACACGTGAAAGCTTCTCCCGAGTCTAACACATTTATTTCTGACTTTTTTCGTCTTCGTTCCATTAGGTTATGCGAACCCTAATTTGCACATTTAATGAGGTCGTGGAACCCTAATTGCGCATTTAATTCAATTAGGTTTTGTGAACCCTAATTTTACACTTGGGCCCACACCGATATAATAATTATCATAATTTACCACACTAACATTATAATTAATTTTCCTTTAAAAATAGATATCAAGAAAAATCTAAACTTGTCTATAAAACTTACAATCATCAATAACAATTATCATGATTTACCACACCACCACAATTATTATTATTATTATTGTTATTATTATTATTAGTTTAATTATTATTGCTATTATTATTATTATTATTATTATTATTATTCCTATTATAATAATAATAATAATTATTATTATTAATATTATTGTTATTATTAATTTATTACTATAATTATTATTACTATTATAATATTATAATAATAATTATTATTATTATTTTATTATTATAATTATAATTATTATTTTTGTTATTATTATTATTATTATTATTATTGTTCTTATTATTATTATTATAATAATAGTTATTATTATTATTATTGTTATTATTATTATTGTTGTTGTTGTTGTTGTTATTATTATTATTATTTGTTTGTGTGTGAAGAAGAAATGAGAGAGAAAGATTGTGTGTGAATATGGGAGAGAGAGAGAGAGAGTAGGGTGTAGGGGTAAAATATGAGCCGTTAGATTAAATTGGAAGAATTAAGTTAAAATGAATCTGAACTGTCTTTGTGCTTTGTCAAATAAAAAATTTAAAATAGGTTCTGTTTTATTATATAGATATTATAATTATTTTTATAATAATAATAATAATAATTATTATTATTATTATTATTATTAGGCAAAAAGCACCTTTTGCCCACTGTGGTTAATGTGTTTTAACGATTTAGCCATTGTGCTTTTAATTTATTCAATTAGCCCATTATACTATTAAAAAATATGCAATTAGTCCATTCCGTCCAATTTTGCAGACGGACGTTAAAAAATTGGCCTTATTTTCCTACGTGGCTTTTACAAAATAAATGATAATGATGTTTATTTGCTGATCGGGACAATATAAGCAGAAACCATTGCACAACAAACCATTGTTGTTCTTATCAGACACTTCGAACTCGACTGTGTTGAATGAGAGAGAGAATACATGGGGACGATCTTGATCGTATATGAGGCGAAAGTGAGTGGGTCGATTGAAGAACTGAAGATCGAGTGAAATCGAGTGGATCGAGTGAAATCGAGTGGGTCGAGTGAAGAACTGAAGAATTGAACAAATAGGGTTCCCAATTTCTAAGTAAAAGTTCACGAAAATTAGGGCTTTTGCTTGAAAATTGGTTTCCAAGTAAGTGCAAATGTATTGTACATCTGATATGGCTTCATCCCGAACTAGCTCAATGTCAACCACTGATTCAGAACTGCACAAGTGTTTTTGTGATGTACCAGCTCGAATCTGTATTTCGAAGAAAGATAGGTCAAAAGGAAAAAGATTTTATGGCTGCCGCAACTATGGGGTTAGTTTACTCTGTCATATTTGTAATCTGCATTTCATTCCTATCTTTGTGTAATATGGCATGTGGCTCTGTTTTTCCCATCTCTGTTAAATAATGTTTGGTTAATTATATATATTTAATAGGAATCTGGGAGATATTGTGGATATTTTCAATGGATTGAAGTGCCTTCCAATGCTGATGAAGCAACTTGTGTGATGAGCAAGCCAGTTGAAGAGGTGAGCTTGGTGATGGAAAAAAATGCTAAACTGAAGCAGAAGTTGAAAATTTTGAAGAAGGAAACACTGATAAAGGAAATGGAAGTTGATAGACTTAAGGAGGCAAACTCAAAACTTAGATGTATCTGTGTATTTTCATGGATTGTCACTACAATTCTAATCTTGACATGGATTTACAGAAAAAAAAATTGTAATGAACTTGGTTATCAGTTGTCAAGATTTTTATTTCCATGGGTTGTAATAGGTTGTAATGAACTTGGTTATCAGTTGTAATGGATGTGGTGTTTTGTAATGGTGTTGTATTGATTGTAATGAACTAAAGAATTGAAGAACTAGGGTTCCCAATTTCTAAGTAAAAGTGCACGAAAATTAGGGCTTTTGCTTGAAAATTGGTTTCCAGGTAAGTGCAAATGTATTGTACATCTGATATGGCTTCATCCCGAACTAGCTCAATGTCAACCACTGCTTCAGAACTGCACAAGTGTTTTTGTGATGTACCAGCTCGAATCTGTATTTCGAAGAAAGATAGGTCAAAAGGAAAAAGATTTTATGGCTGCCGCAACTATGGGGTTAGTTTACTCTGTCATATTTGTAATCTGCATTTCATTCCTATCTTTGTGTAATATGGCATGTGGCTCTGTTTTTCCCATCTCTGTTAAATAATGTTTGGTTAATTATATATATTTGATAGGAATCTGGGAGATATTGTGGATATTTTCAATGGATTGAAGTGCCTTCCAATGCTGATGAAGCAACTTGTGTGATGAGCAAGCCAGTTGAAGAGGTGAGCTTGGTGATGGAAAAAAATGCTAAACTAAAGCAGAAGTTGAAAATTTTGAAGAAGGAAACACTGATAAAGGAAATGGAAGTTGATAGACTTAAGGAGGCAAACTCAAAACTTAGATGTATCTGTGTATTTTCATGGATTGTCACTACAATTCTAATCTTGACATGGATTTACAGAAAAAAAAATTGTAATGAACTTGGTTATCAGTTGTCAAGATTTTTATTTCCATGGGTTGTAATAGGTTGTAATGAACTTGGTTATCAGTTGTAATGGATGTGGTGTTTTGTAATGGTGTTGTATTGATTGTAATGAACTGAAGAATTGAAGAACTAGGGTTCCCAATTTCTAAGTAAAAGTGCACGAAAATTAGGGCTTTTGCTTGAAAATTGGTTTCCAGGTAAGTGCAAATGTATTGTACATCTGATATGGCTTCATCCCGAACTAGCTCAATGTCAACCACTGCTTCAGAACTGCACAAGTGTTTTTGTGATGTACCAGCTCGAATCTGTATTTCGAAGAAAGATAGGTCAAAAGGAAAAAGATTTTATGGCTGCCGCAACTATGGGGTTAGTTTACTCTGTCATATTTGTAATCTGCATTTCATTCCTATCTTTGTGTAATATGGCATGTGGCTCTGTTTTTCCCATCTCTGTTAAATAATGTTTGGTTAATTATATATATTTGATAGGAATCTGGGAGATATTGTGGATATTTTCAATGGATTGAAGTGCCTTCCAATGCTGATGAAGCAACTTGTGTGATGAGCAAGCCAGTTGAAGAGGTGAGCTTGGTGATGGAAAAAAATGCTAAACTGAAGCAGAAGTTGAAAATTTTGAAGAAGGAAACACTGATAAAGGAAATGAAAGTTAATAGAATTAAGGAGGCAAACTCAAAACTTAGATGTATCTGTGTATTTTCATGGATTGTCACTACAATTCTAATCTTGACATGGATTTACAGAAAAAAATTGTAATGAACTTGGTTATCAGTTGTCAAGATTTTTATTTCCATGGGTTGTAATAGGTTGTAATGAACTTGGTTATCAGTTGTAATGGATGTGGTGTTTTGTAATGGTGTTGTATTGATTGTAATGAACTTGGTTATCAGTTGTCAAAAATTATTGCCAACAACACTTGCCATTTTCAGTTGACAAATACAGAGCCAAAACCATAATTAAAAAACAGAGCCAACACTAATTGTTAAAAAACAGAGCCAACATCCTAACCTAACTTGAACATATCAGACACTTAATGTCACAACAAACCATTGCACAGCAAACCATAATCCTAACCTAACTTGAACACAACCAACAACAAATGTGAAGAACAGCAATTGCCAAAACCATAATTAAAAACAGAGCCAACAATCCGTATAAAGTATAGAACCAGTCAACTTATAAGCATAACCATAATTATATTATGGTTATGCTTGGTTACCAAAATATAACTGGTTACCAAAATATTACATCCTTATGGTCCCTTTGATCAAGTCATAACAACAAATTACAAAATAATGAACCATAACTGCTGCTCAGTCTAGTACAAAATATTCTTTTAGCCCTTTGTTCAGTCTAGTCTTTTTTTAGTTCTTATTTTCTACCTGGTTGATGGTCATGGTCCACTTGCTGCTCTTCTAGGCTGCAAATAGTCACTTTGCTGCCCTTCCCATGCATATGCTCCAGTCTCACTCCTTGCCAGTCTTGGGCTTTTCCTTACCTACATGGACAAAACCAATTAGTGTTTGGCTGCCAACAAGTGTTGACATAAGTTTACAATTCCTTACTTCTTTTTGCCCAGTTTGATTTCCATTTCCAGAATTCTGTCCTTGACCCTTTTATTTTCTTTTCACCTGTAGAATAGAACCACATTTGAAATAATATACAAGTAAATATTAAAAACTGGTTTTAAAAATTGGTTTGAAAAAAACCTTACCCCCAGCTTATCAGACCTTGGGACACCTCCAGATTGCGGGGTAGCTTGAATAGGTTGAGTAGGTTGTTCAGTTGGTTGTGTCCCAGTTTCATGCCTTGGTTGTGTTCACTTACAACCTAACTTGTTATGCCCATACTCCTTGCACCTAGAGCACCTAACAGGAATCCCTTTCCTAGATGACTTGGTCTTGCTTTTGGGCTCTTCATGAGGATCCTTCCTCCTAATTTTCTTTGGTCTGCCTGCTATTCTCTTTGTGGATGGAGGCAACAATGTTGTCATGTTGGATGGAGGCCATTCATTTGAACCCCCCATTGGATTTAACAAGTGGTTATATGATTTCAGGTAAGTATCCACATAATAGCAGGAATCAACATAGTTCTCAACTGGTTGTTCCATGTGAAGAATTCCAATTACTCCATTGGGGCAAGGAATACCAGATAACTGCCATACCCCACATGAACAACTCATAATCTCCAAGTCTACCTTGTATTTTCCACTCCTATCAGACACTTCAAACTTGTGCCCTCCATCCCAGTCATAATCACAGTACTTGGATAGCTCAATGGCCTTATTGACCTTTGTCATAATCCTAGGACATAACTTTGCCTCTATTTTTTGCATCTCATCCCTCTTTGTATGGATTCTACCCATGACTTATGTTTTTATATCTTCAAACATAGTTAGTAATGGTTTATATCTTGCCTCTAAGATCCAACTATTAAAACATTCAGACATGTTATTAGTCACAACATCACATTTTTGTTTCACAGGAAAAAGGCCTTGCTCCACTGTTTAGGAGGAATAGTTAAAAGATGGGTGTGAGCATCATTACTCTCATTCCTCATGTCAACCATTGCCCTTCTGAACTCATGAGGATTATTGGCCTTGGCTGCTCTCCAAAACATGCTCTTCAAGACTGCTCCTGGCCACTTCTTCCTCCAGTTAGCATAGATGTGTCTTGCACAACATCTATGCTCTGCCTCTGGCAAAAGCTCTTGTATAGCAGGAACCAAACCCTTGCAAATTTGTAAACAAGTTTAGTGCAAAATATAATAACAAATATTAAAAACATAAAGTTCAATTAGATTTGTAAACATTTGTAATACCTTTTGTTGGTCAGTTATCAAGGTCCATCCTCTACCTAATTTTAGACCCACATACTCTAGCAGTAGACCTAGAAACCAACTCCAAGAATCTTTGTTCTCACTTTCAACCACTGCCCAAGCAAATGAAAACATTTGGTTGTTTGCATCCCTACCAACAGCAGATAACAACTCACCCCTACAATATGTCTTTAAGAAACAACCATCAAGCCCTATTATATGTCTACATCCTTCCAACCAATTTTGTTTAACAGCTTTAAAACAAATATACATTCTTTGGAATCTAGGTGGAGTGCCCCCATCACCTCTAATTTAGACTGTGCTCCCAGGATTTGTAGCTAGAATCTCATTCCAATACTCCCAAACCTTACCATAATGCTCCTTCAAGGTGCTCTCAACTTCACTTAAAGCCATTTTCTTTAATCGTCGACACTGAGGTAACGATGATTGCAGTCCAAATTTTTGTTTAATTGCAGATTGTATTTCCCTCAACTTCATTCTTGGTTTTGCTCTTATTGTACCCCCAAACTTCTCAACCAACCGTCTACACCTAACAATCCGAATCTTTGTTTTCCTCACACAATAATGTTGCTCATTGTATGATTTAATTTGAAACACCTTCTCATATGGCACATAACTAGCCCACAACCCCCATGGACAGTTAGTGGCACACTTTGCTTGTATTCTTATTTTCTCATTAATAGCAAAATGGATTCCTTTTCCATTACCAACTGCATAATTCACTATAGCTTCCTTACACTGTTCAGGACCAGTGAATACTATATCAACTTCAAATTTTATCTTGCTAATTGGAGTGTTGGGATTATATGTTGGAACCACTCTTTTCTTTTTCCTTTGTGGCTCATCTCCTTCTCATTCACTGTTACTACTAGAATCACCACTTGGAGGAATCTCCTCATCAGAATTTTCTTCAGTTTCTACCCAAGGCCTCATTCCTTTTGTCCCAAACCCCAACTCATCCTCCCCATCTGAAAATGTTGGTTCAACTTCCACCTCTGTAGCCTTAGTTTTTTTGGATGCCAGCTTTTTCCCCCTGCTACTGCTCTCTTGTGTACCAGGTTCAACATTTGGTTGCTTTTTTTGGATAGATGAAGCCCCAACATCCTCAACATGTAAGTGACTAATATCAACTTGATCTTCATCAAGATTTACTTCACAATCCAAAACCAACTCTTGTCCTCTTGAATTTTTTATCAATCCCTTTCTTTTTCTTATAGATATCAACTCATCATTCTCATCATCATCAGTAGCATCACTTAACTCCTCATCACTTTCCTCATAAGTAGCATCACTTGAATCATCATCCGTCTGCTTTGGTGCTTCCTCATCTCTGACATCAACCTCAGCAGGTGTTTCTTCATTATCCTCATGGTCACAGTATATATCAATCTTCCCAGTTTTTATAGCTTCATCAATTAGCAGTCTTACACTATTGTCATCATGAAGAAGTTCTAGACCCTCCTTCAAATTCCACCCCACCAATTTGAAGTATATATCAAAGTGTCTTTTATACCCTAGGTGTTTTACCAACTTCTTCATCCTCTCAAAATTCATGTAATCTCCATCAGCCCCCTTATAAGATTCTTTCCTACCACCCTCATAATCATATGATCCATCCTCCTTAGTAACAAATTGACCTCTATGGTACAATTCAACATCAAAGTAGTTCATGCTGCAGTAAACAACATGTTCAATTTGTAAACATTACATGGTCAAAAAAAGGAAAGAAATCTGTAAACATTAAAGAAACACAACTATAAACATTTAAGAAGCACTAAACCTTAATGACTTTTTATGATTGGAAAAAACATAGATGAAACAATGAAATACTTCCTATCAACACTGTATACCTTCGCTTTTAAGAGAAAACAAAGATGAAAAGAGTTCATTATTTTATTTTTCAGACAAAAATTGGTGGAACCCAAACCACACTTACATGGTAGACGATTGAAACCCTAACTGTGGTAAACGATTGTTTGGTAGACAATTGTTCGGTAGACGATTGTCTGTCTGTATCGCTTACTATGGTAGACGATTGGAACCCTAACCTTGTTCGTTTGTTTGTATCGCCAGAAACCACCACCTCCTTCTTCGATTTCTTCTGAGACAAAGAATTGCTTTTGAGCCCTAGACGAAGGTTTGTTTGTTCATCGATTTGGGCCTTTGTTTTTCTTTTGTTTGCTATGATTTCCTCCTGCCCATTCCATGAAGGCTTAACTGATTGGTCTTGTTGTCCCGATCAGCAAATACACATCATTATCATTTATTTTGTAAAAGCCACGTAGGAAAATAAGGTCAATTTTTTAACGTCCGTCTGCAAAATTGGACGGAATGGGCTAATTGTATATTTTTTAATAGTATAATGGGCTAATTGAATAAATTAAAAGAACAATGGCTAAATCGTTAAAACACATTAACCACAGTGGGCAAAAGGTGCTTTTTGCCATTATTATTATTATTATTATTATTATTGTTTGTGTGTGTGTGAAGAAGAGGAGGGAGAAAGATTTTGTGTGTGAACATGAGAGAGAGAGTAGGGTGTAGGAGTGAATTTGATTTGAGCAGAAAGAAATATGAACCTTTAGATTAAGTTGGAAGAATTAAGTTAGAATGAATCTGAACCGTCCTTGTGCTTTGTCAAATGAAAGATTCAAAATGGATTCTGTTTTATTATATATATATATATATATATATATAGGATGATCTACCAAATAAAGATCTTATTATGTAGATGTTGCATGATCCCTCACTATGAGTGACCATTCGGTTATAATCGAACCGAATAAGTTATTCGGTTATAACCGAAAACTGAGTTATGGCTAATTTTACTATCTGAACTACTAACCGAAATTTGAAAATAACCGAATTATCGAATACCGAATTGTAATTTCGGATATTCGGTATTAACCGAACTAACATCCAACATAAATTACATGTTAACTGTTTAACAAATTAATTTCCAATACCAACCTTTTCATGTCAATCACAGGGGTTGACAACAACAACAACAACAGAACATAAACATAAACATAAAATCTCTCAGATTTTGATGAAGATAGATGAGTGGTATAATTAATTCAAAAATTAACCTTATTTAAAAGTTACAAACATACACAACTGCACAAGTTAAATTTGGTGAATGAAAATAGATGAATGGATCTGCCAAGAAGCTGTTGCGTTCATTTCCAAACACAAACCTTCCAGGGAACCTCACTACAAGGCACCCATTTGGATGTATCTGAAAAATCCTCCCAGTAGCCTACGTTCCTCTACTTTTGCGAGGCCATTCAAAGCGGGGAGTGAAGACACTCGCCTTCAATCTCACAAATTTTCCAATAGAACATGGCTCGGCCAACTGAAGCTCAGAAGAATGCCCTTCCCATAGTCTCCAGCCCTATAAAACCAACAGTAACATTTCCATCACGCACTTGGAGAAATCGAGATATGAGAGAGTTCGACATATGAGATCTGGTCGTCTGGGTCTGAGATATGAGATCTGGTCGTCTGGATATGAGATATGAGATCTGGTCTGAGATATGAGATCTGAGAGAGTATGAGAGAAATCGAGATCTGAGAGTTCGAGACTACGAGATTTGAGAGAAATCGAGATTTGAGACTGAGAGTAGTGTCTACTGTCTAGCGTGCTTTGTTGATTGTTCAGAGACTGGGAGTAGGAAGGAGAAGGACTGAGCAAATTAGTAATTCATTTAGTAAAGTAGTTCGGTTATATAAATATTTCACCTTTACAAAGTTTTGTTCGGTTAACTGAATAATTCAAAAATAAAATCCGTACAAATTAATCGAAAATCGTAAAAAAATTCGAATATAACCGAAATATTAAAAATAACCGAATTATCAAAAAATTTCGGTTAAATTATTTCAATTTAATTTGATTTTTCGATTATATTCGTTTTTTGTCCAACCCTATCCCTCACTCAACTAAATATTCACTATTCAAAGTAAAAAATATGAACCACTTTAAAAATAATAGCCTACTAGTAATGTATCTTGTCATGTTACGTGTTCGAGTCTAGCCGCAGATTATAAATCAGAATCAATCAAAATTATAAATATGGAAGATAAGTTTCACTAAGATTTTCCCATTATTTCCTGTATGTTCAAGATTAGGTTAATTTGCTGCGAGAAACATACATGCAGATGAGAGTCTAGTCTTTTATGTTTCACATTCTTTAGATAATGATGTTGATGCGAATCAGAAGTTGCACCCTTTTGAAAAAAAAAAAAAAAACTGGATTTTTTTTTGTTTTTCCCCGTGACATAACCCCATTACTGATTGACAAAAAGAAAGGAAAAAAGATGACTCATCTTCTACCCACAAGTGGCCTGGCCAGTGGCCACTGCCTTTGTATGGGTAGACAGCAAGTATTTATCTCTTTTTCTAGGATTCTTTATCTTTCACCTTTAGATTTGACTGACGTGTGTGATCTCTGACATTTACTGAATTTACTTTTTACTCGTACAAAATCAAAATTGTTTAGGTTAGAATTTTCTGCTTGGCAATTTCTTCTACATTTCAAATTTCAGCTGTGGCCTGTGGTAGGGGACATGCTGATGTATTTCTTTATCTATAAAAGACTTATTTATAAAATTCGTTGATATTAATTATTTTATTTATATATTTTTTAAAAATTAAATTATTAATTTAATAAATATAGTATAATTATAAATTATGATCATAAATATAAAGATATTGTATTAATTATTTTATATTATTATCACTAAACAAGTAAAAAAATCTTGTTGAACTCTTTAAATTCGTAAATGGTAAATGCCGAGCTTAGAGGGGAGGAGAAACTGGTTTTTAAGGGTGGGTTGCATGCGGGTAGGAAACCTTTTTGATTTCTTAGTGGCAAAATTAACTCTCTTCTTCGATCGTGTTGTGCTTCATTATTAAATGGATGAGCTTACGAGAGATCAATCCTTTTGGAAGCATTCTCCCCTTTATGAATTCAAAATGTAATACTTGAGCATTGTACTATAATGTATTTTTGTATCATGTTAACGTTAAAATCCGTCTATTCATACAATCACTAAACAACGAACAAAAAATCTGCACATGGAACAAAAAATCATCAAAAAACTTGACGGCTGAGATTGTCGGAAGATAGTTCCAGTATGAGAATCAGTACATACCATAAACTTCATCAATGGAGGAATATAGTTTGCTCTAGTGCGTTAAAGTAAATAATATGTGAGGTACCTATAAAGTAGGGTATATAGCCTTGTATTTATAATTGATCACACCATCTTTATGGCCTTGTCTTCGAATTGGAATAGAATTCCTTATTATACTAACTACCATACTAGGATAAGAGTCAATCTCCTTAACAAAAGAAAGTTGAATCTAATCATGTCTCTTTAATTCCTTAGGAATTATAGATTAAATACAATCAGAAATTATAGATTCCTTAAAATTAAGCCTCCTGACTGGAATATTCTGCCACATGGCGTGATCCACCGAATTATTCTGACCCACAATATCAGGCCCTAACATTGCCCCCACCCTTTTATCATAAGAAACTTAAAATAGGAGAGTACATCTATTAGTCATGGAGAACGTCAGTCGAAGTGCATTTAATCCTAGAAGACTCGCGCTAGCGTAAAAGGCGTGTAATCCTGGAAGATTTCTGTCTTTCTCGGAGGATGTGTGCCCATCCTGGAGGATGTTAATCCGTTCCTAAGAACGTTATCCATTCGTGAGAATGTTTATTCGTCCCGAAGAATGTTATTTGTCCGGGGAGAAGTTTACCCGTCCCGAAAATATTTATCTTTTTGGGAGAATGTTTGTCCTTCCCGAAAACCTTTTTCCTTCCCAAAGAATGTTTATCCTTTTGGGAAGACGTTTGTCCTTCCCGAAAATATTTATCCTTTCGGGAAAAACTTGTCCTTCCCGAAGAACATTTATCCTTTCGGGGGAAACTTGTCTTTTTCGAAGAACGTTTATCCTTTCGGAAGAACATTTGTCCTTCCTGAAAAACATTTCTCCTTTCGGAAGAAACTTGTCCTTCCCGAAGAACATTTAACCTTTCGGGAGAAACATGTTCTTTCCAAAGAACGTTTATCCTTTCAAAAGAAGTTTGTCCTTCCCGAAGAACGTTTATTCTTTCGGGAGAAATTTATCCTTCCTGAAGAACGTTTATCCTTTTCGGATAAATTTGTTATTCTCGAAGAATGTTTATCCTTTCGGGAGAAACTTGTCCTTCCCGAAGAACATTTATTCTTTCGGGATAAATTTGTCCTTCAATTGCCATTTGCAACTGACCCCATCTGAACTACTTCCTGAAATAAATAAAACATGTTCCATTAACCCAGCCAACCCCATCCGAACTACTTCCCGAACACCAAACCAAAAAAAAAAATCCTAACTCCCAAACTGTAAGTCGAACACGCCTCCCTTCCTCCGACCACTGTCGAACCCCAACCTGAACATCATTCAATAGATCTAAATTGAGCCGAATATATCTCCCTAAAGTGAGTCATTCGAACTCCACCAATATAAGAGCATATTTTTTTGTTCAATGTCTAGAACCATAAAAAGCTACTCGAACATTAAATCTATAATCAATTATCCATTATCAACATCATTATCATCGGAATCCCGACCTGAAAACACCATTAACTACCTCCGTAATCGACGAACCGTCTAGATGCAAAATCCAAGATGATAACAATTATTGCCCTCTAGCTATTTCGAACCCGATCCTCTCTTCGAATTCTCTTTGAAAAATATTCATTCTATTACAAAGCACGCCAATGTGGGTCTTTCAACTGTCATTCGTAGCCGACCACCCAAGACGAACTAACTCAACTCCATTACTCAAGCAACCACCCTACCAATGCCTCACTGAGCCTCTACACAAACCTCAAAAGTCATCTAATCCGCTGCACAAACCTCGGACTCTGACTTAGATATGTTGTAGCCTCCTCAATCGCTATATATAAAATTTTCTGCCCAAAAATATATCCTCATTCGCTAATTTTGTTGTTGTGTAGAAAAGAGAGACGATCCACAAAGACATTTTACCGCAGAGACGTGGAGTCGCGGGGTACTGCGCTTAGGGGCGCGATAAGGGCGCTCGGGGTGGCGTGCGCAAGGGCTCACGAGCAGTAGCAACGCGCGGGGGAGCGACGCCGTGTTGTCGGTTTATCGGTGATTTTAATTCAACAGTACTAGAACAAGACCCTCCTAGCGCTAATGTTAACGCCAAAATATGTCCACCTGCAAAATCATCAAATAACGAGTAGAAAACCTGCACAGGGAACAAAAGCTCAAAAAGCTTGACAGTCGGGACCGCCGGGGTATAGCTCTGGTGTGAGAATCAATACAGACCAAAGACGTCAACAATGGAGGAATATAATTTGCTCTAGTGCATTAAAGTAAATAATATGTCAGGTACATGTAAAGTAGGGTATATAACCTTGTATTTATAGTTGATCACACCATCTTTATCGCTCTATCCCCGAATTGGAATAGAATTTCTTATCATAGTAACTACCATACTAGGATGAGAGTCAATCTCATTAAAGAAAAATCGAATTTAATTTTGACTCTTTTCTTAAGAATTACATATCAAATACAATCAAAAATTATAGATTCCTTAAAATCAAACTTCATGACTGTCACGTGGCGTAACCACCGAATTAATCGGGCTAAGAAAATCTGGTCCCAACATACCATATACTATATATTAGTCAATTCATTGGTGTGTAATTACAAAAGTTAATTCATTGGTGTCTAATCTAATCTTCTTTTTCCTTGGATGCTTGGTAATTATTTATAATTATGACAATAGAAAGATACAGGTTATAATATGATGCGGTAACAATTATCAACTGATTTAAAATTGCATTGGTCTCAAAAGATTTGTACCAGAACGCACCGGAACGGTCTCTGTCTCGATTCATAAGAATGTTATACCAAAATCTCATTCTCTTGCATCCCAACATAGGTTGTGAGCCAAAAAAAGGGGCCGCACCATGTCTTTTAAATTTCAAGTTTTTTCATCATAAAAATTCCTTTGCCTTTGTGCCCCCCCCCCCCCCCCACCACCCTCCCCCCCCAAAAAAAATAAAATAAAAGGAATGTTCTATCTAGTCGTCTGCCATGCACGCTTGGTGTGAAAATGAAGGTTCTTCCTTGAGATCTTCATTTTAAAAATGGATTCAATTTAAACTCACTTTGTGCAATATTCATGTTAAAAACAATTTTGTAGGAGTAGGTGCTGCTATAATTTGGTGTTCAAGGGACCAACTGTCAACATTGATTCGAATTTCTTGGTGCCTACTGCGTACTGCCTAATGGTTGGTAGGTAGATAGATGAGCATTCATATTCTATCTAATTAATTTCAAATATAATTTTATTTTTTTAATTCTGTTTTTTAGGATTCTTAACACATGAGTGGTTAGTATGAAGTTAACTTTAGTCAATTGAATAATACAGTATCGACAAACAAATCGACAAGTGATCTCTCTATACGTGTCACTGTATTGATCAATTGATTAATTTATTATAAAATTAATTTTATGATAACCGCATTCCCTAAACACTATGCTCTCTCAGATGTCACAGATGTTGTGACATCTAGTAGTCTATTTTATAGTTGAAACTTATGATTCTTTTTGCTACTATACATATCCAAATATCGCATGCCTTACGCTAATACAGTTATATAAAATAGTTAGCAAGTACTAAGTAGTACTACTGCAGTTTCTCCTTGGGGAAAAAGACTAAAATATTCCTTGCCAGCAAATTTCTGTCATTGGTTGGAGAGATTCCTCAACTACTACTCAGTTTTTCCTCTGTTTTCTCTCCTTCAAAATGTATCCTTCCTTCATTACTCTTTTGCATCTCTCCTTGAACACATTCTCCCTCCCTACATTTCCTGCTTCCCCTTAACAACTTTATGTAATTTCTGTAGGAAATGAGATTTGAATGAGAAAATTGACATGGGTTGGGTCGTGGACTCGGGTCGGGTCGTGGTCGTGACGGGCGGGTTTGTGAAACTAAATCGTTTTGACGACGGTTACACGTAAATTTTTCCTATAAATAAATGGCGTGGGAAAACATTTGGAGATAACAAATTTTCTGAAATTCCCGTCCCGTTCCTTCCTTTATTCCCGTTCTGCAGTATAGAATCCCGTTTTTTGCAGAGTCCCGTTCCGTTTTCTGATGAGTCCCGTTCCCGTTTTCTGTAGAGTCCCGTTCCGTTTTCTGCAGAGTCCCGTTCCCGTTTTCTGCAGTCCCGTTCTGTGTTCTGCAAAATCCCGTTTCTGCAGATTCCGTTCCTTCCCACCATTCTGCAGTGTTTTTCCGTTCTGCAAATAATTTTCCATTTCCTGTTTTGAGTAAGTATATTTATGCACCATTTTCATGCATCATTACTGTAATTTACATATTACATGCATCATTATTATTGCCAGTAAAAGTTCGAGTACATAACATAGTATTTGCGTTCGATGGATTCTTAATTTTGTAATGCTACTAATTAAGAATTGAAATCCGTTTTATCTTGGGAAGCAATTATTCAATTAACCCTCAGCATCTGTGGGGGAATAAATTTGCTTTAAGGAGACTTTGTGAATTCAAAGGACTCGGATTTATATTTTTCATTTTTGCATAATTTATTTATATGCATTATTAAATAATACTATATATTATAGATAACAATCTTAAAGCAAATTTAACTTTTCTGTAATTATAGTATTGTGTATGTCAACCGAAAATTGTGGGAAAAAAAATTTATTTCTGGAAATAAATTTATATATATTTTAAACTTCTGTTAGTATATATATACACAGAATTCTGGAATTTATTTCTGTTATTATATATATTATATTTAGATATTCTGTTATATATATATATAACAGTTTATGTTATAGTTTATGTTATATATATATTGGAATTTTAATTTTGCATGTTATAATAGTTCATTGCATCTTTGGTGCATGCATTGCAAAATGACTGCAGTATGTTGGTAGCATCCAATATCATTAATGCTATTTTTTCCCCTATTAATTTAATCATGGGAGTATACTGTTTTGGTATGCATGGGATATATATATATATATATATATATATATATATATATATATATATATATATATATATATATATATATATATATATATATATTTAATATATTATAATATCGTAATAGTAGTAATATATTATTATATATATTAATTCTATTATTTGTTTAAAGAAGTTGAGTACAGTAATTATATATATAATTCGTACTGTTAGTAATTAATATATATATAATATGAGTACAGATAACAATCTTAAAAAGAATGACTCTTCATGATAGAAACTGTTGAAGTGCAGTAATAAATATTTTAATTATGCAGTAAATTTATAGTAATGATTGCATACAAAATGACAACATGTTAGGAAATTATTCTTTTGCGGTTTGAATCTCAAATTCTTAGAAAGTTTGAATTCTTTTAAGAATTGAATTGATAGTTTCTGTCACTAAATAATATTTTGTTATTTTATTTAAATTGCATGTTTATATGTTTATAAATGTTGCATGTTAATTTATATATTACGAAAATAACAGTTTATTACATAACCATTTTAAAATTTGAAGTGGTAATAATCGGAAAATGATGCATAATAATGCATGATATGATTTTTTGAAGTTTATCATATGTTACGTAGTGTAATAATGATAATGCATGGATTAATCATGGGTAAAATGTATTAACCTAAGTTTTTGTTAAATTCATGATAATGATATACCATGAGTTTTCTACAACTGACTTGTGTTCGATTGTTGTAGATATAGTATTTTATAAAATTCAATATCTTAACAGAATATTTGTTGCATGTTAATACAAAATATTCTGTTATTTTATTTTGTTTGCATGATTCTATATTTTGTATTTGCTAGTTTCCAACCGTAATATTAACGGGTATTGGAATTTGGGAGCCAAAATTGAGTTGGGCCAAAAATACGCTAATATTAAAATCGGTTGGAATTTGGAAGCCAAAATTGAGTTGGGCCAAAAAATTTCAAAAATTAGAATCGGTTGGAATTGGGATACGTTCCAAAAATTTTGATACAGCATATCCCATAATTGGAATACGACCAATTATTAAGATGCGTGCCTGCAATAATTGGAGTACGACCTAATCTATAAATAGATTATAAATTAACCAAAACTCAATACAATAAATAAATAAAAATGGTTGGTGCTGCTGCAGCAATATCACAGGTAATTTATTTAATTTATGTTATTATATCTACATGTACTTACTAAAAAAATGATATGTTTGTTGTAAAGGGCTACATGGATGATGGGCTCTTTAAGATGAATGTTATGACTGTTGTACCAAAATCTAATGATAATAATAAAATTAATTCTTCTGCTTACTTGTTGGAATCTTCAAATATATGGCATGCTAGATTAGGTCATGTTAATTATAATATTTTGCATAGATTAATTAATTTAGAATTCTTGCCTAAATTTGATATTAATCTAAAACATAAATGTGAAATTTGTGTGGAATCAAAAATGACAAGATTACCCTTTCATTCTGTTGAAAGGAAAACTGAACCTCTAGATTTAATTCATACTGACATATGTGACTTAAAGTTTGTGCAAACTAGATGTGGGAAAAAATATTTCATAACCTTTATTGATGATTGCACAAGATATTGTTATGTATATTTGCTAAGAAGCAAAGATGAGGCTGTAGAAATGTTTCAACTTTATAAAAATGAAGTTGAAAATCAACTTAATAAAAAGATTAAAGCAATAAGAAGCGATAGAGGTGGTGAATATGAATCACCATTTGAAGAGATTTGCTCTACTCATGGTATTATTCACCAAACTACAGCTCCTTATTCACCTCAATCTAACGGTATTGCTGAACGCAAGAACCGAACATTAAAAGAAATGTTGAATGCTATGTTGAACAGTTCTGGAGCACCACAAAATTTGTGGGGGGAAGCTTTGCTTTCTGCCAATTATATTCTTAATAAAGTGCCTCATAAGAAAACTCACAAAACACCTTATGGATTATGGAAAGGTCATAGACCTTGCTACAAATACTTAAGAGTGTGGGGGTGTCTAGCAAAGGTAATGGTTCCTAAACCTAAAAATGTTAAGATAGTACCAAAAATAATTGACTGTGTTATCATTGGTTATGCAAATAACAGCAGTGCTTATCGCTTTCTTGTTCATAAATCTGAAATTAACGATATTCATATTAATACATTTATTGAATCAAGAGATGCATCATTTTTTGAGAATATTTTTCCATATAACGGAAATAATGATTCAAATTCAAACAAAAGACCTTTGAATGCTACTAGTGATAATCCTAAAAATATAGGCAAAGAGTCTGTAGTGGATGAACCTAGACGTAGCAAAAGGGCAAAAAACTTCAACGTCTTTTGGTCCGAATTTTCTAACATTTTTGTTAGAAAACGATCCTCGAACCTACAAGGAAGCAGTATCCTCTCCAAATGCTTCTCATTGGAAAGAAGCAATAAATAGCGAAATTGAATCCATTATGCAAAATCATACATGGGAACTGGTGGATCTTCCACCTGGTTCAAAACCTTTAGGGTATAAATGGATCTTCAAAAAGAAGTTAAAAGCTGATGGCTCAATTGATAAATACAAAGCAAGGCTTGTTGTTAAAGGCTATAGACAAAAGTAAGGATTAGATTATTTCGACACTTATTCACCTGTTACAAGAATTACATCTATTCGAATGCTAATAGCAATAGCATCCTTAAATAGACTTGAAATACATCAAATGGATGTAAAAACTGCATTCTTAAATGGTGAATTAGATGAAGAAATATATATTGAACAACTTGAAGGTTTCACTGCTCCTGGACAAGAGAGGAAAGTATGCAAACTTGTTAAATCCTTGTATGGATTAAAACAAGCACCAAAACAATGGCATGAGAAATTTGATAATATAATGTTATCAAATGGGTTTAAAATCAATGAGTGTGACAAATGTGTTTATGTCAAAAGCACTCAAAAGGAATATGTCATTGTTTGTCTTTATGTGGATGATATGTTAATCATGGGTAGCAACAATGAAGTTATCAACTCTACTAAAAGAATGTTGTCAAATAGATTTGACATGAAAGACTTGGGGATTGCTGATATAATTTTAGGAATCAAGATTTCTAGAACCTTTGATGGAATTATATTATCTCCATCTCATTACATTGAGAAAATACTTGAAAAATTTAACAAGTATAATATAATTCTAAATAAGACCCCAGTTGATATAAATCTTCATCTAGCTAAAAATGAAGGTGATAGCATATCTCAGCTAGAATATTCTCGTATAATAGGCAGTTTAATATACGTTATGAACTGTACTAGACCAGACATAGCTTATTCAGTAAGTAAGCTAAGTAGGTATACGAGTAATCCAGGTAAAGATCACTGGAAAGCAATTTTGAGAGTTTTAGGATACCTAAAACATACTCAAAAATATGGACTGCACTATACAAGATATCCAGCATTATTGGAAGGATATAGTGATGCTAATTGGATATCTGACAATAAAGACTCGAAATCCACAAGTGGATATGTCTTTACCCTTGGAGGTGCAGCGGTATCTTGGAAATCCTCAAAACAAACGTGTATTGCTAGGTCAACAATGGAATCGGAATTCATTGAGTTAGACAAAGCTGGAGAAGAAGCTGGATGGCTTCGTAATTTCTTAGAGGATATTCTAAATTGGTCAAGATCTGTGCCAGCTATATGTATACACTGTGATAGCCAATCTGCGATTGGAAGAGCACAGAGTCATTTATATAATGGTAAGTCACGTCATATACGACGAAGACATAATACCGTTAGACAATTGCTCTCAAATGGAATTATCTCAATTGACTATGTAAAGTCAAAAGATAATATTGCGGATCCGCTTACGAAAGGTTTAACAAGAGAGCAAGTGAAAAAATCATCGAGGGGAATGAGTTTAAAGCCTACTGTTTAAATAAGAGTCGTCATAGTGGCAACCCAACCTAGCTGGCTGGAGATCCCAAGATCTAGGTTCAATGGGCAAACCGAACTATGTAGTACTCAGTAAAGCACTGAGGAGATATTTACTCCTAACCTTTCCTAAAATGAGACAGTGCACATCTGCCGCGAGAATTAGGATAAGTTACGCTTTTAATGACTTTTATATCTTGAAATATGTTCAAGTGGGGTATTGCAGGATACTCTTGATAGAAGTCACCTACGTGAGTAAGAAGGGGGGCCACTTCTGTGAGAATTTTGAAGGCTGAATTCTCTAATATATTCACGGAACCAAGAGGTGTTTCAAGGCCAAAATGAACACAAACGTGAGAACCAACTATGTCTGAAGAGATATTTTGTGAATTCTATTGTCTTGGTTTACACAAAAAGCTGACAGTTCAAAGACATCAAGTCTACTGATTAGCCGAGTAAATCCGATAGATTTTACTAGGGTAAGTTCAAAGCCACTAGGCTACTTAACCTGATGAAATATCTTTTCTTATGTACTCGAACTAGTGTCTGCATATTCATAACATATTTTGCATATTGTAAAGCCAATTTTACATTCATGTGGGGGATTGTTGGAAATGAGATTTGAATGAGAAAATTGACATGGGTCGGGTCGTGGACTCGGGTCGGGTCGTGGTCGTGACGGGCGGGTTTGTGAAACTAAATCGTTTTGACGACGGTTACACGTAAATTTTTCCTATAAATAAATGGCGTGGGAAAACATTTGGAGATAACAAATTTTCTGAAATTCCCGTCCCGTTCCTTCCTTTATTCCCGTTCTGCAGTATAGAATCCCGTTTTTTGCAGAGTCCCGTTCCGTTTTCTGATGAGTCCCGTTCCCGTTTTCTGTAGAGTCCCGTTCCGTTTTCTGCAGAGTCCCGTTCCCGTTTTCTGCAGTCCCGTTCTGTGTTCTGCAAAATCCCGTTTCTGCAGATTCCGTTCCTTCCCACCATTCTGCAGTGTTTTTCCGTTCTGCAAATAATTTTCCATTTCCTGTTTTGAGTAAGTATATTTATGCACCATTTTCATGCATCATTACTGTAATTTACATATTACATGCATCATTATTATTGCCAGTAAAAGTTCGAGTACATAACATAGTATTTGCGTTCGATGGATTCTTAATTTTGTAATGCTACTAATTAAGAATTGAAATCCGTTTTATCTTGGGAAGCAATTATTCAATTAACCCTCAGCATCTGTGGGGGAATAAATTTGCTTTAAGGAGACTTTGTGAATTCAAAGGACTCGGATTTATATTTTTCATTTTTGCATAATTTATTTATATGCATTATTAAATAATACTATATATTATAGATAACAATTTCAAGATCTAAAAACAAGCCATTTTCTTGTATAATTACACTACTTGAATATTTATGGATCTAATGAGAAGCAGCCCAAATGCCTCCTACAAAACCCCACCAAGCTCCTTAATTTTTCTTGCCTCACAACACCATTCCTCTCACAATAGTTTCCCAATTATAGCAGTAGCCATTATTGGTATATTAACCACAGCTTTCTTGCTACTTGGCTACTACATTTTTGTCATTAAATGCTGCCTAAATTGGCACAGAATCGATCTTCTCAGGCGATTTTCCTTATCCAGAAATCGTGGTCATGAAGATCCTTTTATTGGGTACACTCCAGACATAGAAAGCAGGGGACTTGATGAGTCCGTAATTCGTTCCATCCCAATTTTTCAATTCAAGAAAGCAGAAAAACAAGACCCTGAAAAGGGAATTTTTTTTGAATGTGCAGTTTGTTTGAATGAGTTTCATGAAGAAGAGAAACTAAGAGTTATACCAAATTGTGGGCATGCTTTTCATATAGATTGCATTGATGTTTGGCTTCAAAATAATGTAAGTTGCCCATTATGCAGAACAAGTATTTCAATGACAATTCAAATTCCAATTTTGAATCAAGTCAATATTTCTCCAAGTTCATCCCCTTCTTCTCATCAAGATCAAGGCCAATATAATGATAATTTCATTTGTTGCGACGAAGATTATGTTGTTATTGAATTGGGGGAAGAAAATGATGATCAATCTTTGCTTAGAGTACAAGAAAGATCACCTACTCCTCCAAAAAACTTGGAACAAAAAAATTTGAAAAAAAGTGCCAAAAAATTTGCTCATGTTTCAAGCATGGGGGATGAATGTATTGATATTAGGGGGAAAGATGAGAAATTATCAGTCCAAGTCCAACCTTTTAGGAGATCTTTTTCGATGGATTCTGCTGACCACCGGCAGCTTTATTTAGCAGTTCAAGAGATTGTGCAGCAAAATAGAAATGGCAATGGCATTGACATTACATTGTAAGCTCTAGTGAAGGTTGCAGTAGCAGAATTCCAAGATCGTTATTTTCTTTGGGCAATGGCAGGGGATCAAGAAGGGCAGTTCTACCAATTCATGGTGGAAAAATGATATTAGGCCATGTTTAAATTTTTTAAGGTTTTTTTTTTTAAAATTATATTTGTTGGGTATTTTTTATGATTTAGAAGTAGAGATTTTTAGATTTATTAAGGGACTATAGGGTAGGTTGGTTGTTATAAATTTTAATATATTAATATGAAACTTTAGTCCATATTTTTGTTTTTGCTGGTGGCAAAAGATTTGGTCCAGTCTTTTTGAATTTTTAATGGCTTGAGATTGGGGGTGTTCCACTTTGTTCTAAATTCCAATTGACTTATTTCCATAATTATAGGAATGATGACTCGAAATTCTTTTTTTTTCTTTACTTTTCTATCTTAGTTTTGAATTTTAATCATGATTATTAAATTGAAATCATACTTCTGTTATTTGCTTCAAATCAAAAGAATTAAATAGATGTGGAAAGGAGAGCCAAACAGGGCCCCTTCCATTGATATTGGAGGTACATGATAAAAGGGGCCATTTTATTTGATGTAATCATGTCCGAACTACCAATAATTTTAGTGCTGGTTGGTAGAGGGCTTAATTATTTGTTTTTTTTATTTATTAAAAAGTTGAATTTTGTTGAATATTTGGACCATCCATTCATCTATACCAGGATATAGTTTTTCTAGATAAACATGAAAATTAAATATCAGTGTATTTAAATTTCACTTATTTGTATTTTATTTTTACTCGTTACTAAGATCAAAATATAAATAAATAAAATTCAAATATATTTATGTACAATTTTAGTTTTTGTATCAGAATAAAATGTTGGATCATTTATGTTACATGTACAGGTGTCAAGATCAAGGATTATATAATAAACAGGTGAGGTTGAGCTTAGTGGTGGCAGAGTTTCCTTGTGGTGAGCAAGGAGTAAGATCACCCGCACAGGTATAAGATATGTATGAAACATCAGTATCAGTATTACCTAAAAAAAATTAAAAAATAAATTCCTTATCGATTGTATCATTGTAACATATGACTTGTAAAGTTTATAAAAAGAGTTATCACTATACTATCATCTATATCTTAAAGTTTCTACGGTGGTTTCTTTCACAAATTTGGTGTAATTAAGTCATATTTTTTATTTTACTTTTTCACTCTTATAATTTTATATATATTATTATTTTATTCTTTTTATTGTTAATTTTTTTATATCTTTCTATTTACTCTTTCAAATTTTATAAAATTCTAATTTTATACTATAAAATTGGCACACATAATGCGTGTGCAACGAGGACTAATTATTAATAAAGAAAAACTATAATTACTGTCAAGAAATCCCAAAACTTGATGAGCATTGGTCATAATAATATTTTTGATTTTTTTATTGAAAAATATTTAAGAATTATTTTTTTTTTCCAGAATAATCCGTGTTAGTCTAAAAATTGTTAGGCGTTAAAAGGGGCGCCTAGTAATTAGGTGATGTCTAAAAATTAGACGTTTTTTAGGTGATCGCATTTATTATTATTTTTATTATACTGTATAAAACATATAATAGATATAATTTTTTAAAAAATTATATGAAATATTATCAAAAGTATAATTTTTTTGATTTTAACAAATTTATTTTAAGTTTCAAATAGATAGATGTTTGATGCATTATTCTTGAGCAAGGACCTAGACGCACAGAACTGACAGAAGACCGCCCAGTAGATTAATTGGACCGTGGTTGTGTTGGTCTACAAACAAAAAAAATAAAATAAAAAAGATTACTGGAAACACACCCAGAGAAATATTTAGGCCTCCAAGCTCGACATCAAGGTTGCTGAAAAATGAAGATAATGGTGGCCATAAAAAGAGTAGTGGACTACGCGGTGAAGATCAGAGTCAAATCCGACAAGACCGGCGTTGAGACCAACAACGTTAAGATGTCTATGAACCCATTTTGTGAAATTGCTTTGGAAGAAGCGCTTCGGATCAAAGAATCTGGTTTGGCTTCGGAGGTAGTCGCTGTCAGTGTAGGTCCCACCCAGTGTGCTGATACTCTCCGGACCGGTCTCGCCATGGGCGCCGACCGGGCGATTCATGTGGATGCTCCGGCGACTCTGTACCCACTTTCTGTTGCAAAGATTCTTAAAGTTCTTGTTGATGCTGAAAAACCTGGGCTTCTTATTCTTGGCAAACAGGTTAATATCTTTGTTTGATAAGTAGTTCTAAAAATTGTGTTTTTTCTTTGTATATATGTATATGTATGCAATTGGGTGTTTCTGTTTTCCTACATAAAATTCTGAATTGGGTTTGTGGGTTGGATTTTTGTTTTTCAATATTTGAGATGGGTTTTGTGTTTTTGAATTTTGGGTGTGAATTTGTAGTTGGATTGGATTTTGTGTAGAGGGTTTGGGAATTTAATTTCTCCATATTAGAGCTTAGAATTTCTTTTTCAGTCATTTAGAATCCATTTCCCCTTTTTAAATGTCCCAAGTAACTGTCCATTGTGAAAATCAATGTACCAAATCTTACAATTTAAAGAAAGTTTTGATCTTGAGTGGTCCTAGTACTTTTTCAGGAGTTTTGGCTATGTTTCATGTTTCATTACGTTTGTTATGAAGATGATCATTATTGGTTTTGATAATGACAACATTGATTTAAACTTTTTTTTTATCGGATTACTGTTTCTATGATGGAGATCATTGTTCATCATTTTAATTTCAAAATTATTTCTCTCATATATACGTTTTTCATATGGCTATATGTATATGAATATGTATGCTATTGGGTTATCTGAATTTTTTTATGGATCGAACATTGGTTATCAGTTATCATAATTGGTTTTACATCTTGTTCTGGCTGTGTAAATTATATTTTAAGTTGAGCTAGAGAATGTTCCGTTTCATCATTTTTAGATGGATATATACTGTATCAGTAGTAGTCTAATGTCTCATGGTTGTTTTGTGTGAAATTTAGTTTGCTATTGGATTGTACATCAGTTGGAATTTTGGATCAAGTGGTTTCTTTCTTTGAGCTCTTTATTTTGTTGAATTGATTCTTTTTTATTTGTGTAGATTATGTTTTTAAAACTATTTGTTGGTTCAATAAGTTATTGTTAAGTGTTTCTGATATCAATATTGTTGAGTAGGCTATTGATGATGATTGCAATCAGACGGGCCAAATGGTAGCGGGGCTTCTAAACTGGCCGCAAGGGACCTTTGCTTCCAAGGTTAGCTCCATTATGCACAAACCTGAAATAAAGAGCTAAATGATTTCCTCAGATGATCAAACATGGTCAGCTTTTTAAATACATTAGTATCATATAATTTTGTTAGGTAGCTTACATGCAAATCTGGGTCAGGTTGGTGAGAGATTTAACAGCTCTGACTCCATACATGAAGTCAGAATTTTGGGACATAGTTATAATTGGTACCATTTTATCTTTAATAGTTATAAAATGTTTTAAAAGATCCAGCACTGATTTGCTTTTCAATTCCCAGTGTCTTGAGTAGTGCATTATTCTCCAATCTATGTACTTCATATACCATTTCACATCTACTTTCGGCATGGACAATTGATTCTTTCTCATGGATATTTTTCTTTCTTTTTGGGTTTTCTTTAATCACCAATCTATTTTATCTTCAATGTTTTCTCTTCGTGTAATTTTTAATACAACTTAAATGTTCATAAAATTAACTATCTATGATACAACTTATCTTTTTCTGAAGAACGAGGTTCATTTAATTGATTTTGGAATTTCTGGTACAACAGGTCTCACAACATACCCATCCAAAATTTCAGCTTAATTTATGCTATGTTTTTCTCTATTTGATGACAAAGGGTTTATTGAGTTTAACAATTTTTTGGCAGCTGGTGTTGACTGAATAATTTTTCTTTAGCAAATAGTATCTCTTATTAACTTCTTTTCATAATTTTTGAAGTTTTTAATTATAGCTTACTGATTCTTCTTATTAGGTTGTGTTAGACAAAGAGAAACAAGTAGCAACAGTAGACAGAGAGGTGGATGGTGGCATTGAGACATTGTGTTTAGACTTACCAGCAGTAATCACGTAATTTTTGTGGCCCTCTTGTTTCTTCTAGTACTCATTCTTGTTTTTTCCATCAATCGTATAACTGTTAAAATTTGTGCATGGTTAAATTTCTTGAAACCAACATGTGAAATTTTAATCTGCTTCAAATTGCTACTCTTGCATAAATGTGCACAAAAGTGTCTTGCAAAAGTTGTTTTTAAATTTGTGAGAATAATATATTTATGAACACCTGTCAAGTACAAAATTTTATTCACCTTTTTAAATATATATTTCTGGGATTAGCTCTACATACTTTCTAGGAAGTCCCAAACCTATCCTTTTGTGTGCTTGACCTTTGAACCATGTATAAGTAAATAGAAGTCTAGTTTGTTTTTGATAAGCAAGTGATGGTATACAAGGGGAGCAGATTAGGACTATTGAGTTGTTTGAATAATTATGAGTCAGTCAAGGAATCCTTTTTGTTTTCAGATTTTGTCTTCATACCTCAATTACGCCAAGAAAGCACTCACAAGTCATGAACGTTAAAAAGCTGCAGCTATTATCTCATTGTTGTGAATAATACACAAGTAGTACATAAGTGGTGTGCCCTTTTGTACTGCCTAGAAGGTCTTTTATAGATAAGAACACAAATATCCAGCCCCAGACTTGTGTGCGTGAGTGTGTTTTGTGCACTTGTTTCTCTATATGAATCAGTGCTTGGTTTACTATTTGTCTGTAGATAAATTGGCTTCTGCTTTATCGTGTTTGTCATGCAGCACTGATTTGAGGCTGAACCAGCCAAGGTATGCAACACTCCCCAACATAATGAAAGCAAAGTCGAAGGTGATAAAGAAACTTACTCTGCAGGAGTTGAATGTGGAAATCAAATCTGACTTGGAGGTTATTCAAGTTACAGAACCCCCAAAGAGAAAAGCTGGGGTCATCCTTTCTTCTGTGGACGAACTAATTGACAAGCTTCAAAATGATGCTCATGTCTTATGATTACTCCAAGATTCCTTCTTACTTGCAATGACATCAAAATCTGCAGCATTGCAAGTGCCGGACTGATCTAGAACCAAACTTCTTACTGCTGTTTCGATATCAGGATTCAGAGCAAGGTTATTACCCTTGTCCACCCAGACTTGATCCTTTGTCCAGCCACAATTTTCAAAAGATGGTATTTAATACTAGATTAAAGTGATTTTACTTGGCGGAGTACAATTAGTTTGGTTAAAGGAGTGCTTAGTGCACTAATTTCTGTTTGAACTAATATTTTTGGTCAAGGGGAGTACTCATGCGCTCTGCATTGTAGAGTAGATGATTAAGGGATAAGAATAGAGGTCCTTATATTTTCATGATTTATTGGTTCTTGATTGAACTGCTTAAGGCCTCCTTTGAATGGTCATGCATTTTGTCATTAAGTTGTCTTTTCAATTTCCTTTTTTGTCGAGTAAAATATATACTTGAGAGACATACTACTAATTCAGATGGATTTACTTGCTATATTATTAAGAAAATCAAACTTAATAAAATAAATAATTCAAAAATAGTGAATTATACAAAACTTAACTTAATATTAAACTGACTGAAAAAAAAATTTTTTTTTACCAGGTATCGATTTACACCCTTTCACATATAACCATCTATGCATCTCAATATCAAGACTACCATGTCTAAAAAACTTAAATCTCTTTGCTGTTGCCATTGTTGGTCCACTATATAATTCACTGTCAAACTTCTTTAATTGTTGATTCATCACCTAGCTCCCATTCAGGGGATTTTTAGGAGTACAATGACATATTGAGAAGCATCCGAAACATACTGAAATTAATACTGATCAATCGGTTCAAACCCTCCGCTGATAGTAATTTTTAGTTTCCTCTAATATTTAAGCTTTACAACTTAAAATGTTGATATAGAATTGTCGAATTGTCGAATACAAATTGAATCTTATTGGGAACATGATGGTAAACATTTGGTTTAGTAATTAAAATGATCAACTTAAAAAGTTATACTCCATCTCTAATAATATACATTTATCCGTTTTCATTCAGTAAACAGCAAACTTTTGGCACCAATATATTACAACCATTCATTTGAATAGTATGCATATATGGGCATGTGTAAGACATGAATGCCCTAAGGTCCTAACATGTTAATTATATATATGCACAAGTCTTTATTTATTTATTTGTTTTTATTCAAGAACACCTCCGGCATTTTAAAATAGCGGTACTCCTAAGTAGCTGTAAATATGACCTCTCTTACATTCGTTTTATGTTAGTTTTCAGATTTAATTAATAGAATCTACCCTTGTAATTGATGAACACTAGTTAGTTAACTTCATCTCTAGAACTATTTGGAGGCATTCAAATAAATTGTGTCCGAGAATCTGTTGGAAAAAAAAAACACCTTCCAAATATTGTTTTCTTTGATAAATTAGACGGATAAAATATCAGCACATACCAACCAGATTAAAATTACAGTTCCACCAAAATAATAATCACTGCAGAAAATAATAAGTAGAAAATATCAAACCACGAGAGACCAAGAATTTTACGTGAAAAACCCTTTAAAACTAAGAGGTAAAAACCTACGGGACGATCTCCGAAAAATCCAGTAAAATAATATGAAAGAATACAAAGATATCTTAATTTGAGTACAAACCCAAATTACTTCACCACAATAATCTATGTGATAGAACCCAAATAAAACACTATTTTATTTGAACTATCCTTTCTCTCTCTATTTTCTAAAACTTTACAAAAGCTTTTCTTCTCCCTTCTTTCTTACTCTCGGATGAAGTATGTATTGTTGGGTGTATTTTTTCCTCATGTCATGGCTGCCTTTTATAGCCGAAGGAAATGGGAGAAGAGGAGTAAATGAGGGGACAATTGAATGTTGGTAAAGTGGGTGAGGAACTTTTGACTAATTGATAAAGTAGGTAAGGAACTTTTGACTAGCAGAATCTTGAGTATGAAGATGCAAGTTTACAAATTGTTTTTATAAGGAAATTTCTTATTTTCAAATGTCGAAAGGTATTTTTTTTCCAAGTTAAATTATTGTTTTAACAAATAAATATTTTTATTTCCACAAAGTTAAAAGGATAATTCTACAAATTCCCTCAAGTATTGAGTTCACACTGATCAAGTGATAAAGTCCTTGTAAAAGAAAGTTTTTTTTATGAGAACTGAATATTTTTACAAGCAATAATGATAGTTCCACTAAAGTCCCTCACATGAATAATAAATGGACTCCACACCCATCTGAGTGAGATCTTTTTTGGGGGGCCGGGTTAATTATATTGATGCATTTGTAAAAATGTCCATCTTGAGCTTAGTTTTGATTAAGGTTCTTCTTTCATAGCCTTTGCACCTAAAGTGAACTTTCCTCTACTTGGTGAGTCTTCATTTCCTTCATAGATGATATCAGATTGGTCACCTGGGTTAATCTGCACTTTCTGGTCAGCCTCTTTTCCCCACAGCAGCAAGTACAAACCAAGAATCACAATAACTCCCCCTATAATGCTGATCAACCAAAATAAAGACTTCAATATAAATTCAGTTGCATCTCTCTAGCTCATAAGACTAGTATGTAAAATTATCCGCCCCCTCAGTTTATCCACTTGTGACTCTTTTATTCACGAGATTCACATGTTATCCAAGACCATCTCTCAAGGTACAGTTAGTATTGCAAAACTATCCCATTTTTGTAAGTTCTGCACAACTAGCTAGTTATTCTTTAAAAAATACAGTTATGCACTAATAATTTTACCTTGGGGGCGGGATTTACTAATAAGTTGAACTCAAGGAAGAAAACAACCCCCCCACCCCACCCCACCCCACCCCAAAAACAAAGAAAAAATGAATAAAAAGAACAAGTATATATGTACGTACCTCCCCATGTAAAGCTTTTCACCAAGAACAAAGTATGCTAGAACTGCCACTAATAATGTGGAGAGGGGATTAAACATGGTCACAAATACAGGCCCTTTTTCTTCCGTACACCACAGCTGAATGAAAATTATCAAACCAGATACCACTATCCCCTGTTATTCAAAGGTACTGAAATTATTAATCAAATTGAGAAATTCTTCTGCGCGCTTCTTAAACTTTGCCACACCATATAAGAAATTAATTAATCCCTACTCACAGCATATAAGGTAGACCACAGGTCAATGTCGAAACCAATGGTCCAATCAGCTGGTTAATGCGCCACAATCACAGTGAACACAGCTGATTGTGCTGCTCCAACAAAATTCATCCATGTAGTTAGTGACAATTGTGCTGGATATCTTCTTAATGTATATGCCTGTACTTTTACAAATAAATAAATAAATAAGTTAAGATACACACCATTATTGTGATATTACTTTATGAGAATAAATTCTATATGGGTTGCTCATAAATTAGTAATTTTACACCATCCAATAGAAATCTCTTCAGAGAAATTTAAGAATTTTTGATTATGTAATATTATTTACCATAATAAAATATTGTTAACAAAATAATTTCTTTTTGATTTTCTCTCAAATAAAAAGAAATATTATTTACATGATAAAATATTGTGAACACAATAAACACTTCTTGATTTTCTCTCAAAATAGAAAGTTGGCAGATTTCGATTGGATAATGTAAAAAATTACTAGTTTATCGACTGTCCATATAGAATTTATTCTCTTACTGTATCGGGACGCGATTAGCTCAAGTGGTATCAAACCCTCCTTTACCATATATATATATATATATAGTTAATAACCTGCATAATGTACCATATAGACCATGTGACGCAACTTGCTACTGTAAGAACTGAACCCTTGAACCAATTCTCCTGTGTGCCGGTATTTCTTGTAAAATGTATTAAAGGGTGCCCTAGATTTCTCAGAACGGTGCCCTTGTACAATGTCATGGTCGTCACACCGGCCAAAGAAGTCAAGGTTCCAAGAACTTTGGCTATTCCACGAGGCTTTCGGAGGTCAATTACCTCTAACCTACATGAACGTCAGGTTGAATATTAACAATACCTAGCATGTTAAGAATTGAACGTCATTTTATAGTTTAAAACTTGAAATAAATCTGTAATTTTGAAACGGAGGAAATTTTACATGCAATATTACCTTAGTATAACTGCCATAACAAAAGTAAGGCAAGCTATTGTGTTGACAATTGATGCAAGGAAGGTTGGAGAGGTGTAATTTAGGCTTGCAAAATACATGTTCAAAGTCAAACCCACCCTGTGATTATTGACAAATCGAAACTGTTATATATTTGTGCTTACCAGTTTAGAGTTTATGAATTACGAACGAGTCTTACCCTAGAAGAGAAAGAACAAAAATCTCTAAAAATAGAGCTAGTGTCAATTTAGGCCTTGTTTTTCTGCAGGGAAAAATAAAGAGAAGGATTAAATTAGTGTGAAAATAGAAATAATCATTTTCATTTAATCAAGCATCAGTAGCTAGTATTTAGCAACAGTTAGTTGATGTATCACTGGAAAAATGAATGACAAATGAGATGTCTCAGAATATTTGTTTCATGGGAATCTACTTCTGTACCATGACAACTTGACTACTTTTTGAGGTGACTCCCTGGACCCTAGGGCGAAATAAATTCTAAACTTGTGGTACTAATCACGTATCCTGGGATGATTCACTTTTTATTTTCCTTTCTTATCAAGAATACATTTGAAAACATCGTGTCATTTTACTAGTTTAGTCTTTCTGAAAAAGGAAACTCCTATGTTTGGGGCATATAGGAAATAAATCAGATCAGAAGATGAGCATATATATGTTGGTAAACTATTAATCCATGAAAGTGAGCGAAGTTTCAGTTCTTGTGGAGCATATCATTATACTACCCCTTCCCCTCCCTTTCGCAAAATGAGTCGTTCTCATTTGACTTTGACGTTCTACTTAATTTCTTAAGCAGTTTAGAATATTAACTACTGCATTTAATCAAAATCAAATGAATACACATCAATTTTTAATTTTAAGATTTTACAAATTGTGACTAGGAAAAAAAATCACTTTTTGTAAGACGTAGGGGGTATTATATAATCTAGAAAGAGAGAGATTGATTTACCTTTCAAGGAAATAGGCAAAAGGCAACATAACAAAACCAGCTACGATATGTCGATAAGTAATGTAAACATGAGGGTTCATTCCACGAGCAAATGAAGCCTCTGTGATGAAATATAAGAATGTATAGCCCATCTGAGCCAAAATCATGAAGAGATGTGGCTTGAACCTCCTGTAAGTCCCCATTAGGCTACCAGTTGCCTCTGCTGCCATTTATGGTTCCGCTTCTATTTTTCGCTACCTAAATTTTAACAAGTATATTGAATCATCTAGAAATGCATCTCTATTTCTATAGATATAGGACATCATGGACGATGTAACTAAGAAGAATATTCTCTGTTAAATTCCTAGTGCATGTTAATGTTGTTGGCATTGGGTTCTTTGATTACATTCCTTTAGCAACCATGACAATAATTCCCAATAGTGGTAGAATATATATATATATAAGAAATATTAAACCCTCTTAAATTGCTATTGGATGCATGAATTGGTGACTATATATCTTAGTTATTAAGAATCATCATGGAGGTACCACTAGGCTAAGGAAATAATGGAAGATAATGCTCCACACATGCTGCATCCACACGTGGGATATAGATGTGAAACATTTGTGATTTGTGATTGAAAAAATGAAAGGTGGTGCACACGTAGGTAAATCATTAAGCCGGTTAATACTAATTTTATAAATAGCATCCAAGTATCATGCTTTCTGATGTATGAGTGAATAAAATATAAGCATCAACTTTATTTATAGATTGTGTGACTGCCGAAGTTAGTAGTGGCAAACAAAATATTTTACGAGTACTTTCGTATTAGAATTTTGTGTGAATTATTGTAATCAAGTTTTTTAATAAAGTAATATTTTAATTTATAATTTTCCTTCTTTATCAATTCGATTATTTGTTTTGTCTCTGTTCGGACTCCTTGAAACTGAGTTTATATATTGGTCTGTTTGATAAACTCAACCCTGTTTGGTAAACTCAACCCTAGAACAAGATCTATCTGGTGTTGAATGTCTCTCATCGACGGTAGTCCAGGAGGAAGCTCTTCGGACATCAGATTTGAGAACTCTAGTAGCAACTTATGCACATCGGCTGGTACTTCTGTGTACTTATCTGTCAAGCTACTCCCACAAGGAAGTAAAGCATATACCACCCTTGCAAAACCTCAATAAGGAATCTAGACATGAATAACAAGTTAGTATTATTGACCACCTGAATAGAATTGTGCCCTCTTCCTGACGAGGTGATATTACAATCTTCTTCCCTTTTATACTAAGGACGTATGTATTCTTCCGTCCATCATGGACAATATTTCAGTCATATTGCCAAGGTCTGCCTAATAATACATGACACGCATCCATAGACACCACATCACAGTACCAAACATTATCAAAATATTTCTTACAGATTGAAAATGATACTAAACACTTCCACTCCACTGTTATCTCGTTACCCTTATTCAACCATGACAATTTGTATGGCTTGGGATGTCGATCCGTTTTCAACTAAAACTTCTTGACAACCTCTACAGATACGACATTCTCATAATTTTCATTGTCAATGATCAACTTGCAAACTTTATCTGCCACTGTGCAAGTAGTATGGAATATGTTAATCCTCAACCAATCATTCTCTGAATCGCCCTTAAGGGTCAGTAGACTCTTGCGAACGACCAAAGTCTCATAATCATCAGACACGGGTTCACTAAGTTCCTTTGTTTCAACTAATATATCTTCCTTAATCAAGAGGTTTTTGCCCTTTTGACTGGCAGACTTTCTGCATTCATTCGCTTGGTGTCCTTGCTCACCACATCTGATACTAGGACTGGGGTTTCTATGTAGTTGTTTCGGTGTAGGGTAGGGTTGTTAAGGGGGTGTTGTTCTACTACTTGTATTGCTACTCATCATCAATCTCCTGTTCTGTTCTTCCTCTGCATCACACGCTCGCTGGCATGTCTCAGAAACAATCTATAGTGAATGAAGACAGAGGACATCTTGCAAGGACTGCCGTAAACCACCCAAATACCGTGCTACTAACTGTTCTTCTATTTCGATAGATCATTCCGTGTTATTAACTGATAAAACTCTTATGTGTAATCATCTACTTATCTAGTTCCTTCTCTCAATAGGTTTAGCTGCATGCTTAAACAAGGATTAAGTGTAGCCAAAACGAAGAAAGTGGGCTTATATCTTCTTCTCCATCTTTTCTCAATCTGTGATTTTAGACTTGTCTTGCCTCTCTAGTGAGTGTTAGGTTTGTAATATCCATGAACATGCAACAATTTACATACATTGAACGGAAGCATGATAAAATCAGAGTTTTAAATTTTTACAAAATATATACCCAGATCATTCTTTATGCACAATTATTAATTAAACGAAATAGATGGAGAATCAGATCCATACCCTTGTAGAAAACGAGTTTCCTGAGGTACGAGTTCTCCTTCAATTCCTTTTACGTTCTCCTTGAAATCAACGGGTTGGATTTTTTCTTTTGATCAATGTTAGCCACCCAAGTGTTTGATCTCTAGAGGTGATCCACCAAGGAAAAACAAGTATTCAAGAAGATGAGTGTTTGGCAAAACCCTAGATTCTATCTCTATAGAATATGTAAGTACTCTCCCAACTCTCGGAATTAAGTGTGTAACTTGTGTAACCCTAATCCATAATAAAACTTTTTTATTTATAGATGTAGGAAACCCTCCTAAACCATTTAGGAATAGGGTTTTATTTTAATTAATTAAACTTGTTTAATTAATTATGCTCCTAATTCAATTAGGAATAAATAAGAGTACTCTTATTAATTAATTCTCAAACTCCTTTAGGAATTAAACTAATAATAGTAGTAATAATAATAATAAGGTTCCTCTTATTAATTTATATTTAATATTTTCTAAATATTAAAGAATAAATATTAAGTTATTTAATTTATTCTATCATTATAGATTAAATCAAATACACTTAACTTATTATTATGATTATACTATTTATTTCTTAAATAAATATTTTTTTATGGTGTGACCCTTTAGGTTTCCATATTAAACCGACTGTGAATAAATTAATTAGAACAATTTTAATCTTATTTAAATAAATTAATTAAATTATTGAATTTATTTAAATAAATAACAATTATTCTACAACAAGGATAAGCCCCTTATCGATCAACGACTTTTCAAATAATATAGATTTCAACATTAATAATAAAAGAACATTTGAGTAAATATATAGTTACCGTACAATTTGATTCTTCCACTATACAATATCCTAATTAAATATAAGACATGAAATTACTGTCAAATCTTATTTTATTTAATTATATGTATTTCGATTCTCAAATGCACAACTCCAAATAATGTAATTTAGAAACTTCTTTCTAATTTCATTCTACCTTGACTAAGGATTCCCGGATTGTCATTTATCAAATCACATAGGACATTCTCTCCTTTCACTAGAAGCGGTTGATTCTTTATTGACCATTCATTATCTCCATGTACAATTTATTATACTCAAGCATACCCTTTGATATACCATATAAGAGTCTTAAGGTACATGTTTAGAGGTGGCAAACAGGCGGGCGGGCCCGAGCCGGGTCGGGTCGAGCCAAAATGGCCCGGGTTTTGGCGGGCTGATAATATGAGGCCCGTGGCCCGGGTTGGGCCGGCCCGGCCCGCGGGCTTCTTCCTCTTTTTTTTTGCAAAATCTTGCTACACCAAAAATAGTAATAATAATAAATATTAAAAATAATAAAATAATTTATAATAAACAATAATTCTAATTATCTACATTAACTACATATCTCAATCAATTAAAATTTTAATAGTATTATAAATTACTTTCAAAGTATATAATTAAATTTGATTTTTTAAAATTAATATAATTTATTTAACTTTTAAAAATAATAAATACTGTAATTAATACTAATATATTTTAATTAATATTGTATAAAAGCAAGTTATTCATCTCAGGTATTCTGGAAGGATTATATATATCATTAATTAATCTTCAAGTATTTTTCTTATTTAATTTCTGCATTGATTTCTATGTTTATCTTGACCTGAGCAAGGTGGAGCATTTTATTCAAGCCGTGTGACGTATGAAGACAAAACTTTTCTTAAAAGGTTTGCTACAATTATCTATCTCATTTCTAAATTATATTATTTCAAATGTTCTTAAAATAGCTCAGTTGCATCAGGTTTGATACTACTATTATTGTAAATAAGTAAATGTTATACATGTTATTATTGTATACTTATTTAAATTGTAATATACGAAGAGTTTGATAGACTTTTGTATACTTCTAATATATCTTACACTTTATATTAATTGTTAAAAAATCAACAAAGATCTTATATTTTAGAAGTTAATTAAATTATATTGAAATTAATATTGTATAAAAATATATTTTTATATTGAAGATTGCATTAAAAATAAATAGTTGTTGTAGCTCAGTTGGTTTAAACTCTTATTTATTTACTTACAAGTTTTGTATTAAAGCCTTATAACCCACAAGTAGCAACATTTTGTTTAAAAAATAAATAAATAAGTCGCGGGCCACGGGCTGGACCAAAATCAGGCTGGCCAAAAAGGTCCGGATTTTAGTGGGCTAAAAAAATACAGCCCAAAGCCCAGCCCGTGGCGGGCAGCCCGGCCCGGCCCGCGGGCCTGGACCATGTTTGCCAGGTCTAGACATGTTAAAGTATATCTCATCATACACAACTATGATGATCTCAAGTCTAAGGATCACTTGTACAACTATCACAATAGCAATTCCTATTAATAGACAAGTAAAACTCCATTAGGTGTGACGCACCCAAAAATAGGTTCACACAACTCATTTTAAGTCACCAAATACATAGTACAAACTTTCAATACAAACTTCCCTATTTACAACTATTAAACAGTCGTTCAAAATACGACCACACATACTATGAGTTTGAATACAAATATTGCATCATACATAATACAGAAATATCCAAACTCAAATTAAGTCTTCATTAAAGTTATTATCACACTATTTCATAACATAGTGAAAAATTCTATAGTAACTATCTCGGACCATTACTCTACTCCCCGACTAGTCCCAGCTAAACTTTCATTTCATGAGAAGAATAATGGAACAAAAGAAAAATGGTGAGCTCAACTAGCTCAATAAAGAATATTGTGACTAAGATAATGAGAAATAAATTATCTTTAGCCTTCAACAATGATAAATCAGATAAAATATAATGGACAACAAGTTTTAGATCAACAACTGCAGCGGAGCAAACAATCCATTAGAATATTCAAGTAGAGAATGATATCTACTATCTTCTACGATTTAAGAGTCCATCATTAATATTTTATCTCTGTAACATCAATCAATAATTATGCAAATTAACATTTTATCTTTACCCCACGGGCCAAAAATATTTATTTGTATTATCAGTGGTCATGATCACGCCTAACACTTGTCCATCTATGCACTACGGGCCAAAAAAAACTTTCACCACAAACTTTTATCTGTAACATTAAAGGTTATGATTATACTAATATATAATTTCAGGTCATAATCATACCAATCAACAGTCCATCTTTATACTATGGGTCAAATATGACTTTCACCGCAATATAAATATGAGGATGATGACAATGAATATAAAGAATGAATCAAGTGAGATCAAAGATAAATATTAGAGATTTATAATTTAATTTATCTAGAGTTCAAAAATGTTCTAATTGTCAACATGATCACCAATTGTGGAGTAAAATTCAAGAATGATATTTAAGATTCATATTTCAAAGATAATTTGGACAAAGAAAAAAAACTAAATCTCGTCGCGAATAGTACTCCAGCATGAATAGTATCCTGGATGAATAGTACTCCGACATGAATAGTATCCCAGATGAATTGTACTTCAATATAAATAATACTACGGATGAATAATACCCCGAAATAAAAGATTAAAATTTAATAAAAAAATTTAGACTAATATTCTAGTAAAATGATATTAGATAAAACGCAAACGTCAGTTTGATCTATATTTTAACACGTATTGCCCCCACGTATCTCAGAACTTCAATAAGAATTCTCTGATTTTTTTAATTTCTTTTTTGGGAGATAAATAATCCAGTGATTTTAATATACGTCTTGCATCATTGAAAAGCAATGTGCCGTATGACCGTGTGCTGTATGACCAACTTTATATATATATATATATATATATATATATATATATATATATATATATATATATGAGTCCGGATTCAGTCCGGGATCCCGGACTCTACTAAAATACGGACCTTTTTTTTTTTGCTTTTTTTTTTTGAAACAACTAAAAAAAAATTATGGAATTGAAATTTTCCATAATACAGTGTTTTGGGCGTGATTTGGATGCCTATAACGAAATATGTCTGTACAGTCTGGGCAGACTGTACATACATTGGTTGGTGTAGGTATTAAAAACACGCCCAAAACACTGTATTATGGAAAAATTTCAGTTTCATAAATTTTTTTTTTAGTTGTTCTACAAAAAAAAATAAAAAATAAAAAAATTAAGGGTCCGGATTTGATCAGGTCCGGGAGTCCGGACCTAATCAATTCTGATATATATATATATATATATATATATATATATATATATATATATATATATATATATATATATATATATACACGGAGAGGATCAAGAGCACTTTTCTTAAATAACACTCCGCCTTAAATAGCATTCTTTTATCAAAACGACGTAATTTTGGAGGGACGCGGTGACATTTTTATAAATATGCGGTGGCATTATATTTATAAAAATGTCACCGCGTCCCTCCAAAACTACGTCGTTTTGATAAAAAAGTGTTATTTAAGGCGGAGTGCTATTTAAGGAGAATGCTTTTGATCCTTTCCGTATATATATATATATATATATAAAGGATCAAGAGTAGAATTCTTAAGTAGTAGAATGCCTTAAAGAATAGAATTTTATCAAAACGACGTAATTTTGATAAGACGCGATGGTATTTTTATAAATACGCGGTGGCATGGTATTTACAAAAATGTCACCGCGTCTTATCAAAACTACGTCGTTTTGATAAAGTTCTATTATTTAAGAGAGTTCTACTACTTAAGAGGTTTACTCTTGATCCTGTATATATATATATATATATATATATATATATATATATATATATATATATATATATATATATATATATATACGGTCCGGATCAAGAGCTTACCCCTTATCTAACTCACCCGAGCTCACCCTCCTTTTAACGACGGACCCGGCGACGGTTCGGTCATATAACCGTCGTCTATATTTTTAGCGACGCTATATGTTGTCCGTCGTTAAAAGTATAGACGACGATTGTATGACCGAACCATCGCCGGGTCCGTCGCTAAAGGGGGGTGAGCTCGGGTGAGTTAGATAATGGGTAAGCTCTTGATCCTTGCTCTATATATATATATATATATATATATATATATATATATATATATATATATATATATATATATATTCCAGCCAAATGTCATACAAAACTAATTAAACTAACCATAGTCTTTACGGTTTAGTTATATACGCAATGTCAACGTACTACAGAAATATCAACAAGTATTATCTGAAAATAACAACAAAATTAATACTTAATTGAACATAACACAACTTAACTTGATGCAATAGAATGTATCTTGTTCCGATTAGAAACATTAAGCATGCATGTCAGTAAATATTAACCAATAAAACTTTTATACCTAAAGAGATGTGGCGATAACTAAATATACCTAACTACTCCTTCAATTTTAAATTATAAAATTAAATTGATATATTTTTAAATTTAAAATTGATATAATTTATTTATTTGTTAGAAATCTACAAAATATATTAATTGGAGTCAAAAAATAATAAAAAAATGAAGGATTAATATACATAAAACCTCTTATAATTGAATTGTAATAAAAGTTATAGTCTAGTATTAAAATCTTTCTCTTTTTACCATGCAAGACCACATGTTTGGAATTGAAATTTATCATCATAACTAAATTGTACTCCCTCCGTCCCAGGATAAAAGTCCTTATTACTATTTTTAGTTGTCCTATGTTAAATGTCCTCTTTCTTTTAATAACCAAACTTTTACACATTTGTTCCTATTATACCCGTAGCATTAAATATCTTATACTTTTCTTATTCTAATTCTCTCTCCATATTTAATGACATTATTATGGACAATTTTGTCATTTTATTTCTCTTCTTAATATGCGTGAAAAGTTCACCAGGACTTTTATCCTGGGACGGAGGGAGTAATATATAAGGGAGTGGTTAGTATGAAGTTAATTTCGGTACACGCAGGTCGAGATGCGATCTCTTTTTGTGTGTCAGAACTGTATTAGTCAATTGACCGACTTATCATGAAGTTAACTTTATAGACCTTAAAATATAGAAACTGATTTTCATATATATATTTTAACGATTACATTCAATCAAATTATATTCCTTAATATAAATTTATCTCATTTTCCGATTATCATGATATCTAATTTCATGTCTATATTTTATTTAAAAACAATCTATAATTGAAAAACCATCATAACTAAACTTAAAATAAAAATACGAAATAATATTTACCTTCCTTGTTCATCTTTCTTCAATAAACAGTAATAAAGAATTTGACTTTCGGGTCTTTTAAAGTCTTCAAAATCTCTTCACGTCTTCATGAAAGTTGTAGCTCTCTAATAAATACACAAAATAAGCTTAAGAATTACTTGATTCGAAATTAATATGCCTGAGTTACAAATTTTCAAAATTAAGGCTGAAAATAGCGACGACAATCAGGACAAGTTGCTGTTTTCAACAATTTAAGGCATGAATGTGATGTCAATTAACTTTTCTTTCTTCTTAACAATTGTAGAGGACAAAAGATTGAAGAAGTATGCTCTGGATTCACTCAAGTCTGACATCGGATGAATTACTTATGATTTTTTTAATGGGTTGCAGTGCGTATAAGTATTCTACTCAGGAATTCAACTAATCAAATTATAATAAGATTAGATTTACACATCCACTCTTTAAATATAAATAGGAAACAATAAAAAAATTTACCAAAACACTAATGGGCTCTTAAATTTTAATAAAATTAGTTATTAAATTATCAACTAAAATAATTTAATTTTCCAAACAAAACAAGGAAGGAAAAAAAATAAGTAACTTACAATTGTGCTTTTTAGAAAAATTTAAATCAACACTTAATTATTAAAAAGAAAATTCATATAATTTCATCAACATTTAATTAATTAAAAAAATATGGTTATTACATTATTCTCCTTTTAAAAAGAATTTTGTACTCAAAATTTAAATAAGTTACATAAATTTTTATTTTTATTTAAATTGCATAAATATTCATAAATTTTAGTTAAGACATAACATCGTCCTTTTATAATGATCAACGCTGGTAAGTCCATCGGTCCATACAGTTGTCTATGTATTTATACATGATTCGACAGCTACCGCATCAAACTCTGGTAAGATTTTTCGCTTTGCATTGAATTAAACAACATGCTCTATAACTGGTGCGGGTCCCACTAATTTCTTTGATTTTCATTCTTGCAAACGTACTCTTTGGAACATAATTCGAAAACACAAAATTTTCTCTTCATCTAAATACGATTCAAATACTCAAAATATTTAAAATTATTTTTAATTCGTAAAATATTTATATTCCACACATGACTAGGATCTAACAAATTATTTATATTTATACTTATTTATTTTACATAATTTTGTGCAAAACTCAAAGGACATCGGATAAACAAAAAAAAACTCTATAAACTTTATTACCAACTCTCTCTAACACCTCAAGAGTTTCAAAATATCCTAACCTCAATTTGAATTAGTTCTCAAATATTGTTATATTTTTCAAAGAATATACCATTAAGACCTCTTTATCACTATATTAAACTTCAAATCACATACTCCACTATCTGTATAAGTAAATTATATATGTTCAAGAGCTCTCAAAATTTATTGAATTTCATCACTTACTATATATCTAATCATTTAATGAATCAATCATTCTTTTATTGCAAACCTTAACTCAACAAATTCAGAGATATTCTCTTTCTATCACAAAGAAACTTCATATAACATAACTCCAATATTTTACTAAAAAATATCCGCAAAATTCATCAACTTCAAATGATTAATCTAATTACCTCGAATATCTACAATTCAAGTTTATAAGAAATCCTCTATACTTAATAGTTTTCACTTTATCGTATTATCCCATCAATACACATATCTCATAGCATCCACAAAACTTAACAAAAATCAAAGCAATCCCTGAATTCTAAGATCATAATAGATTGTTACCAAAAAGCACTCTAATAATTAATTCTCCAAAATCAAATACTACTTGTTAATACAAATCCTTACATCATAATCACATTACATATATGATCATTTCTTAATAGTTCAAAATATAGCTTTATTTTTCTTAATAATCCAATTTTACAATTCTTAACTAATATCATTACTACTTCGCATAACAATAATAACATTGATAAATTATCTCACTTTCCTCAAATCAACTACAAATCGAAAAGAAACCAACATTTGGTCAAAATCAACACCATCCAAACACAAAATCAAATCGAAACAAACTCCAACATCTACCCAATAGTTTACCTACAACTCACAGATCAAGCTTAATGACAATATACAGAATGATTATGCCCATAATACTCACTACATAATGTTCTTTGGACGTAATTATGATTCTGCCCTTCATTAACGGGCTTACTAGGCTTACATGTGGCAGTCCCTCATTGGTGGGTAAATTGACCCAACATCACTGTGTTTCTGTGTAAACGTCTACAGATACGAAATTACAGTGTTCTTTTTTTTCTGAAAGACCACAACATTCAAAATTGCTTAGATTTCCTAGGACTCATAGCTTGAAATGGTCAACACCAGACATGTCCTGTGACCTAGAGTAGAACTTCTTGATATAGTCACCTACTACAAATTCTTTGTATATGGCAGGGCTCTCTTCTGATATCAACTCTTTGATTGGACTGTACAGTTTTTCCGGCACAACACCACCGGTGAAAAAGGATGCCACGGAAATTCTTGGTCCGACTCGGTTGGCAAGCACTCTGTGGTCGACACTGGTAAAATTGTTGTTTGATATAATCTGAATAAAAATGATATCATCATTCAGTGGTTAATTAAAATGAATGAAGCCTCTTCAGTTCTACAAAAAGAGTCTTATTTGCCTTTTTTATGTTCTAGAAGTCTTGTTTCTATTGATACTAGTATAAAATCACATAATGTCCTCAAATTTGTTATCAGAATTTCGTTATCATGTCATCACTAATAAACTAGCACAAAAAAAAATTAAGGGCAAACGTTTTAAAGTTTGTAACAATTTTATAATGCGACACTTTTTGTGGAACCCGAGGGAGTATATTGTGTTGGAAATTTTTAAATATAAAAATATATAATAATATATTATATGTTGTCTATATAGTTAACAAATGAAATGGTTCAGTTAGTTAAGAGAAAGGAGTTGTAATGTTCAAGTCATGGCAATAGTGTTCTTACAATTTTATTTTTTAAAGATGCCAACAAACATTGAAGATGTCAAGATGCCAAATAACATTGTAAAAGATAGAACAAGTGTAGGTTGCAAATCTATCCAAAACAAGTACTTCAATTATTCCAAATTATTCACAAGTTCTTTGGAACTAATATTTTTTCTTACTATAAATTTCTTCTTTCTCATTTATAGTTTTGCTCTAGATTTATTTATATACAACAAATTCTAGTACAGAGTAAAATTTGTATTTGTCTTATCTTGGGACGGGAGACTAATTTGCAGGAACACTGTGTATCAAAAGTTAAAGGCGAATATAGTCTAAAGAAAAAAAATGGTTAACCATTCGATTCAGACTGTAATATTGTTATTATATATCAAATTATAAAGCGGGATACAACATATTGTTAAGTAGCATTGCTTGAAGTTGAAACAAACCTGGAGAAGGTCCCCAATATTGACAATCAAAGCTCCTGCAAGTGGTGGAACATCAACCCATTGATTTTCATGCAGGAATTGGAGGCCACCAATATTGTCTTGTAGAATAATAGTGAGGAAGGAAGGATCTGTGTGCTTGTTAGCTCCCAAAGTAAGCTCTGGTTCTGGACATGGGGGATAATAGTGACCGATAAATTTGCGGCCACTTGCACATTCCATTGCTTTTAGGTGGTCTACTCTGAGTCCAAGAGCTTCTGATAATAACTCAAAAAGAGTATCTCCCAACTTTGTAGCATCCTTTATATATTCAAGTATTGCATCTCTGCAGGTTAGGTAAAACTATTATTATCATCTGATCAATTTAAAACCGTATCTGTTTTTCTAGGTAATTAGTGATGAGATCATAAAAACACTTCAACTTTAACAGGAATACTCTGACACAAAGACTTACAATTAGGGGAGATGTTAGGCTTTTGTGGATCTCACCCATTATTAAGGAGACAAAGTTTGTTGGACAAAGTTAGTAGAGTCTCATTATTGAGGAGACAAAGTTAATAAAACAACTTCCATCATGTTTGTCTCTTTGCTTATTAAATGGACACTGACTTCTTCTATATATTCATACCTATATTATTTGCAGTGTGAATTAGGGCAATCCGAGCGTAACAGAAAGAGGATGAGACACAACCCATCCGAGAGAGAAAAGAGTAAGGGTGGGACAGAAAGAAAATCCAAGAAAGCCAAGAGAGAAAAATAGAGAGAAAAAGATTAAACAACTAGGTGTGTTCTTTGGGTTCCATCATAGTTATTGTGATGAGGTAATTTGAGTTTTACTAAATTTAAAGTATCTTTGTATTCTTTCAGTTTATTATAGTGAATTTTTCGGAGATCATCCCGTAATTTTTATATCTTAATTTTAGAGGGTTTTCCACGTAAAAATCTTGGTGTCTTGTGCTTGGTTATTTCTATCTAATTATTTTCTGTCGTAATTATTATTTTGGTGGAACTGCAAATTTAATCTGTTTTACTTGTAATGATATTTTGGCCATTTAATTTATCAAAAGACAAAAATACTTGGGAGATAATTTTTCCCAACAGGAGAAAGTCTAAAAACCAACTAGTTAAGTGTTTGTTTGTCTACATGGGGTGTTCCCTGCGTTAGGAGGTCCAAATGGAGCTTGGTTAACTCATATGAAACTCAGCTTTTGGTTGCGGTGCATTTGGACCCAGACGCACTAAACACTACGACTACAAATGCCAATAATCAAAGCATATGCAGACAAAAAAATAATTATACCTGCAAACTGGTGGGAGTTCATCAGGGTCAAAACGATCAGGAACCAACATAGATATATTCAAAGTGTCTCTCCATTTAGCAAATCTAGATCGATACAAATCAATACTGCTATCATATCTCACATTTTTCTTCCGATCATGCGAATAATACTCTTTCTTTACCTCAAGATCTTGCTCATGAAACAAGCGTACTCCATCAATCATCTGGTCCATCACATTAACAGAGATCCCATGATTCACCACCTGGAAGAAACCCCACTTCTTTGATGCATGCTTGACTTTCTCAACAATCTCCTCACGTAGTCGATTTCCTCTGTCACTGCCACTGAGATCAATGATCGGTACTTGTAGTTGTCTCAGTGAGCAAGCATTTAACTCCTCACCAGAAAGTTCATCGGATGGTCTAACAAAGATTTTAGGGATATTCAAGATCCCTGCATCAACTAGTCCTTCAACACCAGCTTTCGTATCATCGAAAGCCTTGAGCTCTTTAACTCGGTCATAATTTACAGCTGTTTCAGCTGGAGTCCCGGGCTGCATTTTGGAGCTTGAAATATCCATTCTTTCTTTGTCCTGTGTATAAAGCTGAAATTTCTGATTATATACAAAAATGAAAATTTGCAACTCTATTAATATAACTCATGTATCTTTTTACAATCTTCTGCCTGACTTTACCAAAGTAATATGGGACTAACTACTTGGGATATTTGCCAGTTGCTGACTTGTGTCAAGTCCATTGCACATGACCATGTTTGCTAGTAGCAGCATTAATTCATTAATTGCAAAGACTGAACAATTTGTAGCTCAAGTTGCTGTGAGTTTGTTGCTTGAACGTAGCAGCCTTGTTTGTGCTTTCTGACTTGTGTCACTTGTAGCAGCCTTGTTTGTTAATTTTGTATTTAGTTTGCCTTATATTTGGAATTAATTTTGACTCGACTTTACGTACTTTGATTTTTAGTCATCAGTCTAAACTCCTTGTGTGAATAATAATGTAGCGTGGCTTTTGTTGAATGCCAGCTTTAGCATAACATCCAATAGTCAGCCTTGGTCACCATCACAATGACGGCAACAGACTGAACAAGTCAAGATTAAACAACAAAGTTATGGATCTGAACTAGCAAAAATTACTATGCCCGACAATATCATCCATCACTAGTAGTATTGAATAATATAGGTTGAAGATGATACGTTGTAGTAATTCTTACACAAAATTAGTAGTAGTGAATTTAATGATAAGTACCTTTCAAAATGCATTTAATATTTCACCAATATAATGAACTGACTTATTTGGGATCGCTCAGAACACAGTTTATTATGAATTTTAGTGGGCTTAATTTGTAGGATATTGCAAATACGTGACAAACATAACAAAATAATACTACCTCCGTTCCTAAAAAATTATCGTTTAAGGTTTTGGCACATGGATTAAGAAAGTATCATTTACCAAGTAAAATTTATTTGAAATTTCATCACTACCCCTTTATGGGAAGTTGAAAACTATTAATACAAAGGAGAAAATTTTTTGGGACAATGAGAGAAGGTAGGGGTAATATAGGAAAGTAAATAATTTATTCTTCTTAAAAGTTGTAAACGACAAACTTTTTGGAACAAATTTTTTCTTCTAAAACGACAATCTTTTAGGAACGGAGGGAGTATTATTTCAGAACAATAATTATCGGTTATACATAATCCAATCCCTAATAGGGTAACTCTATGGATCAAGCCCTTTCCTTTCTCCTACCATTAAAGAAGGGTTTCATTTGCCATTTTTTCTGTTTCAAAAATAAGAGTCATATGTCAATTGATTGATGATACTATAACATGACACTATGATTAAAATTTCCTTATCACGACAAATATACTAAGCTAGGTAAGATATATGTAAACCTATATTTTTACATGTGTGTTTGATATTTTTATATAATCCTCTTTCACATGAAAAAAAAATAGATTTTACCAAAGGAGACCATGTGATGAAAATAATATTTTCAAATTTACCATTACAATTCCAATATTTGTGACTGCTACTAAACTAAACACTCATTATTATATCTAGGTGATTGAACTTCATCAATTACAACAATAAATAGATTTCGGTGCAGCATAAACAGAGACGAAGATCAAACACATCAGAAACCTCAACCATCTCCGACAAAAATTAGCCCATCCATTCCAACTTACCATCCAATTAACCTGATTCGTAAAGCTATATGAACAAATTTCAAACAATTTTGTAAAGAACCAGAACGAAAACATACAAACAATAAATAAGAAATTTACTGATGGAATCATGGTCTATTAACACTTTAGGTAAGCTACTTACCAAAAAAACACTTGCGGTAAGCTTCAACTTCTATTTATCCAAAGGAAAAGGACCTTCAATTTCTGACAAACCTCATGGATATATAAGATACAAAAAAATCCCACTAACTGGAAAAGATGATGCCACGAAAGGTTTGTTGGCATCCAAGCTGAAACTTAAAGCTCGAAGTTGCCCAACAAGAAGCTACACTTCCTAAAGATAAATGGCAATATTCACTGATACTAAACTAAAACTTCTTCAGGAAGACCAAAAGCCTTCATGGCCACATCCAACCAATATAAGTTTAAACAGAATGCAAATCAGATCAAAAAGATTAACATTATATTGTCTACAACATTATATTGGTCAAGGCAATTGTCAGTTTGTAACTCATCATTTTATCAGTACCACGATTTTTTTGTGGCTCCGTCTAGAAGCATGCTTCACATTATATAAAAGACCTATATAAACAACCATTTTCACAAGTATGAAAGGGTATTTAACATACCATGAAGATTTGTAAGTGACAATACAACAAGAATGGTGTACATATATTCAAGAATGTACGATTAATATCACTTCAGCTACAGCTTTATAAACTGTAATACTTTAATAAATTTATCCTTATCCTCTGTACAGCTACCTTCATAATTTGAAACGTGTTAAAGCTGAGTTTCCATCAAGTCCTTTGGAATCATAGTAGTCAACAAAATCTGCCATTGTGGTTTCTCTGTATAAAGGGGGATTAATTTCTGACAATAAGTCCTTGATTGGGCCGTATAACCTTGACGATGGGAAAAGGAGAGGCGTGAAAAAGCATGCAACGGATACTCTAGGTCCGAGGCGATTAGCCAACACTCTGTGCTCCACGCTTTTGAACTTGTCATTAGATGTAAGCTGTAATCAGACACCAAGGATATCAGCACCTCATAAGCAACTTTCAAATAATTACTCTCCCAGAATGAGATACTCCTAACAACAGAACTATTATACTGATTAGTCAATCAAGGGGGGCAGAAAATGAACATAATAGTCAAGCATGCACCTTTTATGCTACCCTCATGCAATTTTTCAATGAAGAAAAATGATGGCATAGTCGCTTATTGCACACAAGACATAACAAGACATAAATTAAGTCTAATATAGGTTTGAGTATGATTCTGCAATAAAACTCCAATAAATTAACATGTTTAGTAACTATCAAAACAGATAATGAACAAACATGTGTAGTGAAATCAGATAGAGAAGAGAACTTAAAAGAGTCACTGGAAAAAGGAAGCTTACCTGTAAGAGATCCCCGATATTAACAACTAAAGCTCTAGGCACAGGCGGAACACTGACCCATTGCTTTTGATGAAGTATTTGTAGTCCACCAATTTGATCTTGAAGTAGGACTGTAAGAAAATCCGCATCAGAGTGTTTATTTGTTCCTAAAGTCAGTTCAGGCTCAGGGCATGCAGGGTAATAGTGACTAAGAATTGCACACCGTTTTGCACAATCCATGCCAATAAGGTGGTCAGGCTTCAGATCAAGTGCCTCTGATAGCAGTTCCAACAACGTAGTCCCCAATGTCCTGATTTGCTTGATATACTCCAAATATTTATCTCTACATATTAGACACAAAACATTAGAACTCCCATAAGTACACTAGAATCAATTGACAATAAAAAGCAATTAACTCAGTCCTACATATACTTTATAATGAATCAAGCTGCATTTCATTAATAGTTACACAATTTCATTTATTCCGTCGTAGAATATATAGAACATATCATTTGTTCCAGTTTATCATAAGTTTTAGTACTTATTGAGTATAGCATTGTTTAGATACCTAGTGACTACTCCACTTAACCCAACAACTAACGGTAAAATTTGGATTGAAGTAGTGGAGGGGAAAGAGAAGGGAATATATATACAAGGGAGGAAACAACTTACCTCTTGTTAACCTTTCATATTGTTTCCCCTCAAGAATGAGAGGAGTAGGGCAAAAAGCAAAGAATTTTACAACTAATTATGAAGGAAAATAAAATTAAAAGGCTTGTGTGCAAAAGTATTATTATAAACTAGTATAAGTATTTATTACCTTTCCTATCCAACTTTCAGAAAAAAATTTCTTCCTTTGGTTTGTTAGTGAACCAACATTTCATGTACTTTACTTCTTACTTATCAAATTAATCTTTCCGTCACATTTTCCTCTGGCTAATCCAAACTTAGCGTGCAACTACTTTAGTTTTCCCTATTAAATCCCAAAGTAGAATAAAAGGAATATATGCTAGAATACAAATCCAATTCGGCCAATACTAAAATATTGGAAGCATTGCAACAGAAATAAAATTAAAGGGCCACAAATTAAATATTCTGACAGAAATCTCAAAGATTCTAGTAAACAAGTAAAATACAATATCTACACATACTAATCTTATAAAATCAAGATTCTACAAATATAAAATACATCTGTACACATATACATAGATTACCTCAGTCCCACCGACTTCAAAAGATTATATTTTTAACGTAATTAAGAAAGTTACACTCTTTCTCTAATTGTAAACCATGTATCTTAGAATTTCAAAAGACATATTGAGGAAATACCTGCAGACCTCAGGCAAATCTAATGGGTTGAGAGATTGAGGACCCATTACACAAAAAAAAGTATCTCTCCAACTAGCAAACCGCGACTTATACAAATCAAAGTTGCTCCCATACCTCACCCCTCTATCAACCTCCCGCGTGTAGTACTCCTTCTTCGCCTCATGGGGAAGCTCGTGGAATCCACGCGCCGCCGCTAACATCTCCTCCAAAACCCTTATGGGTATCCCATGGTTCACTACCTGGAAGAACCCCAGGGTCTCGGATGCCCGTCGGACGGACTCTATGACAACCCCTCTCCGGAATGCGGTGTCTCCTAGGTTTATGATCGGAATTTGGAAGTCGGAAACTGGGTAGTCTTGGTCGATTTCGTCGGAGGGTCGGATGAAGAATCGAGGAATGTTTTGGATGCCGGCGTCTACGAGACCTTTGACGCCGGATTTTGATTCGTCAAATGATTTGAGGTCTTGTAACCGGTTGTTGTACGGCGGCGTGTCGGTTGAGAGGAGACTAGCGCAAGGGGTGCCCATTTGATTTGAGAATTTTGTGGTCCAGAACCCATATTGGTGTTCTTAACTTCTTATCCATTCTAATTCACAATCAAGACCCATACGGCCATACTTTACTGCAACAATTTTCCATATATTTGTTAGTTCATTTGTTCACTGAGTTTTGTGATTTTAAAAATGGAAGACACTACATAAAAAGGAAAGATTTTTACAAATTTTCTTTCAATTTTTTGTCTATTTTATAAGGGAGAGTGAGGAAAAAATAACCTTTTTTAATGTTGTGTCACTAATTTTCTCTCTTATTCTTAGGGGGTTGTTTGATAAAAATTGAATGAATCTGAATCTGAATGAGCTGAATCTGAATCTGAATCTGAATGAGCTGAATCTGAATGAAAAAAACTTTTTGATAACTGACATATCTTAAAGATCTGAATGACATATTTTTAATATTTTACCCCTCTGAAAAAATTCAAAGTTGTTGTAAATTTATTTAATATTACATAATATAATAGTTAATATTTTTTTATTATTATTATTTTTATTTTTTTTACTTCATTCAGCCAACCATTCAGTCATTCAGACCAAAAATTCGGACTTAACCATTCAGCAAACGCATCTGACCGATTCAGCCATTCAGACGATTTTTTTTCAAAACAAACGCACTTACTGATTCAGCCACTTACCGTTTCAGCCATTCAGACCCATTAAGTTCTAAACAAACAACCCCTTAGTTTTATCCCCACTCTCACGTAAGGGTATAAATGAACAAACAGGAGTCCCAACTTAGTTGGTAAATAGCAGCTAATTCATATCAATAAAGAAAACAACATCAATGCAAAAGGGAAAAGAATTGAAAAATAACGAGGAACAAACTAACATGGAGATTATAGAAAATGAAGGAATCATCACAGCAAACCATGAGGGATTGAAGGAAAAGGAGGTAGGTGATTAAATGGAGCTAGAGGAGGATGAGCTAGAGGACTTGTTCACACTAATTGAGCTAAAAAGATCAAGGAAACAAATTAAGGAACCCACATGGCTGCAAAGGTACAACAGGGGCAGAAAAAAAAAAATAGCCCATTCGTTAGTTTGTTAGGTGATGTCAGCTTTCAATCCAAGGGTTGATAAATAACTAGCTATTAATAAAAGATGTATGGTTGTGATGAATTATCTAGAATCTTGTATTAGTAAGCCTATAAGTATCTTATCTTGGGGCTGAAGTTAATCATGAATGAAGTTGTAAGACCCCAAATTTTATGAAATAAACTATTCAATTTTTCTTATAATTATTATTTAGTAAATGGTTAAATTGATAAAAAAAAGTTAAAGTTAAGGATGATATATATAAAATTTTCAAAATACGCAAGTGGTTATAAAATACTCATTTCTATTGGGAAATATCGGTTTGGTCGTGGAATATTCTTGTTGTCGGGAAATATTCGTACGACGGCGCAACCATATGTGGGCCCCATAATAGAATAACTGTCGGATGAAGAAAATGACAAGTTTGAGTTTTTATAAATAACGACGTAATTGTTACTATTAACACTGTTGGAATACCTGGTGGTTAAAATACAGTAATACGCGTGGTTGCACAGTAGAACACGGTATTGCACAATATTTTTGAATTATTGATTCTTACGTAAGAAGGCACTACTCAATAATTGTTACAATAATTACTATTCAATATTTTATTTTATTGGTTCAATAATTGCTGCGTTGATATTTTATATTATTGTTGTTTCAATAATTGTCATTTCACAGTATTCCCATTATCAGATCAATAATTTATATTATTTGGATAATATTATTAGATAGCATTATTGGCAATGTCTAGAAAGTTCTGTCAAGGAGAGGTTTGGTCACCTAATTGCACGCCAGTAAGGAGAAATCCTTATTGGAAAGCCCACTCTTTCCTGAGAACTGCCTGGTTGTCATAATTGTGATTCTGTAATATTATTTGTGAATAATTAATTATTAATTTATATGATAAGAAAATATTTATTTGATGTGGATATAAAGGATGGATTTATTTATGTGGTTATAAATGAAAGAATTAATGTTGAGATATTTTATCAGTATTTTGTCGGATTGGAGGTATTAAAAACTCAAATCGGTGTTCTTAAAGCTTTATTGTGTGAGTTGTAATTTTAATTCGACCGTTGGATCGTTGTGATTTTTGGATATGTTATACATATATGAGTTGAGTATATGTCCACAAATTTTGAACCGTTGAAAATTAACGCATGATTTGTTATGAATTTTAAAAGGTGTTAAAACGGTGTTGAAAATCATCTGTTTATGGATTTCGAATATTTTTTGTTTGGAATTTGGAAAAACTCAAAGCTACAAAGTTGTAGAGAATTCGATTTTATGCGGAATGGACATAAAATTTGTATTTTTTTGATATACGGACTATTTTCTATGAATTATTGAAGTTTCAGAAATTAAAATATTTTTATTAAATTTATGGGTGGAACCCACTTTTATTTTAACATGTGGGCTGCCAAAAATATTTAGAAGTGGCTGGCTTGATTGCTTGATTCAACAAAGGAGGATGGCGTGGAAGGAAATAAAATAAATAATATTATTTATTAATTTAGTCTCCTTTGGCGTTCTAACATTTTTCTATAAATAGGTGCTTAAGTTAGAATTGAAAATCACACCAGAAATTGAAGTTATCTCTCTCTATATTCTCGAGCGTATTTTTGTGAGTATTTAGATACTTGGAGAGTTGTTATTCAGTAAAAGTTTCCTTCGGCTTTTCATCTGACATTCCGGTCGGAATTACTGCTCTTTTGAGGTAAGGAATTTTTAATGGTTATTATGTTTTTCAGTTTCGTACTTTTTCCGGACCTTTAAAAATTCTGGAAAAATTTGAAATAATAATTTGATGAGTTTCCTTGATTGTGTCCAAAAATGGTAATTTTTGGATATATAAATTAGGAGTTATGAATTTTATGAGAAAAGACTATTTTAAAAGTAAACTCTTATAACTCCTTGTGGTTAACTCCAAAATTAATGAAATTTTTATTGGGAGTACATCTATATAACATCAGTATATTCTATAAATTTCGGAATTTTTGGACAAAAGTATAATTTATGATAAATGTCTAAATATTCGGAAGTTTTGACCATGTGAAAAATAGTAAATGAATTTTAAAAATTCCGAAAAAAATATATGTTCAATATGGGACTATATTATCCTAAATGCCAGAAAAGAAATATTTTTGGAACTGATTTGGTATTTTCATGAAAATTGACTAGTTATGAATAAATAAATTAAATATGTTATGTGAAGTAACAAAATTAAAAATATGATTTTATGGCTTGGGAATCCTATATATGGTATATGCAGATTTTTAATGAGGTTGTTGGTTATTGGTGATGAAATCTTATGAGTTTGGCATTTTAGTATGATTAAGTGCATTAATTAGTAAAGTGTAAACAATTAAAATAAATTGTTTATAAGTTTAAGAAATGATTAAAATATTGTGGTAGTATTAATAATATTAGATTATGAGATTATTAAGTGATTTATAACATTTGGATTAAGGTGTTATGAAATCATTGGTTTATGAATCTTATTCTTGAAATTAAATGCAGTTGTTGATCGTATTGTTTTTATTATCATATATAACATTTTTATAATTCCGTTGATGAAATTTCTCTTTGACTTAAGTGTAAAGATGGGTAGATTATTGGTATGATTGTGACTATGGGTTCTCTTTGGCCAGTAGCGCAAAGATGAATTGTTGATGAATATCTTTGGCGTGTAGTACAAAGATGACTTGTGTTGAATATCTTTGGCCCGTAGTGTAAAGATGAACTGTTGTTGAATATCTTTGGCATGTAGTGCAAAGATGAAGTGTTAATGAATATCTTTGACTCGTAGTGCAAAGATGAACTTATTAGTATGATTATGAACAGGAACTGTGATTTGGTATAACCATGATCTTTGATGTTTCAGGTAAAGACATGTGATGAAAAATATCTTCGTCTTGGATGAGAAGAGAAAATTAGAACTACAATTATGATTATGAGTTATTCACGTGACTGTGAACAGGATCTGTTGATTAATGTTACAGGGTTAAAGCATTGTTGGTGGACTTTTAACATGTAGAAGATAATAGACTTTATGGTCTATTTGACTCTTCTAATGGATTTCTTGTTCCGCTGCAACTATGGTTGAAAAGTTTTATCATCTACCATATACTCTAAATCTTTGATTTATTACTGATGAAGGCTATTGATAATTTAATTATCTTTAGTTATGATATTTTTTACTGGGCTAGTTGTGCTCATCCCTTTTGCTTCACAATTCCTTTCTGGTAATAAAAGTGTAGCTGGGTCGAGCGGGGATAACATGGGAATAGTGTGGTGGTCTGAGACTATCAAAGTTTCTCAACACATTATAAAATGGCATGACAGTTAATGGTAAAACTTTCGTCGTTATTTTTATAAAAAGATATTTTTATCGTTTTTTTCAATCCGACAATAATTTCGTTGTGGGGTCCACCAATGATTGTGCCGTCGTACGAATATTCCCTGTTAAAATGAATATTCCCTGACCAATCAAATATAATATGACAACTTACATACTTTATAAAATTTATAAATATTACCCACAACTATAACATTATATTAAATTCACTCCATAATATTCAAAAATGATATTTATAAAAAATTCATCTTTATTCATAAAAGTTAGGGTCTTACATTATACGTCACTTAATAATTGATTTTGGTGAACAACAATAGGGTGATGAGAACCCGACTTTGAAAGCGTCAAAAGTGCACCTCGTTACAATGAACATGATAGTAATCTTCTCGTTCTTCTTTGGGGTCTTGAAATATTTGTTGCTGTATTTTATATGACATTGTAATAATTTGAGTTTGGATACTGTCTACGAGATAATATTGTATTAAAACTCACAGCTTATGTGTTGTCATACTCTGCACGATAGTTCAATAGTTGTATAAATGAAGTTTATATTTGATTTATGTAATGTGATATCTGGCGACTCAGAATGGGTCATATAGTCCTATTTTGGGGGCGTCACATCATTAAACCAAGTACCAGTCCATATAGCTCTCACGTGCAATTCTTATCAAAAAAAAGAAAGATGGCACATAGAAATTATGTGTGGATTATAGAGCTCTGAATGCCATTACCTTGAAAGATAAATTCCCAATACCTACAGTGGATGAGCTATTTGATGAGTTACATGATGCAAGATTTTATTCCAAGATTGACTTAAAATATGGATACCACCAAATCAGAATTGTTGTAGAGGATATCCACAAAACTTCTTTCAGAACTCACAATGGCCATTATGAGTTCTTGGTAATGTCTTTTGGTTTATCCAATTCCCCTTCAACTTTTCAGGCCACTATGAACTCTACTTTTCAACAGTATTTAAGGCAGTTTGTTATCATCTTCTATGATGATATTTTGGTCTACATTTATGATTTACTTTCTTATGTGCAATATCTATTCCTAGTACTCAGTTGTTTAAGAACAAATTCTTTTTATGCTAAACTCTCCAAGTGTTAATTTGCTGCTACTAATATTGAGTACTTAGGACATATAATCTTTCATCAAGGGGTGCAGCCTGATAAGAATAAAATAAAGGCTATGTTATCCTGGCCTAAACCTGCAAATGTGAAATAACTCAGAGGTTTCTTAGGCCTCACTTGATATTATAGAAAGTTTATTAGGGGATATACAGTCATTGCAACCCCTTTAACAGACTTACTAAAACATGATGCCTTTGTGTGGAATGCTAAAGTTACCATAACATTCCTATAACTTATAGAAAGCCTCACTAATGCACTAGTGCTAGCTCTACCAGATTTCACACAACCATTCTCCTTGGAAACTGATGCTTCAACTTATGCATTTGGTGATGTGCTCACCCAAGCAAGCCATCCCATCACTTACTTCAACAGAAAATTATGCCCAAGAATGCAGCAAGCTTTTAACTACCTCAGAGAACTATTTGCCATTACTGCTGCAATAGCAAAATGGAGGCACTATTTGCTTGGTGCTAAATTCTACATTTACACAGACCAACAAAGTTTACAGAACCTCATACAGCAGGTCATTCAAAATCCTGAATAGAAATACTACCTCACTAAGTTGTTCGGATATACCTATGAGATCATCTACAAACCCGACAAGAATAATTCAGCAGACGATGCCATGTCTCGAAACCCAACCCATAAACCACTCCCATCCTACTCGGGTACCTTATTAGCACTTATTATGCCTACATTTCAAATACTTGAGGATATCAAGCAAGCTCATCACTCAGCACTTGAACTACAATCAATCACTAATACTCCACCTTGGTCTATCAAAGAGGGTCTTTACTTTTACCGGGACAAACTATACATTCCCAACATTTCCTCACTAAAGAATTTTATCATGAGAGAGTTCAATAATTCAACTGAAGGAGAGCATGGAGGTACACAAAATACTTTTATAAAGCTCACTGAAAATTTATACTGGCCTCAGATGAGGAGGGATGTCAAAGTTTACATAAAACATTGTACAGTTTGTTAACAAGTCAAACCTATACATCTCAATACTGTTAGGTTTGTAATATTCATGAACGCAATCAAATTGCACAAAATAAGCGGAAACGTGTAAAATCAGAGTTTAAAAATTTTACAAACCATAAACCCGGATCACCCTTTATGTGCAATTATTAATTAAACGAAAAGATAAAGAATAAAATCATACCCTTGAAGATTGAGCTTCCTCAGGTACAAGTTCACCTCCAAATCCTTTCGCGTTCAACTTGAATCCACCGGGTTTGGTTCCTTCCTTTGATCAACGTTAGCCACCCAAGTGTTTGGCCTCTAGAGGTGATCCACCAAGGAAGAACAAAATTCAAGAAGATGGGTATTTGGCTCAAACCCTAGTTTTCTATCTCTATAGAAAAAGGGGCGTACTCTCCAACCATTGGAATAACGTATATTTGATATCTGATATAAGACTCCTCTTATAAAGATATCAAGTAACCCTATTAAAAATAAGGTATTATTTATTTAATTAAACTCTTTTAATTAAATGGGCTCCCTAATCTTATTAGGGATAATTAATTAAACTCCTTTAACTAATTTTCCCTCCTAATCCTATTAGGAATAAATGAGAGTACTTATATTAAATTAATTCCTAAACTCTTTTAAAAATTAAAATAATAATAATTGTAATAATATTAATAAGACTCCTCTTATTAATTTATATTTAATATTTCTAAAATATTAAATAATAAATATTAAGCTATTTAATTTATTCTATCACCATAGATTAAATTAAATATACTTAACTTATTATTATGATTATGCCATTAACTTCTTAAATAATTATTCTTCCTTTTATGGTGTGATCCTTTAGGTTCTCCATATTAAACCGGTTGTGAATAAATCAATTAGAACAATTCTAATCTTATTTAAATAAATAAATTAAACTAATAATTTATTTAAATAAATAATATTTATTCTACAATAGGGATAAGCCTCCCTAGCGATCAACGACTTTCGAGATAATATAGATTTCAACATTAATCATAAAAGAACCTTTGAGTAAATAGTTACCGTACAATTCAATCCTTCCACCATACAATGTCCCAATTAAATATAAGACATGGAATTTCTGTCAAGTCTTATTTTATTTAATTATATGTATTTCGACTCTAAATGCACAACTCCAAATAATGCAAATTAGAAACTCCTTTCTAATTTTATTCTGCCTTGGCCAAGGACTACTGGGTTGTCATTTATCGAATCACATAGGACATTTCTCTTCTTGTACAACTTATTATACCCAAGCATACCCTTTGATATACCCTAAGGGTCTTAAGGAATAAGTCAAAGTATAACTCATCATACACAAGATACTATGATGATCTCAAGTCCAAGGATCACTTGTACTACTATCACTACAGGAATTCCAATTGACAGGCAAGTAAAACTCCATTATGTATTCCTTAGCGAGCCACGTTCAGTGAACTTATTCTCTAATAAGCACCTACATACTTGCTTTAGTGTCTCCACACAAATGATCATGAGATCAATCATCCTCATCCAATGAGCAAGCAACGTATGTACCAATCTATCCGGATTCACTAATCCCCAATTTAGTAATCCAACGATTGAGAACTATTTTAGTTTTAAGCTTTCTAAGAATTTAGATCTCATTAGAATGATCATCATCATTATTCTAAAAGCATTGCTTAAAACTATGGGTTTATCACATATTATAAAACAACATCATGTAGATAATTAAAAGCCTTTAATAAATTAATACATTTTATTAATAAATGAATAAGATTGTTACAAAGTATATGCTTTATCATCAAACATGATTGGCTTGTGTGCATACTACTTTCAATCTTCCACTTGCACTAAATCCAATCGCCATGGTATCTCATACTTTTCTTCTCTAAGTGACGATCATCCTGCTGTTGGATAAGCTTTAGTTAATGGATATGTAATGTTGTTCTTGAGAGTCCACTATCTCTATAGTGATTTTCCATCTTTCAATGATTCTTATAATCAAATGAAAGTGCCACAACACATGTTTAGATCCAAGATGAGACTTAGGAACTATTCCTAGTTCTGTAATGAACTTTTAATCCAAAAAATCAACTTGTAGCTTCATTTATAGCTATATACTTTGTCTTTATCACTATACCAACAACTCTTTGCTGTTTGGAACCTTTCCAATTTACTGCACCACCGTTTAAGGTAACGATTTACCTTAAAGTGGATTTTTTGTCGTCTTGGTCCGTCTGAAAAACTTGAGTCTGTTAAGCCCTCTAGTTTTAATTCAGACTCACCATAAATTTTAATCACATCCTTAGTGTTGGTTAAGTACTTTAAGATGTTTTCACTGTCTCACGGTGAACTTCTCCAGAATATGACTAATCAACATCAAGTCTCGTACATTTCATTGCATACATGATAGTTACTCATGCGATCTCTCTTTTGGAGTCTATGGGGACTATTAAGAGATATACACTCCATGGCTCATCAACATGAGACATCTCTTGGAGTTTTCCATGCTAAACAACTTTAACATCAAATGAATATACGTTCATTGGGTTAAGTCGAGCTCTTCCCAAATCATTCATGGAGGAATGTTTAGCAACTTTATCTTTATTGATTTTAGCATTGGCATGTCATTCCTTATCCGTATTATATCAACATATAATACCAGAAATGTCACGAAGCTCCCACTGACCCTTTTGTACACACTAGGTTCATTCTTGTTTTTGATAAAACCAAACTCTTTTGATTATCATATCAAAAATGAATGTTCCATTTTTGAGAAGATTGCTTCAATCCATTTCTCTGAGTATCTACAACTCTTACCTCATCGTATGTAACTGGATCATCATCTTCTATGATACGTACCTCATCATCATCATCCATGATGAATCCATACCTCCCAGGTATCTTCGGTACTATTCCAAATTTACGATTCGGTTGTGGTACAATAGGTCTATCTATAGGTTCCTCTTATTTGACTTGTAGTGTTTTGTGGTTCTTGAACTTTTCAAGATGTATTATCCTACCACTAGCCCTTTCAATGATAACCACCTTTATCTTAGAAGGCAGCATGTTTCGCAACAAACACCTTTCGCTAAGTAGGATTATAAAACATATGCCCTAAACTTACTTTAGGATGTCCCACAAATCTGTACTTGTCAAATTTTGTCCCAAACTTATCCTTTGAAACCGTTTCACATAAGTTGGACAACCCCTTATCTTAACATACTTAAGATTAGGAATCCTCCCTGTCCATAACTTTTATGGAGTCTTGGGGCCGGATTTTGAGGTTACCTTTTCCGTAGATATGCAGCCATTTCTAGGACATGATCCTGGAAGGATACTGGAATGTCGGTAAAATCATTATGGTCCGCACCATGACCAACAAGGTACGATTTTTCCATTCAGATACATCAATCAATTATTGCGTATCAGGATGTGTCCATTATGAGAAAACCATTTGAGATGATCTAAAAACTTATTGCACAAGTATTTATTCCTTGATCTAATCAAAGAATCTTAATACTTTGTCAATTTGTTTCATTTCTGAATTCTTTAAACCTTTCAAATAATTCATACTTGTATTTCAACAAATACATACATTCAACTCTTTGAATGATCATCTCATTTTCTTATACTAGTTTGTTCAATTCGTAAAATTATTTTCACGTAAGTCAAGTACACAAAATCCATTAAGTAATATTCAAGTTCTATACAAAACATTATTATTATAAATAGAACAACAATTGTTCTTAATTATAATACCAAAGATTTCATTATCCAACAATAAAATAGAAATAATGTTTCTAACGAGAACTGGAATACAATAACAACTTATTGACTTAATAGACTTGCCCGTAGGCATTGCTAAACTATAAGTTCCTATGGCTAATGCAGCAACCTTTGCTTCATTTTCCACACATAGGTTTACTTATATTTGTTTAGCTTTCTACTTCTACTTTGTCCCTTCATAAATCTATATTTATGATAACCAAAGTCGGTATCCAATACCTAAGTAGAACCTTGACTTAAAGAAAAATTTATTTTAAATCATGAACAAATTTGTATTTGTAACCGAAACTTCACTAAGCTTCTTTGGTTAGCCTCTGCAAGATGCTTCTCGCAGTTTCTTTTCAGCGTCCAGGCTTATTGCAATGGAAGCAAACTCCTTTGCTTTCCATATCAGTTTTATTCTTATTATCCTTTGTTTTTGCCTTTTCTATTTACCTTCTTAGAATCTTTCTTCTTTTCAGAAGATCCTTTGGCCCCTACCAGTAAGACTTGGTCTTTCTTGGTTGGAAAGTGACTCTCAACATTTTTCAACATGTTAAGCAAATCAGCGAGGCTGATATCTAGCTTGTTCATATGAAAAATTCACAACAATTGTGAAATGAGTCCGGAAGTGAGTGCAAGATCAAATCTTAGCTCAACTCTCCATCCATGACAAAACCCGTTGTCCTTATTGATCAATCAAATTGATTATGTTAAGGACTTTTATCTGTACTGTAGTGTCATCGGTCATTCTAGATCGGAAGAACTCCTTAGATATCTGATATCTATCAGTCCTACTTTCCTCACCATCAATTACTTGATGTGCAGGAATATAATAGGAGCATCCATAGTTTCATGCTGACGCTGAAGCTCGTTACTCATGGATGCGAGCATGATGCATTGAGCCAACTATGCATCATCTAGCCACTTTCTAAAAATAGCAATCTCTTCCTCAGAGGCATTGCCTGCAACCATTGCAGGGATATGCGTATTAAGGACATAAGATAGCTTTTCAGCCATGAGAACTATTCTCAATTTCCTTAACCAATCCGTTTAATTCGGTCCGGTTAATTTAGCATCTAATATGCTACACAGTGATAGTTTTAGACATTGTAAAAATCTGTAAATGAATTTATAATTAACAACATTTTAACATACATTCTTTTATTAATTACCAAAATAATTTAGGTCTTGTTTTAAATTGGTATCTCCCACTATTTTCTTCAAACTATATTACCCTCAATATATATAGTTCGGTAATATCTATTTAAAGATTTGCTAGTGAGAATAAGGATCCCATTTCAAATGTATATAGCCTTGTGTGTGCACAACAAACTATATATAAATAAATAGGTAGATAACTCTTGTCAATTACATCAACTATGTAACTCCTTGTATTTTGCCTCTTAAATCATAATGGTCAAGTGTGTGCACATCCGAACTAAAACGATTTAAGTTAAGTCAGACCCAGCATTTCTATATAAGTAAAGAGAAAACTACAACCCTTGTGTGTGCACAACAAAGCAGTAATGTTCAATTCCTTATAAACATCATATGTAATAAAAACAACATCTTAAATATTTAATACTCGCCTTGTGTGTACACAACAAACTCATATTAAATATTCAATACTCTATTGTTTCTATCATGCTAGAAGGCGACGTTCAATATTCCAAATATCTTTGAACGTTACAACTTAATATAAAATATTTGAGGGGTTTGTTATTAATATGTCTCATCTTGTTTAGCATGCATGCACATATATATATAAAATACGCGTCATATTAATTAACATGCGAAACATGTTTGCATAATATATAATATATATATATATATATAGTATAAGCATGCACATATAGAATACTATATTCTACCCGGATTGATTATGGACTTTATTCTAGTTTGGTTCACTAGAGCCACCAAGTGAACCAAAAGGTCAAACCCTAGGGGTGCAAGAATTACTATTTAAATATAACTATTACATTTAAACCCGGGCTCCATTACAAACGGGTCTTCACGCGCTCCTTGCTCCTTGATCTCTAATTCTTCAAAATAATTCTAACTATTCCTATTACAAAACTATTTAAAATAAATAGAAACCTTGATCAGCAGTCAAGGGGGAGTACATAGGAGGGAGATAGAATTTACATTAAGAAAAATTAGAGAAGACGAGGTACGTAGACCCCATTTAATAAAACCCATACATTCATGCATCCAACTAAAATAAAATCCAATCACATTGGTCAATAGTCCATAATCAATCCCATTTATTATCATACACATCACCATATGCATCAATAAATAACATTCATCTCATGAATAATAAATATTTAATATATATTGATATCATTTAATGGGCAAATTTAGTTAGTATAAAATATAATTTCGAATCAAAATAAACTCCTTTATTTTAATCCAAATTTAAATCAAAATAAAACTATTTTATTTTAATTTATCCAATTTTGAATAAAATAAACTATTTTATTTTAATCAAAATCTTTAATCAAAATAAACTCCTTTATTTTAATTAATTATGGAATCCAATTCCAAGTCAAAATAAACTCCTTTATTTTGGGTAATATGAAATCTTATTTCATATCTTAAATAAACTTTTTTATTTAGGAAAACACGGATTTTCTTTCCTATTCACAAATAAACTCCTTTATTTTGAATAATATGAAATCTTATTTCATATTTAAATAAACTCCTTTATTTAAGGAAATTAGGATTCTCTTTCCTATTCACAAATAAACTCCTTTATTTTGAATAATATGAAATCCTATTTCATATTTAAATAAACTCCTTTATTTAAGGAAACATGGAATCCAATTTCAACTCCAATTAGTTATCATGGAATCCAATTCCAACTCTAATTAGTTAGCATGAAATCTATTTTTAAAATTAAAATAAACCTTTTATTTTAATTATAAAATAATTAAAATATTATATATAATAATATTTATATTATCTGCGTGCCACCTCGTGGGAAATAACAAATGATTCACGTGAACTAGAAGGAATCTCCTGAGTCCATTTTTTTTAACCAATAAACAAATAATAACAAGTCATCAGGAAAAGTGATTCATTCTTGAGTCCTTTATTGAAGCACCAAGCAGTCCGTAACAGACATGTATTTCGGCCAGGAGATGTTTCACTTTTTTTTTTAATTTATTTGCAATCCGCATCATTCACGTAATCATTTGACAAGTCACGGAAATCATGAAATTGCAAAAGCAGTATACGCGAATTACGTTTTTTTTTATATAAATTTTATACAATAAAATTATGCCCAATTAAATTTTTCAAAACACATATCAATATACATATCAAATATGAACAATTAATAATTCGCATAAAGGTTTGGCTCTGATGCCACTGTTAGGTTTGTAATATTCATGAACGCGATCAAATTGCAAAAATTAGCGGAAGCGTGTAAAAATCAGAATTTTAAAATTTTACAAACCATAAACCTGGATCACCCTTTATGCACAATTATTAATTAAACGAAAAAGAAAGAACAAGAATCATACCCTTGAAGATCGAGCTTCCTCAGGTACAAGTTCACCTCCAAATCCTTTCGCGTTCAACTTGAATCCACCGGGTTTGGTTCCTTCCTTTGATCAACGTTAGCCACCCAAGTGTTTGGCCTCTAGAGGTGATCCACCAAGGAAGAACAAAATTCAAGAAGATGGGTATTTGGCTCAAACCCTAGTTTTCTATCTCTATAGAAAAAGGGGCATACTCTCCAACCATTGGAATAATGTATATTTGATATCTGATATAAGACTCCTCTTATAAAGATATCAAGTAACCCTATTAAAAATAAGGTATTATTTATTTAATTAAACTCTTTTAATTAAATGGGCTCCCTAATCTTATTAGGGATAATTAATTAAACTCCTTTAACTAATTTTCCCTCCTAATCCTATTAGGAATAAATGAGAGTACTTATATTAAATTAATTCCTAAACTCTTTTAGAAATTAAAATAATAATAATTGTAATAATATTAATAAGACTCCTCTTATTAATTTATATTTAATATTTCTAAAATATTAAATAATAAATATTAAGCTATTTAATTTATTCTATCACCATAGATTAAATTAAATATACTTAACTTATTATTATGATTATGCCATTAACTTCTTAAATAATTATTCTTCCTTTTATGGTGTGACCCTTTAGGTTCTCCATATTAAACCGGTTGTGAATAAATCAATTAGAACAATTCTAATCTTATTTAAATAAATAAATTAAACTAATAATTTATTTAAATAAATAATATTTATTCTACAATAGGGATAAGCCTCCCTAGCGATCAACGACTTTCCAGATAATATAGATTTCAACATTAATCATAAAAGAACCTTTGAGTAAATAGTTACCGTACAATTCAATCCTTCCACCATACAATGTCCCAATTAAATATAAGACATGGAATTTCTGTCAAGTCTTATTTTATTTAATTATATGTATTTCGACTCTAAATGAACAACTCCAAATAATGCAAATTAGAAACTCCTTTCTAATTTTATTCTGCCTTGGCCAAGGACTACTGGGTTGTCATTTATCGAATCACATAAGACATTTCTCTTCTTTTACTAGAAGTGGTAGATTCTTTATTGATCATACATTATCTCCATGTACAATTTATTATACCCAAACATACCCTTTGATATACCCTAAGGGTCTTAAGGAATAAGTCAAAGTATAACTCATCATACACAAGATACTATGATGATCTCAAGTCCAAGGATCACTTGTACTACTATCACTACAGGAATTCCAATTGACAGGCAAGTAAAACTCCATTAGGTATTCCTTAGCGAGCCACGTTCAGTGAACTTATTCTCTAATAAGCACCTACATACTTGCTTTAGTGTCTCCACACAAATGATCATGAGATCAATCATCCTCATCCAATGAGCAAGCAACGTATGTACCAATCTATCCGGATTCACTAATCCCCAATTTAGTAATCCAACGATTGGGAACTATTTTAGTTTTAAGCTTTCTAAGAATTTAGATCTCATTAGAATGATCATCATCATTATTCTAAAAGCATTGCTTAAAACTATGGTTTTATCACATATTATAAAACAACATCATGTAGATAATTAAAAGCCTTTAATAAATTAATACATTTTATTAATAAATGAATAAGATTGTTACAAAGTATATGCTTTATCATCAAACATGATTGGCTTGTGTGCATACTACTTTCAAATACAGCCATTAGAAATCCCCAAGCATATCTGGGAAGACATAAGCATGGATTTCATCACCCATCTTCCTGCATCCCTGGGATGACTTTGATCGTTTACAAGAGTCTACCAAATCATAAAGGTGATTCCGAAGAAGATTGGTTAAGAACCAATATCTTTCAAACAACTTACACCATAGCAAATAAAGTATGCAAGTTAATCATTAACGATGGTAGTTGTGAGAACATAGTGTCCGAAGAGGCTGTCAAGAAATTACAATTAAAAACGGATTCGACATCCTAAACCATATAAGTTGTCGTGGCTAAAAAAAGCAATAGTATTTTATTAGGTAGTAAATCTTTTATAATAAGTTGTTATTTTTGTTAGGATTTCTTTCCGTATCTCTAAGAAGTTTGTTAGAATCTTTTTCACATCCCTAGGAGGATTTTATTTCAATATCTCTAGGAAGATTCTAGACTAACTCGGAGATAAAATTTTGTTAGCTATATATAACCCGGCTTGTGGGTTGAATTAAAATAGACTTGAATTTTGATAAGTATAAATTTATACATTAGAGAAAGTTTCTCTATGTTTTTCGGTAAATCTCTTGTTCCTTTGTTCGTGAATTCATTTGTTTACAAGCCCAAGAATAATCATTATCCCGTCCAGCGTCACTTTTCGTGTTCAGTAGTTTCCTCCTCGGTCAACCCTTCGGTGTCCAATTTTGTTGGATTACTAGAGGTAAGAACCCAAACTATTTTCATAAGCTTGAGGTAGAACAACACCTTTTTTGCCCATCTCTTAAAAAATTGTCCATTAAAACGAAATAGCTTATACTGTTATAAAATTATGTATGTCTAGATTCATAATATTATGGATGTCTAGATACATGTAACTCCCATGTCCATTGAGTTTTGAAATTCATGACTCTTGAGTTTTGTAACTTCCTAGTAGTATTTATGTTCTTATTTCTATAAATAAGACCATTGTAAAGTGATTGTTGAATATACAAAATATTATGCAAATACACTCTTTTCTCTAATCATCTTTGATCTTGATTTTAGTTATCTTTTATAATACGTTATCAGTACGATTTCTTCTCACTTTCGTCTTGAAGATAATTATATTTAATTTGAAGGAGAAGGTATATATATATCTATTATCTACATGCAGTTGCCTATATGCTCATTTTTTTTATTTTAGTGTACATGTACATATATGTAACATACTGCATGTAGTAACATGTAGTGCATGTATTGGGATGTTGGTTTTTTCATACAAAATCATGTCACTACTTGCTCGTATGACTGATCAAGTGGAATATAGAAAATGTAATCACTGCGTGGAAATTGTGTATACTATTTGCCTTTTTGTTTGCATGTTATGTGAATGGTTGTGGGTCGGTCTTGGATGTTGAAGTTGTGTTGGAAGTATAAATTTGGGAGTTGAAAGTTTGAGATTTATATTCTCCAAAGCCTTCGAGGGAAATAAATCTAGGAATAGGTGGATTCTCCACTTCTGATATTCCTTCTAGAATTTTAACCACAAGTCTCATTTCAAATGCATGCAAGTTTAATAGATGGGTTTTCAGTCATTGCATCTCATTTTATGCTTACTATTATTTTTTTGTATTCACTTCCAACTATAAATATGCAGACATGATTGTTAGTCTTTGTTCGGTTGCCAAATCTGTTTCTGTCATGTTATACTTGATTCACAATTCTACCTTGCAATATATATATATATATATTTATATATATAGAGCTAGGATCAGGTCCGGGAGTCCGGACCTGATTAAAATGCGGACCGATTTTTTTTTGTAGAACAACTAAAATTTTTTTATGAAACTTGAATTTTTACATAATACAGTGTTTTTGGTGTGACTTGGATACATATATCAAAACATATCTATACAGACAGTACAGACATGTTTTGATATATGTATCCAAATCACACATAAAACACTGCATTGTGTAAAAATTCAAGTTCCATAATTTTATTTTATTTTTTAGTTGTTTTAAAAAAGAGCAAAAAAAAAGTCCGGATTTTGTTATGGTCTAGGAGTCCGGACCTGATCCGGACTCTATATATAGATATATAAATATTTGTTCATATGTTTATACACATGTGAATAATTATATGTGCATAGTCATAATAAATTAAATTTCTAATAATTTTTGATATTTTTGTATGAAGTTACAATGACAAATCTTACAAAACTTGAGTTCGTGGAACTTGATATTACAGGTAAAAATTATTTGTCATCGATCCTTGATGCCGAAATTCATCTTGATGCCATGGGTCTTGGAGACACCATTAAAGATGGTAATGAAACACCTAGTCAAAACAAGGCAAAGGCCATGATTTTCTTACGCCATTATCTCCATGAAAAGTTGAAATTAGAGTATCTTACAAAAAAAGATCCTCTTATTCTTTGGAAAAATTTGAAAGAAATATATAACCATCGAAAAACGGTTATTCTCCCAAAAACTCGTTATGATTGGATACATTTATGATTATAGGATTTTAAATCGGTAAGTGAATATAATTCTGTAATGTTTAAAATCAGTTCTAAATTGAAATTATGTGGAGATAATATCACTGATGGAGATATGTTAGAAAAAAAACATTCTCTACTTTTCATGCCTCGAATGTGCTCCTGCAGCAATATAGAGAACGAGGTTTTGAGAAATATTCTGAACTGATTTCATGTCTCCTTGTGGCTGAACAAAATAATGAGCTTTTAATGAAAAATCATGAACCACGACCGATTGGTTCAGCTCCATTCCCTGAAGTGAATGTTACAAGATATAATAATAATTATGGTCGTGGTTGTGGTCATAATAGAGGTCGTGGTCGTGGTCGTGGCCACGGACGAGGAAGGTTTAATTACCGTAACCATGATACCAAACCTTCAAAGAATGAGGAGAAACAAGAAAAGGGGAAGAATATAAATAACAGTGATACCAAGAAGGAAGAAAATATTTGTTATCGGTGTGGAATGAAAAAACATTAGTCTAGTACCTGTCGAACAACCAAACATTTTGTTCATTTATATCACTCCTCATTGAAAGTAAAGGAGAAAAACCTAGAAATAAATTTTTCTCATTCACATCAAGATAACGATGATATCTATTTTGATCTTATGGATATGACACACTTTGACGTTGCGAATTTCTTTGAGCAAAATAATGAGCAAGTTAATATTTCTTGTAATGAAAATAATTAGTTCAAAATTATGTTAGTCCTTTTTTAAGTGTTTTTATTTTATGCTAATGTGTTTTCTTTATTCCTTTCATGTTAGCTTATTTAATGTATTTTGTTTTCTTTATTTCGTGAAGAATTGTGTTATTAAATATATATAATATTATATCTTATTATGAACTTATTATATATTTATTCCTTTTTATGAAGAAAATATGGATTTGCATCATGCTATAAATGAGCCTAATATCAATGGTGGAGATATATGCTTAACAGATATTGCAACGACACATACCATTCTAAGACATAAGCAATATTTTTCAAATCTAAGAATGATGAAAGCAAAAGTAAACACAATATCAGGTTCAGCAGACTTGATTGAAGGCTTTGGAAGAGTCAATATAATGCTTCCTATTGGAACAAAATTTATTATTAATAATGCTTTATTTTCCACTAAATCAAGGAGGAATCTGCTTAAGTTTTAAAGATATACGACTTAACGGGTGCCATATTAAGAAAGCCAATGAAAATGGTATTGAATATCTTTACATTATATCAAATGTCTCTACCGGAAAACAAATATTGGAAAAATTACCCGTTTTATCTTCAGGTTTGTACTATACAAGTATTAGTACAATTGAAGTCAATGCAATAATGAACCAGAAGTTCAATGAACCAAATAATTTTTTTTTTGGCATAACCGGTTGGGTCATCCTGGATCAATAATGATGCGAAGAATTATTGAGAATTCACACGATCATCCATTAAAGAACCAGAAGATTCTTCAATTTAAGAAATTCTCATGTTCTGCTTGTTCTCAAGGCAATTTGGTCATTAGACCAGCACCAGCTAAAATTTGGACTGAATCCCCAAGGTTTTTAGAATGTATTCAAGGAGATATCTGTGGGCCTATTCACCCACCAAGTGGACCATTTAGATATTTTATGGTTTCAATAGATGCATCTACAAGATGGTTACATGTGTGCTTATTATCAACTCGCAACCTGGCGTTTTCGAGATTACTTGCTCAAATTATTAGATTATGAGCACAATTTCTGGATCATACAATCAAGACTATTTGTATTGATAATGCTGGTGAATTCACATCTCAAACATTTAATGATTATTGTATGTCTCTTGGAATAAATAATGAACATCATGTTGCCCATGTTCATACTCAGAATGGTCTTGCTGAATCATTTATTAAACGCCTCCAGTTAATTGCAAGGCCATTGCTTATGAGAACAAAAATTCCTGTCTCTATTTGGGAGCATGCTATTTTACATGCTGCAGCACTTATTCGCATTAGGCCAACATCATATCATAAATTCTCCCCATTACAATTATTTTTTGGTCATGAACCAGATATTTCCCATCTAAGAATGTTTGGTTATGCGGTATATGTTCTAATTTATCCTTCACAACGCACAAAGATGGGTCCTCAAAGGAGGATGGGAATACATATTGGGTTTGAGTCCCCATCAATAATTAAATATCTTGAACCTTTAACAGGTGATTTATTTACGGCACGATTTGCTGACTGTCATTTTGATGAGACTATGTTCCCAGCATTAGGGAGAGAAATTAAACAGCTGGATAAAGATATTACATGGAATGCATTGTCATTATTGAACTTTGATCCTCGTACAAAACAATGTGAACAAGAAGTTCAAAAGATACTTCATTTGCAAGATATAGCAAATCAGCTACCAAATGCATTCACTGACTCAAAAGGAGTAACCAAATCTCATATACCACCAGCTATAAATGCTACAGCTCAGATTGAAGTCCCAATAGGACAATCTGAAAAATAGTAGCAAATGAGTCTAAGGCACGTTAAAAGCGTGGTAGACCAATTGGTTCGAAAGACAAAAATCCTTGGAAAAGAAATTAAATAAATAAACAAACAAGTTGGCATTATTGAGGAAGAAAATATTCATGAGGATATAGACATAACTAATCATAAAACCCTAGAAGAGGTTCAGGTACCTGAAAACAATAAAAATGATGAGATTTCGATAAGTTATGTCTCTACAAAGAAAAGATGGAACCGAAGTGAGATAGTTGTTGACAATAGTTTTTCATATAATATATCGCTTGATATAATTAATGAAAACGAGGATTCTGAGCCTAATTCTGTTGAAGAATCTAGACGCAGAAATGATTGGCCAAAATGGAAAGAACCAATACATGCAGAATTAAATTCACTTGCAAAACGTGAAGTTTTTGGACATGTAGTTCAAACACCCGAAGAAGTAAAGCTTGTTGGATACAAATGGGTATTTGTGCGGAAAAGAAATGAGAAAAATGAAATCGTAAGATATAAGGCACGACTTGTGGCACAAGGGTTTTCACAAAGACCTGACATTGATTACAATGAAACATATTCTCATGTAGTAGATGCAATTACATTGCGGTATCTTATAAGCCTAGCAACTCATGAAAAATTAGATATGTGCCTAATGAATGTTGTTACAACCTATTTATATGGATCAATTAATAATGATGTTTATATAAAAATCCCTGAAGGATTTAAAATGCATGAAGCATATAATTCAAATCCGTAAGAAGTTTACTCAATCAAGTTGCAAAGGTCCCTATATGGGTTATCAGGACGCATGTGGTACAATCATTTTAGTGAATATTTATTGAAAGAAGGGTATAATAATAACCCTATATTCCCATGTGTTTTTATAAAGAAGTCAGAATCCGATTTTATTATCATTGTTGTGTATATTGATAATTTAAATATTATTGGAACTCATTGAGAGAATATAAAGATAATGAATTATTTAAAGAAAGAATTTGAGATGAAAGATTTAAGAAAATTAAAATTTTGTCTCGGCCTGCAGATCGAGAATTTAGCAGATGGAATTCTCATTCATCAGTCAACTTACACAGAGAAAGTCCTTAAAAGATTTTATATGGATAAAGCTCATCCATTGAGTACCCCGATGGTTGTTAGATCACTTGATGTGAAAAAAGGACCCTTTTAGACCTCATGAGGATAATGAAAAATTACTTGGTCCTGAAGTATCATACCTCAGTGCAATTGGTGCATTAATGTATCTTGCTAATAATACACAACCTGATATAGCATTTTCTGTGAATTTATTATCAAGATATAGCTCTTCTCTTACCCGAAGACATTGGAATGGGGTTAAACATATTTTTCGTTACCTACGAGGAACTATAGATATATGCTTATTTTATTCAAATAATGATAATCATAAATTAGTTGGATATGCTGATGCAGTATATCTATCTGATCCACATAAAGGTCGATCTCAAAACACTACTAAAAAAATGATCATTTGTGATGGCCAAAATCCATCACAAAAAGTAGGAAAACCATCACGAAAGGTTTACGTGATGGCTTTAAGCATCACAATGGTCGTCTTGTATACGTCCATCATGAAAGGTTTTACGTGATGGTTTTGGCAATCACGCAAAAGCTTAGTGCTTTTGTGATGATTAATACAATCGCATTAACATATAATCTATTGTGATTGTCAAAGTCATCACAAAAAAACAAAACTTTAGGGATCAAATGTAAGAATGTGAACCTCTATTTACGTATAATTTATTTCACTATATTAATTATATCTATATTAATTATATCAAATGATACTTGTAGGATTCGAACCCTCTCCCATTTGCAAACTAAATAATGAGTATTACCACTACACTAAAGTCTAGATCATGATTATAATTTTAAAACAAAATATAAAAGGAAACATATGTAAGTTGACTTACTAAACAAATTACTTCCAAACAAGATTTGGTGATTGCAATGGCAGTCACAAATACTCTATAATGATGATAAAATTAGTCATCACTAAGAGCCATCATATATTTTATTATTTTGTGACGACTTGAAAATTCCATCACAAAATACCTTCTTTTTGTAATTGCAAATAAAAGTCGTCACAAAAATCTATCTTTTTAATGATTGTCACGACCTTCATAAAATATTGTTTTGATTATTTCTTATATTAAAATATTAGTGATAGCTTAAATGCAATCACGAAAAGGGTATACTTTAAGTGATGACTTAGTGCGTCACAAAAAGAAAATTTATTTTGCGTGAAAAAATTGGTGTGATTGACATGACCATCATAATTATAATACATTGATGGCAAAATTAGTCATCACTAAGAGCCATCATATATACTATTATTTTGTGATTGCTTAAAAAGTTCATCACAAATTACTATCTTTTGTGATTGTTTTTAAAAACTGTCACAAACTTCCGTCACATATTCTTATTTTTCTAGTAGTGAAAGGTTATCTTTTTATGTGTGGTGATACTGCTATATCATGGAGATCTACAAAGCAAACATTAGTTGCCACTTCATCTAATTATGCTGAAATATTTACAATCCATGAAGCAAGTCGAGAATGTGTGTGGTTGAGATCAATGACTCAACATATTCGTGAAACATGCGGTTTATCCTCCAGCAAAGGAACTCCAACCATTCTGTGTGAAGACAATGACGCATGTATAGCTCAATTAAAAGGAGGATACATCAAAAGAGATAGAAAAAAGCACATCTCATTGAAATTCTTTTTCACACATGACCTTGAAAAGTGTGGTGATCGACATTGATGTTCAGTAAATCCTCTCAAAAGATATCTAACAGATTTAATCACCAAAGCATTACCAACTGCAACATTTGAAGGATTGTGTCCCAATGTCCATTGAGTTTTGAAACTAATGTCTCTTGAGTTTTGTAACTTCCTAGTAGTATTTATGTTCTTATTTCTATAAATAAGACCATTGTAAAGTGATTGTTGAATATACAAAATATTATTCAAATACACTCTTTTCTCTAATCATCTTTGATCTTGATTTTAGTTATCTTTTATAATATATTCAAGTCATTTGAAGTGTTGGGTACAATTGTATCCACCATTTTTTTTGCGAATTTCGTCTTAAACTGTTAGAAATAACAACGGATGTAATCTCTCAAAAGCTGTTTCAGCTAGGTGAGGCGCGGACTAGATCGCTATCTTAAGACGATCCGCGCCTCCTTTTGAATTGAGATAGGTGCGGAAGGATTTTGACGCGTCGCCTCTAGAATACAACAACCCAACTCTACTGTTACTTTCACTCGAAACTGCACTAATCGAATGAAGCAAAAACTTCACACAATATCTTATCAAAACCCAAATTTATTATAAAAAATATAGAACAAAACCTTTTTAATAAAAATAAACTAGTTAGTTCATCTTTTTGTTATATATATAATAAAGTATCAACAAAAAGCCTAAAATCACATGTTTCTAACTTTTAAAAAATAAATAAAACATGATACTAAAATTAATAGATATGTAACTCTCTTTTATTTGTAACTCTCTTTAATTTAAAATATAATATTTATATATTTATATCTACTATAAACACAAAAAAATACTTAACATTTAAAGAAAACTCTTATACATAATCAATACAAAATTAATAACTCAAATTGCTAATTATTTTATCAAAATAATCAACATATATTCAAGGCAGTTGTATGTTATGAGGCAAAAAAAGTCCGTTTATACATTAAAATATATTCTCTCCAAATAGATAAGTACCGTCAGCTCATAAAGAGAAAACTAATTATTTAACCCTTTAAAGACCCACATGATATTTACACAATTCACAAATTTTATCAAATATTGAAGCATTAATTATGATAGTGTAAAAATCAAACACTAGCATCTTTATTGGGATTCAATGTGAACATTAGTAGACAATTTTACCATTTACCCTATTTCATAATATAGCTTGAAGCTGTGTATAATTGATACACTGATGTAACATAAAGACACATTGAAAAGTTTTAATCCAAATCTCTTTACTATGTTCAACGTCACTTTATTATAATGTGTCCAAGGAGAGTGCGTTGGACTCAATTCTTTTCTCTTATTTATTTATTATTTTTTAAGTTCTTACCCATATAAATTTTTTTTTCAAATTATTTACTAGTTAGTAATGTTGTACTTCCATTTATTTTTTCACTTTATTTTTGAAAATTAAATTGAAATATTTTTAAATTTAAATTGAGATAACTCAATAAAAATTATAAAATAATAAATTTACGATGAGTAATACTTTTAAATAATTTATAATATCTATCATTGATTAAAATTAAAAGAATCTATGTCAATTTTGAGTTTAATTTTTTTTTAAATCAATTTTAAAAATATTAACAATGATTAAATAATATAAAAGGGAAGGAGTATTTTTTTAACTATTTCTCAAATTGATACACTTTTCCAAAGCAGAAATTTTTATTACAAATAATAATGTAGTATGTAGATACAAGCTTCTAATGAGATGCAGCACATATATTGTAACAACTCTTCAAACGGATCATTTGATTCAGAGCATAGAAACAATCCGAGCCAGCTCAGGCTGTTGGGCTTGAGTCATTTTCTGGATTTCCTCCTGAAACCTAACCATTACTTCAATAGGTAAACATACAGGTACAACCATCCCATCCTCTCCTTTACTGTTCTTAAACCGGGCATAAACACTAGTTGAAAATGAAATAGCCCCGACAGTAGGCCCTCCATATATAGGCTTCCCCCATCCAAAATCCACTTCTGTAAACCCGAGTCGCGATGTATCTGAAACAATAAAATTCCATGAATTCGATAAACAAGGCTGCCCCCTTATCGCCAGAAGATCCATGACGGATCCGTACGTACTCCTCGTTCACTTGAGCCACTACTGCATGTCTTATTTTCTCAAGTGCATATCCAAGTGGTTTGTTACACAAAACTCCAGCTTTAGAAATTGCAGCTGGGAATACAAGTGCATTGCCATAATATCCACTAGGCAAGTTTAAGTGGTCCTTACCGCGCACATTGACAACGCATGTGAGCCTAACAATCTCATTTTTACCTACTTGAAGTGCAATTGTGCGAGCTTTCCATATACATGCAGATATTATATCGAATGTCGAACGTTTTTGAAGGTGTGGGGGTAGATTTTTACGTAGGGCTTTAATTTGGTTACTGCTGAAAAAGAAAGATCGGCGGATTAAGTTGCTTTCGTCCATGGTTTCGATAAGATTGTTCCCTTCCTCTTCGTATTCGTGATGTTTGCATGTAACCTGTGGTGGACTTCGTGCAATTACGAGCTCTCTTTTCCAAACAGGTAGAGTTGTAGGTTTGGTTGCACCTCGTGCAAGTTCTGCAATGCAGCTCAAAAATTGGACTAAGCCAATTCCGTCTCCCATTATGTGGTTTAAGCGTATGGCAAATGCAAATCCTCCACAGATAAACCGGGTTACCTGATTTTCACAAAAGGAATGAATTAGTTCACAAAGTTAAAGAGAATGAACCAAATCTCAATTATAAACTATTTAAAAATATAATAACACTGAATTGCCATATAGAGAATATAATTAGGTAATACATGCATGAAGTTAAAGAGAATAAACCAAATGTTATTTTGAAATTTTAAATTATTCACATTGCGATTTGAATTTGAGGATTTTGCAAATTACGTATAAACAAAGTTGAAATCGGATATTTTTTTAGAAAGGAGGGAATATATACGTGGAGTTCAGACCATTTCTACAAATGTTTGATATTTTGGTATCTACGTATCTAAGGAGAAGTTTCTATTATGATTATCTATTACATGTAACACCTGGCCTAATATCCTTTTGTTGGTGGGTTGCAATCAAGATAAATGGTAAAATGTAAATCCAAAACAATTTATTGGCATTAATTCCTATATATTAATTATAACTCGGCCACTTACCTGAATAAGCATCAACGGGACAACCTAAGATCCCTTGAGAGCCAGGAACATCATATAGAAGCTCATGTGCAAACGAGCATGGAGGCTGGATTGTGTCTCCAAGCATGTCAACCGAGATTTCTGCATCCGCTTCAATGAACAAGATCCCTTGGCCACTACATTCAACTTCAAGCTTATTGTTAGGGCCTTGAATAAGCCTACCAGAAAAGGGGTAGTAAAACACAAGTGCCCTACTTATTGCTTCTCTTAAAACCCTAACTTGGTCTCTCCCTTCCATCAGAGGATTACTAGGGTAATATATTATGATCGGAAAATGAGATCGAAGGTCCTTTCGATCATCTAAATCCGAAAGTTTCTTTTGTTCGCGTGGTGTAGACTCCGCTGGAGCTAAGAGTTGTGGTTCTTTTCGTCTCACTGTGAATGAGAATGCCATTTATGATTGAGGGTACTTAATTAGATAAGATTTTGTGTTTTTTTTTTGAAGCAACAAGAAGAGAAGAAAATGGAGTTTGTATGCTTTTTAGTGCTTCGCATGTGTAGCCTTTTTATAAGGCAAATGGTAGATGAAAAAGAGAGTCGGTATATAATATTTTATTTTATTATGAGTCATAAAAAAAAATGGTTGCTTCGTGCATGTTCCTGTAGCAGAGCTGATCAGTTAGATAGACAAAGGAAAAAGTCTCTTTAGTGGTACCATTCCACAAAAAGATTTGCATTTTCAATTTAATAAATTTGTGAAATTTTAAAGTTAAAATTATGTATATGTGAATTTGTTTAAATTTTAGAAATAATAATTTTGTACTTGGTGGCAATATTTAATTAGTTTATATTAATTAGCTCATAATCATGTGTGAACCACGAGTTTTGTTATAATTTTTTTTATATTTTTCAATATTATACTATACTAATATATTAATTATATTGTTATTAAATATTATTTTTATTAAGAATATGAATTTTAATTAATATATACTAATTAAATTAAAAAATATATATATGGGAGTAAAAGATAGATAAGTATATAATTGTATGAGATAAAAAGATTTAGAAATTGAATAAAAAATGAAAAATAATTTTTTTTCCTATACTTTAGGTTTCTATATTATACTATATACTAATATATTAATTATAATATTATTATACATTATTTTTTTTATCAAGAAATGAATGTTAAAGAATACTAACTAATTAAATTTAAAAAATTGAAATATGAGATAGTGAAAAGTATATATATAATTATATGATAGTAGAATATAAATAAAAAGATTTTGAAATGAAATAAAAGAAGAAAAAGTAATTTGTTTTCCTATATTTTAGGTTTATATTCTTAAATTTAAGTGTTGAAGGGTCATTCCTAAATTTTAAGTTTGAACCACAATTTTTTGCTATTTATTATATATATAGACTATTTCATTATCAAAATCTGATAAAAATTTATCAATTTTAAATTATAGGATTTCACAAATTAATTAAAAATAAACTTCAGTGGCACGCTTTTTAAGAACGAGAGTGCATAAGTATATCAAAATAGAATGAAACACATATATAAGATAATGATCTATAATTAAAGTTGGATTGTAACCTCTGTTATTCAATATAGATACAACAGTTCATTTATTAATCTAAAAGCTGAAATTATTCATATATATAGTCCGTTTCTGGTGTAAATCTCTTTATTTTGCATACCATATTCACCATCTTTAACGATGGATCTTATTAATTTTTATTCATTTCGTTTTAAAATATATGATCAATTTTAAAATTAATTTAAAATATTTTTAAATTAAAAGTACATAAGTTAAAGTTGGGTGAAAAAATGATAAGAAAATGCATTGCTTAAACTCCAGAAGACTGCAGCCACTGTTTTAAAAAACAATAAAGAGCTTTAGTGTATCATGTGCACTAGCAAAAAGAGAGTTTCATATCATGACTTGAAATTATTATATTTCGCATTTTAAATGAATAGGAGCGTCTTTATTTTATAATTTAAATTTAAAATATATTAAAATGTAATATAATTATGATGGAAGAGCTAGCGATAGATGATGATAGAAAATATATAAAAAATAGAATATCTGCTATTTTTGAAAATGATATGCCACCACCAGATTCATTTAATAATCCGCTAAGTACCACATTAAGTGACCGTCTAGCCTTAATTAATTTTTAGCACTATATATGAGATGACAAGTGCATTTTATACAAATAAACATGTTTGATCCATGTTAGTACAATAAGTACTTTTCTTCTTTTAAACGTTAAAATGCCAAGAAGTAAAAAAAATATTAAAGCTATAAATTAAGAGTAAGAGTAGTGCTACAGACACAAACTATTTTATAAAAATTTTACAAATTGTTGGTTGCTACAGACACAAATTATTTTACAAACATTTTACAAACTGCTGATGTGGCATACTCCACATCAGCGTATTGATCACCAAATTGTTTCAATGTAGTCTTCGACCCCACATAATATGCTGAGATAAAGTATATCATATCAGCAATTTATAAAATATTTATAAAATAATTTGTGTCTCTAGCATTATTCATAAATTAATTAGTGAAATCAAAAACTAATTAATATGACCGGTGACAATCACTTAAGTTTTAGCACCACAAACTCAATAACCGTTCATAGTATGGGTAAGTTTAGAAATAACTTATCGGATAAGTTTTATAACATATTCGAACGACAATAATTATAATTAAAAATTATCATTAATTCATGTTTCATACATCTATAGCCATACTTTTTATGTGAAAATATTATAAAATGTTGTGGAAATATCAATTTCCCAAACAAAAACAAACACTTGGATCTGAAAGGAATTTCACTTGGGTTATATTTGTTTACGAAGATTATACTTGGGATAAGACTATTAATCATAAGTGTCTTGTTTGTTTTCAAATTTAAATTTATATTTGGGACTATTAGTCTAGGGATTATAAAATAGCGTAATAGTCTTGAGATTATAATTATAATTTAGAGATTATAATTCTAAGATTAATAGTCTTAAAATTATAATCACGCTGATTATAATTTCAAGATTGTAATTTTTACAAACAAACATAGTCTTGGAGTAATGTATAATATTGAATGAAAACGTTGTATGCTAAATATGTTTTATTATTAAGAATTCATATAAGTTTTTTAAGTAATAATATTTAGAAATTTTTTTATTATTTTAATTAACTTTTTACCCTTAAATTCCGACCAAAAACTTGTCGACTATCAAGCCAGCAATTTGTAAAATGTTTGTAAAATAATTTGTGTCTGTAGCAACCAACTTGTTTTATTTTGTGCGATGAAGTTAATATATACAAATATATTACCCTAATCGGATCCTTAATATATACAAATATATATTCTGTTCAAACTTGAGGTACTACTAAAGATGGCTGCTCGATCTCCATCAAATCAAATATCTAATCAACTCAAAGTTTGAATCACACCTAATTAATCAACAATTAATTAATATTTTAGATACCTAATTTAATTTCTTTCTCTGTTGATTCAGGAAATGAAGAAGTGAAAAGTACAAGATTGTTAAGAAAATCAAAATAGCTCTGTGGACCACTAAGCAAAATTTAATACTAACAGATTAAGAAAATATTATATACTATGAACTTCCGGAATTTATATATTTTCTTCCTCGTTCTTCTTTGACAAAATTGGATCACTAAGCAAATTTTAGTACAACAACATTGTGAAAATTAATATTCAATGCAAGGTATGCTATGCCATCGCTTAATTACTCTCTCATGCAATTCTCATATATTTTGTTAATTGCCGAAACTTCGAAAGGGTATTGAACCCTTTTGAATATTTATTGTGATATATGGACTAATTATTTAAATATTTAATTTTTTCATATATTGTTAATTGTCGAAACTTCGAAATTATTGTGATGGACTAATTAATTATTTGAATATTTAATTAATTTTAAATTAAATATTTCAACACTCTAAATGAGAATTCTAATTTTAAGGGCACACATGAAGGGTTCAAAGTAGGCATGCACAACAGGTCAACCTGATCTAATTTGATTTAGGTTTGTCAGGCCTTGGACTTTGACCAAGCCAGGCCGTTGACTTTTGGCCTCCAGGCCAGCACTTGGTCGTTGGGTTGTAGTCTGGCTAGGCCCAAGGCCTTGGCTAGTCTGGTCCTTTTTTTTAATGTTACATATTAAATATTAAAAATATACATTAATAAATTTTATAAAAATGATGCAAGATTTTTTAGATTTATTTTATTTTAACATTCTACTACAACCTAATATAAGTTGAAAGATTAGAACAAAAATTAATATATTCATCTTAAATTATCGAAAAATATAATTTAGATGTAACTGGAATATAAAACACATTAATTTCTTAAATATGTAAGATCCCAACTTTTATGAATAAAGATGAATTTTCTATAATTATCATTTTTGAATGAATTTGATATAATGTTATAGTTGTGGGTAATAATTATAAATTTTGTAAAGTACTCAAGTTGTTATAATATTCGATTTGTCGGGGAATATTCGTTTTAAAAAGGGAATATTCGTACGACGTCACAATCATTGGTGGACCATACAACGGAATTATTGTCGGATTGAGAAAACGATAAAAATATTTTTTTATGAAAATAACGGCGGAAGTTTTACTGTTAACTGTTGAAACACCCAGTGTTAAAAGTATAGGAATACGCGTGGTTGCATAGTAGCACACGGTATTGATTATTGATGCTTACGTGATAAGTCAATCAGTTTTGTTCAATTATTGCTTCAGTAATTGTTACATAGTATCTCACGTTAATTGATTCAATTATTGTTGATATTTTATATTGAGATGACATAGTTATTAATATTATTATTTGCATTATTAACGATGTCTAGAAGTTCTGCCAAGGAGAGGTTTGATCACCTAATTGCGCGTCAATAGGGAGATCTTTATTGGAAAGCCTCCTCTTTCCTAGGAACGACTTGGTCGATTAATAGTGTGAATAATAATAATAATAATGAAGTTTTGTTTTATTAGTATTATTAATGTAATAAAACAGAAAAGCTTTTTATATAAAATAGAATACTTTTATAAAGTTATTTATTTTATTAGGCTAATAGTAAAATCTTTTTATATAAAACAGAATACTTTTATAAAGTTTTTCGTTTTATTAGACAATAATTAGAATATATTATATTTTATTATGCATAGTGTTTGCATAGTAAAATCTTTTTAAAAGTTATTCATTTTATTAGATTATAAATAGAATATATTATATTTTATTGTAAACCAATCTGGACCGTTCATTTAAAGTAAATCGATCTAGGCCGTTCATGGATTGATTACTATTCAGTCAATTCTTAAATAAATAGAAGCTCATTCCTTCATTATTTCTTACGAATTCACTGAAACTCTAGAGAGAGAAACTGTAGAGAGAATTATTCTTCTATCTTGAGCATATTTCTTTAGCGTTTAAGAAAGCTTTGAGCGTAGTGAAAGTTTCTTCAAGTATATCCCCGCCCTATCGTCGGAGTACTCTTCTTTATAAAGTAAGGGATATTATTTTTTTTTCATATTCACGAAGAGAACTTCTGTTATTTCATTCTTTATTATTCTGTTGGAATAACCTGTATACGTGGTCTACCCTATACTTGGTGATTTCTGTTGTTATTCCATTCGTTATTATTTTGTTAGAACATCATGTATGTGCGTTATACGCCGGACTTGGTTCCGTCTTTATTATTCTGTTGGAATATCATGTCTGTGCGTTTTACGCCGGACCTGGTTCCGTCTTTATTATTCTATTGGAATATCCTGTCTGTGCATTTTATGCCGGACCTGATTCCGTTATTTATTATTCTGTTGGAATAACCTATCCATGCGAAGTACCGCATGCATGGTGATTTCTGTTGTTATTCCAGTCTTTATTATTCTGTTGGAATATCCTGTCGGTGCGTATTACGCCTGACATGGTTCCGTTATTTATTATTCTGTTGGAATAACATGTCTATGCGAAGTACCGCATGCATGGTGATTTCTTTTGTTATTCCATTCTTTATTATACTCAGTTGGTTAAAGTTTTGACTTCTATACTCCACGAAATTGGTGGAATATCCTTGATATTTACGCTTCATCCAGTATCTTTTTGTGAAAATATTCGTCTGAGCATTCTTAAATTTTACTCTACAAAGAAGTATTATGTTGACAATTTGGACGTTATTAGTTCCTGAATAAATTAATTCTTGAACTTATTTTATTGAATTCTTATATCATTGTCATCATCCCCATATTTATATTTTGTTGAAAGTCATATGTGGCCTGTAGTGCATAGATGGACTTGGTATGATTATGACCAGGGATTATTCGGTGTAATCATGACCGTAATGTTACAAATGATGTGGTAAAAGTCCTCATTAGCCCGTAGTGCATTGATGGACAGTTGTTGGCATGATCATGACCATTAATGATGAATACACGGATATCCTTGGCCCGTAGTGCATGGATAATTTGTGGTTGTGATACTTATGAATATCCTTGGCCGTAGTGTAGGGATGATGTGGATTATTTATTAAGTTGAGTCCCAGCGATAAAAGTGATGAAAAACCTTTTAAATCATAAAAGATAGTAGATTTTATTCTCTATTTGACTCTTTTAATGGATTGCATGTTCCGCTGCAGTTAAACTTGATGTCTATTGTATTTTATCAGTTTAACACTGTTGAATACTAATGATAATTTATTCTGCATTATCTTAGTCATAATATTTCTTACTTGGCTAGTTGAGCTCACATTTTTCTTTCACTGTTCTCTTCAGAAAATGAGAACGTAGCCGGGACTAGTCGGGGAACGGAGTGTCGGTCCAGATGATAGTATTAGTACTAGTCCTCACTATTCTGTTAAATAGTGTGACAATAAATGTAATGAGAACTTATTCTGAGAGTGGATATTGTCTAGATGACAATATTTATATTAAAACTCACAGCTTTCTTGTTGTATATTAAAGATTGTATTTGTATTCTGTACCATGTATTTGGTGACTCAGAATAGGTTATGTATAACTATTTTGGGGGCGTCGCAAAATATATGTCTAAATTTTATTAATATTTTTTTAACTGAATGATTAAGTGTAATTTTTTTGGCTGAATAAAATATTATATATATATATATATATATATTACAATATTAACTATTATATTAAGTAATATTAAATAAAGTTACAACAATTTTGAATTTTTTTAAGAGATGTAAAATAATAAAAATATGTTATTCAGATGTTTCAAACATGTCAATTATCAAACAATTTTTTTCATTTAGTATTCACCATTCAGCTCTATTCAAAACTATTTCATTCAATTTTATCAAACAATCACATAGCCTAATAACATGTGGGAATTAGATTGAGATGGTTGGCTAAGGTAGAGAGACACAAGAGGATAGCAGGGAGACAGATGATTGCTAAGGAAAAAGGAAGGACTCAGATATTGCTCATAAACCACGAAACTATCCAGGTGAGTAATCTTGTGAAGTTATTAATTTTTTTTGTGAAAATATTAATTATCTAAGTTAATTAAATTATTTTTTTGTTCACAAACATCAATTTGGATACGTAGCCTAATTAGAAAATTATATTCTTCAGTCTCAATCAAAGTCCTTCAGAAGTTACAATTATCCTCTGCGCTGAATAATCCAATTATTTAGTCATTCTAAGCAACCATGCAAAATTGCAAATTGTGAACGGATACAACTAACTGACCCCTCCCCATCACCCAAAATCTTCCATTTGATATAGTAATAGTAGTCAAGAAAAATGTCTCAAAAGTACCAAGGATGTGTTTTCATATTAATTACTACCTAAATTCCTTTTTATCGTCTTTCTGAAGAGTTTTTTTTCCCTTATTTAAACTTTGGCACTACAATATATATAGAGAGAGAGCAAGAATCAAGTGCAAACATCTTATCTTACTCACCCGTGCTTACCCTCCTTTAGGCGACGATTTTGATCATACAACCGTCGTTTATACTTTTAGCGACGCTATATATTGTCCGTCGCTAAAAGTATAGACGACGGTTGTATGACCAAAACCTTCGCCTAAAGGGGGGTAAGCATGGGTGAGTAAGATAAGGGATATGCACTTGATACGGACCGTGTATATATATATATATATATATATATATATATATATATATATATAGGGAATATATCTTAAGCTCACCCCTTATTCAACTCACCCGAGCTCACCCCCTTTTAGCGACGGACACGACGACGGTTCGATCATACAACCGTCGTCTATACTTATAGCGACACTATATGTTGTCCGTCGCTAAAAGTATAGACGACGGTTGTATGACCGAACCGTCGTCGGGTCCGTCGCTAAATGGAGGGTGAGCTCGGGTGAGTTAGATAAGGGGTGAGCTTAAGATCCGGACCGTATATATATATATATATATATATATACTAGCTGGGTCCCGTGCCTCCGGCACTGTATGGACAATATGATTTATCTCAAACTTTGAACGACCAAAATAATTTATTGAGTGAGCGGGAAATTTAAAGTCATTTGTATTTTATTAAATTATTATTAGATTATTAGATAGATAGATGTATTTTATTAGATAGATGTATGAACGGTGGGATTTATCCCAAACTTTGGACGGCCCAGATGATTTATTGAGTGAGCGGGAAATTCAAAATCATTTGTATTTTATTAGATAGATTTATTAGATAGATATATGAACGGTGGGATTTATCCCAAACTTTGGACAGCCCAGATGATTTATTGAGTGAGCGGGAAATTCAAAATCATTTGTATTTTATTAGATATATATATATATATATATATATATATATATATATATATATATATATATATATATATATTTCTCCCAAGTCCTTAAAATTTAAATGCAATTAATTTTCTATAATATTCCTAAACATTAAATACATATTTATTTTGCATTTCATCTTTCCGACTAGTTTTGTACGTGCCACCGAGATAATATTTCTTATTTTCTCTCTCATCTTTCTAATAAATTTAAAAGATTATATTGATATTTTGTATGTGGTAAACTGGTAATCAATGACTCAAAAGTAATATTTGCCTAGTCTTTAAAATGACACTTATAAAAAGGAACGTAGCAGGAAGTAGAAGTGATGATGCGACTATAAAATGCAGTTGTACCATGCCTAAATAATTACAGACTCACCAAACACACACCCTCTCTCACAAACACACTCTCTCTCTCTCACACCCACGGGAAGATGGACATGAATTTAGCGCTTTTTATGAATGGAGGGGAAGGAGATGCTAGTTATGCTCAAAACTCCAAACTTGCGGTATGTCCTAGTTCCATGCATGATTTGTTTTGAGGTCAAACGAGGATAAATTAAATTTTAAATTAAAGTGTGATCAATTTATTTAGTTTTAGTGGATACAATTATTATAATTATATAATATATAATAAAAATTATTAATCAAAAAATTTATTTCATTCTAAACTTAACACTTTATCGTTTGACTTTAAAAATCAAATTGTATCTTTAGGAATAGATAGAATATTAATTTCATCAAGATTTATCTCTATTTGGTTGCCAATTTTTTCCTGCTAGTTTGGAAATTAGAAATCTAAATTAATACTCCCTCAGTTTCGAAAAAAATAAAATAATTATTGCCTTTTGAAGTCAATTTAAAATATTTTCAAACTCAAAATTAACATATATTCATTTAATTTTAATCACTAATGATTAGTAATGTAAACAATCTAAAAAATTCTACTAATTATAATATTTATTGTTTTTTATGATGAATCTTATCAATTTTGAATTTAAAAAAATTTCAACTTCAATTTTTTTCTCGGAAGATTTACTTAATTTGTCTTGGATTCTCATTTATATATATATGCATATGCAGCAAAAGACGGCTTCTTTGAGTAAACCTGTGCTAGAAAATACAGTACAATCCCTATTCTTGAAAGACTTTCATCTTCAAAAAGTGATAAACGTAGCCGACTTAGGCTGTTGCGGGGGCCCAACCACAGTATCAGTGATTTCAACTGTCAAAATGGGGGTGGAGAAGAAATGCAAAGAACTAAATTGCTCAGTGCCGGAACTTCAGTTTTACTTGAACGATCTTCCGGGGAATGATTTTAATTCCCTCTTTAAAAGAGTGTCTACTATTTGTACTCAAAATGAGGCTTCTTTGTGCTTTGTTATGGGAGCTCCTGGTTCTTTCTATGGCCGACTTTTTCCTCGAGAGAGTTTGCATCTTGTTCATGCTTCCTACAGTCTTCATTTTCTCTCTCAGGTTTGTACACTAATTAATATCTCAGTCAATTTTATTATTATTATTACTTGCTACTAGCTAGAATGCATAATTGTCCCTTAATTATATATGTGTTCGATCAAGTGATGTTTTTATCCTTGATTAATTAAGACCTTTAAGTAACTAATTAGCAAATTTCTCTCTAATTAAGATACAATTATATATTATTGTTTCTTCAAGTTAGAATTAGTAACGCAAAAATGAACAATTTCACACTAATTGTACCTCTAGGGAGGGTTTTAACTTTTAACTAATACCCAAACTTATATCTGAAAACGTCACAAGTGAATAAATTGGGGGGATTGTTTTGCATTTTAGTCTTGTTACTACTCTAATTTGCAATTTCAAATTTTAAGTATATATTTTTGATCCATGTTTAACCCTAAGATAATGAAACTATAGTAATAAACTGATCAACATTGAGTCATTCTATACTACCATCAAAGGATCGAAATATAGAAGACTCAATTTTAATTTGAAACAAAAAAACAAGAATTGGTAAATAAGACTATTAATCTGGAACAGTGGAGACATGATTAGTATCAATTACTGATAAAAATTTACGTGGTGAATGATATATAAAAGGCACCAGTAGGACTCGGAAGCAAAGATGGCATGCCATTGAACAAGGGGAAAATTTACATATCCAAAACAAGTCCAGTAGTTGTAAGAGAAGCTTACCTTGCTCAATTCAAGCACGACTTCACCTTCTTTCTTGAATGTCGTGCGAAAGAGATGGTACAAGATGGACATCTAATGTTGACGCTTCAAGGTAGGCCGTCCTCGGATCCCACAAGTAAGGAAAGCTGCTACCAGTGGGAATTACTAGCTGATGCCATAGCTGCAATGGTTTCACAGGCAAAAATATTTCAATTTGAGTCTATCTTAATTAATTTAGGTTAAACGCTCGATCGGTAGTTGAGTTAAAATGAATTTTATTTTTTTCATAGGGCTTGGTTGACGAAGAGAAACTAGACTCCTTCGATGTGCCCTACTACACACCAACAATTGAGGAAATCCAAGACGTAGTGGAAAGTGAAGGATCGTTCACAATTGAGCTCCTAAATTCTTTAACAGTTGATGCTTCGGATGAGAACGAGAATGATATACAGGCTAAGGGCGAAAAGGTTTCTTATAATATCAGGTGCGTGTCGGAATCAATGATTTCGTACCATTTTGGAGAGGAAGTTGTTGAGCAAGTGTATGATAAGCTTACTCAGTTAGTAGTTGAGGATTTGACCAAAGAATCGACTAAACTCACAAGCATCATTGCGGTGCTAAGAAGAAACAACATTTAAGCTAGCGCGCTAGCTTCTTTAATTTGTTTTGTTGAACTAAGCATGTGTGTGGAAAGTCCTCATCGGGAGACACTAACCTGCCCGATCGAACTTGTAAAATTATCACTTTTATTTGTGAAAATATCAATTCTCTATATTATATATGTTAAAGAGAACAATCTTCTTATCCTAATAAATTTCCTCCATTTCGATCCCATGTACATTAGTATCTTTTCTCCAACACTTGAAGCGCATGCAAACATTGTCACTGAGTAAACTCATACGTACAGTCTTCATCATATATAGAAAGTGGAATTAATTATGTTTTGCCAAAGAGTCTAATAATAGCTTTATTGAGAATTCAGAATCTTTATCGAGGCCATAAACATAGAACCCGAAAGACGGAACAGAAAACAACAGGATTCAGTCGTGCAAGTTCAGAAATATTACACATAATACATAGATAAAATGGCATTTAATTTCCAAGTTAGAGCTTGAAGTGCAACAGGGTAGGAGTCCCATCAAGTCCTTTATCGCGGAAGTGTTGCACCAATTCTTTCACTGTTGTTGCCCTATACTTGGGGGGACATTCCTCCGATAATAACTCCTTTATGGGTTCGTACAGTTTTGTGGATTGGTACAATCCTGTGCTAAAGAAGCCTGCCACTGATACTCTTGGACCAACATGGTTTGCTGCTACTCTATGTTCCACGCTTATAAATTTGTCATTTGAAATAAGCTGAAATTTCAAAAAACAAAAATACAAAACTAAATTTAATAAATACTTAAACAAATAAAATATTTGATCATACCATGGCAGACTAAAATGCAAAACTGTACCCATAGTTCATCATTTTGTGAAGATATAGTACCTTATTTTACAGTATAGCAAATTGTTATGTGATGGTACAATAAGTAGGTGCAAAATTACATATTTTAGATCTGTATTGCGCTGCTAATTAAAGCTTAAAAGGTACAATTTTGTACTAATAATTATGTTTTAAGTGAGGAATAATATTTAATTAGTCAAACATAAGAACGAAAACATCACTCACAAACAAACAGAAAGTTTTGCATATATTTTAAGTGTAGTATGAAAATATTGGAAGGGAATTGGAGACTTTACTTGCAAAAGATCTCCGATATTGACCACAAGAGCTCCAGGCAAAGGATGAACATCAACCCACTGGTCCTGATGAAGAATTTGGAGGCCACCTATAAGGTCTTGCAAAAGGACAGTGATGAAGTTATTGTCGGAATGCTTGGTAGTACCGACAGTTAGTTCCGGCTGCGGGCATGGAGGATAATAATGGCAGATAATGGCAAGCCCCTCGGCGCAATCAATGTCTTTGAGGAAATCTCTGTTAAGACCAAGAGCCTCCGATAACAATTCTAACAAAGAAAGGCCTAACTTTGTTACGTGCTTGGAGTACTCCATTAAAATGTCTCTGCAGGGTTTATAATATATGGCAATTACAATAATCAGATTATTTCAGTAATCAAGATAATAAAAATAGGTATTATCTTTAATATTAGGCCGTTGATAATACTAGAGCAATAATTATATTCTCAAAACAATAAATATCAATGAAAGTCCTTAATGTTGCTGAAAAAGTATAAAAATGTCGCTTAATAATTCAACCTTACGAATATATATATATATATATATATATATATATATATATATATATGGGTCTCCATCCACAGCAACCGGTTATTGGGGAGCAACCCCTTTTTGACCAGCCGGTACAGCTTGTACCGGCCTTAGATTTTTTTTTTTTTTTTATAAGCCGTAACAGCTTGTACCGGCTAGCCAAAAAAGAGTTGCTCCCTAACAACCGGTTGCTGTGGATGGAGACCCTATATATATATATATATATATATATATATATATATATATATATATATATATATATATATATATATATATATATATAGCATGTAAAATCTGAAAACATGTAAAATTTCATATTACTTATCTAATTCACTCTGATCTCCCTCATTGCTTCTTCACACACATTTTAAATTTTCAAAAGAAAAAGAAGACGATTAACTTTAATTTTTTGAATTTGCTCTTAAAAATATTGCCCCCCCTAAAGTTTTAGAGAGAGTAAAACGGTTTGAGAGAGAGAGTATAAAAAAATGAGTGTATAAATATTTTAGTAAGAGAATATGTATAAAACAAAATAAATAGAGAAGTTAATTAAATAAATATAAAAAATTAATATATTAAGTAATTTATTTCATTTGGTTATAATAATAGTAACTTAAAATTTTAAATATGAATTAATTTATATTGGACCCAGAACTATTTGATTCTAACACATACAACTTATATTAAAAAATGGTAATTAATATGATTTTAATTTTTAACGAAATTATAATCATATTATGTAATCCATAATTAATCATTATTCAATTTTTGCCAAGTCTAGTCAAAAGTATATGATAGCACCGGTCGCTCCAAGTTTTCAAAGGTAAAATAGGTAAATCATTATAGATATTTCATTAAATAATATTTAAGAAATTTAAACCCCAACTCTAATTGTAACCCTAATCCTAACCACGTGTGTCTTCCCATCCCTGTCGTCCTAATTAAAAATTCAATCAACAAATTCATCGCTACGATTGTCTTCATTCATTATAAACAGTAAGTCTTCTGTAACATAAAATCGTTCACATACCACTCACATGCATATGCATGTGGTCCACGTGACTTGCTCTGCATATGATTCACGTGACTTACTCTGCACGTGGACCATCAAAATATATATATAAGTGTATGTGAGCGGATTTTATGTGATAGTAGACTTACCGTTTATTATAATGAATTGTATTTTTTTTTATGTTTCTAAAACTACTGTTCTGTTTCAAGGCATCTACCCAACCTTTCATATAAATTAAAGACAAATCAAAATCAATTAATGATAAAGTAATAACTACATACTAGAAATAAAAATAAAAATAAAAATAACTAAATTAATTAATATGAGGGGAAGAACCTTAAACAACCAGTGATCGAGCTGCTGTTGTACTTGTACCTCGGAGAAAGCGGAATGAACTCGTGGCGAGAAGATGAATAAAGAACACAACAAGCACAAAACAGGTCGGGATATCTAATTTTGTGACCCAAAAAATGTGATGAAACCCCTCCTAAAACCATCCAAAACCCTTCAAATTAAGTTGATTACCCACAGGGCTTCATTACCGTTCAAGTCACAGTGAAAGTCAAGATATCACAGATGAAAGACACAAAGTCACAGGAATTAAACTATTTGTATATTGTTGTTCTGGCTAGCTTACTTTTACCAGATACATCATACCTATATATATGCACATAAGGGAGAATCACCGAAGGCTATAAATTAGGGATTAATACAATTACTTATGCTAACATTAAGGGATGCTATGCTAACATTAAGGGATAAATCAACTAAGAGATTTACAACAGTCAAATCAGGAACTTATGGTATGTTTTCACCCCCCTTCAAGCGCAATGGTATGGAATGGAGGTTAAGCTTGGAACATAAAAACAGAAACCGGGGACGTGATAAGCCTTTTGTAAAAATGTCTGCTAGTTGAGACGCAAAATGAACAAAGTTGATTGAGATGTGGCCTTTTGCAACTAGTTCCTGAATAAAATGATAATCAATTTCGATGGGACGAGTGCGTGCATGAAACACGGGATTACGTGCTATGTGCAGCGCAGAAACGTTGTCACAGTAAAGGTGCGGGGATCCGTGAATGGAAATACCGATTTCGTGAAACAAAAATGTAAACCACCGGATTTCAGAGGCAGTGGTAGCGAGAGCCCGATATTCAGCTTCAGTAATAGACCGAGAAACAGTAGCTTGTTTCTTGGCAGTCCAGGAGAGAATATTTGGGCCAAAAAAAACACAGGCGCCAGTTGTAGAGCGTCTATCATCCGGATCACCAGCCCAATCAGCATCGGAAAATACCCGAAGAGTCAGATCATTGGATTTGTGAAAAGAGAGACCATGTGTTATTGTACCTTGCAGATATCTAAAAATCTGTTTAACAGCTTGAAGATGCGAGGTACGAAGAGAATGCATGAATTGACACACTTGGTTCACAGCAAAGGCAATGTCTGGGCGTGACAAAATTAGATACTGAAGACCACCCACCATACTACGATACATAGTAACATCCTGCAAAGGGTCACCATCATGACTAAATAATCGAGTATGTGCGAGGAGGGGAGTAGGGGACGGCTTGCATGAGGCCATATGGAATTTCCGAATCAAGTCGGAAGCATACCGGGCATGGGAAAGAGTGAGAGAATTGACTGTCCGAGTGACTTCAATGCCGAGGAAGAAACTAAGGCCACCCAAGCGACGACTCTCAAATGTAGCACATAAAACCTCGATGAACTTGTTGATGTGGTCTAGAGAATTTCCGGTCACAATGATGTCATCAACATAAACGAACATAAGAAGCTTTATTGTGCCAGACTGCTTGATGAATAAGGATGGGTCAGAGCTGCTGTTAGCAAAGCCATGAGATAGAAGAAAAGCCTGAAGTCGTTGAAACCATGCACGCGGTGATTGTTTGAGACCATAGAGGGCACGGTGTAGTTTACAGACATGATTGGGACAGAGCGGATCAATAAAGCCAGGAGGCTGAGTCATATACACATCCTCATGAAGAACCCCATTAAGAAAAGCATTGCGAACATCAAGTTGTTGAAGGGGCCAGTCATAATTCAGGGCAAGAATTAGCACTGTGCGGATAGTGGAGGGACGGACCACTGGACTAAATGTCTCCTCATAGTCAATGCCCTCTTGTTGTGTGAAGCCTTGCGCCACAAGTCGGGCTTTGTGACGCTCAATAGAACCATCAGCCCGTCGCTTGACCCTATATATCCATCGACAACCAACCACATTTGGAGAAGACGAAGATGGAACTAAGTCCAAGTTTGATTCTTATAAAGTGTAGCAATTTCGTCTTGCATAGCTTGTAGCCAATGAAGATGTTTGGAGGCTTGGCGAAAAGTAGCAGGTTCATGAAATGGGGACTCAACAGAAGTAGCTGATAGAGCTTCGGGCAGGGAGTACCGGGAGGTGGTGGCAATGAGATCATTAATGTTGCGAGTCTTAGGCGGTGGAGTTGAATCAGCAGGGGTAGGAGATAATGGCTCTGCAGGGGGTGAATTGGCAGGGATGGGAAGTGGTGTGCCAGTAGGAGGTGGAGTGGTATCGAATGAGGATGAAGGATAAGGAACTGGACTGGTGGAAAAGATAGCAGGGATGCGCGGCCTGTCCAATGGAGCGGTTGGTGTGGCAATAGAGTTTGGGATGTTTTCATGTAGTGGGGAGGGAAGGTTGGGAGATGGTATGTCAGGAGGTGGTGTTGTGGGTGTAGCGGGGGTGAGTGGTGTGGGGCTAGAAGCAGAAGCGATAGGATACCGAGGTCCTCCCATGATAGGATTAGAAGGTGGGGACACGTTATTGCTGGATGAGAGTGTAGGCATGGAGGAGAAAGGGAAGGATGTTTCATCAAAACGCACATGACGCGAGATGTACACACGATTAGTCGATGTGTCAAGACAACGGTAACCCTTGTGATTGGAGTCATAACCAAGAAAGTTGCATTTGATCGATTTTGGCATAAGCTTGTGGTTATTGTACGGGACTAGGTATGGGAAACACGTGCAACCAAAGATCTTGAGTAAAGTGTAATCCGGTTTGCGGTTGAGTAATTTTTTAAAGGGTGACACGTATCTGAGCTGAAGCATGGGTAAGCGGTTAATTAAAAATATAGCTGTGGAAAAGGCCTCAAGCTAAAAGGAGAAGGGAAAGTTAGCTTGAGCAAGTAAGCACAAACCCATTTCCTCAATGTGTCTATGCTTACGTTCGACAACCCCATTTTGTTGTGGGGTGTGTGGACATGAAAGTTGATGGTGAATACCGTGCGTTTTGAGAAAACTTTGAAATGAAGAGTTTGTTCGAAATTCAGCACCCCCATCGGTTTGAATAATTTTAATTTTTGGGTTGCCACTTTTTGATTTTGCCAAAAAATTCTCTATCATTGTTTTGAAGTTTGAAAAAATAGTGAGAACTTCGGATTTGCGAAAACATAGGAAAAATCCAAGCATATCGACTGTAATCATCCACAATAGATAAGAAATAACGACAACCAGCATTAGAGGTAACCGGGGATAGACCCAAATATCCAGATGTAATAATTCCAAAGGAGAAATTGAAATACGAGAACTAGAATTAAAAGACAATTTACATGATTTGCCCAAAGGACAAATATGACAATGGAGCTGAGACCTATTAGAACGAAGCAAAAGGTTTGAACTACGACAAAGATGTTGTAAAATATCGCTGGAGGGATGACCCAGTCTGGCATGCCAAATGTTGAATGTTGCCTTTTCTCCAAGAGTAACAAGATGAGCACTGGATGGTGATGAAGAATGGAGATAGTATAGGCCATCTGTACTAGTTCCAGAAAGGAGAGTTTTTTGTGTCTGGTTGTCCTTGATTCGATATCCATGTGCATCAAATTCAAAAAAAACATTATTATCACGAGAAAATTGACGAATATATAACAGATTTTTGTGCATACTTGGTATGCAAAGAATATTAGAAAGAGAGAAAGATGTGTCTGATGATGTAAGCACAGAAGAACCATAATGAGAAATAGGAAGATGAGAACCATTGCCAACAATAACAAAAGTATTACCTTGATAAGGATGAGAATGAGTGAGATTAGTTGCTGATGATGTCATGTGGTTTGTGGCACCAGAATCCAAGCACCAATTAGTGTCCCAAGTTGGTGTAGAGACATGCGCTTCTGCAGTGAATGGTGGACGAGGATTGAGTGCACAACGTTTTGCTATATGGCCTGACTGGTCATACAGTTGACACACGATAGAGTCTCGGGATTGAAATGCAGGAGTAGGAAGAAGCGGAGGATCATTGTTTGGAATGAACCGTGGTGGTTGAGAACCATGTTGGCGATTGAAGTTGTTAGTGCGATTTGAGTTGTTACGGTTGGACCCAATGAAGTTGCGGGGGCGGTTGTTGCGGTAGGAACCATTATTGCGGTGAAATTGGGAACGTTGATGAAAATTTTTGGTGTGTTTATTTTGTGAGACGGCGGAATTGGTGTTGGTGGTTTGGCGCTGAGATTGAGATTCAGCAACAAGAGTTGTACTTGGAGAGATGGAAAGAGATGAAAAACGAGTTTGGAGTGTTTCTTCTTGGATGAGAAGGTCATGGAATTCATCAAATGAGACTTGAGGGTGGAGATAAAAAGATGTGATAAATTCCTTAAAATCAGTACCAAGTCCATCAAGTATATGATCAATGAGATCACTTTCAGGAATTATACATCCAGCAGAAGCAAGTGAGTCGGATATGGATTTTGCACGGAGAAGAAAATCAGATATAGAGGTGTTGGCTTCTTTCTTGAGGGTGTGAAGATTATTTTCCAGAGTTCGGATATGGGTTTTAGAGGAAGAGGCAAAACGGTTGTAAAGGATGTCCCAAGCTTCAGGAGCGGTTTTGCAGGATACAAGTAGATTTTGAACGGGAGGAAAAACTGTGGCTCGGATCCAAGTAAGAACAAGACTTGTCGCACTTTTCCATTTGGTGTATTATGGGTTAATGGTTTTATCTTCTAGTTTTTCTAATGGACAATTTTTGTCATGTACAACAAGTTCAAGAGAGTTAATGCACAGAACCGCAAGAAATTGAGAACTCCAATTTAGATAATTCTCTTTGGTTAGGATGGTGTTGGATAATAAGGATTGAGGATTAAACAGAACTGGAAGGAAAGTAACAGATGAAGCAGATGTCGAGGGAGATAATGTAGCAGAAGAAGAAGAAGAAGATAAGGTTTCGGCCATGGTGAGAGTACTGTTTAGGTGCAGTTACGCCAAAGGCTTTGATACCATGAAAGCCAAGATATCACAGATGAAAGACACAAAGTCACAAGAATTAAACTATTTGTATATTGCTGTTCTGGCTAGCTTACTTTTACAAGATACATCATACCTATATATATGCACATAAGGGAGAATCACCGAAGGCTATAAATTAGGGATTAATACAATTACTTATGCTAACATTAAGGGATGCTATGCTAACATTAAGGGATAAATCAACTAAGAGATTTACAACAGTCAAATCTGGAACTTATGGTATGTTTTCACACAGCTTAGAAACACTTCTCTATTTTTTGGCCATGGCTGGAACTTTGAATTGTAATTGATTCAACCACCTTATTGAGGGTAAATTCATCCCATTAGCTTTGTTTAATTAGTAATCATCATTTTTATCTTCAATTTAAAATCTTACATAAAGGGTGCATAAATTTGATTAGGTATGAATTAGGCATTTGATTAGTAAGCACATACCTCTCAATAAAGAAACTTTTGTACCGTTCTTTCTGGAAAATCAATTGCAATTAATTTTGAGAATGATTTTCCTCTCAATTTACTTTTTGTATGCTTTGAATTTTTGTTTGGTATCTAGTTAGGGTTTTTATTCTTGTTTTTAGATATGGGTTGCAGAATACAAAAGTTATTATAGTCAATACTTCTCTAAAATTACGTAAATATACCTGCACACAGGAGGAAACTCCTCTGGACTTGGAGGGTTAGGAGCCATAGTGCAATAGATTGAATCCCTCCAGTTTGCTGCTGGTGCCCTATATAGATCAAAATTGCTATTGTACACCGCAGCTTTCGTGCTGTCTCGCGTATACCACTGCTTCTTTACCTCCGTATCTAGCTCAAAAAACCTACGTACCCCATCCTTCATCTCCTCCATAACCCTAACTGGAATTCCATGATTAAGCACTTGAAAGAAACCCCATGTCCCCGATGCATCACGGACTTTATCAACAGTCTCCTTGTACAGAATAGGATCTTTATCAATGCCAATAAGGTCTATTATTGGAATACTAAATTTAGTAAGGCTGGAATCATGATTAAAGTTGTCATAATTTTGTGGTGTTCGAAAGAACATACGAGGAACCTTGGTGATTCCAGCATCGACGAGTCCTTTAACACCGGCTTTGGTCTCATCGAAAGCTTTTAATTCACTAAGGCGGTCGTAGTTCTGTTCAGTTGCAGCCTGAATATTATCTGTGCCATTGGTAACTATTGTCATCTTTTGCAAGGAAAATAGCTCCTAAAGTTCTTAGGAAAACTTTAAGGTATAAATGGGTTGATATGCAAATGAAAGGTAGGGTAAGTACCAGCACAAGAGGATCCTATTAATTTATACTCAGTTCGAGACATTTTCAAATTCAGACTACATAAGTTAAAGTTGGGTGAAAAAATGATAAAAAAAAATGCATTGCTTAAACTCTAGCTAGAAGACTGCAGCCACTGTATTTAAAAACAATGAAGAGCTTTAGTGTACATCATGTGCACTAGCATAAAGAGAGATTCATGTCATGACTTTGTTGGGAAAAGTACGTCAAAAATGATCTATATTTCAGAAATCACTTTTTCGTCTTTGTGTAATTAAATATGAAATCAACAAAATTAATTATGAGAACAAAAATAACAAATAATCATCCACAAGTAAGACACCAAATTTACGTGGAAAACACTCTAAAATTAAGAGATAAAAACCACTGATCAAACTCCGAATCTCCACTATATCACTAATAATGGGCTTACAATAATCCTCTCAAGTTTTATGTCCTAAAACTTGAGGTTACACAATAAATTGAGATAATACAAATTTACCTTTAATTAGGTTGAGAAACTAATTAATTTCACCACCCAAAAACACCCAAAGCAATAAAGTCTTCAAGCTTTCAATTGAACGGAGATGGCGGCGGATACCCACGTACAACAAACTGTAATTCTCTCAATTTATTTTTTTGGTATTTTCTTACTACCAAGCTTATCTCATATATCAAATAAAACTCCATCATAACTTTATTTATAGTACTCTTTCTAATCCATTCCTATTATGAATTAGAAATAATTTATTTTCCTAATCAAATTAAGGATCACATCTCCTCCTTGTCTTGTTCACCAACCAATCTAACAAGTAAATCATTTTTCAGTTTGGATTCTTTTCATGGAATCTCCAATTTCAATATTGCTTCCATTAACCTAATTTCTAATTGGATTAATATCAAATAAACCCACTTATTTACTCACAAAAAAAATTAATTCTTTTCCATCTTAAATTCTATTTAATGAGTGAGCACTCACACCAAACAGACTTGGTGGTCCATCTGTATATGTTGTTTTTGAAAATGATGTGCCACCACCAGATTCATTTAATAATCCGCTTTAGTGTATCATTGTTGTCAAGTGACCGTCTAGTCTTATTAATTTTTAGCACTATGAGATGACAAATGCCTTTTATACAAATAAACATGTTTGATCCATGTTAGTACAATAAGTACTTTTCTTCTTTTAAACGTTGAAATGCCAAGAAGTAATAAAAATATGAAAGCAATAAATTAATTAGTGAAATCAAAAACTAATTAATATGACTGGTGTCAATCAATTAAGTTTTAGCACCACAAACTTAATAACGTGCATAATACGGGTAAGTTTTGAAATAACTTATGAGCGACAATATTTGTAATTATTATAATAATAATAATTTTAAATATAGTCATTATAATGTCATTTTAATATGAATTTTATTATTATTCTTTTCAACAATTTTATTTATTATCGTAATAAATAAACCAAATTATAAACGTAATCAATTATTATTATTAGTAGAAACGTAACCAACAGATTAAATTGATTATAGAAAAGAATAATAAGAACAGAATAATTTAATAGAAACATAAATAAATTTAGACAAACTTTTTTTTGTCATGCTAAGATCTATATATACATTTGTAAGGGAAAATGACAACATCAAAAAGGAGCTAGGGGGATGAACCCAAAAATTATTTAGCAATTAATTGATTTATGAATTTGAGAAGTTATTGTAAATAAATATATGACACATAAAAATAGAAAAATCAAAAAACTTTTGAACGGCTGAGTCACCCAAAAAAATTCTTCTTTAGACCATGAGTTGAATCGAGACTAACGAAAATAAATCAGTTGTTATATTTTAATATTGATTGATTGATTAGATGTCTGCTAATAAAAATAAATAAACATACCTACTTTAATATATATATTAAATTCTTTTATGCAATAAAATCACTTTGCTTTTTGACAAAAATATATATTAAATAATTATATAATTTTTAACTGTGACTGGTTGATAGTGAAGTTGTCATCACTTCAAGACAAACAAAGCATATTGAATTGGATTGTTTGTTTTTTTTTTGCTAATTTAATTTGATTGTCATTTTGTCGATATAAAAAAAATCTTGAAGGGCTACTTCATCCTAAGTACCTCTACGAAGGTTCAGTACTTCAGTCAGCAACCTTGTGCCACTATATTAAATAACTATATTACCTTTCGTTTTAAAATATATGATTAATTTTGAAGTTATTAGAATGCATGTATGTGATTTCCTATGGAGGGAATCTTTCCTTCAACTCATGATCTCCTTTTTCTTCTCCCCTTCTTCAGAGTCGGTTCTGAGTTTTATAAGGTCCGGGGCAAAAAAAATTAAGTGTACCTCTTTATATAAATTAAACAAAAAAATAAATAAATTATCAACTAATTAATTTTATTAAAGTTATAAGAATTTACAAAAGATAAGTAAGAACACTTTGAGACCTCATTAAAAAATTTGTTTGAAGAAAATCTAATGGGACAAAACTCCAAACAAAGGAAAAAGAGTACCTCGAATTGTAAACATTGTATTAAAAACGAAGAACAAGAATTTCAGCCAAGTTTTCGGTTGAATTAAATAATAAATAAGAAAAGTTAACAAAAATATATATTACAATTTACAAAATTTCTATACATTAAAACCCCTATTTAACAATACTCTATATAAGAATAACCTCAACAATATTATAAAAAAAAATTGGTTCTAATTTGGGCCAGTTATAAATAAGAATAACCTCTAAATTGTAATATGTTATAGACTTTTTAAGTCTCGTATAGAGAAACTATACCTCTATATAGTAATAATTATATATATATATATATATATATATATATGTGTGTGTGTGTGTGTGTATGTGTATGTGTGTGTGTGTGACGCCCCCAAAATAGGTATACATCACCTATCCTGATCGCCAAATACATGGTACAGGATACAAATACAATCTTTAATATAAAACAAAAGAGTTGTGAGTTTTAATCTATCATCAGTTTCTCCATCAAGGCTAGGCTAGGCTAGGCTAGGCTAGTCACCCGGGTATCAATCCTACTCTTTGTGCTATTTGGATTTGTTGTTGCTGCTCCATAAGATCTACCATCTCTTGAGGCCTCAAGTTTCTGCAGGAATCAGGACAATACAAAATCACCTATTATTTAGGCAGAGAATATTACATATGGAATATTGAATGACCATGAAGTGTGTACAAAAATGTTAAGCCAATACAGAGATTTAGGTAAACTCATACCTTATTTATGCTTAATTTGATCATCGCCAGCAATTTTCCATACTTTTCGTATCATTTAAGGCCTTGTAATCTTATTTTCCTGTTAAAAAAAGGTAACAAAACATGAGGAAAGTGATCACCAAAAAGGAACATTACATAAAGAAAAATGTATGAAACTTGGCAATAATCAAAATATAGGATAAATAAATAACATTAGTTAAAAAGAAGAGAAAAAGAACATACTCGAAAAGCACAATGGTATTTGGCAATCAAATTCATATATGAAGGTCCTAAATATTTTTGCAAGCCTTGACATTAGATTGAGAAAGCTCATGTAAGGTGATTTGGGTAAAAAAGAAGATCCTTGATGATTCTTTTGAAAACCTGAAGATATAAAATCATAAACAAAATAAATCATACTTTAAATTTGAAACTGAGTGCCCAATTTTCAAACTTTAAGTCACCAATTGGATACTCTGACCCAACCAAAGTTAAAGATTACTCACCAGTTGAAGGAGACGCCTTAAAACTTATTATAAAACTGCGAAGGATGTTAAACAACAATTTATAGATTAATCCATTTATCACATAAACCAACATCTGCAATTTCAAAACTTTGACCACAACAGGTTCTCTCACCAGACCATATCTGAGTTTAAATTATGCAAGGAAATGCTTATGAGTTATGAGTATTACTCACACTCTTTTGCAGGTCCACTTTTGGTCTTGTAAAGCAAATTAAGAGCAAACCAAGTTTTTGTTAGTGTTGGAGAAAACAGAAGATCATACAATGCTGGAGATTTTAATAAAAATGAGCTAAAGAGTTTTACGCATAATTCTTGTTTGAGCAAACCAATAGGCAAAATTGACAATTGTTTAAAAAGCTTCCGCAGCAAACTATTTTTAAAAAGTAAAATTACTCCCAAGTCAACTTGGATGTTCATCATAGAATGAGCCGAGTTGGATAAAGTAACGGCAGCAGTTAATTTGACGTTAAATGCATAATGAGTTTCCTAGTCTAATAAACATTTGGAGAGTAGCATGTTTTCGAGTTCCAACCCTAACCTGAACTTACCTGGTTTCACACGACTCAAGCCTGCGTTGGTATGGCACACAAATGCCAGTAAATCAACTAAAAAAGCATACTGATAATAATGCACTGCAGAATTAAAATTAGCTAGTAACAAAACAAATCCACAAAACTGAAAATGTAAAAAAAAAATTAAACTAATTTAATTGTTACTAACCTTTCCATGGAAAATTTTGTTGGAGAGAGAGAAACCCCAACACCATATAATCCACTGTTTTCAGGCTATTTGCAATGTGTAAATCCATGTGATATAATATCACGAATTTCATTTTTCGAACCACCATACCAAGCAAACTTCATGTTTGAATCTCCACCACATTTCTTCCCCACCGCCTCGCAGAAAATCTAAAAAGTTTTCAACCGAGCTTTTCCCAATAATCCAGAATATGAGTTTTTATGTATTGCCACAACCTTGGTATCCTTATGAAACGGTCCCATACCATTGATAAAGCAATTTTTGATCATTTTGTACTCATTTTGTACTTCTGTATTGCCACAACCTTGGTATCCTTTTCCCAATTTTTGATTTTGACAAAAAAAATCCAACAAAAATTGATAGATGATTACCATATAACTTAAGAATTCGTCCAGGATAAACAATCTGCAAGAACACAAACTGACTAATAAGTTCCATTCAAATAGTAACTTTTCATAACAAAGAAATTTTGCAATAACAACAATAGGAGCAAGATTCCAAGCTTCATATCCTAGAAATAACAACAATAATCAGGCTTATTCTTGTCAGATTAAGAGTTCAACTTACAAATTACTCTGGGTGTATACTAATTAATTAGATAAAAATAAAAATAAAAAGAGTGAAAAAATATACCATGGTGAACAGATCAGCGGGTTTCGCTCCAAGTCTGATAAAGATAATGGACTGGAAATAATAGGGTTAAAACCCCCAAATTGGGCAGAGAAGAAATTTGTTTCAATTCCCGTTACCTCCGCTGCTTATAATCTTTGGAAGTTCGTGGATGAATCAGAGAGGCGTCAAGGAGGAGGAAATCCGAAGAATTAGGCGGCGGGTGAGGTGGAGGAGTAGGAGGAAGAAGAAGGGACGGTGAATCGTTGGGCCAAGTGAAAGGAGCGAGAGAAGGGGAACACATATATGGAAGTGAAATAGGGGTGAGGGTAGTGAAAGAAGAGGGAGAGGAAGAGGGAAACAGTTTTGTCGATTGAGACCAGCGTGAGTTTTTTTCAATTGGATGAGTTAACTCTTAATTGATTTCAAATTGAGTGAGTTGACTCACCCAATTATGTAATTTAAAGGATCGGCTGTGATGCCTTTATATATAAGGTATTGATGTGCACTACATAATTGTAGTCACTGCATAACAACATAATGGACTGTATTGAGTGAAATTTGAGATGCATGTATCCGTGATTAAGTTACGTTTAAAGCTTGAAATGTAACCAGGCTGGTATGCCATCAAATCTTCTTGCATAGTACTCATCTACAAATTCATTAGCTGTAGTAGCTCAATACTTTCGGGGATTCTCATCAGAATTCCTTGATCGGTTCAAAAATGCTTTCCGATTGAGAAGTTATGGTAGTTACGAGCTTTTGAACTTGTCATTTGATCATATCTAAAAATTCATAAACAAATTATTAATTTTTTTTCTTCTTATTAGCAAAATAAAATTCATTAAAATCAAAATATTTACATGAGTATCAAATCCAAAAGATATTAATACGGACCCTATAAAACTACATTACATGGACAAACTATTGCTTAAAACAGAGAAAAAGAAAATATACGTACATAGGCGGAACCAGGAAGCGGGAGATCATATGACCATAGTATATATTTATACTAGTAAGTATTTTTCTTTCTTTCTATAAATCTAATTAATTATACACGGTAAAAAGTTCTTGGTTCTATAGGCCTATATATACGAATATAGATGCACTTTATGCTTTTACAATCTTTTGATTTGCTTACGAATTCGATCCATAATCCTTTATATATATAGAATTCCCATCTGTGACAACCGATTGTCACGGATATTATTCAGCAACCATAATCTCCACCGTTGATCAATAAAATTAAATGTTTGAGATTAAAAAAAATACATTGTCGCTATAAATTATAGCGGCAGTTACATCACTTTTATCCGCATAATAATTTACCAAAAAATCCCTTCTTATTAATAATATAATTATTATATTATTTTTCCCCACCCTGACGCTACAAGCCTACAACATGTAGCGGCTTCTTCTTAAATTGCTAGGCTCTTATATGCCACTATCTCTCCTCTTTATATATTACATATTATATTCTACAATTATTATAATATTCTTTTAACATTATGAATATTATCATAAGAAAAATGATTTTATCAAAATATTAAGTGTTATTTAAAATATTAAGATGTAATAATTTAAAAATATTAATAAATATTTTGGTATTAGAATATTTTTATTATAACAATATTAATAGTCTTTTTTAATGTATGTAGTACGAAATTATAAATTTTAAGACATTAAAAATATATTTAAATATTATATTTTTAAAATTTTAATATAAATAAATTAGAATATTTCAAAATCCCATATTTTTAAATATATTATATTTAAATATTTTTTATAAAGATTTTACACACGTTAGAAAAATATTTTCCGTCGTTCTATGTTTTTAAGCTTGTCGTTGAATATAAGCTATAATTTCAAAAACAAAAAAAAATGTTGTTCTGATTCCATGTTTCCAACACAGTCCAAATTTCAAAGTGGGCATTGCGTTTGAGCAGTCATAAACCCAAAATGAACTACGTCCGTATTTAGTATTTACCAGGCAGATAATTAAGAGAAAAGTAAGACTGTAAGAAGGGTCATTTGGAACAGGGAGTAAAAGATTAGCCATTCCGAAAAGAAAATAGTGCATAATTTGCTCATAATCATGAACACGGTCTCTAAAATAACTTATAATTTCATATCCAGTAAAAAGGAAATCATAACTTGGATTAAAAATAAATTAAAATAAATTAAAAATTGGAAACTGGATAAAGATTACAATAAAACAAGAGAGAGTCACTGCCTGATATACGCATACAAAATTAGGCCCTGATAACTTTCAGGAACATTAGCATCGCAAGCATCCATATGACAAACCATTGCCTTCTCAACCTGTCTTCGCTTTGGGAGCCACCTTCTTCTTGAGTGGCCTTCTTGGCATTGAATTCTTCATTCCAATGAAGAAGAGCAGCGCTCCAAACAGTGCTAAACTCTGCAAGGAAACAACAATATGTTCAATCAGACTCGAGTCGTTTTGAGTTATTAGTACGTGGACACGAGGAGACAGACTTCAGTTGCAAACCTCTGTGAACTTAACAAAAAGTAGAGCAAATTCTGTCTTGTCTACATCATAATTGTAGAAGTCGTATAAGATTGGTGTAACAATTGCCTGATGGAGAAGCTGCAAAAGAAAGACATGAACACTGGATAAGGTGTTTGATCAATCCAATAAATCTCAGAAAGAGGATTCATGGATACCAATTACAGACCAAAAGATAAGCTCCAAGAGAGATTCCAAAAATAAATAGAAGACCTCCAAGACCCTTCATGCCTATAGCTGCAGCAACTGCTAATTTGATCTGTAAAAAGGGTTCCAAGTTATGATATTTCTCACAAAGAGACAAAGAAATACATCAATCTATCTGACTTGGATATATAAGTTCAAAACGAAAAAGTAGCGGATCTCACTTCAAAATCTGGTACTTGCAGCCCAGTATTGGTTGTAACATGCTTTGAGAAAACATCAAACTTCGGACCTAAGGGACTTCGCTGCTGGCCCTCCATCAACAGCAAATTCTTGATACCTACAACAGGAACAAGTAACTCAAAAGGGGAAGAAGCACCTAAGACACATCTAAGTAGAAAAAAATTGACAACTTCTGGATGGCATGATTAAACTACTTATTGACTAATACTAGCTCATAGGTTCTAGCTTGACAGACCAAAGGTACTATACAAAAATAAAACTAATTTCAATGCCACAAGATTTTAACTTAGACACCGACTCCGCGAATGGGCAACAATATTGTAGCTTTTTTTATGGAGAGGTGAGAGAATGAACAGGATATGCTACCTATTATATAACATGAGGTGTGCTGCTAATATGGGTGAAGGTCGAGTGACATGTTCAAACAAAATTTTGGTCTTCCTTTAAATTTATTAAAGAATGCCAATCATGATCTTCTCACTCAGGTTACAGTGGGTTCATTTCAAAACAGTAATAAAAATTGCAAGTCATAGGTTTACACCATGATGAGGCTCAGAGAGCATTTGCTGCATAGATTAACAGCCCCAAAATATTTCAGCACAAACCCTCAAAGTTATGGATTTTTAATCCGAATCACAAATAGCTTCTTATTCCCAAGCATAATGTCATAATAATGCTCCTCCTACAAAGATAATTACGATCCTGTTCTGATATTTAGATTGGTTAATAACAGAAAGCATTTCACATTCTTAATGTACATTGTTGTATGCCACATGGTCACAACTACTTATGACAGTGTCGAAGCTACAAAGTGGGGTGATCTCTCACACAAATTCTTCATAAACACTTCTCAAATACTTCGAAGACAATAAATAAATTGACTTAAGGACAAATGTTTGGAGCACAGTTTGTAAAATAAAACTCAAGAAATGGTTCCTTCAACTCAAGAACGCCTTTTTTTCCAAACTAGTTGGGATAACATGAAAATGGATATGTATGTGTACGAGTAAAAGTAGAAAGGCAAGGGGAAAAAACCTAAAATATACAACTAAAAATAAAGTAAAATTAAAAATTTAAAAAAAAAGGCGAATAGAAAAGAATGGAGAAATTTAGATAAAAAGCAAGTCTTTCAACAAAAAGATTTTTTTCCCAAATTCCTAAATATAATAAAACTCGGGTTCATGAAATTTTCATCCTACTTTCAGGGGAAAAAAACAATAGTTTCTCCAAACTAAGGGACCGTTTGTGCAGTGAGATGAAGTAGTTTCACTAGTAGAGCTATTGGAGACGGAGTTTATGTAGAATTTAAAAAGTGTGGCAAATAATTTTCAAAAGTAGTTATTATTAAAATGTTGGTAAGCTTATACATTTAAATGTAAACATAATTTCAAAAACACTAAATCTTCTCCAACAAGAGTTCTTACACATAAAACCTCTAATGTTAAAACAATTGTGTATGTTATCAAACACTCTTCAACGCAGTTTTTATTAATAATAAATGCTTTTAACCCACCATACCACTCCGCCTGGCAGGCCATAAAGCAAATCCCTTAATGTTTGTTTTACCAAATTAATTAAAATAATATAGACAAAAGTGTGATAAGGAGAAGCACTAAATTCTCTAACAGCATATACTTCGTCCCAAACAATCAACGTCAAACCCTTGAGCAATACACATCGTCCCAGAAGGAAACATTCCAAATGGTTTACTACCTTAAGGTCCTTAACATACCAAAAGTTAAACCTTTACGGCTTTGCCAACAACAAGATATCTATCTCATAGGCCATAACTTAATCAGAATTAACAAACCTTCTGCACCATTGCCTTCTAGTTAATTTATCAAACGGAAGTGACCACTTCCACAATGGACTTGATATATTCAGGACAAAAAAGAAGTATACATTGAGACAAAGATACAAAAATATACAGCAGCAACTTCATATTTTCGTTTTCATACATTAATTTAAAGAAGTAAACTTTGTGGTACAGTTTTTTTTCCAGGGGGAATTGAATTGCGATCCTTAATTTTATGGGGAAACATAGCCTTAGGTGATCTACATTACTTTCAATAAATACACATATTAAACACTTTCAGCTCTAAATAGCAAAAGTTCAATAGGCATGTTTAAATGAACTAGCACACGCAGACATAATAATAATAATAATAATAATAATAATAATAATAATAATATGTGTGTGTATATACATATACGTGTGTACATATGACTTAAAAGACATAATTAGAGAGAATGAAAGTGTGAAGTAAAACACTGAGTTTTATGAATCAGGCATGTATCTAACAAATAGAGAAAGAAAATTACTTAAACAAAGCAAAATTTGCACTCAGTAATAAAGCGTTCGAGTCCAAATATACTAAAAACTACACTAAATCTCAAACCAATCAGATCCGATGCTTAAATCACAGAGAACAAATCTACAGTAAAAGCAACGGTCAATCCCTGAACTTTATTATAAACAAAATATGTAAATTCTAGCAGATCTGGAGAGATAAGTGAAGAAGCTTACTCTTGCCACGCGGAGAGTATGAAAATCGATGCGAACAGTACTCTTCCTAGGAAAGATACGAACGCCATTGATGCGGATCAAATTTCTCTCTCTAGATTCTCTCTCTAAAGATTAGACAGGAAAGGAGACGGAAACAAGGACTGTGTTCGAAACAGAGGGTGAGAGAGAGTTTAAATACAAACCGCTCAGTACTTCCCGTACTCGAGAGGAAATTGGAGTATAATATTTTTTTGGTCAAATTATTAAATTTAATTGTGTACCTTAAATTAAAAAATATAATTTTGATGTATAATTTTATTATCAACATTAATAAAAGTTGACAAAATTTATATAACTCTTTTTCGCAATTTTTTTAGGAATTTACAAAAGTTCATTGCTTACCCATAAATATATTAATTTTTATTTATAGTGAAAGCATGATGATGAAAAAGTTGAAAATATTACTTATTTAATCTTAAATTGAAATGAATATATATAGTTTTTGAAAAAAAGTTATATAAATTGTAAGAAATTAAAAAAAATATTATTAAAATTATACTCCGTTTCACTCAAAATAAATCTTATATATTAAATTTAGAAATTTAGAGTTTATATTTTTCATTCATGTTATTTTACATGATTTAAGTGATTTGATCTGTAAGTGGGTCATGTCAATGTTCATGTAAAAATATGTGAGCGATCGAATGTGATAGTAGACTATTCTTAAATATACTTATCATAGAGTTAATTTTGATCAATTGACTAATACACGTGTTAAAAGGTAATATCTTTCTGCGCGACAATATTGTATTGATCAACTTATCATAAAGTTAATCTCATGATAATCGGATCCGCGAGTTATGAGTGTGTAAAAAGATTGTAAAATTAATTTATTTAAAAACGTGTCCTAAATAATAACATTTAATGTGGTTAGCTCCTGTTTTAGGCTAAAATTTTGAATTAAATACATTCTAAATTTTAAATTTCAAAATAATTTATACCATTCACATTCAATACATCAAAATAATTTGTACCCTAAATTTTAGTATAAAATGGAGTACAAATTATATTAAAACTTAAAATTTAGAATGTATTTAATTTAAAATAAAATTTAGGATTTAGTCCCTGTTTTAATTATTTATTTTTTTGGCTTGATGCCAAAACCTCCATTTGGAACAAGTATCTGTCTGTCATGATCAAAGTCAAATCAAGTGGACGAATATCAAGACTAGAAAAAGAAATTCTCTGCACTACGGCCGAATCGCAAGGTCCATTTGATCAAACTGCATTTGTTTTTAGTGCTTGTTCGTTCGATCAATTATTCAAAAGTAGAAACTCCTTTTTTTCATTTTCTTTTTTTTTAAAAAAAAATGTTCTAAAATAGAAGGCAACTACTATCATTCTTAAAATAAAAATACTTTGTCCGTTTCGAATTTAGAAAAATTTTTTTTTAGTATGTTCTAAAATTATAATGTCATATTTATATCTAGATAAATTTGATATATCAAACCAGTACTCTTACGACTCTAATAAATGTTAGGAATGCGGATGAAAATTAGATTTTTTTCATAAAAAAAAATCATGTTTTAAATATATATATATACATATATATAGAGCAAGGATCAAGTGCATACCCTTTATCTTACTCATCCGTGCTCACTCCCCTTTAACGACGGACCCGACGACTGTTTTGGTCATATAACCGTCGTCTATACTTTTAGCGACGAACAACATATAGCGTCGCTAAAAGTATAGACGACGGTTGTATGACCAAACCGTCGCCGGGTCCGTCGCTAAAGAGAATGAGCACGAGTGAGTAAGATAAGTGATATGCATTTGATCCAGACCGTATGTATATATATATATATATATATATATAGGGAGCCCTTCCATAGCAACCGGTTGCTGTGAGTACTGTGCAACATCCCCTTTTTGTACCGTTGATAAACTTATTGGAAGGCTGAGATGAAACATAAATATATCCCAGCCGGCACAACTTGTACCGGCTTTTATTTTAATATGAGGACCCCACCACAGTCAACATGTTGTCAGTTTATTGAAATAAAATGAATTTTTAATATTAAATAATGCTCGACCGACACAGCTTGTACCGGCTCTGCCTTTTTTTATAAAATACTACCAACCGGGACAAGCTCTAACGGCTGTAAAAAAAAAAAAAAAAAAAAAAATTAAAACCGGGACAAGTTCTAACGGCTGTAAAAAAAAAAAAAAAAAAAAAAGCCTCTTACGGCTGTAAAAAAAAAAAAAAAAAAAAAAAAAATCAAAACCGGGACAAGTTCTAACGGCTGTAAAAAAAAAAAAAAAAAAAAAAATTCAAACCGGTAGAGCCTCTTACGGCTGTAAAAAAAAAAAAAAAAAAAAAAAAAAAAAATATATATCAAAGCCGGGACAGCTACTAACGGCTGTAAAAAAAAAAAAAAAAAAAAAAAAAAAAAAAAAAATCAAACCGGTAGAGCCTCTTACGGCTGTAAAAAAAAAAAAAAAAAAAAAAAAAAATATATATCAAAGCCGGTAGAGCCTCTTACGGCTTGCACAAAAAATTAAAAAAATTATGTTATTCAAGCAACTCGCTGCTAAACAGACTCGAACACGCAACCTCAAACTCCAAACACACGTCATATGACCACCCGAGCACCACGGGCCTAGCTGTCAATATCAGCCAAGGAAATCTCTTTACATTAAAACTTCACCATCCCCCAAAAATCTAAATTGTTGCATTATTATTATTATAGTACGATTTATTATTATTAACAAGTCTATATAATACATATGGGGGTTTGATATTTAGAAATAAGTTAATATCTATATTTATTAAGCAATGATTATTACAAATGATTTTATATATTAAGCAATGATTTTATTATTAAGAAATGATTTTATACAATAATAAAACTAGTGAAGTATAATAATAATGTCACACTATCGAATTTATAAAAGTAGTGAAGTATTATTATAATAATAATAATGTGATTAGCAATATTATAAGTTCTAACGATTATACCAATACTAGTACTGCATAAATATATCAAAAGAAATAGTACATATTACATGTTCATTTTCATAAAAAAGAAAAAAAAAACATAGAATGATTAATACAACCGACGCCTATTTTTTTGGCTCAGGAATCCCTAGCACTCGATAGTGGTTTCGCTTATCGTGGTCAGTTTCAAAGCCACAAATTGCACATTTTCGATGAGTTTTAGATGGAATGATTTTCTCGAGTGCACGCCTATTTTTGCGGCCCTTTGTTTGAGTTTTAGATTCTCAAACAAAGGGCCGCAAAAAACAATCTAGATTCAAGAGTGCACTCGAGAAAATCATTCCATCTAAAACTCATCGAAAATGTGCAATTTGTGGCTTTGAAACCGACCACGATAAGCGAAACCACTATCGAGTGCTAGGGATTCCTGAGCCAAAAAAATAGGCGTCGGTTGTATTAATCATTCTATGTTTTTTTTTTCTTTTTTATGAAAATGAACATGTAATATGTACTATTTCTTTTGATATATTTATGCAGTACTAGTATTGGTATAATCGTTAGAACTTATAATATTGCTAATCACATTATTATTATTATAATAATACTTCACTACTTTTATAAATTCGATAGTGTGACATTATTATTATACTTCACTAGTTTTATTATTGTATAAAATCATTTCTTAATAATAAAATCATTGCTTAATATATAAAATCATTTGTAATAATCATTGCTTAATAAATATAGATATTAACTTATTTCTAAATATCAAACCCCCATATGTATTATATAGACTTGTTAATAATAATAAATCGTACTATAATAATAATAATGCAACAATTTAGATTTTTGGGGGATGGTGAAGTTTTAATGTAAAGAGATTTCCTTGGCTGATATTGACAGCTAGGCCCGTGGTGCTCGGGTGGTCATATGACGTGTGTTTGGAGTTTGAGGTTGCGTGTTCGAGTCTGTTTAGCAGCGAGTTGCTTGAATAACATAATTTTTTTAATTTTTTGTGCAAGCCGTAAGAGGCTCTACCGGCTTTGATATATTTTTTTTTTTTTTTTTTTTTTTTACAGCCGTAAGAGGCTCTACCGGTTTGATTTTTTTTTTTTTTTTTTTTTTTTTTTTTTTTTACAGCCGTAAGAGGCTCTACCGGTTTGAATTTTTTTTTTTTTTTTTTTTTTTTACAGCCGTTAGAACTTGTCCCGGTTTTGATTTTTTTTTTTTTTTTTTTTTTTTTTACAGCCGTAAGAGGCTTTTTTTTTTTTTTTTTTTTTTACAGCCGTTAGAACTTGTCCCGGTTTTAATTTTTTTTTTTTTTTTTTTTTTTTACAGCCGTTAGAGCTTGTCCCGGTTGGTAGTATTTTATAAAAAAAGGCAGAGCCGGTACAAGCTGTGTCGGTCGAGCATTATTTAATATTAAAAATTCATTTTATTTCAATAAACTGACAACATGTTGACTGTGGTGGGGTCCTCATATTAAAATAAAAGCCGGTACAAGTTGTGCCGGCTGGGATATATTTATGTTTCATCTCAGCCTTCCAATAAGTTTATCAACGGTACAAAAAGGGGATGTTGCACAGTACTCACAGCAACCGGTTGCTATGGAAGGGCTCCCATATATATATATATATATATAATTTTAGAACTTGGAGTAACGATAATAATAATTGCTATTATAAGCTTCGCCTTATATTTTAATAATGAATTATTTAGTTTGAATGTGGTAAATATTGATAAAATGGGGGAAAAAATTGAACCAAAGCATAAGCAGTTTTAAAATAAAATGCACATAAGAGTTAAGAAATTTGTTAATTAAGTCCATTCCATTTATTAATTCATTAGCCATACAGCTATGATACATTTAACGAAGAAGTCGGCACGTTCCTGTTGGATTCCAAATTTCAATTATGGCTGGCTGGCAGGCTGGCTGGCTGGCTGGTTGGCTGGTTGGCTACAACTACATCATACCGTTTGCCTTCGTAGCTACTTTATTAATTCTATGTAGTTACTATGTAGTGCGTATACAAGAAGATCACCACCACCTTATTCACCAGCCGACGGATTTCTACGTGCAGGTAAATTTTATTAACTTTTATTATTTGGATTTAATGAGTAGTGATGGAACTAAGCTTATCATTTCAAATTTCAAATTAAAATGTACTCAAAGATTGGCTTGTTTATTAATTTACAAATTGATTAATCTTACAATAGCTAGCTTCGTATTAGTCAGATCGATGTATATAATAAGAAAAATGATATATATTATGAATGTTACATGTTTAAGTCGATTATTTGATTGTCAAATATGTGAATAAGTATTTAGGCCGATCAATCGAGTTATGTGAGTTAAGTTTAAGGTTGATCAAGTTCAACTCATTTTAAAATTACAAGGCTCGAGTTCAGACTTGATTTTTTCGAGTTATAATAAATTTGTTCAAACTATGTCTAAATAAGATAACGAGCTTCGGACTTTTTCGATCAAACCCATATTAAAATATAAAATTACAATATTGACTCCTAAACCCAAAAAGTATATAATAAATTAATTTATTTAAAATATTTGACATACATCATTCTTTTTAGAAATCGAATTAAAGTTTAAATGAACAAAAATAAGTGATTTTATAAGTACTCTAGTATTTATATTTTTAATATTTAATCTCAATCTTTTTTTATATTATTACTATATTTTATTATGAAAATGATATAAGTGAACACTTTATAAAAATATATGGTACTTAAAATAAATATAAATTGAGAGAATAAATATGTAATAATTTATATATATATATATATATATATAATACATTTTTAACACTATATTTTGGTTGGATCTATAATGTGTCGAATGACCTATTGATCAAGTTCGGATTCGAATTTCACTTTGGGCTTTATTTTTTGTCCAAACTCAACTCGGGCACTCGGCTAGCTCTCAAATAGAATTTTAGCGAGCTTTAAATGGGTCGAAGGATCGAGCTTCGGGCTTGACTGACCCAATTGACAATCCTATAAGTATTAGTAATAATTTTTTTAGAGAGATATGTAATAAGTGGAGCCCTCTTATAAATTTCTATCAATCTCATGTATCGATAAACTTTGCAATTGTAATTTGACATAAATTTATCGTAATACATAGCAAAACTCATATAACAATAAGCTCAGCTTTTGTTCCGAAAATATAAATTAATGTTAGTCTGTTAAACTAGATTGGTTATATTTAAAATTTAAAATTCATATTATTTATTTAACTTTTAAAAAAATAAATATTTATTATAATTAGTAATACTACTTAAACAGTTTATGCATTTATAATTATATTATTTAAAATTAAATAAATACATATTTATTTTAAAGATAATTCAATATTTTAGAACATAGGACGCATATTATTTTTCATCGTCTATAGTTTATGACAAAAAAGTATTATACGGTTATACCTGCAAAAAGAAACAGGCGATCGATCACATGCTGATTAAATTTGCCATACTTATATTTAATAAGAGCTTTTAACACTTTGCCAGTAGTCCATGTTGGTGGGTGAGTCTTTAGTAAATCTCCATTGCATCCGTTTTATTTAATTATTTGCCTACTTAAATAGGATATCCCTCTATTATGTAATGTGGGATGTTAAAGTGCCCCTTCTATGGTTATAAAGGTTAAGTAAAGATGAATGGACAGATTATATATATAAATTTATCTCAAGTAAATTAAATTATAGGATAAAAATTTATTAAGGTTAATATTTGGTATTATATTTTTAAGACAATTATGTTCTCTTTACGGTGTTCAAAATTGATAGCACTTGTCTTTCAAAATACAATGACAACATATACTATAGTAGCACTCCAAAAAGTATATTCAACGAACCAAAAAATAACGCTTAGAGCTTTCTCTCTTAATAAACTATAAATAATGAATAATAAAAGACTAGAAATGATTGTGAATTGAATGATTTGAATGGCAGCACCCCCTATCTATTTATAGCAGGGTTAGTGACTATCAGAACGGACACAACCCCTTGAAAATGTATTATTTAGTCAAAAACGACGTAGTTTTAGGTCTTAATAGAAAGGGCGCGTCTGTTCGAACCAAGAAACGACTTGGTTTTAATCTTAACAAAACAAAAATGACGTAGTTTAAGGCTTACTGAAAAAGGCGCGTTCGTTCAAAGAAAAACAACGTAGTTTTGGGGCGTCCGTTCAGACGGAGAGCGCTTTCCAAAACGACGTAGTATTGACGCGTTCGTTCACCAGACAACGCTTCCCAAAACGACACAGTTTTGATAATAAATAACACTTAATCAAAACAACACAATTTTAAAAATAGAGCTAAATAAAATATATTTGAAATAAATAATTTAAATAATTTTTGTTCAAAAAATTATATACAGTGACCTAGACCCACAAACCTCGCCGACTGATTGCACCTTTTAATTTAAAATTTAAAAGATGGTGTTTGATTGCACCTTTTAATGCCTCTTAAGAGTCCACATATTTGTATTAAGAAATTCTCTAAATAGTTAAGATACAAATATTTGTGTTTTTCTAAAATTTTGTAACAAATATTGTTATCAATTATTACTTAATTTAGTTGGCTACAAGTTCATACAATGATAACAATCGTGTCATGTTAAATAAATTCATATCATATAAGTAAGGGTGTAAACGAGTTGAACCGGAGCGAACAGAGAGCTACTCGAATTCGACTCAAATTCGAATTATATTTAAAAATTCCTACTCAGATTCGACTCGACTCGAATATTTATTACTCGAATTCGATCCGACTCGAATATTTATTCAAACTACTCGCGAGCTTCAAATTCAAGCTCGAATTCGAATCTCCACATAATAACTAGTTTTATAATTAATTATTTTACTTAATGAGAAAATATATTATTTATTACACTTTACAAATATAAAATCACAATTAAAATAAAAAAAAGAAATAATAATTAATTATCCTAATTTGATTTAAATTTGTATATATTATAAGAGAATGTATCGAACTTTTAATCGAATATGTATTAACCGAGTAATGTATCGAATCACAATCAAAAATTCGAGTAATTTGAATCTTAAACGAGTCGAGTATAACCTTGCTCAGATTCTACTCATATTTTTATTCGAACTATTTTTAATGCTCATATTTGGATTATATTATTAACGAATTCGAGTCTCGCTCGTATTTTTTCGAGTCGAGTCCGAACTGTGTTAGCTCGTTTATGGCCTTAATATCAAGTCTGTTTGTAAAGACGGCAACATGGTGTAATAAAAGTATAACATACAAGGCCATACATGAGATGCATGCAATAATAAATTAGAGCATAAGCCGAAACATGATTAAGTCGAAGCTGAGTCGAGTCGAGTCGAATTTAAGATTTTTAATTTATCAAACCAAAATTTTGAGAAATAAATCTTGTCAAAATTCTCAAGACTAATATTAACGTGTTTATTAATCATTTTAAACGAGCTTTTTGGTGTAGCACATTTAGAAAATAAATTGACATTGCACAATTTTGTTATTTATATTTAATATTACTATTTCTTTAATACAATGAGACAAATTACTTTAATTATAATTAAACATGATTTTAATTTTAATTTTTGGATCAATAATTGAATTTGATAATCTTCCTATATTTAAAAAAATTTGATAATCATGTTAAAATTATAATTTTAACATGATTTTCTCTTTTTACCAATAACATAATTCAAAATAAAATTCTCATAATTAATTTCAACCAATCCAATTTTTATGTACAAAATTCTAGTTATCATTTTTAGATATAAAAGTGAAAATAAAAATTGACAAATCAAAGCTGAAATTAAAAAATATAAATTTTTATAGTTAATTTCTACATAAAAAATGAAACTACATTAAAAAAATTAATTAAATCCGTCTTTAATTTTTTAAGGACTTAATTATTGCAAGTGAATTCAATAATATAACAAAAGAACAAAATTTTGAGTCAGCAATTAAAGATTGAATTGAATTGAATTTTATTCTTTTATTTGAATTTAGTTATGTACAAATTAATTATAAAATTTTGATACTTTTGAACTTTGATTTTAAAAGAGATTGAATTGGATAAAATTAATTATGTGAGATAAAAAGAAACAAAAGGAAAAAAAAATATACTAAAAACAACTCAAAATTTCATATTGGCATTTAATTTTTCTTTCTAATGCAAACAAAAGGACAATATTGTTCATATACAAAATAATAGAGGGGCAATTTTAAAATAAAAATTATACAAGGACTAAAATAAATGTAAAGAACGAGTACAAGTACTAAATGAGTTGTTTTGCCGATATAATACGAGAGACCTCTCCAATCTTAATTTTAATCGCGCTCCAGGGTCCGGGGGAAAAGCGAGCGAGGGAGCGAGCAGTTGCCGAGATTTGCTCTTTTTCTCTCTCTAAGAAGTAGACAGAATCATAAAAATGGGTTTCTTTTCGTTCCTCGGAAGGCTTCTCTTCGCGTCTTTCTTCATCCTCTCTGCTTGGCAAATGTAATCTCTCTCTCTGTAGATCCGCTAGTTTACAGATATATGTATGTATTTTACGTTTTTAGATGTGTCCTGTATATTTGTGGTGTTTAAGATCTAGTTCTAAAATCATGTATGTGCTTTTATTGTACTAAATCTTGATGGATTCTTATTTTTATGCTAAGTTGAGTAAGATGGTGATATTCAAGTTGTGGGTAAACTTCCTCGGTAGCTAGCTGTCCGTGATGATTAATTTGTTTCCTTTTACCTCCGTGCTTTTGAGGATTGAATGACCTCTGTTTAAGTATCTCCTTAAATAGTAAGTTTAACCTTAGCCTAGAAGAAGCATAGCTTCCAATGGATTAATTTTAGTGGTTGACTTTCTATTGTGGATGCAACTATTATGTTTTACCCCAACAAAAAAAATTGATGACTGTGGTTTAAATTAAGATGCTTTGTTTTGCTAAATGGTAGTACTAGTTTTGATGCCATAGTGGGTTGATGTAGTTATGTTCTTATAGCCACTATTTTTTGTATGTAGATGTTTTAGTGATGATAAGCTGATGAACGCAATCAATGATTAAGATGTGATAAAAGGTTGATGTTCGCCCAAGTACTTTTTCGTTTTCATTATTGAGCAACGGTAATAAATAATGAAAAGGTTTTTCAGAATTATGAGAATGTAGTTCTTGAAATTCTACGCATAATTATGGACCTTTATCATATATCACTTCTCAGAATTGTTTCCATTCTTATTTCTACAATCCCGTCTTTAAGCAGCCACCAGAATGATTACAAGGATATAATAAAAGCACCAATTTTTTGTGTATCAGCTGTTGACGTTTCATCGTGTAAATCAGTTGAAAGGTTTTTTTTTTTAAATCTGAACTATCGTTGAAGAACTTCTTCAAATATAGCTTTCTCAATGTGGGGTTCAGTATGGTTTGGATGAAAATGAAACTATGTAATTATTCTGAATTGAGGTTACAGATTCATCAAGCTTATCAATCAAGTCTAGTGTTTTCAGTTGTCCTGTATGTTGTTGCAGATGCGCATGTTGGTCACTTGACACACACACACCCCGGTGGGACCCCAAAAAAAAACTTGCCTTTTTGTCTTTCTAAATTACTTCCCTTAGAAAGTTTGTAAGCTATATAATGCTCTAGTGGAGTCATTTTTAGAGAGGTTATGGAATTTATTTACTTTTTAGCTCTGTATTGGTTTTGCCATGTACTAAATAAAAGTGTACCAACTTTTATTTTCATCTGATTAGGTAAAAAGAAATAACAAATATTAGTAGAAGTATTCTCTTTCTGGTCTTTTATTATTAGGTGGAGTGGAAGACCTTCTATGATAGGTATTTTATACTCCCTCTATCCCAAAGTAGATGTCATCATATGGCCTAGCTAATCTGATTATTTCAATCAGGTTCCACGTAACAGCTTTCACCTTTAGGGAAAAAAAAATAGGAGGCCTGGTGACTGCCATCCCTTTTACTTGGTCCGTATTAAATACCCCGAAACAGATGAATATACTAATACAACAATTTCTGTATTGGATGCCTATGGACTCTGATCAAATATTGTTGGTATGAATGGTCTGATGTACTTTCAAGTTTCACTATGTTCACATGTTCTGATCATAACATTTATTTTCTTTTAAGTTTCAAGTACATGGTCTTTCTTTTGTTGCTATATCATTATTGTACTTGGACTGTGTATGAGAATGTCCTTCCTTGGCGTCTCAATTATATTTTTTGGTCATTTTCTTATCCTTGTAAGATCTTGAAGAAGGATCCCGTTAAAAAAAGGTCAATTGAGAGGTTTCATTTATATGTAGTGAATTCATTTCAATTAAATTTTTTACACCTTGCTGCATCAGTTCTGACTCATTTGAGAACTAATTTGTAATGTAAACCATTTCATATCATTTTGAGATTTAATTATGGTTCCTTATTCAATATGTTCCCATTCATGTCTGGAATTTTACATTATGTTTTCAAACCCAAATCGTGATGATTCCCAGCTAAAGAAATGATTTATTTTATTGGTTTACCAATTGAAGATTATGTGCTCTTTTTTTGCTGATATGGTAACGGCATGCGTCTGAGCAGGTACAATGAATTTGGTGTTGATGGTGGGCCTACAGCAAAGTTATTTGCTCCCAATGTAGCTGTTCTCCAGAAATTTCTAACCTCTACATTTGGTGATGCACCAACTATTGACGTTAGGCTCTAATTTATTCTTTTTAGTTTCTGTTCCCCTTATAAAGGGTTTGATGCTTCATTTTGCTTGTGTATTCCTTCCAAAATTTGAAGATGCATTTTTTCAGGTTAGGCATTTTGTTGCAGCCTCTTTGTCACTAAAAGGTCTTGGGGGTTTGCTATTTATATTTGGCAGCCCCATTGGCGCTTATCTTCTGGTGAGGATTTGTCTACTTCCCAATTTATATTTTCTTCTCATTTCATGGGTTAAATTGATAAAGAATTGTAGCTTTGAATTCTCCGCTGTTACTGCTGATTCTTTAATGACCGGACTTATCTTGTTCCTGCTTTCTAATAATCAATTGAATTGTGTAGATGTATAACTTGGTGTTCACCTCTCCAATATTGTACGACTTCTACAACTATAACATTGATGAACCAGAATTTGAGGCTCTTGGGCTGGAGTTCCTGCAGGTTTATATGATCATCTTTAATATTTTTCCTTGTCATAGATATATGTTCTTCATGTAGACTTTGGTTAAATAACATTTGCACTTTTTGGCAGTGCCTTGCACTTTTCGGTGCATTGCTTTATTTCATAGGGATGAAGAACTCAATTCCAAGGAGGCAAATCAAAAAGAAGACCACCAGACCAAAGACAGCTTAATTCTCTGGAAGATATAGTAGACTGTATTCTTCTCTAGGTGTTTTAAATTTCAGGGTGTTAAATGGGCTGCATTACGGATTTTCTATAGGCACATTTGGCTATTCTATGTGCTGTAATTTTCCTAGCTCCGGAACTTCATTTGATCAAATTAGCCCCATTTATGGGGGAGATACTCCTTAGCAAGTACAAATTTGAAGTATGAAATATACTCCATATTGTTAGTCTGCCTGGAAATTTATTTTATGTCCTTGGTCTTATTTTTATGGCATTATTGAGTGCAGGGTTTTAGCCTTTTAGGTAACGGTTGCTTCTTTATAAATTATACTGCTTAAGATTTGAATACAGGGCATCTTTTCACAATGAAACGATTGTAACACTTTCATTTTCCCAAATTTGAGACAACATGCAATAATAAAAAAAATTACTTTTCTTGTTTTTTATTTAATGAGTAATATATTTGATAAGTTTATGTTTAGAAATACTAAGCTAAATGTATGTAGACGAATAAAATCATTTTTGGTTCACCAAAATTTGATTCCTGTTATAAATGATTACTAAAATTAAGAATAAAATGATTACTAAAATTAAGAATAAAATGATTAGAGAAAAGAGACAAATCTCATAATATTTTCATATCTCCTCATTCACTATTACAATGTTCATGCTCTTATTTATAGATACATGAACTTGGAAGTTTTAAAACTCAAAAGTCATGAGTTTAAAACTTAATGAACATGGTAGTTACTTAATGAACTTGGGAGTTCCAAAATACTCCATCCGTTCCTTAATATAGGTTGTTTTAGAAAATGTTTTTGTTCCTTAATATAAGTCGTTTGAGAATTTCAAGTAAGCATTAATTGCTTAATTTCTAATATTATCTCAAGTATTAAATGTAACTTTGGTTCTCTCACTATTTTTTGTCCAATAAATAGCAAGCTATTCTTTCAATACAATGGTAATATAGACAATTGATATTATAGTTAATGGTATACAATCATTACCTTAATATTTGTGCACAACTCTAAAATGACCTATATTAAGGAACGGAGGGAGTATCAAAGATCATTACAATTAAATATAAATCTAGACATCCATAAATATATATGTTATAATTTTATAACACTCCCCTTTGGATGTCTATTGTATATCCATACACATAAAATATGTCTCATTAAAAGCCTTACCAGAAAAAATCAAATGGAAAAAAAACATTGGTTAAGGGAAAAAGAATGCAGCGCGTATTAGCTCCCCCTCATGAATGTATCATTAAGTCCTCCAGCTGTCGCATTCCAATATTGCGACGCAATCCTTCAAACATTGTAGTTGGTAATGCCTTACTGAACAAATCTGCTAGATTGTTCAATGTCACCACACTTATCAAGGTCATGTGTGGAAAATAATTTTGGTGAGATATATTTTCTTCTATCTCCTTTGATGTATCCTCCCTTTTAATTGAGCTATACATGCAGCATTGTTTTCATACAGAATGGATGGAGTCCTTTTGTAGCAATTTTTTAAGAATATGCCTCGTTAAAAACTTACCAAATAAAAATTCAGTGGGAAAAAATTTGGCTAGGGAAAAGAGTACAATATTCTTGTATAACTTCTAGTGCCTTGGGATTGCCTCATTAAAACCTAGCAAAGGAAAAATTCTGTGAGAAAAAAACCTTAGCGAAGGAAAAAAGAGTACAATCAGCATATATCATTTTTACTCCCCTTCATAAGTACATAGAATTTCCATTATTCATGGTAAAAACATCATTAAGTCGAAGCATGTCAATATTGTGCACCATCAAAATCTCAGTTGATAATGACTTAATGAATCTATCAACCAAATTATTACATGATCATATATGCCTGATATCAATATCGTCATTCTTCTGGGGCTCATGTGTATAAAATAATTTTGGTGCAATATGCTTGGTTCTATCACCCATGATATAACATTCTCTAATTTGAGTGATACAAGTGACATTATCTTCATATAATATCGTTGGACTATTTATGATTGATGATAATTCATAGTTCACACAAATATGTTGAATTACTGATCTCAACCAAATACATTCACAACTTACTTCATAAATTGTGATATTCTCTGCATCTGCAGATCCAACTAACTGTGATTTTGATCCATATTGCTTGTAAGTTAACTGCAAATGCTATATCAGGTCATGAGAAATTTTGTAATATACATCAAAGTACCAATTGTACAAAGATATGGTACTTCAGGACCAAGAATTTCTTCATTATTTTCGTGTGCTCAAAATGGATCTTTCTTGATATCAAGTGACCAATCTATCATTGGAGTGCTTAAAGGATTAACATTATCCATGTAAAGTTACTTTAGGAATAAGAATTCCATAGCTCAATTTATAGTTCAAGACAAAAATTTGTCTTACTAATATCTTTCATCTCAAATTTGTTGTTTTTGTCAACTCTTCTGGAGCAAGATCTTTCATCAATAAATACAGTAATAATAGCAAATCCATATTATGATCTTTTGATAAAAAAATGCATGCACAAATTGGATTATTCTCAAATCCTTCTTTCAAAAGATATCCACTCAGGCGATTATAGCACAATATACATCTGGATTGCTTTAACCCATATAAAGATCTTTGTAGCTTAAAATACATACTTTAGATGTAGAATTATATGTTTCAGACATTTTATATATGTAAGATCTCAACTTATTATAAATAAAATTGAATTTTTCCTCTATTTATTATTTTGAAATAGTAAGGGTTGATTTGATTAATGTGGTCAGTTATAGGTAAAATGCACAAATATTTCAAATAAGCAAGTGGTTATAAATATTCATTGCTATCGGGGAATATTCGTATAACGGCGCACCCTTATGTGGGCCCCATAACGGAAAGCCATTGGATGAAGAAAACGACAAGTATAAGTTGTTTATAAATAACGACGTAGTTGTTACCGTTAATACTGTTAAAATACTCGGTGGTTAAAACACAATAGCACACGGTATTGCACCAATTATTGATTCTTACGTAAGAAGGCACTACTCAATAATTTTTACAGTAATTACTGTTCAATATTTTATTTTATTGATTCAATAATTGCTACGTTGATATTTTATATTTCTGTTATTTTAATAATTATCACTACACAGTATTTCTCATTATCGGAGTAATAATTCATATTATCTGAATAATATTATTAGATAACATTATTGGCAATGTCTAAAAAATTCTGTTTAAGGAGAGGTTTGGTCATCTAATTGCGCGCCAGTAAGGAGAAATCCTTATTGGAAAGCCCCTTCTTTTCTTGGAACTGTCTGGTTGTCAGTAATGTGATTCTGTAATATTATTTGTGAATAATTAATTATTAATTTTTATGATGAGAAAAATATTCATTTTATGTGGATATAGATGGAAAAAAAAAAATTTAATGTTTGAAAATTAATATTTTATATTTTTCTGATAAAATAATTCATTTAAATATATTATTATAATAATGGTGATATTTTTACAATGAATGTGAGATATATGAGTATATGAGGAGGAGGAGTATTTTTATTACTAAAAATATTTAAAACATGTTAAACATGTTTGTGGACCCTATTTCTTGACTGAAATTTGATTATAGTCTGAAAAATCGCCCGTTTGTGGATTTCGGTCAATTTCTGTTTGGAATTTGGAAAAAACTAAAACTTACAAAGTTGTAGAGAATAAAATTTCCTATGAAAAGGACATGTGGTTCAAATTTTTCTAACAAAAGGGTTATTTATTATGAATTATTGAAGTTCCGAAATAATTAATTTTTGGGAGTTTTAATTATTTATTTTATGAAAAACGTTTTTTCTTACTTTTCTAGAAGGTGGGCATGTGGGAAAAGCTAAGAGCTGATTTTCAAAGAGGCGTATGAAATTTTATTATTAATAATATATTTTATTTTCTACTTTGGTGTTATAAGCATTTTGCTATAAATAGGGTGCTTAGGTTAGAATTGAAAATCACTGTAACAACCCCAAAATAGGTCCATTCCACCCAACCCATTCTGAGTTGTCAAATACATGGTACAGAAACAACTACAACTTTTACAACCCATAAGCTGTGAGTTTGAATACAAACATTGTCATCTAGGCAATATTCACATGCAAATAAATCCCCATCATAATTATTGATACATTATTTTACAAAAAAAATGGCGAGGACTACTAAACAACTCTCTCTAGAACCTTCATTCCATACCCCGACTAGTACTCGCTACATTCTCGCCTCCTGAGAAGAAAAATGGAACAACAAGGAAAAGGGTGAGCTCAACTAGCCCAGTAAAGAATATTATGACTAAGATAATGTACAACAAATTATCCTTAGTCTTCAACAGGGAAAAATCTGATAGAATACAATAGACAACAAGTTTTAGATCAACAACTGCAGCGGAAACAACAATTCATTAGAATAGTTAAGTAGAGAATAAAATCTACTAACATCTATGAATTTAAAAGTTCATCATCAATATTTTATCCCTGTAACATCAATCAATATATATCCCAAATCAAATCAAATATTCATCTTTGCACTACAGGCCAAAGATATTCATCAGTCGGTCATGTTCATCTAAACACCTGTTCATCTTTGCACTACGGGCCAAAGATATTCATCAACTGTTCATGTTCATCTCAACACCTGTACATCTTTGCACTACGGGCCAAAGATATTCATAATAAAATCAACCATCTTTGCACTACAGGCCAAAGATATTCAGTAACACCATCATTTAGGACTGAGGATGATGAAAAATATTTTAAAGGAAACGAATCCAGTGAAACAAAATAACAAGTATTAAGGATTCGTACTTTAAACAATCCGAGTTCAAAAATACTTCATAAATAATCATACTGAAGTAAAATTCAAGAATGATCAAAACATGGATACAATCAAAGCTAGTATCCAGAATAGATATTTTGGACAAAAAGAAGAAATTTCATTTTTCAGTGAATAGTGCCGTATTCGTGAATAGTGCCGTATACGTGAATAGTGCCGTATACGTGAATAGTAACTCCGACACCAAAAGATAGAAATTTCACAAAAAACATCTTTACGCTTCATGAATAGTACTCGTGAATAGTAACTCGTGAATAGTAACTCATGAATAGTAACTCGTGAATAGTAACTCATGAATAGTAACCCCGACATGAAAAAGTTCCAAATTTGATAAAAATTTCCAACCAACATTTCAGCATAATGATATTGAAGAAATAATATCATTTTCGAATAAAATAACATCCCTTACCTCGAAAGACAGTACTTCTGGTTGAAACACCGGATATAAGCTATGACTTGAACTTGCACCGTATAACAATACTCAAAGTATACTCAAAATACTCACAAGAATACGCTCGATAATATAGAGAGAGAAAACTTCAGTTTCTGGTGTGATTTTCAATTCTAACCTAAGCACTTATTTATAGGAAATTGCTTAGAACACCAAAGCAGAAAATTTAATATAATATTAATATATATTAAAATTTTCATACGCCCAACTAGACTTCTGATTTCAGCAACAAAACATATGATTCATGAGGCTTGCAAATGTAAAAAACGTTTTTATTATTAAAAATATTTTAAACTTCCAAAAATCAATTATTTCGGAGCTTCGAAACTTCAATAATTCATAATAAATAGCCCTTTTGTCAGAAAATTCGAATCTCGCGAGTTTTTATAGGAAATTCAATTCTCTACAACTTTGCAGAAGGAAGTTTTTCCAAATTCCAAACAGAAATTGACCGAAATCCACAAACGGACGATTTTACAGACTATAATCAAATTTCAGTCAATAATTGTGTCCACCAACACACAAAATATGTGTTAAACATTTAATGCCACAAAAATACTCTTCCTCCTCATATACTCATATATCCCACATTCATTATAAAAATATCATCGTTAATATATTATTAAAATAATATATTTAAATGAATTATTTTAAAAAGATAAAATATTAATTTTCAACAATTGTCACATTAAAATTTTTCTCCATCTATATCCACATAAAATCAATATTTTCCTCATCATATAAATCAATAATTTAATTATTCACAAATAATATTACAGAATCACAGTACTAGCAACCAGGCCGTTCCTAGGAAAGAGGGGGCTTTCCAATAAGAATTTCTCCTTACTGGCGCGCAATTAGGTGACCAAACCTCTCCTTAGACAGAACTTTGTAGACATTGCCAATAATGTTATCAAATAATATTATTCAGATAATATGAATTATTGCTTCGATAATGGAAAATACTGTGTAGTGACAATTATTGAAACAACAGTAATATAAAATATCAATGCAGCAATTATTGAATCAATAACATAAAATACTGAACAGTAATTACTGTAACAATTATTGAGTAGTGCCTTCTTACGTAAGAATCAATAATTGGTGCAATACCATGTGTTACTGTGCAACAACGCGTATTACTGTGTTTTAACCACCGAGTATTCCAACAGTATCAACGGTAACAACAACGCCGTTTTTTATAAACAACTTATACTTGTCGTTTTCTTCATCCAATCGCTTTCCGTTATGGGCCCACAAAAGACTGCGCCGTCGTACGAATATTCCCCGACAGCAAGAATATTCCACAACCAAACGAATATTCCCCGACAACAATGAATATTTTATAACCACTTGCTTATTCAAAATATTTGCGCATTTTACCCATAACTAACCACATTAATCAAATTCACCCTTACTATTTCAAAATAATAAATAAAGGAGATTCCTTTTTATTTAAAAATTTTCGGGGTCTTACAACCTCCCCTCCTTATGAAATTTCGTCCTCGAAATTGACGTACGTAACTGGTGTTTCGAAAAGGTAAAGATACCTCGCTTTCATTTCAGTTTTCAACTCCAAGGTCATTTCCTCTATAGCATGATTCCTCCACAAAACTTTAACTTGTGGTATGACCTTCGTGCGTAGGACATGCTTCTTCCCAACCAACATCTTGACAGGTACCTCTTCGTACGTTAAGTCTTCAGCTATTTCGTCCGATTCTAACTCAATAACATGGTTCGAGTCGTCCACATCGGTACAAAAAAAACGTTATAACACGCGACATACTTGGCGATAAAACGAGTCTATAGGCCACAGTTCCTATTCGATCGAGAATTTCAAATGGATTAATAAATCGAAGGTTTGAGCTTTGCTCACATCGCCAATTCTCGCTTTTGGAATAACAACTTCTTGTACCTGCTTCTTCATATTCACCAGCTCCGGTGTGTAGCTTGAACGTTTTTAACATTATCGATTAAAGTCGATTATACTCGTATATCATCACGTAGGTACTTAAAGTTTTCATCTCCATCTCTATTATTTGTAAATTATACGAAATGAGTCTTTGAAAATATCGTACTCATACTCGTATACGATCTTCTGCTCAACGCGTCAGCTACCACGTTCGCTTTTCTAAGACGGTATGGTCAGAACATATGCCGAAATGAGTCTCCTCTTGAGTTCTTCGAAGCTCTTCCACATTCTTTGCTTCATTCGAATTTTGTATCTCTACGAGTCAGCTGCGTTAATGGAATAGCGATTCGAGAATATCCTTCAACGAATCTCCGATAATAACCAACTAAGCCTAGAAACCTATGTATTCCGATTACCGACTTAGGTTGTTCTCAACTGTGACTCATATCCCAACCTTGGATAGCACGTTACAATGACACCTATCAGTTTACTATCGCACGAATATGGCGTCCCCTACAAAGAGTCTGGCTTCGGTGTATTCCACAAAGAAAGTCACCAGATAAAGGCTCGGGTATCAACTTCTACAGTTGGGTTTTTAACTCCTGAAGTTCAATAGGAGCCATTCGATATGAGATTTTAGAAATGAATTTTGTATCGGATTCAAAGTTGATACAAAATTTAATATCACGCTCTGGGAGTAAGCCAAGAAATTCTTCAGGAAATACATCAGGAAATTTACTAACAACAGAAATATCATTCAAATCTGACGTATTTTTGTTCAAGTCCATAACATGACTAAGAAAGCTTGACATCCATTTTTCAATAAACGAATGACTTCATGGCTTGATATAAAAATGTTTGACTTCAATGGTTTGATTGCTTGAGTTCGAATATCAGGTTGCTTAGGAATATGAAAACTCACAACCTTACAAAAGCAATTAATTTTGGCTATGATGAGTAGTTAACCTTAAAATCACATCAAAAGCAAATATTTCTATAGAAATAAGGTTAACAGGTAATGTGATAGTGCCAACTTGAATCAAGCAAGATTTCTAAACAACGGATGTAATGAAATTTTCTCCTAACGGAGTCTCCATAAATAGGTCAAAGTCTAATTTCTCCGTAGTCAAGTTCAAACGTTGAACGCAAGCAAGAGAGATAAAAGAATGGGTAGAACCGGTACCTAGTAAGGTATAAACTTTGCAAGAATTATAATTAACTAACCCGTGCTAAACTCGTTCGTGTTCCTCGCATTTTGACCGGTCACGACAAACGCTCTTCCAGGAACCGTTGACTTTGACTTTTCTAGGACAGCCTTTTGAATCACCATCCCCGCTGGAATTGGTTTCACTACCGTACACTCTCGAGCGATATGTCCTTCCTTTCCACAATTATAGCATACCTTGAACTGTTGTGGGCAGTTTGGGCTGATATGTCCCTCTTTCCCGCATTTGTAACATACGACCGGTGGTCTTTCTCCTCCCTTAGGAACCAGTTGCTGCTGGCACCGTCGTCTTCACATGGTCGTTGTTAAATCTCCTCTTTTTAAAATCTCCTCCCGACTCGCTTCTTCTATTTTCATGGCCACGATTACCACCAGAGTGGTTACTGCCTTTGTCCATATTCTTCTTTCTTCGCAGGTTATCGTTGTTCTGATGACTTCTATCTTCGGTATGATCCTGGTTATGGTCCCTCGGTTGAACGTACTCGTTATCTCGCTCTAACAATTGAGCCCTGTTGACAACATCTGAATAGATAGAAAATTTATGAGAAATGAGATACTGACGTATGCCGGGTTTCAAACCTCTCAGAAACATCCGCGTCATACGTTCCTCATTCTCCACCAAATGAGGTGCAAACCTGGATAACTCCGCGAACTTCGCCTCGTACTGGGACACCGTCATGTTATTCTGCTCTAGTCTAATAAACTCCACTTCCTTCATATGGCGAATACTTTCAGGAAAGTATTTTTCGTTGAAAAGTTTCTGAAACGTCTCCCATGACATGCTGAGTGCAGTTGGATGGGTACGCATCACAGACTCCCACCAGTAGTCTGCCTCACCACGGAACATAAAGGTGGCGAATGGAACCTTCTGTTCCTCCGTACATCCCAAGACATCGAATATCTTGGTAATTTGCTTGACCCATGTTTCCGCCATGATCGGATCGGGCTTTCCCTTAAATTCTGGTGGTCCCAACTCTTTGAACTGCTTGGCTGTGACCACCCGTGAATTGCTATTATTTCTTCCTGTATTTTGAACACGAGTCTCCCTCGTCTGGTTTTGCATGAACTGCAAAAAGCTCCTAAACATCCCGTCGTTCATCGTCTGCTCAGTGGCGTTGTTCACAGGAGGAACATTGTCAGCCTGTTGCACGTTCTCCTCGTTAGTAAGTACAGGCATCTCCACGGTCTCATTAATTCCACTGTTAACATTCTCAGTCGACATCCTCAAATACTGTCATAAAACAAGAGTTAATTAAACAAATTAACAAATCACATAATACCCCTATGTTATGACCGACCAACAAATAAGCTTAGGTAGGACACACTAGCGAAGGATTTACTCATCTCTCCCCTCCTAGTTCTATTCCCCAATCTCCGCCAGAGATCATATCCCTAAGCTCTGATACCAACTGTAACAACCCCAAAATAGGTCCATTCCACCCAACCCATTCTGAGTTGTCAAATACATGGTACAGAAACAACTACAACTTTTACAACCCATAAGCTGTGAGTTTGAATACAAACATTGTCATCTAGGCAATATTCACATGCAAATAAATCCCCATCATAATTATTGATACATTATTTTACAAAAAAAATGGCTGAGGACTACTAAACAACTCTCTCTAGAACCTTCATTCCATACCCCGACTAGTACTCGCTACATTCTCGCCTCCTGAGAAGAAAAATGGAACAACAAGGAAAAGGGTGAGCTCAACTAGCCCAGTAAAGAATATTATGACTAAGATAATGTACAACAAATTATCCTTAGTCTTCAACAGGGAAAAATCTGATAGAATACAATAGACAACAAGTTTTAGATCAACAACTGCAGCGGAAACAACAATTCATTAGAATAGTTAAGTAGAGAATAAAATCTACTAACATCTATGAATTTAAAAGTTCATCATCAATATTTTATCCCTGTAACATCAATCAATATATATCCCAAATCAAATCAAATATTCATCTTTGCACTACAGGCCAAAGATATTCATCAGTCGGTCATGTTCATCTAAACACCTGTTCATCTTTGCACTACGGGCCAAAGATATTCATCAACTGTTCATGTTCATCTCAACACCTGTACATCTTTGCACTACGGGCCAAAGATATTCATAATAAAATCAACCATCTTTGCACTACAGGCCAAAGATATTCAGTAACACCATCATTTAGGACTGAGGATGATGAAAAATATTTTAAAGGAAACGAATCCAGTGAAACAAAATAACAAGTATTAAGGATTCGTACTTAAACAATCCGAGTTCAAAAATACTTCATAAATAATCATACTGAAGTAAAATTCAAGAATGATCAAAACATGGATACAATCAAAGCTAGTATCCAGAATAGATATTTTGGACAAAAAGAAGAAATTTCATTTTTCAGTGAATAGTGCCGTATTCGTGAATAGTGCCGTATACGTGAATAGTGCCGTATACGTGAATAGTAACTCCGACACCAAAAGATAGAAATTTCACAAAAAACATCTTTACGCTTCATGGATAGTAACTCGTGAATAGTAACTCGTGAATAGTAACTCGTGAATAGTAACTCATGAATAGTAACCCCGACATGAAAAAGTTCCAAATTTGATAAAAATTTCCAACCAACATTTCAGCATAATGATATTGAAGAAATAATATCATTTTCGAATAAAATAACATCCCTTACCTCGAAAGACAGTACTTCTGGTTGAAACACCGGATATAAGCTATGACTTGAACTTGCACCGTATAACAATACTCAAAGTATACTCAAAATACTCACAAGAATACGCTCGATAATATAGAGAGAGAAAACTTCAGTTTCTGGTGTGATTTTCAATTCTAACCTAAGCACCTATTTATAGGAAATTGCTTAGAACACCAAAGCAGAAAATTTAATATAATATTAATATATATTAAAATTTTCATACGCCCAACTAGACTTCTGATTTCAGCAACAAAACATATGATTCATGAGGCTTGCAAATGTAAAAAACGTTTTTATTATTAAAAATATTTTAAACTTCCAAAAATCAATTATTTCGGAGCTTCGAAACTTCAATAATTCATAATAAATAGCCCTTTTGTCAGAAAATTCGAATCTCGCGAGTTTTTATAGGAAATTCAATTCTCTACAACTTTGCAGAAGGAAGTTTTTCCAAATTCCAAACAGAAATTGACCGAAATCCACAAACGGACGATTTTACAGACTATAATCAAATTTCAGTCAATAATTGTGTCCACCAACACACAAAATATGTGTTAAACATTTAATGCCACAAAAATACTCTTCCTCCTCATATACTCATATATCCCACATTCATTATAAAAATATCATCGTTAATATATTATTAAAATAATATATTTAAATGAATTATTTTAAAAAGATAAAATATTAATTTTCAACAATTGTCACATTAAAATTTTTCTCCATCTATATCCACATAAAATCAATATTTTCCTCATCATATAAATCAATAATTTAATTATTCACAAATAATATTACAGAATCACAGTACTAGCAACCAGGCCGTTCCTAGGAAAGAGGGGGCTTTCCAATAAGAACTTCTCCTTACTGGCGCGCAATTAGGTGACCAAACCTCTCCTTAGACAGAACTTTCTAGACATTGCCAATAATGTTATCAAATAATATTATTCAGATAATATGAATTATTGCTTCGATAATGGAAAATACTGTGTAGTGACAATTATTGAAACAACAGTAATATAAAATATCAATGCAGCAATTATTGAATCAATAACATAAAATACTGAACAGTAATTACTGTAACAATTATTGAGTAGTGCCTTCTTACGTAAGAATCAATAATTGGTGCAATACCATGTGTTACTGTGCAACAACGCGTATTACTGTGTTTTAACCACCGAGTATTCCAACAGTATCAACGGTAACAACAACGCCGTTTTTTATAAACAACTTATACTTGTCGTTTTCTTCATCCAATCGCTTTCCGTTATGGGCCCACAAAAGACTGCGCCGTCGTACGAATATTCCCCGACAGCAAGAATATTCCACAACCAAACGAATATTCCCCGACAACAATGAATATTTTATAACCACTTGCTTATTCAAAATATTTGTGCATTTTACCCATAACTAACCACATTAATCAAATTCACCCTTACTATTTCAAAATAATAAATAAAGGAGATTCCTTTTTATATAAAAATTTTTCGGGGTCTTACAATCACACCAAAAACAGAAATTTTCTCTCTTTCTCTCTCTATATTATCGAGCGTATTCTTGTAAGTATTTTGATACTTTGAGTGTTGCTATACGGTGTAAGTTCTCTTCTACACTATATCCGGTATTCCAGCTAGAAGTACAGTCTTTTCAAGGTAAGGGCTATTATTTTTTTAAAAATAATATTATTTCTTCTAATATCATTATACAGGAATATTGGTAAGATTTTCTTGTGAAATTCTTGTCTTTTAGTGTCGGGGCTACTATTCACGTATACGGCACTATTCACAGAAAAATTAAATTTTTATTTTTTATCTAAAATATCTATTATGGATACTAGCTTTAATTGTATCCATGTTTTGATCATTCTTGAATTTTACTTCACTATGGTTATTTATGAAGTATTTTTGAACTCGGATTGTTTAAAGTACGAATCCTTAATATTTGTTCTTTTGTTTCACTGAATTCGTTTTCTTAAAAATATTTTTCATCATCCTCAGTCCTAAATGATGATATTATTGAATATCTTTGGCCTGTAGTGCAAAGATTAATGATTTTATGATGAATATCTTTGGTTGTAATGCAAAGATGTACAGGTGTTGAGATGAATATGACCAACTGATAAATATCTTTGGCCTGTAGTGCAATGATGAATATTTGATTCCAGATGTATATTGATTGATGTTACAGGGATAAAATTTTGATGATGGACTTTTAAATTCATAGATAATAGTAGATTTCATTCTCTACATAACTTTTCTATGAATTATTATTTCCGCTGCGAATATTGATCTGAAACTTGTTGTCTATTATATTCTTTCGGTTTTTTCCCTGTTGAAGACTAACGATAATTTGTTCTATATTATCTTAGTCATAATATTTTTTACTGGGCTAGTTGAGCTCACCCTTTTCTTTTTTGTTCCATTTTTTTTCTCAGGAGGCGAGAATGTAGCGAGTACTAATCGGGGTGTGGAATGATGGTTCTAGAAGTTGTTTTAGTAGTCCTCACCATTTTTATAAAATAATATACCAATAATTGTAATGAGGACTTATTTGGGTGTGGATATTGTCTAGAAGACAATATTTATATTTAAACTCACAGTTTATATATTGTAATAATAAAGTTGTAGTTATTTATGTACTATGTATTTGACAACTCAGAATGGGTGATATATACCTATTTTGGGGGCGTCACAGTATCCTTCAAGGATTTTCATATATATATGATCATTATCTAATGATGCATACAGATATGTTATAACAACATTCATTAATCGCATATCCAAAATTTTCTTTTGTTACCAAGCTAATTAAAAATTTGAATATAATTACGTCCATTACAGGAGCATATGTTTCTCCATAATTAATACCAGGTCTCTGCGAGAAATCTTGTGCTATAAGTTGCGATTTGTACCATATAATTTCATTTTTATTTTTCGTACAAATACCCATTTGTATTTAACAGACATTACACCTTCAAGTGTTCGGACTACAGGTCCAAAAACTTCACGTTTATTTTGTGAATTTAGTTCTACTTGAATCGCCTCTTTTCACATTGGCCAAATATTTCTACATTAAACATTCAGCAACAATTTGTGGTTCATATTCATGATCATTACTTCTGGTAATATCAAGAACAACTTTATATAAAAATATGTTATCGACAATAATTTTATTTCTATCCAATATATTTGTCTCCTGTATATACATAATATATCGAGATCTCGTTATTTTCAGGTACTTGATCCTCTTCATGGGATAACTCATCCTCTTCAGTAAATAACTCTTCAAGCGTTTTATTTACAGGAGATTTTTGTTCATAAGTTTTGGATAGATCAATAAATTTTGTAGCCTGTTTCATGGGTATGGCCTCTTTATAGACTGCAACTTGTTTTTCTTGTACTTTTTTCTTCTGGAAAATTTTATCTTTAAAACCGATCATTCTTCCATGTTTTAAGTGTGACTTTGATTCAATTTGTTGCTGTATTAACAGATTGTCCTATAGGGACTTCAATCTCTTCTAGAGTATTAGCAGCTAAAATGTGAGATATCACACTTTTCTTATTATCGGTGAATAATTCTGGTAATTGATTTGCAATTCATTGCAAATGAATAATCCTTTGAACTTCTAGTTCATATTGATTTGTATGAGAATCAAGATTAAATAACGTTGAAACATTCCAATTAATCGTCCATCGTGCTTCAGGCAACGATCTCACGTCGTGCTTTAGGCAACGAAAAATTTCAATTAATCTCTCGTCGTGCTTCAGGCAACGACTTTTCTCCCCCTAATGGTGGGAAGACTGTTTCATTAATGGGAGTTTTCAATAATTCAATGCATCATTATTGATCCTAGATGATCATGTATAAAAACATTTGCATCCAAACACTTCTGTTGTATTGAACACTTCTGGTGTATTACAAAAAAAATTCAACTATTCTCATTTTATTATAATATATCCCAGAAGAGAAAATATACAGCTTTTCTAATATGAGCTTCTGGCCCGATACTATTGAAGTAATATAAAGAAATTCTTCACTGCCTTTAATAAAATAGCATGCCCCCAAATAGAGACGGAAAGTTTTGTTCTCATGAGCAATGATCTTGCAATTAAATGGAGGCGTTTAATAAATGATTCAGCAAGACCATTCTGAGTATGGACATGGGCAACAAGATGTTCATTATTTATCCCAAGTGACATGCAATAATCATAAAATGTTTGGGATGTAAATTCACCAGAATTGTCAAGATGAATAGTCTTGATTGTATGATCCAAAAATTGTGCTCGTAATCTAATAATTTGAGCAAGTAATCTCGCAAACGCCAGGTTGCGAGTTGATAATAAGCACACATGTGACCATCTTGAAGATGCTTCTATTAAAACCATAAAATATTTAAATGATTCACTTGGTGGGTGAATAGGCCCATAAATATCTCCTTGAATACGTTCTAGAAACTTTGGAGATTCAATCCCAATTTTAGTTGGTGATGATCTAATGACCAATTTGCCTTGAGAACAAGCAGCACATGAGAATTTCTTAAATTGAAGAATCTTCTGGTTCTTCAATGGATGACCATTATAACGTATATCTTTAAAACTGAGCAACTTTTTTGCTTGCCTTAGAAGAATATAAAGAATCATCAAGGAACCATAGATATCAAAATTAGTTATATCCACTCCATTTGAAAAGTCAAAATAATTCATATGATCTTCAGGATCATTATGAACAATAAAGTTTATTTCAATTTACAAATCTATATACCAAATATTTAGGAGTACGACATGTACATTCATTTTCTATATTGATTGTTCCTTTCACGTCTACTACCACAACCACAATCATAATTTCCTCTATGATTATCAAATGAGGTTCCATTCACTTTAGGGAATGTAATAGAATCGGTCGAGCGAGATTGTTGATTTTTCAGCAAAAACTCATTATTTTATACAGCTACTAGAAGACATAATTATACTTCCGGAAACATAGTTTCCTTTATCGCTTCAGGAAATATTTTGTAAACTTACGCTCTCGATATTACTACTGCAGGAGCATATTCGAGGCATGAAATATAATAAATATTTTCTCTAACATGTCTTCATCAGTGTTTTTCACTCAACACTTTTAAAATCTTGCAACTTCAGGTGCAACCAATTATAATGAGCTTTTAAATTTTTTCCTTTAAATCATTTCATAAGACAAGTGAGTCTTTTACTGTAATGTACTCAACTTTTAATTTTTCATGGAGTTGATAGCGAATAAAAATCATTAATTTTGCATGATCCTGCAGGGATGTATGATTGTCAACTATAATTGTATCTCCAAGGTTTTTTGCCTTTAGATGAATCTCATCATTAAGAGTACATGACAAATAATTCTTGCTCGATATAAATCAAGGGCAACAAATTCAAATTTAAATATTAAATAACTAAACATATTCCCCATCAAATTAAATAATTATATATGTTCAGATTTAATTATAATGAAATAATTTATAAAAATGCAGTAAAACATGAAACTAAATTTGTCCACTAAAGATAACAAACCAATACTACTAAACATATTTGTCATTGTAACTTCATACAAAAATTTATCAAAAAGTCATTAGAAATATATCAAATATGCTACCATGCATGCCAAAAGAAAATATATCAAAAATCATTAGAAATATATCAATTTTTTTAAAGATTGTTTTAGTACGGAAACTAGAAAGTACCATTTTTGAAGATTATATCTTCTAGTTGTTATCTGCTGAGATATGAAAATATCTAAAAATGTAATTGATAGAAACGTAATTCATACATTTAATTATCCCTAATTTTGTCCTTTTAATTATATTAGTTTATTAAATTAATATATTTTATTTTATTTTGTAGGATTTAATATTTATTGCAATAAAGTTAAAATCTTGGTGATCAAGCTATATTTAATGCTCTTATTCATATAAGGATTGTCCAAGAAGAATCCTACAAGGAGAAGGAAAGAGGTGGAACAATCTTAGTGCAATTCAAATCCAACAAGAGAAAGAAAAGTCTATCTAGAAGATCTTTTTGAAGTTGATTGCTACTAGGAAGTTGAATCCTATATGGAAAGGGAATCAAAGTGTCCAAGTTCAATGAATCTAAATTAGGGTTCAAAGTTATTTTCCCTATAAATAGGTCTCTTGTTTTAGAGAGAGGAAATTAAGTATTGTATTATTTTAGGTTAGGAGTAGGAGTAAATTAAATTATGTTTCAACGCTTGTTTGAGGATCGTGAATAAAGGGAGTTTTCTTATTTATTTTCAATCTTTTACTTCTTCTTTATTTTAGTTAATTTATTTATTTTCATGTCTAGTTAATTTCTTTAATCTAGGATGAAGATGAAATTAAATAATTATTTCTAATAATATTTTTTATCTCTTCTATTATTTATGCTTTTATGTTTAATTGATTTCGCCTTCATGTTTCGTTATTGAAATACATTCGTTTTATAGTTCTTATGTGATTTTAAATTAATTAAGAGGTTTTGATAGATTATTGTTAAGATATGAGTTTTTCATAATCCATGCTTGCTCAAAGAAGTTTTGATGGGTTATAGTTAATCCTTAAATTTTCATAGTCTATGCTTGCCCACGTTAATTGTAAATTACTAAATTAAAGGGAAGGGAGATCAAAATCATAATTTGAGTTATAAAAATAGAAGAGATTGAATTATATGTTATGTTTATTATTTAGTGGATTCAGATTCCTAGATTTCATTCTCGTTAATTGTTTTCATATTCTAGTTAATTAATTCTCAATCTTTATTTCTAATTCGCCTAAAATAAATATTAAGGAAACATTAAAATTAATCTAGTCTCTGTGGGTTCGACCTGTACTTGCCAGTTCTTCAATTTGACACTGTGCACTTGCAGTTACATATTTTTATCACATCAAGTTTTTGGCGCCGTTGCCGGGGACTAGAATTAATTTTTATATATTCCTTAATTTTTATTTATTCGAATTAGTTTTTTTTTTTTTTTCCTCTTCTAATTTTTTTTTCAGGATTATTGAAGCGGATCGAAGGAGCGAAAAGATAAAGATTTTGTTGCTGCGCTTTCTTCGGTACTTCGTATCTCCATATTTTTTTTAATATATATATAGTAGTTTAGTTTTTTTTATATATATATATATATATATATATATATATATATATTTTTTTTTTTTGTGCGACTTTCGTGGTTAGTTGTCTATTTGTTTTGTGATTTGTGAAAAAATGGATTTTTATTATAGTTGGAATAATAATTTTGCTTGGAATCAAGAATCCTATGAAAATTTTAATCCGCACCAAGTAAATCAATTTTTTTCAACTTATGAAAATCCTTATCCATTTTCATGTTTATATCCATATTCGGATCCAGAACCTCAATATCCACAAGAATTATCAAATGAAAGTGAGAAGAGACTTAACGTTTTAGAGAAGAGCATAGAAACTTTAATGAAATCTCATAATAATTTCAATAATTTCATGCAAAGCACTACCCAAGCCATTTCTCGCTTAGAAATTCAAATGAGTCGATTAGCCACCATAATAAATGAACAAGAGGTGGGTGAATTTTCTAGTAACTCTGAGGTTAATTTTGAAAATCTTGATGGTTGTGGAAATGATGAGGAAAATAGAAATTTTATATTCAATTCTACACAATTTGAGTCAAGCGTATTTGAGGAGTCTACAAATTATGAGTCTATGCCTAAAATTGATCATGTTGCATTTGGTGAGTCGGTTGAAAAAGTTTATAAGCCTAAAGCTCCATACCCTGAAAGACTTATTCCTAAAAAACCACCTAGTGATTTTTTGGACCAACCCATTAAAGTAAACATGATACAAGAGTTGTCAATGACCCAAGAAATAAATGAAAATAGACTCTTGATTGAAAAAGATCCAATTGATTTTTTCTTAAATCACCTTGACCAAAATTGGAATGAATCTGAATATTTAGATAAGGTCAATGAGCTGTTGAGATCCACTACAAATAAGTCAACTAAACTAGAACATGTATTTGAACCAACTCTTCCGTCATTTGAACATGTTAATGAATGTTTTCTTGAGGTAACCTTGAAGCATAACTGTGATGAAAATTCTGATTATTTTCAATTTCCTAGACCTCCTGAAAATAATGAAAAGTTCACACTGACTTATCCATTTGTAACATTCATTTTTAGTCACATAATTTTTAGGATTTATAAAATTTGTAGATATGTACATTTGTTTTCTTTCTCACCACATCTTCTTGCAGAACAAATGCCCCGCACACAAGATACAATTCTTTCAAATCTTTGTTCTCTTTTCTTCATTTGCATACATTGAGGACAATGCATGATTTAGGTATGGGAGAGTTTGTTTTTATTAGATTTTTTTTTTACGAAAAAAAAAATTAAAAATTAAAAAAAAAATTTGTTTGACTTTTTATGAATTGAATTAATTCTAATAAGTGTTTATGAAGCAAAGCGCATGACTGAGATTGAAAGATTTAGAACTCCTGAATTTTTGATAAAATATGAAATCTTAGTTCAAAACACCATCTGGATTTAAAATTGATTTCACAAGCATTTTTGCACTTCACGTTTGCACTAATTCTTAGTTGTGGGGTATAAACCATGATTCGAGTAATTTAAAAAAAAAAGAAGAAAAAAAAAGAAGAAAAAAAGAAAAAGAAAAGAAGAAAGAATGAAAAAATGAAGTTGAGAAAAGTTGAAAAAAAATAAGAAATAAATAACTGCTTCAATGTCCATTAAACGAAATAACTGGGTATCCAAGCCTTGGGAAGCATCGATATTCACGGTGAAAAGTATGATGGATAAAAGCAGCTTGACTAGTCTAATTTTGTGGCCTTTGTTACTCGAGTTAGTAAATCCTTAGGGGTGTATCTACACCTAGTGCCCTAAAGCCATCTGGTTTGGGAGTCATTGGTCCAACGCTTGCTCTACATGGGTAACTCTGAAAAGCCTAAGAAAATGAGACATTGCACAAGTCAAGAAGAAAAAAAATGGAGAAAAAGAAGAAAAAAAGAAAGACAAAGAAAAAAAGAGTTTGCTTGATTTTTATGATAAAAATCCCTACTAAGAGTTACATCACATACACATGCATGCATTACATGAAATTGATTTAATGAAGGATGGTGTCTAAAATGAAGATCGAGTATTTTTGATAAGGTGAAAGTGTGATTTTGAATTTAATCTTGCTTATGTATAATGCCCATAAATATTTAGAAGTTTTCTTTCAATTTCATAATTTGTTGAACCCAAAAAAATATTTTTAAATTTTGTGGGTATATTCACTGCAAACCCTCACGAGACACAACTCGTCCACTTGGGGTAACCTTGGGGTTTAAAGGCTTGTTGCACATGCTAAGTGCAATCGTGTTTCCTACGAAAATGGGGTATTGTAATTTTTGTTTTATTTTTTTATTTTTACTCGAGGACGAGCAAAAGCTAGGTATGGGGGTATTTGATAGAAACGTAATTCATACATTTAATTATCCCTAATTTTGTCCTTTTAATTATATTAGTTTATTAAATTAATATGTTTTATTTTATTTTGTAGGATTTAATATTTATTGCAATAAAGTTAAAATCTTGGTGATCAAGCTATATTTAATGCTCTTATTCATATAAGGATTGTCCAAGAAGAATCCTACAAGGAGAAGGAAAGAGGTGGAACAATCTTAGTGCAATTCAAATCCAACAAGAGAAAGAAAAGTCTATCTAGAAGATCTTTTTGAAGTTGATTGCTACTAGGAAGTTGAATCCTATATGGAAAGGGAATCAAAGTGTCCAAGTTCAATGAATCTAAATTAGGGTTCAAAGTTATTTTCCCTATAAATAGGTCTCTTGTTTTAGAGAGAGGAAATTAAGTATTGTATTATTTTAGGTTAGGAGTAGGAGTAAATTAAATTATGTTTCAACGCTTGTTTGAGGATCGTGAATAAAGGGAGTTTTCTTATTTATTTTCAATCTTTTACTTCTTCTTTATTTTAGTTAATTTATTTATTTTCATGTCTAGTTAATTTCTTTAATCTAGGATGAAGATGAAATTAAATAATTATTTCTAATAATATTTTTTATCTCTTCTATTATTTATGCTTTTATGTTTAATTGATTTCGCCTTCATGTTTCGTTATTGAAATACATTCGTTTTATAGTTCTTATGTGATTTTAAATTAATTAAGAGGTTTTGATATATTATTGTTAAGATATGAGTTTTTCATAATCCATGCTTGCTCAAAGAAGTTTTGATGGGTTATAGTTAATCCTTGAATTTTCATAGTCTATGCTTGCCCACGTTAATTGTAAATTACTAAATTAAAGGGAAGGGAGATCAAAATCATAATTTGAGTTATAAAAATGGAAGAGATTGAATTATATGTTATGTTTATTATTTAGTGGATTCAGATTCCTAGATTTCATTCTCGTTAATTGTTTTCATATTCTAGTTAATTAATTCTCAATCTTTATTTCTAATTCGCCTAAAATAAATATTAAGGAAACATTAAAATTAATCTAGTCTCTGTGGGTTCGACCTGTACTTGCCAGTTCTTCAATTTGACACTGTGCACTTGCAGTTACATATTTTTATCACATCAGTAATCATCATGTATTTTATCGGATCCCTTTTGATTTATTTAGATTGGAAGGAATGTAAAATTACAATACACTTTTATAAAAATAAACACTGCACAATAATTGAGGTTAGATATTACACCATATAACAACAAAATAATTAATTTGATGGTGGTGTGATGATGACTTGCATATGAGTATGACAGTCATTAACATGCTAGAACCAAGAACAACAAACTCTAATAATAGATTATGAATGGAATAACATGTAGTATGTTATACTAAAAAAAAAATCTGCGTATCCATATATATATATAATAGATAAATATACCTTCTCCTTCAAATCAAATATGATTATCTTCAAGACGAATGTGAGAAGCAATTCGTGGTGATAACATGTTATAAAATATTACTAAAATTAAGAATAAAATGATTAGAAAAAAGAGACAAGTCTCATAATATTTTCATATCTCCTCATTCACTATTACAATGTTCATATTTATAGATACATGGACTTGGAAATTTCAAAACTCAAAAATCATGAGTTTAAAACTTAATGAACACTTAAATCGAGTCTAGAGTGGCTCCAATCATATTCTCACTATAGTTTCTCCTAAAACAACTGTACGCAAATTCATCAACTCATTTTTTTTAGTTTTAAATTTTATTTTTTTTGCATTCGCAATGAGTGTGTATATATTATATGAGTGTGTATATGTGCAGTGAAGGTTGGAGGAAAGGGGGAAGGGTTACTGGTATGCCTGTTCGAGAATGACTTATTTTAAAATAACTTAAAAGTTAAAATATATGTTAATTTCTATGTTGTTTTAAATTTAGATTTATAAATAAAAACGTTTGATATCAATTTGATTTATAAGTCAGAAATTAAGTCGAAACAAATTATGAAGGTATTCGGTTTATAATACTTATAAGTTAAAATAAATATAAAAATTACTAAAAAGAAAGACACAATAGACATTATATTTGATTAAACTAATTATAAGTCATTTTTAAATAAGTCAGAAATAATTACTTATTTTTTTTACTTAAAACTCAATTTATAAATTAAAAAATAAGTAATTATAAGTTATTTTAACTAACTTATAAATTGTTTCCGAATATGGCGTTAATATATTACTCCCCTCTGCTCTAAAAGAGTTTCTTCTATCTAATCCAATCCTTTTTGTGGATTTTATTTTTATTTTTATTCAGCATGGTTCAACTGCTTTTGCAAAGACAAACACGCGCATAATACAGAGCTTACTACAAACACAGAGGTAAGGCTGTAAAATGAACAAACAGTTCGGGCTCGATTCGTATTCGCTCGACTAATAGTTTGATTCGAGCTCGACTTGAAATATAAATGAGTCAAATATGAGCATATTTTAAAGTTCGATAAATTACTCGAACCTCCTCAAATTATAATTTTCTATTGATACTCAGATCATGTTCGTTAGAAAAGTCCAAACTGCTCGGGCTCGATTCGGAATCGTGCTCGACTCGGTAGCTAAATGAGCCACAATCAAACCTTATTTTATACTCGATAAATTTTGTGAACCAAATCTGAGTAATTCAATACTCGAATTGACTCGGTTCATTTACACCCTTACACAGAAGTGCAGGAATATGAAAATATTTAAACGGTTGGTTGGGTGGCTAAGTATCCGAGGCTCACCTTACACTTTACAATAAAACAATTCTGGTTGGATTTATATTTGTTGGATTAAAAGTTTAATTCGAATTCGATTTAAAATATAAATAATTTAATTATAAATAAATTTTAAAATTCGATAATTACTCAAGTCTCTTTAAATTATAATTTTATATTGATACACATATTATATTCGTTCAAATTGTTTGAGCTTGATTTGAGATCGTGCTCGACTCGGTAGCTAAACAAGTCTCAATCAAACCTTATTTTATACTCATAAATTTTGTAAACCAAATATGAGTAACTCAATATTCGGCCCGACTAGATTCATTTACACCCTTATGTGTGGCCATTAAGACATAGGGGCCTAAACGAGTCGAATCTCAGCGAACACTTTCATGCTCAGATTCGGCTCGACTCAAAAAATTTGAGCTCGAATTCGACTCGGATTCGATAAAGGATTTATATTTTTGCGCCAGATTCGACTCGGATCATTACTCGGACCTACTCGGCTCGTAAATATTCGGCTCGTTTACAAAGCGAGTTACTCATGAGCTTTCAAATTGAGTTTCGAATATGAACCATTTCACTTAAAATTGAACCACTACATACTAAATTGGTTACTTAACTAATATTTATATATAAAACTTGTAAGACCCGAATTTTATGAAATAAAAGTATTCAATTTTTGTTATAATTACAATTCAGTAAATGATTAAATTGATAAAAGGTTAAAGTTAAGGGTGATATATGAACTTTTTTTCAAAATAAGCAAGTGGTTATAAAATACTCATTGTTGTCGGGGAATATTCATTTGGTCGTGGAATATTCTTTCTGTAGGGAAATATTCGTACGACGGCGCAACCTTTTGTGGGCCCCGTAACAGAATAACTGTCGGATGAAGAAAACGACAAATTAAAATTTTTATAAATAACAACGTAATCGTTACTGTTAACACTGTTGGAATACCCGGTGAGTAAAGTAAAGTAATACGTTTTGTTGCACAGTAGCACACGGTATTGCACAGTATTTTTGAATTATTGATTCTTACGTAAGAAGGCACTACTCAATAATTGTTACAGTAATTACTATTCAGTATTATATTTTATTGATCCAATAATTGTTGCGTTGATATTTTATATTACTGTTGTTTTAATAATTGTCACTACACAATATTTTCTATTATCGAAGCAATAATTCATATTATCTGAATAATATTATTAGATAACATTATTGGCAATATCTAGAAAGTTCTATCTCAGGAGAGGTTTGGTCACCCAATTGCGCACCAGTAATGAGAAATCCTTATTGAAAAGGCCCCTCTTTCTTGGGAACTGCCTGGTTGTCAGTATTGTGATTCTGTAATATTATTTGTGAATAATTAATTATTGATTTATATGATAAGAAAAATATTGATTTTATGTGGATATAGATGGAGAAAATTTTTAATGTGACAATTGTTGAAAATTGAAATTTTATCTTTTTCTGATAAAATAATTTATTTAAATATATTATTATATTTTAATAATATAATAATGATGATATTTTAACGATTAATGTGGGATATATGAGTATATATGGAGGAGGAGTATTTTTGTTATCAAAAATATTTAAAGCATATTTTATGTGTCGGTGAACCCCATTTTTTTTTACTGAAATTTGATTATAGCATGTAAAATCGCCCGTTTATAAATTTCGGTTAATTTCTGTTTGGAATTTGGAAAAACTTTCTTCTGCAAAGTTGTAGAGAATTGAATTTTCTATAAAAACTCGCGAGATTTGAATTTTCTGATAAAAGAGCTATTTATTGTGAATTATTGAAGTTCTGAAGTTCCGAAATAATTGATTTTTGGAAGTTTAAAATATTTTAATTATGAAAAACGTTTTTTTCAATTATGGGCATGTGTTAAATGGCTGAAATCAGCTGGTTAGGTGTGCGTAAGAATATGTTTTGAAAATATTAATATTATATTAAATTTCTGCTTTGGTGTTTTAAGCAATTTTCTATAAATAGGTGCTTAGGTTAGAATTGAAAATCACACCAGAAACTGAAGTTTTCTCTCTATTTCTCTCTCTATATTATCGAGTGTATTCTTGTGAGTATTTTGATATCTTGAGTGTTGTTATACGGTGCAAGTTCGTTCAGCGTTATTCCAGTCAGAAATATTGTTCTTTTGAGGTAAGGGATAGTAAGTGATTTTAAGGGATTGTAAGGGAGGTTATTTTCTTCTAAAATGATATTATTTCTTCAATATCATTATGCCAGAATGTTGGTTAGAAATTTTTATCAAATTTGGAACTTTTCCATGTCGGGGTTACTATTCATGAGTTACTATTCATAAATTACTATTCATGAGTTACTATTCATGAGTATATTCACGAACCATGATGGTATTTTTTGTGAAATTTCTATCTTCTAGTGTCGGAGTTACTATTCACGTATACGGCACTATTCACGAATACGACACTATTCACCGAAAAATGAAATTTCTTCTTTTTGTCTAAAATATCTATTGTGGATACTAGCTTTGATTGTATCCATGTTTTGATCATTCTTGAATTTTACCCCACTCTGGTTTTTTATGAAGTATTTTTGAATGAGAATTGTTTAAAGTACGAATCCTTAATATTTGTTCTTTTGCTTCACGGATTCATTTTCTTTAAAATATTTTTCATCATTCTCAGTCCTAAATGATGATATAACTGAATATCTTTGGCCTGTAGTGCAAAGATGAATGATTTTTGATGAATATCTTTGGCCGTAATGCAAAGATGAACAGGTGTTTAGATGAACATGACCAACTGATGAATATCTTTGGCCTGTAGTGCAAAGATGACTTGTTGATGAATATCTTTGGCCTGTAGTGCAAAGATGACTTGTTGATATATATCTTTGGCCGTAGTGCAAAGATGAATTTATTAATATGATTATGAACATGAACTGTGATTTGGTATAACCATGATCTTTGATGTTTCAGGTAATAAAAATTATCTTTGTCCTGGATGAGAAAAGGAATTTAGAACAACAATTACGATTATGAGTTATACATGTGATTGTGGACAGGAATTGTTGATTGATGTTAAAGGGATAAAATATTATTGGTGGACTTTTAACATGGAGAAGATAATAGACTTTATAGTCTATTTGACTCTTCTAATGAATTGCTCGTTCCGCTGCAACTATGGTTGAATTTTTTTATCATATACCATATGTTCTAAATCTCTGATTTATTACTGTTGAAGGCTATTGATAATTTATTTATCTTTAGTCATGATATTCTTTACTGAGCTAGTTGTGCTCACCATTTTGGTTCACAATTCCTTTCAGGTAATACGAGTGTAGCTAGGTCGAGCGGGGGATAACAGGGGAATAGAACGGTGGTCATCATTTAGTAGTTATATTTGGTGAATCAACTAGGGTGAGGCGAACCCAACGTTGGAAGGGTGTTTTGCCACTGTCATACAAGATGTCTAATGACATACCACCTCGTGTCATCATAAGACATGGATGTGCTCATCCACTTGCTGAGTATATCTACCAGCACTATCTATATGATCTTGGAGTCTATTTGAAATATAACTCTCAATTAGAGACAGTGGAGATAATGATATGTCAAGAGAAAACTCGCTATTGAGAAGAATATGATAGTAATCTTCTTGTTTTTCTTTGGGGTCTATTGGGTCAACCAAGGATAATTCTATGGACATATGATATCTATAATAACCTAGACGCATGGCCTCCCATGTACGAAGGTTTTCTTGAGCACTTCCCAAAGATTCTAATTTCTAAAACAGTTTTCGACTATACCTTTATGTAAGGTGTCATTATGAGGTGTTATCCACGGTTGGGACATGAGTCACAGTTGATATATATTTGTATCCAAACTCACAGCATATGTGTTGTTGTATTTTGCACCACAATTGTTGTAATAAAGTTGTAGTTGTTTTTTGTACCGTGTATTTGGCGACTCAAAATGGGTTGGATGGAATGGACCTATTTTGGGTCGTTACAAAACTTTTTCACTTTTATTTATGTATTGAAATTATAAAGAATGTAATAAAAATTGACATTCAATTCATTGGTTTATTCATGTACAATTTTACATAATTTCATACTACACTTTATAAATTATAAAAGATTGATACAAATATCACATATTTAGCTTATTAGCATGGATCAAACCAATATTCGAATATGATCCATCGAGCATGTATCGAGTATGGTTCGAGAAAAAATGAAATACTCGAACCCTAATATGAGCAAACACTGGTATGCTCGAATTCGACTCGTGTATCATTAAACAGAAAATGACTATAGATCAGATTCGACTCGGATCAATTTCAAATTCGAGTTTTGAATCATATTTACGAGTCGATCTCGAGTCGAGCACCGAACTACTTGGCTAGAGCCGAGCAGCTCGGTACTCGAGATCGGTTCGGAAATATGATCCAAAGCTCGAATTCGAAATTGATTCGAGTCTAATCTGATCCATACTCATTTTCTATTTAATGATACACGAGTCGAATTCGAGTATATTAGTATTCGCTCAGATTAGGGTTCAAGTATTTTATAATTTTTTCTCGAACCATACTCGATACATGCTCGATGGATCATATTCGAATACTGGCATACTAACAAGCTAAATATGTGATATTTGTATCAATCTTTATAATTTATAAACTGTAGTATTAAATTGTGTAAGATTGTACTTGAATAAATCAATGAATTAATTGTCAATTTGTATTATATTTTTTGTAATTTCTTTACATAAAAAATAAAAAACTTAAATATATAATCATTAGTTCAATAATCAATTTAGTATGTAATGGTTCAGTATTAAGTGAAATGGTTCATATTCGAAACTCGGTTTGAAGGCTCATGAATAACTCGTTTTGTAAACGAGTTGAGTACTTACGAGCCAAGTAGGTCCAAGTAATGATCCGAACCGAACCTTGCGCAAAATTAAAATTTCTTTATCGAATTTGAGTCAAATTCAAACTCAATTTTTTTGAGTCAAGTTGAATCTGAACATTCATTAAGGTTTTCGATGAGATTCGACTTATTTATACCTCTATTAAGACACATTTAGTTCTTAATTAAAATATTTAATAGTACAAATAAGTTTTTTCCTGCCAACATCTTGCTTTCATTTAAATTACGGACAAGTATCTCTCGTTCTTTTAAATTACCATTGGCAAATATCTTGATGGATACTTACAAATGGTTCAACTAAAAAGAAGGATTATATATATTCAACCATTTCATGAAAATAAGTTATTTAAAAAGAAATATGTAAATAAAGAATAAAAAATTAGTTTAATAAGATTATTCAATTTTATAAACATAAAAATTTTGCTCGACTAGACTTAAAAGCCAATTAAGTAGTTGAAGGTCTATAAATTTAAAAGTCAAAGGAACACTATTTTTATATTTATTTTTAATATTTTTACCTAATTCTTTTTTAACCGTATGTTCATATAAAAAAAATCACATGTAAAAATATCATTTGCCTGTAACATTCTGCTTTCATACATAACCCTCTCAATATTGAAACATTATTTTATGCCTTAATTTTCCACAACAACAAAAATAATTCAATAAAGCATAAAAAAAAAAAAAATACACTCGCCATTTCTCTCTGTCCCGTCAAAGCCGTGACGGAACTATCCCTTTATCTGCCAATCCCAGTACGCCACACAGCTCCGGATATAACGCCTTCCTATTTCCCCATAAACTATGCCGTCCCACTTCCTCTTCGCCAACTCCTCCCCCAGGTGCATTGCAGCCTCCACCGTGCTATCCCTGCTATCGTGCGACGAGTCTATCAACCCCATCGCCACCGCCTCATCCGCCTTAACCTTCGCCGCCTTCAACAACACGTCCCGCCGAGCAGCCGGCGAAGCCACCTTAGACCTAAACAGAGCCGAGAAATAATCTGGAAGCGTTCAAACCTATATCGATCTCGCTCATGTACAACACACCTCTATCGCGCCTCATCAGGACGTAGTCGTGGCTCAATCCTAGCAGCATCCCCGCCGCTGCGGCGTGGCCGGTCACGGCGGCGATCGTCGGCATCGGGAGCGAAATCAGATCGGCCACCACCGGTTTGAATAAATCCACCATCTGGACGAGCCGATCCTGTGCGACGTCGAGGGAGCCGGAGGCTTGGCCCAGTCGAGATCGAAACCGTTGGAGAAAAACTTGCCGTCGGCGACTGTGATCAGAGCAGAGCCGCGGGTGGACTGAGCCTTGGCTTGGGAGAGGGCGGAGTGTAGGGAGGCGATGAGTGTGGGGTTGAGGCGGTGCTGGTCGGGGCCGGTTAGGGTTAGGATGAAAATGGTGCCACGCTTCTCTAACGTACACATGGTGCTCTGGTTATGAGAAAAAGAAACAAACTAGTCGTAGTATTTGCCTTTTATTTTAAAGGAACCAAACTATGCTACTACATCAGCTTGATTTGCAATATTAGTTAACTAGCTGGTTCCGTGACTCTGGCACTGTATGGACAGTGAAATTTATCTTAAAATTAGAACGGTCCAGATGATTTATTAAGTGAGCGGAAAATTCAAAATCATTATTAGATAGATTAGATAGATAGATGTATTTTATTAGATAGATGTATGGACGGTGGGATTTATCTCAAACTTTGGACGGTCCAGATGATTTATTGAGTGAGCGGGAAATTCAAAATCATTTGTATTTTATTAGATAGATTAATTATATGCAGGTGGAGTGGACATTAAGATGACCTGTTAATATGAAATTAATTTTAATCTTGATTAATAAAGTATTAACACGGAGATGGGAGATGATGGCATCAAGTGTCACCTTATTTCGTTGTGTTTAATAGACCAAAGTCCAAAAAAATATTTAATTTTTAGTTTGTTTTTTTAAATCAATAAAAAATATTTATTAACACATATTCCCATAACATTTTTAAGAAGGCTATAAAAATGATCATTCATTTCAAACTGTGAATGTTGTTATTTTTAATAATAATTTTATTGTTTTAACACTTAGAAAAAATCTTGTAAAATTATTAAAATAATCTCATTGGAATCAACGATAGCCTCATATTATTTATTTTGGAAAGAGTGACTCATTTATTATTAAACAACAATCTCAAGTTTTTAAGGCATATTATATTAGGGTTCTTTATAATAATATACAACAAATAGTAAATAATTATAAAAATAGTGCATCAATAAAATAATTACAATAATATCAAGAATAGTGTAATATTAGACCTGGTAAAGATGGCCCAGGCCGGTCCGCCTGCCACGGGCTGGGCTTTGGGCTACATATTTTTAGCCCACAAAAAGTTGGGCCTTTTTGATTTGCCCGTTTTTGGCCCGGCCTGTGGTCCGTGAATATTTTTTTTAACACAATGTTGCTACTTGTGGGTTATGAGGCTTGGACACAAAACTTATAAGTACATAAATAAGAGTTCAAAATTGTTAATGGCATGTCACTGTTATGATCTCAATAATAAACCGTGTGAAACTATTCTTATGCTCTTCATGTCACATTTTCTTAACAGGTAATGACTATGATGATTGATGGGTCTTTATGATACTGCATATTGGTTGTCATGGCTTTCATGGGAGGGAATTATTGCAATTTTTTCAACCCTTTTCACAGTTCTCTTTGGAATGATTTTTTTTTAACAACTTTGCGGTTCGGTTCCTTTTGTTCTTTCTTTTCCAATTAAATATGGTAACTTCCTTAGTTCCATGATCAAACTTCTTATTTTTAATTGGGCATAGCATTCTTTTTGATGAAACTATCTTTAATTATAGTTTGAAATTTTTTGGTAATTAGAATTATTGTTTATTATAAATTATTTTATTATTTTTAATATTTATTATTATTACTATTTTTGGTGTAGCAAGATTTTTGTAAAAAAAAATATATATATAGGAAGAAGCCCGCTGGCCGGGCCAGGCCAACCCGGGCCACGAGCCTCACTTTTGCAGCCCGCCAAAACCCGGGCCATTTTGGTCCGGCCTGTTTGCCACCTCTATGCAATACACATCATATTATCCAACCCAACAAAAATAGAAAACCCTTAAATCAAGGAGAAAATTACTCTACTGTATGTAACAGTTACCAACTAACCCAAACATTCAAAAATCACGACAACAAAGGAAGAATCCATTGAAGAAAATATAGAAAACTTCATAGATCAATAAAATCTTTAACAAAGGAACAATCAAGAAGAAGCATAATCATTAATACAAAAGAAGTCGAATTTGAAACCAGAAAGAAACAAAAACAGAGCAGCCGAAAACTGACATGCACAAACCAATTAAAGGATTCCGAAACAGAATCAAAAAATTGAGTCTAAGACTGTAAACTCAATCTGGAAAAGGGACTACAAAGATACGTATCCATTAATATGAATCTATATAGTTAAATCTCTTAATTTAACTTTGAATCCAACAAAGAGTGTAAGATTTATAACAGTAACCAAAACAAAACTAATTATAAGGATTAGTAGCTTTTTATTAATGGCTTTTAAATTAGTATAAAAAACGATTGTATAATGGAACTATTAAATTAGTCTTTGCAGATTCAATAGCATTTTGTCATGTATTTATTACAAATTCATAATTTGGCAACATTCATATAAAGGTTTGGTTACCTTGATTTAAGTGTTCATTCTTTAGTATTTCACCTTCACGACATCATCATTTGTGATTTGTTTACAAACTAAATGAAAACAGTATGTTGCAGAATCATGGATACTAATAACAACTATATTTTGGTTACTGTATAATGTTGATTTGGTCAACAATTAAAGAATAGTATTAATTTCAGTTACCAAAGAGTATTTGTTACACATTCATTGTAAGACCCCAACTTTTTAATAAATAAAATTGAATTTCCTCTATTCATTATTGTAACACCCCAGTCCCACATCGAAAGATAGGGGGAAAATTTGTCTGCAAGTAACTACCAATAGTACCTTCAAGTCATGACCTTTTGGGAGCCTGTGGTGGGCTAGATGACCCAAGAAGATACTATTGGGCCAGTGATTTGAGGCATTATTTGGATGGATTTGATTTGATTCGGACTTGGGATTTGACCCAAGATTTGTTCCGGACTCGGGATTTGTTCCGGACTCGGGATTTGATTATGTAATATTATTTGTAAATAATTAATTATTGATTTATATGATAAGAAAATATTTATTTTATGTGGACATAAATGATGGATAGAAAAATATTTATTTTATGTGGATATAAATGAAGGAATTAATGTTGAGGTATTTTATCGGTATTTTGTCAGAATGGAGGTATTAAAAATCGTCCGTATGTGAATTTCGTGCATTTTTTGTTTGGAATTTGGAAAAACTTAAAGCTACAGAGTTGTAGAGAATTCGATTTCTTATGGAATGGACATAAAATTCGTATTTTTCTGAAAAAAGGGATATTTATTATGAATTATTGAAGTTTCAGAAATTAAATGTTTTTATTTAAAAATATGGTGGGCCCTACTTTTGGTTGGTGTGAAAATTCTAATTTCTGGTGGGCCCCACTTGTGATGGCTGATAATTTGGTCAAATAAATGTGCGTAGAAATTTTTTATTATTATTTTATTAATTTAGTCTCCTTTTTTGTACTAATATTTTTCTATAAATAGGTGCTTAGGTTAGAATTGAAAATCAAAACAGAAACAAGTTTTCTGTCTCTCTGTATTATCGAGTGTATTTTTGTGAGTATTTAGATACTTTGAGAGTTGTTATTCAGTGCAAGTTTCCTTTAGAATTACATCCGATATTCCAGTCAAAAATACTGTTCTTTTGAGGTAAGAGATGTTATTTTCTTCATAAATGATATTATTTCTTTCAATATCATTATGCTGAAATATAGGTATAAATTTTATTGTGAAATTTCTACCTTTTTGTGTCGGGGTTACTATTCACGTATACGACACTATTCACGTATACGATACTATTCACAAATACGACACTATTCACAAAAAAATAAATTTTTCTCTTCTTTGTCCCAGATGTCTATTATGGTTACTATCTTTGATTGTATCTATGTTTTGATCTTTATTCTTGAATTTTACTCCATTATGATTTATTATTGAGTATTTTTAAACTTGAATTATCTAAAGTACGAATCTCTAATCTTTGTCCTTTTATCTCACTGGATTCGTTCTCTAAAATGTTTTTCATCATCTTCAGTCATTAATGGTGATACTTGATGAATATCTTTGGCCTGTAGTGCAAAGATGAATGATTACCCGATGAATATCTTTGGCCCGTAGTGCAAAGATGAACAGGTGTTGAGATGAACATGAGCAACTAGTGATACAAATGAATATCTTTTGTTCGTAGTGCAAAGATGAATATTTGATTCAAGATGTATATTGATTGATGTTATAGGGATAAAATATTGATGATGGACTTTTAAATTCATAGATGATAGTAGATTTCATTCTCTACTTAACTCTTCTATTGAATTGTTATTTCTGTTGCAGTTGTTGATCTAAAATTTGTTGTCTATTATATTCTATTAGATTTTTCCCTGTTGAGGACTAAGGATAATTTTTTGTACATTATCTTAATCATAATATTCTTTACTAGGCTAGTTGAACTCACCCTTTTCCTTTTTGTTCCATTTTTCTTCTCAGGAAGCGAAAATATAGCAGGAACCCGTCGGGGTATAGAGTGATGGTCCTAGACAGTTGTTCTAGCAGTCCTCACTATTTTTATAAAATAGTGTATCAATAATTGTAATGAGGATTTTATCTGAGTGTGGATATTGTCTAGAAGACAATATTTGTATTTAAACTCTTAGTATATGTGTTGTCGTATTTTGCACGACAATTGTATTAATGAATTTGTAGTTGTTTCTGTACCATGTATTTGGCGACTCATAATGGGTGATGTATACTATAAGACCCCAGTTTTTATAAATAAAGATGAATTTTCTATAATTATTATTATGGAATAAATTTGATATAATGTTATAGTTGTGGGTAATATTTATAAATTTTGCAAAGTACGCAAGTTGTTATAAAATATTCGTTTGGTCGGGGAATATTCTTTTTGTCGGGGAATATTCATACGACGGCAAAATTATTGGTGGACCCCACAACAGAATTATTGTCGGATTGAGAAAACGACAAAAATATTTTATTAAAAATAACGGCGGAAGTTTTACCGTTGATACTGTTGAACTACTGGGTAGTAAAAGTACAGTAATACGCGTTGTTGCATAGTAGCACACGGTATTGATTATTGATATTTATGTGAGAAGTCACTCAGTTTGATTCAATTATTGTCGATTAATAATATGAATTATTATAGCGATGATGACGTTTTGTTTTATTCGTATTATTAACGTAATAAAACAGAAACATCTTTTTATATAAAATAGAATACTTTATTAAAGTTATTTTATAAATAGAATATATTATATTTTATTATGCATAGTGTTGCATAGTGTTTTGCATAGTGTTTGCATAGTAAAAATCTTTTTATATAAATAGAATATATTATATTTTATTTAAAAGATTTTTCTTTAAATATGGACCGTCAGATTAAAGTAAATCAATCTGGACCGTTCATGGATTAGTTACTATGCATTCCATTTTCCTATAAATAGAAGCTCATTCCTTCATTATTTTCTTACGAATTCACTGAACTCTAGAGAGAGAAACTATAGAGAGATAGAAGAAAAACTTTTTGCTACTTAACTTTTCTTTTCCCATATCCAGTTTCTGTTACGGTAAGGGGTGTTATTCTTTCTTCTTGAAGAGAACTTATGTTATTCCATTCTTTGTTATTCTGTTGGAATAACCTGTAAAAGTGGCATACCCTATACATGACCTGTATACGCGGTATACCCTATACTTGGTGAAATCCTTATGTTATTCCATTCATTATTATTCTGTTGGAATAACCTGTATACGCGGAATACCCTATACTTGGTGACATCCATTTACTATTCTGTCTTTATATTTCTGTCGGAATATCCTGTCTGTGCTATACGCCGGACCTGGTTCCGTCTTTATTATTATTCTATCGGAACATCCCGTCTGTGTGTTTTACGCCGGACCTGGTTCCATTCTTTATTATTCTGTTGGAATATCCTGTCTGTGCGTTTTACGCCGGACCTGGTTCCGTTATTTATTATTCCGTTGGAACATCCTGTCGGTGTGAATTTCACCTGACCTGGTTCCGTTATTATTATTCTGCTGGAATAACCTGTCTGTGCGGTCTATCACATGCGTGGTGATTTCTTTTGTTATTCCATTCTTTATTATACTCAGTTGGATAAAACTTTGACTTCTATACTCCATGAAATTAGTGGGATATCCTTGATATTTGCGCTTCATCCAGTATCTTTTCATGGAAATATTCTTCTGAGCATTCTTGAATTTTACACCACAAAACAGTATCGTGTTGACAATTTGGAAGTTAATAATTTATGGATAAAATAATTCTTGAACTTGTTTTATTGAACTCTTATATCATTGTCATCATCCTCATGTTTATATTTTGTTGAAAGTCATCTGTGGCCTGTAGTGCATAGATGGACTTGGTATGATTATGACCAGGGATTATTCGGTGTAATCATGACCGTAATATTACAAATGATGTAAAAATTAAAAATCCTCATTGGCCCGTAGTGCATTGGTGGACAATTGTTGGCATGATCATGACCATTAATGAATACACAAATATTCTTGGCCGTAGTGCATGAATAATTGTGGTCGTGATACTAAAGAATATCATTGGCCGTAGTGCAGGGGTGATTCGATGATGTGGAATATTTATTAAGTTGAGTCTCAGCTATAACAGTGATGAAAAACCTTTTAAATCATAAAAGATAGTAGATTTTATTTTCTATTTGACTCTTTTAATGGATTGCTGATTCTGCTGCAGTTAAACTTGATGTTTATTATATTTTATCAGTTTAACACTGTTGAAGGCTAATAATAATTTATTCTGCATTATCTTAGTCATAATATTTCTTACTGGGCTAGTTGAGCTCACCCTTTCTTTCACTGTTCTCTTCAGGAAATGAGAATATAGCTGGGACGAGTCGGGGAACGGAGTGATGGACCAGAGAATAGTATTAATAGTCCTCATTATTCTGTTAAATAGTGTGACAATAATTGTATTGAGGACTCCTTTTGAGTTTGTATGATCTCTAGTAGACAATTATTGTATTCAAACTCACAATTGTATTTTGTCGTATTATACACGACAGTGGTATTAGTAAGTTGTATTTGAATTCTGTACCATGTATCTGACGACTCAAGATGGGTGATGTATACCTAATTTTGGGGGCGTCACATATACCTATTTTGGGTGATGTTACAACCTCATTTCGAAAAAACTTCTCCACCAACATATTTTTCATCCCCTTGAAACCATCATTGTCTTCATCTTCATGCCAATTCAAACCAAAAATTAAACAAAATTCTGACAATCCAAACCTTACCCTTCTCTCACCAAATATAAATCACATCCCCCCGTTGTCCCTTTGATAATCTTCCCTAACCAAAGCATGATGGATTATCTGTGAAAACATTTAGGGCTGTCCAAAATCTAAAAATTTCCCAAAACAAGACAATTTGAACTTATTCAACTGTACTTTAGAAAATTTATTCTTAATAACAGTTGGCACTTCCATATCACACCAATAAATATTTTTTGCAGTAAAATTTCGATGATGCTCCTCATAAAATAGATCCCAAATCTGAAAATACAATAAATTATATTACGTACACATTAACCAAATCAAAATAGAACATCAATAAAACTTTAAAACCAAAACTATACAATCAACATTATCCAAATATATTAGCATTAGTAACCAAACAATATCAACAAGTTACCAAAACCGAAAATAATCTGACTATTTAATATATAACAAATTATATAGTAACCAATTTAAAAAATAATAGTAACAAAACCTCCACTTAGAAGCAACATAACCATTTTATCACATACAGTATAAACATTCACCAATCTCCAACTCTAGTGTAATAAAATATATTTTAACAACTATATAATCATCAGTTTCCAAACATATAAACGTTAGTAACGAAAACTCAATCAGCAAGTTACCAACACAACATAATCAACCTCTATAATGACAACAATGTAATCTAGTGACCAAAACAGAATATACTAATATCTAAAACTCCAATCGGAATGAAAATAATAATTTTATCAACAACTTGAACAGTAATGACACTACTCAGAAACCAAATTAAACAACACTATACACCAAAACACTACCATACACAAAAACAAAAACACAAGTAACCATAAACAACTAATTAAAATTCTATATTCTTAAAAAAATTAAAAATAACAAACCTTCAGATGTTTTTGACGGGGAACAATCTCCAACTCTAGTGTAATAAAATACATTTTAACAACTATATAATCATCAGTTTCCAAACATATAAACGTTGGTAACCAAAACTCAATCAGCAAGTTACCAACACAACATAATCAACCTCTATAATGACAACAATGTAATCTAGTGACCAAAATAGAATATACTAGTGTCTGAAACTCCAATCAGAATGGAAACAATAATTTTATCAATAACAACTTGAACAGTAATGACACTACTCAGAAACCAAATTAAACAACACCATACACAAAAAAGACACAAGTAACCAAAAACAACTAAAAATTTTATATTCTTAAAAAAAATTAAAAATAACAAACCTTCAAATGTTTTTGACAGGAAACAATTTTTCAATTATGAGCCTCAACTTCATCTTCTTTCCCAACTTTTTTTTGGAGAACCTTCAAAATCAGAATCGATATATATCAATTTTTTTAGCCTTTTTATCCACATGTCTCCCCGGTTTCTTATATTCAACATCTAATTTCACCACTAACTTCTTACCCTGTTTTGGGGACTTTGACAGACTATCCTTCACTTTTACATATGTCTTCAAATCCTTCACATAATCATCATCTCTAACTTGTTTCCTCTTCCTATCACTATTCTTATCCCCCATTCTATCCATTCTCTTCCTCGTAGACACCATCACAAATAAAAACAGAAAAAATCAAAAAATGTAGTACCGATAAATGAGAACAAACCGAACAACTTACGAATAACCACGAAGTGAAGAAGAAGACGACAACGACGAAATAAAGAACCAAACGGAGACGACGAATATCTACCGGATAGAACGACCGACTCAACTCAGAAGAAAATAGGTTTACTTAGAAAGTTCACAAAACACAGAATAAGGGTTTCCAAAACAAAAAGAGACGACAAAAAGATAAACACAAAATTTAAATTGAAACACGATCCCACAAAAAGCGTGAATAGTTTATTTTATTTTTTAAAAAACTGAATTTTTATGTCATCAACACATTAAATCACACAACAAAATTAAAGGAAGAATAAATTCACTAATAATGTAAATAAAAATTTTAAATACATTAATTGTATAAATATTTTATGAATACTTGTTGTAATTATTTTTTAAAATGTATTAGAAAATATAATTGTTCTTTTATATTAAGCGATAGTCTCAGGCCGACCTTCCTAGTCTTGATTGGTGGGTGACAAAAAGTAGAAATGTATTATTGACAAAGAAAATGTTTGTTGGGTTAATTATTAAGGCTTAGGCCTGATATTGTAATTCGGGTTGGGCCGAGCCCATCTCATAGAAATTCATCACGGTATCGATTATCACCGTAAATTCACCCTTCGACAAATATGCTATCTTCACCTGTTCCGAGGACATGCAATAAATAAAGTCCCGTCACCTGTTCCGAGGAAAACAAAACGACGCCGTAACAAGTTACCGTCCACAGTAAATTCAGACCTTTTCATTCCCCTCTCGCGCCAAAAGAGACTGTAAAAACACATTAAATCAACCGCGAAATTTTGTATACGCTGAAAAAACATTCCCGCCAAAATCAGTTTCCACGCTAACAAAATCCCACTTTTTCCCTCTCATCACTTCCAATTTTTCCCCACCTTAATTTCTATCTCTCTAAATTATTTTCCTTTCTTTCCCATTTTCCAAATCAATCCTAATCCTTACGGGGTTTTGCCATTTATGTGCTTGATGAAATGGAGGCAAAGGGGATCGATCAAAAAGCAGAGAATATCAAAACCATCAAATCAATTTTCGGGGATGATGTTTCAGAAGACTACATTGACAAACAACAATATTTTTTTATGTTTATTCTCAGTTATCGACATTGGAAATGAAAGACTATAAAAAAAATAAAATAAAAAGTCTAACGCCAATTAAAGTGACGTTGTATCTTACTCTTCTTTTTTACAAATTTATTTTTTAAATTTTTTAAAAATAAAATAGGAATAAAATTGATATTACATTAATATGGGTCAAACTAACTTATTATGAATGACTTATAAATCATTTTTAAATAACTTTATTCTGTTTTAGTTCATAAAACATAATAAATTTTTTTCCATCTTTTATGTTTTCTCTTATAACTAATAGTATTATAATTTAATTTTATAATATATTTGGGAAAAAGTAAAAGGAGAACTAGGAATAACTAAGGGTATATTATTTTTTGACTTAAAAATATGTTCATGATTTAAGTTACTTCCTCTGTCTAAGAATAAAAGTTCTTATTATTTTATGTAATCTCAAGTTAAATATTTACTTATATTAAATAATTTATTTTTTTACAATAATTTTTCCGTAATATATTTAGTATTAAAAGTCATATTTTTATTATTTATAAATATTTATATAATATCACTAGTCATGTATAGAAAAATATGCAATTAGATGAGAATTTAAATATGAATAATTTTATCATTTGACATTTTTTTTAAATTCGCATAAAATCAATCATCATTTTCATTCTCGAAGTAAGGGAGTACTTGTAAGTATATCCTACTTCTATCTAGAAGTAGGATACATTGGAAGCATATATATAATAATCAGGTTTAATGAGGTTGGGTTTATTTGGGTTGGAGGCCCGGAACTAACATGCTTGGCAATCGGTTGTCATGGGTACTATTTCAACAACCATAATCTATACCGTTGATCGCAACATTAGATGGCACGGGTACATCGGTTGTCATTGGATTTCATCTAATATTTAGATATGAATATTTTTTATAAATATTTATATGAATATTTATTTACACATATATATATATATAAATATTCATAGTTACTTTATATATATTTTGTTTAATGTTGAGATTTATTTAGTATTTTATTTAGTTTGACAAGAAATTTTGAAAAGAATATGTATGTGTATATATATATATATATATATATATATATATATATATATATATATATATATACATATCATTAGAATAAATTTAAAAATATTGGAGACTATAAGTTATGGCGTTAGTTTAACTAACTAATAAATTAAAATGGCTTAGTGGTAACTTAATGACCCAATAACATATAGGTCTTAGGTTCAAATTTTAGTTGTGATATTTTTGCTTCTTATGTTATATTTTTTGTGTATTAGATAAATTCTATTACCATCTATATACATAGATATCCATCTTAAATCTCCACATTAAACTAAATATATATAAAGTAACTATGAATATTTATATAACGTAAGTAACTATGAATATTTTAATATATATATATATATATATATATATATATATATATAAATAAATTTATCTCCAAATATTCATATAAATATTTATAAATAAATATTCATATAAATTTATTTTTAAAATTTATAAACAAATATTTATTTATAAATTTATAAATATTTATATGAATATTTGTTTACATATATATATATATATATATATAAATATTCATAGTTACTTTATATATATTTAGTTTAATGTTGAGATTTGTTTAGTATTTTATTTAGTTTAACAAGAAATTTTGAAAAAAATATGTATGTATGTATATATATACATATCAGTAGAATAAATTTAAAAATATTGGAGACTACAAGTTATGGCGTTAGTTTAGTTAACTAATAAATTAAAATGACTCAATGGTAGTATAATGGCACAATAACCCATAGGTCTTGGGTTCAAAACCTAGATGTGATATTTTTGCTTCTTATGTTATATTTTTTGTGTATTAGATAAATTCTATTACCATATATATATATATATATATATATATATATATATATATATATATATATAATCTCCACATTAAACTAAATATATATAAAGTAACTATGAATATTTTAATATATATATATATATATATATATATATATAAATTTATCTCTAAATATTCATATAAATATTTATGCATGAAATACAAATATATTATCTTATAATAATAACACATTAATTTGTCGTTTTATTCTGTGATATATAAGATCGTTAGTATGGAAAGACCTGTTTGACTTCTTTTTTTCCTTTTTTTCCCCAAGCGCTAATTATTATATCAATTCTTTTTTTTACAAAATAAAAAAGCAGTAGATTTTCGGGAAACAATAACATTAATTATTCCTTATTTTAAAATGTCCAATATTAAAAAACAAATTAATTAACTTGGCTATTAATTTACGTTATAATCTTCTGTATATTGATCATGTATGATCATCGATATGTCATTTAATTATTTCATTACCAATTTTCATCAAAAAAGTGTTCGATCGCCCATTAATTATTTGCTGCAAAAGAAGAAGATAATTGATAAGAATAACTTATACTATATTCCAAGGCAAAATAAATAAATTAAAGAGCAGGTAAGATAAATATCATAATTTTGAAAGTATTTGACATATATAAGCAGAAATTATAGTGTTATTATTTTTATTTATTTATTTATTTTATTATTATTATTATTATATAACTTCCTGAGATTATATTAATGGTATGTAGTGAAAGAGAATAAAGGAATATATGGGGGAAATTTTATGTTTTGATATAAATATTAATCCTTGCAAGATATTAACAGATAACTTGTGTTGCTCCAGCAGTCAAATGACCAAAGTTCCAAATGATAGGTTATAGGTTCAAATATGTCCCGCATTTGGACATAATTTTTAAATACTAAATATGAATATTTTTTGACAATTCTCCGAATACCGAATATGGTCTTACAAAAACATGCTTATTGGGATTATCTTAATTTAAGGCAACATTTTAATAGTCGTTGCAAAAAGTTGTATAAAATATGCAACTGAAAATAAAAATTGTTGCCAATGAATGTAATCCATATTAGGCAACGAAATATAGCAACAAAAAAACTTTCGTTGCCTACGATGAGGAAAAATCAAGTGGTTAGAAATTTTGCAACGAATTTTGTTTCCAAATTTTGCAACTGACTTATGAATTTCGTTGTAAAAAGTGAAAGCATGACACAATCTACAACGAAGGACAAGTTTCGTTGCTAAACATACACTTTTAGCAACGACTTATAATGTCATTGCCTGAAAAATCGTTGCTAGAGCCCCATTTTTAGCAACAAAAAAACTTTCGTTGCCCACGATGACGGGAAATCAAGTGGCCAAAAATTTTGCAACGAATTTCTAACGAACTTTTTTCCCGCCAATGAATTAGCAACGAAATTTTGCAATCGACTTATGAATTTCGTTGCAAAAAGTGAAAGCCTAGGCACAATCTGCAACGAAAGACAACTTTCATTGCTAAACATATACTTTTAGCAACGACTTATAAAGTCGTTGTTCCGAAAAATTATTGCTAAAGGACCCATTTTTTTTGTAGTGAATCATACCTTCTACAACGTTTTTAAGAATCTAATAATTTATGGAAAATAAATCTACAACGTTTTTTTTAAAAAACGTTGTAGAATGTGTTTAACTACAACGTTTTAAAAACGTTGTATAAGGGTGTCAAATAGATGACACCCTTAACCACGACGTTTATCTGACAGAAACCACAACAGTTTTTTACGCGTTATCTATTTACTGTTTTGTAGTAGTGACTTGTCAACTCAGCAGGTGGACATGGCTTTAATCCGTCGATATATCCGAGTAAATCGTAGCCAAAAAGTAGTGACTCAAACTGAGCTTTCCATGAAGGATAGTTCCCTTGAGTTAACTTAACAGGCTATTGTTGTGAGACCCCAAATTTTATGAATAAAGATTTAAATTTCTCGAAATATTTTTTTGTATATTATGGTGTGAATTTGATATAATGTTATAGTTGTGGGTAATATTTATAAATTTTGTAAAGTAAACAAGTTGTTATATAATATTCGATTGGTCGGTGAATATTCGTTTTAACAGGTGATATTCATACGGCGGCACAATCATTGGTAGACCCCACAACGGAAGTATTGTCGTAGTTAGAAAACGACAAAATTATTATTTTATAAAAATAACGGCGAAAGTGTTATCATTAAAACTGTTGAACTATTCGGTAGTAAAAGTACAGTAATACGCGTGGTTGTATAGTAGCACACGATATTGATTATAGATGCTTACGTAATTACTGTAATACGCGTGGTCATAATTGATTATTGATGCTTACGTAAGTACAGTAATACGCGTGGTTGTACAGTAATACGCGTGGTTGTACAGTAATTACTGCATCATATCTTTCATATTATTGATTAAATTATTTTCACAGTATCATCTGCATAATATATTATATTATTAAATCAATAATTGAGACGGCAAAATTATTCATATTATTATTTTCAATATTGACAATGTCTAGAAGTTCTGTCAAGGAGAGGTTTGGTCACCTAATTACGCACCAATAAAGAGAAATCCTTATCGGAAAGCCCCCTCTTTCCTGGAAATAACCTGGTTGTTAAATATTATGAATTATAATATTAATGATGAATAAGCTCGTGTTGATTAAGGATGAAATTGATAGTTCCATTGTGTTGAATTATTAGTGTTAGTGGAAATCGATATTTATTTTCGATAATAATTGAATGTCTGGAGGTTATATTGACCAATCGGGTAATTAACCGAATAAATGAGCAATTAATTGCTATTGATTCACATGATTATAATTATTTATTCACATATGTGTACTATTGATTCACATTCATTTACAATTAGGGGAGTTGGTGCAAGATTGATAATACTTGTATGACTAAATTAAAAATGGAGATATAGTTGAAGGTACTATACTATAATTAATTTTTTCACATGTTTAGAACTATTGAGTCATATGATTTACTATTGATTCACATGATTTACTATTAGGGGAGGTGGTTCAAGTTTGATAATACTTGGATGACTAAATTAAAAATAAAGGAAAAGATGAAGGTATTATACTGTAATATTTTCGAGCCCCAAAACGTGCAATTATCGAAACTATATTTTCCTATAAATAGAAGCTCATTCTTCTTTCATTTCTCACCAATTCACTAAAGCTATAGAGTAATTATTATAGAGAGAAATTATAGAGAGAAAGAAGAAGAGAATTCTGCTACCTCACTATTCCAGTATCCAGTCTTCTTTTGAGGTAAGGGGTATTATTCTTTCGTATTCATGAAGAGAGTTATTTTCTTTCTATACTCGTAAAGGTTGTTATTCCATTCTTTATTATTATGTTGGAATAATATGTCTATGCGAAGTACCGCATACATGGTAAAATTCTTCCGTTATTCCATTATTTATTATTCTGTTGGAATAATCTGTCTGTGCGGTCTATCGCGTGCATGGTGAATTCTATTGTTATTCCATTCTTTATTATTCTATTAGAATATCCTGGGTGTGCGGATTACGCATGACCTGGTTCCGTTCTTTATTATTCTGTTGGAATATCCTGTCTGTGCGAATTACGCATGACCTGGTTCCATTCTTTATTATTTTGTTAGAATATCCTGTCTGTGCAGTCTATTGCATGCCTAGTGAATTCTTTTGTTATTCCATTCTTTATTATTCTGTTAGAATAACCTGTCTGTGTGGACTACCGCATGCATGGTGAAAGATCTTGCGTATTCATTCCTTATTAAATTGTGGAAATGATCTGTCTACTTGGATTACCGTATGGCGAGTGAAAATCCATTTGCAGTTTCGAATATTCTGTTATACTCGTCTGAGATATCAATTCTTTTGTACTCGTCATGGAATATCATTTTTTTTGTATTCTTTTACGAGTTACTATTCACGGGTTACTATTCACCCAATTACTATTCACTCTGGTATTATTCACTCGGGTATTCGGGATACTTTTCGTGTCGGAGTACTATTTATGAGTTACTATTCACGGGTTACTATTCACTCAGGTATTCGGGACACTTTTCGTCTCGGGGTACTACTCACGGGGTACTATTCCCGAAGTACTATTCACTCGAAAAATATATCTCTTTTCTGTCTAAATTATTTTTGGTACATGAATATTATTCTTGAATTTTACTCTACAAAGCAGTATCATGTTGACAATTTGGACGTTATTGATTTCTGGATAAATTAAATTATAAATCTTTAAAATTTATCCTTGAACTTGTTTTATTGAATTATTATGTCATTGTCATCATCCTCATGCTCATATTGTGATTAAAGTCATCTTTGACTTACGTGCATAGATGGGCTTGGTATGATTATGACCAGGGATTATTCAGTATAATCATGACCGTAATGTGACGAATGATGTGGTAAAAGTCCTCATTGGCCTGTAGTTCATTGATGAACAATTGTTGGTATGATTATGACCAGAGATTATTCGGTATAATCATGACCATTGATGATTACATGAATATCCTTGGCCGTGGTGCAGGGATGATTCGATTTTATTTATTAAGCTGAGTCTCAACGATAAAGTTGATGAAAAACTTTTTAAATCATAGAAGATAGTAGATTTTATGCTCTAATTGACTCTTCTAATGAATTTCTTATTTCCGCTGCAGTTGTTGATCTAAAATTTGTTGTCTATTGTATTCTATCAGTTGTTATACTGTTGAAGGCTAAGGATAATTTATTCTGTATTATCTTAGTCATAATATTTCTTACTGGGCTAGTTAAGCTCACCCTTTCTTTCATTGTTCTCTTCAGGAAATGAGAATATAGCTGGGACGAGTCGGGGAATGGAGTGATAGTCCAGGATAAATGACTTTAGTAGTCCTCACTATTCTAAGGAATAATGTGATAATAATTGTAATGAGGACACCATTGAGTGTGTATATTGTCTAGATGACAATATTCTTGTTTAAACTCTTAGCTATGTTTTGTCGTATTTTACACACTTGTTGTATAATTAAGTTATATTTGAATTTATGTACTATGTATCTGGCGACTCAAGATGGGTGATTTATACCTGTTTTGGAGGCATCACAATTGTATTGAGTTGAGAACAATGAGATTGCTTTGGTTAGGATTGAAAGATGTGGTTGTGCTCTTTTCTGCCATGAAAAAAATTCAATGAAGGAGAAGACATGTTTAGAATCGTTTTAGAAGACTCGTGGAAGCTTGTTAAGGCTTTGATACCATAAAGGAGCTATACCAGTTAGAAGAATAATAAGAATGGTAAATATATTTTATTTATTCTATGATCAGGTATTTATATGCAAAATATACATGTGAGAAATAAGAAAGTTAATTGTACAAATCCTAAATATAAGGGATTGGATTGACATATACAAGCAGTGAATTAAGGTGATCAGGCTGTGATTGTGGAGCGTGATAAAGAGAGATCTTCAAACCTAATAAATATCAAAAAGTATTGTGAATATATCAATTTTCTATATATATCTAGATTGCATGGGGTTTCCCCAATGTTTGGTGCCAACTGTTTGTAATCTACCTCTAGCTTTCTATTTTCTTCCTGCAAAAGAAATCTCAACAACTTAATTGGTTGGTCTTGTGATTGAACCCCTAACCAACAACCCGATGGCCTTAATTAACGGGTGATTGTTAGTTTGGTGGACAATAATGTGCTGATCGGAAAAGTGTTATGAAAATATCAATTTTTTATATATATCTATATTACATGGGGTTTCCCCAATATATATATGGTAGGGTTTCCAAGCTTCTGGTGAAGATTATTAGCTTCTTTCATTAGGATGAAACCCACCCTTAGCATTACAAGGATATCATTAATTAATCTCTATTTTTCAGAATGAAAAGTATTAAAATAAATAAATATAAAAATGAGGAAAACTATCTTAATTAATGCGCATAAATCTAATCACTATACTTTTAATTTTGTTTTAATGTCAATAACAATGTTATAAATTTATAATTATATGTCCAAACTATACATTCAACTCTTTACATAATGATGTGAATTCGTGTTTAATTTGCCTATCACGGCATGTTTATATCATCGCAAGGAATGATGGAACTGAGATCTTCACTTAGAATTTTGGGAGCAATAATAAAATGGAAAATAATGGAACTGCATCTTATATAATTAATTTCCATTTATATATCTTGATTCAATGTGCTTATTTGTTTGCCCAATTCTGTGTTCTATCGAGTAGAAATAATAGTACTCTTGTTTATCAAAAGAGCAACAATTAATGAAAGGTCAATAAACAAGAGCAGCAATACTGCAATAGTTTAGTTAAAACATCTGATCATGTAAATTAGGTACCGGCCAATTAAATAGCATGATCATTCCATACAAGAAAAAGTAATTACACCTTATTTATATATAAACTCAGGCAGGCAGCACCCTGATAAAGCTTGGGACATATGGAAGTACAACATAACTGTACACAACATGCCCATAAAATTTGATATATCTGAATCTTCCCGTAATTGGATTATAACAAATGACATTACAATGTCTGTAGAGCATCAAAACTTCCCCATTTTTCAAATATCTCAGAGGCTCTAAAAAATAAGGGGGTAAGAAAATATTGATATGTTCGCGAATAACAAACTTGTTTGTCCAAGATTCTCGGATACCGTACTCATTCATCACCCACAACTCAATGTCATGATTGCGCTTGTTACATATAGAGAGACAACCTTCCAACGATCCAAGTTCCACATCATTGTTACATGTCTCAATAAATAATGGGGTTGGAACCGGTTGGAATATCTCTTGCTCAAAGTCAAAAGAATGTATTAGTAAATCCCTTAGGTTGATCCAATGATAAACTCCATTCACAAATGGGGCGGACCTATATTTCTCAAGATAACGTGGAGATTCCCCTAAATTCCTCCACAAATTTGTGCCAACCGTTTGAATATCTACCTCTCCCTTTCCAAAATTACCTGGTTTACAAAGAAATCTCAACAGTTTCAATTCAAACTGTTTGGACAAGCCTAGAGCACTACCCGATGGAATCAACGGGTCTCGGTTAGTTTGGTGGATCACGATGTGTTGACCCGATAGCGGGTTATAAATGTGGTAGGGTTTCCAGGGTTCCCCCGGTGCATATTTGTCTAGTACTAGGGAACCCGTAATGTTACCAGAATTGTAATTGGAAATAGTAAACAGTGAGGTACAAAAATTGGGAAATATATTTTCAATTTTCAAATCTAAGAGTGATTTTTGAGGGACACGAAAATGGTCATGGGAATTGCTAATGAGGGAATCCTCATCAAGTTCAGCCAAGAAAAACCTAGTGTTTGTACTAGCACCATTATCCTTGAGAAGAAATTGAATTGGTGCCCTTGAAGAGTAAAGGTTAGTAAAATAAGGGTTTGAGATAAAATTGGCCCATGTTTTACAAACTGACCTGCACCGGTAGATGATTTTAATGGGAAGCCTAGATAGTATATCATGAGTGATGGATTCTGGCAGCTCCATGATGCTAGTGTTGTTTCTCTTTGATTTTCTCTTGTGAATCCCTTCCATGGCCAATTTCCCTTCTCTTAGTTCTACAAAGAAATTAATAAACTTTGGAACCAGAATGAAGTCTATTGCCACTAATTACTTTGTTTCAAATAAAATTGTTATTTTCACATGGAAAATTAATTTGATATTTTCATAAGGTGATGCGTATTAGTCTCTTGAGAAGTTACATAAGTTCATAACTAAACTTACGGATCTTAACTTCCCTCTAGTCTACTTTACTCTACTCTACTCCTTACATGTCTCCTATTTTTTCTCACCAACTATAACTGTTAATATTATTTAAACCCCACCCACATAACATAATCAAGATTTTTACCTCTATTTAAGCAGGTGAGTTAGGTAATTAACCGATTTCTCAACTCACTAACTGGTCAAAATATGTTCTTCTTGGTGAGGCCTTGGCTAAAAACGATTCGTGAAGAAGCCATATCATATATGTAATTGTATTTTTTATTGTGTGTAAGTTTATTATTTCACGATGTCTATATTTGGTTTTTAGCAAAAGACAAAAAAGTATTTATGTTTATAATATTGACATGTACTTTCACTACTAACCCCATTTAGTAATTGACTCAAGTTTTTTTTTTTAATTCTTAATTTTTAAAATCAGTATATTCTAAAAATTTACTTAAGTGGACCTCAATACCATCTTGCACAATTGAGGCCACTATGAAATTTCAGTAAAGCGTTAGTTTTGGTCCTTTTGGGCAAAGCTGCCGAATTTTTATTCTTTGTAACAAAATTAGCTTTTGGATTTTGCGATAGAGTTTCATTCAGTATTTAGGTGATGCCCAATTTCTTAAAAGGGTTTAGAGGGCTTAATTTTTATTTTTTTCAACTCTTTCCTTTTTCTTTTTTCCTTTTTCATTTTTCCAAAGGGAACTTGATTCCAAAGAGCCTCTACGGGGCTTATTATAATGCTCACAACCACTTCAACAAGTGCACATATAAAACAGAAGCAATCCTACCTTTTAAATAGTACTCTCTCCTTCCAATTATATCTGATCTTCTAGAGATTTTCACATAAATTAACAATAAATGTAATTTTATTATTTTATCCTTAATTAATACTTTAATCTCATTTAATTCTCCATTAACACCAAACTTGATTTCACACTCTCTCTCTTAATTAAATAATAGAATTTGAACTGTTTTTTGAAAACAGAGAAAATAGTCATTAATAGTGGTGGAGAAGGAAGGGTAGAAAAGGAAACAAGTAGGCAAAATATTTTTGATTTTGTAAAATGTTAAATATTTTGAGAAAAAAAAATTTCTCTAGAACGTCAGATATAATAGAATGGAGGGAGTAATGACTTTTGAGCGAAACAAATTGTCAAAAGGGCAAAACCTCAAACAAAAATAATTAAAGGGATAATTACAAAATTGTCCCCTCAAGATGAAAATCAATTATACTACAAATCGTTAATCATTACCTTAAAGTTTATTACAAAGATATTTGTGTTTCTTTTTGGTCTCAATTGCATATCAGAATGTGCCACGTGTCAGCTATATATGTCTTGAATACAATGTAACTACAAATTGACTTTTTCTATACAAAATAATATGTACGTATACAATATTTTTCTACCCATATAAATATGTATTTCTTTTTTGTAAAATACTTTTTCGTTTAATTAACTAAATTAAATTACCATTATCATTAATATACTCCCTCCGTTCTTTAATATCACCACTACATTTTCTCATTGTTTCAAGAATTTTTCTCTCTTGTATTAATAGTTTTCAACTTCCCATAAAGGAGTAGTGATGAATTTTCAAATAAATTTTAATTGTTACTCTCTTCGTCCTAAATTTTTTGACGTTTTAGAATTTTTTATTTATTCATAATTATTTGACGTTTGTTCAAATCTAGGAGAATTAATGATAATTTTTCCAAAATTACTCCTCATTACTCGGCCTATTTTTTTGATACTTTTAATTATTTCTCTCTCCTTATCCCAACAAAACTCTTATGTATATTATGAGGGAGAGAGAGTGTAAATAATTTTTAAAGAATTGGATAAGTTTTTTATGGGGATATATAGGATGGAGAGAGACCAATGAGTAAATGAGGCATGCAAGTTTTTTTAGGAGATAATTATGAAAAAATGTGTGAGAGAGAGTATGAATAATTATGATAAATGATGATTTAAGGATATTATAGACAATTGAGTGTTATATTTAATGTTTTTCAATTATTATCTTAATTATTATATACATCTCTAAAATGTAAAATAATTAGGGATGGAAGGAGTAAATGATAGTATTAAATGACTTTCTTAATTCATGTATGTTAACGCCAAATTTTGTACGCCTTGACGAAATCACCAAAACAGCAGGTCAAAATCGCGCTAACGGTTGATGAGTAGTTGATTATATCAAACTCACGAAATACACTCACACAAACATAAATAAAGAGATATAAAGTATGAACACAAGATTTACGTGAAAACCCAATTGAGAAAAAATCACGGAGAGAGAGAGAGTAATCTATTATAATAATATTGGGAGTACAAGATGTATATATGGAGAGTATAAGTTGTGTATTTGTGTTGTATCTCTTGTGTGTTCTTTTATCTTATGTCCTAACTTGTAGTCGTATATATAGAAGTCACCTCCCCCGCATCCAACTAGAAGAAGGACTCATTTTGTAGAATCACCTTATAACTACTGAATCCAATTAGGAGTACGAGTCCTAATTAAACCTCCTAATCCCACCAAATAAGGAAACACAATCATTCTTTAATAAGGACTCTCTCAATGTCAAAATAAATATATATTATGGGTCAACACCAAATCTAGCCCATTAAATAAATTGGGTTACACATTGGCTAGACCCAAATAATCACACTTCAACATTGCCACCAGTCTCTTATTTATAAGGAACTTATTTATAAGAGACTATTCAAAAAGTCTCCGTGGGATTTTTATCCTCGGGATATTTATCCTCGAGATTTATATCCTCGGGATTTATATTCTCGGGATTTTTATCCTCCGAATTTATATCCTCAGGATTTTTATCCTCCGAATTTATATCCCCGGGATTTATATCCGCACAATGTTCATCCTTTCGGGAGATCAAAGTCTTCTCGAAGGACTTTTGTTCGACCTTATAACCCCTATGACCTTATGCCGCCATAATATCCGTCCCGACCCCCTGTGGAAGGTTTTGATCAGACTTTATATTTGCCAAAAGTAAACAACCGACGATATAATGAAACCGGTGTGGCCCGAAAAGGAATCGCCAAAGAGATTGTCGAAGTGGTCCGAACCTACCTTCATCTGTTCCCATGTGGTCGGTAGATGTTGATAGTGACGAAGGACATCGAAACCTTTTATTTAATATGTGGAGGTGATTGCTCGCTCCCCTCTATTTGTGAAAATTAAGAGCCACACATATTCTATCTGAGGCGTGTTATTCTCCCGACGATCAGTGTTGATGTCAGGTGCTCGTTTTATTTTGCTGAAGCCGATGGGCTTGGATTGCCTTGGTTGGCTTCGAGAAGATTATAGAAGATGTTGTTGCTGACTCATAACATGATAGGCCCACACGAATTATTGTCGCTTATGTGGCAACCCTTTTTAGAATGTTAGCAGCAATGCATCTTTTACTCACCTGAATCAATAATCAAAGTGATTAATGCTTTGATTTAATATATATAACATGAATATTATCTCCACCTTTTATGATAGAAACGATGTAACGTGTAAAGTAATAAATACTCGGTTACAATCATACTTCAATTGCTATTAGCAGATGACATATATACACACACGTATAAGTATATATTTAATTTAATAAAAAAGAATCACTTATCTCCTTCGGTGAATCGGTGATTTTAAATCGACACTAGAACAAGTGTCTTGGTTCCCACAGACGACGCTAATGTTAACGCCAAATTTTGTACGCCTGACGAAATCACCAAAACAGCAGGCCAAAATCGCTTTAACGGTTGATGTAGTAGTTGATTATATCAAACTCACGAAATACACTCACACAAATATAAATAAAGAGATATAAAGTATGAACACAAGATTTACGTGAAAACCCAATTGTAAAAAAATTACGGAGTAATATTGGGAGTACAAGATGTGTATATGGAGAGTATAAGTTGTGTATTTATGTTGTATCTCTTGTGTGTTCTTTTATCTTATGTCCTAGCTTGTAGCCGTATATATAGAAGTCACCTCCCCTGCATCCAACTAGGAGAAGGACTCCTTTTGTAGAATCACTTTATAACTACTGAATTCAATTAGGAGTACTGAGTCCTAATTAAACCTCTTTATCCCACCAAATAAGGAAATACAATCATTCTTTAATAAGGACTCTCTCAATGTCAAAATAAATATATATTATGGGTCAACACCAAATCTAGCCCATTAAATAAATTGGGTTACACATTGGCTAATCCAAATAATCACACTCCAATAATGTACAAAAGTCTTAAACGACAATCTTTTAGGAACGGATGTAGTATAACTTTGGTTATCTCACTATTTTTTATCCAATAAATAACACTCTCTTTTTTTAATACAAGGACAATATAGATAATTGATATTATATTTAATGGTATACAATTATTTTTTTAATACTTGTACACAACTCTAAAATGACTTATATTAAATAACGGAGGGAGTAATTAGTATTAGCACAATTAAAAGGTGCAATAAATTAGTATTGACAGTAATAATTTAATTAGTACAATTTACATTAACTTTAACAATGAAATAAGTTATATTAAAATTAAATTATGTGCTAAAACTAAATAATATTAAAATTAAATAACATCGATCCATTCACCATCCTTAATCTGGAATTCACCCAAACCCAGATCTAATGTATTAATTCATATGCATTTCACTCCAAACAGATTCAATAGCAACCAATCATTTATCTTTAATATGTACTCTCGTTTTCAGCAAAAGTAAAAATTAAAGCATCAATCTATCTCTGTAATAAAAACCATTGCAACAATCCGAGAGGTGATGGGCTCCTCCTATCTCCGGTATCACATTTGTCGGATTAATTCAATAATGGGGGCTCCCACGTTCTTCCCCGCCGTTCTATTATTTCCCTTTTTTTGTTTTGCAATTGTTGTCAACAACAGAATTTGTGATAGTGAGGAGTTTAATTGGGGCGCTGATCTAAAGAATCTTGCAAAAATGTTTCTCTTTCTATTTGTTTTTTGGGGTCTTTAATATTAATTTGGTTTTAATATAAATTTAACTTTCATATATATTGGCCGACGACTTCATCTTCGCCGTAGCTTTGTCTGGAGCCGTGTTAGACTTACTTCTGATCAGGACATATATGGTTAAATGAACCATGGTTTTCAAATTCACTTCCATTTTGAGGTCATCTTGAACCGGAAAAGCATTTTTTTTTGGATGGCATTTGGGAATTATTATTATTATTATTGCTTAATTGGTTTTGATTGTTAAGTTAGAGCAACTCCAGCAAGTCGGAGTTGTCAAATTTGTAGACTATATTTAGTCTAGGAAACTAATTTTACTCCAGCAGATGGACTATATTTAGTCGACCTACCTTTTCAGCGGCTCAAAGAGACTAAATCTGCGAACGAGAAAAGAGGCAGACTATAAATTTAATATAATTAAATGGGAGAGAGAGTGAAGAAAAAAGGAAGACGAAACTCTGTTTGTTTGAAGAAGAAGAAGAAACTCTGTTTGAAGAAGAAGAAACTCTGTGGAAGGAGTCTGTGAAGTGAAAATGAAAGAAGAAGACGAACAGATAGATCAAGTACCAAGTCCCAACGGATAAAAAAAATTCAGAACGGTAATAAAAAGTACCAACGGATACAAATTGAGAGCATCTATAAATATGTACGATCAATTCATTTTATATCTTTGAATCAACTAATTCATTTTAATTCAATTCAATTCATTAATTCAATCTCAACATGATTAGAGATGTCAATGGGAAGAAAGGCTTCGAAAGCATTATTTAAAAAGGGCAAAGGAACCGGTAATACTAGTACACCTATGGAGTTGAGATTTGAGAAGTTCGAGCATCAGATGAAATTGAATCAACAAAAGAGACAAGAGAACATGGACAAAATATATTTTCAAGAGCAAGAGAAGTTGAATATACTGAGAGCACAAGTAATATCCCATCGTGAACATGGACAAATGTTGCCCATGGGGGATATATACCATCAACAAGGTAATATTCCATCATGTACTCATTTTTATTAATTGAGTAGTTCACTGGTGGAGCACGACCTTCAGTAAGAGCATGAGAAGATAGATGATCTCTCCAAAACGTTAATATCATTATGAGAGCCCGATAATCCAAAAAATGCATGCCATATCCAAAGATCGTATGAAGCCACCGCTTCTAAAATAATTGTTGGCTCATGCACATGTCCTAGAATACATACCATGCCACGCAACCAGACAATTCTTCCATTTCCAATGTATGTAGTCAATGCTCCCCAACATCCCAGGAAAACCACGCTCTTCAGTTTTTGATAGCAATCTAACGATGTGATTACTATTGGGGGATCTCAGATATTCATCGCCAAAAATTGAAATGACTGCTTTTACAAACCTTTTAAGACTCAATATAACCGTGCTTTCACCGATCCACACATAATCATCAACGAAATACGTTGAAACACCATAGGCAAGCATCCGCATTGAGGCAGTTATCTTTTGTAGAGAAGATAAACCAAGATGTCCTGCAGCATTCATTTTTTGGACGAAGTATGAATCATTCGCTTCAACTGCTCTTTGAATTCGGAGAAAAAGCGGGCGCCACATTCTAAACCTTCTCTGAAATAGATACGGGGGGTATGTAGGATGTTTTGCAAAATAATCACGAAAAAGTCGATTATGACCTTCATGTCTACCACGATCAATGGTAATACGACCTTGCATAGAACCACGATGACGTGATGTATGCCTATTGACATTTTGTTGTTCTTCTTCAATAGCCGACATGCCTAACAATTGTCCATATGCTTCTTCATCTTCTTCTTCATCGACGTGTAACATAACTAATTCGAATTGACGAGACGTATTTAAAATAACTTATTTGACTGGAAGAATGAAGTTAAGATGAGTGAATATGAGAGACAAGATTTGACTTATATTTATAGATGCTATTTGTTTATTAAAATATAGCCGTTATAATATGACCGTTGGAATATGACCGTTAGAATATGGTCGTTGGATTATGTCCGTTGGAGTTTTTTTTGAATTCATTGATTATTTTAATCTTTTTATATTATAGTCCACGGGATAGTCCACAGGATAGTCCATCTGCTGCAAAGAATGAAGACTAAAGGACATTTGCTGATGTCAAATGGACTAAATATAGTCCAGCTGATAGTCCATCTGCTGGAGATGCTCTTAGATTGTAATTAAAGTGAATTGTACTTTAATATGTGCTATTACATTCTTTTCCACATATATACTAATAGCAGGGGCGGATCCAGCCTGAAAGTTTAGTGGTGTCAAATTCGGATTTTTTTAAGAATAAAAATTTAATAAAATAAATCACAAAATTAAATAATTCTTAAATATTATTTACAATAACATTTTTTGAAGTTTCGTTGCTTGAAATTGTTGCATGATAGCCTTATTTTTAATAGTTACAAATATATCATGCTCAAAAATATTACATTTTTTAGTAACTGTAACTCCTCTGTTTTTTACATTCTTAGTGTTAAGGAGAAGTAAATTGATCAAGACAATAAAATACTTAAGTTCTTATAGTAGTATTTTATTTTAACAAGATAGTAGCATATTCTTTTTTTCATTAATATAATAGTAGTGTACTAATATAATTGTTGTACTTTACTTATCTTGTTCCACTAAACTTTAAAATTTATAAATATATTAATAATTGTAGTGTGTGTGTGTATATATATATATATATATATATATATATATGATAAAAATGGAGGTACACAGCCGTGTAACTTTTAAAAGTTACACGGTCTACGATCGTAGAGTGATTTTACTCTACGATCGTAGAGTAGTCCACAGATAGTAGAGTGAATTCAGTGGGGGCATGTGGCCCCCGCCCTGGCTTTGAATCCGCCCCTAACTAATAGGATTTCCAGTTAGAAATTCGTCGGACCGGTCAAAATAAAATAATTTTTAAGATTTTTAGTGAGGAATTCGTCGGACCAGCTAAAAGGAAACGAAATTATCTTTTTAAAAAACCTTAAGGTATTGATCGACGACTTACAAACATTGAGGTATATAGATATTAATTTTCGTTCAAAATTAAGGTACACTTTTGTTATAATTAACACATAATTAAAACACAAACAAAAGCAACCCCACCATGTTCATGACAGTGATATCAATTATACTATATACTACTAATATATATTTTTTATTATATATACATATAAAAGTGACGCAAAGACAATTTTTGTGGGGGCATGCAGGCAAATTCCACAGCTTTCTTACATGCATGAAAGTGACTCCAAACATAAACTTCCATGCAAATGGAGGAAAATTAGTTGGAAGTATATATATCTACGTACCAATTCTTCTATATAGTATATATTAATATAATATATATATATATATATATATATATATAATATATACATATATGACTAGGATTTTCAACACATATTGCTTCATGACATCTTTCCACTCACACGGAATTTACTAAATGCCAAGTGTCATGTTGAAGCAGGTAGGTCAATTTTACACGTTGGACTAATAAACTGGAATTGCGTCGTTCCGGTGGAGTGGCTGGCCGGGCCATGGCTCCCACATCCCAGACCATGGCTCCCACATCCCAGAATATATATATATATAGAGAGAGAGAGAGGGAGAAAGAGCTAGGGCAGATTCCAGTTCAGTATGATCAAATTTTTTTAAAGAAAAAATCTCACAAAAAAATAAAAATATAATAAAATAAATCACAAAACTAAATAATGCCTAAATATTATTTACAATAACATTTTTTAAGGCTTCATTACTTGAAATTATTACATGATAATTTCATTTTTAATAGTATCAAATATCCACAAGCGAGTACAAAAAAAATTCACAAGCAATTATAAAAAATCTCAAAGAAATAACTAAATTTATAAAAAATAAAAAAATACAACATATCAATTTTTCTTTAAATTCGAGCTAATGGGAAATAATTTTTCTTTAAATTCGAGCTAATCAAATTTTGGCACGGAAACAGTTAAGATTGAATTGCATTATATTTTTAACATCTCTTTCAAAAATATCAATGATAATTTCTTTTAACTTTTGAGTTTAATTTGGAGGGAAATGATCATTTGAGGGAGATAATTTGTTCTTTTCTAGTTGGTTTTCCGAGTGCCTATGTTCCAAATGAAGGACCCTAAATTCGAGAAAAATATGCCTGAGCTTAAATTTTGAAAATCAAAACCTTAATAAATATGTGTAAAACAGAAAAAACTGATTGCTCAGTTGGCAGTAAATGATCATCATTAATTATTTTTGTACTGTTAGCAACTTTGTGATGATTTTCCTTTTACTTTTGGTTAATAGATTTGATGATGTTATATAGACGTACATTAAAGGCACATAAATGAACAATATTCAATGGGAAGGTTGCTCCCTTCTACTCCTTCTGAAGGTGCTTTGACTTTTATCCATTTCAGGTGGTCCTTTCCTCTGATAACTTATATATATATATATATATACATATACATATACATAAATATATATATATATATACGGAAAAGATCAAGAGCATAATTCTTAAATAGCATAACACCTTAAATAGCATAATTTTATCAAAACGATGTAGTTTTGAAGGGACGCGGTGGCATTTTTGTAAATACCATGTCACCGCGTATTTACAAAAATACCACCGCATTTTATCAAAACTACGTCGTTTTTGATAAAATTATGCTATTTAAGACATTATGCTATTTAAGAATTATGCTCTTGATCCTTCCCGATATATATATATATATATATATATATATATATATATATATATATATATATATATATATATATATATATATACACGGAAAGCTTCAAGAGCATAATTCTTAAATAGCATAATGCCTTAAATAGCATAATTTTATCAAAACGACGTAGTTTTGTAAATACGTGGTGACATTTTTGTAAATACCATGCCACCGCGTATTTACAAAACTACGTTGTTTTGATAAAATTATGCTATTTAAGAATTATGCTCTTGAAGCTTCCCGTATATATATATATATATATATATATATATATATATATATATATATATATATATATATATATATATATATATATACGGTCCGGATCAAGTGCATACCCCTTATCTTACTCACCCGTGCTTACCCCCTTTAGGCAATGGTTTCGGTCATACAACCGTCGTCTATACTTTTAGCGACAGACAACATATAGCGTCGCTAAAAGTATAAACGACGGTTGTATGATCGAAACCGTCGCTTAAAGGAGGGTAAGCACGGGTGAATAAGATAAGGGGTATGCACTTGATCAATGCTCTATATATATATATATATAAACTGCTGAGTGATTCTTTCTAAATGTCATTCTGTATTTGTCTTTATGAAAACAAAAATACCAACTCCCACTGAGAATACTTTTTGACAAATTCATCCAACAAATTGATAGATTTCCAATCACCCACATGCATGTCATTTGCTTGTAATAAAAAACAAACCAATTAATCCACAGACCATGCTAGCTACAATTAAGCTGATAGTATGTAGTACTTTGAAAGGAATGTTAAGGTATATGCATTTATGTGTTAATTACTTAACTTACTTGAAGGCCGGCCAAGAAAAGATAAAAACCTAGTGTTGGAAATTTTATGTAGAGATTCACAACCAAATTAACTAAAGGAATTATTACTCCATTTATTAGCTAGCTAGCTAGCTACTACTATACAGTACTCCATCCGTTCCTTAATATAGGTCGTTTTAGAATTGTACACAAGTATTAAGGAAATGATTGTAAATCATTAAATATACTATCAATTGTCTATATTACCCTTGTATTGAAAAAAGAGAGTATTATTTATTGGTCAAAAAATAGTGAGAGAACCAAAATTATATTTATTACTTGGGGAAATATTAGAGTAGTACTAACAAAAATAATTAATAGTAATAAATAAATTTAAAGAAACTGATCTTCTTATTATACGAGTACTGTCGTTGATTTAGATAGATATTAAAGGGTGAAGGGAGAGATGCCAAGGGATAAGTCGTTAGGCTTCAATCACTGAATTCCTACCATCCTTGATTATGTTTGTGGCTCTTTAAAAAATACTTACGAGTTATAATGAACAATTGTAAAAATAATGAATAATTTATCTTATGTGATTCTGACTTCTACTAAAATTAAAGTAGACTCAAATTTAGAATTTGAATTTGAATTTAAATTTTAAAGTCAAACGACAGTATATTAAACTTTAAAATTGATATGACTTATAAAAATTTAGAATGAAATAAATTTTATGATTAATAATTTTTGTTGTATATTATACAGTTATAATATATATAAATTAAAATTAAATAAATTCACATCAATTTAAAATTTAATATGACGTCGTTTGAGCTCAAAAAATAAAATTGTATCTCTAATTTTGAAACTAGAGAATATTATATAGTCTATGGTAAACAATCTTATTTGGTTGAGTAATTTAAGTGACACAAACTATACGCAAAAATTGTGCACAAACAGTATAAAAAATGAGGGGAAAAAAGAAGAAGTGAGATCTACGATTAAATATTTTATATATTTTTATTAATAAATAATACATAAATCTTATTTTTATGCATAATTTTTTGTGTAGAGTTTATAAACATTCTATTATGTTGGTTTTGAATTATTCTTACTCTCCCTATATGATTAGTCAATATATAACTGTTGGCCCACCATCAGGCCAATAGTAATGGTAGTATGACATTTATTGGTAAAATTTATAAATGTTAAAGAATGTGGTTTTGTTTTCTTGTTTGTTCTTAAAAATAATAATTTATTACACATTCAAATAAATAATGTAATATCTGATTTAAAAAAATAATATATAATAATAAAATAATAACAGATTTATAATTAGATAATGGAATAGAAACTAATAATTATTATTACATATCTAAAATCTATTAAGATAAGTCAGTTAGACTGTAACAAACTTTTAATTTTAAAAGGATTGTTTTACTTAATAACCTATTTTGTAAAGAAATTAAAGATATTTAAATAACTAGAGAGAAAAGAACGTAAAAAAATTATTTAACTTTGGGATACTGCATAACAGAAAAAAAAAAAAAAACTCAAAAAGGTAAAACTAAACTCTTTTTTTTTTCAATTATGAGTTGAAACTCTTATTATTATGTATGTTTATATTTCAAAACAAATGTTATAACAAGAAAAAGAGTATAAAAATTAATGGTATGTATTTTCTGTATAAATCAAAGAGATTTCAAATTATATATATATATATATATATATATATATGTTTCAGTTTGTTTGAAAACAATTTTGAAAAAAAATATATTAGCTTTTCATTAAATATGTTTTAGTTTTTTAGAAAATAATTTTGACAAATGAAACAACTCGGGTCAAATCCCGAGTCCGGAACAAATCTTGGGTCAAATCCCAAGTCCGAATCGAATTAAATCCATCCAAATAAGGCCTCAAACCACTGTCCCAATAGTATCTTCTTGGGTCATCTAGCCCACCACAGGCTCCCAAAAGGTCATGACTTGAAGGTACTATTGGTAGTTACTTAATTCCTTATATTCAGACAAATTTTTCCCCTATCTTTCGATGTGGGACTGGGGTGTTACAAACTCCCCCACTTAAATTTCTGACGTCCCCGTCAGAACCGATCACACACACGGTCCAAAGATCTTTGCCTCTCTAGCCATTGTGGGATAATACCGGCTGGCTTCGTGTCCCCACCTCCGGACCTTCATCTCTCCATTGTGGGATAATACCACCAGCCTTCGTGTCCCCACCTCCGGCAACCCGATCGGATGACCCGACCCGAGCTTTCGAGAGTCGGCTCTGATACCATATGAAACAACCCGGGTCAAATCCCGAGTCCGGAACAAATCTTGGGTCAAATCCCAAGTCCGAATCGAATTAAATCCATCCAAATAAGGCCTCAAACCACTGGCCCAATAGTATCTTCTTGGGTCATCTAGCCCACCACAGGCTCCCAAAAGGTCATGACTTGAAGGTACTATTGGTAGTTACTTAATTCCTTATATTCAGACAAATTTTTCCCCTATCTTTCGATGTGGGACTGGGGTGTTACAACAAATCAAGACTAGAGGTTAATAAATTCATATGTGATGTTCAGATAATGTGACTTGTGGTCATTATAGTTTGTATTTAAATAAATATATTTTATTAATATATATTTTTAAGAATAGTATGTAATTATAAAATTATAAAATTGACCTAAAATTAAGATATATGTGTGTAAGATTTGAGTTAAGAGTATACGTTTTAATATTTTGTCCTAATAATTTTATTCGTCTTAATTTTATATTTAGGATTTATTCGCTTTTATTTTTGTATTCACAATACCGAGGTAAGTGGCTTTCTAAACTATTTAGTATTTTTAAATTATCGTTTATTTTTTATGTATCCGTCAGTAATTACTCGGATGCCTAAATGTATAGTTTCAAAATTCGTTATGTTTTATTTAAGGCTTTCATTTAAATTAAAATGTTATGTTATTCTATTTAAACTTCGGATCAAGTATTTATTTTTGAATTGTAAAATGAGATTATATGATTTTGAACTGTGAAAAAATATCGTTTAGAATATCTATAATATTGAGAAAAGTTTTTGAAATCCTCAGTTTGACTATGTATAGAACCCGTTATTGATTACGTTTAGTTCTGAAACTAATATTGGACCTACTAAGGCGTACACCTTTTAGATGCCCTTCGGGGAGTGTGTATATTAGATACCTTAGTAGGGTGCGTGATCATTGACGTTATCAAACATTTGGGTCGTGTTACAAGGTTATTGTAACTTTAGTAAGGCTGTGGATTAAAAGATGTATTGTATACATTGAAATCATTTTTGAATCATTTTAGTTTTGAAAGCCTACAAACTATTGTTATTGAACAAAAAGATATTTCAAAAAGATATTTTTGTAAATTGTACTTGATTCGACTAGATAGGAATGATTGCTACTTGCTGGGCTTCATCGCTCATCCTTACAATTTTACAGGTCTCATCGTTGATAGTTGAGCACTTGTTTGATATGTTTTGTATGATTGGAATTAATTTAAGATGTTTAACTCTTTTGTCATTGAGTTTGTAATAAACTTTTAGTTTCGAGAAGCTGCATCTCCATTTTACAATTTTGGTATTAAGTGGTATTTCATTTTCATTGAATTGAAAGATGTTCATTGTTTGGTTTAATTTAAGATTATTGTTGAGTTATTTTATTTGGGATGTACGTTATTGATATTATTGCCTTACGGACCTTTGGATTTGCGACGTGTAGCACTTCGACCTGTAGCTTACATACAAGATAATGTATTCATATATCGTAGGCACTTATTATAGGCAAATACAACCACAGATTGTATCCATTTCTAATACTCATTCTTTAATAATCAAAGTATTATTAATTTTACTTTATTGCACTCTATTTTGTTATCAAGATGGAAGATATTACATAAGTATCAATTAATTTAACATATAATATATATGTATATATGTGTGAGTGTGTGTGAGTAAATGCATAATGCATACAGTTATTATCATTTTATCACTATATCTCCTACCTTCTTCAAGCTTTAATAGGTTCATGGCTTCAACCCTTTGCATTGGAAAAATGCATGTGTAGAGAAATTCTAAACAAATAACGTTTTTAATACGTAAAGTGTTGATTTTTAAAAACTTCACAAGGGCGTGGACTTATAGCCCCAGTGGAGGTCGGCCTTCTGTACGGAATTATTATACATCGTATATAAAAAAAGAGGACTAATGTTATTTTTCAGATAATAAAAAAGGAGGTAAGTATAAAAAATTAATTTGACAAACTGACTCAATTATTTTTAAAGATGAAAGGGTCTATCAAAATGGAGTAGTTCAGCGGATACATAAATATGCGTACTAAAAATATTTGCGACAAGAATTTTATGTGACAAACACAAAATAATGTGTTAAATATTACTCCATCCGTCCCAAATTAATTGCTCAGTTTTGACTTTTTAAAGTCAAATTGACCATTTTTAAAACTAATCTTTTTACTATTTTTACTAAAATATAGGTGAAGAGATTATAACCTAAAGAAAGTATATACAATTTATTACTAATCATAATTTTTATAATTTTAGAAATATATTTATATATGCTTAATTATTAATTATAAAAATAGTCAATTTGACTTAAAAAAGTCAAAACTGAGCAGTTAATTTGGGACGGAGAGAGTATTAACTATAATTATTAGTTTTATCTATATATAATGAAACATAAACTATCCACATCTATCTACATTATTTTGTATTTTTTAATATTAAATTTAGTTCAAATCATTTCTAACTATTTTTTAGAACACGAAGAAAACAAAGATGACATAAGCACCTATCTCTTTATTCTATTGACGAGAGACTTGTCTACCGCCTCTAGGTATTTTATACCTAACTATCTTTATTTGTTCGAACTTTTCCTAAGAGTATGTATGATACCTGATACTTGAACCAATGACGCTTGGTACTCGAACAGTGGTTCGAGATATTTTCTCTATCCCTTTATTACTTTGAACAAGCAGGATCATCTGACATGGGAGCAGTTATTTACCAAGATTCGATTAATTTATGTTTTAGTATTTATGAACAATTTAAATATTTGATGTATTTTTACTTATTAATTAGTAGTAAGGTAATTTTAATTATTATTTAATAAATTTAGCAAGTTTTTCAATTCTATTGTAATAAAGAATCTTTTTAGGTAGATTTTGATTCCAAATCAATTTGTTATTTCCTTTTAAGATTAGGATTTCTTTTAGTAGTGTAAATATGGTGCAAGACTGATGTAATTAGGAAGAACGTACTCTCATTATTATTATTTTGATTTATGAATTATTTGGCTATTTAGTCAATTTATGCAAAACTTTTTGAATTCCTGTGACTGTCTTTTGCTGTGTCAGTTGGTATCAAAGCAAGGACTCAAGCCTGTGAATTGATGGCGGCTAAACGTGTGCGAGACAACCCACCTCCTTGTAATGACGAGGGGATGACGATCATCTAGACTACGTTGCAGAATCTAGAGGCCACAACTGGGACTCCAATTAATCAGTAGACTCAATAGGTTGGACGTTAGTTGTGGAGATTTTGTAGTGACGTTCAACGAGCGGTTCGACAGCATCGAAAGGGCACTATTCGGTAGGGTAGACATGCGTCAAGGTGATGATTGTGGTACTGGCAGAAATAATAGGCTACGTAACAATTGGGGGCATGGACAGGAACGAGTGGACAAATAATCAATCCATATCTGTGTATTGAAATTTTTTAAAGCTACAAAGGCACAGATTGAACAAGTATGTGCTTCATGAGATTGTTCAAAATCCTATGTTCGATAACTTGAAAATTTTTGATTTTATCGTTCCTAATCATTTGTTGCAAGTGCAGGTTAATACGAAGGCTTTGTTTACTTCAAAATTATTTCCAAAATTTTTCTTTGAGAAAAAACATCGTGAATACATGGTACAAAGAAGATTGTGAATGTCTAGAAGTTGGGGCTTGATATTACTTCATTTTAAAATTCGAGGTTGAATTTTCTCCAAGAAAATGGGAATGACGGGAAGAGTTATCTGCCAAGATTCGATCTAATTTATGTTTTCGTATTTATGGACAATTTAAATATTTGATGTATTTTTACTTAATAATTAGTAGTAAGATAGTTTTAATTATTATTTAGTAATTTTAGGAAGTTTTTCAATTCTATTGTAATTAGGAATCTTTTTAGGTTGATTTTGATTCCAAATTAATTTGTTATTTCCTTTTAGGATTAGGATTACTTTTAGTAGTATAAATATGGTGCAAGGATGATGCAATTAGGAAGAAATCTCATTATTATTTTGATTTATAAATTATTTAGCTATTTAGTCAATTTTTCCAAAACTTTGTGAATTCCTTTGATTGCAAAGTATGTAGATTCAATTCCTGTGATTGTTTCTATTCTCTTTACCATCATTCGTTGTGTCATCGTCTTATATCTTTGAACCAATAATCATCTTTTAGCTAACCTAACCTCTTCTATCCTTTGTTAGTATTGTACTATTATTCATTATTATTTAGCAAAGGAGATTGGTCAAGGTTGATTATGTTAGCCTTAAATATGTTTCACTACCCTAAATTATTGATCATATTCCACTTTGGTGATCTACCTTTAAATTTTGTCAATTAGATGATTAAACTATTAATTTTTCTCAATTCCATTAAATTAAGGCTGTCACGTCAGAAATTGCTGACGTGGCTAGTTGGATGGAGGCATAGAGCAGCTGATGTGTGTAATTTTTTTTATTTATTTTGGGATTAAACATTATTGATATATTGAAGGGTAAAATAGTCAGACCCCTTTCATTAATACATTCAAACTAATTAAAAAACATTAAAACCTCAAAACAATCAGAATTGATATAAAGAAGAATGCCCCAAAATCGATTGACAAAAAGCCCTATCTTTGACAAGCACAAATTTCTTAACAATTTCGGCGAATTAAGAAGGATTGAGAATCAACGATTCTAGCGAAGGACTGTGATCGTCCATTATGTGCTGAGTCGGCGTTGATACATTGCATTTGTTCCCGCATTTGAAACTTCGACGAAGTAAGTGTCTCTACCACATATCTATGTCTATATTTTGAATTTGTGTGATGTTTTGACGTTGATACTATGCATTATGTTTTTATTACTAAGAAAATGTAGTCTCTGAACTATAAAGTTTTATTCCCCAACAGTTCTCCATAGTTTTGTCTCCCTAACTCATGTAGGTCCCCATTTATTTACTTTATGTATAATACTTGTCAAATATTTATATATTTAAATATATATGTACATGTATTCTTTTTAATGCAAAAATGTATGTCATTACTTTAAGATTTCATCATGGTGGTAAATTAGTAAATAATGGTGATATAGTTGATCATGTTGGAGGCATTGTTAGTGAATTGTTTAAATATGATCCTGATTACATAACTGGGCTTGGGATTATTGATTATGTTTCAACAATACTTGGAAGCAAGAATACAAAGTTTACCAGAACGGCTTAGGGTAGTAGGTTATGATAAAGGAGTTATTGACATGTGTAAGTATGTTAAGAAGAACCCTGTTATTGAGATCTACTCAGACCATGACCATAACCATGAACAAATAGTAAGTACTGATAAAACATAGATGATGATAGTGAGGGATTTGTTAAAATTTTGAAAGATGTTAACATTGAAGGACATTCAAATAATGAAGGAGTAAAAGAAGTTGAAATTAATGTGCTTCAGATTGATAATGAGAAAGATACAGAGTATGAAAGAGAAGGAGATACAAATTTAAATACAATTAGTAATTGTGACTGATTAGTTGAGAGTGATGAAGAGTTATTTGATGTTAGGGAAAATTTGAGAGCAGCAAAAAAGAGGGAAAAAGTGAGAAAAAGAGGGACAGAAGAAGAAAAAGAGACGAAGAAAATGAAGAAAGAAATGATGTTAATGAAGGTGGGCAGAGAGCAACTGATGAAGGTAGGCAGGGACCTGTTGGTGAAGGTAGGCAAAGAGCACAAACTAAAGCTTGGGATGCAATTGACTTAGATTCTGATGGGCTGCACACACCTAAAACAAGTGAGAATGGAGATGATGAGGCGAGACCAACCAATATAAGAAAAGGAAAATATCTTGAGTTTAATCCAAAGACTGGCATTAAAATGTTGAATTTTCTGTTGGAATGAAATTTACTAAACATAAAGAATTTAAAGAGGCAGTAAAACAATATGCAATTGGAAAAAAAAATACAATATATGGTTTCCAAAAAATTCAAGGGATAAGGTACAAGTGAAGTGTGCACAGGGCTGTCCTTGAAATTTATGGGCAAATGTGTTGAAATGTGAGAATATGTTTACTATTAAAAAGTATAACAATGTTCACAAGTGTACAAATAAACAAAAAAATGGACAAATAAATAAAAGGTTTTTGGCTAACCACTATTATGATAAAATAAAATTATATCCATCTTGGAAACTCTCAGAATTCCAATGGGATGAGAAAAAACATTTAAAAGTTAGAGTGTCACTGAGCCTGTGCTACAAAGTTAGAGAAATAGCACTTAAGTGTGCTTATGCAACAATTGATGATATATATGGGCATTTATGAGACAATGAGAAGGAATTGAACAGGGCTAACAAAGGTTCAACATTTGAAATTAAAGTGGATAAGCAGTCACCAGAGGAACTAGGGAGATTTCAGAGATTTTATATAGGATTTTATGTTTTGAAAAAAGGATGGTTGGCAGGTTGTAGGCCAATAATTGGGCTTGATGGATGTTTCCTCAAAGGAATATGCACGGGTGAGTTGTTATGTGCAGTCGGGAGGGATGCAAATAATTAAATGTATCCCATTGCTTGGACAGTAGTAGAGGTGGAGAACACTGATAGCTGAACTTTGTTTTTACATATTTTAATAGATGATCTAGGTTATCTTGGTGGAGGATATATATTGTCTCACAGTGATAACAGACCAACAAAAGGATGAAATGCAATTTTTTTTTCATTTATTATATTATAAATGTTTATTATATGAATTCATATATAGCTAATGCAATTATGTTTATATGTAGGGGTTGGATAATGCAATCAAGATAATTATACCTCAAGCTAAACATAAATGTTGTGTTAGACACATCTACGCAAACTAGAGAAAAAAGAACAAAGGATTTGAGTTAAAGATTGCATTCTGGAAAATAGCTAAGAGTACTACTAGGAAGCATTACATGAATCAAATGGAAGAACTGAAAAAAATTAAGTCCAGAGGCACATGAGCAGTTGTTAAAACAAGATGCAAAGCAGTGGTGCAAAGCTTTCTTCAGTGACATGTGCAAGTGTGATATCACCACCAATAACTTGTCAGAAACCTTCAATGGTTGGATAGTTGGTGCACGAAAAAAGCCCATAATAGAGATGTTTGAGGATATGAGAGAGCATATTATGGAAAGATTGGTAAGAAACAAGACAATAATGTTGAGAAGTGATGATGTACTGCCTCCTAGAATTAGAAAAAAAAAATTAGAAAATGCAAAGAATGATAGTTTCTTGTATGAAGCTAAATGGGATGATTTTGAGGGGTATAAGTGAAAAGGGATGGTGGACTTAAAGGTAGGATAATAAGTTCAGTGAATAAGAGTTGTTCTTACTGGGCTTGGGATCTTGATGGTATCCCTTGCAGGCATGCAATTGCTATCATTTATGAACAAAGGGAGGAGCCATAGGAATATGTCTCTCCAATGCTTAAGAGAGATGCTTACTTGGAATCTTACCAGTTTTCATTGAAAAGAATAAATGGACCAGATCTGTTAGAACCTTCAGTCAATGAGAAACTATTATCCCCAAAGCTTAAAGTGCTTCCTGGAAGGCCAAAGAAGCAAATGATTAAAGATACACATGAGGAAAATAAGTTAGGTACAAGTGGAAGACTATCAAAAAAGGAATACCGATGACATGTCGAAGATGCAACAGATTGGTCACAACACGATAAATTGCTCACACACTAGTTCAAAGGCTTCAAAAAGAAAAACGTAACTATAACTAATAGTCAAGAGACATTTTTTTATTTTACTTGATTTGCAAAGAAACTAACAGTACATATTTAATTTTTACACCTGCATCAGGTGGATCAGGTAGAGGAGCATTAAGTAGTGTAGGGAGAGGTGGAGATGCACACATTGAAATTGTTGGTGGAGGGAGAGGTAAAGGTAGAGGGAGAGGGAGAGGTAGGCCCCAAGGCACTGGGGGTCAAGGAAAAGTAAGAGGTAGGCCACCAGGGAGAAGGAGAGGGAGAAGTGGAGGTAGAATTGGGTTTGGTATCCATGTATCTGCAAGTGGGGATTCTTACATATCAAGTGGGGTACAACATACTAAAAAAAATACTTTTGATAAGTCGATCATTTTTACTTTATTAAAGCATACATTACATATTTTATTAATAATGCTTAATCACTAATTGTATTTGTTTAATACTATCTAGATATCAGGGGTATCAACTGGTTCTAATGTAAGTCAAGTAAATCCTCAAAGTGAAACAAGTACTCTAGCTACAATGAATCCTCAAAGTCAAGGGAATACTCAAGGTTCAACAACATCCATGTCAGCCATAAGGCCATCTACATTACAATCTATGAGAAGAAATTAAATTTCTGCAAATCAACTCATTAATGATAGGAATACAAGGCAGGATGCAAAGACAAAAGAGAGAGTTATGGATATCTAGTTCAAGTTGTGCATGATGAGAACTATTAGTATTATTTTGATTATGTAGGAGTTTAACTAAGTAATTAATTACTATGTAGTATTTGTTGTTTAAATACTTTAAGCGCTCACTGTTGGCAAACTAAGTAATGTTTTTTGATTTATGTTTTGGGAAACTGTTGGCAAACTATGATAATTGGGTTACTTTATGTCAGTGGTGCACATTATCTATGACATTGTCTGTATATATTGAACATAGTTCTTTAATGCAAAAGTCCTTATTTTTGAAAATATTATTGTATTTGTATGCATCTTTTTGGTGATTAATTTTCATATTATGCATTTGTTGGTGTTTGGTGTTAATGGAAATAATAGTTATTTTTAGGTGTTTTGCACTTTCTCAAAAATGAGTAAGGTTCAAAGTATGTATTTGAAAAAAATTTAAGTAGAATCTCAGGCTCCACTAACTAAAGGTGCTTTGTGCACCAAAAAAAACTAAAGCTGCTATATATAACTGTAAAGTACTGCATCAACTCATCTATTTGGTGCAGCAGAGGCTTTGTGCTATATCTCACTACAAAGTGCAACAGTTATGAGCTTTTATGTCACCACTCATTGCAAAACAACATTTGTTATCAATGAAATTTCAGAGGCACAACAACTTGCAAGAAAAATCAAAAAAATTTACTATTCCAAACAATTGCTAACTTACAAACAACTTGCTAATTTCATAGGTTAAAACCAACTTACACCATTCATTGCAAACTTGTTTCTTTATACACAATTCAAACTATAAATTACAATCATTCACCACTATCATTCACATACAGTTGTCCTAACATGAAAACAAATGTCATGCCTAGCAACATGACTTTAATTAAAACAATACACATTTTATTGTTCCTTCTCAACAATGAAATCACCTCTCTCAGTCTTTCAAGCTTTTCACTTTGTTTTGCACATCATTTCTTTTTTCTAATTCAATTATTTTGTCAGTGCCTCTCTCAATTTCATACTTGTTCTTTTCTATTTCCAAATTCAAACCACTTATCATAAGTTTCAACTCAAGTAAAACTTCTTTAGACCTTTTACAAATCTCTTGGTTATACCAGGAAAAGAAATTGCATTTAGGGGTGCGCATGGTGCGGTTTGAAGCTCAAACCACACACAAAATCACTTAGGTGCAGTTTGACAAATCTAAAACCGCACATGAAATCGCTTGTGATTGGACGTTGTGCGATGCGGTGCGGTTTCAATGCCAAGACTAATTGAAACAACAAAATTTTATGCAACTTTATTCGAATTTGGTTCAACCCTCTCAAATTGTGATTGTTCATCTTATGTGAAATGGTGTGCAATATCTATTATTATTATTTATGTATACAGGATACACAAACAGTTATATAGCATTTTTGAATTAATCATAATATGTCTCATTTTAAAGAGTTGCAATCCTCATTATTTCCCGTCCAATGGATTTTTTACTGTTGTTAATTATTTAAAATTTGTTGAGCATGTGGGAATGGGACCTTCTCGAGCTCATCACAATATACTTGTAGTTTTGAGTGGCACTATTAGTCATACCCAAGTATAGTATGGAGAAGTATGTTTTAATCATGGAATGTTGTGTTAGGAAGAAATCTATAAATTTTAAGTTAATAATTGTGTTATAGGAATATATTTGATCCAATGTAGTATTGTTTATTATGCTTATAAGATTTCCATTAGTAAAGGGGCATGGTGTGGTTTTCATTTTATCCAATGATCCCCCCACACGAACTGCTTTGTTTTTATATCCTTTCTTTTTTTGATCTCTTAGTTATTTATAAATTTATAGGCATACATTTATCTTTAATTTATAGGCATACACCATTACACAATGTTAAAGGAAACATCTATCCTGTAATAGGATTATATAATTAATTAATTTTCATGGTGCGATTTGGTTTCGGTTTTATGTGTGCGGTTTTGGCTATTAACCAAATCGAAACCGTAAATTTGGTTTTTGAACCCACCTAAAACCGCCACATATGCCGAAACCATTCATGCGGTTTGTGCGGTTTTTGGTACGATTTCAATTCTAATTTGGTTCCTTGCTCAGTCTAAGTTGAATTGTTTGCTTGTCAATTTAATTTGTCCTGTATGGTGGTTGATAAAAACCAATCCAAAGCATCAAAAATTAATACAATTCCAACACAAGTGTATTTCTAATGTTTTCAGAAAATAAGATAAAACTCAGCCAACCAAAAACTACAGAACTAGTACCTTGCTCTATTGGGGACAACCAAAGAACCTTATTCCTAGATTACCCTTAGTCCAATATATCTTCATCCAAGCTCTATACCAACAATAACACCCTGAAGACTCACCCATCGAATCAAGAGGCCCGCTTAACTCCAGTTCATCTTTCGTACCAGTAAATTCCAATTCCAGTAAGGGATTTTTTGGGGGACAGATGAATGAAACCCTAACTCGCTTGTATTTCGTTAAATCTTTTCAGTCGATCGATGATGCTATAACTTTTTTGGGGTATCTGAGTAGGATTTTTACTTTTGGGGTAACAACAGAGAAGAGTACATTCAAATACTTACTTCATCGAAACATAATATCAACGTCAATGATGCATTGATTGACATTCTCAGTCTTTCTTCGCCAAAATCGTTGAGCAATTTGTGGGCTAAAATGCAAATGTGACCACTGAACTTTAGGTATTTTTGGATATTGAGCCCCTAGATGCCACATGTGCATTGACATGCCTACGTGGCACACGTGGCACTACTGACGTAGACATTTTTGCCACGTGTCACCGCTTACGTGTATAATTTCCAATTAATTGCTTAAAAGCCTGATTTCCCCAAGAATCGAACTCAAAATCTCAAGTTTGAGAATTTGGTCATCAAACCAACTGAGCTAAATGAAACTTATAATTACTTTATCAAAAGAATTAATATTTATACCAAATCAATTCATCTCCCCCAAATAATATTTAAATAAAGTAATTGACTTATTAAAACATTAAAAAAACATAAAAGAAAAAAATTGATTATGTTATGAAATGTTACGAAAGATAACTAAAAACAAGATGATTAGAGAAAAACGAGTGTTTGCATAATCTTTTGTATCTAACTCCATCAATTTACAATTGTCATATTTATTGAAGTAAGAACATCAATACTACTAGGAAGTTATAAAACTCAAGAGTCATGAGTTTCAAAAATCAATACACATGGGAGTTACATGTATCTAGACATCCATTATATTATGAATCTAGACATAATTTTATAACACTCCCCCTTAGATGTTTATTGTATAGCTATACGCATTGAAAGCTGCTCATTAAAAACCTTACCAGGAAAAACCCAATGAAAAAAAAAACCTTGGTTAAGGAAAAAAGAGTGCAGCGCGTATTAGCTCCCCCTCATGAATGTATCCTTAAGTCCTTCAGCTGTCGTATTCCAATACTGCGACGCAATCCTTCAAACGTTGCAGTTGGTAATTCTTTGGTGAACAAATCTGCTAGATTATCTTATGATCGAATTTGTTGAACATCAATGTCACCACACTTATCAAGGTCATGTGTGAAAAAGAATTTCGGTGAGATGTGCTTTGTTCTATCTCCTTTGATGTGTCCTCTTTTTAATTGATCTATACATGCAGCATTGTCTTCATACAGAATGGATGGAGTTCTTTTGTAGCAATTTTCTAACCAAATAAAAACTCAGTGGGAAAAATTTGGCAAAAGAAAAGAGTACAATATTCTTGTATAACTTCTAGTGCCTTGGGATTGCCTCATTAAAATCTTGCAAAGGAAAACCCAGTGGGAAAAAACCTTAGCAAAAGTAAAAGAGTACAATAAGCACATATCATTTTTACTCCCCTTCATAAGTACATAGAATTTCCATTGTTCATGATAAAAATATCATTAAGTCAAAGTATGCCAATATTATACACCATCTTCTTCAAAATCATAGTTAGTAATGACTTAATGAATATATCAACCAAATTATCACATGATCAATATTGTCATTCTTCTGGGGCTTATGTGTATAAAATAATTTTAGTGCAAATGCTTAGTTCTATTACCATTTGGATTAAATAATCCCAAATCAATAGTCTCACGAAGACAACGTAAAATATGTTTAATTTCATTGAAATATCTTCGAGTTGGTGCATAACTATACATTGCTAGTAAGTTAACTGCAAATGTTATATCAGGTTTTGTCAAATTTACAAGATACATCAAAGTACCAATTACATTAAGATATAGTACTTAAGGACCAAAACACCAATTTCACAAAGATATGGTACTTTAAGACCAAAAGTTTATTAATCATTTTCTTTTGGTCAAAATGGATATTTTTTGATATCAAGTGACCAACCAATCATTGGAGTACTCAAAGGATTAACATTATCCATGTAAAGTTACTTCAGGACTTTTTCTGTGTATGTTGATTGATGAACAAGAATTCCATAGTTCAATTTATAGGCCAAGAAAAAATTTGGCTTACCAGTATCTTTCATCTTAAATTAGTTATTTTTGTTGACTCTTCTGGAGCAAGATCTTTCATCAATAAATACAATAATAATAACAAATCCAGATTATGATCTTTAGATAAAAATGCATGCACAAATTAGATTATTCTCAAATCCTTTTTTCAAAAGATATCTACTCAGGCTATTATACAACAATATGCATCTAGATTGCTTTAACCCATATAAAGATCTTTGTAGCTTAATATAATATATATTTTGAGATGTAGAATTATATCCTTCAGGCATTTTATATCCTTTAGGGATTTTCATATATTATATAATGATCCATGCAGATGTGATGTAACAACATCCATTAATTTCTCTTTCTACCAAGCTAATTAAAAATCTGAATGTAATTGTGTCCATTATAGGAGCATATGTTTCTTCATAATTAATACCATGTCTCTGCGAAGAAACCTTGTTCTACAAGTTGCGCTTTGTACCATATAATTTTATTTTTCTTATTTCGTACAAATAATCATTTGTATTCAACAGGCATTACACCTTTAGGTGTTCGGACTACAGGTCCAAAAATTTCACATTTACTTAGTGCATTTAATTCTGCTTGAATCGCCTCTTTCTACATTGGCCAAATATTTCTACATTCATTAATGATTTGTGGTTCATATATATGATGATTACTTCTGGTAATATCCATAGCAAATTTATATAAAAATATGTTGTCAACAACAATTTTATTTTTATCCAATATATAAATCTCCTGTATATACATAATGTATCAAGATCTCATTTTTTTCAGGTACCTAACCTCTTCAGGGGATAACTCTTCAAGAGTTTTATTGACATGAGATTTTTTTCATAAGTTTTGGATAGATTGATAAATTTTGTAGCATGTTTCATGGGTATAGCCTCTTTATAGGCTGCAACTTGTTTTTCTTGTACTTTTTTCTTCTGGGAAATTCTATCTTTAACACCGATCATTCCTTCATGTTTCAGGTGTGACTTTGATTCAATTTGCTGCTGCATGTATTAATTGATTGTCCTACAAGGACTTCAATCACTGTTAGAATATTAGCAGCTAAAATGTGAGATATCACTATTTTCTTATTATTGGTGAATACTTCTGGTAATTGATTTACAATTCATTGCAAATGAATAATCCTTTGAACTTCTAGTTTATATTGATTTGTATAAGGATCAAGATTAAATAATGTTGAAATATTCCAATTAATCTCCCGTTGTGCTTCATGTAATGATCTCATGTCGTGCTTCAGACAACGACTTTTCTCCCCCTAATGGTGGGAAGACTATTAAAATAACAATTCTCAAAATATATCTTAAAAATATCACTCTGAATTCTTTCTTAGAAGATGAACACCAAATAACAATAATTAAACGTGATAATTTGGTAATTAATTTATTTTGATATAATCAACAGGTAAAGGAATCTTCTGGTTCTTTAAAGGATGTTCATGGGAATTTTCAATAATTCAATGCATCATTATTGATCCTATATGATCATGCCAAATCAAAAAATCATTTGGATCCAAACACTTCTGGTGTATTGCACACTTTTGGTGTATTATAATATTTGTTTCAACTGTTCTCATTTTAGTATAATATAACCCAGAAGAGAAAATATACAATTTTTCTAATATGAGCTTCTTGCCCGATACTATTGAAGTAATATAAAGAAATTCTTCATTGCCTTCGTTATTGATTTCAATATAATAGCTATTATAACGTATATCCTTAAAGCTGAGCAAATTTCTGCTTGTCTCAGAAGAATATAAAGAATCATCAATACAAAGTTTTGTGCACTTTGAAAACATTATAATTGCTCTTCCAGAGACTTTAATTAAATTTGATGAATAATCACTCTTCAAGAGTCTTCAATTATGTTTGATGAGCTTCTGGCCCATACAACTTTATATATGCAAAACATAAATTTTACTTGAAACATAAATAAAACATAAAATAAAATTACTTATTATAATGAAGTAAAAATAATTAATTGGTATGGACATTTCTATCAACATATCATCAAGGAAACCATAGATATCAAAATTAGTTATATCCACTCCATATGAAAAGTCACAATAATTCATGGGATCATCAGGATCATTCCATTTCCTTTTCTTTTATGGAGTCTTGGTACAAATCTATCAAGTGTTTAGGAGTACGAGGAGTACATTCTCTTTTATATATTGATTGTTCTTTTCAAGTCCTACTACCACAACTACAACCATAATTTCCTCTATGATTATCAAATGAGATTCCATTCACTTCAGGGAATGTAATAGAATCGATCGAGCAAGATTGTTGATTTTTCATCAAAAACTCATTATTTTGTACAGCCATTAGAAGACATAATATCACTTCTGGGAACATAGTTTCATTTATCGCTTCAAGAAATATTTTGTAAACTTATGCTCTCGATATTAATACTGTAGGAGCATATTCGAGGCATGAAATATAATAAATATTTTATCTAACATGTCTTCATCAGTGTTTTTTTTCCACATAATTTTAATAGTGAGATTATTTTTTAAAAAAATGTAGAATTGTTATCACTCAACACTTTTAAAATCTTGCAACTTCAGGTGCAACTAATTATAATGAGCTTTTGGGAGAATTCCAAATTTTTTATTCTCATATCTTTCCTTTAAAATCATTTCATAAGACAAGTGAGTCTTTTACTGTAATGTACTCAACTTTTAATTTTTCATGGAGATGATAGCGAATAAAAATCATTAATTTTGCATGATCCTGCAGGGATGCATGGTTGTCAACTATAATTGTATCTCCAAGGTTTCTTTGCCTTTATATGAATCTCAACATCAAGATTCCATTACAAACAATTCTTGCTCGATATAAATCAAGGGCAACAAATTCAAATTTATAAGATTTGAATATTAAATAACTACACATATTTCTCATCAAATTAAATAATTATATATGTTCAGATTTAATTGTAATGAAACAATTTATAGAAATGTAGTAAATCACGAAACTAAATTTGTACACTAAAACTAAATAACAAACTAACACTACTAAGTATATTTGTCATTGTAACTTCATACAAAAAATATAACTATTCACATGTGCATGAGCATATATTAGAAATTTAATTTGTCATTGTGATGCTACTGTAGAACTTGTCAAAATATCAGTTGTAACTATCAATTTCAACATTCGAAGTGCAAACTTTATGATACTTTTATAATAAAGTAGTATATTTGCTATGACCCAAAGCAGGGTTCAAATGGATATGGAGCTTTGCAATGTAAGATTCTATTTATGTTAGTTACTAAAACTGCTATTATTATTAAATTGATATTTGCAGTTCTGTTTGATTAAAAAAAAATGAAACCACCCTTATGAATCTTAAAGATGTCATCAAAAAAAATGATGCACTAAGCCACCATGCTTTCAAATGGAAAAAATAGTCACCAGAATCCTATAACATCTCATATTGAAGATATGCATAAAGATATCATATAAGTAAACCATCTATCATTATTACTATTACTAGAGAGCAAAACTTTATTAGAAAACTATTTTGTGTTATAAAAGATAACTAAAAACAAGAAATATGTGTTGAACATGTTACTTTGTTCGCAATTCTTTCTGTTGTATTTAATAGGCATGGCGTAATATAAGATTCTACTTTACACTATTTTTTTCGGTTGCAGTAAACTATTTTTCATTTTTCACACATACATGATACAACACTTTTGCACCACAAATTTCATGTTTCTTCGTATTATTATTAACTTATCAATAGACATGAACATATGGTTTACTTAAACAATAGTAAAATACTTGCACTAAACAGCAACAAATAGTAATAAACTTTATGCTTATCACATAGTAATTAGAAGATGTGTCATTAGTGCATTTTGACACTGCTTTTAGAACTACCAACATATATCACTATATATATAGAGAGAGAGTTATACCTTCTTCTACTTCAAACCAAATATGATTATCTTCAAGACGAAAGTGAGAAGCAATCGTGCTGATAACGTGTTATGAAATGTTATAAAAGATAACTAAAAACAAGATGATTAGAGAAAAGAGAGTGTTTGCATAATCTTTTGTATCTAACTCCATCACTTTACAATTGTCATATTTATAGAGGTAAGAACATCAATACTACTAGGAAGTTACAAAACTCAAGAGTCATAAGTTTCAAAAATTAATACACATGGGAGTTACATGTATCTAAACATCCATTATATTATGAATCTAGACATAATTTTATAACAGATTATATATTAAAGGTGTAAAAAAGTTCATGCATACTTAATTCTTAACTAACCAAGTAAAATAATTAACTCAAATAATTAACACAAAATAAAATAATTAACATACTAAGTAATCTAAATAAAATAATTAACATAAGTAAACTATGATAAATTAATTACTTAATTAACTAATTAAATAATTTTAGTTTACCCAATAAATAAGTTATATACTTAATCAATCAAAATTAACTAATTAACTAATTAAATAATGATACTTAAAAAAATTATAAAGTCACAATTAGAAAAACTAATAAAAATTATTTACACAAATTAAAAAAATTACACTTAGGTGAGCCACTTTAATAATTGAAAACTCATTTATAATTTGCAAACAAATAATAACTAATGTTTGAAAATAAAAATTATTTTTAGAAAAATTAAAATTAAAATTTAGAAAATAATTAATATTTTTGCAAAATAAGTAAATTTCATCTAAAGAAGATATTTATAATTATAAATACATAACATCAATTGAAAATACAAAACATTAATTAAATGACTTCCGAAATCACACAGTGAATCTCACTTTTTCTAGGATCCCCACTTTCTCTCTCACACACAAACACACAATGAATCTCACTTCTTCTTCCTCTATTATCAATGGCTTCCGAAATCAACAACAGAAAATCGAAACAACAACAACAAGTATCCACAATGATAAAACAAGGGTTTCTCTCAGATTACTTTTTCTCTCCTCCTTCCCCATCCAAAACCCAACTTCCCCTCTCCACGATTTCTCTTTCACCTCCGCCACCCCCTTTCCCGGACTCCCCCGTCGACGGCCGACCAATTCCGATCCGACCCAGCACCACCCTATTCGAATTCTGGTTCTGGTTTGGAGCGGTTGGATCAGATTTGGATGGTGGTTTGGGTTGAAAAGGATTGTGTCACTGTGTATTGTTTTGGGTTTGTTAAGGAGTTGGTTCAGCCTTCCTCCAATTTCTTATTAGCTTCCCATTAACCTTAAAAAACAAGTCAGGATCATAACTCTTTTTGCGAGGTGCTGATGCCGCTTTAGTATTAACAACTTTTACTTGTTTTTCTGGCTTAGAAGTTCCTAGCTTCACATCTGACGATGGATTTTCTGATAAGTTCCTAGCTTCACATCTGACGATGAATTTTCTGATAAGTTCCTAGCTTCACAGCTGACGATGGATTTTCTGATATGGGTATTACCCCCTATTTTTCGTGTTTTTCTTGATCTGGGTTTGTTAATTTAGGTCACTTATGGTACTGATTTGGGTCACACATGAATAATAATAATAATAATAATAATAATAATAATAATAAAATAATAATAATAATTAATAACAAGAACAAGAAGTACAAAATTTATTTACCGGAAATTATGTAATTTGGGGATTTGAAATTTGGGGATCTAATTGTTTAGTTATAAAGATTAATCCTTATAAAATAATAACAGTTAGGCTTGAGTGCTTGGGTGGTCATTGGACCAAAGTTTCAAACTAGAGGTTCTGAGTTCGAATCTTTGTAATGACATGTTTTTGGGAAAAATTTCAAAAAACGGCCACGTCAGCTCGTCCACATGAAAAATACCCACCTTTTTTTTTAATAGAAAGGGGCTCAATTTGCGTTGACCAAAAGAAAAGGGCTCAATACCCAAAAATACCTAAAGTTCAGTTGTCACATTTGCATTTTACCCGCAATTTGTGCTTATCAGAGTTAGGGTTTTGTCGATTGATTTTGGGGCTTTCTTCAATCGATTCTGATTGTTTTGAGATTATGATGTTTTTTACTAGTCTGAATGTATTAATGAAATGGGTTTGACTATTTTATCATTCAATATATCAATAGTGTTTAATCTCAAAATAAAATATTATTTTTTTATACACATCAACTGCTTTATATTTTACTCAAGTAGTCAGGTCAGCAATTGACAAAATTGGCAAAATTAAAAGGTGAATTATCAAAGTAAAATATGACCAATAATTTAGGATAATGAAATATATTTAACCAATTATGTTAAGCATTTTTGTTAGAACCATTAGATGGAAAGACCCTTCGGGAACATCCTCATGGTAGTTGGAGACATTTTTGCAGATATTTGACTTAGGGGCTGTTTGTTTAGAGCTGAATGGGTCTGAATGGCTGAATCGGTAAGTGGCTGAATCATTAAGTGCGTTTGTTTTGAAAAAAAATCGTCTGAATGGCTGAATCGGTCAGATGCGTTGGCTGAATGGTTAAGGCCAAATTTTTGGTCTGAATGGCTGAATGGTTGACTGAATGAAGTAAAAAAAATTAAAAATAATAATAAAAATAATAAAAAAATATTAACTATTATATTATGTAATATTAAATAAATTTACAACAACTTTGAATTTTTTCAGAGGGGTAAAATATTAAAAATATGTCATTCAGATCTTTAAGATATGTCAGTTATCAAACAGTTTTTTTCATTCAGATTCAGCTCATTCAGATTCAGATTCAGCTCATTCAGATTCAGATTCAGATTCAGATTCAGATTCAGATTCAGATTCATTCAATTTTTATCAAACACCCCCTTAGTTTTTTTTTGTATCCACAAAAGTGAAAAAGAGAAAGGCCTCAACAAACATATTTTGACTTGCAAATTCAAAATACTTAAAACCCCATTGACTTGGAAAGACAACGAAAATGGAAAGATGGACAAAACCGTAATCAATGTTAACGAGTAGGTTATACATACAGGTTCAGTTGTGTAGACGCAACACTTTCAAACTGCCCTTCCGCTTTTCAAAAAAGAAGAGAAAAAATATCATTACAAATCCAAACAGAGAACGAAGAAAAAAGAGAGAAATCAATAAACCAGAAACCTCTTCTCAATCAATTTCTACCCCCTTTTCTCCTCCATTCTCTCTCTCCTCTCTTTCTCTTTCAATCAATTGATTACCCCTTTCCACTCCCTTCATCACGCCCTCTGAAATGCCATTTTTGATACAGCTTTTCATTCTAAGGCCACGCGTTTTCCAATTTCCACCCTTCTCTGAGCTGTTCCAACTTTCTTCAACACTGAATCAATGACTATTCAGCATTCTCTGACCCATTTCAGTCAACCCACTTGCACTTCAACACGTTTCTCATTCAAAATGTATGTAAACTCCTGTAATTCAAATCTACCGCAATCTGGGTAGAGTTTAATTTTCAAGTTTTTTTTCTGGGTCTGGCCTTTTTTTTTCCCAACTAACGCATTGTTGGTAAGAATAATTTGGCTAGATCTATAGATTTGGGTTTTCAAATTTTAGTTTCAGATCTATCAGTCTGTACAATTTCAGAAAGGGTAGCAATGGTGGCGGAGCCTTGGCTGCTGAAGATGGGAAACCAAGTAAGTGCTAATCTCAAGCATGCCCTTCTCCTTGAAACTTCTAAAAAAGGGAATAAAAAGCAAGAGCCAAAAGAAACCATTGGAATTCTTTCTTTTGAAGTTGCTAATTTGATGTCCAAAACTGTTATTCTACATAAATCTCTTGTTGATTCTGAAATTTCTAAGCTTAAAAGTGAGATCTTGAATTCTGATGGCATAAAAGCACTGATATCTGCCGATGAGGCTTATCTTTTGGAGCTTGCCCTGGTGGAGAAGCTCGATGAGCTGAACCGTGTGGCTGGAGTTGTTTCTAGGTTTGGGAAGAAATGCTCCATACCAGCGTTGCAAGGCTTTGAGCATGTGTATGGGGATATAGTGGGTGGAGTGATTGAAGTGAGAGAATTGGGGTTTTTGGTGAAGGATATGGAGGCAATGGTTAAGAAAATGGAGAGGTATGTGAATTCTACCGCTAACCTTTATGGGGAAATGGAAGTTCTGAGTGAGTTGGAACAAGCAACGAAGAAGTTTCAATTGAATCAACATGAGGAGAGTAGAAGGGCTTTTGAGCAGAAACTGGTGTGGCAGAAGCAAGATGTGAGGCATCTTAAGGACGTTTCGCTTTGGAACCAGACTTATGATAAGGTTGTGGAGTTATTGGCACGAACCATTTGCACACTTTATGTGCGAATTTGTCATGTTTTTGGCAAACCTGTATTGAGGCGAGAATTTAACAGTGGTTTTGTTTCAGGGCCACAATTTCGTTCAAATGGAAGTTTAGTTCATTTGAAGGAAGGATGTGTGGCAAAGTTGGGTCAAATTGATGTCAAGTCTGGGAATTTGGAGCCAATAAGGCGAGCTTTGAGCAAGAATAATGATTATTATCACTCGGGGTTGATTGAGAAAGGTATGGCGGAAAAGAGGCAATCGAGGGAAAAGTGGGAAAGGGCTCAGGTTACATTGAGTCATGGTGATGTGGCAGTATTTCGACAGGAAGATTTTGATTTTGCTTGTGGAATGAGTCCAGGAAAACTTTTCATGGAGTGCCTTAGTTTGAGCAGTTCTGCATCAAAAGTAGATGATGATGATGATAGAAGTAGTCAATTTTCGGGTTGCTGTAGTGTTGCTAGTGGCGGGAAGAGAGAGTATCCGAATCACTCAGGTTGCTTGAATCGATCTCACATTGGTGGTTCCTTCCAGGGTAGTGCTACAAATAGTTCAGGATCTGGACCCAAGAGTAGGTTGATGGCATATGCTCCTCCTAGCACAGTTGGAGGCTCTGCATTAGCCTTGCATTATGCAAATGTCATAATTGTCATAGAGAAGCTACTTCGGTATCCACATCTGGTTGGTGAGGAAGCTAGGGACGATCTGTATTACATGTTACCAACAAGCTTAAGAATTTCGTTGAAGACCAGTCTTAAGTCTTACATCAAAGATTTGGCAATATTCGATGCTCCCCTTGCTCATGATTGGAAAGAGAGTCTTGAACAGATACTAAAATGGCTCGCTCCTATGGCACATAACATGATCAGGTGGCAAAGTGAGCGTAATTTTGAGCAGCAGCAAATTGTTACACGGACTAATGTTCTCCTTCTCCAGACATTATATTTTGCTGACAGGGCAAAGACTGAGGCAGTTATATGTGAGCTTCTTGTTGGGTTAAATTATATTTGTCGTTATGAGCATCAGCAAAATGTTTTACTGGATTGTGCAAGCAGTTTTGATTTTGATGACTGCATGGAGTGGCAATTGCAATATTGAGGTTCTTATAGGTGTTGATTTGTTGTTGGATAATACGGATATATGATGATGGTGGTGAGTTTTCTTAACTTCAAGGACTTCTATTATGATAGCTCAACAAGATGTGAATATCAAAGCTTCGGACATTGGAGACGTCTGTTTTTGTGAAATGGAGTTTATTAATGTACTTTGTTGTAAGCGTAGTAGAAGTTTTAGACTTCTGGAGTACATAATTCCATTTTATGAAAACAATATCTTTCGTTCATGCAGAATGTAAATGTATTCTACGTGTATGGTTATTTGTTATTCCTTTCCATCGTCTTGTGCATATTTACCTTTTTGTTTTCTGATGATGAGTGAGATTATCAGTTACAGTATAACTGTATGTCAAATTAGTTTTCCACTAACTAAAGAGCTAAGCTTCTGTCCATCTGAAGAGAATATGCAAGAACGAAAATACAAATCAATATTTAAATTTACTTGGGATTTTTCTGATTATGTACTTTGTCATCGAGTTCTGCTCCAAATTGATGATTGGTGCTGCTGTGCTGGAATATGGTGTATGCTTACCATGTATTTATGCTACAGTGAATTATGATGTACTTGCTGAAATTTTTCAGGATTTTTTTTAAATGTTTGTAAATATGTGACTGAAATAAATTATAAAGGTTTAACCTAGCTGTAGAGTATGGCTCCTTTAAATTTACAGTGCTCTTCCGAATGGAGCCCTGCCTTGGTCTGAATGGAACCATGCCCTGGGCTTATTCTCCCTCATTTCTATATGCAATCTGGTTATGCCTGTGGCATTCCTGAATTCTCTCTCTTTTTGGGCTCTTAGTTTTACTCTCAGTACATTAACGAAATGATAATGAATGTTCATAATGACGATCATATTTTGATATCCTAAAATTGATTAAATTATGATAAAAATAACTCTTAAATACATATAATTGTTCATTTTACTATTATGTTATGGGCTGGAGTTGTTTTCTCCCAGAGCCAGAGGTAAATTTGTTATTCTGTTTTACACACTTGCTCCGTATAATATAATCATGTGCCCTGGATGCTTTGTGTTCTCTGCTCATCTTCGGACTATAGTACATATCTTTGAATCTTGCTGAATGGTAGAACAAACAGCATGGTTATATCGTCAGAATTTTACTTCACGTTCCCACAACAGTCATGATTACAACTTGCAAGTAAAGATTAAAGTTCTGTCTATCAACATGTTGGGCTAACCAGGCAAGAAGAAAGGAGATTTCATCGAAGCCAGGCTCCAAGAAAAGGTTGGTAATTCCCCCTGCTGCTGTATGTCCTTGTCAATATTAAGGGATTTAGAGTACTTAGGTGAAATGAACATCAAGTTGTCTGTTAAATGGGTATCAGCTATAATAGTTCACATTGCTCAGTGGCCCTGAGAATGTTTACTGACAAAGTTACGATCAGATGATGGTTTTTTTTTTTTTTAATAGCATCATGCCTGCTTTTCTCTTTTGCAATGAAATTATACTTTTTCTACAAGTTTTTGTTTAATAGATTTGTACTTTGTCAAGGTGGCAGTGATTTTGCTATAGAATTGGGCATTTAGGCAAATGCACATCAAATATGCACCTCCTGCTGGTACTTGAAAGTCTGTAATGATCATGATGAGGGAGAGAGATACAGTATTTGTTCTTATTTATTTTTTCCCTGGGGAATTATAAAGCAAAGCTTGAAACTGATGGAAACTAAAAGAGTATTTTGACATTAATATGAGAAATATTATTTATGGTCATCTATGTCTCAGATTTTAATATCAAAAAAACATAAAATAACCAAACTGCACTGCATCTTATTTCTTTTTTATACAGAAAATCGTTAAAAACAAAACATATGTTGCCGCCCAGGATCGAACTGGGGACCTTTAGTGTGTAAGACTAACGTGATAACCACTACACCACGGCAACGCCTTTAATTTGTAGCACCTGTATGCATTATGAGACAGTAATATTTAAAAATACTCTGTAGGTGTAAAACATTTAATATTTTGTTTAGCTGAGCAAAATAATTATAACAAAAAGATTAAAAAACTATTCCTGTAGTTGCTGGTTACTACTATTACACAAAAGGAGTTTTATTATTTTCTCAACAAATTTTATTGATCGTAGTATAAATTAATACTCCCTCCATTCCAAAACATGAGGGTGTTTTTTTATATATTTGAAATTTAAATTCAATATAATTATAAATAGTGTAAATTACGTAGAAGTACTAATAATTATAGACTTTATTATTTTGAATACTTCAATAATCAAGTTAATTTTGTATTTCAAATAACCAACTAAATTTATCCTACTTATTTTAATTTGTGCAGGACATACAGTTCCATTGATTATATAAAGTTTTTAGAGAGAGTATAAAGTTTTAGAGGGAGGGTAAAAATTTTAGAAAGAGAAAATATAGAAAAACGAGTGTATAAATTTAGAGAGAGAGAGAGAGAAAGAATGTATAAAACATTAGAGATTGAAGGTGAAAGAATATAGAAATTAAATATCATAAATAACTTATTTAATTGTATCATAATAATGGTAAGATGCTTGAAATTTAAAATATGAGTTGACCTATATTTGACTCATAACTATATGATTCTAATCCATGCAATTAATATTAAAAATAGGTAATGTGATTTTAATTTTTAAATACAACCATAGTCAAATTTTATAAATCAAAGTCAACCCATAACTATATTTTGTCAGGTCTAATCAGAAGCAATAGAAAACTAATAAGAAACTTAGCAATAATAATAATAATAATAATAATAAAGTTATACACTCTAATCCAGAATAATATATATATATATATATATATATATATATATATATATATATATATATATATATATATATATATATATATATATATATATATAGTCTTATTTGCAGAATTTGTAAATATTAATGATATATTCTTTTTACCCCTTAAATAATACTCATTTCATTCCACAGATATTCTCAATGTCTTAATTGAATATATTCGCACTACAATTTAATTGATTATCTTAATAATTATTGGAGAGTGATTTTATGCGTCGGAAGGGTTTGGTAGACCTTTGCCATGGGGGAAAATATTCAGGTAAGAAAGCTTACATTCTAAGAAATCTACAATTCTAATTGACTTATGATTTTCTTATCCTATTTGATTTCCTACTTTAAAAGAAATCAAATATAATTAAATTATGGAGTTTGTAGTTATAAGAGAACTTTACATAAGACTTCTATTCCTACTCGGGTGAAGAGCTGTAGATATGGTCAAGTTATAAATATACAACCATAATTTCATGTTTCAGGTATAATTTACACAATATTACTCTTACGCATTAGAGTAATTAATACCTCCATTGATGACGTTTTCTGGCTTATACTTATTCTCACACGAGTTATTTCTGACAACCCCAACCATCAAATTTTTTGGAGTAATTATTTGTTTATTAACTTCGTGATTCGGCGAACGAATAACTTTTGACGTTAATATTGACGTTAGAAGGAGGGTTAGTGTTCTAGTGTCAAATTAAAATCACCAAATTTAATTTGTCAAAATCGCCTTGATAACATGGGGAGAAATATTTATACACTGTCTCGATTTGGAGTGAGCCATAAGAATTTATTTACCTCAAGAAGCAAAGCGATATGACCACAGTGCACGATCTAAAGACAAAAGCTTAGATAATAAGCACCAGACATACTTTTATATAATTGATGATATTTTATGCAATAATATATTGGTATATTATCCAATATTATAACATTCACATGAATAATTCCAAGTAGGCTAGTTTTACTCCTTGCACGAGTCCACATTAATATGGGCATGTTAAAGTTTCAAGAAAGAGGCAAGCAGGTGCACGTCATGATATATATTCAGTTATTGGGTGTTTCAAGAAAGTTATGATATATATATATATATATATATATATATATATATATATATATATATATATATATATATATATATATATAAGTATGTCTCATGATCAAAGCTCAGTTCTTGGTTTCAATTTATTTTTGGGTTTGTTATTGGTAACTAAGTTTTGTTCCTCATATTATCTTTTGCTTAGTTTCGTAGAGCATGTGTTATTTATGCTTGTTTCTTCAGTATTAGTTTTTGCAGATTGAGTTGAACTTTACTGCGAATTAAAAGGGATTTTGATTGTTAAAGTTTTTATTTATTTTGATGGTTATGAAGGGATTATTTTGTTTTGTACTGTATGTTATATTTTAATTTGGTGTAAATCTATATGATTTAGAAGAATTTTGGTTTGAATACACTTGAGTTTGCAGTTTTTGCTGAACACTGCAAGTAATTATCACCTCGGTTCATGCTGAAGTGAAATATATATGCTGCAAATTTAAATGTTAAGTGCTTTCTGAGCTTATCTGGGCTTGAATTTCTGGCCATTATCAAATAAGGAGGCAGTTGTGGAACAAGAACTTGAGTTTTTAGAAATTAAAGGTTGATATATATGCACTACTAAGAAGCATTTGATTCAGGGCCGGTTCTGAGTTTTGAAGGGCCTAAAGCGGACAACAACAAAATGGACCTTTTGCGAATTGCTATTAAGACATACATAAAAAAGGAACTTTTCCTGAACAAAAGAGCATCAATACGAAAGAATATCAAATATAATAACCGACTATTTCAATATTTCCAAAGCATCATTTAGATATCACATTATCATTAAGTCAAAAAAGTAATTACCAAATAGGGCCTCCTTCTTTAAGAGTCTAACACTACTCCCAAACAATTAAAAAAATCCAAAAAACTAAATCTGATGATGAACGCCCAGGTACATAATAATTAAATTGTTTTGTACAAATTATATGCTTTAAAAATGTAGAATATTACAATAATCAGTATATGTAGAATATTACAGATTGATTATTTGCTTTAATATTTAAATATTCTATTTAAGTAATAAAAGGAAGAGAATATTTAAGGGGGCCCTAAAAATTTTTGGGCCTAAAACCCGGGCACCTTGGGCTTTATCCCAGGGCCGGTACTGATTTGATTGTACGTAAATACTTTTTCCGTTCCAAATTATAATATTAATATTGACTTTTAAAAGTCAATAAATTATAAAATAATAAATCTTACATGCTTAATCCCCTCCTCTTCCCCCAAACGAGTGTTATTTTTTATTATGTGCCTCTCATATAAGAATTTTTGAGATCAATCCAAGTATATAACAAACTAAGAGGAGATCTTATCCAAATTGCAGAATATGTTGATAATTTCAAAGGTAATTTAGACATCAATTTATAATATTTCTCAAATACAAATTGCACAATTAAAATAATACATATTGAAATATAATTATAATTTGATATATATATATATATATATATATATATATATATATATATATATATATATATATATATACACACACACATGTGAATCTCATAATAAAGTAAAAGAAAAGTCGTAAAAAATATTAATGTAAGCCTTAGACATGATTGTTAGATTATAGGATCACACACGCACACAAACGATAAAGAATTAAGAAGAACACAAGAGATTTACGTGGTTCACCAATTCGGGTACTCCACAGGCAGCTTGTTGTTTATTGATGATTCCTTGGTTACATAGGGCTTTACAATAGATAGTATATATACCTACTAATCCTATTCTAACCCTACTTCATATTATAATTAATTACCCATAATGACTTTTCCAATTAACAACCAGAAAGTCTTTGTCCGCCGACCCAGCACGGCCCGCGCTGCTCACAGGCCAATCATAGCGCGGTCTGCGCTACATGGGCAGTAGCTCCTCCAGTATCAGCGTGCCCCGTGCCACTTCAAGCTTTACCCCAGCGCGCCCCGCGCTACCATGACAGTAACTCTGTACCATATCGCGGGGGAGCTTCGCTCCGCTTCGCACTAGCCTTTTCCAGTGGCTTCTATATTATGAGTGACAAGTTCCCAACAATGATGTCCATAACTCAACTGCTTTGACATCAATCCAACAATAAAGTTTCCAATCCTGAAAATTTTCTAATATACCTATATCTAATATTCCTATAACCGGCAACCTGACTAGTACCTATAATCTAATATCCCCGTTTTCTATTTTAGTGGCCACTTGGTTGGAATATTGAATATTCTACTTATACATATTAACTTTTCCGAAGTGTTTTCAACTTCAGAATCATTTTAATATGTATTTAGGAGACACAAAGACGGATTCATAGATACAAAGACGAATTTATTGAAATATATAAAATATTCGTTTTATTAATGAAAAAGAAGTTTTTAATTTTCTGGTACTTTTTATTGCTTTTGCATTCGTTTGTTATTATTTTACTCTTATTATATTAGAAATTTTTATATTTCTCTTGAATTGTGTCTTGGGTGCCTACAAATAGTCATATATACATGCCTTCATGCATGTGGATAATCCAAATTTTAGGGGAGATTTTGGTGAAATTTTTTCGTTTGTTGGGTAACTGAATAAAGGCGTATATGTCCCAATGTATATGCAAACCATGCATAATGCGATGAGTACATATACATATTTTTGAGTATATGAACATATCTGTGAGTATTTTATATAAACGTCTTGGATGATATTATATTTTTTTGAACAAACAGATTGCGATTTCTCATGCACTGTAGATTCAAGACTAGAACGATAAAGTTTCCCCCGAGTAATCCTTGAGAAGTGTAAAAGTTAGTTTGTCCCACCTCTCCTTGAAATTGAAAAACATCTTCGATTTTAAAGCCCTAGGCGTTTTAGCTGGTGTTCCTGTTTTTTTGCAAAATCAATTGTCATAGAGTGAATTAAGGGTTGCCAACTAAAGAAATTTTTTACTCATAATTAAATTTAGCTGACTCAAGGTCTGCATGTACAAAATGTAGAATAGAGATTGTACCCAATGTATCATTGATCAGATAATTAATTAACAAAGACTTATTGAATTTTCTACAAAATCAGACTTATTGGGAAATATGAGAAACAAACCCGATGACTCAGCTTAGCGACGGACCCGGTCGCTATTGACGGTCGTAAATATTTATGTTGCTAATAGTGGTCGTTAGTGTCCCCCCCAGCGACCAGATTATATGAGACCAAAATCCGCGATCAGTCATAGATAACTATCAGCTATCGCATGCGGTCACTGATAGTCGGTCTCAGGTAAGTCTGTTTATTGTAGTTATTTCCACTTTGGCATGCTAGAATAAATTACACAATGGATTCAGACAGCTTTGACACTCAGACTAATTTTTGTACCAGACTAAATTTCATACCACTTCGGAAAATAGCAAATCACTTCGGACAATAGCAACTCACTTCAGACTGTATCATATCGACCATTTTTTATTATGTCTTTGGTTAGTCCAAATTGTCGCCTTTACAATTTAATTTCTCCAAGCATAGAACTTCATCTTCGGAAAACAAAATCTAATACTATTGTCATCCACCCCAATTCGGATCGACTTCGACGATTATTGAAAGTAGTATGCACACAAGCCAATCATGTTTGATGAGAAAACATATACTTTGTAACAATCTTATTCAATTATTAATAAAAATAATTATTTATTTAAAGGCATTTAACTATCTACATGGTGTTATTTTTATAATATGTGATAAACCTACTATTTTAAGCAATATTTTTAGAATTATAATGATGATCATGCTAATGAGATCTAAATTCTTAGATAACTTAAAAACTATAAAATTGTTCTCAATCGTTGGATTACTAAAAAGGGGATTAGTGAATCCGGATAGATTGGTACATACATTTATTACTCATTGAATGAGGATGATTGATCTCATGATCATTTGTGTGGATACACTAAAGCATTTATGTAAGTGCTTATTGGAGAATAAGTTCACTGAACGTTGCTTGCTAAGGAAAACCTAATAGAGTTTTACTTACTTTTCAATAAGAATTCCTGTAGTGATAGTATTACAAATGATCTTTAGACTTGAGATTATCATATAGTATCTTGTGTATGATGAGTTATATTTTGACACGTCCCTTAAGACTCTTAGGGTATCTCAAAGGGTATGCTTGGGTCTAATAAGTTATATATAGAGATAATGAATGATCAATAAAGAATCTACTAATTCTATTAAAAGAAGAGAATGTCCTATGCGATTCGATAAATAACAACTCAAGGATCCTTGGCCAAGGTGGAATGAAATTAGAAAAGAGTTTCTAATTTGTATTATTTAGAGTTTGTGCATTTGAGAATCGAAATACATATAATTAATTAAATAAAAATAAGACTTGACAGTAATTCTCTGTCTTATATTTAATTGGGACATTGTATGGTAGAAGAATTGAATTGTACGGTAACTATTTACTCAAAGGTTCTTTTATGATTGATGTTGAATTTTATATTATCTAGAAATTCATTGATCGCTAAGGGGACTTACCCTTATTGTAGAATAAATGTTATTTATTTAAATGAATTAATAGTTTAATTTATTTATTTAAATAAGATTAGAATTGTTCTAATTAATTTATTCACAACCGATTTAATATGGAGAACCTAAAGGGTCACACCATAAAAGAAAAAAATATTTATTTAAGAAGTAAATGACATAATCATAATAATAAGTTAAATGTATTTAATTTAATCTATGGTGATAGAATAAATTAAATAGCTTAATATTTATTATTTAATATTTTGGAAATATTAAATATAAATTAATAATAAGATTATTATTATTATTACTACTATTATTATTAGTTTAATTCCAAAAGGAGTTTGGGAATTAATTAATAAAAGTACTCTCATATATTTTTAATTGGATTAGGAGCATAATTAATTAAAGAATTTTAATTAACTAAAATTAAACCCTATTCTTAAATTGTTCTTGAATATTTGTTCTTCCTTGGTGGATCACCTCTATAGGTCAAACACTTGGATGACTAACGTTGATCAAAGGAAGGAATCATACTCTCGGTGGATTTAAGTTTAACTGAAATGGAATTGGAGGTGAACTCGTACACGAGGAAGCTAGTTTTTACAAGGGTTTGAATCTAATCTCCATCTCTTTTCTATTGGATTTATAATTATGCACAAAGTATGATCATGGTAATGGATTGTATAAAAAATTTTAAATTATGTTTTATCTCTTTTCTGCACCTTTTATGTGATTTGATTGCATGATCGCGTTATATACAAACCTAACAGTTATAAGTTCGGTCATCCACCTTCGACAGTTATAAAGTTGGTCATCCACCTTCGGTGATAATAAGGTTGGTCATCCACCTTATGCGATAATAAGGTCGGTCATCCACCTTCGATGGTAATAATGTCGATCATCCACCCTCGGCACGATAATGAGTTCGGTCATCCACCTTCAGCGATAATAAGGTCGATCATCCATGTGACGCCCCCAAAACAGGTCTACACATCCCATTCTGAGTCGTCAAATACATGGTACAGAATCCAAATACAAACTTCTATATACAACTATTAACTGTCGTGTAAAATACGACAAAACATAAGCTGTGAGTTTCAATACAAATATTGTCTCGTAGACAATATCCAAACTCAAATAAAGTCTTTATTACAATTATTGTCACACTATTTTATAGAGTAGTGAGGACTACTATAGTAACCATCTTGGACCATTACTCCATTTCCGACTAGTCCTAGCTATATTCTCATTTCTTGAAGAGAACAATAAAAGAAAAGGGTGAGCTCAACTAGCTCAGTAAATAATACTATGACTAAGATAATGTAGAACAAATTATCCTTAGTCCTTAACAAGGAAAAATCTGATATAATACAATTGACAACAAGTTTTAGATCAACAACTACAGAGTAAATAACAATCCATTAGAAGAGTCAAGTAGAACATGATGACTACTACCTTCTATGATTTAAAAGTCCATCATCAATATTTTATCCCTGTAACATCAATCAATAATTGTTTCAAACCAATAAATTATCTATACACTAAGGGCCAAAGATATTCCTTTGTATATCACCGATGGTCATGATCATGCCAAACACCTGTCCATCTATGCACTACGAGCCAAAGAAGACTTTCACCACAAACCTTTATCTGTAACATTAAAGGTCATGATTATACCAATATACAATTTCTGTTCATAATTATACCAATCAATTGTGACGCCCCCAAAATAGGTATACATCACTCATCTTGAGTCGCCAGATACATGGTATAAAAATACAAATACAACTTAATAATACAACTGTCGTGTAAAATACGACAAAATATAAACTGAGAATTTTAATAAAAATATTGTCATCTAGACAATATCCACACTCAATGGAGTCCTCATTACATTTATTATCACACTATTTTACAGAATAGTGAGGACTACTAATGCTATCATCTGGACCATCACTCCGTTCCCCGAATCGTCCTAGCTATATTCTCATTTTCTGAAGAGAACAGTGAAAGAAAGGGTGAGCTCAACTAGCCCAGTAATAAATATTATGACTAAGATAATGCAGAATAAATTATCATTAGTCTTTAACAATGTTAAATTGATAAAATATAATAGACATCAAATTTAACTGCAGCAGAGTAAACAATCCATTAGAAGAGTCAAATAGAGCATAATATCTACTATCTTCTATGATTTAAAATATTTTCATCAATTTTTATCGCTGAGACTCAGCTTAATAAATAAACCACGTCATCTAATCATCCATGTACTACGGGCCAAGGATATTCATTAAATCATCAATGGTCATGACTATACCGAATAATCCCTAGTCATAATCATACCAAAACTGTCCATCAATGCATTACAGGCCATTGAGGACTTTTACCACATCATTCGTTACATTACGGTCATGATTATACCGAATAATCTCTAGTCATAATCATACCAAGTCCATCTATGCATGTAAGCCAGAGATGTCTTTCATCACAATATAAGCATGAGGATGATGACAATAATATAAGCGTTAATCAAACGAAAATAAGGATAATATTAAAGACTTTAAATTTATCCAAATATTACTCATCACTTAAATAACTCATAATCTAATATTATTAATATTATAAAAATATTTTAATCACTTCTTAAACTTATAAATAATTTAATTTAATTGTTTACACTTTACCAAATAATGCATTTAATCATTCAAAAATGTCATACTCATAAGATTTCATCACCAATGATTAAATCCCTTATCAAAAATCTGCATATACCTTATATAGGATTTTCAAGCCATAAATTCCTATTTACCAATTTTTCAACTTCACATAACATATTTAATTCATAGGTTCGTAACTAAACTATTTTCATGAAAAATTACCAAATCAACTTATTATTTTTCTATCCTTTGTCCAAACATATATACATATATTTCATACACAACAAGTTTTTTTTTTATAATTTTTCAACTCCCTTAGGTATTTTTCAAAAATCAATTTCTAATTAATTCCCTAAGAAATTAGCTACCTCAAATTTAACTCCAGAAATTCCCAAATCTTGGCAGGATCTTACACCTGTTAACGTGAGCTTCCAGTTTATATTTCATGGTCATCGGAGTTATAGAACTCCGGTTATAGCATTTTTCGTCGAAAAAACCTAAATATTGAAATAGTCATAACTTGCTCATTTTTAGTCGGAATGAGCTCATTTTTGGATAGGAGATACTTTATACCATATATTTTCATGTCCCAAAAGGCCAAAATTTTTCTCACAAATTAAGTGGTCTAAAATGCCCTTTTAAATTTCTAGGCAGTAGATTTTTGGTACTTTGCAGTTTTTGACTCCTTTATTAAAATCAGTCCACACGAAAAATTACAACACCTTTTCCTGTGATTCCACTTGGATAAGTTAGAAAACTCATAGATCTAAATTTAGAACTTGATCACACTAAAAAATTTGAAATATAATTGGAGATATGGTCAAATTGAATTTAATGTTCCATTTTCACCAAAATCTGATTTTCAACCCTTTTGTGATTTCAAAGAAACTTTCATGTTTTCACATAATAACCAACATAACTCATCATAACACTTACTAATACTACATATATCCATGATTTTCATCAGTCCAATACTTTTATTATGACTTTCATCATAATCCACGTAAACAGATCATTTCCATAATTTAATAAGAAATGAATATAAAGAATCATTCACCATGAATGTGGTAATCCACATAAACAGCTTATTCCAACAGAATAATAAAGAATGGAATAACAGAAGAATTTATCATGCATGTGATATATCGCACAGACAGGTTATTCCAATAGAATAATAAACAATAGAACCAGGTCATGCGTAAACGCACAGATAGGATATTCCGACAAAATAATAAAGAACGGAATAACAACAGAATTCACCATGTATGCGATAGACCGTACAGATAGATTATTCCAACAGAATAATAAATAATGGAACCAGGTCATGCGTAAACGCACAGACAGGATATTCTGACAGAATAATAAAGAACGGAATAACAACAAAATTCACCATGCATGCGATAGACCGCACAGACCGGTTATTCCAATAGAATAATAAATAATGGAACCAGGTCATGCGTAAACGCACAGACAAGATATTCCGACAGAATAATAAAGAACAAAACCAGGTCAGGTGTAATCCGCACCGACAGGATATTCCAACAGAATAATAAAGAATGTAATAACAACAGAATTTTACCATGTATGCGGTACTTCGCATAAACAGGTTATTCCAACAGAATAATAAAGAATAGAACCAGGTCAGGCATAATCCGCACAGACAGGATATTCCAACAGAATAATAAAGAATGTAATAACAACAGAATTTCATCATGTGTGCAGTACTTTGCATAAACAGGTTATTCCAATAGAATAATAAAGAACAAAACCAGGTCAGGCGAAATTCGCACCGACAGGATATTCCAACAGAATAATAAAGAATGGAATAATAGAAGAATTTTACCATGTATGCGGTACTTCGCATAGATAGGTTATTTCAACATAATAATAAAGAATGGAATAACAGAAGTTCTCTTCATGAATACGAAAGAAATAATATCCCTTACCTTAGAATAAAACTGGATACTGAAATAATGTGGTAGCGGACTTCTCTTCTTCTTTCTCTCTATAATTTCTCTCTCTAGAGTTTCAGTGAACTTCGTAAGAAATAATGAAGGAATGAGCTTCTATTTATAGGAGAATGGACTGAATAATAACTAATTCATAAACGGTCCAGATTGATTTACTTTTAAACGGATGGTCCATATTAATTTACTATTAAAACTTAAAGCAACGGTCCATACTGATTCACTATTAAAACTTTAAACCAACGATCCATATTGATTCACTATTAAAACTTTAAACCAGCGATCCATATTGATTTACTATTAAAACTTTAAACCAATGATCCATATTGATTTATTATTATAATTTCAAGCAATGGTCTGAAAAATTAGCACATCTCCTCATGGAATAATATTGTACCCAAAAATAATTTGGACAGAAAAGAAATATATTTTTTAGGTGAATAGTATCCCGTGAATAGTACTTCGGGAATAGTCACCCCGTGAATAGTACCTCGACACGAAAAGTGTCCCAAATACCCGAGTGAACAATACTAGAGTGAATAATAATCGGGTGAATAGTAACTCATGAATAGTAATCCGACACAAAAAGTGTCCCAAATATCCGAGTGAATAATACTAGAGTAAATAGTAATTGGGTGAATAGTAAGTTATGAATAGTGCTCCAACACAAAAAGTGCCCCGAATACCCGACTGAACAATATAACCTCCAAACATCAATTATTATCGAAATAAATGTCGATTTGCACTAACACTAATAATTCCAACACAATGGAACTATCAATTTCATCTTTAATCAACACGAACTTATTCATCATTAATATTATAACTCAAAATATTTAACAACCAGGTCATTCTCAGGAAAGAGGAGGCTTTCCGATAAGGATTTCTCCTTATTGGCGCGCAATTAGATGACCAAACCTCTCCTTGATAGAACTTCTAGACATTGTAAATATTATAATTTAATAATATGAATAACTTTGCCGTCTCAATTATTGATTTAATAGTACTCCCTCTGTCCCAAATTAACTGCTCAATTTTGACCTTTTTAAGTCAAATTGACTTTTTTTAGAATTAATAATTAAGCATATATAAATATATTTCTAATATTATAAAAATTGGGATTAGTAATAAATTGTATATACTTTCTTTTGGTTATAATCTCTTCACCTATATTTTAACAAAAATAGTAAAAAGATTATTTTTAAAAATGGTCAATTTGACTTTAAAAAGTCAAAACTGAGCAATTAATTTGGGACGGAGGGAGTATATCATATTATGCAGATGATACTGTGACAATAATCGAATCAATAATATGAGAGATATGATGCTGCAATTACTGTAGCAATAATTGAGTATAACTGAGTGACTTCTCACGTAAGCATCAATAACCAATATCGTGTGCTACTATGCAACCACGCGTATTACTGTACTTTTACTACCAGGTAGTTCAATAATTTTAATGGTAACACTTCCGCCGTTATTTTATAAAAAGATAATTCTGTCGTTTTTTACTACGACAATACTTCCATTGTGGGTTCACCAATAATTATGCCGTCGTAAGGATATTTCCGACAAAAAGAATATTCTCTGACAAACGAATATTTTATAATAACTTGCATACTTTGCAAATTTTGTAAATATTACCCACAACTATAACATTATCTCAAATCCACATCATAATTTTAAAAAAAATATTTCGAGAAAATTAAATCTTTGTTCATAAAATTTGGGGTCTCACATCAATAGTCTATCTTTGCACTACGGGTCAAAGATGACTTTCAGCACAATATAAGTATGAGGATGATGACAATGATATAAAGATTGAATCAAGTGAGATCAAGGATAAATATTATAGATTTATAATTTAATTTATTTATAGTTCAAGAATGGCCAAATTGTCAACATGATCACCAATTATGGAGTAAAATTCAAAAATGATATTTAATATTCATATTTCAAAGATAATTTGGATAAAGAAAGAAAAAACTAATTTCGTCGTGAATAGTACTCCGACATGAATAGTAACTCGGATGAAATAGTACCCCGACATGAATAGTACTCCGAAATGAAAAGATTAAAATTTAATAAGGAAGTTCAGACCAATATTCTAGTGAAATGATATTAGATGAAACACAAAATATTAATGATATTCTACTAATTTTAGGGATTATAGAAGCAATACTTATCAAAGTAAGTGTAGATTTAGGAATATGAAATGAAATAATATCACTTACATACTATTATAGAGTAGGGAAGAAAATAATATTCCTTACAAATATTGAACGAAAATAATATCCCTTACCTTAGTAGGAGATTAGATCTTACTAGTATATCGGAGATATTCTTGAGAAAATCTTGCAATATTAGCTACACTCAAAGTATTCTTATATTAGAAAGAAATACACACAATATTATAGAAGAAGAATTTTCTGATTCTGGTGTGATTTTTATTTCTTAACTAAACATCCTATTTATAGGAGAATGACAAGACACTATTTAATCAATGATGAACAGTCGAATTTTGGACGAATTCACAGGCGAAAATTTGATTTTTACTATTCATCACTGTGCAATAAAATATTCTAATAAAACAAAAACTTTATATATAATATAATATATTCTATTTATATTCTAATAAAATAAATAACTTTATATATATATATATATTATAAAAAGTTTTCTGTTTTATTACTATTATAATAATAATAAAATAAAATTAAGAAAACTTTTTACTGACGGTTTGACAAATTGGTACATGGGGGTCCATGGAATAATAAGCCAAGCTTACACAACAAACACTTTATGACAAACTCCTCTATTTATATCAAAAATTAAATAAATATCTCCCACAAATCACTTATCTTCAATCAACCCATTTTTAATCTTTCAACACTTATTCATCATTAATATTATAACTCATAATATTGACAACCAGATCATTTCCAAGAAAGAGGGGGCTTTCCGATAAGGATTTCTCTTTATTAGCGCACAATTAAATAACCTAACCCCTTTCCTCGACAGAACTTTCTAAACATTGTTAATAATGCAAATAATAATATAAATAATTGTGTCGTCTTAATTATTAATTTAATAATATAAAATATTGTGCAGATGATATTGTGATAATAATTTAATCAATAATATGATATACTATGCATTAACTACTGTGACCATTATTGAATAAAACCGAGTGACTTCTTAGGTAAGACCCCAACTTTTATGAATAAAAATTTAATTTTTCTCTAAATATTATTTTGAATAGTAAGGTGATGATTTGATATAATGCTATAGTTATGGGTGAAATGTGCAAATTTTGTAAAGTAAGCAAGTGGTCATAAAATATTCGTTTGGTCGGGGAATATTCGTACGATGACATAATCATTGGTGGACAATATAACGGAATAACTGTCGAATATAGAAAGCGACAGAAATAACCTTTTCATAAAATAACGGCAAGACTTTTACCGTTAAACTATTGAAATACCCGGTGATAAAAGTACAGTAATACGCGTTGTTGCACAATAGCAAACGATATCGCACAGTATATCTGATTATTGATGCTTACATAAGAAGTCACTCAGTCTTATTCAATAATTGTCGCAGTAGTTGCTGCATAATATCTTATATTATTGATCTAATTATTGTCACAGTATCATCTGCATAATACTTTATATTATTAAATCAATAATTGAGACGAGTCAGTTATTCATATTATTATTTATATTATTAAAAATTTCTAAAAGTTTTATCGAGGAAAGAGGTTTAGTTATTTAATTACGCGCCAGTAAGGAGAAATCCTTATCGGAAAGCCTCTCTTTCCTGGGACAGACCTGATTGTCAATATTGTGAGTTATAATATTAAATGATGAATAATTATTGAAAGATTAAAAATGTGTTGTGGTAATTATTTATTCAATTTTTGATATAAATAGAGGGATTATTCACGAGGAGTTTGTTATAAGTTTGACTTATTATTTCATGGGGAGATGTGCTAATTTTTTAGACTGTTGATTGAAGTTATAATAATAAACCAATATGGATCGTTGGTTGAAGTTATAATAGTAAATCAATATGGACCGCTGGTTGAAGTTATAATAGTAAATCAATATGGACCATCCGTTTTAATACTAAATCAATTTGGACCATTCGTTAATTAGTTACTATTTAGTCCATTATCCTATAAATAGAAGCTCATTCCTTCATTATTTCTTACGAATTCACTGAAACTCTATAGATAGAAACTCTAGAGAGAAATAAGAAGAGTATTCTTCTACTTCACTATTGCAGTATCCAATCTTTTACTAAGGTAAGGGATTTTATTTCTTTTATATTCGTAAAAGATGTTATTTTCTTCATATTCATAAGGATTGTCATTCTATTCCTTATTAATATGCGGGAGTAACATGTCTACGTGGATTACCGCATGCATGGTGAATGACCCTTCGTATTAATTCTTTATTAATCCGCGGAAGTAACTTGTCTATGCGGATTGCCGAATGCATGATGAATGACCCTTCGTATTCATTCTTTATTAATCTGCGGGAGTAACCTGTGTACGCAGATTATCGCATGCATGGTGAATGACCCTTCATATTCATTCTTTATTAATATGCGAGAGTAACCTGTCTACGCGGATTACCGCATGCATAGTGAATAACCCTTCATATTTATTTTTTATTAATATGCGGGAATAACTTGTCTACGCGGATTACTGCATGCATGGTGAATAACCCTTCATATTCATTCATTATTAAATTGTGGAAATGATCTATCTACACAGATTACTGCATGACTGGCCAGTGAAAATCCAGTTGCAGTTTCATATATTCTTTTATACTCGTATGAGATGTCATTTGTTTTGTACTCATCAGGGGATATCGTCTTCTTTCATATTTATCCATTTATGGTACAAATTTATTGTTTATTTCCATAGCCTTATTATTAAATGGTGAAAACCCTTAAAATTAGTGGAATATTCTTAATAGTTTGTGCTTCATCGAGTATTATTACACTATTGGTCTGAACTTTCTTATTTGGCGGGATACTATTTATGTCAGGGTACTATTTATTTGGAATACTATTTATTTGGGATACTATTCACTCGGGATACTATTCACAGGATACTATTTACTAGGGTACTATTCACTCAGGGTACTATTCACGGGGTACTATTCACGACAAAATTGATATATTTTTTGTCCAAATTATTTTTGATACATGAATATCATTCTTGAATTTTACTCCATAATTAGTGATCATGTTGATAATTTAGACATTCTTGAACTCTGGACAAATTGAATTATAAATCTCTAATATTTATCCTTGATCTCACTTGATTGATTCTTTATATCATTGTCGTCATCTTCGTGCTTATATTGTGCTGAAAGTTATTTTTGGCCCGTAGTGCAAAGATGGATTGTTGATTGGTATGATTATGACCAGGAATTGTGTATTGGTATATTCATAACCTTTGATGTTATAGATAAAGGTTTGTGGTGAAAGTCCTCTTTGGCCCGTAGTGCATAGATGGATAGGTGTTTCGCGTGATCATGACCACTGGTGATAGAAACGATTATCTTTATTCCGTAGTGCATAGATAATTCATTGATTGGAAATAATTATTGATTGGTGTTACAAGGAGAAAATATTGATGATGGATTTTTAAATCATAGAAGATAGTAGACATCATACTCTACTTGACTCTTCTAATGGATTGCTATTTCCGCTGCAGTTGTTGATCTAAAACTTGTTGTCTATTGTATTCTATCAGATTTTTTCTGTTGAGGACTAAGGATAATTTATTTTACATTATCTTAGTCATAATATTCTTTACTGGACTAGTTGAGCTCACCCTTTTTCTTTTTGGTTCCATTGTTCTTCTCAGGAGGCGAGAATGTAGCTGGGACTAGTCAGAAAATGGAGTAATGGTCCAAGATGGTTCTTATAGTAGTCCTCACTATTGTGTAAAATAGTGTGACGGTAATTATAATGAGGACTTTATTTGAGTTTGGATATTGGCTACAAGAGAATATTTGTATTCAAACTCACAGCTTATATGTTGTCGTATTTTGCACGACAGTTGTATTAATGAAGTTTGTATTTGGATTTTGTACCGTATATCTGGTGACCCAGAATGGGTTGTGTAGACCTATTTTGTGGGCATCACATCTTACTTAAGCATCAATAATCAGAGATACTGTGCAATACTGTGTGCTACTATGCAACACCGCGTACCACTGTGGAACACTGCATATTACTGTACTTTTATCACCGGGTATTTCAACAGTTTAACGGTATAAGTCTTGCCGTTATTTTATGAAAAGGTTATTTTTGGCACTTTCTATATCCGATAATTATTTCGTTGTGGGGTCCACCAATGATTCCGCTGTTGTATGAATATTCTCCGACAAAAAGAATATTCTCTGACTAAACAAATATCTTATGACAACTTGCTTACTTTGCAAAATTTGCACATATCACCCAAAACTATAAAATTTATTAAATCATCACCTTATTATTTAGAATATTATCCAGAGAAAATTAAATCTTTATTCATAAAAGTTGGGGTCTTACATTCCACATTTGGAGGTAATAAGGTCCGACGATTCTCCGAAACCTCTATTTAAAGCCTCCATAGGGGATCGGGAGTGCTGTTATGGTGACATAATTTGGAAGGTTCTCCGAAACCTTTATTTAAAGCCTCCTAAGGGGATCGAGAGCGCTGTTACAATGATATAAGGTTGGACGGTTCTTCTGAACTTGGATCAAAAGCCTCACCAAAAGTCGCGAGCTGACATGATAAAAATATGTAACTACAAGTGCACAATATCAAATTGATGAATTGACAAGTACATGTCGAACCCAAAGAGACTAGATTAATTTTAATATATCCTTAATATTTATTTCAGGTGAATTAGAAATAAAGATTGAGAATTGATTAATTACAATTAAACTAATTAGAAAATGAAAACTAATATATAAAAAAGGAAGTAATCTAGGAATCCGAATTTATTAAACAATAAACATAATAAATAATCCAATATATTCTATTTTTATAACTTAATTATGGTGTTTATCTCCCTTCATTTTATTTAGTAATTTTATAATTAATGTGGACAAGCATAGACTATAAAAATTTAAGGATTAACTATAACCCATCAAAACTTCTTGGGGGTAAGTATGGATTATGAAAAACTCATATCTTAACAATAATCTATCAAAACCTCTTAATTAATTAAAATCACATAAAAATTATAAAACGAAGGTATTTCAATATAACGAAACATGAATGCAAAATCAATTAAACATAAAAACATAAATAATTGAAGAGAGAAAAATATTATCATGAATACTTATTTAATTTCACCTTCATCCTAGATATAAAAAAGTTGACTATACAACAAAATAAATAAACTAAAATAAAGAAGAAGAAGAAGACAAAAATAAATAAGAAAATCTAATTCATCTCCTCCTTTCTCTCTAAAATAAAAGACCTATTTATAGACACAAATGAATTGTAACCTAATACTAATACATTGGATTTGTTCTCTTTTGTTCCTTTTTATACTCTTCTTTTCTTCTTAACTTCAATCTCTATATGATAATCTCCCAAGAATCATTTTCCATGTAGGTTTCAACTTCCTAATTACAATAAACGTCTCAAAGAAATCTTTCTAGATAGATTTTCCTTTCTCTTGCTAAATTTGACTTGCACACCAAGATTGTTCCACCTATTTTCTTCTCGTTGTAGGATTTTTCTTGGATATTTCCTTACATGAATAAGAATATTAAATATCGCTTGATCTCCAAGATTTTGAATTTATTGTAACAAAATATTAAATCCTACAAATCAAAATAAAACATATTAGTTAAATAAACTAATATAATTTAAAGAAAAAAATTAGGGATAATAAAATGTATGAATTATGTGTCTATCAAGAGCCTCATATAAAGCCTCTCAGAGGTCGGGAGCAATACAATGGCGATATAAGGCAGGTTAGATCTCTGGACCATGATTGGAATCTTGGTAAACAAGACGAGTGGATCATTTTATGGCATTACTCTCTTATTATAAATTCTTTATAATAGGAGAATGAGGGGCAATGTTGGAGTGTGATTTGTTGGGCCTGGAGGGTTCGGGGGACACTTGTCACGAGGCCGAATATTTCGGTTAGAAGGCTTAACATTTTAATTAAGAAATCTACAGTCCTAATTAACTTATGACTTTCTTATCCTATTTGACTTCCTACTTTTTAGGAAACCAAACCTAATTCAATTATGAAGTTTGCAGTTATAAGATAACTTTACACAAGACTCCTATTCTTACTCAGGAAAGGTGTACGTAGTGCATGAAGGAGGTGCGATCTGCTATAAATACATAGCCATAATTCAAATTTCAAGTACAATTTACACAATTATTACTCTTACGCACTAGAGTAGTTACATACCTCCATTGTTGATGTTTTCTTACTTGTACTTATTCTTACACCAGAGCTTTTCCCGGCAGCTCCGGACGTCAAGCTTTTTGGTGTGATTGTTTGTTTACTGTGTTGGTTAGGTTCATTGTTTGATGTTCGACGTGCGGACATATTTTGGGCGTTGACAATAATTAAAGTAAAAAATCTTCACGAAATTGATGCACTGATTGACTTTAAATTAAAGTTAACTTAGTCTTGATAATATATTTTGGAACAGATTTTGGTAGCACACAAAAGTTTTTTATCCCGTTAATTACGTTCTATGTAAGGTGTTCTTAATCAATTTTTGGTGTCATGGGTTGACCAGCCAGATGCAACTAGGCAGACAGGCAAGCACACCCGCACTTACTTCCGCCAGCCAAGTTTAGGCTGTTTAATTAATTAGGTGTAGCCTGTTGCGATCCCATCCGGCCTTGGCTAAGCCTTGAACTAGCTAGTCTTATTCTATCAAAGACTTGTTCCTGGGGCTCCAAGTTTCTATCTTTGCTTGGTTATTAATTTTTCCTTAATTTAAAGAAGTTGAGGAACCGAGTTTAGGTTACAGGAGCAAAATTAATTTTTATTTATTTATTTCCTTTCATTAAACTATAAAATCCTCCCGATTTAAGGACCCAGTTCAGGATCATATAAAAAGAAAGAAGGCTGCATCATATATATGTCAAGGCTGAGATGCACCAATTTGTTATATTTGATCATCTCCTTCTGACCCCAAGAAAGTTAAAGCGCATTTTTTTTCATGACACACACACACACACACACACACATATATGTCGAAGTAATTCATTACAAATGGACACACCAATTATTATTTTTTATTATTATATATTTTTTGCAAAAATTTATACTTGTTACTAATAAAGACAAAATTGTTAAAAACAATAAATCTAGGTCGTTCATAATTTCTCCTGTGGACAACCACATAGATACATCGACTATGATACATAATAAAACATAGTGATTATTTAATAATTATATATATATATGTATGTATATGTGCGTGTAATTATTTTGTATACTACTAATATTTTTTCTTTAATACATATGATTGCAGACGCAGGGCACAGTTTATATATTTTTTAAGGTGTCGTATCCAATGTACTATGGAGGTGATAATCTATGCAACTTGCTTTTGGAATATGGCAAACTTCTGATGTCTATAGTCTATCAGCACTTTTAGTAACTACTTACCCTTTTTCAATTATAAAATTCAGTTAATAGCTCTTTTTAATTCACTTAGAGCTAAGAACATGAAACGAAAGGAGTTAATAATGAGCTACAATTAAGCTTGTGATTATAATATTGCATATGGTTATAAAATGCCAAAAAAGGCATTCATGTCCTCAGCAACCAAACGAAAGGTACATACATTGTAATTGTTCTTTTATACTAATTATGAGCCTCATTAATTTGGTACTATATATATATATATATATATATGCAACCAACTATTCTAAAATCTTAACTTTTTCAAGAGTATGTTCAAATTTTTTTACTTTGTGAGGAGAGATATTCTTGTATTATTGTTTAATAACCAAATTCAAACTCAACTATATATATTTTCTTAATCAAGCTTGAACAGCAGAATCCCATTTTATGTCAACCTCACTCTATTTTCTGCTCTAGAAGAATGAGAATGGCCAACTATACAATTAGGTGTGATAAATTTTATTTTTCGCAATAACCTTCAATAATATATTTTAAACTCAGACTATTTTCTCTTAATTAATCAAGCTTGAGTAGCCTTCGATTTTATGTCAAACTCGTCACTCTAATTCTTACTACATCCGTTCCAAATTATAAGATGAATATTGACTTTCGAAATATTAATAACAAATATTTTTAAACTCAAAATTGACATAAGTTACGTTGATTTATGTCAATACAATTATGAATATTATAAACTATCTAAAAACTACTACTAGTTATAAAATTTATTATTATAAAAACCTAAATGAATCATGTTAATTTTAAACTTAAAAATGTTATAAATTGACTTTTAAAAAGTTAATAGTGTTCTTATAATTGTGACAGTTAACTTCTTCTTTTTTTCCCTTTTGGGTGCTAGTCCCGTGGCACACATGTTGTATGTATTAATTATTTAGGATATAAAATTAGAACTTAATAAAATTTAAAGAACTAAATAAAAAAATAAAAAAAAATTAAATAATAATATATCTAAAATAATAAAATTATAGAGACGAGAAAAAAAAAAGATCAATCGTGACCCAAAATCACTAAGCTAACGCCAAAAGCCTGACGGAGGTGTTATAATATAGATGATGGATATCTAAACAAAAACTTGTCACCGAATTATATTTAAAAAAAGCAACGAATAAGTTGTACAGTATAATTTAACAATACTTAATAATAAAAATTGTTCAAATACATATATAATTAACTTTTGTCTAGATATGATGCATTCGGGTACTATATTTTTTGGGCAAATTTATATCGATATTTAATATCGACATATGCAAAATATAAAAAATTATAAAGAAGAGACTCATTTTAATATTTTGTTTTATCATTTATATATATATATATATATATATATATAGTTGTTTGGGAGTGTTTTACCGACCTTTATGTTAGCTATGTGCCTGAGCTGGAATCGAGGGGTGTTGGACCGATATGGCCGAAGACATGTAGAAGGTCGGGGACTTGCGGGTTCGGATACCCGAGCCCAATAGGCCGGGATCCGGTGGTGATCATGGAGGTCGGGGTCGGGTCTACGCGTCCTCGGGACCGAGGCCCAGACCGGTGTTTATGATGCTTGATGGGTTGAGCCCATGCAGTCGGACAGCCCGCATGCGGAGTTGGACATGATAAGGGGTCTACGTGGTTAAGGGCCCTAACCCTAATCATATATCAAATAGGGTAACTCCAAAGGTAGTATTGGAAAGGGATTTCACTTGCATCTTTTAAGGAGATTGTGTTGAACCCAAATATGGTAACTATCATATTTAGGAGTCCTATTCTGATTCGGAGAAGGAGGCCAAGGTGCTATAAATACAAGACCAATGTTACAATTAACAGGTAATACCTACTTTTGAGCACTAAACACTTAAGCCTCCATTGTTAAACCTTGTGAACGGCCTGTACTTATTCTCACACCGGAGCTATCCCCCGGCGGCACGGCCGTTAAGCTTCTGTGTGATCCGTTATTGTGCAGGTTTCAGCGCGTGAATTTTGTGATTGGACGCGTGGACGAAACTTGGCGTTAACATTGGCACTAGAAGGAGGGCTGTGCTTTTCTGCAATCACAATCACCTTTTTTCGGCAGCTGACTATGGCGAGTAAGGATAACAACGTCGCTGCCTCAGAAAAGGCCAAGACCCATCAGTCTCACCATACCACGCAGGTGAGGGGGTCGGTGAAGGAACGCCTGGGATCCAGAATTCCAGTGGTGCAGGAGATTCCGGCTCCAGACCTTCGGCGAAAACTCTTTCACGGTAGTCAACACACGCCCCACCAAGCGAGTCAGGCCGACGAGAGACACTCTTAGGCCCTCGTGAGGCAGGAAAAAGGGGAAGGTAGTCGAGACCAGCGAGAGTTTCTCCTGCAGAAGAGAATGTCACATTGGCACTTCGGCTGCAGCAGGAGGAACTCGAGAGACAGATGGCCAACATGGCCGGAGACCAAGAGGCCTGTTCCAAGATGCATAGGAATCGGAGCCGATCCCGGTCACCCTGACGGGCAGAGGCGAGAAGAGAAAAGAGCAGGCACCGAAGTCGCTCTCGGGAAGGCAGGAGCAGAAGGGGAAGCCGTTCGGCTGAGGGCAGATTAGAGCACCGAGGGAGGTCGGGCCAAACGAAGAGGGACGCGTCTCCTGATTACGGGAGGGACAGACATCGATCGTCCCCCCGGAAGGAAGGATCCGACCCCCTCGTTCGAAGAGTGGCTGAGCTGGAGAAATTATTGAGGGCACAAAACTCGACAGGGACATCTTCGGCATGCCTAGGATCCCCCTTTTCGCTCGAAATCAACTAGGTGACAGCCGACCCAAAAAAGAAGATGCCCCCGATGGAGACATGTGATGGACTGGGAGACCTATATGACCACTCGGATGGGTACGATCGGCTGATGTCGTACTATGGGCATTCAGATGCAGCAAAATGCCACATGTTTCCTACAACCCTTAAGAAGAGTGACAGGGAGTGGATGGGAACCTTGGCAGCAGGATCAATAGGTTCGTGGAACGACCTTCGAGAAAAGTTCCATGCTTGGTTCGGAAGCAACCGAAGACGAGGAAATATCACGGCCTCCCTCATGTAGGTCAGACAGAAAATAGATGAGACCCTAGGTCAGTTTGTCAAAAGATTTTGGGAGGCGGTGGGATCGGTAGCAGAGTTGAATTCTCCACAAGCCTTGAGATTTTTCACAACGGGTCTAGATATCGGGAGGTCGAAGAAGCTGGTAAAAGATTTGGTGATAAACCCTCCAGTAGATCTGACCGACGCCTTCTATCGGGCTGAAGGGTTTATCGCGATAGAAGAAACATTGGGCAATTTCAAACCACACTCTTAGCCTTACGAGAAGTCAAAGGACTGAGACAAACCAAGTTATCAGCATTCGGACAACAACCAGTGGAGATCGAACAGACCAGAAAAGAAAAGCTACAACGGAGGAGGGTCAGGAACTAACCGGCCTCCACTACCCAATCGTAACGTCAGCAAGGTCTATACTCCCCTTACTGCGGATCGTTCGAAGATTTTGGAGGAGATAAAGATTCAACCCTTCTACGAACCATGCCCAAGATGAACCAAACCCGGAAGGAGGGATCGGGACAAGTATTGCAAATACCATCAGAGTACCGGACACTTGACCGAAGCATGCACCAACTTGATGGACTTAATAGAGAAAAATGTTCAAAACGGATAATTGATACAGTATGTGGCTGGTCTGGGAAACGCAGTAGCGCTCAGAGAAGAAAGCAACGACCACGATCGGGATACCCAGTCTCCGTAGAACCCTCCCGCCCGAGGCGTAGTTGATGTCATATCGGGGGGTTCCGTCGGACGGGTAACTGAAAGGAAAAGAAGTGGGCATTTAGGAGCAGTGCTATCTATTACAGGGTCGACTACCAAGAAAGATCGGGCATATCCTGGAACGTCTATCTCATTCACGGACGAGGATTACCCGACAGAACTTATCGAGCCACGTGACGGTGCACTGGTTATAACAGCTCAGGTCGGGATAGTGGATGTGAAGAGGATGATGATAGACAACGGGTCCTCGGTCGACATCTTATATACTCACGCTTACCAGAGACTGGACCTGTAAGACCCCAAATTATTAATAAATGAAATTTAATTTTTTCTATTTATTATTTTGAAATATTAAGGGTTGATTTGATTAATGTGGTTAGTTATGGGTAAAATGCGCAAATATTTTAAATAAACAGGTGATTATAAAATATTCATTGTTGTCGGGGAATATTCGTTTGGTCGTTAAATATTCTTGATGTCGGGAAATATTCGTACGACGGCGCAGTCTTTTGTGGGCCCCATAACAAAAAGTGATTGGATGAAGAAAACGACAAGTATAAGTTGTTTATAAATAACGGCGTAGTTGTGACCGTTAATACTGTTGGAATACCCGGTGGTTAAAACACAGTAATACGCGTTGTTGCACAGTAGCACACGGTATTGCACCAATTATTGATTCTTACGTAAGAAGGTACTACTCAATAATTGTTACAGTAATTACTGTTCAATATTTTATTTTATTGATTCAATAATTGCTGCGTTGATATTTTATATTACTGTTGTTTCAATAATTATCGCTACACAGTATTTTTCATTATCGGAGCAATAATTCATATTATCTGAATAATATTATTAGATAACATTATTGGCAATGTCTAGAAAGTTCTGTCTAAGGAGAGGTTTGGTCACCTAATTGCGCGCCAATAAGGAGAAATCTTTATTGGAAAGCCCCTTCTTTCCTAGGAACGGCCTGATTGCCAGTACTGTGATTCTATAATATTATTTGTGAATAATTAATTATTAATTTATATGATGAGGAAATATTAATTTTATGTGGATATAGATGGAAAAAAAAATTTAAAGTGACAATTGTTAAAAATTGATATTTTATCTTTTCTGATAAAATAATATTTTATTATATTATTATAATATAATAATGATGATATTTTTACAATGAATGTGTGATATATGAGTATATGAGGAAGAAGAGTATTTTTATTGCATTAAATAATTAGCACATGTTTTGTGTGTCGGTGGACCCCATTTCTTGACTAAAATTTGATTATAGCCTATAAAATCGTTCGTATGTGGATTTCAGTTAATTTCTGTTTGGAATTTGGAAAAACTTTCTTCTGAAAAGTTGTAGAGAATTAAATTTCCTATAGAAAGTTGTGAGATTCGAATTTTCTGATAAAAGGGCTATTTATTATGAATTATTGAAGTTTCGAAGTTCTGAAATAATTGATTTTTGGAAGTTTTAATTATTTTTATTAAGAAAAACGTTTTTATTGTTTTTGGCACATTGTGGCTGAAGTTTGGACCAGATTTGTGTGCGTAGGAAATTTGATTATATATATTAATATTTTATTAAATTTTCTGCTTTGGTGTTCTAAGCATTTTCCTATAAATAGGGTGTTTAGGTTAGAATTTAAAATCACACCAGAAACTAAAGATTTCTCTCTCTTTCTCTCTCTATAATATCGAGCGTATTTGTGAGTATTTTAGTACTTTGAGTATTACTATACGGTGCAAGTTCTTTCAGCACTATATCCAGTATTCCAGTCAGAAGTACTGTTCTTTCTGAGGTAATGGATGTTATTTTCTTCTCAAATGATATTATTTCTTCAATATCATTATGCCGAAATATTGGTTGGAAATTTTTATTAAATTTGGAACTTTTTCATGTCGGTGTTACTATTCATGAGTTACTATTCACGAAGCGTGATAATGTTTTTTTTGTGAAATTTCTATCTTTTGAGGTCGAAGTTACTATTCACGTATACGACACTATTCACGTATACGGTACTATTCATGAATACGACACTATTCACAGAAAAATTAAATTTTTTTACTGTGTCCAAGATTGTCTGTTATGATTCCTATCTTTGATTGGATCTATGTTTTGAACTTCATTCTTGAATTTTACTCCAATCTGGTTATTTATGAAGTATTTTTGAACTTGGATTATTTAAAGTATGAATCCTTAATACTTGTTCTTTTGTTTCACTGGATTCGTTTTCTTTAAAATATTTTTCATCATCCTCAGTCCTAAATGATGATATAACTGAATATCTTTGGCCCGTATTGCAAAGATGAATGATTTTCTGATGAATATCTTTGGCCCGTAGTGCAAAGATAAATAGGTGTTTAGATGAACATGACCAACTGATGAATATCTTTAGCCCGTAGTGCAAAGATGAACAGGTGTTGAGATGAACATGACCAACAGATGAATATATTTGGCCTGTAGTGCAAAGATGACTATTTGATTCAAGATGTATATTGATTGATGTTACAGGGATAAAATATCGATGATGGACTTTTAAATTCATAGATGATAGTTGATTTCATTCTCTACTTAACTCTTCTAATGAATTGTTGTTTCCGCTGCAGTTGTTGATCTAAAACTTGTTGTCTATTGTATTCTATCAGATTTTTTCCTGTTGAAGACTAACGATAATTTGTTCTATATTATCTTAGTCATAATATTCTTTACTGGGCTAGTTGAGCTCACCCTTTTCCTTGTTGTTCCATTTTTTTTCTCAGGAGGCGAGAATGTAACGAGTACTAGTCGGGGTGTGGAATGATGGTTCTAGAAGTGGTTCTAGTAGTCCTCACTAATTTATAAAATAGTGTATCAATTATTGAAATGAGTACTTATTTGAGTGTGGATATTGTCTAGATGACAATATTTGTATTTAAACTCACAGTTTTTTATGTTGTATTAATAAAGTTGTAGTTGTTTCTATACCATGTATTTGGCGACTCAGAATGGATGTTGTATACCTGTTTTGGGGGTGTCACAGGATCTGCAAGGAAAGAAGATGGATTTAGGAGGTGAAAGACCTCTGCATGGTTTTAGTGGAGATCCGGTGTATGTGTCTGGCACCATCGAACTGTCGGTTAAGTTCGGCACGCTACCCAATCAGGTCGATGTAATGGTCAGATTCTTCGTGGTCCAAGTAGATTCGGCGTACAACGCGATCCTTGGGAGACCCACCTTGGCAGCCTTGCAAGCAGTAACTTCGATACCCCACTTCAAAATCAAGTTTCCAACACCGAACGGGATCGGGGAGGTAAAAGGAGATTTAGATATAGCTCGAAGGTGCTATCGGAACAATTTGATTTCTTCAGGAGTCGGAGTCAACAAATAGAAACAGACAATGGCCATTGAGATCGAGCCATTCACTGAGGGTAACACAGAACCGCTCGCTCTTCCTGTCGAAGAAACCGAGGATATAGAGCTAGTGCCAGGGAAGAAAGAAAGATTGATCAAGATCGGGTCAGGGTTAGCAGAACCTTTCAGGACCGGACTGATAGAATTACTCCAGTTCCACGCCGACATCTTCGCATGGATGCATTCTCAGGATACCACCAGATTTCAATGAGTAAGGAAGATATCCTAAAGACCAGCTTCATCACACATCGGGCAATATACGCGTATAGGAAAATAACATTTGGGCTATTGAATGCTGGGGCAACTTATCAGCGGATGATTAACTTTGTGTTCACAAAACAATTAGGGAGGAGTATGGAGGTCTACGTAGACGACATGATCGTTAAAAACATGTCAGTCCGTGACCATCTTGAAGATCTAGAGAACTACTTCCAAACAGTCAAAAAACGCAAGCTAAGGCTGAACCCGACCAAGTGCACGTTTGGGCTGGGATCGAGAAAATTTCTGGGATACTTGGTCAGCAAAAGGGGAATTAAAGCAAACCCAGAGAAAATCCAAGCGGTCCGAGATATGAAATCCCCGAAGTCTTACAAAGATGTGCAGAGGCTGACGGGTCGGATCGCGGCACTTCGAAGGTTCGTCTCCAAATCAGCCAAGAGATGTCTTCCATTTTTCGACACCTTAAAAGGGCCCAAGAACGAGAAAAGCTTCCAGTGGACTTCAGAATGCGAAGACGTGTTCCAAGGGATTAAACAATATTTGTCTTCGGCTCCACTGCTAATGAAACCGATCCCTTCGGAACCTATATACTATGTCAGCCATGTGCTTTGAGACGCCGAAATCAGATATCCGAACCTGGAAAAATTTGCCTATGCTTTAATCATAGCAAGCAGTAAACTTAGGAATTATTTCCAGGGTCGGGTGGTCGTGGTATACACGGACCAACCATTGAAGAAAATCCTACATCGACCAGAAGTTTCGGGAAGATTGGCAGCATGGGAAATGGAACTAACACAGTTTGCGTTAGAGTATCAACCTCGAACGACAATCAAAGGACAAGCGCTAGCAGACTTCGTCGTGGAATGTTCGTTCTCAGAGCCGGATGTAGGATCGGTGACCGAAACGTAACACATAAAAACTTCATGGACACTATATGTCGATGGCTCATCAACATCAGACATCAGCGGTGCGGGGGTCATACTGACGAGCCCCGAAGGGTTCAAAGTCCAACAAGCAATTCGGTTTCAGTTCAAAGCGACCAATAATGAAGCGGAATACGAGGCCATTCTAGCCAGGTTGAAGTTAGCCCGAAGCCTGGAGGTACTAAACTTGGCCATCTATAGCGACTCACAGCTGGTCATCAAACAGATATTGAGAGAGTACGAGGCCCGGGGTGCAAGAATGACGAAGTACTTAGCCGAAACAAAAAATAAACTGACATACTTCAGCTCGGTCAGCTGTCAGGGTGTGGATCGATCGGACAACACAGTAGCAGATGCCTTGACTCGATTGGCAATGACTGAAGCAAGTTCTTTTAGCGACTCAGTGTATCTGGAAATATTGGAGCAGTCAAGTGTTCTGAAAGAGGAAACACTATGTGTGGATCGGCTGGACTGCTAGCTCACTCCTTACATCTTCTATTTGGCAGATGGGGTTCTACCTTCAGATCGCATTCTAACAAGGAAGATCAAGCACAGAAGTCCAAATTTTGTGCTCATTGATAGAGATCTGTACCGAAGGGCCTTCAGCTCCCCCTTACTCAAGTGTTTAACACCGTCAGAAGCAAACTATACACTGCGGGAGGTACACGAAGGGATTTGCGGGGATCACATGGGGGCCAAGTCACTGACGCATAAAATTCTGAGGTAGGGGTATTACTGGCCGACCATCTACACAGAGGCCAAAGAACTCGTCAAAAGATGTCCCAAGTGTCAACTGAACAGCAATATCCCACATCAACCACCCGAAGAGCTCTATTCAGTCCTATCTCCAATTCCCTTCGCAGTATGGGGAATCGACATCCTGGGGCCTCTGCCGAAATCCAAGGGGTAAGTTAGTTTCATAATAGTGGCTATTGACTACATGACAAAGTGGGTAGAAGCAAAACCACTACAGAAGATCTCCGAACAAGAATGGCTAAATTTTTTGAAAGAAGGAGTAGTATATCGGTTCGGCATTCCAATAGAAGTAGTCTCAGACAACGGCAGACAGTTCATGGGATCAAAATTCGAAAGTTTCCTGAAAGAATTGGGAATTCAACATCGGAAGACTTCAGTTGCTCACCCTCAATCAAAAGGTCAAGTAGAAGTGACTAACCGAACCCTACTCAACGGGATAAAAAGAAGGTTGGATGAGTTGAAGGGTCGATGGCCTGAGGAACTACTCAGTGTTTTGTGGGCATATCGGACAACTTTGAGGACAACCACTGGAGACTTTCCTTTTCGACTGGCTTACGGGACCGACGCACTCATACCAGTCGAGATCGGTTCCCCCACTCTTCAGGTCAACTAGTACAATGAGCTATACAACTATGAAGGTCTGAAAATAAATTTGGATCTACTAGATGAAGCCAGAGATTCAGTCATGCTGAGATTGGCTATTTATCAACAGAGAACAACCCGACACTACAATCAGAAGTTGAAGATTAGAAGGTTTGAGGTAGGAGATTTTGTGCTTCGGGAAGCAAAGGCATCAACCCCCCAGAACACGGGAAAGTTAATGCCTAACTGGGAAGGGCCTTATGAGATAGTGGAAGTGCCGAAGCTAGGGACTTACCGGCTTCGAGAAATGGATGGGTCGGAGGTAAAGAATACATGGCATGCTGGAAGACTTAGGAGATATTACCAGTAAATACATGTCTATTCTTACCTTCAATTATGTAATTTATGCAATTTATCAATGGAATAAAAATTTCTCTTCAAGAAATAGTTGTACTTCATTTGAATTTGCACTGCTTTACCATTCAGATACGCTTCGGACATATGCTGATCGGATAGTCCGGTGGGACCTAACTGATCAGACAATGTCACGAGTATAACTAATTGACAAAGTTACACATCCGATCAGATAAGCTTCGAGCGTATAACGATCAAACAGTCCGAAATAACTTCACTGATCGATAAACGCCACAAGTGTAACTGGTCGATAAAGTTACAAATCCGATGCAGAATGCTTCAGACATAAATTGACCAGACAGTCAGAAATGACCTAACTGTTCGATAAAAGTCAAGCAAAACTAATCGAAATGACAACTTAGAGCAATTTTTAACTTCATTCATATCCAAAGAAGTTTTATAATTCCCGATCAGACATGCTCTGGGTACATACACCATCGGTCTTACTGATCGGGCAAATTACAAAACTAAGGAAAGAAAAATTACAAGTATAGAAAAATAGGAACATGAGGGAACTAAGGTGAACCATCATCGGCTTTGGCTTCAGCTTCAGATTCCTCATCAGAAGAATCAAGAATCGAGGCATCCAGTCCGGCATCAACGAGTTTCGTTCGGGCCTTTTCCCGATAGGCTTCGACACCCTCAGCAAATTGGGCCATAATCTTATCGGTCAAAGTAGGCGATTCCTCATATTCCTTGACTGCTGCCTGTTTGATGATGGCCTATTCCGCCTCCAAAGTATTGTTCGCCTTGATCAGTGTCCTCAGCTGGTCCTGCATTTTGTGGATATGGTCCTCGACGATGTGGAGATTCCCCACCAAGACCTTGTTCACCTCAACCAGAAGCTCCTTATCCTGCACAAGCTTTGGCATGACCATCGAGGGCGACAAATTCTTGTTGAAGTAGGGAATTCTGTTCCTCAAGTTCGGCAATCTGATGATTAGCCTGGGCCATCTTATTCCTGGTGTCGGCATGAAGGTTTCGCTCCCTCTTCAGCTCCGAATCTCGACCCCACAACTCTGCTTCGAGAAGGTCCACATCGGTTCTCAGCTGGACCTCTCTCTTAGTAGATCGGACAAGAGGAGCGATAGCCCGAGCAAGGATAGCATTGGCCTAAATATAGAAGACACATCGATCAGACAAAACACAACAAAGCGGTAAAGGAAAAAATATATAACGATAAGGAGTAATACCTGAGTCTGAGCTCTGATATAGGTAACCAGAAACTCCTCGAAAGAATAATTCTTGAATCGCTCGTCGTCACCGGGGAGCTTGAATTGGTCAATCAAGTGGAAGAGGAATTTGTCGGACGGACTCTTAGGCCAACAGGTAGTTGGCGACCCCTGAAAAGCGCTGACTTTGGACGTTGGGGTGGAAACAGGGGTCGGGCCAACAATCTCATCGACGGGAGGGGGCCCTTCGATCAGACAAGGCCTCTTCAATGGCGGTTCGATAGGTAGATCCTCTGTATCCTCCGAATCCACTGCCACCGTTACTATAGTATGAAGCGGGGGAGTTGGTTTGGGAGCTGGATTTGCCTGGATCACAGCGATGGCCTTGGAGGGGGCTCGAGCAGAAGAAGGCTTCTTCGATTTTTTCAACAAGGCCATCTTGTCAGCCCCTTTCATCTTCAACACATTTTTTGTGAAAGTGTCAGCTTTGGAAGATACGGGAAGAGGCCCTGTTGATGAACCGACAGATAGTTCGGTCATAAGAATAGCCTCATCATCGGGAGAATCATCCGCAACAGGTGGATGGATGGGTTCGGCAACGATGGGCAGAGGGGTCAAGGCTACATCGGCCTCATCGGGCTTTAAGATAGTCATTACAATAGAAGATAAAGAGGTAAATAAGCAAGAGTAAGAGGTCTGGAGGATAAGTAAAAGAGATCGGGTTTGTTACTTACAGCCATGTTCATAGAGCCAGGACTCGTTGGACACCATCCCTAAACCCCAACTGGTTTGCTTCACGAAAGTGGCTCGGCCAGGCACGCGGTTCAGATGGCGTAGGCCCGGTTCCTTCGAACGACCGATAAAAAATAGGACGAAAAAAAAGTCCAAACCCGGAGAGATGCCAGCTTCTTGGCACAGGGCAATGAAGCTGACCAGCTGGATGTAGGAATTCGGAGCCAGCTGCGAGAATCCGATCCCGACCAGATAGAGGAATGAGGAGATAAACTCGTGGAGGGGGAACCGAACCCCATACTTCAGGGCATAGAGATGGACGGCCACCCTACCCCCTTTGGGACGCCAGAACATCCTTTCATTTGGTTCATCCACCCGAAGCTTGTATTCTTGGGGGATATAGAACACGGTCCGGATGTCGGACAATTGAGATTGGGTGATGGTCGACACGGTGTTGACAACCGCGTAGTCGGTCTCAGAGGCATAGAGGCGACGAATTCGAGAATCAGCATCCTCGATAGGAATATGGGCCAGAGCCGTTGATAACTCTACCTGGACCAGGTCGCCAGAGGTAAGGGTTCCGGCGCCTATTGGAGTGACAGTGGTGGGGGGAGGATCGCTAGAATAAGCCATTAGATTGAGGATGAACGCGAGAAAGTGATCGCGAAGTCTATATTCAGAGAGTTGGTGGAAATGGGATGCTCGCCGGAAATCGCCCTTGCCGGAAAAGCTTCAGATAAAGTTTAAATGTTGAAGGTTCGAAAAAGTGACAGTGATGGGTGTTGGGGGACTTATATAGCACGTCTGGCATGGTTTCTAAGGGTGGCTGTTTATGGCAGGTGGGGAGCAGTCTTGGAAAAACGTGTACCAACTCGATAATCATGAAGAAATCGCTTGGGTTCCCAAGACAACTCATCATCACTGGGCGCGACTATTCAAAATCGTGTCCTTTCAAGTCTCATGTCATAAGTATCTTATAACAAGAGACTGGGGGGAAATGTTTGGGAGTTTTTTACCGACCTTCGTGTTAGCTGTGTGTCTGAGCTGGAATCGAGGGGGTTGGACCGATATGGCCGAAGACATGTAGAAGGTCGGGGACTTGCGGGTTCGGATACCCGAGCCCAATAGGCCGGGATCCGGTGGTGATCATGGAGGTCGGGGTCAGGTCTACGCGTCCTCGGGACCGAGGACCAGACCGGTGTTTATGATGCTTGATGGGTTGGGCACATGCAGTCGGACGGCCCGCATGCGGAGTTGGGCATGATAAGGGGTCTACGTGGTTAAGGGCCCTAACCCTAATCACATGTCAAACAGGGTAACTCCAAAGGTAGTGTTGGAAAGGGATTTCACTTGCATCTTTTAAGGAGATTGTGTTGGACCCAAATATGGTAACTATCATATTTAGGAGTCCTATTCTGATTCGGAGAAGGAGGCCAAGGTACTATAAATACAAGGCCAATGCTATAATTAACAGGTAATACCTACTTTTGAGCACTAAACACTTAAGCCTCAAATGTTAAACCTTGTGAACGACCTGTACTTATTCTCACACAGGAGCTATCCCCCGGTGGCACGTCCGTCAAGTTTCTGTGTGATCCGTTATTGTGCAGGTTTCAACGCGTGAATTCTGTGATTGGACGCGTGGACGAAACTTGGTGTTAACAATAGTTAATCGCAATTTACAGTTAATTGAAAATTAGTGGTTGTTCGGCTACATGCCTTTGAAACGTTTGTTGTGTTTGAGAGTTTCAAACAAACTAAATCCATTTAATTTGAAAATTTTATTCGTCTAACAAATACTTAGAACACAACTTATTCAACTCATGATAAACACAATTTTTAGAGCCCAAATATAATGTATTAAAATTATTACGGTGAGTTTAGATATCCAAATGCTACCATCTCCCCAGGCAAGTAACCCAAAAAACCCTTACATGACAAATCATTTTTCTACACATAATGCACCCACTCTCTACCGGACCGCCCTCCTCCATTAGGTTGTCGAGGCATGAGACAACGACGTGCTTCCCACCTACCCACGCGCACTCGACCCCATGAGTGCCAAACCCTAAATTTTTCCCACATACCAAAGGCTAGAGATAGAAAGAAAGAGACATTGCGATTGAAAGAGAAAGAAAGTGTAAAACAAAAGAAAGAAAACCTCAGCCCCCAGCCACCAGCTCACAACACAAACACATCTAAAAACAAAATAAGAAAAACATTTCCATCCATTTCTTAATTATACTATATACTACTGTTATTATATATAGGCATAAATATATTATATCGTTACGTTTTATATTAATTACTAGTATTTTTTTTGGGGTTTTCAAACAATCTCTCTCTCCCTTCGCGTAGCTACTAGTCTGCTTTACACTTTTTCTTCTGTGCCAATTGATTCTATTCATTCCAGGGTTTTTGCATCTGTTCTTTGTTCTCTATATATCTCCACTTAATAAATTATATATATGTCACTCAATTTTATTACTTGTTTTTTGATTCATCTTCTCAATTCAACCCCTTTTTAACTTATTCCATGTATTAACTATTGCATCTAATTCTCTCTTTTTTCTTTCTTCATCACATCACCATGATCACCACTACCATCACCTCTTTCTCTCTCTTAAACTTGTTGACTAGAAACCCTCGTGCTTAATTTGGTCAAAATTTTCTTGAGCTTAAGAAAATCAGGCCTCAATAATTTTCATTTCTAGTTGTTCAAAAACTTTCATTTCTAGCCGTGTCTGATAAAATTTTGCAAGACTGGCTAATCGGTGGTGGGCCGGACAAGTGGGCTTGCTACCGGGAATTGACCCGGCAGCCGGTAGTCCGCCTATGATGAACAACAAGCGCCACCGCGAGCTGTCCATAAATGATAACGGGAGCCGAGGCGATGAGGACGAAGACAGAGATAATGGAGATGAGCCTAATGAGGGGGCAGTTGTGGTCGGTTCTCGTAGACCTAGAGGCCGGCCACCGGGTTCCAAAAACCGGCCCAAACCGCCCATAGTTATCACACGTGACAGCCCTAATTCGCTCCGTAGCCATGTTATGGAGGTAGCAAGTGGAACTGATGTAGCCGAGAGCATAGCCCAATTTGCAAGGAGGCGTCAACGCGGTATTTGTGTCTTAAGTGGCAGCGGTTTGGTGGCCAACGTGATACTCAGGCAGCCGGCTGCACCGGGTGCTGTGGTGGCCCTTCACGGAAGGTTTGAGATTTTGTCCTTAACGGGTGCGTTTTTACCCGGTCCAGCCCCACCAGGCTCAACCGGACTAACAGTGTACTTGGCAGGTGGACAAGGGCAGGTGGTGGGGGGGAGTGTGGTGGGGTCACTTGTCGCGGCAGGGCCAGTTATGGTCATTGCCGCGACTTTTTCTAATGCCACTTATGAGAGATTGCCTCTGGAGGATGAAGATGAGGCGGGTGTTGATGGGCAGCACTCTCACCAGCCCGGCAATGCAGAGGTTTGCCCCCCTGGTATTGCGAATAGTGGGGGGCAGCACCATCCAGGGCTGTCCGATCCCTCTGCTCTTTCAATTTACAATTTGCCGCCCAATCTATTGCCTAATGGTGGACAGTTGAATCATGATGCATATGCTTGGGCTCATGCTCGGCCACCGTATTGAAAAGAAGAGCAAAAAGAAGGTAATATTAATATTGAAGTTTTCTGTTTGTGTTGAAATTAGATAGAAAATGGAAAGAAGAGTGAAGTGAGGATGAGGAGAAAGCATATATAGTTCTCTATGTATATTAATTAAACTTCTTCTGTTATGCTCCTTTGTGTTTGCAATAAAATGATTGTTTTCTAATTTGTTAATTGTATTCTGTATTACTTACATTTGGTTTATTTATCTACGCACATTGATATAATAATAATTTTTTCTTCCCCCATTTTTTAATTTTTTATAGTGATTGTTTAATATATATAGTTTATGCCTTATATCATTTGATATTTATGGACAAGATTTTGGAGATCTGAAGATAACAATATGTCTGGTAGAGTCGCTTCAATTAATAGGCGTTCATTAAAAAAATTTTAAGTTTCTGAAAACCAACTGTGCTCATAGCTGTACGTTTCAATCCTGTGATATAACAAATAGTATAGATTATTGTATAATATCTTAGTAAGTAACGAACAGGGGCTATGGTGGAGTATTTTATGTTTCAAGTCTTGGTATTTTAAAACCTGGTTCTTGATTTTTATTGATGAATGATCATGATGATATACATGAAAGATGGAAACTAGGGCTAGTCACACAGTGACTACATTAATTATTTTTGTTTTTGTTTTTATGAATGTTAGTGTGAAAGCAAGTTATATCTTTACTTTTGCATTCTTTAGTTTTGTTTTTGCTAAACATTTATATCAACTGGAATTAAGGATATTTATAGTTTTCTTTTTAATTTTTTTATTTGGTTATGGGAGTGAAGATCTTGATCATATATATATATATATATACAATATTACATATGCAGAAGATATGTAGGTATGAACTATATGAAGCAATTGAGGGAAACTTTTCCACACCTATATAATTAATTCTTTACTATTTTTTTTCAATTATTTCATTATTTTGGATTCGATTAGTATTAAATTTATTTTTTGATAAGTTAGTGAAAGGCTTGCATATTTCCATTCAAAAGGGACCTCCTCATCAGCTAATATTCTTTTAATAATATTGTTGAAATAGTAGTATTTAATTCTTGCTAAAGATGAAGTCAGTTAGAGACAAGAATATAAGGAGTAGAACACTTCCAGGATTAATTTATATATATGTAACTGATGCTGTGTTTTTTAAATTAATAATATTCTTTTAATGACTTAACAATTAATGCACTTGCAATTTTGAACCCCAACTTCTACTTCTAGGAAATAAAGACAAGAGAAGGAACATAACAATTGTACTTGCTTCAATTAATGTAGTTGGAATTTTGAACCCCAACATCTACTTCTAGTAAATAAAGACAAGAGAAGGAACAGAACAATTTTACTTACTCCCTCCGTCACATTTTATTTATGTTTTTGGAGAGAAATTTTTGTTTTTTATTTGTCATTTGTAAATTTTAAAAAAGTATTAAATGTTTAATTTTTATATTATTTTTATAATTAAAGATTAATTTATTACTCTCTTATCTTTCTAATGAATTTAAAAAAAATTAATTTTAAAATTTTATACTTACTTTTTAAATTTATTAATTTATGCGCATAACCTTAAAATGTTAAATAAAAAGTCAGGAAGAGAGTATATGATAGCAAATGAAAGTTCTAAAACGAATGAATTTCTTTCCACAATAATGCATATGGTTGATATTATTAAGTAATGATGTTTATTTCACGGATTATATGATCTGGATCTTAGGATATTTTTTTAAATGATTAATCAGTTATATATATTTTTTTATCATAATGATGTCCATCTGCGGATACTAGGTAGGAGACGATCTAATTTTAAACCCACATTCAGTACTATATATTAATGTTGATCTTGTTAGCATGAAGTTATTTTTTTGGTAAGTTGATCAATTAGCCAATATAATACTGACACATATACAACTTTGTCTGTGTGTCAGTATTTTATTGGTCAATTGACCAACTTACCCCAAAATAAACTTCATACTAACCACTTTCAATACTAAGGATTGGTGGATTATGCGCAAGAGTAACATGATGTGTGCATAGGAGTAAATTTTAGGGTAATTTTCTAAAGTGTCTTCAATTCTCATGTTTACTCTTAACACCATATTTAAATTACTCACTTTTACAAGAAAAATGACATATATTGCGAACCTTAATTTTTTAATTGAGAATTAAATGGATAAGTATTAGTTGTAATTTTTTTAAAGAGATGTATAATAATTAGAATTCTTATAATTAATATCAATCTCATAAATTAATAAATTTTATAATTATAATTCGACATTAATATATTGTAATATATAACGGGACTCATTTTACAATATGATTCATGATATTTCAATTTTTGTAATTAATATCATCCATTTATCTCTGATCTCTCCAACTTTCACAAATATCCTCTTACTCTTCCTATAAAATTGGGGAATTAATATCAGCTTATTTTCCCTAATTCATTTAATTTACTCTTCCTGTTAAAAAAAACTGACCTAATTTAAAAGTACTAATTCAGTAAGAAGAGAGGTAAATTTGTAAAAATTAATAAGATGGTGGAATTAGTCAGTAAACATTGAAACATCTCGAAACATCATCTCAGTGTACATTCCTCCATCACAAAAATGGATAATTATAAAGCACAAATTTGGTAGTTTGCCATATATATATATATATATATATATATATATATATATATATATATATATATATATATATATATACAACACTGATCAGGTCCGGACTCCCGGACCTGATCAAATCCGGACCCCAAAAATTTTTTTTTTTTTTTTTTTTTTTTTGGTAGAACAACTAAAAAAAAAAAAAAAAAATTATGGAACTGAAATTTTTCCAAAATAAAGTGTTTTGGGTGTGTTTTTAACACCTACCCCGACCAATGTATGTACAGTCTGCCCAGACTGTACAGACATATTTCGTTATAGGCATCCAAATCACGCCCAAAACACTGTATTATGGAAAAATTTCAATTCCATAAATTTTTTTTTTTTTTTTTTTTAGTTGTTTCAAAAAAAAAAAGCAAAAAAAAAAAAAAAAAAAAAGGTCCGTATTTTAGTAGAGTCCGGGATCCCGGACTGGATCCGGACTCTATATATATATATATATATATATATATATATATATATATGGGGAGAGATTAATAGTCAACGTTATAAGGATAAAATTATTATTACCATAGATCTCAACCGTCTATCCGTGGATCGAACAATAAGGAAGATCTGCGTCCCACAATTTAATATGGAGGATTCCACAGTATTAAACTGTGGATTGGATGATGTCCAAAATACCGTTCACCAATCCGCAGTTTAATACTTTTGAATCTGATGAGGACATTCCTAGCTCAGAAATTATTGACAACTATGGAACGGATCTGGTGCGAGTTCTAGTTGGACATGTGACGCTTCAAAGAGGGGCTTATTGGATTGATTCAACAAGTGTGGAACGATGTTGGAACAAGTTAAGAGGGTGTTAAGTTGAAATCCAAGCCCGTGGATATTTTGCAAGCGGATGTATTGAACCGAAAACAAAAGAAGGAGAAATCCAATTTTCTGCGCCCTGACCTAGAACAAATGTAGCGCTGTCGTGCCCTTTGGCTAGACAAAACTGGCTCTCTGCCATTCCAGCGCGGCAGAGCCCAAAGACAGTACAATTCCAGAGGAGATTTTCTGTTGACGCGTTTTGGCTTGATTTGAACGCGGATTGCACCCTTATAATACGGAATTTTATTATATTTTCAGATTTATGTTGTATTTAGGATACTTTTATATCAGAATTTGATTCTAAATTACTTATTATTTCCTTATAGGATCATAGGGTTTCTTAGGTAGTATGAATAAGTTTTATGAATATAATTCTTATAAACTTTAATAATATTGAGAATTATCAATACTTGTGAGATTATTTTCTAATTTTGTTTCTTTAAAGAATTCCTAAGTTATTTTCTTAGTTTCTTTTTAGATTCAAGTTTGACTTATCATAAGACAATAAATAGTTGTGTGGCGTCTTCCACCACATCAATCGTCGATTGTACTAAGATTACCACTTGAATATAAGTGAATGGTCTAGGTGTCGTTGGTGTCCATTCAACGCATATTTTCTAACATAAAACAATTGTATCGAGATTACTGTCTCCATATAGACGAGGGGTTAAGGTGTTGTGAACAATTCACCCTACAACTTTGCTAGAAACGATCCAGACGACGACAATCTCACGGAAATATGTCGTGGAGTCTATCATTTGGTATCAAATCTAAGCCTTTCTAGCGAGATACTTATATTTAATTTTCTATTTGAAGTGTTGAGTAAAAAAAGAGTATAGAAATTTTTAAGATTTTAATTTCGACTGTGTTCTATCGTTGAGATTCATACCTTCTATAATTTGTTTCGTGAGAAGTTATTTTTGAATTGATTAATAAAACTGTGAATTTTACACGGTGAGTTCAAAAAGAACTTATTAGAGAGAATACTTAGTGGTAAAAGGCAAGAGTAGTTAGTTTAATTAAGTGCACACGAGTGAAACATTAATTCGACCGAAAAACGTAAAGGAGTGGTAAGGAACTTATTTTCTACTAACCTTTGTTTTGAAGTAAAATTATGTTTAGTTCAAAGGATAAAGGTGCTATGGAGGAGTCTCCATCAAAGTTTGATACAAAATTTGTGATGGAAGCTATGATGAAAAATTTTACTAGGAAGTTAGATGTAGCGATGGAGTAAATGAATGAGCGTTTTGATCAGATGAGTGCTTCCCAAGGAAATCAATTTCAACACCCTCTTGGGACATATCACAAGGTAGAATGCATCAAAGATGAGCTAGAACGGAAGGAGAAAATTACTACAATGACATAAATAGTGAAAAGGATGAACGTGAATTCGATTTTTTTTCATCGGAGACATGGTACGAGGAATAGAGGAGATAGAAATCGCGTGGACAATAACTTCGATAACATCAAATAAAAATTCTATCTTTCCAAGGGAGGAACGATCCAGAGACATATCTATAGTGGAAAAAGAGATAAAGTGGGTATTTTATTGTCACGATTATTAAGATCTCAAGAAAGTCAAATTAACAACTACAAATTTTTAGATTATGCTATTACTTAGTCGGATCAGTTGATGACTAGTCGAAGGAGATGTGGGGAACGTCCAATCGAATCTCAGGTAGAGATTAAGAAAGTTATGAAAAAGAGGTTCGTGTCAAGCCACTACCACCGCGATTAGTTTCGGAGTTTGAAGAATTTGAAACAAGGAAGTAAAGGTGTAGAAGTCTACTTCAAAGAGATGGAGATATTGATGTCTAGGGCTAATATAGATAAGGATAGTGAGGAGACAATGGCTTGATTTTCAGCCGGGTTAAATTGGAAAATTGCAGATTTGGTAGGGTGACAACGTTATGTAGAGTTAGAGGATATGGTACACATGGCTATCAAAATTGAGGATAACATTATGTGGAGTTGGAGGATAAGTTATACACATGACTATTAAAATTGAGAAACAACTTAAGAGGAGAAGTGTTCAAAATTCAAATCCAACCACTGGTACGGTTCATCATCGATTTCTAATGTTGCAAAGCGAGAGGAAAAGCCAGATGTGATCAAACAGAAAATGGAGCCTAAACAAGGAATGACTAACTGGGAATTACAAAGCAAGACTGAAAAACCATATTTTATGTTTTAAATGTCAAGGCATGAGACATATTTCTATTCAATATTTTTTAAATCAAAGAATTATGTTGTTACTTGACAATGGCGAATTAGAGACCGAAGGAGAAGATAATGACACTGATTCTATGACACCATTAGAGGATATAAATGACAGTGAGGTTGCTATACACGGTGCAGTGACAGTGAGTTTGCAAAGCGAGAGGAAAAGCCAGATGTGATCAAACCAAAAATGGAGCCCAAATAAGAAACGACTAACTGGGGATTACAAAGTAAAATTGAAAAACCTTCTTTTAGTCGTAATCGAGATATTTTATGTTTTAAATGTCAAGGCATGAGACATATTTCTATTCAATGAATTATGTTTTTACTTGACAATGGAGAATTGGAGACCGAAGAAGAAGATAATGACATTGATTCTATGCCACCATTAGAGGATATAAATGACAGTGAGGTTGCTATACACGGTGTAGTTTTAGTCACAAGAAGGGAACTTAGTACAGATGTGAAAGAGGAAAGTAGTGAATAACGGGAAAATCTTTTCCATACTAGATGTCTTGTGAATGAGAAGATTTGTTATGTCGTGATAGATAGAGTTAGTTGTAGTAATGTGGCGAGTATTACCATGGTGGAGAAATTGGGGTTGTCTACGTCCAAGCATCCACAGTCGTATCGTCTACAATGGCTCAATGACAGTTTAGACATCAAAGTGACCAAGAAGGTATTAGTTCCATTTACTATTGTTCGATATATGGATGAGATATTATACGATGTGGTCCCTATGCAACCGAGACATTTGTTGCTTGGTAGGCCATGACAGTTCGATAGGAGGGTAAAACATGATGTTTTTAATAATGAATATTCTTTTTTACACAATAAAAGGAAAGTAAGTTTATGTCCTGTGTCACCACAACAGGTGCATGAGGATTAAATTAATTTACAAAAAGATTATGTTGAAAAAAGAGTGAAGAAAAGAAAAATAAAGAGAAAAAAAATTAAAAGATAGAAAAACAAACATTTATGCAAAAAGTGTCGGTCATACTGTTTCCTAAGAAGGATGGGAAAAGGCGTATGTGCATCGATTGTCGAGCAGTAAATAACACTACGGTAAAATATTGACATCCCACTCCTCGTTTAGATGACATGTTAGATGAATTTCATAGGTCATGTGTGTTTTCTAAAATTGACTTAAGAAGTTGATATTATCAAATAAAAATGTTTGAAGGCAATGAATGGAAAACTGTATTTAAAACTAAATATGGACTTTATGTGTGGTAATTAGTATTACCTTTCGGATTAACTAATGCACATAGTACATTCATGCGATTAATGAACCATGTTTTGCGTCTATTAATTAGGAAATTTGTTGTTTTGTATTTTGATAATATTTTGATTTATACCAAAAACATGGAAGAATATGTATTGCATTTAAAATCTGTTTTAGATGTACTTCGTAAGGAAAAGTTGTTTGCTAATATGAAAAATTGCATGTTTTATTATGATATAATTTTTTTCTTGTCTTTGTTATGAGTTCACAGGGAGTCCAAGTGGACGAGGAAAAGATACGTTCAATCCAGGAATGGCCGAGTCCAACAAATGTAAGTCAAGTTCATAACTTCCATGGACTCGTAAGTTTCTATCGACGTTTTGTGAGGAATTTTAGTGACATCACAACGCCATTAACGGAAGTCATCAAAAAGGGCGTGGTTTTTAAATGGGAAGATGAGTAGGAAAAAACATTTTAGTTGATTAAGAATAAATTGATTAATGCTCCTTTACTTGTTTTACCTAATTTTGCTAATACTTTTGAAATTGAATGTGATGCTTCTAGTGTTGGAATTGGGGTTGTTTTGATGTAAGAAGGAAAACTAGTGGCGTACTTCAGCAAGAAATTTTGTGGGACAATTTTGACATATCCTACTAATTATGACAAAGAGATGAAGCATTGGTTCAGGCAGTGGAAGCGTGGAAACACTACCTTTGACCTAAAGAGTTCGTGATTCACATTGATCATAAATCATTGAAGTAGTAAAAGGGTCAAAACAAGTTGAATAAGAGGAATGCACGATGGATGGATTTAATCGAGACATTTCCATATTTCATTTTATACAAACTATGTAAAGATAATGTCGTTGCGAATGCTCTTTCATGAAGGTATGTGTTGTTAAATATTCTTGATACAAAATTTTTTGATTTTGAACGAATCAAAAATTATATATTAATGACCATTATTTTTGTGAGGAGTTCAAGTCTTGTGAAAAGAATGACGTGGATAAATACTTCAAAATTAATGGATTCTTATCTCGTAAAAATAAACTGTGTATACCTACATGTTCTTTATGTGAATTGTTAGTTCGAGAATGACGCGGGGGTGGTTTGATGGGTCATTTTGGTGTTGATAAGAATTTATCTGTTTTAAAGGATCATTTTTATTGGCTTCATATGAAACGGGATGTAGAAAGATGGAGAAATGATTGGAAGTCTGTTGTATATCACAGCTATTAGACCTGACATTATATTCAGTGTTTGTAAATGTGCCAGATTTCAATCAAATCCTAAAGAAACAAATTTTGTTCCATTAAAAATAATTTTTTGATATCTTAAAGGAACCACATATTTAGGATTGTGGTGTCCTAAAGGTCAACCATTTAATCTTGTTTGTTTCTAAGATTCTGACTATACATGTCATCCTGTTGTACTAGTGGGACTTGTCAGTTTCTAGGAGGATGTTTAGTTTCTTGGTTCTCAAAGTTACATAACTCTGTATATTTTTCAACCACTGAAGCTAAATATCTAGTTTTTGCACGTTGTTGTTGTAAGACCCCAACTTATTATAAATAAAATTGAATTTTCTCTATCTATTATTTTGAAATAGTAAGGGTTGATTTTATTAATGTGGTTAGTTATGGGTAAAATGCGCAAACATCTTAAATAAGCAAGTGGTTATAAAATATTTATTATTGTCGGGAAATATTCGTTTTGGTCGTGGAATATTCTTACTGTCGGAAAATATTCGTACGACGGCGGAGCCTTGTATGAGTCCCATAATGGAAAGTGATTAGATGAAGAAAACGACAAGTATAAGTTGTTTATAAATAACGGCGTAGTTGTTACCGTTAATACTGTTGGAATACTCGGTGGTTAAAATACAGTAATATGCATTGTTGCACAGTAGCACACGGTATTGCACCAATTACTGATTCTTACATAAGAAGGCACTACTCAATAATTGTTACAGTAATTACTGTTTAATATTTTATTTTATTGATTCAATAATTGCTACGTTGATATTTTATATTATTATTGTTTCAGTCACTACACAGTATTTTTTATTATCAGATCAATAATTCATATTATTTGAATAATATTATTAAATAGTATTATTGGCAATGTCTAAAAAGTTCTGTCTAAGGAGAGATTTAGTCACCTAATTGCGTGCCAGTAAGGAGAAATCCTTATCGGAAAGCTCCCTCTTTCCTGGGAACAGCCTGGTTGTCAGTATTGTGATTCTGTAATATTATTTGTGAGTAATTAATTATTGATTTATATGATAAGAAAAATATTCATTTTACGTGGATATAGATGGAGAAAATTTTTAATGTGACAATTGTTAAAAATTAATATTTTATCTTTTCTGATAAAATAATTCATTTAAATATATTACTATATTATAATAATATAATAATGGTGATATTTTTACAATAAATATAGGATATATGAATAAATGAGGAAGAAGAGTATTTTTGTTACTAAAAATATATAAAAACATGTTTTTCACGTTTGTGGACCCCATTTCTTGACTGAAATTTGATTATAGCTTGTAAAATCGTCCGTATGTGGATTTCGGTCAGTTTCTGTTTGGAATTTGGAAATATTTAAACTTACAAAGTTGTAGAGAATTGAATTTCCTATCGAATGGACATAAGATTCGAATTTTTCTGAGAAAAGGGCTATTTATTGTGAATTACTGAAGTTCTGGAATAATTAAATTTTTGAGTTTTAAATGATTTTAATATGAAAAACGTTTTTGGTGATTTTGGCACTTGTATGGCTGATGTCTTGACCAAAAAAGTGGTCATAGGAATTTAAGAAAAATATATTTATATTTTATTAAATTTTTTGCTTTGGTGTTCTAAGCATTTTCCTATAAATAGGATGCTTAGGTTAGAATTGAAAATCACACCAAAAATTAAAGTTTTCTCTCTATAATATCGAGCGTATTTTTGTGAGTATTTTGATACTTTGAGTGTTGCTATACGGTGCAAGTTCCTTCAGCACTATATCCAGTATTCCAGTCAGAAGTACTGTTTTTTCAAGGTAAGGGATATTATTATTTTTTAAATGATATTATTTCTTTCAATATCATCATTATGCTGGAATATTGATAAGATTTTTCTTATGATCGAAATTCTTTTCTTTTTGTGTCGGGGTTACTATTCACGTATACGACACTATTCATAAAAAATTAAAATTTTCTATTCTTCGTCTAAGTTGTTTATTATGATTACTAGCTTTGATTGTATCCATGTTTTGAACTTCATTCTTGAATTTTGTTCCACAATGCTTTATTATGGAGTATTTTTGAACATGGATAAATCGAAGCACGAATCCCTAATATTTATTCTTTTATTTCACTGGATTCGTTTTCAGTAAAATATTTTTCATCATCCTCAGTCCTAAATGATGATATTACTGAATATCTTTGGCCTGTAGTGCAAAGATAAATGATTTTCTTATGAATATATTTGGCTCGTAGAGCAAAGATAAACAGGTGTTGAGATGAACATGACCAACTGATGAATATCTTTGGCTTGTAGTGCAAAGATGAATATTTGATTCAAGATGTATATTGATTGATGTTACAAGGATAAAATATTGATGATGAACTTTTAAAATCATGGAAGATAGTAGATTTCATTATCTACGTAACTCTTTTTTTTGAATTGTTATTTCCACTGCGAATATTGATCTGAAACTTGTTGTCTATTATATTCTATCAGATTTTTCCCTGTTGAGGACTAACGATAATTTATTCTATATTATCTTAGTCATAATTTTCTTTACTGGGCTAGTTGAGCTCACCCTTTTCCTTTTTGTTCCATTTTTCTTCTCAGGAGGTAAGAATGTATTGAGTTCTAGTCGAGGTATGGAATAATGGTTCTAGAAAGTCGTTTTAGCAGTCCTCACCATTTTGTAAAATAATGTATCAATAAGTGTAATGAGGAATTATTTGAGTGTGGATAATGTCTAGAAGATAATATTTGTATTTAAACACACAGTTTATGTGTTGTCGTATTTTGCACGACAATTGTATTAATAAAGTTGTAGTTATTTCTGTACCATGTATTTGACGACTCAGAATTGGTGATGTATACCTGTTTTGGGGGCATCACAGTTGTTATCAGAGCTTAGGGATATGGTCTCTGGCGGAGATCGGGGAATAGAACTAGGAGGGGAGAGACGAGTAAATCCTTCGCTAGTATGTCCTACCTAAGATTATTTCTTGGTTGGTAAGAGTATAGGGTTATTATGTTGCATGTCAATTTCTTTAATTAACCCTTGTTTTATGGCATTATTTGAGAATGGCAACTGAGAATGTTACCAGTGGAGTAAATGAGACCGTGGAGACACCTTTACTCACCAACAAGGAAAACATGCAACAAGCTGGCAATGTTCCTCCTGTAAACAACACCACTGACAAGATGATGAACGACGAGATGTTTAGATGCTTTTTGAAGTTCATACAAAATCAGACGAGGGAGACTCGTGTACAAAATACAGGTAGAAATGATAGCAACACACGGTTTGTCACAGCCAAGCAGTTCAAAGAGTTGGGACCACCAGAATTATGGGGAAAACCGAATTCGATTAAGGCAGAAACGTGGGTCAAACAAATTACCAAGATATTCGATGTCTTGGGATGCACAGAGGAACATAAGGTTCCATTCGCCACTTTTATGCTCCGTAATGAGGCAGATTACTGGTGGAAATTTGTGAAATATACATATCCAGCTGCATTCAGCATGTCTTGGGAGACATTTCAGAAATTATTCAATGACAAGTACTTTCCTGAAAGTATTTATCATATGAAAGAAGTGGAGTTTTTTAGACTGGAACAAAACAACATGACGGTGTCCCAGTACGAGGAGAAGTTTGCGGAGTTATCCAGGTTTGCACCTCATTTTGTAGAGAATGAGGAACGTATGACGCGGATGTTTCTGAGAGGTCTGAAACCCGATATACGTCAATATCTCATTTCTCATAAATTTTCTCTATATTCAGATGTTGTCAACAGGGCTCAATTATTAAAGCGAGATAATGAGTACGTTTAACCGAGGGACAACAACCAGGGTCAGACAGATGGCAGCAGTCATCGGAGCAATGATAACCAGCGGGGAGGAAAAAATACGAACAAAAGCGGAAATTACTCTGGTGGAAATCGTGGCCATGATAATAGAAGAAGCGAGTCAAGAGGAGATTTTAAAAATAGAAGGTACAACAATGACAATGTTAAGACATCAGCACCAGCAACAACTGTTTCTAAGGGAGGAGAACGACCACCGGTCGTATGCTATAAATGTGGAAAAGAGGGACACATCTGCCCAAACTGTCCACAACAGTTCAAGGTATGTTATAATTGTGGAAATGAAGGACATATCGCTCGAGATTGTACTGTAGCTAAACCAAGTCCAGCGGGGATGGTGACTCAAAAGGCTGTCCCAGAAAAGTCAAAGTCAACGGTTCCTGGAAGAGCGTTTGTCGTGACTGGTCAAAATGCAAGGAACCTAAACGAGGTGATCACGGGTAAGCTAATCATAAATTCTTGTAAAGTTTATACCTTACTAGATACCGATGCTACCCATTCATTTATCTCTCCTGCTTGTGCTCAAAGTTTAAACTTAACTTCAGAGAAATTAGACTTTAACCTATCTGTGGAGACTCCGTTAGGAGAAACTTTCATTACATCCACTGTTTATAAATCTTGTTTGATCCAAGTTGGCACCATCACATTACCTATTGATCTTATCTCTTTAAAGATACTTACATTTGACGTTATTTTAAGGATTGATTGGTTAACTACTCATCATACGAAAATTGATTGTTTTCGTAAGGTTGTTAGTTTTCATATTCCTAACCAACCTGTTATGCGAATTCAAGTAACTAAACCACTAAAATTAATCACTGTCATATCAAGCCATAAAGCCATTCGTTTATTAAAAACGGATGTCAAGTTTTCTTAGTCCATGTTATGGATTTGAATAAAAACACGTCAGATTTGAATAATATTTCTGTTGTTAGTGAATTTCCTGATGTATTTCTGGATGAACTTCCTGGTCTAACCCCAGAACGTGAAGTTGAATTCTTTATTAACCTTGAACTTGGTACAAAGCCCATTTCTAAAACCCTATATCGAATGGCTCCTATTGAATTTTAGGAGTTAAAGGTCCAACTACAGAAGTTGTTGGACATCGATTTCATTCATCCTATTACATCTCCTTGGGGTGCTCCTATTTTATTTGTAAAGAAGTAATACGGGAGTATACGACTTTGTATTGACTATCGAGAATTAAACCATGTCACCATCAAGAATAGGTATCCACTACCTCGCATTGATGACCTGTTTGACCAATTATAAGGAGCATAATTCTTTTCAAAGATCGATCTTCATTCTGGATATCATCAATTGAAGATTAGAACTGAAGATATTCCGAAGACTGCCTTTAGAACTTGGTACGAGCATTATGAATTCTTAGTCATGTCTTTTGGATTGACTAATGCTCTTGCGGCTTTCATGGATGTGATGAACCGAGTATTCAAGGAATATTTGGATCAGTTCGTTGTTGTCTTTATTGATGACATCCTCATATATTCCAAAATTCATGAAGATCATGAGCACCATTTGAAGTTGGTACTCCAAAGGCTTCGTGAAAATAAGCTATATGAAAAGTTGAAGAAATACGAGTTCTGGCTTGAGGAAGTAGCATTCCTTGGGCACGTGGTGTTAAAACATGGAGTATCTGTTGACCCGGCAAAGATTAAAGCAATACAAAGTTGGGAGCAACCGAAGTTAATGACCGAAGTACGTAGCTTTCTAGGTTTAGCTAGTTATTATCGGAGATTTATGGAAGGATTTTCTCGAATCGCTACTCCGTTAACTCAGCTAACTCGAAAAGATACAAAATTCTTGTGGAGCAAGGAATGCGAGAAGAGTTTTCAAGAGCTTAAGAGGAAACTCATTTCGGCACCTGTTCTGACAATACCATCTGGTTCGGATGGATTTGTTATCTACAGAGATGCTTCAGGCAAAGGGTTAGGATGTGTTCTCATGCAACATGGGAAAGTCATAGCCTATGCCTCGCAACAACTTAAAGAATATGAGAGGAATTATCCTACTCATGATCTAGATTTGGCAGCAGTCATTTTCGCGCTAAAGATCTAGAGGCACTATCTATATGGGGAGAAAGTGGAGATATATTCATACCATAAAAGCCTCAAGCCACAGACCAGGAGCTGATGCGTATGAAGAAGAAAGTATAAGAAGGTGTTATTCCAGAAGCAAGAATCGATGAAGAAGGAATACTTCAAGTCCACTCCAGACTTTGTGTTCCTAACGACTCTGATTTGAAATACAAGATCATGATGGAGGCACACAATACACCGTTTGCAATCTATCCTGGAAGTACCAAAATATATCATGATCTTCGACATACATTTTGGCGGAACAATATGAAGAGAGAGATCGCGAAGTTTATCTCGAGGTGTTTAACTTTTCAACGTGTAAAGGCGGAGCATCAAGTGCCTAAGGGTCCATTGCAACCACTTGAGATTCCGAAATAGAAGTGGGAACACATTACCATGGATTTCATTATGGGTGTTCCCACAGTTTATCACTGCATATATGCGATTTGGGTTATTGTTAATAGATTAACTAAGTCTATTCATTTCTTGCCGATACGGGAGACTTATTCCCTTGAACGTATTGCTCGTATGTATGTAAATGAGACTGTGAGATTGCATGGCATGCCAGTATCCATAGTTTTGGATCGTGACCCAAGATTCACTTCATGATTTTGGGTTAGCTTGCAAAAAGTTATGGGCACGGATTTACGATTCAGTTCGGCATACCATCCTCAAACGGACGGACAATCAGAGAGGACTATTCAAACTCTTGAAGATCTATTAAGACACTGTGTCCTAGACTTCAAAGGGAGTTGGGATAAGTATTTACCATTGGTGGAATTCTCCTACAACAACAGTTATCAGGCAAGTATAGGTGTGGCTCCATACGAAGCATTGTATGGATGAAAGTGTCGCTCTCCGGTATGTTTGGATGAGGTGGGTGAAGCAACATTGTTGGGACCAGAGTTGGTACGTATTACTACAGAAAAGATCCAAATGATTCCATAACGTATACAAACGACACAAGATCGACAAAAGAGTTATGCGGATCTTCATCGAAAGGTCGTGGAATTTAGTATTGGGGATCATGTATTGTTGCGTGTAGCTCCATGGAAGGGAGTAACAAGATTTGGAAAGAGAGGAAAGCTCAATCCACGATTTATTGGTCCATTTTAGATTCTTGACCGAGTAGAAAATGTAGCCTATAGACTCGCGTTACCTCCAAGTATGTCTCGTGTTCATATTATTTTTCACATATCTGTACATCGTAAATATGTGAAAGACCAGAACCATGTTATTGAGTTACAACTAGACGAGATAGCCGAAGACTTAACGTAAGAAGAAGTACCTATAAAGATCTTGGATAGGAAGGAGCATGTCCTACGCACAAAGGTCATACCACAAGTCAAAGTTTTGTGGAGGAACCATGCTATTGAGGAAATGACCTGGGAGTTGGAAACGAAAATGAAAGCGAGGTATCCTCACCTTTTTGAAACACCAGGTACGTACTTCAATTTCGCAGACGAAATTTCATAAGGAGGGGAGGTTGTAAGACCCCAACTTATTATAAATGAAATTGAATTTCCTCTATCTATTATTTTGAAATTGTAAGGGTTGATTTGATTAATGTGGTTAGTTATGGGTAAAATGCGCAAACATCTTAAATAAGCAAGTGGTTATAAAATATTTATTGTTGTCGGGGAATATTCGTTTGGTCGTGAAATATTCTTACTGTCGGGGAATATTCGTATGACGGCGCAGCCTTGTGTGGGCCCCATAATGGAAAGTGATTGGATAAAAAAAATGATAAGTATAAGTTGTTTATAAATAATGACGTAGTTGTTACCGTTAATACTGTTGGAATACCTGGTGGTTAAAACACAGTAATACGCGTTGTTGCACAGTAGCACACGGTATTGCACCAATTATTGATTCTTACATAAGAAAACACTACTCAATAATTATTACAGTAATTACTGTTCAATATTTTGTTTTATTGATTCAATAATTGCTACGTTGATATTTTATATATTATTATTTCAATAATTGTCACTATACAGTATTTTCCATTATCAGATCAATAATTTATATTATTTAAATAATATTATTAGATAGCATTATTGACAATTTCTAGAAAGTTCTATTTAAGGAGAGGTATGGTCACCTAATTGTGCGCCAGTAAGGAGAAATCCTTATTGGAAAGCCCCCTATTTTCTGGGAACGGCTTGGTTGTCAGTATTATGATTCTGTAATATTATTTGTGAGTAATTAATTATTTATTTATATGATAAAGAAAATATTCATTTTATGTGGATATAGATGGAGAAAATTTTTAATGTGACAATTGTTGAAAATTGATATTTTGTCTTTTCTGATAAAATAATTCATTTAAATATATTACTATATTATAATAATATAATAACGGTGATATTTTTACAATGAATGTGGGATATATGAATAAATGAGGAGGAAGAGTATTTTAGTTACCAAAAATATATAAAACATATTTTTCATGTTTGTGGACCCCATTTCTTGACTAAAATTTGATTATAGCATGTAAAATCGTCCTTATGTGGATTTCGGTCAGTTTCTGTTTGAAATCTGGAAAAACTTAAACTTACAAAGTTGTAGAGAATTGAATTTCCTATAGAATGGACATTAGATTTGAATTTTTCTGATAAAAAGGCTATTTATTGTGAATTATTGAAGTTCTGGAATAATTAATTTTTTGGAGTTTTAAATGATTTTAATATGAAAAATGTTTTTGGTGATTTTGGCACTAGTATGGCTGATGTCTTGACCAAAAAAGTGGGCGTAGGAATTTAAGAAAAATATATTTATATTTTATTAAATTTTCTACTTTGGTGTTCTAAGCATTTTCCTATAAATAGGGTGCTTAGGTTAGAATTGATAATCATACCAGAAACTAAAGTTTTCTCTCTCTATAATATCGAGCGTATTTTTGTGAGTATTTTGATACCTTAAGTGTTGCTATACGATGCAAGTTCCTTCAGCATTATATCCAGTATTTTAGTCAGAAGTACTGTCTTTTCGAGGTAAGGGATTTTTTTTTAAATAATATTATTTCTTTCATTATCATTATTATGCTGGAATATTGGTAAGATTTTTCTTGTGAAATTCTTGTCTTTTTGTGTCGGGGTTACTATTCACGTATACGACACTATTCACAAAAAAATTAAAAATTTCTTTTCTTCGTCTAAGTTGTTTATTATGATTACTAGCTTTGATTGTATCCATGTTTTGAACTTCATTTTTGAATTTTGCTCCACAATAGTTTATTATGGAGTATTTTTGAACATCGATAAATCGAAGTACGAATCCCTAATATTTATTCTTTTGTTTCACTGGATTCGTTTTCTTTAAAATATTTTTCATCATTCTCAGTCCTAAATGATGATATTATTGATCGAATATCTTTGGCCTGTAGTGCAAAGATAAATGATTTTCTAAAGAATATCTTTGGCCCGTAAAGCAAAGAAGTACATGTGTTGAGATGAACATGACCAACTGATGAATATCTTTGGCCTTTAGTGCAAAGATGAATATTTGATTCACTACACCAAAAATGACCTCTAGCGAAGGAAATTTTGTGAAGGAATTTATTCCTTCATATGCGAAGTTGTTTAGCGAAGGAACAATGAAGGAAAAAAGTATAATGACAATATAGTTATTAGCGAAAGAAATATCCTTCACAATTTATATTTTTTTCCTCGCAAAATTGGGGTGATAGGAAGATTTTTGGAGCCAATTTATAATGAAAATTTGAGAGGAAAAAATCTATTTAGTGAAGGAATTAATACTCACTATATATTATTGGTCAGAAATTTTTTGCGATAGCTAAAATTGGTCGCTATTTTATTTTAAATAATTTTTTTATAATTAATTATAGTAATATAAATACCTTTAATTTATTACAATAGTAAATTTAATTTTAATAACACTTTTTAAGTAACTTACAATATCAACTATTTATTTTAATAAACTATAAAATAAATAACTTTACATTATGTTAAATTTTAAAATTTCTCCATAAAAATTTATTTTTATGATCATAAATAAAGTTAAAAGTTAAATAAAAATAAAATTAAATATTCCAAAAAACTTTAAATTTTATTTTAAGTATATAATATTAATTCAAAAAAGTCTTTTGGAGATTAATTTAAAGTTTTTTTTTTGATATATTCAAGATGTATATTGATTAATGTTACAGGGATAAAATATTGATGATGAACTTTTAAAATCATAGAAGATAGTAGATTTCATTCTCTACGCAACTCTTCTATGAATTGTTATTTCCGCTGCGAATATTGATCTGAAACTTGTTGTCTATTATATTCTATCAAATTTTTTCTGTTGAGTACTAACGATAATTTATTCTATATTATCTTAGTCATAATGTTCTTTACTGGCTAGTTGAGCTCACCCTTTTCCTTTTTGTTCCATTTTTCTTCTCAAGAGGTGAGAATGTAGCGAGTTCTAGTCGGAGTATGGAATGACGGTTCTAGAAAACCGTTTTAGTAGTCCTCACTATTTTTGTAAAATAATGTATCAATAATTGTAATGAGGACTTATTTGAGGGTGGATATTGTCTAGAAGACAATATTTATATTTAAACTCACAGTTTATGTGTTGTCGTATTTTGCACGACAATTATATTAATAAAGTTGTAGTTATTTTGTACCATGTATTTGACGACTCAGAATAAGTGATGTATACCTGTTTTGGGGGCGTCACAGTTACACATATATTATGGATGAAGCAGACTCTTGTATATTATAACTTAAAATTTGATTCAGTGTCAATATTATGTGATAATACTAGTACTATTAACTTAAGTAAAAACACTATGTTGCATGCTAGATTAAAACATACAGATGTTAGACATCATTTCTTACAAAATCATTTGTACTGGTGGAACTATCAAATTAGATCACATCGATATAGAATTAAATATTGTTGACATATTTACTAAGCTTTTAAGTTCTGATAGATTTTGTAAATTACGTATTGATTTAGGCATGTTGGATACTTTATCATAAGTTTTTTTATAATCTTTTATTAATATAAATATTTCACTAATTATTTTTTTGTTTACTTATAATTTTTTTCTTTCAAGTATAAATACACTTTTATTTGTTTAAGTTTATAAGTTAATTTATTTTTTTAATATTTTTGTATAAATATATTTTTTTGTTATTTTTATATAGTTTATAACTTATGTTCTTAGTATAAATATTTTTTTTATATAAATATATTTTTATGTATAATTTTAATTGTTATAGGTTATTTTACTTATATTATTTTAAATATATATTTAAAATATTTATTACGTATTTATCATAAACTATTATAATTTTTTACTTAACTGCTAAATATTTAAAATTTATTTTTTAAATATATATTTGTATGATTATTTAACAGGATAAATCTGGTTCGTTGATGAAAAGCTTAATCCAACCATCAAAACAAGCTTAATTTGTTCACCTCTAATGAGTTAATCAGATAAAAGCACACGGATCAAAGTCGACAACCGGTGGACCATTTTTTAGAAATAAATTCCACCTTTGGATCAAAGTCAGTCAACAAGCACAAACACTTAAAAATCCAGATTTCATCGTGACCATTAATATTTTCTTAGATTATTTTTCAACCGTTGGATCACTCAAGTAAACATAACTATAAATACAAAAATTTTATTCTTTTATTCTTTTTTTCCTCTCTCCTCAGTCAATTCTTTCTCTCTAAAACGATTTCTATGAAGTCTCCAAAACAGGTATACATCACTCATTCTGAGTCGCCAAATACATGGTACATAATTCAAATATAAATTAATTATACAAATATCGTGTAAAATACGATAAAACATAGCTGAGAGTTTTAGAACGAATATTGTCTCGTAAACAATATCCAAACTCAAATATAATCTTCATTACAATTATTACTACACTATTTCATAAAATAATGAGGACTACTATAGCCACCATCTCGGACCATCACTTCATTCCCCGGTTAGTTCCAACTATATTCTCATTTTCTGAAGAAAACAATTAAAGCAAAGGGTGAGCTCAACTAGACCAGTAAATAATATTATGACTAAGATAATGCATAATAAATTATCGTTAACCTTCAACAGTGTTAAATTGATAGAATACAATCGAACAAGTTTAACTGCAGCGGAATAAACAATCTATTAGAAGAGTCAAGTAGAGCATGATATCTACTATCTTCTATGATTTAAAAGTTTATCATCAATTTTATCGTTGAGACTCAGCTTAATAAATAATTCATATCACTGAATTATCCATGCACTACATGCCAATGATATTCATTATTATCATATCCACAAATTATTCGTGCACTACAGGCCAAGGATATTCGTATTATCACCAACGATCATGATCATGTCCAAACAACAATTCATCTTTGCACCCTTGGCCGAAGAGAACACATGGTCATAATCATACCAACAACTGTCTATCAATGAACTACGGGCAATGAGGACTTTTACCACATCATTTGTAACATTACAGGTCATGATTACACCGAATAATCTATTGTCATAATCATACCTATCAACAATCCATCTATGCACTACGGGGCAAAAATGACTTTTATCACAATATAAGCATGAGGTTGATGACAATGATATAAGCATCAATCAAACAAAATCAAGGATAAATATTAAAGACTTTAAATTTATCAAGAATTTAAAAATATTCAAATTGACAACATGATAACTGCTTTGTGGAGTAAAATTCAAGAATAATATCAATGTATCAAAAATAATTTGGACAAAAAAAATTAATTTTTTGGGTGAATATTACTCGATGAATAGTACCCCGTGAATACTACTTCGTAAATAGTATCGTACGTATGAATAGTGTCGTATGTATAAATAGTACCCATGAATATTACTCCGACATGAAAACTTAAAATTTAATAAGAATGATCAGTAAAATATTTTTGTGAAATGATACTAGATAAAACGTAAATTTTAAAGATATTCTACTAATTTCAAGGAGTATAGAAGGAATACTTAACAAAATGAGTGTAGAATTCAGAATCTAAAATGAAATAATATTACTTACATACTACAGAGTATGAAAGAAAATATTATTTCTTACGAATATTGAAAAAAAATAATTTCCCTTACAACTGTTGAACGAAAATAATATTTCTTACGAATATTGAACAAAAATAATATCTCTTACGACTGTTGAACAAAGACAATATCCCTTACGAATATTGAACGAAAATTGTATTTCTTACGAATAATGAACAAAAATAATATACTTGCGAATACGAAAAATAATATCGTAAACGAATATGAAATAAATAATACCATTTACCTTAAAAGGAGAGTACTTCTGACTGGTAGGGCGGAGATATTCTTGAAAAAAAATTATACTATTTTCTACGCTAAAAGCTTCCTTAAACTCTGAAGAAATACACTCATTATTATAGAAGAAGAATTCTCTGATTCTAGTGTGATTTTCAATTCTAAACTAAGCATCTTATTTATAGGAAGAATGAAAGGATACTATTTGCACGCACAGTACGAGAAATCACAGGCAAACAGTGCATTTCACGGACGATTTTTAGAAATTCACATGATTTACTATGCAGTACTATGCAAATACTATGCATAACAAAATATAATATATTCTATTTTAAATAAAAAAAACAAAACTTATTATAATTTATAATATATATAGATAACAACACTAAGATAATTTTTTTCGATGATTTTGAAAAATGGGTAAGTGGGGATTCTTTTAATAAGCCAAATTTATAACAAATGTTTTATAAAAATTCCCTCTATTATTCGCAACTCACGTGGCTTCATAAAACACATTTTAATAACATTCATCATTAATATTATAACATGTAATATTAACAATCAGATCATTCTCAGGAAAGAGAGGGCTTTCCGATAAGGACTTCTCCTTATTAGCGCGTAATTAGGTGATCAAACTCCTTTTCCTCGACAGAACTTTCTAGACATCGTCAATAATGTAAATAATAATATGAATAACTTTGTCATCTCAATTATTGATTTAATAATATAAAATATTATGACAATAATTGAATCAATAACGTGAGATACTATGCAGCAATTACTGTAGCAATAATTGAGTATAACTGAATGACTTCTCATGTAAACATCAATAATCAAAGATATTATACAATACCGTGTGCTACTATGTAACCACGCGTATTACTGTATTTTATCATCGGGTATTTCAATAGTTAACGGTAAAATTTTGCCGTTATTTTTATAAAAAGTTACTTCTATCATTTTCTAACTCCGACAGTAATTCCGTTGTGAGATCCACTAATGATTGTGTCGTCGTACGAATATTCCCTGATAAAACGAATATTCCCCGACCAAACGAATACTTTATGACAACTTGCTTACTTTGCAAAATTTACAAATATTACCTACAACTATAACATTATATCAAATCCACACCTTATTATTCAAAACAATAATTAGAGAAAAGAAATCTTTATTTATAAAAGTTGAGATCTTAAAATTTCAAAATCCTAAGTTTTCTTAAGCAAAAATGTGATTTTCAAAAAAAAAATTGAAAAAAAAAACCAATCAATCGATTCCTTATCATCTTTTCACTGATCAATTTCTTCAAAAATGGTGTATGAAATTTTTCTTTATTTTTTAAAAAAAATCTGGCAAATATTTTTATTTTTGATGATTCCTTAGTATTCCGAGTTATCATTTCTATTCCGAAGGTGTCTACATTTATCCAATCTAATAATCTGTGATGATTTCAAAATTTTTATCAACTCATATCTTCAAAAAAATTTACAATTTTGTTTATTTGGTTTTCGAAAATCTGTAAAACGTTTATTCTTCTGTTTTGTACTCCTTTGTTACTTTTTCAAAGATCTGTGTAATTTTTTTGTTGAATCCAAAGAAGACTTTCAAGATCCACCGCTTAAATTTTACTTTGTGACCGTTCAAATTTCTTCAAACTAATTTTTTTTTTCAACCTATGATTTCTTACTCCCGATTTTTTAAAAAATAGACGGTTCAAAGATTTTAACCTCTTTTAAGCAAATATTCAACATCGATCTAGTCAAATGATAATAATTTTAACTCATTTTTGTTTAATTTTTTTAAATCTAATATTTTTTTTGAAAATAAGATATATATATATATATATATATATATATATATATATAAACTAGTTTGTTATATATACGGTCTAGATCTTAAGTTCACCCCTTATCTAACATACCTTGCTCACCTCCTTTAGCAACGGACCGGACGGCGATTCGGTCCGTCGCTATATGTTTGATCTGTTGCTATATGTTGTCCGTCGCTAAAAGCTAAGAAGACGGTTCTATATATAGCGACGAACCGAATCGTCGCCCGGTCCATCGCTAAAGGAGGGTGAGCAAGGTATGTTAGATAAGGGGTGAGCTTAAGATTCAGACCAGTTTATATATATATATATATAGTCAGGATCTTAAGCTCACCCCTTATTTAACTCACCCGAGCTCACCCCCTTTAGCGAGGGATCCGACGACGGTTCGGTCATACAACCGTCGTCTATACTTTTAGCGACGCTATATGTTGTCCGTCACTAAAATTATAGACGACGGTTGTATGACCGAACCGTCGCCGGGTCCGACGCTAAGGAGGGGTGAGCTCGGGTGAGTTGAATAAAGGGTGAGCTTAAGATACGGACCGTATATATATACACACATATTTAATGTTCTATTACTGTATCATTTTCTTCACTTTAAAACCAGTTTGATGTGCTAAAAGGTAATCCCTTATAATTAATACTTTATTTGTAAGACCCCAAATTTTATGAATAAAAATTTACTTTATTGAAATATTTTTTTTTGAGTAATAAAGTATGGATTTGATATAATGTTATAGTTGTGGGTAATATTTATAAATTTTGTAAAGTAAGCAAGTTGTTATAAAATATTCGTTTGGTCGGGGAATATTCGTTTTATCAGGGAATATTCGTATGACGACATAATCATTGGTGGACTCCACAACGGAATTACTGTCGGAGTTAAAATATGATAGAAGTAACTTTTTATAAAAATAACGGCAGAAGTATTACTGTTAACTGTTGAAATACCCGGTGATAAAAGTATAATAATTCGCGTGGTTGCATAGTAACACATGGTATTAATTATTGATGCTTACGTGAGAAGGCACTCTGTTTTATTCAATTAATGCCACAGTATTTGCTTCATAGTATCTCAAGTTATTGATTCAAGTATTGTCAATATTTTATATTATTAAATCAATAATTAAGATGACAAGTTATTCTTATTATTATTTATGTTATTGACAATGTCTAGAAAGTTATGTTAAAGAAAGGAATTTGGTCACCTAATTATGCGTCAATAGGGAGAAATTCTTATCGAAAAGTCCCCTCTTTCCTGGGAATGATCTGGTTTTTAATATCGCAAGTTATATTATTGATGAATAAATATTGTTAAAAATATTGAAGGGATTTTTATGAAGTATTTGTTATAAATTTTGCTTATTATTTGGACCCCCACTTACCCATTTTTCAAAATTGTCGGTAGAAGTTATCTCAATTTTATTATATATATATATATGGAGAAAATGCATGTACACAGCTATGTATTACACAGTCAGTTATGGCGACAGATTTTTGGGCTATGGTGACAGATGAACCCGTCGCCATAGCTCTACTGTGTAATACACAGCTGTGTATATGTATAGCCCTATATATATAGTATAATAGGTTTTGTTTTTTTTTATAAAAAATAGAATATATTATATTTTATTATGCATAGTGTCTGTATAGTGTTTACATAGTAAAAAATTAAAAAATCAAAAATTGTCTGTGAAAATTCCTACTGTTCACCCGTGATTTCTCCTATTGTGTCTCCAAATAGTATCTTGTCAATCTCCTATAAATAGGATGCTCAGTTTAGAAAAGAAAATCACACTAGAATCAAAGAATTCTTCTTCTATAATATTGAGCGTATTTCTGAGTTTAAGGAAGTTTTGAGTGTAGAAAATAGTGAAAATTTTCTTCAAGAATATCTCCGCCCTACCAGTCGAAAATACTCTTCTTTTGAGGTAAGGGGTATTACTTATTTCATATTTGCTTACGATATTATTTTTCGTATTCGTAAGAAATTTTATTTCGTTCAATATTCGCAAGAAATATTATCTTCGTTTAATATTCGTAAGAAATATTATCTTCTTTTAATAATCGTAAGGAATACCATTTTCATTCAACAGTTGTAAATGATGTTATTTTTGTTCAATATTTGTAAGAAATAATATTTTCTTCCATACTCTATAATATATAAGTAATATTATTTCGTTTCAGATTTCAAATTCTACACTCATTTGTTAAGTATTGCTTCTATACTCCTTAAAATTAGTAGAATATCTTTAAAATTTTCGCTTCATCTAGTCTCGTTTTACAATGATATTTTTATGAACATTATTGTTCATTTTAAAGCTTTTTATGTCGGAGTACTATTCATGGGTACTATTTATTTATACGGCATTATTCATACGTACGACACTATTCATATATACGGTACTATTTATGAAGTACTACTCACGAGGTACTATTCACGATGAAAAATTGATTCTTTTTAGTCCAAATTATTTTTGATACGTGAATATTATGTTGGTTTATATACTTTGTGGTTTTAAGGATGACAATGTTTATATGGGCTAAATTGATTTTATATTGACTTATTCTTTAATTGGGTCATGTTATTCAAATAGTTTTATGCATATTAATTAAATAATATATAATAGTGTGCATGAGTTAATTCTACACGTTATTTGCTAGCCCACGAAATTTAATGCAATTTTGGAGTGAGTAAATCAAGGTGGTTATTTTGTCACATGCTTTAAGTTGTTATATAGAATATATATCCAATCCTAATTTGCTTTAAAGTCTAATTTAAGTTGGAGTATTTTAAGGAGAATAATATATATATTCAATCTTGATTTGCTTTAAAGTCTAATTCAAATTGGAGTATTTTAAGGTAATTGAAAATCTGTTTAATACTCCTTATATTTCTCATATTTAATTATGAGATTATATCCTTCAAATATATATATGTTTTCCAATCCTGATATGCTTTAAAGTCTAATTCAAAATTGGAGTAATTTATGGAGATTGGAAATCTGATAATATTCCTTAAATTTCTCATATTTAATTATGGGGATATATCCTTCCAATATATATATATATATTGTGTGCTACCAATTTATACGTAATTGAGAGATATTTTAGGAATTGGTTTTTATGAAGGATTCTTATTTAAAGTTGATGGAGATATTATTTTGTCTCATGCTAATCAGTAATTGCTATTTTTAAGGGATCGTGCTAATTGCTAATAGGACTCTTTCAACTAGTATTTGATTCCTAATTGATTCCTTCACAGCTGAATTTCTTTATCTACTAACGTTGTCTATGGTAACGTGGATCTCATATTTTCAATCAAAAAGATATAGACGTTGCAGGAGGATTTCAAATGTTACATAGCCGTTGCTCTCTTCCTTATATATACACTGTTTACACGGCTTCTTGAGACACAAGACTACTGAGCAGAAACTCTTCAAGCTATCCAAGATACACATCAATTATCATATCATTCTTTTAGTCTTGGTCCATAGTGTTCTAGTATTTCTTATTCCAATATCTATTGTAAACATAGTACAAGTCTAGGTTGGCTTGGGTTTTTTATTTTAGTAATATTCAGGATGTACAACGAAGGTATCGAAGTCTCAGAGGTGAGAGGTGTTGCAGAGGTGCAAAGGGGGCAGAGGTGTCCAATCGATCGTCGTTGTAACAGGGAGTTTTATTGTCTTTGTAATTGCTGAATATTATTTTAATAAAGTGAGTCTCCAATCCTAGTTGGGATTGGACGTGGATTAGGCCACTAGAATAGAGGATAGGGGCTGAACCACGTAAAAATCTAGGTGTGATTTTCTACTTGTTTGCTTCTGTTTTTAACCGTTAATATTCTGCAGTTTTTGTTTGTCTGCGTCAAAAAAGTTTTACACTAATCCGGACAGGCATTAGCTGTCCGTTTTTAACAGTTAATATTCTGCAATTTTTGTTTGCGTCGAAAAAGTTTTACACTAATCCGGACAGGCATTAGCTGTCCGTTTTTAACAGTTAAGAATATAAATAATACGGACAGGGTTAGACCGTCCGATTACAATCTGCTATAGTTAACTTTGAAAATTGGTCGTTGTAGATCACTTCTAAGTATTAAAACCTATTCACCCCCCTCTAGGTGTGCTTAATTACAGAATTACATATTATTCTTGAATTTAACTCCACAAAGCAGTTATTATGTTGATAATTTGGATATTTTTAAACTATTGATAAATTTAAAGTCTTTAATATTTATCCTTGATTTCGTTTAATTGATGCTTATATCATTGTCATCATCCTCATAATTATATTGTGATAAAAGTCATCTTTGACCCGCAGTTCATAGATGGACTGTTGATTAGTATGATTATGGACATAAATTATGTATCGGTATAATCATGACCTGTAATGTTACAAATGATGTGGTAAAAGTCTTCATTTTCCCGTAGTGCATTGATGGACAGTTCTTGGTATGATCATGACCATGGGTTCTCTTCGGCCAAGGGTGCAAAGATGAATTGTTGTTTGGCATGATCATGACCATTGATGATAACATGAATATCCTTGGCCTATAGTGCATGGATAATTTGTGGACGTGATACTAATGAATATCCTTGGCCCGTAGTACATTGATAATTCAGTGATGTGGATTATTTATTAATTTGAGTCTCAGCGATAAAATTGATGATAAACTTTTAAATCATAGAAGATAGTAGATATCATGTTTTACTTGACTCTTCTAATGGATTACTTGCTCTGCTGCAGTTGTTGATCTAAAACAAGTTGTCTATTGTATTCTATCAGTTGTTATACTGTTGAATGCTAATGATAATTTATTCTGCATTATCTTATTCATAATATTTCTTACTAGGCTAGTTGAGCTCACCATTTTGTTCACTGTCCTCTTCAGGAAATGAGAATATAGTTGGGACTAGTCTGGGAATGGAGTGACGATCCGAGATGGTTATTTTAGTAGTCCTCACTATTCTATGAAAGAGTGTGATAATAGTTATAATGAGAATTGAATTTGAGTTTGGATATTTTTTAGAAGACAATATCCGTGTTAAAACGCAGCTATTGTGCTATCGTATTTTGCACGACAGATGTATTAATTAAGTTTGTATTTAAATTATGTACTATGTATTTGACGACTCAGAATGGGTTATGTATATCTATTTTGGGGGCGTCACATTATTTTTGTTCATTATCTACTGATGTTCTAAATTCTCAATTTCTTTTATGAGCAATGATTGTTTGATAAGGCGTGTTGGGTCTTGGTTAATGAAATAAATGCTAAATTATCAATCGTTGTTTGTGATATTGGGACTATGAAATTGTAATTAAATGTTTTAACTGTTGAAATTGTGTTTGAATATAGATTTGGTCAAATTTTCTATTAATGTTTTTGACTTATTAAGGAGTCCAGACACTGTTTACTGACATATTACTGTGTTGTTAAAATATTTCTTGGAAAAAGAATAAACAATGAGAAGTATGGTCTCTTCTCTTGCAAACTATTATATGCATTTATTGATGAAATCTTTATGCTTGTACAATGTGCACTTTACTTAGTCAGTCACTCTTCATATCTTGATATCTTTTATTTGAGCTGACACTTGTGATTATCTACCTCTTCTATATATTCACATTGCTAAAACATGATGCATTCATTTTTTAGTCTCACTCTATCTTATATGTTACATATTCATGTCTATTCCTTATGTGTTCATCATGGACCCTATCTATTCTTCAAAAAGGAAAAAATTTGCATATCATTCTAAGACACATCCCTCAAGATGTGTACCTCATTTAGTTACATCTTCTACACAAGATAAGTATCTTTTAGTAAGGCATAATCTCACACCAGGCATAGGGATTTCATTTTATAGTTTCCCTGAATTACTAGAACATTTTAAAGCCATAGGTTGGGAATATCTTGTTGTATTCTCTGATAGACACATATATCCTGGTCTCATTGTTAAGTTTTACACTCATATGGTCTTCAATAGAGATCCCACTAGTCTCTTAACAAGTATTATTATATGCATTCAAGGTAAAAACTTTGTCATTGATAAAAATCTTCTGATCTATGTATTACATCATATCCATCCATGTTGGATATGCCTAAAATAAATTAATACTTGCATCCCTTGGGAACAACAATGAGCGAATGTCTATGTTTTAATCAAAATCTTTCCTTTACAACTGATCAACTAATACATGCTCTTTTGTTTGATTTTCCTGTTAAGGTTGGTTTGGAGTTTCTGACTTTTGAGTGCCAATTTCTAGGTAAAATTCTTAGACAAAACCTTATGCCAGTAAGAAAAACTAGAACATTGAATCCCTTCTATTAATTTGGAAATCATAAAATGTATCATCAAGAGTGCATACCATACAATCTAGCATATATCCCCTTTACCTCCTTTGAACATTATTTTAATAACAATTGTCTTGGTTTTGGTCTCCTTCTCAATCATATTTTCAACTATATATCTAAAGATTGATGTCACTTGTTAACGCCAAGTTTCGCTGGCGCGTCCAATTACAGAATCCACGCGCTAGAACATGCACAATAACAAATCACATAGAAGCTTAACGGCTTGTGCCGCCGGGGGATAGCTCCAGTGTGAGAATAAGTACAGGCCATTACTAGGTTTAGCAATGGAGGCTAAGTGTTTAGTGCTCAAAAGTAGGTATTACCTGTTAATTGTTACCTTGGCCTTGTATTTATAACGCTTACACCACCTTAAAATCCTCCTCCGAGTCGGATTAGGACTCCTAAATATGGTAAATTACCAATATTTGGGTCCAACACAATCTCCTTAAAAAGTGCAAGTAGAATCCAATCCAACGACTACCTTTGGAGTTACCTAATTCAATTATGATTAGGATTCCGAACTCTACGCGCAGAAAAGCCCACTGTGTAGGCCCAAACAATCCCACCATTAGGTCTGGGCTTCGGCCCAAAGGATTCGAAGGCCCGACCCCGAACCCCGAACGATAGGGTTACGCATCCGGCCCAAAAGGACTTGGACGCCAACTTGACCAGCTCCAACCTCTTCATGGGCTTCATCCCGGTAGTCTCCCAAAGCCCTTCTAATGTCAGGCCTTCGGCCCACATGAAGTTCGGTAAAATACTCCCGAACATTGCCCCCCAGTCTCTGATTGTAAGATACTTATAATCGGAGACTTGAGAGGTCAGGTATACGAAAGAACATGACAACTAATAATGAGTTGTCTAGGGAAGCCAAACGGTCTGTCCTCGTTTCTCAAAATATTGCACGTCTTTCCATGTTTGGTCCCGCCTTGAGCATTTAATAGCCGCCCTTGGGTATCGTGTGGAAACACCTATAAAAAACCCCTTCCATTAATCACTATCACTTTTCCCAAATTTTTAATTCAAAACCTCTACCAAAATTTTTCGGCAAGGGCGATTTCCGACGAGCTCATTTCTTACCCAAACCTCACCAGTTTCATCTACTCTGTAAGTGTTTTTGAACTTCATTTTCACTCGTTTTCATCTCAAAAGCACACCTTTGTGTTTCATTCCCTCAAATCTCAACATCAAATGGCTGATTCTAGTATTCCTCTGGCTACTGAGCCAGTTCCCCCTTCTATCACCACCGATGACCTAGTCTCGGTCAACTTGCCGGTGGCTCCTTCCGACACCACCCCCTCCTCAGCCCTTCCGATAAGTGCTGAGGCCAAAATCCGAAACGCCTACCACTCCGAGATGGAGTTCTCTCATATCAGTACCCCGTCTTCCATCACACCCTCTCAAATCTCTGATATTCGAACCCTTTTCAAAATCCCCTAAGAATATAAGCTTCGGGCACCCAATCTTGATGAGAAAATGTTTTGGAGGCCCGAAGGCGAATGGGTGGCCGTCCCGCTATACATTCTAAAATATGGGGTTCGGTTCCCCCTTCATGAATTCATCTCTTCCTTCCTCTATTTTGCTGGGATCAGGTTCGCACAACTGGTGCCGAACACATACATCCATTTAGTTTCTTTTATCGCCTTGTGTTAAGAGATTGGGATCACTCCAGGTCTTGACTTTTTCTTCGCCTTATTCATTGTAACTGGGTTGAAAGAGCCTGGTTTCAAGAAATTAAATAAAAGACCAACCTGAACCACTCCTGTCAAGACCCCTTCGAGCAACACAGGTTGGCATGACAAGTGGTTCTTCGCCAGGGGAACCGACCTCCGACTGCTCCCTCAATGGGCCCATCCTGAGGACCTCGTAGCTAAGGTGTCCAAGTTTCTGAAGGATAGAGCCGATGCCTTTAAATCTTTTTATAAAAGGTGGAGCAAGACCGATTGAAGTCTGGCAGTTCTATCAAACGAAGCCTGGTTATACAAACACGGCTGTAAGTGTCTCCCTGCTGAACGAAAAATTTCACTCTTATTTTCTCTTCTTTCTTCTCATGTGTTTTATGACTTAAACCGTCTGTTTCTGTGCAGTGACAATTTTCAAGGCCGACGGAGCCGCTGAGTCCTTAACTCCTCTTCCCATCATAATCAAACAAATTAGCCTTCCGATCACCAACGAGGCGGCTGAAAAAGAAACCATCCCCATCATCGTGTTTTCGGTGGGATCCACATCAGGCCCCGACCCCCCGACCAGCAACAAGGTGGTGTTAAAGATGACTCGAGCAGAGAAGGCGGCTGTGACGCCCCCAAAATTAGGTATACATCACCCATCTTGAGTCGTCAGATACATGGTACAGAATTCAAATACAACTTACTAATACCACTGTCGTGTATAATACGACAAAATACAACTGTGAGTTTGAATACAATAATTGTCTACTAGAGATCATACAAACTCAAAAGGAGTCCTCAATACAATTATTGTTACACTATTTAACAGAATAATGAGGACTACTAATACTATTCTTTGGTCCATCACTCCGTTCCCTGACTCGTCCCAGCTATATTCTCATTTCCTGAAGAGAACAGTGAAAGAAAGGGTGAGCTCAACTAGCCCAGTAAGAAATATTATGACTAAGATAATGCAGAATAAATTATCGTTAGCCTTCAACAGTGTTAAACTGATACAATATAACAACATCAAGTTTAACTGCAGCGGAACAAACAATCCATTAGAAGAGTTAAGTAGAGAGAATTGAATCTACTGTCTTTTATAATTTAAAAGATTTTTATCATTTTTATCGCTGAGACTCAGCTCAATAAATAATCCACATCATTAAATCATCCATGCACTACAGGCCAAGGATATTCATTAGTATCACGACCACGAATTATCCATGCACTACGGGCCAAAGATAATCGTGTTTTCATCAACGGTCCTGATCATGCCATAAAACAATTATCTTTGCACTACGGCCGAAGAGAATCCATAGCCATAATCATACCAAAAACTGTCCATCAATGCACTACGGGCCAATGAACACTTTTTCTACATCATTTGTAATATTACGGTCATGATTACACCGCATAATCCCTGGTCATAATCATACCAAGTCCATCTATGCACTACAGGCCACAGATGACTTTCAACGTAACATAAACATGAGGATGATGACAATGATATAAGAATTTAATAAAACAAGTTCAAGAATTAATTTGTCCATGAACCAATAACGTCCAAATTGTCCACACGATACTGTTTTGTGGTGTAAAATTCAAGAATGCTCAGAAGAATATTTTCCTGAAAAGATACTGGATGAAGCGCAAATATCAAGGATATTCTACTAATTTCATGGAGTATAGAAGTCAAAACTTTAACCAACTGAGTATAATAAAGAATGGAATAACAACAGAAATCACCATGCATGCGGAACTTCGCACAGGCAGGTTATTCCAACAGAATACTAAATAACGGAACCAGGTCAGGTGAAATTCACACTGACAGGATGTTCCAACAGAATAATAAATGCGGAATAATAAATGATGGAACCAGGTCCGGCGTATAGCACAGACAGGATATTCCGACAGAATAATAAAGACGGAACCATGTCCGGTGTAAAACACACAGACAGGATGTTCCAACGGAATAATAATAAAGACGGAACCAGGTCCGGTGTAAAACACACAGACATGATGTTCCAACAGAATGATAGAAGAATGTCACCAAGTATAGGGTAGACCGCGTATACAGGTTATTCCAACAGAATAATAAGAAATGGAATAACAATAATTCTCTTCATGAATAAGAAAGAATAACACCCCTTACCGTAACAAAAAGTGGATATAGAAGTAGTGAAGTAGCAGAACACTCTTCTTCTTTCTTTCTATAATTTTCTCTCTATAGCTTCTCTCTATAATTTCTCTCTCTAAAGTTTCAATGAATTCGTAAGAAAATAATGAAGGAATGAGCTTCTATTTATAGGAAAATGGAATGCATAGTAACTAATCCATGAACGGCCCAGATTGATTTACTTTAATCTGACGGTCCATATTTAAAGAAAAATCTTTTAAATAAAATATAATATATTCTATTTATATAAAAAGATTTTTACTATGCAAACACTATGCAACACTATGCAAAACACTATGCGACACTATGCATAATAAAATATAATATATTCTATTTATAAAATAACTTTAATAAAGTATTCTGTTTTATATAAAAAGATGTTTCTGTTTTATTACGTTAATAATAAGAATAAAACAAAACGTTATCATCGCTATAATAATTCATATTATTAATCGACAATAATTGAATCAAACTGAGCGACTTCTCACATAAATATCAATAATCAATACCGTGTGCTACTATGCAATAACGCGTATTACTGTACTTTTACTACCCAGTAGTTCAACAGTATCAACGGTAAAACTTTCGCTGTTATTTTTAATAAAATATTTTTGTCGTTTTCTCAATCCGACAATAATTTTGTTGTGGGGTCCACCAATAATTTTGCCGTCGTACGAATATTTTCCGACACAAAGAATATTCCCTGACCAATCGAATATAATATAACAACTTGCATACTTTGCAAAATTTATAAATACTACCCACAACTATAATATTATCTCAAATTCACACCATAATATAAAAAAATTATTTCGAGAAAATTAATTCTTTATTCATAAAATCTGGGGTTTTACAGCGGCTCTGTTGAAGAAGTCCAAAAAATCTTCCAAGCCGGCCTCCAAAGTTCCCACCACGGTCGTCTCGTCAACTCTCTAGAAGCCGAACCTTCCGCCACTTCCTCCTCAAACTGAGGTGATCGAGGATTTGGAGGACACCGAAGTGGCTCCTCTCGAACCTCGATCCAAAAAGTCGCGGCTCACCGAAGACCCTGAACCACAACAGCCTAAACAGCCAATTGCTGTTGCTGACCCCAACATCGCCGCCACCCCTATCTCCGGACCAAGCTCCTCCCACGGTTCGCCAACCACTAATTGGCCTAAAAGTCCCTCGGAAGTATTCCCGTTTAATCTGTTCGATCACTTTAAGCTTTCGGGCGATGAAGACGATTTAAAGGGTTCTCTTCCGAGGATTATTTGTTGGCCTACGTCCGGGCTTAGTGCCAGGTAACCATAATGCTATTTAACTCGTTCCTGCAGACTTTAGAGTTAAATTCGATGGCTGACGTATATGTTTATTGCTGGCCAATGCTATTCTTGCTCGAGCTATTCCTCCCCTCGCTCGAACCACAAAAAAGGAAGTTCAGCTGAGGTCGGACGTGATTCTCCTTGAGGCAGAGGTTCGAGGCTTGAACTCGGACTTGAAGAAGGAGTGAGATCTTTATGCTAAGACCTGTAATGAAGCTACCCGAGCCGATCGCCGTGCTAATGAGCTCGAGAAGAAATATGCTTTACTCTTGGAGGAGAGGGATCATTTATTCGAAGATGTCAAGGATCGGGAAAAGGATGTTGACGCCCTGAAGGAGAAATTTTTTGAAATGATGGCTAAAATGATGCAGGTCATGCGGGAGAACACCAGTTTAACTGCCGAATTCAACTCCCTTCCGGACAAACTCTCCGAGGCCAAATACCAGGCAATTACCGAGTATGAAGAGTCCGAAGCCTTGAATGATAAAGTTATGGCCCAATTTGCTGAAGGGTATGAGGCTTATCGTGAAAAGGCTAAGGAAAAACTGGCTGCTGCTGGTCTCGATGCCTCTATTCTTGAATCTTCCGACGAAGAGTCTGAAGCCGAAGATGACCCTCCTCCGGAATAAATATTATTATGACTTATAAAATTTTTTGTTGTACTTTGCCCGAATCGTAAGCGATCAGGTTTGTAAAAAATTCAAAGTATGAATGAATTAGAACATCCTTGCTTAAATTTTTGTTATCAGATATACTCGTGACTAATATCGGTCGGTTATTTCTTCTCGAACCTTTTGATCGAATTGTGCTTGAAGTTTGTCTGATTTAAAAAATTTACAGTTTTCTCGATCAGTTTTTCTCGTGACTTGTCTCGATCAGAGGTGTCTTTCTGAACCTTCTGATCGAATTGTGTCCGAAGTTCTTCCATTCGAGTATTAAGAGTCATGTGAATATAGATGAAGTTAAGCATCTCCAAAGAAAACTTTCATTTATTTCATTTAAGACTGAAGGGTTACATGGATAAAGAAAAGAATGACATAACTATTACTGGTAAAATTTTCTAAGTCTTCCAGTATGCCATGTATTCTTTACTTCCGAACCATCCATTGCTCGAAGCCGGTATGTACCTGGCTTCGGCGCCTCTACCACCACATAAGGTCTCTCCCAGTTAGGCATTAACTTGCAGTGTTCTGGGGGGTTGATGGCTCCGACTCCCGGAGGACCAAATCCCCTACTGCAAACCTCCTCGGCTTCACATTCTGATTATAGTGTCGGACTGTTCGCTGCTGATAGATAGCCAACCTCATCACAGCTGAATCCCGAACTTCCTCCAATTGAAGAGGTTGAAGTTGGTCGGGTCGGCGTTCGAGTCCTTTTGGGCCGGATGCGTAACCCTGTCGTTCGGGGTTTGGGGTCGGGCCTTCGAGTCCTTTGGGCCGAAGCCCAGACCTAATGGTGGGATTGTTTGGGCCTGCACAGTGGGCTTTTCTGCGCGCAGAGTTCGGAATCCTAATCATAATTGAATAAGGTAACTCCAAAGGTAGTCGTTGGATTGGACTTCACTTGCACCTTTTAAGGAGATTGTGTTGGACCCAAATATTGGTATCTTACCATATTTAGGAGTACTAATCCGACTCGGAGGAGGATTCTAAGGTGGTGTGAGCGTTATAAATACAAGGCTAAGGTCACAATTAACAGGTAATACCTAATTTTGAGCACTAAATACTTAGCATCCATTGTTAAACCTAGTAACGGCCTGTACTTATTCTCACACCGGAGCTATCCCCCGGCGGCACAAGCCGTCAAACTTCTGTGTGATTTGTTATTGTGCAGGTTCTAGCGCGTGGATTCTGTGATTGGACACGCCGGCGAAACTTGGCGTTAACATCAGTTATCATAAATTCCAACTCGTTCAAAATTTCAATCTTGTCTCCCATCTAAATCTTCTTTCTAGACTACTCATAGTCTTTAAGGCTCTTGATCATGAACCAATTGAGTCAAACCTTAATATGATCTCTCAACTGGACGCCATCAATAATGCTAATCAATTACTGTTACTTAATCAAAACAACTTAATGATTCAAATGGAAGCAATGCAAAAATTTGTGCATCATATTAAGGACATGTTGCATTCTGTTATGGAAAATAAGAAGTTATATATGCCTCCTTGTCACTTTTTTGCAAGTACTAGCTCTGTCAAAATAGAATCTCTTCTTCATTCTCCTCTTGATGATCCTCTTTCCAATCATGGTCTTCACTTTTCCCCTCTCAATGAAGAAGACTACTAACTATTTGGAGAAATGTAATATATATATATATATATATATATATATATATATATATATATATATATATATATATATATATATATATATATATATATATATAGCAAGGATCAATAGCATACCCCTTATCTAACTCACCCGAGTTCACTCCCCTTTAGCAACGGATCCGACGACGGTTCGGTCATACAACCATCGTCTATACTTTTAGCGACAGACGATATATAGCGTCGCTAAAAGTATAGACGACGGTTATATGACCGAACCGTCGCGGGATCCGTCGCTAAAGGAGAGTAAGCTCGGATGAGTTGGATAAGGGGTGAGCTTAAGATCCAGACCGTGTATATATATATATATATATATATATATATATATATATATATATATATATATATATATATATATATATATATATATATATATATATGCTACTAACTATTCGGGAGTATTGTGTTAGAAATGAGATTTGAATTGAATGAGAAAATTGACCGGACGGGTCGGGTCGGGTCGTGGTCGTGACGGGCGGGTTTGTGAAACTACGTCGTTTTGACGACGGTTACGCGCCAACGGATTCTATAAATAAACGGTGTAGGAAGTTTTTAAAAGATGAAAAAAATTTCCCTTATTTCTGTTCCGTCCCGTTGAGAATTTTCCCGTTCCTTTCCTTCCTTCCCCGTTCTGCAGTATAGAATTCCGTTCTCCGTTCTGCAGAATCCCGTTTTCTGCAAAAGTGAATCCCGTTGTCTGCAAAAGTGTTGCAGTCCCGTTCCCGTTCTGCATACTTTTCCCGTTTCTGAGTAAGTGTATGAATACATCATTTTCATGCATCATTACTGTAATTTTCATTTTACATGCATCATTATTATTGATAGTAAAAGTTCGAGTACATAACATAGAATTTGCGTTCGATGAATTCTTAATTTTGCAATGCTACTAATTAAGAATTGAAATCCGTTTTATCTTGGGAAACAATTATTCAATTAACCCTTAGCATCTATGGGGGAATAAATTTGCTTTAAGGAGACTTTGTGAATTCAAAGGACTCGGATTTATATTTGCATAATTTATTATTATTATATTTATATACATTATTAAATAATACTATATATATTACAGATAACATATTGTAACTACTTAAATACTATGCAGGTTTTATCTATTTAGTATTATGCAGGTTTTATTAATGTTTATTGCCGTTGCAGGAAAACTACTTTTTCATAATAGTAACACTTTTCTACAGGTTCTGAAAAGTGTGTTTTCACATAGCACTTTTCCCCTATTTTTTATAATGACAAAAGGGCAGAGGAAAAATATTATGTTTATTACTATGATATATATAACAATTAAAAATTTGATGATCTAATTGTCATGTGATGGATAACAATGATATATTTTGCTGGAATATATGAAACATTTTATGCACATGCTAAGGGGGAGTTCTATATTTTTTCCATATATATATTATGGGGGAGTTTTTAATATTTTTAATTATTGTCATCATCAAAAATGGGGAGATTGATAGGTCTCCAAGTTTTAGCATTTATTTTGATGATAACAATAATTAGGAAAATAGGTAATTAAATTAGAATCCTCTCCATAGGCATAAGATTTATTTATGTGTTTCAAATCATATGTACTTTGACCAAAAATGTTTTCTAAAATTTAAATAACATTTTTCTAACCTTGATAACTCAATATTAAGTGTTAAAAATCTTATTTCACAAAATAATATTTTTCCAAGACAAGGAGGATTCCTATTTTCTTTCAAAATTATTTTCATGAAAAGGGGCAAAAAGAGTTTTTACCAAAAATATTTTCATGCATCCGTGCTTAATGTACATATGTGTGTATACATGAAGAAAAGTGGAGGCTTGCATTTAATGTCTTGGGACATTCATATTGGAACATTCTCTTTATCTCACCCGACTGCTGAGAATTGGGTCTTTGAAAATCAGATAAACAGGAGATCATTTAAAGCTCATTTAATGTAACAATGTGGTCAAAGCTTTCAACAACAAAAAGTCTACGGCTGTACAGGCATATTTTTTACGTGTATCCAAATGACATCAAAAACACTTTTTTCTGTAAAAATTCCAGTTCCAATAAATCTTATAAATTATTTGGGAGACATTTTAAAAAAAAAAAAAAAAAAAAAAAAATTCCCGACCGGTCGCTAGACCGGTCGCACAAACCCGGTCGCCGTAGAAGAGCTCTTTCAACAATCCAAAGCTTCAAAAATTCGTTTAATTCAGTGACTGAGCAATCTATGTGATCTAATCTGCTAAAATTCATCCGAGCCCTTCATTTCAAACAAATGAATTTCAGCCTTTGATTTTCTAAAAAGACCATTATGCCCTAAGCTTGAAAATCCTATAAATAGGAAGCTTTCTCTTCATTCCAACTTACCAATTTACTATAAATAAAAAAAAGCTTACTCCTTACCTACATTCTCTCTAAATCTTTAATCTCTCTGTTACTTTAAAATTCTGATTATTTGAAGAAGAGAAAATTGATCACTGTTATAAATAGTTATAATATGGATGTCCATTCATTTTCTATAACCTACATAACCTACATGAGCTATTCATTCCCTAATTAAGTTTATATTTATTTCATCTTCTTGGTTCATGTATTTGTGTAGCCTATAAATAGAGGCTCACTATCTATGTATTGGGAACTTGAAGAATATAAGATAATCTCTCTTCTTATTCTCTCTTAGTGTTATCTCTAATAATATAATACGTTATCTCTAATAATATAATACGTTATCAGCACGATTGCTTTTCAATTTCGTTTTGAAGATATTTGATTTGAAGGAGAAGGTACATATATATATATATATATAAATATATATATCATCATCATTTTGTAATTGTAAGATCTTTTGGAACTTAATTCATCATGCATGGCTTATCAGTTTACATCTATACTATATAAATTAGCAGTAGCCTTTTAAATATTACTAGTATAGTTGATATTATCTCCACACAATTTGAGCTTATTTGTGCATCAACAAAGACCTTCATACTGCACACTGCATATACATACATATATAATTGTTACTCAAATTCAGTAACCTCTTTGATAATTAACATAGATACTCTCTTGATTCGATTTGCAATGAATGGTGGAGATATATGTCTCGCAGACAGCGCCACTACGCACACTATATTACAGAATAAGAAATATTTTTCTTCTTTCATAATGCAAAAGGCAAATGTCAGTACGATATCGGGTAGTGCAAAATTAATAGAAGGCTCCGGAAGAGCTAACATTTTCTTGCCTGGAGGAACAAAATTTGAAATTGATGAAGCATTATACTCTCCCAGGTCTCAAAGAAATTTATTGAGTTTTAAGGATATCCGCCGAAATGGGTATCATATTGAGACAACATGTGAAGGAAAGATTGAGTATCTTCACATTACGAGTATAATCTCGGGTAATAAAAGTGTATTAGAAAAATTACCAGCTTTTTCCTCTGGTTTGTACTACACGAGAATTAGAACAATTGAAACAAATATGGTTGTTAATAAAAAGCTAACGAATCACAATAACTTTGTTATTTGGCATGAACGGTTAGGCCATCCTGGATCGATAATGATGCGAAGAATAATTGAGAATTCATGTGGACATCCATTGGAGAACCAGCAGATTCTTCAATCGAATGATTTCCCATGTGCTGCTTGTTTTCAAGGCAAGTTAATTGTTCGGCCATCACCGGCTAAGATAGGGACTGAATCCCTTACATTTCTGGAACGAATACAAGGTGATATATGTGGACCAATTCATCCACCATGTGGACCTTTTAGATATTTTATAGTTTTAATTGATGCATCAACAAGGTGGTCACATGTATCTCTATTATCAACTCGCAACCTGGCGTTTGCGAGGTTACTTGCTCAATTAATCAGATTACGAGCACATTTTCCAGATTATCCCATCAAGAAAATTCGTATTGACAATGCTGGTGAATTTACTTCCCAAACTTTCAATGATTATTGTATGTCTATTGGGATAAGTGTTGAACATCCTGTAGCACATGTTCACACACAAAATGGTCTTGCAGAATCATTGATTAAGCGTCTTCAATTGATTGCAAGACAATTACTGATGAGATCAAAACTTCCAATTTCTGCTTGGGGTCATGCTATTTTACATGCGGCAACACTAATTCGCATCAGACCAACAAGTTATCATAAGTACTCCCCTTTACAATTGGTTTTTGGTCAGGAACCAAATATTTCTCATCTAAGAATTTTTGGTTGTGCTGTATATGTTCCAATTCCTCCACCACAACGTACTAAGATGGGACCTCAAAGGAGGTTAGGAATATATGTTGGATATGAATCCCCATCTATAATTAAATATTTAGAACCATCAACAGGGGATTTATTTACAGCTAGATTCGCTGATTGTCATTTTGATGAATCAGTCTTCCCAACATTAGGGGGAGAAAATAGGCAGCTGGAAAAAGAGATAAGCTGGAATGAATTATCATTGTCTCATTTTGATCCTCGTACAAAACAATGTGAACTAGAAGTTCAGAAGATAATTCATTTACAAAGTTTAGCAAATCAATTGCCAGATGCATTTTCTGACCCAAAGAGTGTAACAAAGTCACATATACCAGCTGTTAATGCTCCAAATAAAATTGATGTCCCAGCAGGACAACCTCTTGTTGCCAATGAACCCAAAGCACGCTTGAAGCGTGGTAGACCAGTCGGTTCCAAAGATAAGAATCCTCGTATGAGAAAAGGAACAAAGATTCAAGATGGTTATGACGAGGAAAGGGGAACTCCAGAAGAGTCTACAGAAAAACCTCTAGACATGACTAATATTACAGTTCCAAAAGACAATCAGGTACCTGAAATCATTGAAAATGAAGAGATCTCGATAAATTATGTCATGTCCAGAGGTTTTTCTGTAGACTCTTCTGGAGTTCCCCTTTCCTCGTCATGACCATCTTGAATCTTTGTTCCTTTTCTCATACGAGGATTCTTATCTTTGGAACCGACTGGTCTACCACGCTTCAGTGAGCCTCTATTTATAGGCTACACAAATACATGAACCAAGAAGATGAAATAAATATAAACTTAATTAGGGAATGAATAGCTCATGTAGGTTATAGAAAATGAATGGACATCCATATTATAACTATTTATAACACTCCCCCTTGGATGTCCATTACTGAAGAATATGCCTCGTTAAAACCTTACTAGGAAAAACCCTGTGGGAAAAAAACCTAGTGAAGGAAAAAGAGTACATAATTCTTCAAAAACTTATGAGATATTGCTTTATGAAAAAAAAAATTTAATTACTCCCCCTCATGATTATATCATTTGAGATCTCTGAGTCGACGTAATCCAACGTTGTGGACTAGCTTCTCAAATGTAGAAGTAGGCAGCGCCTTTGTTAATAAATCTGCCAAATTTTCACTTGAACGGATTTGCTGAACATTTATATCACCATTCTTCTGAAGGTCATGAGTGAAAAAGAACTTTGGTGAAATATGCTTTGTTCTATCACCTTTGATATATCCTTCCTTGAGTTGAACAATGCATGCTGTATTATCCTCATATAAGACCGTCGGTGATTCTTCTCCTGAAGATAAACCGCAAGCTCCTCGTATGTGTTGAATAACAGACCTTAACCATACACATTCACGACTAGCCTCATGTATTGCCAAAATTTCAGCATGGTTAGAAGATGTAGCTACTATAGTTTGCTTCATCGAACGCCAAGAAATGGCGGTTCCACCACAAGTGAATACATATCCAGTTTGCGATCGAGCATTATGAGGATCGGATAGGTACCCTGCATCTGCAAAACCAATCAAATCTGTTTTGGGTTGGTTAGGAAAATACAAACCCATATCCTTTGTACCTTGTAGGTAACGAAGTATATGTTTAATTCCATTCCAATGCCTTCGGGTTGGACAAGAGCTATATCTTGCTAATAAGTTGACAGAGAATGATATATCAGGTCGTGTATGACTAGCAAGATACATTAGTGCTCCAATTGCACTCAAGTATGGTACTTCAGGACCAAGAATCTCCTCATCATTTTCTCGAGGTCGGAAAGGGTCTTTATTTATATCAAGTGACCTCACAACCATTGGGGTGCTCAACGGATGTGCTTTGTCCATATAAAATCGTTTTAGCACCTTCTCTATATAAGATGTTTGATGCACAAGAATGCCGTCCTTTAAATGCTCTATATGTAACCCAAGACAAAATTTTGTTTTTCCAAGATCTTTCATTTCAAATTCTCTTTTCAAGTACTCTACTACCTTTGAAATCTCTTCAGGAGTTCCAATGATATTTAGATCATCAACATATACTGCAATAATAACAAACTCAAATCTAGATCTCTTTATAAAAATGCATGGACTAACAGGATCATTCTTGTATCCCTCCTTTAACAAATATTCACTAAGACGGTTATACCACATGCGACCGGATTGTTTTAATCCATATAGAGATCTATTTAATTTGATCGAGTACTGTTCTCGAGAACTGGATTTACATGCTTCTGGCAATTTAAATCCTTCTGGGAGTTTCATATAAATTTCATTATCAAGTGGGCCATATAAGTATGCTGTAACGACATCCATTAAACGCAAATGAAGTCCTTCTTTTATTGCCAGACTGATTAGGAATCGAAAAGTAGCCACATCCATCACATGAGAGTATGTCTCTTCATAATCAATACCGGGTCTTTGTGAAAATCCTTGCGCAACTAGTCGTGCTTTATGTCGCACAATTTCACCCTTTTCATTTCGTTTTCGAACAAAAACCCATTTGTACCCCACTGGTTTTACACCATCAGGTGTACGGGCTACTGGTCCAAAAATATTTCTCTTTTCAAGAGATTTGAATTCTGCCTCAATTGCGTCTTTCCATTTTGGCCAATCAATTCTATGCATGCATTCCTCAATAGACCTTGGTTCAAGATCCTCGTCATCTTTTATAACATCTAGCGCTATATTGTATGAAAAAACATTATCGACGTCAATTTCATTTCGGTTCCATATTTTTCTGGACATAACATAATTTATCGAGATCTCTTCATTTTTAATGATTTCAGGTACCTGATTGTCTTTTGGAACTGTAATATTAGTCATGTCTAGAGGTTTTTCTGTAGACTCTTCTGGAGTTCCCCTTTCCTCGTCATGACCATCTTGAATCTTTGTTCCTTTCAATTTAATGTGGTAAAATTCTTAACCCCTTCTTTTCAATTTGAACCAAGTACTGCTTGTAACATTGGTGAAAGATAAAGAAAAAAAACAAGTAAGCATTCAAAGTGTAAACTTTCTTGATTATTTGGCCCTTGATTACTTGTCTCTTTATGGCTGGTCCATATCTCAGTGGTAGAGCATTTGACTGCATCAAGAGGAACACCTAGTTACTGCCATATCAATTTGATAATAATAGCAGTTTAGTAACTAACATAAATAGAATCTTACATCGCAAAGCTTCATATCCATTTGGACCCTGCTTTGGGTCATAGCAAATATACTTAGTAGTGTTGGCTTGTTATTTAGTTTTAGTAGAAAATTTTAGTTTCATATTTTACTGCATTTCTATAAATTGTTTCATTATAATTAAAACTAAACATATATAATTATTTAATTTGATGAAAAATATGTTTAGTTATTTAATATTCAAATTTTATAAATTTGAATTTGTTGCCCTTGATTTATATCGAGCAAGAATTGTTTGTAATGGAATCTTGATGTTGAGATTCATATAAAGGCAAAGAATCTTGGAGATACAATTAAAGTTTACAATCATGCATCCCTGTAGGATCATGCAAAATTAATTATTTTTATTCGCTATCATCTCTATAAAAAAAATGATAAAGACATGTTAGAAAAAAAAGAAGAAAATATTTACTATATTTTATGCCTCGAATATGCTTCTGTAGTAGCAATATTGTGAGTATAAGTTCATAATATATTCCCTGAAGCGATAAAGGAAATTATATTCCTAGAAGTGATATCATTTCTTCTAGTGGCTGTACAAAATAATGAGTTTTTGCAGAAAAATCAACAATCTAGCTCGACCGATTCTGTTACATTCCCTGAAGTGAATGGAACCTCATTTGATAATCATAGAGAAAATTATGATTGTGGTTATGGTAGTAGACGTGAAAGGAATAATCAATATAAAAAAGGAACGTACCTGTCGTACTCCTAAACATTTGGTATATAGATTTGTATCAAGACTCCATAAAAGAAAAGAAAATGAATTTGAAATAAATTTTATTGTTCATAATGATCCTGAAGATCCCATGGATTATTTTGACTTTTCAAATGGAGTGGATATAACTCATTTTGATATATATGGTTTCCTTGATTTTATGTTGATAAATGTTCATACTAATTAATTATTTTTATTTCATTATATTATGACATTATATTAAGTATTTTTATTATATGTTTTATTTATGTTTCAAGTAATAAAATTAAATTTATGTTTTGCATATATGAAGTTGTATGGGCTAGAAGCTCATCAAACTTAATTAAAGTCTCTGGAAGAGCGATTATAATATTGTCAAAGAGCACAAAACTTTGTATTGATGATTCTTTATATTCTTCTGAGGCAAGCAGAAATTTACTCAGTTTTAAAGATATACGTTATAATGGTCATCCATTGAAGAACCAGAAGATTCTTCAATTTAAGAAATTCTCATGTGCTGCTTGATCTCAAGGCAAATTGGTCATTTGACCATCACCAGCTAAATTTGGGATTGAATCTCCAAAGTTTCTAGAACGTATTCAAGGAGATATTTGTGGGCCTATTCACCCACCAAGTGAACCATTTAAATATTTTATGGTTTTAATAGATGCATCTACAAGATGGTCACATGTGTGCTTATTATCAACTCGCAACCTGGCGTTTGCGAGATTACTTGCTTAAATTATTAGATTACGAGCACAATTTTCGAATCATATAATCAAGACTATTCGTCTTGACAATGCTGGTGAATTTACATCCCAAACATTTAATGATTATTGCATGTCACTTGGGATATATAATGAACATCATGTTGCCCAGGTTCATACTCAGAATGGTCTTGCTGGATCATTTATTAAACGCCTCCAGTTAATTGCAAGATCATTCCTCATGAAAACAAAATTTCCTGTCTCTGTTTGGGGGCATGCTATTTTATTGAAGGCAGTGAAGAATTTTTATATTAATTCAATAGTATCGGGCCAAAAGCTCATATTAAAAAAGCTGTAAATTTTCTCTTCTGGGATATATTATACTAAAATGAGAATAGTTGAAATAAATGTTGTAATACACCAGAAATATATAATACACCAGAAGTGTTCAGATCAAAAAGATTTTTATTATTTAGCATGATCATATTGATCATCCAGGATCAATAATGTTGCATTAAATTATTGAAAACTCCCATGAACATCCCGTAAGGAACCAGAAGATTCCTTTACTTGTTGATTATATCAAAGTAAATTAATTACCAATACATGCTTGGGGTCATGCTATTTATAACCTCAATAAGTGATATTTTTAAGGTATAATTTAAGGATTGTTATTTTAATGAAACAGTCTTCCCACCATTAGGGGAGAAAAGTTGTTGCCTGAAGCATGACGTTAGATCGTTGCCTAAAGTACGATGGGAGATTAATTGGAATGTTTCAACGTTATTTAATCTTGATCCTTATACAAATCAATATGAACTAGAAGTTCAAAGGATAATTCATTTGCAATGAATTGCAAATTAATTACCAGAATTATTCACCGATAATAAGAAAATAGTGATATATAACATTCTAGCCACTAATACTCTAGTAGAGATTGATGTCCCTGTAGGACAATCAATTAATACAGAAGTAAATTGAATCTAAGTCACACCAAAAACATGAAAGAATGATCGGTGTTAAAGATAGAATTTTCCAGAAGAAGAAAGTACAAGAAAAACAAGTTGCAGCCTATAAAGAGGCTATACCCATGAAACAGGCTACAAAATTTATCAATCTATCCAAAACTTATGAACAAAAATCTCCTGTAAATAAAACTCTTGAAGATTTATCCCTTGAAGAGGATCAGGTACCTGAAAATAACGAGATCTCGATACAATATGTATATACAGGAGACGTATATATTGGATAGAAATAAAATCGTTGTCGACAACATATTTTCATATAAATTTGCTATGGATATTACCAGAAGTAATGATCATCGTTGATGAATGTAGAAATATTTGGCCAATGTAGAAAGAGGCGATTCAAGCAGAATTAAATTCACTAAGTAAATATGAAGTTTTTGGACCTGTAGTCCGAACACCTAAAGGTGTAATGCCTGTAGAATACAAATGAGTATTTGTACGAAATAAGAAAAATAAAATTATATGGTATAAAGCGCAACTTGTAGCACAAGATTTCTTCGCAAAGACATAATATTAATTATGAAGAAACATATGTTCCTGTAATGGACAAAATTACATTCAGATTTTTAATTAGCTTGGTAGAAAGAGAAATTAATGGATGTTGTTACATCATATCTGTATGGATCATTGTATAATATATTAAAATCCCTGAAGGATATAAAATGCCTGAATCATATAATTCTACATCTCGAAATATGTATTCTATTAAGCTACAAAGATCTTTATATGGGTTAAAGCAATCCAGATGCATATTGTTGTATAATCGCCTAATTAGATATCTTTTGAAAGAAGGATTTGAGAATAATCCAATTTATGCATGCATTTTTATCAAAAGATCATAACCTGGATTTTCTATTATTACTGTATTTATTGATGAAAGATTTTGCTCCAGAAGAGTCGACGAAAATAATAAATTTGAGATGAAAGATATTGGAAAGACAAATTTTTGTCTTGGCCTACAAATTGAACTATAGAATTCTTGTACACAGAAAAAGTCCTGAAGTAACTTTACATGAATAATGTTAATCCTTTGAGTACTCCAATGATGGGATTGGTCACTTGATATCATGAAAAATCCGTTTTGACCACAAGAAAATAATAAAAAAACTTTTGGTCTTGAAGTACCATATATTAGGTCCTGAAGTACCATATCTTAGTGCAATTGATACTTTGATGTATCTTGCAAATTTATTAAGACTTGATATAACATTTGCAGTTAACTTACTAGCAATGTATAGTTATGCACCACCTCGAAGATATTGTAATGAAATTAAACATATTTTACGTTGTCTTCGTGAGACTATTGATTTGGGATTATTTAATCCAAATGGTAATAGAACCAAACATATTGAACCAAAATTATTTTATACACATGAGCCCCAGAAGAATGGCAATATTGATCATGTGATAATTTGGTTGATATATTCATTAAGTCATTACCAACTATGATTTTGAAGAAGATGGTTGGCATCTCCCCTGACAGGGACGGAACAGCTCATGAGCTTCACCTGTTACCACACATCCGGTTAAAGGCTATACCCACTTCGGTGGATCTATAACCCAAATTTTTACTATCAACACCTCTTTCTTATCCAACTGAACCAATATTAATTGTTATAAAGTTGCTCAACTAGTTGGTGAATTTATCAGATAGATAAAATCATGATAGATAATCGGCTTCACTACAAATCTTTAAACAAGTGCAGATAACATACTTTAACTAAAAAGAAAATCTCACCCATGTTAAGGCTACTAATCTCATGAACCTAAATCAAAGTAAACAATTTATCTGTATTGAGGTGATATTATCATCAGTCACCACCATGACTGAAATCTAAAAGCATCCTGTACTCCAATTAATTTTTATTTTTCTATAAGTTCCAAGTAGCGCAGTTGAGTCTTCCATTTTCCAAGAACCAAAACAAAGTCAAACAGTTAATTACTTACTATCCCTTACTATCAAATTTCTCAGCTTTTGCAACTAGTGAAACTGAAATTAGTTATACTAGCATGCTTTAACAAATCAAATCTCGCATGAGCAAATATAGACCTGTTTAGGCCACCATGCTTTCAAATGAAAGCATAGTCACCAAAATCCTACAACATCTGATATTGAAGACATGCATAAAAGTATATTAATAATTTGTATAAATAATAGATAAATATACCTTATACTTCTTACCAATAAACCAAATATAATTATCTGCTTTAAGACGAAAGTGAGAAGCAAATCGTGCTGATAACGATTATACCTTAAAAATTATACCTTAAAAATTCTCCGTGATATTTAATCTAGTATAATTTTTTTTTTCAAACATTGCAGTTGATCTGCAAGATTATCTTTGATGTATCCTCCCTTTAATTGAGCTATACATGCAACATTGTCTTCATACAGAATGGATGGAGTTCTTTTGTAGCAATTTTCTAAGAATATGCAACAGTCACGATGATTATTTCGACCACGTCCACGACCACGTCCACGTCCACGTCCATAACCACGTCCACGACTACTGGCGTGACCTCTGTTTTTTCCATTATATGTTACGACATTCACTGCAGGGAATGGAGCAGATCCAGTTGGACGGGCCTCATGATTTTTCATCAATAGTTCATTGTTTTGCTCAGCCACAAGGAGGCATGAAATCAGTTCAGAGTATTTCTTAAAACCCTTTTCACGATATTGCTGCTGCAGGAGCATATTAGATGCGTGAAAGGTGGATAATGTTTTTTTCTAACATATCTGCATCAGTGATCTATTCTCCGCATAATTGTAATTTAGAACTGATTCTAAACATAGCTGAGTTATAATCACTTACAGATTTTTAATCTTGTAAATATAATATTATTAATAAGTGAAAAGAAGGGGTTAAGAATTTTACCACATTAATCTATAAATAATATTATATTATTATCTCTAATAATATAATATTATTTATAACGCCAGTAGTCGTGGACGTGGTTATGGACGTGGACGTGGACGTGGTCGTGGACGTCCATTCATTTTGGAACTTGTGGTTTGCGAGGTTACTTGCTCAATTAATCAGATTACGAGCACATTTTCCAGATTATCCCATCAAGAAAATTCGTATTGACAATGCTGGTGAATTTACTTCCCAAACTTTCAATGATTATTGTATGTCTATTGGGATAAGTGTTGAACATCCTGTAGCACATGTTCACACACAAAATGGTCTTGCAGAATCATTGATTAAGCGTCTTCAATTGATTGCAAGACCATTACTGATGAGATCAAAACTTCCAATTTCTGCTTGGGGTCATGCTATTTTACATGCGGCAACACTAATTCGCATCAGACCAACAAGTTATCATAAGTACTCCCCTTTACAATTGGTTTTTGGTCAGGAACCAAATATTTCTCATCTAAGAATTTTTGGTTGTGCTGTATATGTTCCAATTCCTCCACCACAACGTACTAAGATGGGACCTCAAAGGAGGTTAGGAATATATGTTGGATATGAATCCCCATCTATAATTAAATATTTAGAACCATCAACAGGGGATTTATTTACAGCTAGATTCGCTGATTGTCATTTTGATGAATCAGTCTTCCCAACATTAGGGGGAGAAAATAGGCAGCTGGAAAAAGAGATAAGTTGGAATGAATTATCATTGTCTCATTTTGATCCTCGTACAAAACAATGTGAACTAGAAGTTCAGAAGATAATTCATTTACAAAGTTTAGCAAATCAATTGCCAGATGCATTTTCTGACCCAAAGAGTGTAACAAAGTCACATATACCAGCTGTTAATGCTCCAAATAAAATTGATGTCCCAGCAGGACAACCTCTTGTTGCCAATGAACCCAAAGCACGCTTGAAGCGTGGTAGACCAGTCGGTTCCAAAGATAAGAATCCTCGTATGAGAAAAGGAACAAAGATTCAAGATGGTCATGACGAGGAAAGGGGAACTCCAGAAGAGTCTACAGAAAAACCTCTAGACATGACTAATATTACAGTTCCAAAAGACAATCAGGTACCTGAAATCATTGAAAATGAAGAGATCTCGATAAATTATGTCATGTCCAGAAAAATATAGAACCGAAATGAAATTGACGTCGATAATGTTTTTTCATACAATATAGCGCTAGATGTTATAAAAGATGACGAGGATCTTGAACCAAGGTCTATTGAGGAATGCATGCATAGAATTGATTGGCCAAAATGGAAAGACGCAATTGAGGCAGAATTGAAATCTCTTGAAAAGAGAAATGTTTTTGGACCAGTAGTCCGTACACCTGATGGTGTAAAACCAGTGGGGTACAAATGGGTTTTTGTTCGAAAACGAAATGAAAAGGGTGAAATTGTGCGACATAAAGCACGACTAGTTGCGCAAGGATTTTCACAAAGACCCGGTATTGATTATGAAGAGACATACTCTCCTGTGATGGATGTGGCTACTTTTCGATTCCTAATCAGTCTGGCAATAAAAGAAGGACTTCATTTGCGTTTAATGGATGTCGTTACAGCATACTTATATGGCCCACTTGATAATGAAATTTATATGAAACTCCCAGAAGGATTTAAATTGCCAGAAGCATGTAAATCCAGTTCTCGAGAACAGTACTCGATCAAATTAAATAGATCTCTATATGGATTAAAACAATCCGGTCGCATGTGGTATAACCGTCTTAGTGAATATTTGTTAAAGGAGGGATATAAGAATGATCCTGTTAGTCCATGCATTTTTATAAAGAGATCTAGATTTGAGTTTGTTATTATTGCAGTATATGTTGATGATCTAAATATCATTGGAACTCCTGAAGAGATTTCAAAGGTAGTAGAGTACTTGAAAAGAGAATTTGAAATGAAAGATCTTGGAAAAACAAAATTTTGTCTTGGGTTACATATAGAGCATTTAAAGGACGGCATTCTTGTGCATCAAACATCTTATATAGAGAAGGTGCTAAAACGATTTTATATGGACAAAGCACATCCGTTGAGCACCCCAATGGTTGTGAGGTCACTTGATATAAATAAAGACCCTTTCCGACCTCGAGAAAATGATGAGGAGATTCTTGGTCCTGAAGTACCATACTTGAGTGCAATTGGAGCACTAATGTATCTTGCTAGTCATACACGACCTGATATATCATTCTCTGTCAACTTATTAGCAAGATATAGCTCTTGTCCAACCCGAAGGCATTGGAATGGAATTAAACATATACTTCGTTACCTACAAGGTACAAAGGATATGGGTTTGTATTTTCCTAACCAACCCAAAACAGATTTGATTGGTTTTGCAGATGCAGGGTACCTATCCTATCCTCATAATGCTCGATCGCAAACTGGATATGTATTCACTTGTGGTGGAACCGCCATTTCTTGGCGTTCGATGAAGCAAACTATAGTAGCTACATCTTCTAACCATGCTGAAATTTTGGCAATACATGAGGCTAGTCGTGAATGTGTATGGTTAAGGTCTGTTATTCAACACATACGAGGAGCTTGCGGTTTATCTTCAGGAGAAGAATCACCGACGGTCTTATATGAGGATAATACAGCATGCATTGTTCAACTCAAGGAAGGATATATCAAAGGTGATAGAACAAAGCATATTTCACCAAAGTTCTTTTTCACTCATGACCTTCAGAAGAATGGTGATATAAATGTTCAGCAAATCCGTTCAAGTGAAAATTTGGCAGATTTATTAACAAAGGCGCTTCCTACTTCTACATTTGAGAAGCTAGTCCACAACGTTGGATTACGTCGACTCAGAGATCTCAAATGATATAATCATGAGGGGGAGTAATTAAATTTTTTTTTTCCATAAAGCAATATCTCATAAGTTTTTGAAGAATTATGTACTCTTTTTCCTTCACTAGGTTTTTTTCCCACAGGGTTTTTCCTAGTAAGGTTTTAACGAGGCATATTCTTCAGTAATGGACATCCAAGGGGGAGTGTTATAAATAGTTATAATATGGATGTCCATTCATTTTCTATAACCTACATAACCTACATGAGCTATTCATTCCCTAATTAAGTTTATATTTATTTCATCTTCTTGGTTCATGTATTTGTGTAGCCTATAAATAGAGGCTCACTATCTATGTATTGGGAACTTGAAGAATATAAGATAATCTCTCTTCTTATTCTCTCTTAGTGTTATCTCTAATAATATAATACGTTATCTCTAATAATATAATAATCACAAGTATTTTGAGATAAGTTGTTTAAATTATTTGATTAAATTATCTTTTATTTGTTTATTGTTATAGATATAAAAATATAATTTTTTATACACATTTATTGTGATGCCCTCAAAATAGGTATACATCACCTATTCTGAGTCGCCAATTATATGGTACAGAATACAAATACAATCTTAAATATACAACAAGAGCTGTGAGTTTTAATACAAATATTATCTTCTAGACAATATCCACTCTCAGAATAAGTCTTCATTACATTTATTATCACACTATTTTATAGAATAGTGAGGACTACTAAGACACCATCTCGGACCGTCACTCCGTTCCCCGACTAGTCCCGGCTACGTTCTCATTTTCTGAAGAAAACAGTGAAAGAAAGGGTGAGCTCAACTAGCCCAGTAAGAAATATTATGACTAAGATAATGCATAATAAATTATCATTAGCCTTCAACAATGTTAAACTGATAAAATATAATAAATATCAAGTTTAACTGCAGCGGAACAAGCAATCCATTAAAAGAGTCAAGTAGAGAATAGAATCTACTATCTTTTATGATTTAAAAATATTTTTCATCACTTTTTATCGCTGAGACTCAGCTTAATAAATAATCCACATCATCCTTGCACTACGGCCAAGGATATTCATTAGGGTCACGACCACAAATTATTCATGCACTACGGGCCAAGGATATTCGTGTATTCATCAATGGTCATGATCATGCCAATAACTGTCCATCAATGCACTACGGGCCAATGAGGACTTTTACCACATCATTTGTAATATTACGGTCATGGTTACACCTAATAATCCTTGGTCATAATCATACCAAGTCTATCCATGCACTACATACCACATATGACTTTAACAAAATATAAACATGAGGATGATGACAATGATATAAGAATTCAATAAAACAAGTTCAAGAATTAATTTATTCAGGAACTAATAAGTCCAAATTGTCAACATGATACTTCTTTGTAGAGTAAAATTCAAGAATGCTCAGAAGAATATTTTCATGAAAAGATACTGGATGAAGCACAAATATCAAGGATATTCCACTAATTTCATAGAGTATAGAAGTCAAAACTTTAACCAACAGAGTATAATAAATAATGTAATAACAAAAGAAATCACTATGCATGCGGTACTTCGCATAGACAGGTTATTCCAACAAAATAATAAATAATGGAACCATGTCCGGTGAAATTTGTACGGACAGGATGTTCCAACAGAATAATAAAGACAAAATCAAGACCGGCGTAAAACGTACAGACATGATATTCCAATATAATAATAAAGACGGAACCAGGTCCGGCGTAAAATGCACAGACAGGATATTCCAACAGAATAATAAAGAATGGAATAACAAAAGAATTTCACCAAGTATAGGGTAGCCCGCGTATACAGGTTATTCCAACAGAATAATAAAGAATGGAATAACAGAAGTTCTCTTCATGAATACAAAAGAAATAATATCCCTTACCTTAGAATAAAGCTGGATACTGGAATAAAAATGTAGCAAACTTCTCTTCTTCTTTCTCTCTATAATTTCTCTCTATAATAAATACTCTATAGCTTTGGTGAATTGGTGAGAAATGAAGGAAGAATGAGCTTCTATTTATAAAAAAATATAGTTTCGATAATTGCACGTTTTGGGGCTCGAAAAATTACAGTACAATACCTCAAACTTTTCTTTTATTTTTTATTTAGTCCTGCAAGTATTAGCAAACTTGCACCACCTCCCCTAATAGTAAATAATGTGAATCAATAGTTCAATCATGTGAATCAATAGTTATAATCATGTGAAAATATGAAATACAGTATAGTACCTCCATCTATACCTCCATTTTTAACTTAGTCATGCAAGTATTATCAATCTTGCACTAACTCCCCTAATAGTAAGTGAATGTGACTCAATAGTACACATATATGAACAAATAGTTATAAAAGCATGTGAATAAGTAGCAATTAATTGCTCATTTATCAGATAAATTACCCGATTTATCAATATAACCCCCAGACGTCAATTATCATCGGAATAGATGTCGATTTCCACTAACACTAATAATCCCAACATAATGGAACTATCAAATTCATCTTTAATCAACACGAACTTATTCATTATTAATATTATAACTCACAATATTTAACAACTAGGTCATTTCCGGGAAAGAGGGGGCTTTCCAATAAGGATTTCTCCCTATTGGCGTGCAATTAGGTAACCAAACCTCTCCTTGACATAACTTCTAAACATTGTAAATATTACAATTCAATAATATGAATAACTTTGTCGTCTCAATTATTGATTTAATAATATATAAAATATTATGCAGATGATACTGTGACAATAATCGAATCAATAATATGATAGATACGATGCATCAATTACTGTAGCAATAATTGAGTATAGCTGAGTGACTTATCACGTAAGCATCAATAACCAATACCATGTGCTACTATGCAACCACGCGTATTCCTATACTTTTAACACCGGGTGTTTTAACAGTTAACTATAAAACTTCCGTCGTTATTTTCATAAAATATTTTTGTCGTTTTCTCAATTCGATAATAATTCTGTTGTGGAGTCCACCAATGATTGTGTCTTCGTAAGAATATTCCCTGTTAAAACGAATATTCCTCGACAAATCGAATATTATATAACAACTTGCGTACTTAGCAAAATTTATAAATATTACCCACAACTATAACATTATATCAAATCCGCACCATAATATTCAAAAAATATTTTGAGAAATTTAAATCTTTGTTCAAAAAAATCTGGGGTCTCACATTTATATATATATATATATATATATATATATATTTCATCTATTTATTATTTATATAAATATCATAAAATAGATTAACATTTTGATCGTCAAAATGACCCAGATATACTTCTAATAGAGAACTATACGAACCGTCTTTGAATTTCTTAGTGATCTATCTATCAAAAATATTTATATAAGTATCTCATATATTTATTATTTATATAAATATTGTAAAATAGATTAACACTTTGATCGTCAAAACGACCCTGAGATACTTCTAATAGAGAATTATCTGAACCGTCTTTGAATTTCTTAGTGATCTATCTATCAAAAATATTTATATAAGTACTTCATATATTTCTTATTTATATAAATATCATATATTAACACTTGATCAGTCCAAACGACCCCAAGATGCTGCTAATAAAGAACTATCTAATTGTTTTTGAATTTTAAATGGTTTATCGAAAATATTTATATAAATATAAAAGTGTGAAAATTATAAATTTGGTCAGTATTTAAATAGCAAAAGAATTTGAATTTATTCACCCTTGAGCGAATGATAGTGTGAATTGTTCAAACAGTCTTTAAAATCATAAGTGGCCTTATTTATTTATTATTTACATAATAGATAAAATATATTCTTTGAGTTAAACAAATATATTTATTATATCAAGTATTGCTTAATTGTATTTTTCATTATACTTGTTATTGTCATCACAAATATTTGAACATAAACTCATTCAGAATATTTAAACTTAAAGTTATAACTGTTAATCCAAAGAAACACATTATTTATTATAAATAATTCTTTATAAACGTGTATTAAACTATTTATCTGTTTATTCAGAAGCATTTTTAAAATACACTTAAACTAATTTATCTGCTTAATCAAAACGCAAATTTTCACAAGTATAAAAGTTTTTAAACTTTTATAATTGAACATAAATGTATATCTACTAACACAGAAGAAAATTTCACATATATAAAGGTCATTGAACTTTATATAAATACTTGATATCAAATTGCTATCTGCTTATTTTAGAAGCATATCTCCGTTAAATCTTTTGTAAAAAAAGGGTAAAAGTTAGTTTATTTTAAGTACGTGTGAAAAAATTGAGTAATTCTTCGACCAAGACCAGGGTCTTAAAGAGCTCAGCTAGGAGTTGGGTCTCTAGTGTACTTGTGAGGTAAGGAATAGATAGCTGTTTCAAGACTGGATCATAGAATAGAACTGAACTGAACTCAAAAGAAAGTACAACTTAGCTTGAGGAGTGAGCTGAGAGCTTGTTATCCAAGATAGTTAGTTGAGAATTGTTTTAAGTTTATCTATAAAACTTTGTAAAGGCTTCTCCGTCTGTTGAAGGAGTTTTTGTTACAGGAAGTAATAGTATCTCAAGTTCTAGAGAGATGCTTGAGACTGGACGTAGTAATTGTTAGGTTTGTATGTAGCGCGATCATATAATCAAATTACATAAAAAGTACGGAAGCGTGATAAAATCGAATTTAAAATTTTTCATACAAATGATCACCATAATCATACGTTGTGCATAATTATCAATCAATAGAAAAGAGATAAAGATTAGATTCATACCCTTGTAGAAACTAGCTTCCCAAGTACGAGTTCACCTCCAATTCCTTTTCACGTTCAAATTGAATTCACCAGGTTTGATTTATTCCTTTGATCAACGTTAGTCACCCAAGTGTATGACCTTTATAGGTGATCCACCAAGGAAGAACAAATATTCAAGAAGATGAGTGTTTGAAAAAATCCTAATTCTTTCTCTATAAAATATTGTGTACTTTCCCAACTCTCGAAATTGTCATTAACCCTTTATCCAAATAAGACTCCTCTTATTTATACAAGTATGCAACGCTCCTAAACTATTTAGGAATATAATTTTATTTTAAATAATTAAACTCCTTTAAGTAATTAAGTTTCCTAATCTTATTAGGAGTATATGAGAATACCATTTATTAATTAATTCTTAAATTTCTTTAGGAATTAAATAATAATAATAATAATAATAATAATAAGACTCCTCTTATTAATTTATATTTAATATTTCCAAAATATTAAATAATAAATATTAAGATATTTAATTTATTCTATCACTATAGATTAGATTAAATACACTTAACTTATTATTACGATTATGCCATTCACTTATTAAATAAATATTTTTCATTTTATGGAGTGACCATTTAGGTTCTCTATATTAAACTGGTTGTAAATAAATCAATTAGAACATTAATCATAAAAGAACCCTTGAATAAATAGTTACCGTACAATTCAATCATTCCACCATAAAATGTCCCAATTAAATATAAGATATGAAATTACTATCAAGTTTTATTTTATTTAATTCTATGTATTACGATTCTTAAATGCACAACTCCAGATAATGCAAATTAGAAACTCCTTTCTAATTTCATTCTGCCTTGGCCAAGGACTACTAGGTTGTCATTTATCGAATCACATATAACATTCTCTTTTTTACTAGAAGCTGACAGATTCTTTATTGATTATTCATTATCTCCATGTCCAATTTATTATATCCAAGCATACTCTTTGATATACCCTAAGGGTCTTAAGGGACATGTCAAAGTATAACTCATCATATATACACAAGATACTATGATGATCTCAAGTCTAAGGATCATTTGTACAACTATCACTACAGGAATGTCTATTGACATGCAAGTAAAAATCTATTAGGTATTCCTTAGCGAGCCACGTTCAGTGAACTTATTATCCAATAAGCACCTACATACTTGTTTTAGTGTTTCCACACAAATAATCATAAGATCAATCATCATCATCCAATGAGCAAGTAACGTATGTACCAATCTATCCGGATTTACTAATTCTACTTTTTAGTAATCCAACAATTGGGAACAATTTTAGTTTGTGAGGTATCGAAGAATTTAGATCTCATTAGCATGATCATCATCGTGATTCAAAAAGTATTGCTCAAAACTATGGGTTAACGTTTATCACATATTATAAAAACAACACCATGAAGATAATTAAAAGCATTTAATTAAAAAAATTCTTTTGTTAATAAATGATTAAGATTGTTACAAATTATATGATTTATCATTAAATATGATTATCTTGTGTGCATACTACTTTCAGCAACATACCCGAGATAATATTGTGAACCAGACAAATCTATGTGCATTGTGTGATTGAATTTTTACTATCTTGCATATTAATTTCTAACACCTGAAAATTAATTAACTAAAAATTCAAAAAGGCCTAAGAAATTTTTTAATCTATAATAATCTATTCAACCCCCTTTCTAGATTAATATTGGACTTTCAGATGCAAAGTTCTTTAGTTACTTTTGGAAGACCTTATAGTGTTAATTAGGTATTAAACTGCTATTTTCAACTACTTGTCACCCACAAACTGATGGTCAAACTGTGAAAGTTAATAGAACTTTATCTGCATTGTTAAGGGCTATCATTAAGAAGAACATTAAACATTGGGAATAATATTTACCGCATGTTGAGTTTGCATATAATATATATGTTCATTCTGCTTCTAAGTTTTCCCCATTTAAAATTGTATGTTTTTAATCCATTAACTCTGTTGTATTTATCACCATTACCTATTTCTGAGTATACTAATTTGGATGGAAAGGAAAAGGCTGAATTTGTTAAGTAGATACATGAATTGGCGAGGCTCAACATTAAAAGGTGGATGGAGCAATATGCAAAGCAGGCCAACAAGGGTTGATGTCAAGTTATCTTTGAACCGGGAGATTGGGTGTGGTTACATATACAAAAGGAAAGATTCCCAGCTCAAGGACGGTCAAAATTTCTTCCAAGAGGAGATGGTCCATTTCAAGTTCTTGAGCGTACTAATGACAATGCCTACAAACTAGGTGATGATTACTGATCTAAGTTTGTTTGATGTAGGTGATGATTTGAGGACAAAGCATTCTCAAGAAGAAAGGAATGATGAGGGCATCCCTAGCTCAGAAATGATATGGCAACTATGGAGCGGATCCAGTGCGAATTCTAGTTGGACTCGTTACGAGAGCTCGGGTAAAATGCTTCAAGGAGGAGATTATTGGATTGATTCAAGTAATGTGGAACGAGTTTAAAGGTTTTTGAGTTGAAATCCAAGCCCATGAATATTTTTCAAGCGGATGTGTCGGACTATGAAACAAAAGAAGGAGAAAATCCAGTTTTATAGGTTAGGCACGCTCGCGCGTTAACATAGTACAAATGCAGCTGCTACTGCACCCTCTGGTGACACAAAACTGGCCATCGGCCATTCCAGCCCAGTCGCATCCAAAGACAATACAATTCCTGCGCGGCCACACAATCAATTAAGGAATTTTCAGTTGACGCGTTTTGGCTTTATTTTGTCGCTAATTTCACCCTTAAAATAAGGAATTTTATTATATTTTTAGATTTCTATTGTATTTAGGATACTTTTAGATTAGAATTTGTTTCTAAATTACTTGTTACTTCCTTATAGAATTCTAGGGTTTCTTAGCTAGTATAAATAAGCTTTATGAATGTAATTCTTATAATATTAAATAATATTTTTATCAATACTTGTGAGATTATTCTCTACTTTTGGTTATTTGAAGAATTCCTAAGTTATTTTCTTAGTTTTTCTTTGAGATTCAAGTTTGACTTATCATACGACAATACATAGTTGTGTGTGTCATCTTCTACTGCATCACTCGTCAATTGTATCAAGATTTCCGCTTCAATATAAGCGAGGGGTTAAAAGTGTCGTTGATGTTCATTCAACGCAGATATCCTAACACAAGAATTTGTACCGAGATTACCGTCTACATATAGACGGGGGGTTAAAGTGTTTGTCAGCAATTCATCCTAAAATTTTGCTTAGAAACGATCCGGACGACGAACCACCTCACGCATGTATGTCGTAGAGTCTATCAGAATCTCATCTCATTTTCCTCCTGCTTTCTCTTCCTCCAAACACTTCTCCATCATCGAGATGTCGAAGTTTTCTTTGGATGGAGCTGTAGTCTCATCTTCCACATCTCATTATAAAATCAATGAGCTGAAATTTGTGGGAATGTTATATTCTTTTCAAACTAGGATAGTTCATATGTTTTAGACTTGATTTCAATGTGTCGTTATGTGACTTAGGACTTTAACACCTTTTAATTCATTGAATCTGCATTCTGTAAGAATTTTCATGGCCAATAAATAGGTTTTACATGATGCACAGTAATCTCTCTTGTAGTTATTCTCCATGGTGCACCTACTGATTCTTACTTTGCCATAAATTATGGTTCACAGTAATCTCTTATTTGTGAGCCTTAATTGTTGTAGAGAAGTTACTTTCTTCTTACTTGAAAATTATTCATTCTAGGTGGCTGAAAGGGCACTTTTCCTCTGGAATAATGACCAAATTGTCTACCTAATTGAACATAACCGAAATGTGATCCTGCAAGTTATATTCCCAACCCTGGAAAACAATGTGCAGAGCCACTAGAACCAGATTATCATATTTTGAATTGGCCATCTACAATTTAATACTGTGAAGTCCGAAAAACTAAAAAAAAAAATTGAATTTGTCATCCGCAGTTTAATAATGTGGAGTTTGAAAAACTTGAAAAAAATTGATGGTGTATATACAAAAATGATTTTTTTATAAACTAATTAATGGTGTATATTGAATTGCCTTATATATAGGGTTACTTATAACATATAATATATTTTGGGTAACAAAAAAAACTTATTAAAGTGAGAAAATTAAAGGTTTGAAAAGAGTTGTAAAAGGTTGAAGTTACTCTACTGTCATAGAGCTACTCTGTTATAATAAAGAAGTGTTCAAAGAGAACTCTAAGATCGTTGAGTGGAATATCTAGAGTAAATGTTGAAGTTATTCTACTATCGCAAAATGATTCAACTTAGATCGTAGAGTCATGACTAAACGTTCGTAGAGATATGACTTAACGATAGTATATTAACTCCAACCTTTACTATAGTAGAGCTATTCTACTATCTTAGAATGATTTCAGCCTTAAATATAACTTAAAATACATCATTAAATCATCCCTCCTTTTAACCTCGTAATCTATAAACCAATTCCAAAAACCCTAAACGTAAATGGATTCTCAGGCGAACAATTTCTACAAAACGGCATCCCAGCCGGACACTGGCAACAACGCCTACACTTTCCTCGAATTTAACACCGAGCACTCGTGTAGGTACTGAGCGGTGCAGAATCCGATGTATGTTGTGAGGTGTAATGTGTCATTTTATCGTCAATGGTTTATAATTCAAGTGGGAGTACTTCGGAACACATATTGTCAATCACCTGGTAAGTGAAATTTCAATTTAGTAGGATCTTTTTTCGTTATTATTAGTTTTGGTTTTAGTATCATTTATTTATGCGTATTTATTTGAAAGTAAAGGTATGAACTTTGAAGTGTAGGGATTAAGCTAAAAGTGAATATTGAAGTATTGGGAAGAGAATGAGAAAGAAATGATATATTTTTTTTGTATTGTTTAAAAAAAGAACTTAAAAAAATATTGAATGTGGCCAGGGGTGGATTCACAAAATTTTCCCAGCAAGGGCGGATTTTAGCTATTTTTTTGTTGAAGTTAAATAAAAAAAAAACTAATCATAATAATATTTACAAATTGCAATAAATATTCATAATCCAAACTAAAAAATGAATTTCAAATAAAAATATTTAGACACAATTTAGATACTTACTTCGATTATTTGTCATTATCATTTTTCATTTCCCATTATAAAATAAGGTAAAATCATTGTAAGCTATCACAATAAAAAATAGAAACTACTCAACCAAAATAATCCTATTTTTTTAATTGAAAATCATACAACCAAAAAACAAAAACCCAATCAAACCAAACTAACAGTAACCACAGTCAATCAAATCAATAACAAAAAAAATTTAAATTTAAATCAAATAATCCCTCACAGTTCACACGCTGATGATCATTCAAAACCAAAAACTATACAAAAATACTTCTAAGATTTCACCAACTAAGAAGATTTTTGTACTTGTATTCATAATTGGTTTATGTATTTTTTTTCCCCTCCAAATTTAATTCTTTTATTAATTTGTCCCCTTAAATTTATTAATTTATATATCTATCCTACCCCTATACCTATAAAAACAAAAAATCAGCAGGGGCAGCTGCCTATGCTGCCCCTCAAATGTATTCGCTCCTGAATGTGGCATCCACATTTTTAATACTGCGGAGCCTAAATTCTGTTTACCGTTTAATCTACAGATAGACGATTGAGATTTGTTGTAAGGATAAGTTTATATATATATATATATATATATATATATATATATATATATATATATATATATATGTCGAATTTGAAGTTTTTGTAGGTGATCGAGCTGAACCCCATAAGGTCATGTCTTGGATAATGAAGTGGAGGACAACCCATGTGAATCCTATGCCAACTACTATCTGTTTGTAGCTTTGCAGTTCTTTGAATGTAAAAGGAATTAATGATTTGTTAATTGCTGCTTGCCTACTTATATTTAATCAAGGGGGCGAAATGGAAGAAAAGAAAAAGGAGGACAAGAAATAGACTCCTTTATAGTAAGGCAATCAAATAATTAAATGTCTTCTCCATATACCCCCATCCACTTCTTTTTCTTTTTTTTTCTTTTTCTGGATGCACCCCATCCACTTATTACTAACCAGCAATTATAAAAAAGAATCTCAACTTTCTAATCAAGTTAATTAACTATCTTGGTCCTCGTGTCTTAATAAAAATGTGAATATTATTTTTCTTAATTTAATATGTTTATATCAAATGATGATTGCTTGCTTTTGACTGCCTTAACAATATTATTTCCAGCATATATGCGATCAGAAAGAAAGAAAGGAAGAAAAAATGAAAAAAAAAGGAGCAAAAATACAAACATCCACTTTGATCAGCTTTTATGAATTCCATATAAAAAAAATATTTATATACGCATGCATGAATTTGTAGAATTTGCTTCATCGATTTGCTATTCACATATTTATATATATTCTCATCTCTTTAGAAAGAAAAAAAAATCAAAATTAAGATAGCACAACCCAAATTATTATTTTTGAAATAGCATAATTATTATGTTCATTAAAATGACTTAATCACATAGAAAATATAACCTAATTTTATTAATTAATCATATATTGTTTCTATTATTTATAAATTGAAAGAATGAAGTAGAAGTTACAAAGTTTTAACCTTCAAAGGTAGGGTTCTTTAATGGCCATAAAGATTAACTGGCCATTTGCAACAGCTCTTTTAAATTCCTGATGCCATTAAAGCTAGAAGCTAGCTAATACATAAAAATAAAATAAAAAGTGATAAATTAAGTTTACAGTGTACCGTAAATTGTAATTAAACCACGTACTCAAAAGTATTTAGTAGGAGTACTTATTGTACTAACACTCAAAGGATCCCATACAATTGTATATATAACAAACATGGAGGACCTTGGTCCATACCTTTTGGATTAGGACTTAGGAGACATTTCTGTAATATTATTTCTTTCGCCTTTTGCATAAAAATAAATAAATAACATGGAGGACCCTCTTCACATGAATTCACGTGTTATAGTTAATAAATCTTGATTAACAAATAGTATAGCTAGCTAGTATTCCTACTAGCTTAACTTTAATACCACATTCCAACGCTAAAGTCGCACTTTGATGGTCCCATCGTTCCTTCAATAATTACCTTTATTGTGTTTGTAAGTTTTTTTTAGGGTACGGAATGGGAAGGAAAAATAATTAAAAAAATAAATTAAATTGTATATTTATAAGTTTTTTTAAGAGAGGAATGGAAGAGATTGTGATTTTATTTTTGGTTTAAAACTTTTTCCCCAAAAGTGGAAGGATTTGTAGGGATAGAAAAATTAAATATTTTATATTACCTAACAATGCATTTGTGAGTTTGGACGGATGAGATATGAAGGAAAAATATAGGAGGGAAAGGGATGAGAATGAATTATAATTTTTCCTTGTCATATTTGCGAGTTTTAGAATTGAAGGGAATAGATGAGATTTTAATTATATTCTTTATTGTTTGTGACTTTAGAATGTGAATGGAAGGGAAAATATTTTTATTTTTAAACTACCCTATTACTATATTGCCCTTACATATTAATGTAATAAATGACATTATTTATTTTGAAAGATTATTTTAGGTAATATAAAACATCCAACTTTTTCATCCCTCCAAATCCTCCTACTTTTGTGGGGAAAATTTTGAGTCAAAAATGAAATTAATTTTACCTTCAAATGTAAGACCCCAATTTTTTTTTAATAAAGTTGATTTTTCTATAAATATTATTTTTAAATATTATGGAATGAATTTGATATAATATTATAGTTGTGGGTAATATTTATAAATTTTGCAAAGTACACAAGTTATATAATATTCGATTGGTCGGGGAATATTCGTTTTAACAGGGAATATTCGTACGACGGCACAATCATTGGTGGACTCCACAACGGAATTATTATCGGATTGAGAAAATGACAAAAATATTTTATGAAAATAACTGCGGAAGTTTTACCGTTAACTGTTGAAACACCCGGTGTTAAAAGTACAGAAATACGCGTGGTTGCATAGTAGCACACGGTATTGATTATTGATGCTTACGTGAGAAGTCACTCAGTTTTTTTCAATTATTGCTTCAGTAATTGTTGCATAGTATCTCACGTTATTTGATTCAATTATTGTCGATATTTAATATATTATTAAATCAATAATTGAGATGACAGAGTTATTAATATTATTATTTGCAATATTAACGATGTCTAGAAGTTCTACCAATGAGAGATTTGGTCACCTAATTGCGCGCCAATATGGATAAATCCTTATTGAAAAACCCCCTCTTTCTCAGGAACGACCGGATCGATTAATATTGTGAATTATAATAATGATGATAAATATTGTTAAATTTATTGAGGTGTCTTTTTATGAAGTCACAGAAGTTTATATATATATATATATATATATATATATATATATATATATATATATATATATATATATATTGTTTTATTAGTATTATTAATGTAATAAAACAGAAAAGCTTTTTATATAAAACAGAATACTTTTATAAAGTTATTTATTTTATTAGACTATAAATAAAATATATAATATTCTATTATGTATAGTGTTTGTATAGTGCCTGCATAGTGTTTGTATAGTAAAATCTTTTTATATAAAACAGAATACTTTTATAAAGTTATTCGTTTTATTAGATTATAAATAGAATATATTATATTTTATTTAATAGATTTTATTTTATTAGAATATTTTATTAATACCGCATAGTAAATCAATATGGACCGTCCTTTAAAAGTAAATCAATCTAGACCGTTCATGAATTAGTTACTATTCAATCCATTTTCCTATAAATAGAAGCTCATTTCTTCATTATTTCTTACGAATTCACTAAAACTCTAGAGAGAGAAACTATAGAGAGAAAGAAGAAAAGTATTCTGCTACTTCACTACTCCTATATCCAGTTTCTTCTAAGGTAAGGGGTATTATTTCTTTCGTATTCATGAAGAGAACTTTTGTTATTCCATTCTTTATTATTCTGTTGGAATAACCTGTATACGCGGACTACCTATACTTGGTAAAATTCTTCTGTTATTCCATTCTTTATTATTATGTTGGAATAACCTGTCTATGCGAAGTACCGCATACATGGTGAAATTCTTCTGTTATTCCATTCTATATTATTCTGTTGGAACATCCTGTCAGTGCGAATTTCGCTTGACCTGGTTCCGTTATTTATTATTCTGTTGGAATATCCTGTCGGTGCAAATTTCGCCTGACCTGATTCCATTATTTATTATTCTGTTAAAATATCCTGTCTGTGCGTTTACGCATGACCTGGTTTTGTTATTTATTGTTCAGTTGGAATAACCTGTCTGTGCGGTCTATCACATGCCTGGTGATTTCTTTTGTTATTCCATTCTTTATTATACTCAGTTGGTTAAAGTTTTGGCTTTTTTACTCCATGAAATTAGTGGAATATCCTTGATATTTGCGCTTCATCCAGTATCTTTTCATGGAAATATTTTTCTGAGCATTCTTGAGTTTTACCCCCACAAAGTAGTATCATGTTGATAATTTGGACGTTATTGGTTCCTGGATAAATTAATTCTTAAACTTGTTTTATTGAATTCTTATATCATTGTCATCATTCTCATGTTTATATTTTGTTAAAGTCATCTGTGGCCTGTAGTGCATGGATGGACTTGGTATGATTATGAACATGGATTATTCGGTATAATCATGACCGTAATGTTACAAATGATGTGGTAAAAGTCCTCATTGGCCCGTAGTGCATTGATGAACAGTTGTTGGCATGATCATGACCATTGATGAATACACGAATATCATTCGCCCATAGTGCATGGATAATTTGTGGTCGTGATACTAAAGAATATCCTTGGCTGTGGTGCAAGGATGATGTGAATTATTTATTAAGCTAAGTCTCAGCGATAAAAGTGATGAAAAACCTTTTTAAATCATAAAAGATAGTAGTTTTTATTCTCTACTTGACTCTTTTAATGGATTGCTTGTTCCGCTGCAGTTAAACTTGATGTTTGTTATATTTTATCAGTTTAACACTGTTGAAGGCTGACGATAATTTATTCTGCATTATCTTAGTCATAATATTTTTACTGGGCTAGTTGAGCTCACACTTTCTTTCACTGTTCTCTTCAGGAAATGAGAACGTAGCCGAGACTAGTCGGGGAACGGAGTGACGGTCCAGATGATAGTATTAGTAGTCCTCATTATTCTGTTAAATAGAGTGACAATAAATGTAATGAGAAATCCTTTGAGTGTGGAAATTGTCTAGATGGAAATATTCCTATTAAAACTCTCAGTTTATGTATTGTCGTATATTACACGACGGTTGTATAATTAAGTTTATATTTGTATTCTGTACCATGTATTTGACGACTCAGAATAGATGATGTATACCTATTTTCGGGGCGTCACATCAAATCTCTTTCATTCCTCTCTAAAAAAACTCACAATCATGAAATTTGGAGGGATTTTAATTATTTACAAACACAGTATAAAGTAACCTTTCAAAATAAATCATGTCATTTATTACATTATATAATACGTAAGGGTAATATAGTGATAATGTAGTTTAGAAATTAAAATATTTTTCCTTCTCTTCCCTCCTTCTAAACTCACAAACAAGCTAGAAAAAATATAAATTAAAATCTCATTTCTTCCATTCCTTTCTAAAACTCACAAACATAATGAGGAAAATAATAATCAATTCTCGTTCTTTCCCTTCCCTTCATATCTTATATTTTCTTTTGTCATCTCATCCCTTCAAACTCATAAACACGACGTATGTGTTCAATATTATAATAACTTCCTTTTTTCACATTTTCAACTTCACAAGTGTAGGCATGGCACAACTTGCATTTGCATTTGAGACAAGTTTGACACAATCGGAGGCCAATTAGCAACAAGTACTACATCATCTTGAAAGCGAATCCACTAAATTTGAATTACTGTAATGTAGACCACTCATTGTCCTAGCAAGATTATATTATTTTAGTCCGAGAAAAAAGTGATTAGTTTAATATGGTGGGGTCTTAAACACATATCATTGGATCACCAAGAGAAAATTAGTCAAGAACTACTTTTGTAGCTTTTCTTAATATATCGATCGATCAAGTCCATTTTGATGGCCAGATTTTATTCAACAACAGAATGCGCTTGGTGTGTAGTACACGTGTTCATCATTAATCACAGTTTCAATCTAACTTTGAGAAACCGATCAATGTCTTGTACAGTTTATATTCCCTCTTGAGTGTGAAAATGCAGTTTAATATATACATTATCTGCTTGGCTAGGGCCTAGGGTAAACAGTAAACAAAAGAACAAAAAACCCAAATTTTTTCTATGGTTTCTCATGTGTGAGTTGTTAGTTTTATGTAGTATCCATATATATATATATAGTCCACATCAATATAAAGAATCGGGTCCTTTACATAAGTATACAACAAATATAAAGTAATTACAAGAAAAGTACAACAACCAAATAATTACAAAAAGAATGTAAATATTATAAAAATAATACAATTCACATTAATAAGGAAACCTAAAATCAAGGACAAATAACTGCCATAATAAATAATTCAAATTCAAATATTTGGATCTAACAACAAAAACAAATTCAAATTCAAAATAATAATTCAAATTTAAATATTCAAATTCAAATCTTCATCTCCCTCACATACACTTTGAAATAATAGTCCACCGTTACACCGCCGCTACACCGCCGCGAATCTCCGTTGTCCAAAACGCCAATGAGAATAAGAAGAAGATTCGCCCTACAAAAAATTTAAAAATAAATAAATGTAACTATTAATGTTCTGAAAATTTTTTTATAATAAAAAATTTTTGTTACTCATAAATAATAAAATGGTTACCTTTGTATGAATGGTTGGCTACCAACTACATCACATTCAAAAACGAAATTGGTAACTTAATAAAACTGAATTGGTAACCAAACTTTTATACCAAGGTAACCAAACCCTTATACCAAGATAACCAATCTACCTTCACAACTGCAGTATGAATTAGTTACCTTGATCTGAAAGTTTGACAACCAACTGCATGAAGGTTTGGCTACCAACTGTATTACATGCAAAATAAATTGGAAACTTAATAAAATAGAATTGGTTACCTAATTAATAAATTCTACTACTGAATTAATTTCATCTTGTACTGAATCCCAATATATACCATATTAATAATTAAAAAGTGATGAAAAAAAAGAGAGTTAGACATGCACTTAATTACCAGATTAGTAATGCAAATTAGATGTATCCGTGGGGCTCATGTTAATTGAAGAAGACAAGCCCGAATTCTGCTCAATTCCTAGACCGCACATTTGACCAGAATATGAATACATGTTCATATCATCCATAATACCCTCATTTTCACCACCGCCATGCGCCAACCGAAGAACAACCACCACCAAAACACGAAGACGGAGATGAATAAAAAGACTATCCGGCAGCTTGCGCAAAAGGAGCTGTATTAGTATCAAACTGAATTGCAAAAGCAGTTGTACTAGTATCAAACTGAATTGGGGAGACCTTTGGTTACCTAGTTATGAAGATTTGGATACCCACCGCATGAAAATTTGGCTACCAACTATATCACGTTCAAAAAAAATTGGTAACCTAATAATAATGAATTGGTTACCTTGATATGAATGTTTGGCTACCAACTACACTATAAAAAAATAACAAGTGTGAATACCAGTGATCTGTCTATTATTTTCACAATCAAATGAAGATCCAGTGCGACGTCTGTACTAAAGACCAAGCATTCGTCTTTTGCTCGGCCGACGAGGCCGCCCTTTGCGATGGTTGTGACCAACGCGTCCACCACACCAATAAACTCGCCGGAAAACACTGTTTCTCTCTCCTCCAACCTTCGGCTAAAAAATTCCCCCTCTGTGATATCTGCCAAATACATATATAACAAAATCTTGTTTATGCGAAGACTGTGATATTCCAATTCACAAAGCCAATGAGCACACAAAGAATCATAACAAGTTTCTACGTACTAACTGGGGCAACCGGAAAAGGAAGGACAGTGGAGCGAGGGACGGAAGAAGGAGCAAGAAGAGTGTTTTAAATAACTTAAGAAGAGAGAAGAAGCTATAACTAATCCCTAAATTAAGGAATTCTAATTGAATTATAATTTCCTAAATTAAGGAATCCTACTTACACTAAAATATATAAATAAATATGAAAGTGTATTAGTTATGTAATTATTATATGAGTGCATTATTGTTGTAATTTTTTTTTAAAATGTAATAGAATATGTAAATCTTCCTAAATAATATTGTTTCTGTATAATTGTTTTTATGTGGATTCGTCTTAATTTCTTATCCAAAATGCCAGTTGCAGATTGGCTGATGACTGGCAATATATATGATAATACTTTTAACTAGTAATTAAATTTATTAATTTGCTCACTGTTTAGAGTTATTTAATTTAGGTTAAGTTTGAATGATTTACATTATTCTACATTTCTTTTTGGAAGATTGTTAGTATAACTAATTAATTAATGGAGAAGAGTAATTTATAATATTAGTGAAAATGATTGTGGGTAAAAGCGAAAGCACAACTAAGTTAATCTTCTCAACCCACGGATATATAATTTAATTAATTCTACATTAGGATCATTAACTGGCGGGTTGAAAAAACAATTTTACGTTCTAATTTAACCTTTTCGGCCAACAATCTTTTAATAAGATGAAAATAATATATAACTGCACTTTGTTAAATAATTAACCCAGTCAACTGCTTTTAACACCTAAGTGATTATTTTGTTATGCTTCTTTAATTTTATATAACTACCTAAGCGACCGTGGGAAACACTGGTTAATTTTTAAATAAAATCATTTTTATTTTTTAATTTATTTATTATAATGATTATGAAAATATATTTTATAAATTTTAAATTGACTTACTGCTATTATTAGAATGACTACAAATTACCAAGCCTCTCTTGTCTCAATGATAAAGCAAAAAATAAAGACTACAAATTTTGCTTAAAAATGAATGAAAACTTAAAAGTCTAAATGTAGTATTTAAATCATACTTTATTGTATAATTATTAACTAAATAAATTCTATAAAAGATAAAATTGTTGTAAAATAATGGGTTACGATCATGATTTTAGTTTTAAAAGAAAATTAAATTTTAATTACTAATATATAATTAAGTCAGGATTTTGAAAAAATAATTATTTCTAGTTCTCTTATATGAAATAAAGTGGTTTACAAAATTTTAGTCGTTAACATATTTTGTAATATATATTACCAATTTTTTATATAAATTATTATTTACTCACAATATTTTTCTTATATTTTTCAGGAATATAATTGTTGTACAAAAATGAGTTGTCATTATAATTTTAGTTTTAAAAGCTAGCTAATTAAATTTTAATAACTAATATATAACTTAGAATTGTTTGGTATATAACATTAATTAACTAAATGTCTCCTATATGTAATAGAATTGATAACTAAAGTAATCATTAATATATTTTTAATATATATATATATATAACATAATTTTTTATATTAATTATTATGTACTCATAATATTTTTAATGTATAGTCATTTAGAGATTAAAGTTGAGTAGAAACTTAAAATAAAATCTTAAATGTGATTTTTAAACTAAAATTTATTATATGACTAAGTAACTAAAGGATATTTATAAAAAAAAATTGTTGCAGGATAATAAATTAATATTAAAGTTTGTAAAAATTTTTATTTCTAATTAAATTAATCATAGCATTATATGGGAGTATAAAAAATATTTTACTTTTAATTAAATTGTAAGTCTATACCAAAGAGCAAATATTAAAAACCAAAAACCAAAAACTTAAGACTACACCAAAAAATCAAGTTTTAACTTATTATATATTTATATTGAAGAACAGAAAGAGTATAATTTTTTAAGTAGAACAAGTGGCAGTCTTGAGGAGAGAGGAGAGAGGAGAGAGGAGAGAGCATAATTAGTATAGAAAATTATTAGAAATACACTAGAAGAATGATAAAGGGTTTTAATTACGTTCTTATCATAGAGACATGGTGCTTAAAGAATGCCTAACAGCAATGTTAGTAAATAATTTAGCAAAAAAAATTCGTATATATTACCTCTATTTTATAATAATTAACTTTTAGAAAAAAAATATTAAGAAATTGAATAAAAACTATATATATATATATATATATATATATATATATATATATATATATATATATTAATTTCTCTCTAAAATGTAGAAATGAATTTGTCAAGGCTAGTACTTGGTACTATGTCCTTAAGACAATTATGTCATCCGTATGGTGCTCAGAGTTGATAGCACTTATCTCCCAGGATACAATGACAACGTATATTATTGTAGCACTTCAAATAGCACTACTAGAAATTCAAGATAAGGTGACGAGTTATAGCGGCTGTGAGACCTCAAATTTTATGAATAAAGATTTAAATTTCTTGAAATATTTTTTTGAATATTATGGTGTGGATTTGATATAATGTTATAGTTGTGGATAATATTTATAAATTTTCAAAGTAAGCAAGTTGTTATATAATATTCGATTGGTCGGGAAATATTCGTTTTAACAGGGAATATGCGTACGACGGCACAATCATTGATGGACCCCACAACGGAAGTATTGTCGTAGTTAGAAAACGACAGAATTATCTTGTTATAAAAATAACGGCGAAAGTGTTACCGTTAAAACTGTTGAACTACCTGGTAGTAAAAGTACAGTAATACGCGTGGTTGCATAGTAGCACACGGTATTGATTATTGATGCTTGCGTGAGAAGTCACTCAGTTATACTCAATTATCGCTACAATAATTGCTGCATCATATCTCTCATATTATTGATTCAATTATTGTCACAGTATTATCTGCATAATATGTTATATTATTAAATCAATAATTGAGACGACAAAGTTATTCATATTATTATTTGCAATATTGATAATGTTTAGAAGTTCTGTCAATGAGAGGTTTGGTCACCTAATTGTGCGCCAATAAGGAGAAATTCTTGTCGAAAAACCCCCCTCTTTCCTGAAAACGACCTGGTTGTTAAATATTGTGAATTATAATATTAATGATGAATAAGTTCGTATTGATTAAAGATAAAATTGATAGTTCCATTGTGTTGAAATTATTAGTGTTATTGGAAATCGACATTTATTTCGAAAATAATTGATGTCTGGAGGTTATATTGATCAATCGGGTAATTAACCGGTTAAATGAGCAATTAATTGCTATTAATTCACATGATTATAACTATTTATTCACATGTGTGTACTATTGATTCACATTCTTATACTATTAGGGGAGGTGGTGCAAGATTGATAATACTTGCATGACTAAGTTAAAAATGGAGGTATAGATGGAGGTATTATACTGTAATTCGTATTTTCACATGTCTAGAACTATTGATTCACATGATTTACTATTAGAAGAGGTGGTGCAAGTTTGATAATACCTGCAGGACTAAATTAAAAATAAAGGAAAAGTGGAAGGTATTATTCTGTAATATTTCGAGCCCCAAAACGTGTAATTATCGAAACTATATTTTTCTATAAATAGAAGCTCATTCTTCCTTCATTTATCACCAATTCACTAAAGCTATAGAGCAATTATTATAGAAAAAAAGAAGAAGAGAAGTCTGCTACCTCACTATTCCAGTATCCAGTTTTTTCTAAGGTAAGGGGTATTATTCTTTTGTATTCATAAAGAGAATTATTTTCTTTCAATACTCGTAAGGGTTGTTATTCCATTCTTTATTATTATGTTGGAATAACATGTCTATGCGAAGTACCACATACATGGTAAAATTCTTCTGTTATTCTATTCTTTATTATTCTGTTGGAATAACCTGTCAGTGCGGTCTATCGCATGCCTGGTGAATTCTTCTGTTATTCCATTCTTTATTATTCTGTTGGAATAATCTGTCTATGTTGATTACCGTATAAATGGTGAATGACCTTTCGTATTCATTCTTTATTAAATTATGGAAATGATCTGTCTACGTGGATTACCGCATGGCGGGTGAAAATCCATTTGCAGTTTCGTATATTCTATTATACTCGTATGAGATATCATTTCCTTTGTACTCGTCATGGAATATCATTTTCTTTGGTATTTTTCTTTTACGAGTTACTATTCACAGGTTACTATTCACCCGGTTACTATTCACTCTAGTATTATTCACTCGGTTATTCGGGACACTTTTCGTGCCGGAGTACTATTCACGAGTTACAATTCACCCGATTACTATTCACTCTATTATCATTCACTCGGGTATTTGAGGCACTTTTCGTGTTGGGGTAATATTCACGGGGTACTATTCCCGAAGTACTATTCACGGGGTACTATTCACCCGAAAAATATATTTCTTTTCTATCTAAATTATTTTTGGTACATGAATATTATTCTTGAATTTTACTCCACAAAGCAGTATCATGTTGATAATTTGGACGTTATTGATTCCTGGATAAATTAAATTATAAATCTTTAAAATTTATCCTTGAACTTGTTTTATTGAATTATTATGTCATTGTCATCATCCTCATGCTTATATTGTGATGAAAGTCATCTTTGGCTTACGTGCATAGATGGACTTGGTATGATTATGACCAAGGATTATTCGGTATAATCATGATCGTAATGTGACGAATGATGTGGTAAAAGTCTTCATTGGCTTGTAGTGCATTGATGGACCGTTTTTGGTATGATTATGACCAGGGATTATTCAGTATAGTAATGATCATTGCTGATTTAATGAATATCCTTGGCCGTAGTGTAGGAATGATTCGATGATGTGGTTTATTTTTTTAAGCTGAGTCTCAGCGATAAAGTTGATGAAAAACTTTTTAAATCATAGAAGATAGTAGATTTTATTCTCTACTTGACTCTTCTAATGGATTTCTTATTCCCGCTGCAGTTATTGGTCTAAAACTTGTTATCTATTGTATTCTATCAGTTGTTATACTGTTGAAGGCTAAGGATATACCTTATTTTGTGGCAGTATTTAAAAATGGCAGCTGAAAATGTTAACAATGGAGTGATTGAGATCGTGGAGAGACCTTTAATCACCAACCAGGATAATGTGATGTCAGACGAAGAAGGAATTAGAGATATCCATGTGGTGAGTGAAGAATTGAAAGTTGCACCCGAGATAGTCGCAGAGGTAGCAGCTGAGAGTGAGGAAGAAGAGGATGAAGAGGAATCTGAGGAGAATTTATTAGAAGAATTTTATGATCGAAATTTAAAATTTCAAAATCATGTTCATGAGTTAGAAGAGCAGGCGTTCGTGGAACAAAAGGATGCAACAATTCAATCTTGTGTTACCCGATATGTGATGCTTGAATAGAAGCATTCTTTGGCAGAGTATAAGATGATAAAGCTGGAATCTGAGCTGAAAGAAGAAAAACTGAACGAGTGAGAATGAGTGATGCATGGGTAAAAGTCGCATAACGCGTTGATATTGTGGAAAGAGATGTCCGATCTAAGAAGGCTAAAATTGATGATATGTATTTCTCTTTTTGGACAGCAATTGAGAGAACCCAACATCGAGTTTTGAATTACCCGGTACATTGCGGTCAACCCCAATTTGATATGGATCGAAGAGTAATGATTCAGATCATAAAACAGGAGTATGATGAAGTAGTTGAGGGTGGAATATGCCCTATAGAAAAGTCAATTTCAATAGTAGTGATGACACCAAATGCTGCCCCAGACAAGTCAAAGCCAGGTAGTTCAAGGAAGAGCGGTTGTCATGACTTCCCAACAAGTGAGGAACCCAAATGAAGTTATCACGGGTTAGTTAATTATAAATTCTTGCGAAGTCTATACCGTATTAGATACCGGTTCTATCCATTCTTTTATCTCTCTTGCTTGCGCTCAATGTTTAAATTTAACTCTAGAGAAATTAGACTTTGACTTATCGATTGAAACTTCTTTAGCAAAAACCTTCGTTACCTCCACTGTTTATAAATCTTGTTTGATTCAAATCAACACTTTCACGTTACCTGTCGATCTTATCTCTTTGAAAATATTTGCCTTTGATGTGATTTTAGAACTACAATTATGATTATGAATTATATACGTGATTGTGGACAGAAACTGTTGATTGATGTTATAGGGATAAAATATTATTGGTGGACTTTTAACATGGAGAAGATAATAGACCTTATGGTTTATTTGACTCTTCTAATGGATTGCTCATTCCGCTGCAACTATGGTTGAAAAGTTTTATCATCTACCATATGTTCTAAATCACTGATTTATTACTGATGAAGGCTATTGATAATTTAATTATCTTTAGTCCTAATATTCTTTACTGGGTTAGTTGTGGTCACCCTTTTGCTTCACAATTTCTTTCAGGTAATAAGAGTGTAGCTGGGTCGAGCGGGGATAACAGGGGAATAGTGTAATGGTTCGAGACTGTCAAAGTTTCTCAACACATTATAAAACGGCATAACATACAATATATAATTGTATTGAGGACCTATGTGTGTGTCATATATTATACGTCACTTAATAATTGATTTTGGTGAACCCAACTTTGGAAGGGTGTTTTGCCACTATCATACAAGACAGGGTTATGCACATCCACTTGCTGAGTATATCTACGAGCACTACCTATATAATCGTGGAGTTTGGTTGAAATATAATTTTCAATTGCAGACAGTGGCGATAGTTATATGTCAAGAGAAGACTCACCATTAGAAAGAACATGATAGTAATCTTCTCATTTTTCTTTGGGGTCTATTGGGTCAACCAAGGATAATTCTCCAGTCATATGATATCTATCATAACCTAGATGCATGGCCTCCCATGTACGAAGGTTTTCCTGAGCACTTCCCAAAGATTTTAATTTCTAAAACAGTTATTGACTGTACCTTTATGTAAGGTGCAATTATGACATGAGTCAAAGTTAGTATATATTTGTATCAAACTCACAACGTATGTGTTGTTTTATTTTGCACGGCAATTATATTAATAAAGTTGTAGTTATTTTTTGTACCATGAATTTGGCGACTCAGAATAGGTTGGGTGATGTATACCTATTTTAGGGGCGTCACAATATCTCAATACATTATGCACATACAGGAGAAGTATTTGATAGAAATTGTTGGATCTCTAACTTTTAAGTTTATTTTGATGATAATTAACAATAATCAGTAAATAGATTAATTAAAAGGGTAGAATCCATTTCATAGGATTTATATTATAATTGTTTTAATTATCTTGTTTACTTTGAACATAAATATTTTCTAAATCTTATTTGTGACGCCCCCAAAATAGGTATAAAACACCCATTCTGAGTCGCCAAATACATGGTACAAAAAGCAAATTATAACTTCAATAATACAATTGTCGTGCAAAATACGACAACACATACTGTGTGTGACGCCCCCAAAATTAGGTATACATCACCCATCTTGAGTCGTCAGATACATGGTACAGAATTCAAATACAACTTACTAATACCACTGTCGTGTATAATACGACAAAATACAACTGTGAGTTTGAATACAATAATTGTCTACTAGAGATCATACAAACTCAAAAGGAGTCCTCAATACAATTATTGTCACACTATTTCACAGAATAGTGAGGACTACTAATGCTATCCTCTGGACCATTACTCCGTTCCCCGACTCGTCCCTGCTATGTTCTCATTTCCTGAAGATAACAGTGAAAGAAAGGGTGAGCTCAACTAGCCCAGTAAGAAATATTATGACTAAGATAATGCAGAATAAATTATCGTTAGCCTTCAACAATATTAAACTGATAAAATATAACAACATCAAGTTTAACAGCAGCGGATCAAGCAATCCATTAAAAGAGTCAAGTAGAGAATAGAATCTACTATCTTTTATGATTTAAAAAGTTTTTAATCACTTTTATCGCTGAGACTCAACTTAATAAATAATCCACATCATCCCTGCACTACGGCCAAGGATACTCATTAGGGTCACGACCACAAATTCCATGCACTACGTGCCAAGGATATTTGTGTATTCATCAATGGTCATGATCATGCCAACAACTGTTCATCAATGCACTACGGCAAATGAGACTTTTACCACATCATTTGTAACATTACGGTCATGATTACACCGAATAATCCCTGGTCATAATCATACCAAGTCCATCCATGCTCTACAGGCCACAGATGACTTTCAAAAATATAAATAAGAGGATGATGACAATGATATAAGAATTCAATAAAACAAGTTCAAGAATTATTTTATCCAGGAATTATTAACGTCCAAATTGTCAACACGATACTATTTTGTGGTGTAAAATTCAAGAATGATTAGAAGAATATTTCCATGAAAGGATACTGGATGAAGCGCAAATGTCAAGGATATTCCACTAATTTCATGGAGTATAGAAATCAAAGTTTTATCCAACTGAGTATAATAAAGAATGAAATAACAAAAGAAATCACCATGCATGCGATAGACCGCACAGACAGGTTATTCCAACAGAATAATAATAATGGAACCAGGTCAGGTGAAATTCACACCGACAGGATGTTCCAACAGAATAATAAAGACGGAACCAGGTCCGGTGTAAAACACACAGACAGGATGTTCCAACGGAATAATAATAAAGACGGAACCAGGTCCGGTGTAAAACACACAGACAGGATGTTCCAACGGAATAATAATAAAGACGGAACCAGGTCTGGTGTAAAACACACAGACAGGATGTTCCAACAGAATAATAATAAAGACGGAACCAGGTCCGGTGTAAAACACACAGACAGGATGTTCCAACAGAATGATAGAAGAATGTCACCAAGTATAGGGTAGACCGCGTATACAGGTTATTCCAACAGAATAATAAGAAATGGAATAACAACAGTTCTCTTCATGAATAAGAAAGAATAACACCCCTTACCGTAACAGAAACTGGATATGGGAAAAGAAAAGTTAAGTAGCAGAAAGCTTTTCTTCTATCTCTCTATAGTTTCTCTCTCTAGAGTTCAGTGAATTCGTAAGAAAATAATGAAGGAATGAGCTTCTATTTATAAGAAAATGGAATGCATAGTAACTAATCCATGAACGGTCCAGATTAATTTACTTTAATCTGACGGTCCATATTTAAAGAAAAATCTTTTAAATATAATATATTCTATTTATATAAAAAGATTTTTACTATGCAAACACTATGCAATACTATACAAAACACTATGCATAATAAAATATAATATATTCTATTTATAAAATAACTTTAATAAAGTATTCTGTTTTATATAAAAAGATGTTTCCGTTTTATTACGTTAATAATACGAATAAAACAAAACGTCATTATCGCTATAATAATTCATATTATTAATCGACAATAATTGAATCAAACTGAGCGACTTCTCACATAAATATCAACAATCAATATCGTGTGCTACTATGCAACAACGCGTATTACTGTACTTTTACTACCCAGTAGTTCAACAGTATCAACGGTAAAACTTCCGCCGTTATTTTTAATAAAATATTTTTGTCGTTTTCTCAATCCGACAATAATTCTGTTGTGGGGTCCACAAATAATTTTGCCGTCGTACGAATATTCCACGACAAAAAGAATATTCCCCGACCAAACGAATATTTTATAACAACTTGCGTACTTTGCAAAATTTATAAATATTACCCACAACTATAACATTATATCAAATTTCTTCCATAATATTCAAAAATAATAATTATAAAAATTCATCTTTATTTATAAAAATTGGGGTCTTACAATCTCCCCTTCTTATGAAATTTCGCCCTCGAAATTAGGGTACGTACCTGGTATGTCGAAGAGGTAAGGATACCTTGATTTCATTTCAGATTCTAACTCCCAAGTCATTTCCTCAACATCGTGGTTTCTCCACAAAACTTTGACTTGAGGTATAACCTTTGTGACACCCCCAAAATAGGTATACATCACCCATTCTGAGTTGTCAATACACGGTTCAGAAACAACTACAACCTTATTATTACAACATGTAAACTATGAGTTTAAATACAGATATTGCCATCTAGACAATATCCACATACACATAAATCCCCATCATAATTATTGATACATTATTTTACAAAAATGGTGAGGACTACTAAACAACTCTCCCTAGAACCTTCATTCCATTCCCCGACTCGTACTCGCTATATTCTCGCCTCCTGAGAAGAAAAATGGAACAAAAAGGAAAAAGGGTGAGCTCAACTAGCCCAGTAAAGAATATTATGACTAAGATAATATACAACAAAATATCGTTAGTCTTCAACAGGGAAAAATATGATAGAATACAATAGACAACAAATGTTAAATCAATATTCGCAGCGGAAAATATTAATTCATAGAAGAGTTACGTAGAGGATGAAATCTACTAATGTCTATTAATTTAATAGTCCATCAACAGTATTTTTATCCCTGTAACATCAATCAATGCACCTCTTGAATCATATATTCATCCTTGCACTACAGGCCAAGGATATTCATCAGTTGGTCATGTTCATCTAAACATCTGTTCATCTTTGCACTACAGGCCAAAGATATTCATAACAAAATAACCATCTTTGCACTACAGGCCAAAGATATTCAGTAACACCATCATTTAGGACTGAGGATGATGAAAAATATTTTTAAAGAAACGAATCCAGTGAAACAAAATGACAAGAATTAAGGATTAAGGACTCGTACTTTGTTTTATTCACAACCGAAAATACCTCAAAAATAATCATAGTGGTGTAAAATTCAAGAATGATCAAAACATGGATACAATCAAAGCTAGTATCCGGAATAGATATTTTAGACAAAAAGAAGAAATTTCATTTTTCGGTGAATAGTGCCGTATTCGTGAATAGTGTCGTATACGTGAATAGTGACGTATACGTGAATAATAACTCCGACACCAAAAGATAGTAATTTCACAAAAAAAAACATCTTCACGCTTCGTGAATAGTACTCGTGAATAGTAACTCGTGAATAGTAACTCATGAATAGTAACTCGTGAATAGTAACTCATGAATAGTAACCCCGACATGAAAAAGTTCCAAATTTGATAAAAAGTTTCAACCAATATTTCAGCATAATGATATTGAAGAAATAATATCATTTTAGAAGAAAATAACATCCCTTACCTCGGAAAGATAGTACTTCTAACTGGAATACTGGATATCGGCTATAACTTGAACTTTCACCGTATAGCAATACTCAAAGTATACTCAAAATACTCACAAGAATACGCTCGATAATATAGAGAGAGAAAAACTTCAGTTTCTGGTGTGATTTTCAATTCTAACCTAAGCACCTATTTATAGGAAATTGCTTAGAACACCAAAACAGAAAATTTATTATAATAATAATATATATAAAAATTTTCTACGCCCATTTTGAATCTGCAAATTTGAATACAAACCACATGCTTCCTTCTAGAAGAAGTACAAAAAACGTTTTTTATAAAATAAATAATTAAAACTTCCAAAAATCAATTATTTCGGAGCTTCAGAACTTCAATAATTCATAATAAATAGCCCTTTTGTCAGAAAATTCGAATCACGCGAGTTTTTATAGGAAATTCAATTCTGCACAACTTTGCAGAAGGAAGTTTTTCCAAATTCCAAACAGAAATTGACCAAAAATCACAAACGAGCGATTTTACAGGCTATAATCAAATTTCAGTCAAGAAATAGGGTCTACCGACATATTTAACATGTTTTAAATATTTTTGGTAACAAAAATACTCCTCCTCCACATATACTCATATATCCCACATTCATCGTAAAAATACCATCATTATTATATTATTAAAATATAATAATATATTTAAATGAATTATTTTATCATAAAAAGATAAAATATTAATTTTCAACAATTGTCGCATTAAAAACTTTCTCCATCTATATCCACATAAAATCAATATTTTCCTCATCATATAAATCAATAATTTAATTATTCACAAATAATATTACAGAATCACAATACTGACAACCAGGCCGTTCCCAGGAAAGAGGGGGCTTTCCAATAAGAATTTCTTCTTACTGGCGCGCAATTAGGTGACCAAACCTCTCCTTAGACAGAACTTTCTAGACATTGCCAATAATGTTATCTAATAATATTATTCAGATAATATGAATTATTGATTCGATAATGACAAATGCTGTGTAATGACAATTATTGAAACAACAACAATATAAAATATCAACGCAGCAATTATTGAATCAATAAAATAAAATAATGAACAGTAATTACTGTAACCATTATTGAGTAGTGCCTTCTTACGTAAGAGTCAATAATTGGTGCAATACCGTGTGCTATTGTGCAACAACGCGTATTACTGTGTTTTAACCACCAGGTATTCCAACAGTGTAAACGGTAACAACTACGCCGTTATTTTTAAACAACTTATTTTTGTCGTTTTCTTCCTCCAATCGCTTTCCGTTATGGGGCCCACACATGGCTGCGCCGTCGTACGAATATTCCCCGACAGTACGAATATTCCACGACCAAACGAATATTCCCCGACAACAAATAATATTTTATATTATTTTGAAATATTTACGTATTTTACCCATAACTATCCACATTAATCACATCAACCCTTACTATTTCAAAATAATAATTAGAGGAAATTAAATTTCATTTATTAATTATTTGGGGTCTTACAACCTCCCCTCCTTATGAAATTTCGTCCTCGAAATTGACATACGTACCTGGTGTTTCGAAAAGATGAGGATACCTCGCTTTCATTTCTGTTTCCAACTCCCAGGTCATTTCCTCTATAGCATGATTCCTCCACAAAACTTTAACTTGTGGTATGATCTTTGTGCGTAGGACATGCTCCTTCCTGTCCAAGATCTTTACAGGTACCTCCTCATACGTTAAGTCTTCGGCTATCTCGTCCGGTTCTAACTCAATGATGTGGTTCGGGTCTTTCACATATTTACGCAGTACAGATATGTGAAACACATTATGAACACGAGACATACTTGGAGGTAACGCGAGTCTATAGGCTACATTTCCTACTCGGTCAAGAATTTGAAATGGGCCAATAAATCGTGGATTGAGTTTTCCTCTCTTCCCAAATCTTGTAACTCCCTTCCATGGAGCAACTCGCAACAATACATGATCTCCTATACTAAATTCCACGTCCTTTCGATGAAGATCCGCATAACTCTTTTGTCGATCTTGTGCCGTTTGTATACGTTGTCGAATCATTTGGATCTTTTCGGTAGTCATACGTACTAACTCGGGTCCCAACAATGTTGCTTCACCCACCTCATCCCAACATATTGGAGAGCGACACTTTCGTCCATATAATGCTTCAAATGGAGCTACACCTATACTTGCTTGATAACTGTTGTTGTACGAGAATTCCACCAATGGTAAATACTTATCCCAACTGCCCTTGAAATCTAGGACACAGAGTCTTAATAGATCTTCAAGAGTTTGAATAGTCCTCTCTGATTGTCCGTTCGTTTGAGGATGGTATGCCAAACTGAATCGCAAATCCGTGCCCATAGCTTTTTGCAAGCTAACCCAAAATTTTGAAGTGAATCTTGGGTCACGATCCGAAACTATGGATACTGGCATGCCATGCAATCTCACAATCTCATTTACATACATTTGAGCAAGACGTTCAAGGGAATAAGTCTCCCGTATCGGCAAGAAATGAGCAGACTTGGTTAATCTATCAACAATAACCCAAATAGCATTGATGCCTTGAGAAACCGTGGGAAGACCCGTAATGAAATCCATAGTAATATGTTTCCACTTCCATTTCGGAATCTCAAGTGGTTGCAATGGTTCTTTAGGCACTTGATGCTCCGCCTTTACACGTTGACAAGTTAAACATGTTGAGATAAACTTTGCAATCTCTCTCTTCATATTGTTCCACCAAAATGTATGTCGAAGATCACGATACATTTTGGTACTTCCAGGATGGATTGCAAATGGTGTATTGTGTGCCTCCATCATGATCTTGTACTTCAAATCAGAGTCGTTAGGAACACAAAGTCTGGAGTGGACTCAAAGTATTCCTTCTTCGTCAATTCTCGCTTCCGGAATAGCTCCTTCTTGTACTTTCATCTTCATACGCATCAGTTCCGGGTCGGTGGCTTGAGCAACCTTAACTTTTTCTATTAAAGTTGGCTCTATGCGTATACTTGACATCATCGCACTTGTTCCTGCATATGATCTTCTACTCAACGCGTCAGCTACCACGTTTGTTTTTCCAAGATGGTATTGAATAGTGTGGTCATAGTCTTTTAATAGCTCGAGCCAACGTCGCTGCCGCATGTTGAGTTCTTTTTGAGTGAAGAAATATTTAAGGCTTTTATGGTCTGAATATATCTCCACTTTCTCCCCATATAGATAGTGCCTCCATATCTTTAGCGCGAAAACGACTGCTGCCAACTCTAGATCATGAGTAGGATAATTCCTCTCATACTCTTTAAGTTGTCGCGAGGCATAGGCTATGACTTTCCCATGTTGCATGAGAACACATCCTAACCCTTTGCCCGAAGCATCGCTGTAGATAACAAATCCATCCGTACCAGATGGTATTGTTAGAACAGGTGCCGAAATAAGTCTCCTCTTAAGCTCTTGGAAACTCTTCTCGCATTCTTCGCTCCAAACGAATTTTGTATCCTTCCGAGTTAGTTGGGTTAATGGAGTAGCGATTCGAGAAAACCCTTCCACGAATCTCCGATAATAACCAGCTAAGCCAAGAAAGCTATGAACTTCAGTCACCGTCTTCGGTTGCTCCCAACTCTGTATTGCTTCAATCTTCGCCGGGTCAACAGATACTCCATGTTTTGACACCACATGCCCAAGAAATGCTACTTCCTCAAGCCAGAACTCGCATTTCTTTAACTTGGCATATAGCTTGTTTTCACGAAGCCTTTGGAGTACCAGCTTCAAATGGTGCTCATGATCTTCACGGCTTTTGGAATATATGAGGATGTCATCAATAAAGACAACAACGAACTGATCCAAATAATCCTTGAATACTCGGTTCATCATATCCATGAAAGCCGCAGGAGCATTAGTCAATCCGAAAGACATGACTAAAAATTCATAATGCCCATACCGAGTTTTGAAGGCAGTCTTTGGAATATCCTCAGTTCTAATTTTCAGCTGATGATATCCAGAACGAAGATCGATTTTTGAAAAAAATTGTGCTCCTTGCAACTGGTCAAACAAGTCATCAATATGAGGTAGAGGATACCTATTCTTAATAGTGACATGGTTCAATTCCCGATAGTCAATACAAAGTCGCATACTCCCGTCTTTCTTCTTTACGAATAAAACAGGAGCACCCCAAGGAGATGTACTAGGACGAATGAAACTGATGTCCAACAATTCCTGTAGTTGGACCTTTAACTCCTGAAGTTCAATAGGAGCCATTCGATATGGGGTTTTAGAAATGGGCTTTGTACCAGGTTCAAGATCAATAAAGAATTCAACTTCTCGTTCTGGGGGTAGACCGGAAAGTTCTTCAGGAAATACGTCAGGAAAGTCAATAACAACAGGAATATTATTCAATTTTGACGTGTCTTTATTTAAATCCATAACATGGGCTAAGAAAGCTTGACATCCGTTTTTCAATAAACGAATAGCTTTATGATTAGATATGGCAGTGATTGATTTTAATGGTTTAGTTGCCTGAATTCGAACAACAGGTTGATTAGGAATATGAAAACTAACAACCTTACGAAAACAATCAATTTTGGCATGATGAGTTGTTAACCAATCAATCCCTAAAATCACATCAAAAGCAAGTATCTTTAAAGAGATAAGGTCAACAGGTAAGGTGATGTTGCCAACTTGAATCAAACAAGATTTATAAACAGTGGATGTGATGAAAGTTTCTCCCAACGGAGTTTCCACAGATAGGTCAAAGTCTAATTTCTCCGGAGTCAAGTTTAAACGTTGAGCACAAGCAGGAGAGATAAAGGAATGGGTAGCACCGGTATCAAGTAAGGTATAAACTTCGCAAGAATTTATAAATAGCTTACCCGTGATCACCTCATTTGGGTTCCTCGCATTTTGACTTTTCTGGGACAGTCTTTTGAGTCATCGTCCCCGCTGGAATTGGTTTCGCTACCGTACAATCTCGAGCAATATGTCCTTCCTTTCCACAATTATAGCATAACTTGAACTGTTGTGGGCAGTTTGGACTGATATGTCCCTCTTTTCCACATTTGTAGCATACGACCGGTGGTCGTTCCCCTCCCTTGGAACCAGTTGCTGCTGGTGCTGCCATTTTCACATTGTCATTGTTGAATCTCCTCTTTTTAAAATCTCCTCTTGACTCGCTTCTTCTATTTTCGTGGCTATAATTACCACCAGAGTGGTTACCATTTTTGTCCGTCTTTTTCTTTCTCCACTGGTTATTGTTGTTTTGATGACTGCTATCTCCAGTATGATCCTGATCGTGGTACCTCGGTTGACCGTACTCGTTATCTCGCTCCAACAATTGAGCCCTGTTAACAACATCTGAATAGAGAGAAAATTTATGAGAGATGAGATATTGTCGTATGCCGGGTTTCAAACCTCTCAGAAACATCCGCGTCATACGTTCCTCATTCTCCACCAAATGAGGTGCAAACCTGGATAACTCTGCAAACTTTGCCTCGTACTGAGACACCGTCATGTTATTTTGTTCTAATCTGATGAACTCCACTTCCTTCATATGACGAACACTTTCAGGAAAGTATTTGTCATTAAATAGTTTTTGAAACGTCTCCCAAGACATGCTGAGTGCGGCTGGATGGGTACGCTTCACAGACTCCCACCAGTAGTCTGCCTCGCCACGGAACATAAAGGTGGCGAACAGAACCTTCTGCTCCTCCGTGCATCCCAAGACATCGAATATCTTGGTAATTTGCTTGACCCACGTTTCCGCCATGATCGGATCTGGCTTTCCTTTAAATTCTGGGGGTCCCAACTCTTTGAACTGCTTGGCTGTGACAACTCGTGAATTGCTATCATTTCCTCCTGTATTTTGAACACGAGTCTCCCTCGTCTGATTTTGTATGAACTGCAAAAAGCTTCTAAACATTACGTCGTTCATCGTCTGATCAGTGGTGTTGTTCACAGGAGGAACATTGCCAGCCCGTTGCACGTTCTCCTCGTTGGTAAGTACAGGCATCTCCACGGTCTCATTAACTCCACTGTTAACATTCTCGGTTGCCATTCTTAAATACTGCCATAAAACAAGGGTTAATTAAGCAAATCACATATCACATAATATCCCTAAATACTGACCAACTAACAAATAAGCTTAGGTAGGGCACACTAGCGAAGGAATTATTCGTCTCTCCCCTCCTAGTTCTATTCCCCGATCTCCGCCAGATATCATATCCCTAAGCTCTGATACCAACTGTGACACCCCCAAAATAGGTATACATCACCCATTCTGAGTTGTCAATACACGGTTCAGAAACAACTACAACCTTATTATTACAACATGTAAACTATGAGTTTAAATACAGATATTGCCATCTAGACAATATCCACATACACATAAATCCCCATCATAATTATTGATACATTATTTTACAAAAATGGTGAGGACTACTAAACAACTCTCCCTAGAACCTTCATTCCATACCCCGACTCGTACTCGCTATATTCTCGCCTCCTGAGAAGAAAAATGGAACAAAAAGGAAAAAGGGTGAGCTCAACTAGCCCAGTAAAGAATATTATGACTAAGATAATATACAACAAAATATCGTTAGTCTTCAACAGGGAAAAATATGATAGAATACAATAGACAACAAATGTTAAATCAATATTCGCAGCGGAAAATATTAATTCATAGAAGAGTTACGTAGAGGATGAAATCTACTAATGTCTATTAATTTAATAGTCCATCAACAGTATTTTTATCCCTGTAACATCAATCAATGCACCTCTTGAATCATATATTCATCCTTGCACTACAGGCCAAGGATATTCATCAGTTGGTCATGTTCATCTAAACATCTGTTCATCTTTGCACTACAGGCCAAAGATATTCATAACAAAATAACCATCTTTGCACTACAGGCCAAAGATATTCAGTAACACCATCATTTAGGACTGAGGATGATGAAAAATATTTTTAAAGAAACGAATCCTAGTGAAACAAAATGACAAGAATTAAGGATTAAGGACTCGTACTTTGTTTTATTCACAACCGAAAATACCTCAAAAATAATCATAGTGGTGTAAAATTCAAGAATGATCAAAACATGGATACAATCAAAGCTAGTATCCGGAATAGATATTTTAGACAAAAAGAAGAAATTTCATTTTTCGGTGAATAGTGCCGTATTCGTGAATAGTGTCGTATACGTGAATAGTGACGTATACGTGAATAATAACTCCGACACCAAAAGATAGTAATTTCACAAAAAAAACATCTTCACGCTTCGTGAATAGTACTCGTGAATAGTAACTCGTGAATAGTAACTCATGAATAGTAACTCGTGAATAGTAACTCATGAATAGTAACCCCGACATGAAAAAGTTCCAAATTTGATAAAAAGTTTCAACCAATATTTCAGCATAATGATATTGAAGAAATAATATCATTTTAGAAGAAAATAACATCCCTTACCTCGGAAAGACAGTACTTCTAACTGGAATACTGGATATCGGCTATAACTTGAACTTTCACCGTATAGCAATACTCAAAGTATACTCAAAATACTCACAAGAATACGCTCGATAATATAGAGAGAGAAAAACTTCAGTTTCTGGTGTGATTTTCAATTCTAACCTAAGCACCTATTTATAGGAAATTGCTTAGAACACCAAAACAGAAAATTTATTATAATAATAATATATATAAAAATTTTCTACGCCCATTTAGAATCTGCAAATTTGAATACAAACCACATGCTTCCTTCTAGAAGAAGTACAAAAAACGTTTTTTATAAAATAAATAATTAAAACTTCCAAAAATCAATTATTTCGGAGCTTCAGAACTTCAATAATTCATAATAAATAGCCCTTTTGTCAGAAAATTCGAATCTCGCGAGTTTTTATAGGAAATTCAATTCTGCACAACTTTGCAGAAGGAAGTTTTTCCAAATTCTAAACAGAAATTGACCAAAAATCACAAACGAGCGATTTTACAGGCTATAATCAAATTTCAGTCAAGAAATAGGGTCTACCGACATATTTAACATGTTTTAAATATTTTTGGTAACAAAAATACTCCTCCTCCACATATACTCATATATCCCACATTCATCGTAAAAATACCATCATTATTATATTATTAAAATATAATAATATATTTAAATGAATTATTTTATCATAAAAAGATAAAATATTAATTTTCAACAATTGTCACATTAAAAACTTTCTCCATCTATATCCACATAAAATCAATATTTTCCTCATCATATAAATCAATAATTTAATTATTCACAAATAATATTACAGAATCACAATACTGACAACCAGGCCGTTCCCAGGAAAGAGGGGGCTTTCCAATAAGAATTTCTTCTTACTGGCGCGCAATTAGGTGACCAAACCTCTCCTTAGACAGAACTTTCTAGACATTGCCAATAATGTTATCTAATAATATTATTCAGATAATATGAATTATTGATTCGATAATGACAAATGTTGTGTAATGACAATTATTGAAACAACAACAATATAAAATATCAACGCAGCAATTATTGAATCAATAAAATAAAATAATGAACAGTAATTACTGTAACCATTATTGAGTAGTGCCTTCTTACGTAAGAGTCAATAATTGGTGCAATACCGTGTGCTATTGTGCAACAACGCGTATTACTGTGTTTTAACCACCGGGTATTCCAACAGTGTAAACGGTAACAACTACGCCGTTATTTTTAAATAACTTATTTTTGTCATTTTCTTCCTCCAATCGCTTTCCGTTATGGGGCCCACACATGGCTGCGCCGTCGTACGAATATTCCCCGACAGTACGAATATTCCACGACCAAACGAATATTCCCCGACAACAAATAATATTTTATATTATTTTGAAATATTTACGTATTTTACCCATAACTATCCACATTAATCACATCAACCCTTACTATTTCAAAATAATAATTAGAGGAAATTAAATTTCATTTATTAATTATTTGGGGTCTTACAACCTTGGTGCGTAAAATATGTTCCTTCTTATCCAAGATTTGAACAGGAACCTCTTCATACGTTAAATCTTCCGCTATTTCGTCCGGTTCTAACTCAATAATGTGGTTCGGGTCTTTCACATATTTACGTAGCATGGATATGTGAAAAACGTTATGAACACGAGACATACTTGGCGGTAAAGCGAGTCTATAGGCCACAGTTCCTACTCGATCGAGGATTAAAAATGGGCCGATGAATCGAGGATTGAGCTTTTCTCTCTTTCCAAATCTCGTAACTCCTTTCCATGGAGCAACACGTAACAACACATGATCTCCTATATCGAATTCCACGTCCTTTCGATGAAGATCATCATAACTCTTTTGTCGATCTTGTGAGGTTTTGATACGTTTCCGGATCGTTTGAATCTTTTCCGTAGTCATACGTACCAAATCCGGTCCCAACAACGTTGCTTCACCCACCTCATCCCAACATACTGGAGAACGACACTTTCTTCCATACAACGCCTCGAACGGAGCCATGCCAATACTTGCTTGATAACTGTTGTTGTAGGAAAACTCCACCAATGGTAAGAACTTGTCCCAACTTCCCTTGAAATCAAGGACACAGAGTCTTAATAGATCTTCAAGAGTTTGAATAGTCCTTTCTGACTGTCCGTCCGTTTGAGGATGATATGCCGAGCTAAATCATAAATCTGTGCCCATAGCTTTTTGCAAACTAACCCAAAATCGCGAAGTGAATCTTGGGTCTCGATCAGAAACTATGGATACTGGCATACCATGCAATCTTACAACCTCGTTTATGTACATACGAGCAAGACGTTCAAGTGTATAAGTTTCTCGTATCGGTAAGAAATGAGCAGACTTGGTCAATCTATCAACAATGACCCAAATCGCATCTATGCCTTGAGAAACTTTGGGAAGACCAGTAACGAAATCCATGGTAATGTGCTCCCACTTCCATTCTGGAATTTCAAGTGGTTGCAATGGTCCTTTTGGTATTTGATGCTCCGCCTTGACTCGTTGACACGTTAGACATCTTGAGATAAAAAGCGCTATCTCTCTCTTCATATTGCCCCACCAAAATGTATGTCGAAGATCATGATACATTTTGGTACTCCCAGGATGGATTGCAAACGGTGTGTTGTGCGCCTCCATCATGATTTTATACTTTAAATCAGGGTCGTTAGGAACACAAAGTCTGGAGTTGACTCGAAGTATTCCTTCTTCATCGATTCTTGCTTCCGGTATCGCACCTTCTTGTACTTTCTTCCTCATACGCATCAGCTACGGATATGTAACTTGAGCAGCTTTAATTTTATCAATTAAAGTCAGTTCTACTCGTATATTCGCCATCACAATGTGGGTCCTTGGAGTCTTTATCTCTATCTCCATCCTTTGCAAGTCATCCAAAATGGGCCTTTGCGTTGACAATATTGCACTCGCACCCGCATATGACCTTCTACTCAATGCGTCAGCTACCACGTTCGCTTTTCCAGGATGGTATTGGATGGTATGATCATAATCTTTCAACAGTTCAAGCCAACGTCGTTGTCGCATGTTGAGTTCCTTTTGAGTGAAGAAATATTTGAGGCTTTTATGATCCGTAAAGATATCCACTTTCTCCCCATACAAGTAATGCCTCCAAATTTTAAGTGCGAAGACAACAGCTGCTAACTCTAGGTCATGAGTAGGATAATTTCTCTCATATTCTTTGAGTTGTCGTGAGGCATAGGCTATGACTTTCCCATGTTGCATGAGAACACATCCTAACCCTTTGCCTGAAGCATCACTGTAGATGACAAATCCCTCCGAACCAGATGGTATTGTCAAAACAGGTGCTGAAATGAGTCTCCTCTTGAGTTCTAGAAAACTCTTCTCACATTCCTCGCTCCAACCGAACTTTGTATCTTTTCGAGTCAGCTGAGTTAGTGGAGTAGCGATTCGAGAAAACCCTTCTACGAATCTCCGATAATAACCAGCTAAGCCGAGAAAGCTACGTACTTCGGTCACTGATTTAGGTTGCTCCCAGCTTTGAATAGCTTCAATCTTTGCTGGGTCAACAGATATTCCATTATTTGATACCACGTGCCCAAGGAATGCTACTTCCTCAAGCCAGAACACGCATTTCTTCAACTTGGCATAAAGCTTGTATTCACGAAGCTTTTGGAGTATTAGCCTCAAGTGTTCCTCATGATCTTCACGGCTTTTGGAATAAATAAGGATGTCATCAATAAAGACGACCACAAAGTGATCCAAATATTCCTTGAATACTCGGTTCATCATATCCATGAAGGCAGCAGGAGCATTAGTCAATCCAAAGGACATGACTAGGAATTCATAATGCCCGTACCGAGTTCTGAAAGCCGTCTTTGGAATGTCATCGGTTCTAATCTTCAATTGGTGATATCCGGAACGAAGATCAATCTTTGAAAAGAATTTGGCTCCTTGCAACTGGTCAAACAGGTCATCAATGCGTGGCAATGGATACCTATTTTTGATGGTGACATGATTTAACTCCCGATAATCAATACAAAGTCGCATACTCCCATCTTTCTTCTTCACGAATAGAACAGGAGCACCCCAAGGAGAAGTACTAGGACGAATAAAGCCAATGTCTAACAATTCCTGCAGTTGAGTCTTTAACTCCTGAAGTTCAATAGGAGCCATTCGATATGGGGCTTTGGAAATGGGTTTTGTACCGGGTTCAAGGTCGATACAAAATTCAATTTCACGCTCTGGGGGTAGGCCAGGAAGTTCTTCAGGGAATACGTCAGGGAATTCATTAACAATAGAAATATTATTCAGAACTGACGTATTTTTGTTTAGATCTGTGACATGAGCTAAGAAAGCTTGACATCCGTTTTTCAATAAACGAATAGCTTTATGGCTTGAGATGACAGTGATTGATTTTAATGGTTTGGTTGCTTGAATTCGCATAATAGGTCGATTGGGAATATGAAAGCTAACAACCTTACGGAAACAATCAATTTTTGTATGATGAGTAGTTAATCAATCAATCCCTAGAATTACATCAAATGCAAGTATTTTTAATGCAATAAGATCGACAGGTAATGCGTGGGTACCAACTTGAACCAAACAAGACTTATAAACCGTGGATGTAACGAAGTTTTCTCCCAACGGAGTTTCCACAGATAAGTCAAAGTCTAATTTCTCCGGAGTCAAATTTAATCGTTGAGCGCAAGTAGGAGAAATAAAAGAATGGGTAGAACCGGTATCAAATAAAGTGTAGACTTCGCTAGAGTTTATGATAAGCTTACCCGTGATGACCTCATGCGGGTTCCTTACTTTCTGGGAGGTCACAACAAACGCTCTCCCTTGCACTACCGGCTTTGAATTTTCTGGGACAGCCTTTGGTGCCTCCATCCTAGTTGAATTTGTCTTCGGTGAACGACAAAATCGGGCTAAGTGGTCTTCTCTTTCACAATTATAACATGCTTTGGACGGCATCGCGCAATTTGGACTGATGTGTCCCTCCCCTCCGCATTTGAAGCATATGATAGGTTGTCTTTCTCCTTCCTTAACAACGGTTGCTGATGCTGACGTCTTTCCATCATTGTTGAATCTCCTTTTCTTGAAATGTCCATTCTTATTGTTTTGGCCCTGATTACCACCGAAGTGGTTACCATTTCTGGCCTGATGATTTCCTCCACGCTTGTTGTCACCGCTTCGATGACTGCTCTCACTGGTATTATCATTTTGTCGGCTGCTCTCTTTTGATTGCGTTGACTCGTTATCGCGCTCTACCAACTGAGCCCTATTTACAACATCAGAATACAAACACAGTTTATGAGAAATAAGATGTTGACGTATCTCCGGCTTTAAACCTCTTAAAAATAATCGTGCCATTCTCTCTTCATTATCCACCAAATGGGACGCAAACCGGGATAACTCCGCAAATTTTGCCTCGTATTGCGACACGATCATATTATTTTGCTCCAATTTGATAAACTCCACCTCCTTCATGTGACGGATACTTTCAGGAAAGTATTTGTCATTGAACAGCTCTTGGAACTTCTCCCAAGACATCTTCAGTACGACAGGTTGAGTACGTTTTACCGATTCCCACCAGTAATCTGCCTCTCCGCGCAACATAAAGGCGGCAAAGGGAACCTTTTGCTCCTCGGAGCATCCCAAGACATCAAATATTTTGGTGATCTGCTTTATCCATACTTCCGCAATAAGTGGTTTTGGCTCTCCCTTAAACTCCGGTGGTCCCAGCTCCTTGAACTGTTTAGCGGTGATCGCCCGAGAATTTCCAGTGTTTCCACCTACATTTTGAACAGGAGCCGCTCTCGCTTGCTGTTGCATGAATTGCATAAAGCCTCTGAACAATCCATCATTCATCATTTGGTCATGAGGATTGTCGCCTTCCTGATGCACATTCTCCTGATTATTGATATGTGGAGACTCAACGGTCTCTTGTGCTCCATTGTTATTCTCAACATTTTCGGAAGTCATTTTCAAATACTGCCACAAAACAAAGATTAATTGACATGTAACATAATATCTCTAAACTTTGACCAACTAATTTAAATACAAAATAAATTTAAGTAGGTCATACTAGCGAAGGAATTCCCCGTCTCTCCCCTCCTAGTTCTAGTCTCACATCTTAGCCAGGGATCATATCCCTAAGCTTTGATACCAACTGTGACGCCCCCAAAATTAGGTATACATCACCTATCTTGAGTCGTCAGATACATGGTACAGAATTCAAATACAACTTACTAATACCACTGTCGTGTATAATACGACAAAATACAACTGTGAGTTTGAATACAATAATTGTCTACTAGAGATCATACAAACTCAAAAGGAGTCCTCAATACAATTATTGTCACACTATTTCACAGAATAGTGAGGACTACTAATGCTATCCTCTGGACCATTACTCCGTTCCCCGACTCGTCCCTGCTATGTTCTCATTTCCTGAAGAGAACAGTGAAAGAAAGGGTGAGATCAACTAGCCCAGTAAGAAATATTATGACTAAGATAATGCAGAATAAATTATCGTTAGCCTTCAACAGTATTAAACTGATAAAATATAACAACATCAAGTTTAACAGCAGCGGATCAAGCAATCCATTAAAAGAGTCAAGTAGAGAATAGAATCTACTATCTTTTATGATTTAAAAAGTTTTTAATCACTTTTATCGCTGAGACTCAGCTTAATAAATAATCCACATCATCCCTGCACTACGGCCAAGGATACTCATTAGGGTCACGACCACAAATTCCATGCACTACGGGCCAAGGATATTTGTGTATTCATCAATGGTCATGATCATGCCAACAATTGTTCATCAATGCACTACAGCAAATAAGACTTTTACCACATCATTTGTAACATTACGGTCATGATTACACCGAATAATCCCTGGTCATAATCATACCAAGTCCATCCATGCTCTACAGGCCACAGATGACTTTCAAAAATATAAATAAGAGGATGATGACAATGATATAAGAATTCAATAAAACAAGTTCAAGAATTATTTTATCCAGGAATTATTAACGTCCAAATTGTCAACACGATACTATTTTGTGGTGTAAAATTCAAGAATGATTAGAAGAATATTTCCATGAAAGGATACTGGATGAAGCGCAAATGTCAAGGATATTCCACTAATTTCATGGAGTATAGAAATCAAAGTTTTATCCAACTGAGTATAATAAAGAATGAAATAACAAAAGAAATCACCATGCATGCGATAGACCGCACAGACAGGTTATTCCAACAGAATAATAATAATGGAACCAGGTCAGGTGAAATTCACACCGACAGGATGTTCCAACAGAATAATAAAGACGGAACCAGGTCCGGTGTAAAACACACAGACAGGATGTTCCAACGGAATAATAATAAAGACGGAACCAGGTCCGGTGTAAAACACACAGACAGGATGTTCCAACGGAATAATAATAAAGACGGAACCAGGTCTGGTGTAAAACACACAGACAGGATGTTCCAACAGAATGATAGAAGAATGTCACCAAGTATAGGGTAGACCGCGTAAACAGGTTATTACAACAGAATAATAAGAAATGGAATAACAACAGTTCTCTTCATGAATAAGAAAGAATAACACCCCTTACCGTAACAGAAACTGGATATGGGAAAAGAAAAGTTAAGTAGCAGAAAGCTTTTCTTCTATCTCTCTATAGTTTCTCTCTCTAGAGTTCAGTGAATTCGTAAGAAAATAATGAAGGAATGAGCTTCTATTTATAGGAAAATGGAATGCATAGTAACTAATCCATGAACGGTCCAGATTAATTTACTTTAATCTGACGGTCCATATTTAAAGAAAAATCTTTTAAATATAATATATTCTATTTATATAAAAAGATTTTTACTATGCAAACACTATGCAAAACACTATGCAACACTATGCATAATAAAATATAATATATTCTATTTATAAAATAACTTTAATAAAGTATTCTGTTTTATATAAAAAGATGTTTCCGTTTTATTACGTTAATAATACGAATAAAACAAAACGTCATTATCGCTATAATAATTCATATTATTAATCGACAATAATTGAATCAAACTGAGCGACTTCTCACATAAATATCAATAATCAATACCGTGTGCTACTATGCAACAACGCGTATTATTGTACTTTTACTACCCAGTAGTTCAACAGTATCAACGGTAAAACTTCCGCCGTTATTTTTAATAAAATATTTTTGTCGTTTTCTCAATCCGACAATAATTCTGTTGTGGGGTCCACAAATAATTTTGCCGTCGTACGAATATTCCCCGACAAAAAGAATATTCCCCGACCAAACGAATATTTTATAACAACTTGCGTACTTTGCAAAATTTATAAATATTACCCACAACTATAACATTATATCAAATTTCTTCCATAATATTCAAAAATAATAATTATAAAAATTCATCTTTATTTATAAAAACTGGGGTCTTACACTGTGAGTTTAAATACAAATATTGTCTTCTAGACAATATCAACACTCAAATAAGACCTCATTATAATTATTCATACACTATTTTACAAAAATAGTGAGGACTGCTTAAACATCTTTCTAGAACCATTACTCCATACCCCGACTCGATCCTGCTATGTTCTCACCTCCTGAGAAGAAAAATGAAACAAAAAGGAAAAGGGTGAGCTCAACTAGCCCAGTAAAGAATATTATGACTAAGATAATATACAACAAATTATCATTAGTCTTCAACGGTGAAAAATCTGATAGAATATAATAGACAACAAGTTTTAGATCAACAAATGTAGCGAAAACAGCAATCCATTAGAAGAGTCACGTAGAGAATGAATTCTACTATCTTCTAAGATTTAAAAGTTCATCATCAATATTTTATCCCTATAACATCAATCAATATACATCTTTAATCAAATATTCATCTTTGCACTACAGGCCAAAGATATTCATTTATATCAGCAGTTGGTCATGTTCATCTCAACACCTATTCATCTTTGCACTACGAGCCAAAGATAACCATCAGTTAATCATTCATCTTTGTACTACAGGCCAAATATTAGGGATTCGTATTACAGTTTATTCAAGATCAATAATACTCCATAATAACCAATTTTGAAGCAGAATTCAAAATTAAAGATCAAAACATGGATACAATCAAAGATATTAACTGTAATAGACATCTTGGACAAAAAGAAAAAATTTTATTTTTCGGTGAATAGTGTCGTATTCGTGAATAGTGTCGTATACGTGAATAGTAACCCCGATACAAAAAGTTCAAAATTTAATTAAAAAGTTCAAACCAATATTTCGGCATAATGATATTGAAGAAAATAATATCATTTAAGAAGAAAATAACATCCCTTACCTCAAAATAACGGTACTTCTGATCGAAATATCAGATAGAAAGCCGAAAAAATCTTGTACAGAACAACTCTCAAAGTATCAAAATACTCACAAAAATACGCTCGATAATCTAGAGAAAAAAAAACTTGTTTCTGGTGTGATTTTCAATTCTAACCTAAGCGTCTATTTATAAGAAAATGCTAAAACGCCAAAGGAGACTAAATTCATAAAATATAATATAATCTCATTTTTTCCTACGCATGCTTCTTTGACAAACTTCAGCCCCTCATTTTTGAAAATTTCAGCAACCCACATGTATTCAACACAAACCACAAGTAGGTCCCACCCATAATTTAATAAAAATCATTTTATTTTTTGAAACTTCAGTAATTCATAGAAAATAGCCCGTTTATCAGAAAATTATGAATTTTATGTCAATTTCACACGAAATCGAATTCTCTACAACTTTGTAGCTTTGAGTTTTACCAAATTCCAAACAAAAAATATCTGAAATCCACAAAAGGATGATTTTTAATATCTCCATTCCGATAAAATACTGATAAAACACCTCAGCATTAATTTCTTCATTTATAACCACATAAATAAATCCATCATTTATATCCACATCAAATAAATATTTCCTTATCATATAAATCAATAATTAATTATTCACATATAATATTACAGAATCACAATTATGACAACCAGGCCGTTCCCAGGAAAGAGGGGGCTTTCCAATAAGAATTTCTCTTTACTGGCGCACAATTAGGTAATCAAACCTCTCCTTGACAGAACTTTCTAGACATTGCCAATAATGCTATCTAATAGTATTATTCAAATAATATGAATTATTGATCTGATAATGAGAAATACTGTACAGTGATAATTATTGAAACAACAATAATATAAAATATCAACGCAGCAATTATTGAATTAATAAAATAAAATATTGAACAGTAAATATTGTAACAATTATTGAGTAGTGCCTTCTTACGTAAGAATCAATAATTCAACAATACTGTGCAATACCATGTGCTACTGTGCAATAACGCGTATTACTGTATTTTAACCACCAGGTGTTCCAACAGTGTTAACGGTAACAACTATGCCGTTTATTTATAAAAACTCATATTTTTTCGTTTTACTTCATCCAACCGTTTTCCGTTATGGGGCCCACAAATGGTTGCGCTGTCGTACGAATATTCCCCAACAAAAAGAATATTCCACGACCAAACAAATATTCCTCGACAGAAATGAATATTTTATAACCACTTGCTTATTTTGCAAAATTTGCACATTTCACCCATAACCAAAGCATTATATCCAATTAACACCTTATTAATTTAGAATAATAAGTAGAGGAAAATATTAATTTTATTTATAATAAGTTGGGGTCTTACAACCTCCCCTCCTTATAAATTTTCGTCCTCGAAATTAATGTACGTACCTGGTGTTTCGAACAGGTGAGGGTACCTCGTTTTTATTTCCAATTCCAACTCCCAGGTCATTTCTTCAATAGCATGGTTCCTCCACAAAACCTTAACTTGTGGTATAACCTTGGTGCGTAAGACATGCTCTTTCCTATCCAAGATCTTAACAGGTACCTCCTCGTACGTTAAATCTTCGGCTATCTCGTCTTGTTCTAACTCAATAGTATGGTTTGGGTCTTTCACATATTTACGAAGCATAAATATGTGGAAAACATTGTGAACACGAGACATACTTGGAGGTAACGAGAGTCTATAGGCCACATTTCCTATTCGGTCAAGAATCTCAAATGGACCAACAAACCTTGGATTGAGTTTCCTCTCTTTCCAAATCTTGTAACTCCCTTACATGGAGCAATACATAATAATACATGATCCCCAATATTAAATTCCACGTCCTTTCGATGAAGATCAGTATAACTCTTTTGTCGATCCTGTGAGGTTTGAATACGTTGTCGAATCATTTGGATTTTTTCTGTAGTCATGCGTACCAATTCCGATCCCAACAAAGTTGTTTCACCCACCTCGTTCTAGCATATTGGATAATGACATTTTTGTTCATACAACGCCTCAAATAGAGTCATGCATATACTTGCTTGATAACTGTTGCTGTAGGAGAATTCCACCAGTGGCAAGTACTTATCCCAACTTCCTTTGAAGTCTAAAACAAATAGTCTTAATAGATCTTCAAGAGTTTGAATAGTCCTCTCTGATTGTCCGTCCATTTTAGGATGGTATGCCGAATTGAATCGTAAATCCGTGCCCATAGCTTACTGTAAGCAAACCCAAAATCGTGAAGTGAATCTTGGGTTACGATCCGAAACAATGGATAGTGGCATGCCATGCAATCTCACAATCTCATTCAAGTACATACGAGCAAGACGTTCAAGGGAATAAGTCTCACGTATAGGCAAGAAATGATCAGACTTGGTTAATCTATCAACAATAACCCAAATCGCATCTATGCTTTGAGAAACTTTGGGAAGACCTGTAGCGAAATCCATGCTAATGTGTTCCCACTTCCATTTTGGAATCTCAAGTGGTTGCAATGGACCCTTTGGCACTTGATGCTCTGCATTTACACGTTGACAGGTTAAACATCTCGAGATAAACTCCGCGATCTCTCTATTCATATTGTTCCTCCAAAATGTATGTCTAATATCATGGTACATTTTGGTACTCCCAGGATAAATTGAAACGGGTTGTTGTGTGCCTACATCATGATTCTATGCTTCAAGTCAGAATCGTTAGGAACGAAAAGTCGGTTTCTTCTTCATACGCAGCAGCCCCAGGTCCGTAGCTTGAGCAGCTTTAACTTTATGGATTAAAGTCGGTTCTACTCGTATATTCGTAATCATCACGTGGGTCCCTGGAGTCTTTAATTCTACCTCCATCATTTGTTAGTCATACAAAATTGGCCTTTACGTTGATAATATCGCACTCGTACTCGCATATGACCTTCTACTCAATGCGTCAGCTACTACGTTTGTTTTTCCAGGATGATATTAAATAGTGTGATCGTAATCTTTTAACAGCTCAAGCCATCGTCGTTGCCGCATGTTGAGTTCTTTTTGGGTGAAGAAATATTTGAGGCTTTTATGGTTCGTATAAATCTCCACTTTCTCCCCACACAAGTAGTGTCTCCATATCTTCAACGCGAAAACAACTGCTGCCAACTCCAGATCATGAGTAGGATAATTCCTCTCATATTCTTTGAGTTATCGCGAGGCATATGCTATAACTTTCTCATGTTGCATGAGAACACATCCTAACCCTTTTCCTAAAGCATCACTGTTGATAACAAATCCATCTGAACCAGATGGTATTGCCAAAACAGGTGCCGAAATGAGTCTCCTCTTGAGCTCTTGGAAACTCTTCTCGCATTCCTCGCTCCATACAAATTTTGTATCCTTCCGAGTCAACTGAGATAACGGAGTAGCGATTCGAGAAAATCCTTCCACGAATCTTCGATAATAACCAGCTAAGCCCAGAAAGCTACGCACTTCGGTCACCGACTTCGGTTGCTCCCAACTTTGTATTGCTTCAATCTTTGCCGGGTCAACAGATACTCCATGTTTTGACACCACATGCCCAAGGAATGCTGCTTCCTTAAGTCAGAACTCACATTTCTTCAGTTTGGCATATAGCTTGTTTTCACGAAGCCTTTCAAGTATTAGCTTTAAATGGTGCTCATGATATTCACGACTTTTGGAATAAATGAGGATGTCATCAATAAAGACAACAACGAACTGATCCAAATATTCCTTGAATATACGGTTCATCATATCCATGAAAGCAGCAGGAGCATTAGTCAATCCAAAAGACATGACTAAGAATTCATAATGCATGTACCGAGCTTTGAAAGCAGTCTTTGGAATATCCTCAGTTTTAATCTTTAGCTAATGATATCCAGAATGAAGATCAATCTTTGAAAATAATTGTGCTCCTTGCAACTGGTCAAACAGGTCATCAATGCGAGGTAACGGATACCTATTCTTGATGGTCACATGGTTTAATTCTCTGAAGTCAATACAAAGTCACATACTCCCGTATTTCTTCTTTATGAATAAAACAGGAGCACCCCAAGGAGATGTACTAGGACGAATGAAACCGATGTCTAATAACTCCTGTAGTTGAACTTTTAACTCCTGAAGTTCAATAGAAGCCATTCGATATGGAGTTTTAGAAATGGGTTTTGTACCCGATTCAAGTTCAATAAAGAATTCAACATCACGTTCTGGCGGTAGACCGGGAAGTTCTTTAGGAAATACATCAGGAAATTCTCTAACAACAGAAATATTATTCAAATCTGACTTGTCTTTATTCAAATCCATAATATGGGCTAAGAAAGCTTGAGATCTATTTTTTAATAAATGAATATCTTTGTGACTTGATATGACAATGACTGATTTTAGTGGTTTAGTTGCTTAAATTCGCATAACAGGTTGGTTAGGAATATAAAAACTAACAACCTTACGAAAAAAATCAATTTTGGCATGATGAGTGGTTAACCAATCAATTCCTAAAATCACATCAAAAGCAAGTATCTTTAAAGAGATAAGATCAACAGGTAATATGATAGTGTCAACTTGGATCAAGCAAGATTTATAAACTGTAGATGTAACGAAGGTTTCGCCCAATGGAGTTTCAACAGATAAGTTAAAGTCCAATTTTTTCGGAGTCAAGTTTAAACGTTGAGCACAAGCATGAGAGATAAAAGAATGGGTAGAACTGGTATCTAGTAAGGTATAAACTTCGTAAGAATTCAAGATTAGCTTACCCGTGATCACCTCATTCGGGTTCCTCACGTTTTGGCCAGTCACGACAAACCCTGTTCCAGGAACCGCTGATTTTGACTTATCCGGGACAGCCCTTGGAGTCACCATCCCCGTTGAACTTAGTTTTACTACAGAACAATCCTGAGCTATGTGACCTTCCTTTCCACAGTTATAACATACCTTGGATTATTGTGGACAGTTTGGGCTAATATGTCCCTCTTTCCCTCATTTGTAACATCTAACTGACGGTCATTCTCCTCCCCTAGAATTTGTTATTGGTGCTGGTGTTGTTGCTGATGTCTTCCCGTCATTGTTGAATCTCCTCTTTCTAAAATTTCCACTTGACTCACCTCTCCTATTATCTTGGCAGATATTTCCACTCGAGTGGTTACCGCCTTTGTCCGTATTTTTCCCTCCTCGCTAGTTATCATCGCTCTGATGACTGCTGTCACCGGTATGACCCTGGTTGTGGTCCCTCGGTTGAGTATACTCATTATCTCACTTTAATAATTGAGCCCTGTTGACAACATCTGAATACAGAGAAAATTTATGGAGATAAGATATTGACGAATCTCGGGTTTTAGACATCTCAGAAACATCCGCGTCATACGTTCCTCATTTTTTACCAAATAAGGTGTAAACTTGGATAACTCCACAAACTTCGCCTCGTACTGAGACACCGTCATGTTGTTCTGTTCAAGTCTAATAAACTCTACCTCCTTCATATGACGAATACTTTCAGGAAAGTACTTGTCATTGAATAGTTTCTGAAATCTTTCCCAAGACATGTTGAGTGCGGCTGGCTGGGTACGCTTCACGGATTCCTACTAGTAATCTGCCTCACCACGGAACATAAAGGTGGCGAATGGAACCTTTTGTTCTTCTGTACATCCCAACACATCAAATATATTGGTAATTTGCTTGACCAATGTTTTCACCTTAATCGGATCTGGCTTTCCCCAGAAATTTGGTGGTCCCAACTCCTTGAACTGTTTGGCTGTGACAGACCGCGCATTGCCATCGTTTCCACCCGTATTTTGTACACGAGTCTCCCTCGTCTGATTTTGCATAAACTGCAAAAAGCTCCTAAACATTCCATCATTCATCGTTTGCTCGGTAGTGTTGTTTACAGGAGGAATATTGTCTTCCTGTTGCACGTTCTCCTGGTTTGTGATTAAAGGTTGTTCCACAGTCTCATACACTCCATTGTTAATGTTCTCAGTAGCCATTCTTAAATACTGCCATAAAACAAAGGTTAATTAAACAAATTAACATATCACATAATATCCCTATATTATGACCGACCAACAAATAAGCTTAGATTGGACACACTAGCGAAGGATTTACTCATCTCTCTCCTCCTAGTTCTATTATCCGATCTCCGCCAGAAACCAAATCCCTAAGCTATGATACCAACTGTGACGACCCCAAAATAGGTATACAACACCCATTCTGAGTCGCCAAATACATGGTACTGAAAGCAAACTACAACTTCAATAATACAATTGTCATGCAAAATACGACAACACATACTGTGAGTTTAAATACAAATTATTGTCTTCTAGACAATATCAACACTCAAATAAGTCCTCATTATAATTATTCATAAACTATTTTACAGAAATAGTGAGGACTGCTAAAACATCTTTCTAGAACCATCACTCCATACCCCGACTCGATCCTGCTATGTTCTCACCTCCTGAGAAGAAAAATGGAACAAAAAAGAAAAGGGTGAGCTCAACTAGCCCAGTAAAGAATATTATGACTAAGATAATATACAATAAATTATCATTAGTCTTCAACAAGAAAAAATCTGATAGAATATAATAGACAACAAATTTTAGATCAACAAATGTAGCGGAAACAGCAATCCATTAGAAGAGTCACGTAGAGAATGAATTCTACTATCTTCTAAGATTTAAAAGTCCATCATCAATATTTTATCCATGTAACATCAATCAATATACATCTTTCATCAAATATTCATCTCTTTGCACTACAGGCCAAATATATTCATTTATATCAGCAGTTGGTCATGTTCATCTCAACACTTGTTCATCTTTACACTACGGGCCAAAGATATTCATCAGTTAATCATTCATCTTTGCACTACAAGCCAAAGATATTCAGTAATATCATCTTTTAGGACTGAGGATGATGAAAAATATTTTAAAGAAAACGAATCCAGTAAGACAGAAGGACAAATATTAAGGATTCGTATTACAGTTTATTCAAGATCAATAATACTTCATAATAACCAATTTTGAAGCAGAATTCAAAATTAAAGATCAAAACATGGATACAATCAAAGATAGTAACCACAATAGACATCTTAGACAAAAAGAAAAATTTTTATTTTCGATGCATAGTGTTGTATTCGTGACTAGTGCCGTATACGTGAATAGTAACCCCGACACAAAAAGTTTCAAATTTGATTAAAAATTTTAAACCAATATTTCGGCATAATGATATTGAAGAAAATAATATCATTTAAGAAGAAAATAAAATTCCTTACCTCAAAATAACGGTACTTCTGATCGGAATATCGGATAGAAAGCCGAAGGAAACTTGTACAAAACAACAACTCTCAAAGTATCAAAATACTCACAAAAATACGCTCGATAATCTAGAGAGAAAGAAAACTTGTTTCTGGTGTGATTTTTAATTCTAACCTAAGCGTCTATTTATAGGAAAATGCTAGAACGGCAAAGGAAACTAAATTAATAAAATATAATATAATCTCATTTTTCCTACGCATGCTTCTTTGACAAACTTCAGCCCCTCATTTTTGAAAATTTCAGCAGCCCACATGTATTCAACACCAACCACAAGTGGGTCCCACCCATAATTTAATAAAAATATTTTATTTTCTGAAACTTCAGTAATTCATAAAAAATAGCCTGTTTATCAGAAAAATATGAATTTTATGTTCATTCCACACGAAATCAAATTCTCTACAACTTTGTAGATTTGAGTTTTTCCAAATTTCAAACAGAAAATATCTGAAATCCATAAACGGATGATTTTTAATACCTCTATTCCAAAAAAATACTGATAAAATACCTTAGCATTAATCCCTTCATTTATAACCACATAAATAAATCTATCATTTATATCCACATCAAATAAATATTTCCTTATCATATAAATCAATAATTAATTATTCATAAATAATATTACAGAATCACAATTATGACAACCAAGCCGTTCCTAGGAAAGAGAGGGCTTTCCAATAAGGATTTCTCCTTACTGGCGCGCAATTAGGTAACCAAACCTCTCCTTGACAGAATTTTCTAGACATTACCAATAATGTTATCTAATAATATTATTCAAATAATATGAACTATTGATCTGATAATGGGAAATACTGTGCAGTGACAATTATTGAAATAACAATAATATAAAATATCAACGCAGCAATTATTGAATCAATAAAATAAAATATTGAACAGTAAATACTGTAACAATTATTGAGTAGTGCCTTCTTACGTAAGAATCAATAATTCAACAATACTATGCAATATCGTGTGCTATTGTGCAACCACGCGTATTACTGTATTTTAACTACCAGGTATTTCAACAGTGTTAGCGGTAACAACTACACCTTTTATTTATAAAAACACATACTTTGTCGTTTTTCTTCATCCAATCGTTTTTCGTTATGGGGCCCACAAATGGTGCGTCATCGTAAGAATATTCCCCGACAAAAAGAATATTCCACGACCAAACGAATATTCCCCGACAGAAATGAATATTTTATAACCACTTGCTTATTTTGCAAAATTTGCACATTTCACCCATAACCAAAGCAATATATCCAATTAACATTTTATTAATTTAGAATAATAAATAGAAAAAAAAATCAAATTTATTTATAATAAATTGGAATCTTACATTATTGAATTGATTTTCCTGAAAATTTAAAAGTGTTAAAACATTATGGTTATATGCATGAGATAAAAATAAGTTAGGTGTGTGTGTGTATATATATATATATATATATATATATATATATATATATGGTTATATGTATGCATTAAAAGCATTAAATGAATCGTGTTGGAAGATTTTTGTGACAAACATTGTTAGACAATTTTCATGTGTCTCATCCGTGCATATGCTTAGCCTTGAAATAAAGAGAAACCAACATGTGGGTAATAAATACTTTTGTTGACCAAAAAGATTTCTAAAATACATATTACTTTATATATATGTGTGTGTTTGTGTTTGTGTTTGTGTTTATGTGTATGTGTATGTGTATGTGTATGTGTATGGTAGTATGTATGTATGTTAAAAAACATTAAATGAAGGATTAAATCCTTATGCATTAACCAAATTGATATGTATTGGAGGTTTAAATGAAGTTGAGACTTCTTATTTGGGACAAAAGATAGTTGTTTTCTCAAAGTTTATATGTTAAGATATAAATGGGCATTTATTGTTTGTTCACCGAATTTGGTAAGAAAGATGGAGATTTTGAATAAATTATTTTTGACATGTGGGCATTTAATGAACTAAGGTTAGTAGAATATTTCATGGGCCAAATTCAAAATTCAAAAAAATAAAACTTTGGCTAAAAATTTATTTTCAAAATAATTTTATTATCCAAATATTGCAAAAATTATTTTAAGTTAATTCCAAAAAAGGACAAAAAACACACACATAGAAACATTAAATGAAGGCTTTAAGCCTTAACCAAATTTACATATGTCGGAAGTTTAAGGATGAGACTTCGGGGGTGTTTGATAAAAATTGAATGAATCTGAATCTGAATGAGCTGAATCTGAATGAAAAAAATTGTTTGATAACTGACATATCTTAAAGATCTGAATGACATATTTTTAATATTTTACCCCTCTGAAAAAATTCAAAGTTGTTGTAAATTTATTTAATATTACATAATATAATAGTTAATATTTTTTTATTATTTTTATTATTATTTTTAATTTTTTTTACTTCATTCAGCCAACCATTCAGCCATTCAGACCAAAAATTCGGCCTTAATCATTCAGCCAACGCATCTGACCGATTCAGCCATTCAGACGATTTTTTTTCAAAACAAACGCACTTAATGATTCAGCCATTCAGACCCATTAAATTCTAAACAAACAGCCTCTTTCTTTTTGAAACAAAGCTTGTTTTGTTTTAAGGACCATATGCTGAGATATAAATGGGCCCACACATGTTTTAAAGAAACAAAAAGATTGCTAGATGTGCTAAAGAATACTTATGAAGTTTTAGTCATTTGATCGAATTTAATGCTTAGGTTGATGAAAATAGAAGGAACCTTTTTTCTTGGGCTGTGATTTGAATTAGCAATCCGTGTGAAAAATTTTGCCTGCTTCATCCGAACCCTCTATTGCAAAACAATTAAATCCAAGCCATTATTTTTAAATCAAACCTTCAAAATTACCTTTTTGCCCCAAACTCAGAAAAACTATAAATAGGATGCTTTCCTTTTATTTCCAATTTGCCAATGAACAAGAAAAGAAAAGAAAAGCTCTCTGATTGCTTGCATACTCTCTCCCTTTAAAAAGCTTTTTATCTCTTCTTACCAAAGTTCTGATTATTTGAGAAGAGGAAATTGATCCAAATAATTTAGATAAGTTATTTGATTTAGTTTATTTAAATTATCTTTTACTTATTTAAATTTATAGATATATTAATATAAATTGTTATACACAATTATATATATTTATATTTCATCTATTTATCAAATAAAAAGTCATACTTAGACACCGAAAGGCTACAGAAATATTCCTCTTAAATGAGGGAATCGAACCGTATAATTCCTTATAGTACTAAGTGACTTTTTATTGATATTATTTATATAAATATCGTAAAATAGATCTACACTTGGATAGTTCAAAACAACACTGAGATATTCTTCTTAAAAGGGTGAATCATCCGAATCAGATTTAAAAATCTAAGTGATCTATCGATAATATTTATATAAATATTAATTGTGAAATTATAAATTTTGTCATACTTAGACGCTGAAAGGCTACAGAGACATTCCTCATAAGTGAGGGAATTAAACCGTACGATTCCTTATAGTACTAAGTGACTTTATTTATAACCAGTCACATAATAGAAAAAAATATTATTATATATTCTTTAAGTTAAACAAATATATTTGTTATATCAAGTATTGCTTAACTAATTTATTTATTATACTTGATATTTTTCATCACAAGTATTTGATCATAAATTCATTTATTCCTAAAATACTTGTTGCATAATACAAAAGTTATTTAAACTTGTATATCACAAACTTAAGTGAATATATCTGCATAAATAGAAGCATATTTGATTCAAAGTTTAAAACAACTTATCTGCTTACTCAGAAGTATTTTCACTCTAAATATAAAAGTTATTTAAATTTTTATATTTGAACTTAAAGTTACATTTCTTTAATCCATGAAGAATAACTAATTCTTTATAAATTTGCATTAAACTATATATCTGCTTATATAGAAGTATTTTTGAGCTAAAGCTAAAATTGATCTATTTTCTTATTCAAGAAGCATTTTTCACACAAAATATAAAAGTTACTTAAACTTTTATAACAGTGCATAATTTGATCAAAGCATAAATTACTATCTGCTTCAAAGAAGCATATTTTCTCAAGTATAAAAGTTTTTAAACTTTTATAAATATATTTGCTTTTTAACTAATATCTGATTATTTGAGAAGCCTTAAATATAAAAGTTATTTAAACTTTTATATATCTGTACTAAATTGTATCTGCTTATTTTAAGAAGCATATCATTTAAAATCTTTTGTAAAAAAGAAAAGATAGAATTAGTTTATTTTATGTACCTATGAGAAAGACGAATAATTCTTAGACCAACACTAGAGTCTTAGAGAGGTCAGCTGGGAGTTGTGTCTCTAGTGCACTTATGAGGTGAGGAAGAGGTTGTTATTTCAAGACCAGATCATAGAATAAAACTGAACTCAAAAGAAGTACAACTAAACTTGAGGAGGGAGCTGGGAGCTTGCTGTCCAAGATAGATTAGTTGGGAATAGTTAAAAGTTTATTTATAAAACATTATAAAGGCTTCTTCACCTGTTGAAGGGGTTTTTTTTACAGGAAGTAATAAGATCTTAAGTCCTGGAGAGGAGCTTGAGACTGGGCGTAGCAACATACCCGAGATGTGTGTTATGAATCAGATAAATATTTGTACATTGTGTGATTGAATTTTTACTGTCTTGCATATTAATTTCTAACACTACAAATTAATTATCTAAAAATTCAAAAAGGCCAAAGATAATTTTTTTAATCTATAATAATCTATTCACCCCCCCCTTCTAGATTATTATTGGACTTTTAGAAATAAAATTATTGTCGGTAATATATTTTCATAAAAGTTGCTCTTGATATTACCAGAAGTAATGATCATAAATATGAACCACAAACAGTTGATGAATGTCAACGAAGAAATGATTAGCCAATGTGAAAAGAGGCAATTCAAGCAAAATTAAATTCACTAAGTAAACGTGAAGTTTTTGGACCTGTTGTTCGAACACCTAAAGTTGTAATGCATGTTGGATACAAATGGCTATTTGTACGTAAACGAAATAAGAAAAATAAAATTATAAGGTACAAAGCGCAACTTGTAGCGCAAGGTTTCTCATAGAGACCCGATATTGATTATAAAGAAACATATGCTTCTGTAATGGAAGCCATTGCATTTAGATTTTTAATTAGCTTGGTAGTAAAAGAAATTTTGGATATGCGATTGATGGATGTTGTTACAGCATATCTGTATGGATCATTAGAGAATGATATCTACATGAAAATCCCTGAAGGATATAAAAGGCATGCAGCATATAATTCTACATCTCGAAGTATGTATTCTATCAAGCTACAAATATCCTTATATGGGTTAAAGCAATCCGAACGCATGTGATATAATTGCCTCAGTGAATATCTTTTGAAAGAAAGATTTTAGAATAATCTAATTCGTCCATGTGTTTTTATCAAGAAATTAAAATCTGAATTTGCTATTGTTACAGTATATGTTGATGATCTAAATCTTATAGGGACTGTAGAAGAGCTAACAAAAATAGTAAATTATTAAAAAAATGAATTTGAGATGAAAGATTTTGGTAAGACAAAAATTTTTCTTGGCCTGCAAATTGAACATCTTCAAAATGGAATTCTTGTTCATCGATCAGCATACACAAAAAAAGTTCTGAAGCAATTTTACATGGATAAAGCTCATCCTTTGAGCACTCTAATGGTGGGTCGGTTACTAGATGTCAAGAAAGATCCGTTTCGACCACATGAAGATGATGAAGAAACTCTTGGTCCTAAAGTACCATATCTTAGTGCAATTTGTGATTGATGTATCTTGCAAATTTCACATGACCTGATATATCATTTGCAGTTAATTTACTAGCAAGGTATAGTCTTGCACTAACTCGGAGACATTGGAATAAAATTAAGCATATTTTACGATATCTTCGTGGGACTACTGATTTTGGATTATTTTATCCAAATAGATCAAAACCACAGTTATTTGGATATGCTGATGCGAGTTACCTTTCTGATCCACACAAAGGCCGATCACAAACAGAATATTTATTTACTTATGGAAATACTGCTATTTCATGGAGATCTATTAAGCAAACAATTCCAACTACTTCCTCAAATCATGTAGAGATTATTGCAATTCACGAAGCGAGTCGTGAATGTGTTTGGTTAAGATCGGTAATTCAGCATATTCGTGAGAACTATGGATTATTATCAATCATAAATAGCCCTTCCCACTAGGCTTTTCTTTGCAAGGTTTTAACGAGGCAATCCTATGACACTAGATGTTATACAAGAATATTGGTACTCTTTTCCTGAGCCAAATTTTTTCTCACAGGATTTTTCTTTGGTAAGATTTTTAATGAGACATATTCTTAGGAAGTGGTCATCCAAGGAAGAGTGTTAGAAATAAAGTAATTGGAAGGTAACCACCAAAATAAATGGTGGAGCCCGCAAGAAATTAAGAAGCTTTAAGTTAATTTAATGTAACTGGTCAACTTGTGATATATATATAATGGTGTTGGAATAAGCTAGTGTGACACACCACATCCGAGAGTTTTTGTAAGACCCCAAATTTTATGAAATAAAAGTATACAATTTTTCTTATAATTTTTCTTATATATAATGGTGTTGGAATAAGCTGGTGATATATGAAAAAATTTTCAAAAATACGCAAGTGGTTATAAAAGATTTATTATTGTTGGGGAATATTCGTTTGGTCCTGGAATATTCTTTCTGTTGGGAAATATTCTTACAACGACGCAGCCATTTGTGGGCCCCATAACAGAATAACTGTCGGATGAAAAAAAAAGACAAATTAAAGTTTTTATAAATAACGGCGTAGTGGTTACCGTTAACACTGTTGGAATACCCGGTGGGTAAAGTAAAGTAATACGCGTTGTTGCACAGTAGCACACGGTATTGCACAGTATTTTTAAATTATCGATTCTTACGTAAGAAGGCACTACTCAATAATTGTTACAGTAATTACTGTTCAGTATTTTATTGATTCAATAATTGTTGCGTTGATATTTTATATTACTGTTGTTTTAATAATTGTCACTACACAGTATTTTCCATTATCAGAGCAATAATTCATATTATCTGAATAATATTATTAGATAACATTATTGGCAATGTCTAAAAAATTCTGTCTAAGGAGAGGTTTGGTCACCTAATTGCGCGCCAGTAAGGAAAAATTCTTATTAGAAAGCCCCCTCTTTTCTGGGAACTGCCTGGTTGCTATTATTGTAATTCTGTAATATTATTTATGAATAATTAATTATTGATTTATATGATGAGAAAAATATTCATTTTGTGTGGATATAGATGGAGAAATTTTTTTAAAGTGATAATTGTTGAAAATCGATATTTTATCTTTTCTGATAAAATAATATTTTATTATATTATTATAATATAATAATGATGATATTTTTACAATGAATGTGGGATATATGAGTATATGAGGAGGATGAGTATTTTTCTTGCAAAAGTTGTTTAAAACATGTTAAACATGTCTGTGGGCCCATTTCTTGACTGAAATTTGATTATAACCTGTAAAATCGTCCGTATGTGGATTTCGGTCAAATTTTGTTTGGAATTTGGAAAAACTTTCTTCTTCAAAGTTGTAGAGAATTGAATTTCCTATAAAAAGTCTCGAGATTCGAATTTTTTGATAAAAGGACTATTTATTATGAATTATTGAAGTTCCGAAGTTCCGAAATAATTGATTTTTAAAAGTTTTTATTAATTATTTTAAGAAAAATATTTTTAACAAGTTGGTTGCACATGTTAATTGCTGAAATCTGATGTCTTGGGTGTGCGTTGGAAATTTATTAAATAATAATAATAATAATTTATTAAATTTTCTAATTTGGTGTTCTAAGCATTTTTTTATAAATAGGGTGTTTAGGTTAGAATTGAAAATCACACCAGAAACTAAAGTTTTCTCTCTATTTCTCTCTCTCTATTATATCTAGTATATTTTATGAGTATTTTAGTACTTCGAGTATTGCTATACGATGCAAGTTCCTTCAGCACTATATCTAGTATTCCAGTCAGAAGTACTATTCTTTCTGAGGTAAGGGAGGTTATTTTCTTCTAAAATGATATTATTTTTTCAATATCATTATGCCAGAATGTTGGTTGGAAATTTTTATCAAATTTGAAACTTTTTCATGTCGGAGTTACTATTCATGAGTTACTATTCACGAGTACTATTCACAAAATGTGATGATGTTTTTTGTGAAATTTCTATTTTTTGGTGTCGGAGTTACTATTCACGTATATGACACTATTCACGAATACGACACTATTCACCAAGAAATGAAATTTCTTCTTTTTGTCCAAAATATCTATTCTAGATACTAGCTTTGATTGTATCCATGTTTTGATCATTCTTGAATTTTGTTCCACTTTGGTTATTTATGAAGTATTTTTGAACGAGAATTGTTTAAAGTACGAATCCTTAATATTTGTTCTTTTGCTTCACTGGATTCGTTCTCTTTAAAATATTTTTCATCATCCTCAGTCTTAAATGATGATATAACTGAATATCTTTGGCCTGTAGTACAAAGATGAATGATTTCGGATGAATATCTTTGGCCCGTAGTGCAAAGATGAACAGGTGTTTAGATGAATATGACCAACTGATGAATATCTTTGGCCTATAGTGCAAAGATGACTTGTTGATGAATATCTTTGGCCTGTAGTGCAAAGATAACTTGTGATGAATATCTTTAGCCGTAGTGCAAAGATGAATTTATTAGTAGGATTATGAACATAAACTGTGATTTGGTATAGCCATAATCTTTGATGTTTCAGGTGATGAAAATTATCTTTGTCCTGGATGAGAAAAGGAATTTAGAACAACAATTACGATTATGAGTTATACATGTGATTGTGGACAGGAATTGTTGATTGATGTTACAGGGATAAAATATTGTTGGTGGACTTTTTAACACGGAGAAGATAATAGACTTTATAGTATATTTGACTCTTCTAATGGATTGCTCGTTCTGCTGCAACTATGGTTGAAAAGTTTTATCATCTACCATATGTTCTAAATCTCTGATTTATTACTGTTGAAGGCTATTGATAATTTATTTATCTTTAGTCATGATATTCTTTACTGAGCTAGTTGTGCTCACCCTTTTGCTTCACAATTCCTTTCAGGTAATAAAAGTGTAGCTGGGTCGAGCGGGGGAATAACAAGGGAATAGAACGGTGGTCTATAGAGGATGAGGGTGAGGTGAATTTAACTTGGAAGAGTGTTTTGCCACTATCATACAAGATGTCTAATGACATACAACCTCGTGTCATCATAAGACAGGGTTGTGCTCATCCACTTGCTGAGTATATCTACCAGCACTATCTATATGATTTTGGAGTCTATTTGAAATATAACTCTCAATTAGAGACAGTGGAGATAATCATATGTCAAGAGAAGACTCACCATTGGAAAGAATATGATAGTAATCTTCTCGTTTTTTCTTTGGGGTCTATTGGGTCAACCAAGGATAATTTTGTGCCATATGATATCTATAATAACCTAGACGCATGGCCTCCCATGTACGAAGGTTTCCTTGAGCACTTCCCAAAGATTCTAATTTCTAAAACAGTTTTCGACTATACCTTTATGTAAGGTGTCATTATGAGGTGTTGTCCACGGTTGGGACATGAGTCAAAATTGATATATATTTGTATCTAAACTCACAGCATATGTGTTGTTATATTTTGCACGACAATTGCTGTAATAAAGTTGTAGTTATTTTCTGTACCATGTATTTGGCGACTCAGAATGGGTTGGATGGAATGGACCTATTTTGGGGTCGTTACAGTTTTATTTGATATCAAAAAAATTATAGATAACCACTTGAATGTAAGATATTATTAATATATATATTTTGTTCTCTTCTTAATTTGTTTTATCTATAATTTCACAACACAGGAAGATATTAAAATTTTTTAAAGTAGAACAAGTGAAAATGTTTTGTTTATAAAGTTTAAGAATATATTTAATTTGTTTTACATTTTATTCCTTAAAGTATTATAATAATGACATGTTGATTAAATTATAAAAACAAACTTGGGAAAATCATGCTATTTATATTAAGAAAAATGATCCATAACACGTATTTGCTCCGCATCTTAATAAGGCATACAATATCTCTATCATCCATTTTAAACATCAACGGACGAAATTAAAAAAAGTCAAAACAGTCGTCCGTTGCTAATAGTAACAAACAGTTAAAAAACACACATTATCCGCTACTAATAATAGTGGTCGCTAATCAGAATAAAATTTTAACTTTATTGACAAGAGTTTAGGTTTATAAACTCGAATTTAGAGTTTATAAACTAGGGTTAATGGTTTATTAACCAGGTTTAGGGTTTATTTATTGAAATAAATTATACAGGAACGTGTTATTGCATAGAATAAATAGAATCAATTAATCATAATAATAAGTACTTACATGATTTGAGAGAAGTCATCTCGTATGTATCATGCTTTCACTACGCTTATGGGTGAAGGTCTTCAATTGTCTCTCTCAATCTTAGGATGGATATATAGGTGTGTATAAAGTTCTTGAGAAGACAATTGGGACCAAACCCTAACTATTTATTTATAGAATAGCTAAGGGTCAAAATCGTCCTTCAAGGTTATGAAACCCTAGGGCCCATTATGCCAAATTAAATATTAGTAATAATATTTATGGGCAACATAATTAATTACCAAACCCATAAATAAAGTTATTAAATTAATACAATATGTAAGCCCAATAATTACATAAATAGTAAAGGCCACATAAGGATTAAAATATTCCAACATTCTCCCACTTGGCCGAAATACTATTTATATACAAAAACATAACGCTTACAATCATTAATTTGGCCAAGTATTAATTTAATATCTACATCCCGTCCAAATAAAAATACCAATGCGAATTAATACAATCTTTGTGTCACTATTAACACAAGATCCCCATTAGTTACACAATTAGTACTTTTATTAAAACAAAGATTAACATTAAGCATAACAAGTATGAATAGAGTTTACATAAGTGGTAATAGATTAAACTCATTCATATGGTCCAAAATATTACCGTACTGTTTGCTCATAAGTTCTCAAGTGTGCACAATAAAGAGAATAGCAAACCATCAACATAATGTGAAGTTCAAAACAACGAGCTCAAAATTGTTGTCTTACATCAAAATAACTTACTAATTAAGACTACCAGTTAAACTCATGCCGGCAACATGCTCTAAAAAGAGCTTGGGTGGTAAGCCTTTCGTAAGTGGATCCGCTAACATATCATGCGTACAAATATATTTAATGACAACGTTTTGATCTTCAACTCTTTCCTTGATAAATAAGTACTTAGTGTCGAGGTATAGTCCAACACAACTCGAAATGGTGATGTTGGACAAACTAATTTAACATTAGAATTATTATCACAAAATACTTTCAATGGCCTTGAAATGGAATCTACAACCTTAAGTCCTGAAATAAGATTCCTTAATAATATGGCGTGACAAGTAGCATGATAACAATCCACATATTCTGCCATCATCGTGGAAGTGATAGTTAACTCCTGCTTATGAGTTCTCCACAAAATAGGGCCTCCTAAAAGCATAAAGATGTACCCTGGTGTAGATTTCTTTTCATCTTTACACTTAGCAAAATCATAATCATAATCAGAATAACCAACAACTTTATGGTTATCTGTTTTCTAAATGTAAGCATAATATCCTTAGTACCCTGTAAGTAGCGTACATAAGACTCCCAACCACAGAAGTATAGGGAATAAGATTCATTTGATCACGTTCAGGTGTATTCTTAGGACATTGATATGAGCCAAATTTGTCACCCTTAACAACAAGGGCGACAGTAGGGGAGCAATTTTGCATGTTGTATTTGTTAAGAACTTTGTCAATATAAGATCTTTGGGACGATCCTAATATCCTGCGAGACCTATCTCGATGAATTTCAATACCTATAACATAAGAGGTTTCACCAAGATCCTTTATTTCAGAATTTCCAGAAAGGAAACTTTTGGTCTCATACAACATGTCTAAGTTATTACTTGCAAGTAGTATATCATCAGCATACAAAACAAGAATAACAAATTTACTCCCACTGACCTTTAAGTATATACATTGATCCACTATATTTTTCTTAAAACATAAAATTACTCATCACCTCGTGAAACATAAGATACCATTGTCAAGAAGCCTGTTTTAACCCATATATGGACTTCTTAAGTCTACATACCATATGTTCCTTTCCTTTAACCAAAAACCTTCCGATTGTGTCATATAGACATTCTCATGCAAGTTACCATTAAGGAATGCAGTTTTAACATCCATCTGATGTAACTCTAAATCATAATAAGCTATTAAAGCCATGACTATTCTAAATGAATCTTTCCTAGACACTGGAGAGAAAGTTTCATTATAATCCACACCTTCCTTTTGAGTGAAACCCTTAGTAACCAATGGAGCTTTATTCCTTTCAACGTTCCCTTTAGGATCTAATTTGGTCTTATAGACCCACTTGCAACCAACAGATTTAAAACCTTTTGATAATTCTTTAAGATCTCAAACGTTATTAAGCTTCATTGATTTCAACTCATCATTCATGGCTTCAAACCATTGAGTTGATTGAGCACTCATAATGGCCTCTTTATAGAAGATAGGATCACTAATCTTACTTGAATCATAGTCAATCTCATTAAGATAGGTTATAAAATCATCAAAAATTAATAGGCTTTCTAGGTCTTTCGGACCTACGTAAAGACTGCATAATTTTAGGAATATGATTTTCAATAATGTGGGGTTCAACATTAGGTGGTGGCTCAGCTATCTTAGGGGCATCATTCGCCTCAATAGGAGATTATTCTGCCTCACCCTCTTGAATTACAGGATTAGAAACATAAAACTTGTTTTCTTCAAGATCAATTTTTTTTAAGCTCACCACTCCCACTTAAATCACCATTATCTAAAACTCTGCATGCCTAGTCTCAATAATTCTAGTGGTATACGAGGGACAGTAAAATCGAAAACCCTTAGATCTCTCAGGATATCCAATAAATGGCAACTAATAGTTTTAGAGTCAAGTTTCTTTATTTGTGGATTAAAAACTTAGCCTCGGCTGGACAGCCCCACACCCGGAAGTATTTTAAACTAGGTTTCCTACCTGTCCAAATTTCATAAGGAGTGTTAGGGACATATTTGCTAGAAACCCGATTTAAAATATAAACAGCTGTCTTTAATGCCTCAGTCCACAAAAACACAAGTAAGCTAGAATTGCATAACATACTACGTACCATATCCATAAGGGTACGATTTCGCCTCTCAGCTACACCATTCTGCTACGGTGTACCAGGCATTGTATACTAAGTGACGATTTTATTTTCTTGACAAAATAAGACAAATGGGCCATGACTATGACCTGTATCAGAGTGTTTACCATGATACTCTCCGCCTTTATCTGATCTCACTACTTTAATTTTTCGGTTAAGTTGATTTTCAACTTCAGCTTTGAAAACCTTAAACATATTTAGTGATTCAGATTTTTCATTAATCATGTAGTCATAAGTATAATGAGAATAGTCATCAATAAACGTAATGAAAGATTTGTATCCACTAATTCCTGGAGAAAATGGTCCACATATATCAGTGTGAATCACCTCAAGAAATGCACTACTTCTAGTTGCTCCTTTCTTATTACCTTTCACAAATTTTCCTTTTATTTATTCAATACAATGGTCAAGATCAGAAAAATCTAGTGAATGAAGAATTCCATCCTTTATAAGACGTTGTATTATGTCTTTTGAAATATGGCCTAAGCGTTAATGCCACTATTTTGAAGAATCCTCATTATCTAGTTTTTCTCTTATTTTCACTTTTAGAGGTACTTTCTGTCACATTCATTGTTAACAAGGATTCAGAAAATACATTATCCAAATTTATCTTATAGAAGTTTCCCTCTAAAGATCCAGAACCAATAACATGAGAGCAATGATAAATAATTACTTTATTATTCCTAAACTTAAACGAAAATCTATCAACGTCAAGTTTAGATACAGAAATTAAATTATGTGTCATACTGGAAACATAAAGAGTATCATATAAATACAAGATGAAACCACTCTCCAAAACTAAAAGAAGAGTTCCTAATGCTTCAACTTGTATAGACTCTCCATTGCCAACTTTAATGGTTCTTTCCCCCTTTTAGAGTGTCTTCTTTAAAAAAAGAATCCATGCAATGAATTAGTAATGTGAACCATAGCATCAGTGTCAAGCCACCATGTATTAGAAGGAACATCCATTAGAAAGGATTCATAAGTTACATAATTGATAGACGATATACCTTTCTTTTCAATTCATTCTCTTAACTTAGGGCATTCTTTCTGAATATGTCATTACTTCTTACAGAAGTGACATTTAGGACATGTCTCAGAGTTGTTACCTAAATAATTTTGCCTTATTTGTTTTGGTAGAAATTGGTTTATCCTTATTCTTAAAACCTTTGCCATTTTTTTATAAGCTTTCTTCTTATAGGATCCAGTGCTTGCCAAATAAGCAACATTAGGTTTTTCAACCTTAAGCATTTCTTCATCTTTAATTTAAAAGTCATGTCGTTCATCATCATAATGTGCTCGCGCACCCCACTAACCCCATCATACCTGCTTGTAAGCATTTTTTTTTAAATAAGGGTACTTGCATGAGTTTTAGAAGAACCATTAAATTGTTACTCGACCGAAGTTAAGTACTCTTTAACATTCTCAAAGTCAGTAATGACTCCTCGAATGACTGTCGTGATAAAGTTTTTCATAATCACAAGGGACATGCAGTTGGATCGCTCCCACTTTCATAAATAATCTTTTACTCAATTGAGCTAGTAGTTGTAAGTGGAACAAAATGATCCAATCATAATGCATAGTCCAAAACCTTAGTGCCGAGAACAATTTTCACTTACACTTTTCAAGCAGTAAAATAAGTTTCATTAAAGATTTCAATTCCAGAGAGATACCCAGAAATACTAGTTGGAGTCAATGTCGAAATATAATCAATGTCATAAACATGCTTACAAAAAAAAACTAAAAGAAATCCACAATGTACAACAATAATTAATAATTGATCATAATAAAAACCAATTGTAGGGCAAGCAGTTAGTTATATAAAATCTATTTACAACACCCAAAATAGATTTTAATGAGATGTTGGTGCATAATTATTAATCTTTCGTTGGTCCAATTAATAATATGCTAATAACATCCCCATAAAATAATACACAACACATTTATCTACGCATCACCGTTGGGCAGAAACGAAATAAACATGTTACTTATGCAATAAAATTCCATTTAATAAATTCTAATTCTAATTTTCCATTGGGTAAAATTAAAATCTTTATTTATTAAATGTAACATTATGTGACTTTTCTTAATCTTTAATTGTTTCAATTAATAATCCTCCGTTGGGCTGATTATTAATTTTAACAATAAAAGAGTTACGCATACATTTAAATTATTATAATCAAACTAAATTTTTTTTAAACATATTAATCAAGTTTGAAAATTAACATTATTTAAAATTTACATGTAACAACTTAAAAGCCCTAATTAATAATATATCATATCATGTTCTATAATTTTAATTTAAAATATATAATTATGTACATGAATTGATTATAAAATAATCACGCTAATTTTAACATGAATACATGAGGGCATAAGAATATCATAATATTATCCCCACATAATAAATAATAAATTTAACATATATTATTTTAATAATCATATTCCTGTTCACGCGTAGCATTATAAACAATATATATTCACGGTTGAATTTATATAATATACTGCACAATTAACGTACGGTTATTATATATTACTAATTACGTACTGCATTATATTATATATACAGTATATATTAACGTACAGGAACAACATTAATATTAACATATGATAGATGATAGTAATGTACAGGTCACTTAATGTACAGGCGCCAGGGACATTAATTATATTGATAAGGTAGAGGGACATCAACATTAACATGTTGATAAATGATAAGGTACATGAACATGTTCATGAAAATATGTAATTATTATTATATATATATGTTATATATCCTAATCACAATACTTTTGGTAGACTAGGCTTATACACCACGTACATGAATTAGTATATACAAATTCTGATTAGCAGATTTACGTTACTTTCGGAAATTGCTTTTCATGAAACATACGGTATAATTAAAATTTATAGTATGATAACATAATTAATTTATTCTATACAATAACGTAACTTTAGCTCTGATACCAGATGTTGAAATAAATTATACAGGAACGTGTTATTGCATAGAATAAATAGAATCAATTAATCATAATAATATGTACTTACATGATTTGAGAGAAGTCATCTCGTATGTATCATGCTTTCGCTGCGCATAAGGGTGAAGGTCTTCAATTGTCTCTCTCAATCTTAGGATGGATATATAGGTGTGTATAAAGTTCTTGAGACGACAATTGGGACTAAACCCTAACTGTTTTATTTATAGAATAGCTAAGGGTCAAAATCGTCCATCAAGATTATGAAACCCTAGGGCCCATTATGCCAAATTAATATTAGTAATAATATTTATGGGCCACATAATTAATTACCAAACCCATAAATAAAGTTATTAAATTAATACAATATGTAAGCCCAATAATTACATAAATAGTAAAGGCCACATAAGGATTAAAATATTCCAACATTATTAACCAGAGTTTAATAAGGTTAATAAACCCTAAATCCTAGTTTAAATGATTTAATAAACTCTAAACCTTGATTAACAAACCCTAAATCTTAGTTTATAAACCCTGATATTAATCATGGTTAATAAATCCTAAACCCTAGTTGATTAAGTCAAACTCTTATTCTGATCATTAGCGCCCGCTATTATTAGTAGCGAATAGCATGTGTATTTTTAATAATTTCTAATTATGATTGTTCCTTCTTTTCAATAGTATGTATAATATATATGTTTGCTATGATCATTCTCCTTACATTAATACTATTAAAAAGACAATATTTTTAAGAAAAAATATATAAAATAGACGAACTATTGGTTTACACTTTATAAGTTACACTTTGTACATATATAAATACTTTACAAAATTATTTATGTATGAAATAAAATGTTAATAACAATTTTTTGTTTGAAATTATTGAGTTCCCTTTTTCTTAACATAAGTAAATTTGTCAAAAAGAATCAATAAAAGAGAAAAATGGACCGGCTTCACAAGCAGTAATACATTTTTTCAAATAAAATTTAAAAATTTAGGGTTAGCATTCAGATGACAACTTTTATGTGCTGATAGTGTTAATTATAGAAGTTTAAATATCCTAATAATTAATTTAAATTAAATTAGTAATTTAAGATTAGTAAAGGGCATCTTCTTGCATTAGTAGACAAGAAGATACACAGAAAGAGTAGGACATGTAATTTGCCGGCTTAATTTACTTTATAAAAATCTAGTTGGACTTTAGTTTGCCTTGTTTTGTTTGAATAATAATAAAATGTCTGCAGGAAACATCTTCTTGGTTTTTTGGTTAAGGAAGATTTCTTTAATTTTAGCGTCGCCATCATTTGATGAAGTTTTAGAATATTTGGCCTCTTTGTGTTTGCATTTACATTTACATTTTCATTTACATGTATGTTTGATACAGTCTTCTCAACAAAGTTTAACACTCCTTCCCTTTTAAAATCTTACATATAATTTGACTTTTGAAGTCAAACGATAGTATATTAAAATTCAAATTCATCGAATTTATTTAATTTTTGTTGACACAATTATTATGAGAAAATTGATATTTCGATAAGTGAAAGTGTTAGTTCCACAAGATCCTCTCTCACATGAAGGTGGACTGCGCTTAGTAGTAACTTGTGGAACTATGAAATTTACATTGAAAATATCAATTCCGTTATTTATAATTGTATAGTTTATAGTAAAAACATTAATTACAAAATTTATTTCATTTTAAATTTTTATGAGTCATGATACCAATTTTGAAATTTAATATGCTATCGTTTGATCTTAAAAGTCAAATTGTATCTTTTATTTTTATATTGGAATGGAGGGAGGGAGTATTAATTCTCATGTATATTATTTTAAGGAAATTGATATTTTTACACGACTTTTTGATATTTTCACATAAAAAGTGTGACTACAGATATATAGCGACGGTAAAAATTGTCCCTATAGGATCTATAGCGACGATTTTCATGTGAAAATATCAAAAAATCATGTAGAAATATCAGTTTCCTATTTTAATTGCATAATCAAAGTTTACCAAGAAGACAAAAGTTAAGGTAATTTGTAAGACCCTAGTTCCACATCAAAAGATATAGAAAAAATGTATTTGTATATAAAGAATTACCACTAGTAACTTCAGTCTACCAATAGTAATTTTAGTCGTAATCTTTTTGGTGGACTAAGATGACCCGAGAAGATACTATTGGGCCGGTGATTTAAGGTTTTATTTGGATGAATTCGATTCAGACTTGAAATTTAACTCAAAATTTATTTCAGACTCAAGATTTGACCCTAATTATTTCATAATCTTAGGCTTCTTAGCGGTTAAGATTGACGTTTTGAAATATCAAACTCAACTTAAATTTATCAATTCTATGTTTGTAAATAATAATGATATTCCGGACAAAGTATAAATGTTTTAAAAGAACTCAATAATATATTAAATTGTTGTCACCTATTTTTTTGTACTGTCATAAAAAATAATGGATCGAAGTTCATTTCTATTTAGTTGTCAAAAAAAAAGTTAGAAAGTTAAGAATAATGGTCCTGTGCATTTGATTTTCCTTCCTTTTTCTTTTTAAAATCTCGAATGCAATACAAAATTAATAAAATTCTCTTAATCAAGTATATAATTTCAGTTAAGATATAAATAAAGTCACACTAATGTTAAAAAAATATAATAATTAATCAAACAAACTTACACCCTATAAGAGTAGGAACCAAGCCTCTTATAGGAAAACAAGCATCAAGTAAAATAGTACTCCCTCCGTCCCAAGATAAAAATCCTTATTACTATTTTGAGTTGTCCCATGTTAAATGTCCACTTACTTTTAATAACCAAACTTTTACACATTTTTTCCTATTATGCTCGTAGCATTAAATATCTCATACTTTTTTTATTCTAATTCTCTCTCCATATTTAATAACATTATTATAGGCAATTGTCATTTTATTCATCTTCTTAATATGCGTGAAAAGTCCACCAGGACTTTTATCCTGGGACGGAGGGAGTAAGAAATAACTAACACAAAGGTTGAAGTCAAATTTGAAACTTAAAAATCGCAAGATACCTAATTTTTATCATTAAGCTAAGATTTAATTGAGTTGTATTTATTTATTTTTTGAACGGTAAAAGTATTCTAGGGCCAAATTACGTGTTCTCCGAACGATCTTAAAGATGCACCCGCTATAAAGATTAAAGATTTGTCCATTTGTTAATTAGGATTGTGGACCAATGCGATATACCCCCAATGTTAAAATTCTCTCAAGCTAAGTGGACCGAAATTTTTACAAGAACATCAATTTGTTTTTGAAGGTACAATAAATAATATCACAACATTGTTTGTTAAATTTTGACATCCATTAAACAAGATTTGGAACACCATATCATATCACTTAATCCCTTTATTTCTCAAACGTAAAATCAAGTTTTTTAAAATTAATATGAGATATTTTTTAATTTTAAATTTTATTTTATTTGAAATATATATACACACACGATTGAATAAAAAATATCTCAAAATATTAGTCTTATATTTTAAAACTGAAGGAGTATTACTTTTTGATAAGTCTTTATTTTGGTGTGAAAGTAGACATGCACAACAGGTCGGCCTAGTTTGGCCTGACCTAGCCTTGGGCTTTGACCAGGCCTGGCTGGGCCTGGTCTGAGGTCTGGTCTGGCCTAAGACCTTACATCATTTTTTAATATAAGGTCTCAGGCCAGACCAGGTTAAGTCAGGCCAGACCCCAGGCCAAGTCAGATTTTTTTGTTGGTCAGGTCATGCCAGATTTTTGTCTAAAAATAATAGTATTTTTAAATCTTTCAGACCGGGCCAAACCTTGACCAGACCGGACCCAGGCCTAGGCCCATGCCTTTTGGGCATCCTTAGGTGAAAGAAAAGATGAAAAAGAAAAAAAAAAGAATAGTAAAACAAAATGCTATTCATTTTAATCAAATCCCGCAAATTTATATACAACTCCAACCATAGACTTGTATATTAGTGTGAAAACCTAGAGAAAGAGTTTAAATTGCATCTATAAATTTTGACCTAAATAAATTTTTAGAACACTAATTTTAACAAGTTACGAAACAACTAAAAAAAAAAAAAATTATGGAATTGGAATTTTTACATTATACAGTGTTTTGGGTGTGATTTGGATGCCTATAACGAAACATGTATGTACAGTCTGGGCAGACTGTACATACATTGGTTGGTGTAGGTATTAAAAACACACCCAAAACACTGTATTAATGAAAAATTTCAGTTCCATAATTTTTTTTTTTTTTTAGTTGTTCTACCAAAAAAAAAAAAATAATAAAAAAAATCAGGTCCGGATTTTCTCCCGTCCGGGAGTCCGGACCTGATCCTTCTTCTATATATATATATCAGTCGAATTACATAACATAAATTACAATACAAGTTCTTAAGCAGAAACTCATATAGTTAAAGTAGGTGGGGTTATGTTATATATGGAGTTGGTTGTATAAAAAGATGATAAAATTTTGATCTACTTGTTTGGGTTTCATTAAAGAATTAAGTGAAGATAATATTTGATCCGAATGAATTATATTACTAAAGCTGCGCAACTTGGACCACTTGCACGCCTTGAATCTTTCTTTTCAAACGTTGATTAATTATTTTCAAAGAATTTCCTTGTTTTGTTATTTTATTATTAATTTTACTTGATTTGGAATATTTTGTTGATTTGAAAGATTCCTCCTACTAGTGAAGTGAGAGGATGCATGCATGTTGGACTTATTTTGGTGCAAATTAAATTATATTTTAAGTTAAAAACAACAATTAAATAAAAAAATTGGTATGTGCTTTCAATTTTATTTCAATAATTTGAAGAAAAATATAAATTAATGAAATATTCAAAAATTTCACCAAGCATCAAAAAGTACACGTAAAGTATAAGAGTGACCAAAACACCTCTTTGTCAAACTAATTTTTATTTTATACAATAATTTTATTACCAAAAATTAGACATAAAGTGCAAGAGTGACCAAAATACCAATACTTTTAATTTAAAAAATATTTTTACCCTCTGTCGAATTGACTCTTATTTTATAGTAATTTTATCCTCAACAGCCAACGACAAAAGATTTTACTCAAAAAATAATAATAAATTATGAGGGTAAAATTATGAGCATTCCAAGATCTAGATGCCCTAGATATCTAATCTGATGCAAGTCAAAACAAAGTAGTAGATTAATTTTATAGACAACAAAGTCCAAAATACTCGATTGGGAAATCTTTTTTTTATTATTTTATAATCTTAATAAACATCAAGGCTTGTGAAAATTTTATATTAAATTTATAATTAAAAAATATTGTAGATAAGTGTTTCTTAAACAAATCTTATTATTATTATATATATATATAGGGTCCGGTTCTTGTAAGGGAACCCTTATTTTCTTAAAATGCGCACCTTTTTTTTGGTTTTTTTTAAAACAACTAAAAAAAGTTTAATATTTTATGGAACTGAAAATTTTTCATAATACAGTCTGTACTGACCTGTATTGTTATTTATATCCAAAACACACTCAAAACACTGTATTATGAAAAAAATTCCAGTTCCATAAAATATTAAACTTTTTTTAGTTTTTTTTTTAAAAAAATTTTCCATATTTTAGGAAAGTAAGGGAGCCCTCACTTAATCGATTCTGTATATATATATATATATATATATATATATATATATATATATATATATATATATATATATAAAGGTCAAAAGGTTTCCTTCTTTTGGAACAGTGGGAATTTCTTTGCTTCCACTAATGAATGTTAAATTTCTAAAAGTAAATTTTAATAAAATTTGATTTTAACATAATATAATATTAGCACTAAAACTTATTTACATTGAGATTCTTCATACTAATTAAAAATAAATGTTTCACAAGGAAAACTTGGAAAGGAGAGAATAATAATTAGAAATTTATGTCAATTTTGATAAGTCTAATGGTTTTTGTATGTGTTCCAATTGTGCATTATTGAGAGAAATTTATATTTTTAATAAGAAAACCCATATATATACTTCTCAAGTTTCAAAATAGTAGATCACTGTTGACTTTTTTATGGCAATTTAAAATATTTTTGAGCTCAAAATTGACATAAATACCTTTACTTTTAGTTAATATAATGATAAAAATTATAAATTATCTAAAAACTCATTATTAAATTTATCATTTCATATTTTTTAATGAATACTCTCAATTTTAAATTTGAAGATGTCTCAAATTAATTTTATAACGTCAATGATGATTTTATAATCTGGGAACTAATATTTCCAAATAAAAAAATTGATATTTTCACATGATCCCTCTCGCATGAATAGTGAGTAGGTATCACCTCCATGTAAGAGATTCGTGTGAAAATATCATTTTAATATGTAAAAATATCAGTTCCTATAATTTGTAAGAGTTCATCTATACGGACATGATAATTGTACACGAGTGTTTTATAATTTTACTTATTTATATTTTTACCCCTCATTGGAGATCAAAATACAAATAAATAAAATTATAAAACACGCATGTCAAATTATCTGCATAAAATTTTTAAATTTATAATGGAGGTATTACTTGTAATTTCTCTTAGCCGTCCACAATCAGTGCACATAAGAATATGCATACTCTAACTAAAATAGTGTTGATACGTTGAAAGTTTCTCTCGAGAATGATGTTTACCTTGTATCAACTAGTTCAATTTCTACAGAATCTGAGGAATTGGCATAATTCACCCTGCATATTATATTCTACTATAGTTTTAATATTTATATATTCAAATACAGACCCCTTTGACACTTTTATTCCTTTCTAATAAAAAAAATAAAGGTAATCTTACTCCAACTGAGGTTTCAGATTGAGGATTCTCTCTCACACACATAGGTTTCATATGTGGCAACCTCGTCATAATAAAAGGTTCATAAGGTCTAGAGGCAAAGACTAAAATGCTTTTAATTTAAAAATTTTATTATGACGATCAAGAATAGTGTCTGTAACAATAAGAATCCAATATATATATATATAGTCCAGGTGAAATTATAAAATAGAAAGGAGCTAGAAAGGTCCCTAGATTCTCTTCATGCAATCCCATGCCATGAAAAGGCCAACATAATCTTCTATTGTTATTTCAGAATACAGAGCCCTTGGCACAATACTTTTTTGTTTTGTAGAACTATATTAGTTAATTAGCTCAAATTATATGTTTAAGCATGGCTCGAATTTCACCAGCTATACGATGGGCATGCATTACCTCAACCATATGAGATTCAAATTATAGGCTCTCATAAAATTGATGGCCTACCAAAACTTGACAGTTGTAACAAACTTAACGAGAGCAATGTTTTGTTTGTCCAAAAAATTGGCCAATAACTCTGCTTAATTAATAAACACAATGACACAAGTCATAAATTTTATAAATAGACTTGTAACTATCACAACTTGAGAATTCTCTTTATATAATATAATAGGATAATTCGACGGGTAAATATGTTAATAAAACACACATTGGAAAAAAAACAAAAAAAAAACTACCACTACTACTAGCCACAAGCGTACAAGAAACTAATACAATTGAGAATTGAAAGAAAGATAGAGAGAGGGAGGGAGGGAGGGAGGGAGGGAGGGAGGGAGGGGGGGGCAAATATTGAGGGAGATGTACCTAGGTGAAAAAAAGCCATCATAATATATATATATATATATATATAGGTGTTGTTGACAAGGACTCACCAACCTACTTGTTGCACCTAATGATCTTCTATCCACATGTACAATAATACCACCAATATTTCATAGCATAAAAAATGTAATGAATGATGGATGGGCATATAAGAAGAAAATGATCATGTGCTTTTTAGCCTCTGTACCTATACGAGGTCTACAATATTATTCTCAACATATATATATATATATATATATATATATAAACGCTGTGATAATGATAATTCAATTGGGGGTGGGGGCCAGAAATACTAGGAATGGAGTAGTAACATTAACATGCACTACCACCGAGAGAAACAGCAAGTGTCTATATACGTAATCTCAGATTCATGCATGCTTTTTTTTCTTCTATATACTGTTTTCACAGTAGTATTGTATTATCGCAAAGAAGAAGAAGAAGAACATGAGATATGATCAGTTTGACCCACCCATAATCTAACCCATTCCACCAGCTTCCCAAGCATAAACAGGACAAACTGTCAACACGTGCAATGCACATGCATGGTGATGTATTATTGTGACATGGGTCATTCGTAAAGGAAAACATGCATGATTTTATCAAAAAAGATGATATGAAGTTATGAAATATGAACCACACAAGCATACAGAGAGAATCACCCGACAAACTTACTGAGTTGTAATATAAAGTCTGGATACAACGCCATCCTCCTTATTTCTTTCTAAAAGCTAGAAAACAAAGCTAAAAGTACATTTCAATAGTAAGAAAAGAAGAAACCTGATCTCACAACCACCCATTGAGCTTTTTAGTATTATTACTGTATACCATCTGCAAATCAGGGGACAAGAGGCAACAAAAAAGCTAAAGAACATACTATGTATATACTAATGATGATTATTCAGTAGCATGCAAATATTTTATGAAAAATTATCTACAGAAAATGTATATAATTTACCTGAACTATGTCGATCCATTTAAGACAGTCGCAGACAACTCAGATTATTAAGAGGGAATTATCACAGTTATAACTTAGTCCATCAAACACTTTCAGCATATCTTGTTTATGATGCCAACACATTATTCTATATAAACATGACAAATAACATGGCAATATATCTTTTTAAAATTCAAATTTTACCACGTGAAGATTAAATCATATGAATAGTGCATCACAAATTAAACCAAGATTTTCTATATTTGATATTGAAATTCATACAAGGTACATACATTTTTGCTCACATTCAACAAAAGAGGGAAAATATTGAATGTCAGAGAAACTAGATTATAAGGTCCGATGTAAATCATCAAATGCAACCTGATTGCAACTGAAGATTTCAGTATACAAAATTAATCGTTGAGCATTCTCAAATATACTAGAGAAACCAAGTCTACTATAAAAAAATGTATTTTTTATGATAACTACACTAATAATCCAAAAACTGGTCATTTTCAAATGTTCCTCAACATAATCAACTATAGCCTTGGGTTGATAATCAAATGTTCTTCACACTGCTGTACCATTGATGTCATGAAAGTAGCACTCTAGTTCCTAGGATTTCTCTATATTTATTCTGTTATTCATCATTTGATGTGCTAATAAAATTAATAACTAGTTGTGATCTTAAGACTAAATGACCATACAATACAAATATTATATCAAAGGTTCAACATAAAGGGAGAAGAAAGGAAATGAATTTTCTATACCATTTAAACTTTGAATGTTGTATGTGAAACATCTTTCGCTGAAGCCTGATCTCATAGGGACATTGGAGTGTTGGCTGAAGTAATATTTTCTACTTACCTTAATAGTACACCCCACAATCATCATTTATATACTGTACTGCATGATGCATATCTTTAGCTTACATTTTCCATAATCAAACATCATACGACCACCTTGTTTGCTTGCAACAGAACTCTCCGGAGCTCATCAGCAATTCCTTGCACGACAACCGGTTTTTGAACAAGTCCATTAATTCCTACTTGCAAACATCTTTCCCACACATCCTCATTGTCACTTGCAGACAAGGCAATGACCAATGGCCAATTGCGGCTTCTAAACTTCCGAATTCTTATAGTAACTTCATATCCATCCAAGTCAGGCATGTGAAGATCCATAAGAACAATTTGAAACGGAGATGCAGATGGGCCAAGGACACTAAGGCATTCATATCCAGATGAAACAGAAGAAACAACGCAGCCCAGTTTCTCTAGCAGCTTCCTTGTAACTGCCAGGTTCACATCATCATGATCAGCTAACAGAATCTGAAGGCCCCTGAAAAGAGAGTTCGAATTTGGGTGCTCCGATGAGTCTCCAGTTTCTGAGATGCCCAATACAATTGATGGCCGGAGTTGGAACCGAAGAACAAGGGCCATACTTTGATCAAAACCCACTGGATTCGGAACTACCCAGATGTTCCCTTGCATCATCTGACAATGGAAAAAGTGTCGCAAAAAAATATCAGACCTAATAAGAGAAGTGATGATTGAATAGTGTCAAAGGAAAAGAATGGAAGGTCTAATTCAAGAAGAAGGTATCTTTCACAGATTTTCTAATAAACTGTCTAATAGGTTCCATTGAACTCCATAAACATATTCTAAGGAGCACATATCTAGTTTGTCTAAAAATCGGATAGGACTTGCTCAAAATTACAGAATCTGGTAACGGATAGCACACAAAAAATCTTCATTTGGTCGGAGCTCATTTTAAATTTTCATCATAAGAAACTTATATCACACACACACACACTTGAAAACACAGATGCATAACCAACCTGGACTAGTTTTCTGCACACACTAAAGCTCAAGCCTTCCTCAATTCCCCCAGTCCAATTTCTCTGGTCACCAGAACTTTCCAACTGAGGACCACTATTGTTAATCCCAATCTCAAACTTGACATAAACATACCCATCAGACGAGTTTGGTCTCCAGGTTCCCCATCGCTGATCATTCCTCCCTTGACTTCCACTTTCTGAGAAAACCTTCAAGGTTAGACAACCTCGTCCATTGCCCCCATTCAAAAGATTCCCAACCATATGCAAAATTACCTGAAAAACTCTTCTCTCGTCACCCATAATATTATCAGGAAGTGACTTCTCAACCTCAATGGCAAAACGATAACCTCTATATACGCACAAGCACTTGGCAAGGCAAGCTGCTTCTTTTACCATGGAATGTAGCCTGAAAGACCGCATCTCAAAGAGGAACCTTCCACTGTCCTTTGGTGAAGTATCCATCACATCATTTATCAAGACAGAGAGAACATTGCTGGTTTTAACCATTGTATCAACAAGAATCTGTTGCTCGCTACTCAAATTCTCATCCTGCATCATGGAAAGCAAACCCATGATTGAGTGCATGGGTCTTCTCAGTCCATTGCTCATTACCATCTGAAATGAATTCCTTGCTTGGCTAGCCATCATTGCATCCTGTTTCGCCTGTTGCAAGGCTCGATTTTGCTCGACTAGTTTCTCTCTCACAAGTTGGGACTCTTCAAGCACTGCAGCATGGGAAAGAGCCACAGCCACTTGATCAGCAACGACCTTTACTATCTCAATTTCCTGGATGCCCCAAGATCTAAATTGCCCACTAGGAAGAACCAAAACAAGAATTGCATAACAAGCCTGGATCATCTCAGGAGTTCCACCATTGAAGTCAGAAACTCTCAGCATTGGCATCCTAATAGCAGCCACAGTTCCTGGCTCGCCAATCCCTCCATTGCTTCTTTCAGCAAGTGCTGACTGAGGATCAAGTATCTTTACTCCATCATTCTCCTTGATCTGTCTAACATCTGGATCACTAATTGGGATGGAGAGATTATACATTGTTGAAATATTCCTCACTTTCAACTCATGGGTCAGGTTCATCTCAGTTTTAATCTCATTAGGCATCCAAATTGCACAATTCTGCAGATCCAATGTCTCAGATAGCTTATCCAGAGTTGTGTATAATATAGTGTGTCGATCAAGTGACTTTCTGATCTCTTGGGTGAGCATACGAACGTGCCACCCGGCTTCTTTCTGCTGCTTTTTGATTCCAACTTCGCGACCAAGATCCCAAGTTTTCTTTATTAACAAGAACTCTCTTACCTTCACTTTCAGTAACAACGGGATGAGGGTGATAAGAGTTATTGCAGTTGCAAATGATACTAGAGCAGTGAGCAATTTGAAAATGGTTAGGGCAAGCATAAGCTGAAATGGGTGTGGGCCATATGTCCAACCATTGAGCAAATGGGTCATTCCGCATAGAACAATGAAGGCGATAAATTCTATGATTACCCATTTGAATGGGAAGGTTGAACAGCTAATAAAGTAAAGAAGCTCAATCGGGATGGAAAAATATGCCACTGCAATCAAGAAATCACTCACTTTTTGGCACTCCAAGATGCTTTCAAGACTCCAAAATCCCTCCTCGTCGCAGTTACACCTAGGAAACCCATCATTTGCAGCCGAAATGGTGAAAAGCCCCCATAAAATCAAAAGCCCAAATACTAAGGATTTTGACATTGCATCCATCAAACTCATCACTCCACTTATTATCCTCGAATCCAAATCCTTTTGCACCCAAATGGATTAAAATGATGATAGAAAACTCACTCCAATTTCAGACTCAAAATTTCATCCTCAAAACACTTGCTTCTGAAATTCATTACCTGGGGACAGATGTTCAAAAAATCAAAGGCCCATTCCAGAACATAATCATATATCTAAAATTATATGTATATTCAGAATCCGTTGGCAATAGCACGATTATCCTGGCATACACCAATTGACAAATTTATAATATTAAACATTCAAGCCCAATAGCTAGCTAGTACACCAACCAGCTCAAAAACCTATATTAATCCAATTTTTAAATTCAATGATCTAAATCACCTATCTAATCTCAGTAATCTACACATTCAATTAAACAACACATGGAATGAAAAATAGCCATGTCTTAACAAAACAAAATAGGACCCAGAACAAGAAATTAACCCAATCTTACAATTACCCATCAAAATTTAAATTTTAAGATAACCAAAGAACAGTAATGCGGGCAAAATAGGAGGCGTACCTGAAAAGACTAGACTCATGGCGTGAAAACAAAAAAAGCTCAGATTACAAACCAATCTTCAGATCTTATAACTCATTCACATGCAGTATATATGTACATACAACTTCGTGTACATCGCCGTCAGCATTTACCATCTTTTTTCCTTTGTCTCAAAAACATCTCCAACCAGCTAGCATATCATTTATAATACCAGTAACCCACTCAAAATAAAAAAAAAAAATTAATCAAAGAGAGAATAGTATGATCTGCCAGCAAAGAAAATCCGGTTCACTTTTTCTATCTTCGAACATAAATCTGTGATTCAGTGCAGGAAAACCGGATTTTCATCTTCACCAGCTCTTCAAGTTCCGGCACAAAAATAGACAGATTTATTTTAGTAGTACATAGATAGGACTTAGGAGAAGGAAGGTTCCTCAGTTCTTCTTCCATTTCCATTGCATTTTGTTTCTCTGAAAAATATAATGAAATTTCAAAACCGGAAGTTTCAGAGGGGTTTAATAGAGATTTATAGAGAGAAAAGGGGGGCTTGTTTTTAGAGAGAGATGGGATTGTTCGCACCGTTGTTTGATAGGGGAGCAGAAAGAAGGAGAAAGAGGTAGTAGCAGTATTGTATTCTTATTTTTTTATTATTATTTTACTGGGGCTGGGACCCACCGTCTTACATGAAGAGAACTTGGACGCACTTTTGCTCAAAAACGTCTTCTTCACCCTCCCCTTCTCCTCCCCCGCCCCCCATCTCTACCCCTTCCCCCTCTCTCCTCTCCCCCACCCCACGCCACCCCACGCCACCCCAATTAAAGTATTCTCATCTTTCCCTCATTCTCAATACGTTTCTTTCATACTTTCATTTCACATCGTCTTGGGAAAATTAGGTCGCGTTTGGTTATCTCATTTATGTTTTCTGCTCCATTTTTACCTTATTATAAAATGAAACTCTTATTTTTAATAAAAATATTATTTTGAAAAATATTTATTTCTGGTACAAGTTTTATTTTGAAAGGGATCAAATACATCTTTAATCTTTAAAAAAATTGATTTTTACAACTTAAACCCTAATGTTTTAATTTTAACACGTTAAACTTTAATGTCTTTAAATTTTTATAAATTAAATATTTTAGTCGTCGACGTGTAATAATTGATCTAAATTAATTTATTTTGAGTAATTTCACTCCTAACTATTTTGAAAGTACATAAAAGTGTAAACACGTGTTTTTTGTGTGATGAAAAAAAAAATTAGAATCAATATAAATGATATATATCCTTAAAATATTTAATTGCCCATATTAACATATAGAAAATCTTAAATATCTTTCAAAGCACATAAATTTAATTGTAGACTCGAGATTTTTGGGTGACGAATAAGAAAAATAGAGCCAATATAAGTTATATATACTCTCATTCGATAGCTAAATAGTTTGATTTATTAAAATTTAGGGACATTAAGATTTAATGTCTTAAAGTAAAATATTAAAGTTTAAATTGTAAAAAAAATCAAAAAAATATAAGGTTTAAAGTGTATTTAAACTTTTTGGAAGTATTCTATTTTTAGTAGAAATATTTATTGTATGCTATAGTCCTGTTTTGAAAAAGAAGGGGAAAATATGATTTTCAGACCCGAATAGGTCATCGAACCAAAAAAGGTATCAGGTGGATGGGTCACTAGTTCAACCAGTAGTCGAACCATTATTAACACAGTGACGTTATTAATATATAAAATACATATTATTAATAATTAAAATTTTAAAAAATCTTGTTTATTATGAACTGAAACATAATAAAGTTGAGTTACAATATTACTAAAAGTGACTAATTTTAATATTAAAATAAATTAGTACAAAAATTAAAATTAAAAACAGGGTCAACTAACCGATTTTACCGGTTCAACCGGTGGTCAACTGAATTTTGGCCAAAAATAGTTAAGTGGTCCAAATTCAACCGTAGTATGGATCGGTTTCAATTTTTATCGATCCGACCATCGATTCAGCCCGATTTTTAAAACTATGAAAAGTTGTACACTATATAAATAATCTTTTGTTTAGAGAGAAAACATAACAAAGAGATAGTAATAAAGTAATACAAGAGGGATATAATATTAATATTATAATAATCAAAGTCAAATTTCGAGCAAAATTATTTAAAATTATACAATTTACTATCGCAATAGTACTTTCTTCGATTTCTTAACCTACCAAATGTCCATACAAAACATCATACTTCATAAACAAAGTTATTTACGCTATAACTGAAGTTATTATTAGTAAGAATCATAACTGAAGTTATTATGAGTATACGAGTATTATGCTAATCACTTGTTCTAACAAAATACAAGGTATTACAATCAATAAAAGATGATATTAGTAGCCTTTATATTCTCACATTTTTCGATAAATCATTTTTTTTGGAACTCATGATCTAACCCAAACTTTCAAGAGTTAACTCGAATACAATTATATCAGAACTTTAATAAAATTTTAAGTTTGAATCAAATTAAATTATACGAAACGTAATTTATTGTCACAATAATATCTTATTGGATTATGAATCACTTGACCCATCACCAGTGGCGAAGCCACATAGAACTTTATGGGGTTAATCACTTTATAATATAAGGTAAATTTTAAAAATTTTAAATATTATATATAAATTGACCCCACTAAAATTTTATAAAATTTTTATTATACTGAGTCAAATTAAAAATTTATAACTTTGTCAATCGAATTTTAACCACATATAACTCATATCCTCTCAATATATGTATCTCTCTATAATATTTTAAACTAAATAATAATTTAATTTATATTATTTTAAAAAATAAATAATGAATTACTTACTTATGAACAATTGTTATTAAAAAAGTCTATTATGAGTCAATATAGTGTATATACTATATATTATTACTCATTATATTTTCATTGTAATATATATATATATATATATATATATTCGAAAGTATAAAGTATTAAAAAAAATTGGCTCGGGGGAGATGCCTCCGAACAGAGGCGGAACTAGGGGCGCGGGGGGCATCTGCCCCCGATAGATCGGGGGCTCAGGCGGAAGTAGTGGTAGGGCGGGGGCTAGGGCGGGGGCGGGGGGCAGCCAACCAGGCGTCAGCGGCGAGCCACAGATCGAGCTTCTGCAGTCTGTTTGCCGATCCGCCGGCGCTCCGGTCTTCTTCTTTTTCACTCCTGGTCAGGTAATTTAGATATCTGTATTATGTATACTCTAATACTCATCTTTTAGAAGAAAATTTTATTTCTTTTAGTGTGGTGATTGCATCTGGATTTAGCAAATATCCAGTTGTTTTGTTGTCCAATTTTAATTGACCCAGTTAAGAAACCTCCATAATCGAGAATATCAAGGCCACAAGAAGAAGGTTATATAAATCTCTCTCTTGATTTCAAAACCCCAAAACTAGAACCCTTGAAAAACCCTAGCTCAATGCATATGCTCCTTTACTGTCTCCGAATTGAAATTAGTGTCATCTTCTTTGCGGTGTAATTGATTTAGGTATATTCTGTAGCTTGAAATTGCAATGGCACGAAGCTCGCCTCCAGTTCTGTTGATCAAATGGCCCGTAATTGATTTAGGTACTATTTTCTTTTATTTATAGTTAAAGATGTAAATTTCTTTTAATTTTCTGTCTTTTATTTGTTGTTTTAATATTTGGGTAGTAATACTATTTTCAATTACTTTTGATTAAATTGCGTGGGGATTATATGGAGGTGCAGGGTAAAGGTAAAGAAATTGAGCTAAAGGGACCCCAAACATTCTGATTTGATTGCAACTGCATCTGGTGATAAGACGGTCTGATTGTGGGATGTTCGTAGTAAGTGATTGCTTTCTTTGAATTATTTGTTCGATGAGAAAGAACTGAAATGCACCATACATTTTAGCATCAGCTAGTTGTTTGAAAGTTAAGATTCAAAACACTTGCGTTTGAATCACGATTGTTAAGAAATGTATTAAATATTTGTTTGTTGTTTCCAAGTAAAAGCAAGTATGGACCATCTTTCTCAAATTAGAATTTACTATTTTTTTTTTGCTGGGGATGGGACTGGGGAATAAAAGAGGGCTAATTATTGATGAATAACAGAAGAAAACATAGAGCCATGCAGTGCACATTTTTTGTTCTCTAAGAGGGGAAAATGTGTGTGCTGTGATGACTACCAACTGTTTGATAATTTTCCTCTGTAAAGTAAATATCTTTATTTTGTTTTTATGTTTGTTTGGTTTTCTGTTTTGTATTTTTTGGGCCTTTTTTAGTGTTTTATTTGTTTTCCATTTGGTTGGTGTTAGTAGATTGGGCAGAAATAACAAAAATATACCATTTTTTTGTTTCTTGGAGCTGTTCTAACTAGTGATAAATATGTTGCTTTTGTGTGTATATAATTTGGGTTTTGGTTAATTCTCATGGATCTATTGAATTTATGAGTTTTTCGTTTTCTGGATCTGTGTGTTGCATGAACGTCGCTACTCCGGACCTCCGGTAACCGCCTCAAATTTTGACCCTCCTCAAATTTTGTTCTGGTTCCTCCACTGTCTCCGAACTCCGGCCAAATTATTTGTAACTCAATAATAATTTCGATCTCACTAACAAAAGTTTCTGACTTCGCCACTGTCCATCACATGTCATCCTAAAAGTCTTTGATTAAATGTATTAGTGATATTACCTTGAGCCCTTATATATGTAAATAAAAAGTATACTCTTCGTGTGAGATCCCAAATTTTATGAAATAAAAGTATTCAATTTTTTTATTTTGATAAATAGTTAAATTGATAAAATTTTAAAGTTAAGGGTGATATTTGAAAATTTTGTAAAGTAAGCAAGTTGTTCGTTGTGTTGGGAAATATTCGTTTGGTCGAAAAATATTCTTTTTGTTGGAGAATATTTGTAATACGACACCATCATTGGTGGAACCCATAACGGAATAACTGTCGGAGTTAGAAAACGACAGAAATAACTTTTTATAAAAATAACGGCGAAAGTTTTACCGTTAAACTGTTGAACTACCCGGTAGTAAAAGTACAGTAATACGCGTGGTTGCATAGTAGCACACGGTATTGATTATTGATGCTTACGTGAGAAGTCACTCAGTTTTATTCAATTATTGCCACAGTAATTGCTGTATAAAATCTCTCATATTATTGATTCAATTATTGTCACAGTATCATCTGTATAATATTTTATTTTATTAAATCAATAATTGAGACGACAAAGTTATTCATATTATTATTTTCAATATTGACGATGTCTAGAAAGTTTTGTCGAAGAAAGGGGTTTGCTCACCTAATTGCGCGTCAATAGGGAGAAATTCTTATTGGAAAGCCCCCTCTTTCCTGGGAATGATCTGATTATTAAATATTATGAGTTATAATATTAATGATGAATAAGTTCGTGTTGATTAAAGATGAAATTGATAGTTCCATTGTGTTGGGATTATTAGTGTTTGTGGGAATCGATAATTATTTCGATAATAATTAAATTCTGGAGGTTAAATTGACCAATCGGGTAATTAATCGAATAAATAAGCAATTAATTGCTATTAGTTCACATGAATATAACTATTTGTTCACATGTATGTACTATTGATTCACATGCATGTACTATTAGGGGAGATGGTGCAAGATTGATAATATTTGCATAACAAAAATGGAGGTATAGATGAAGGTACTATACTGTAACTATTTTTTTCACATGTATAGAACTATTGAATCACATGACTAAACTATTAATTCACATGATGTAGTATTAGGGGAGGTGGTGCAAGTTTGATAATACTTGCAGAACTAAATTAAAAAAGAAGGAAAAGATGAAAGTATTATACCGTAATATTTCGAGCCCCAAAACGTGCAATTATCGAAAGTATATTTTCCTATAAATAGAAGATCATTCTTCTTTCATTCTCACCAATTCACTAAGACTCACAAGAGCAATTATAGAGAGAGAAGCTATAGAGAGAGAAAAAGAGTATTCTGCTACTGCACTATTCCAGTATCTAGTCTTCTTCTGAGGTAAGGGGTATTATTTATTTCATATTCTGAAGAGATATTATTTCCGTCGCCAATGATCTTCTTGTTGTCGGCAATGACATCATTGGCGACGGCAGAGTCCGTCGCCCCCAGAAGTCGTCGCCCTTGACTCCCGTGGCTCGCCGTCGGGAAGATAGTCATTAGCGACTGGGGCATTGTCGACGGCACGTCGTCTCCCATGTGTCATTGCCGACGGTAGTGGCAACGGATATACTGTCGCTAATAAGTATTATTTAATTTAAATTTTACTGTCATTGCAGACGGCATGTCGTCGCCAATGAGTCAATATCCCCGTCGCAAATGACCTGCAGGTCATTGCCGACGGCCCCCCCCGTCACCAATGATCCCTTCACCAATGACCTGCTTAAAAAATTAAAAATTACAAAATTCCCCTGTTCATTTACATATACATAATTATACCTGTTAAAAATTAAAGAAAAATAAATAATGACAATGCACGCATATTAATAACATTCATATCCTTTTACCATCAACAATCAATAAATTTAGATACAAAAGTCTAATCTGTACAACTCAAAAGCTATATAAATACATACATGAAAGTCAAAATATAAACAAAAACTAACTACAACCTAAGATCAGAAATGTCAGTGTCACCATCACCGCCATCTATCGTACTATCTCCGGTCCCACCCTCCATAGTCTCATCAACAAGATCAGCTCAGTGGTCATCACCATCTCCACCACGGGCATCGCCTGTGCCGCAGCCTCCACCCCCATGAGTCTCCTCAATAAGACCCTACAAAAGTAAAATATTAAAAACGAAGTCAAAAACTAAGCATATTTAAATTATTTTAGTTTGTGTTCTACAAGTGTGGCAAACGGGCTGATAACTCGGTATCCGTATATCGGAATCGAGTCCCGTAAGTTGAAATGCGTGTCAAATACCTATGTGGTGCTATGTGTGTGTTTGCGTGTTGTTCGGATGACCGAGGTGGGTTTTGGTCTCTTTTTTGACTTTTTGCCTAACTGTTGGTTCATCGGACAAACGGACTGATAACTCGACATCCGTATATCAGAACCGAGTCCCATAAGTTAAAACACGTGTCAAATGCCTATGTGGTGTTATGTGTGTGTTTGCGTGTCGTTTGGACGACCGAGGCGGGTTTTGGTCTCTTTTTCGACTTTTTGCCTAACTGTTGGTTCATCGGGCAAACGGGCTTATAACTCGGCATCCGTATATCGAAATCAAGTCCCGTAAGTTGTAACGCGTGTCAAATACCTATGTGGTGCTATGTGTGTATTTGCGTGTCGTTCGGACGACCGAGATGGGGTTTGGTCTCTTTTTTAGCTTTTTGCCTAACTGTTGGTTCATCGGGCAAACGGGCTGATAACTTCGGCATCCGTATATCGGAATCGAGTCCCGTAAGTTGCAACATATGCTAAATACCTATGTGGTGCTATGTGTGTGTTTGCATGTTGTTCGGACGACCGAGGCAGGTTTTGGTCTCTTTTTCTAGTTTTTGCTTAACTGTTGGTTCATCGGGCAAACGGACTGATAACTCGGCATCCGTATATCGAAATCTAGTCCCATAAGTTGCAACACGTGCCAAATGTCTATGTAGTTCTATGTGTGTGTTTGCGTGTCATTCGGACAACCGAGACGAGTTTTGATCTCTTTTTTGACTTTTTGTTTAGCTGTTGGTTCATCGGGCAAACGGGCTGATAACTCGGCATCAGTATATCGGAATTGAGTCCCGTAAGTTGCAACGCGTGCCAAATGCCTATGTGGTGCTATGTGTGTGTTTGCGTGTAGTTTGGTCGTCTAAGGCGGGTTTTGGTCTCTTTTTTGGCTTTTTGCCTAACTGTTGGTTCATCGGGCAAACGGGCTGATAACTCGGCATCCGTATATAGGAATTGAGTCCCATAAGTTGCAACGCGTGCCAAATATCTATGTGGTGCTATGTGTGTATTTGCGTGTCATTCGGACGACCGAGGTGGGTTTTGGTCTCTTTTTCGGGTTTTTGCCTAACTGTTGATTCATCGGGCAAACGGGCTGATAACTCGGCATCCGTATATCAGAATCGAGTCCCGTAAGTTGCAACGCGTGCCAAATGCCTATGCAGTGCTATGTGTGTGATTGATACGCAACTTTATATAAGTAATATAATTACAAATTTCATAAATTAAATAAAGAAATACACGTATAATTATTTTTACTTGTCGAATATGTGGTGGGAAGATGTTGGACAAGACAACCGCACATACAAGGAGTGCCTCCTCCCGTACTACACCCATGAGGTCGTCAACGGCAGCTGTAGGATCTATGGAGCCGTGGACAACCTCCTGAGCCAGCTGGTAGATCCGCTCGCGTGATGGTGTGCCTGACTGCCCAACACTGCTCGCCATGCACCCCTCGATAATCCGTCGAAAGAAATCGTCTGATAATGAAGGGTCGGCGCCCGATCCACTCTTACCACTACCTCTAGTGGGTGGGTGCCGTGGAGATCTCGCAGCAGGGACTAGGGTGTAGATTGGGACATGAGGAATGCCCACAACTCTACCCTTCTTCGGTCCCCCTGTAACCTGCAACCAGTCTTCAATCTCGTCATCCGCACGTGTCGTATCATCGACTGTAGTGTCACCTCTCTGGCTGCTCCGGGCCACAGCAAGGTCCTCAAATCGTCGCTGAAAAATAAGAAATTAATAGATTATACGTAAAATATAAAATAAAAAATACAAAAGTGTAAGACCCCAAATAATTAATAAATGAAATTTAATTTCCTTTAATTATTATTTTGAATAGTAAGGGTTGATTTGATTAATGTGGATAGTTATGGGTAAAATACGCAAATATTTCAAAATAAGCAAGTGGTTATAATATATTCATTGTTGTCGGGGAATATTCGTTTGGTCGTGGAATATTCGTATTGTCGGGAATCTCCGTACGACGGCGCAGTCATTTGTGGGCCCCATAACGAAAAACGGTTGGATGAAAGAAAACGACAAAGATTGAGTTTTATAAATAACGGCGTAAATTATTACCGTTAACACTGTTGGGTTACCTGGTGGTTAAAATACAGTAATACGCGTTGTTGCACAGTAGCACACGGTATTGCACAGTATTTTGAATTATTGATCCTTACGTAAGAAGGCACTACTCAATAATTGCTACAGGAGTTACTGTTCATTAATTTATTGATTCAATAATTGCTGCGTTGATATTTATATTATTATTGTTTAAATAATTGTCATTTCACAGTATTTTCCATTATCAGATCAATAATTCATATTATTTGAATAATATTATCAGATAACATTATTGGCAATGTCTAGAAAGTTCTGTCAAGGAGAGGTTTGGTCATCTAATTGCGCGCCAGTAAGGAGAAATCCTTATTGGAAAGCCCCCTCTATCTTGGGAACGGCCTGGTTGTCAGTACTGTGATTCTGTAATATTATTTTTAATAATTAATTATTGATTATTATGATAAAGAAAATATTTATTTTATGTGGATATAGATGGAGAAAATTTTTAATGTGACAATTGTTGAAAATTAATATTTTATCCTTTTCTGATAAAATAATTCATTTAAATATATTATTTTAATAATATATTAACGATGATATTTTTACAATGAATGTGAGATATATGAGTATATGAGAAGGTAGAGTATTTTTGTGGCATTAAATGTTTAACACATGTTTTGTGTGTCGGTGGACATAATTTTTGACCGAAAATTGATTATAGACTGTAAAATCGCTCGTTTGTGGATTTCGGATAATTTATGTTTGGAATTTGGAAAAATTTTCTTCTGCAAAGTTGTAGAGAATGGAATTTTCCATGGAAAGTCGCGAGTTTCGAATTTTTCTGATAACCGAGCTATTTTCTACGAATTGTTGAAGTTTCGGAAGATAAAATAATTTTTATTAAATAATGGGTGGGACCCACTCTTGTTTGACAACATGTGGGCTGCTGGAAATTTATTTTCAAGGGTGGCATGTTGGTCTTTGATGGCTAGCATGCGTAGAAATATAATTTTAAATAATAATAATTTATTAATTTAGTCTCCTTTGGCGTTCTAACATTTTCCTATAAATAGAGGGCTAAGTTAGAATTGAAAATCACACCAGAAACAAAGTTTTCTCTCTTTCTCTCTCTATATTATCGAGCGTATTCTTGTGAGTATACTTTGAGTGTTGCTATACGGTGTGAGTTTCTGTCAGTACTATACCGAAATTCAGTCAGAAGTACGGCTATTTTGAGGTAAGGGATGTTATTTTCTTCTTAAATGATATTATTTTCTTCAATATCATTATGCCGAAATATTGGTGAACGTTTTTATCAAATTTGGAACTTTTTGTGCCGGAGTTACTATTCACGTATACGGCACTATTCACGTATACGGCACTATTCACAGAAAAATTATTTTTTTTCTTTTCGTCCAAAATATCTATTGTGGATATTAGCTTTGATTGTATCCATGTTTTGATCGTTCTTGAATTTTACACCACTATGATTACTTTTGAGGTATTTTTGGACATGGATAAAACAAAGTACGAATCCTTAATCCTTAATCATTGTCATTTTGTTTCACTGGATTCGCTTCTTTAAAAATATTTTTATCATCTTCAGTCTTAAAGGATGTTATTATTGAATATCTTTGGCCTGTAGTGCAAAGATGAATGATTTCTGATGAATATCTTTGGTCCGTAGTGCAAAGATGAACAGGTGTTTAGATGAACATGACCAACAGATGAATATCCTTGGCCTGTAGTGCAAGGATGAATATATGATTCAAGATGTGCATTGATTGATGTTACAGGGATAAAAATACTGTTGATGGACTGTTAAATTCATAGACATTAATAGATTTCATCCTCTACGTAACTCTTTTATGAATTAATATTTTCCGCTGCGAATATTGATTTAAAACTTGTTGTCTATTATATTCTATCAGATTTTTTCCCTGTTGAAGACTAACGATAATTTGTTGTATATTATCTTAGTCATAATATTCTTTACTAAGCTAGTTGAGCTCACCCTTTTCCTTTTTGTTCCATTTTTCTTCTTAGGAGACGAGAATATAGCGGGTACGAGTCGGGGTATGAATTGATGGTCCTTGAGAGAGTTGTTTAGTGGTCCTCACCATTTTTGTAAAATAATATATCAATAATTATATTGAGGACATAGTTGGGTATGTATATTGTCTAGATGACAATGTTTGTATACAAACTCACAGTTTATGGGTTGTAAAAGTTGTGGTTGTTTCTGTACCATGTATTTGGCGACTCAAAATGGGTTGGATGGAATGGACCTATTTTGGGGGCGTCACAAAAAGAATGTCCGAATTTTAAATACATACTCAACACGATAAATAATCGGCGCCTGAGGGGGATTCCCTAGTAGGCCACGTGCTAGTCCCCGCGGAGGCCTACGACGATCATCTATGTAGTGAAATACACATTATTTATATAAATGAATATAATGTCAATATTATATAAAATAAAAAATAATAAGATGTATCCTAACAAAACATATAATTATACCTGACGACCCGACCTGCTCATCACCCCCTTCGCGTCCCCAACGACAAGTACGCCCACCACGATCTCCGTGTGGTGTACGTGCCATGTGTATATATACTGTCAAATTATCAAAAAAACATTATTACACATTAGTAGGCACAATATTTTTAAACAGTAACAAAGAGGATAACATACAGATACAACTAAAAGAATACAACATAAATAGTTATTTTAAAAGGAAACAACATAAATAGTAACAAGTCGACAAACTATTACATTTGAAAACAACACAAAGAGTACATACTCCTAATCATTTATATCATCAAAGCCATCAATATCAGAATCGTCATCTTCGAGTAATAAATCTTCAATATCATTTTCATCACCATCTTCATCATCCTCAATGATTTCTTTAATTATATCTACCTCCTCAAGAACATCGAATTCACTTTCGACAGCGACGACTTCATTCTCTTCTTCACTAGACTCATTAACATTGTCACATCAGCAAGTGTGACACTAGTAGACTCGACTTGTAAAGGTTCATCGTCTGGACGAGGAGCTGTGCCTTAAAAAGCACGGGCTTTGGTGGTTATTACAGCATACCATGGGCTTGCAGGAGTTTTAACACTCCGCGCTTAGTATACTTCTGTTGCTTGACTTGCTAAAATAAAAGGTTCGTTTGAGTTTAGTTTTGACTTAACATTAATAGTCACCAGTCCTGAATTTTTATCTACTCTAACTTCATTCTCAACATCAAACCAATGACAATTAAAGCAAACTAACTCTTTATGACCCCAATATTTGAGAACGATAACTTCTAACAATCGTCCATACCAATCATCCCAAAGATTATAGTAGCAGCTACCTTTAACCACAACACCAGAATCAGAAGAAGTGACTTCCCCAATATCGCAACACTTAAATCTGTAACCATTGATAATGCAGCATGTATAAATATCTACAGATCTTTCAGGGCCGTCGACTATAAGCTTTAGCCGAATGTCAGCTAACTCATCTGTGAGGACCTAATTTACATGAACACAACATATTATAAAGTTAATTACGCCATAAGATTATGTCTACGATGGTAGATTCATTGAATTACAAATTGGTTAAACTTACATGATCTTTAAACCATTGCACAAATTCTCTATTCCTCAAATTTTGCAAATCACCATCCGATATAATCGGATTCGCTTCACGTATCTCAGCATCATATTTACTGCAATACAGTTATATATACTTAATGTGTATGAAAGGAACTTATAGGCACTGTGATGCCCCCAAAATAGGTATATATCACCCATCTTGGGTCGCCAGATACATTGTACAGAAAGTGTTACCGTTAAAACTGTTGAACTACTCGGTAGTAAAAGTACAGTAATACGCATGATTGCATAGTAGCACACGGTATTGATTATTGATGCTTACGTAAGAAGTCACTCAGTTATACTCAATTATTGCTACAATAATTGCTGCATCATATCTTTTCATGGGAATATTCTTCTGAACATTCTTGAATTTTACTCCACAAAACAGTATCATGTTGATAATTTGTACGTTATTGATTTCTGGATAAATTAAATTATAAATTTTAAAAATTTATCATTGAACTTGTTTTATTAAATTATTATGTCATCATCCTCATGCTTATATTGTGATGAAAGTTATCTTTGGCTTACGTGTATAGATGGACTTGGTATGATTATAACTAGGGATTATTTGGTATAATCATGACCGTAATATAACAAATGATGTGGTAAAAGTTCTCATTGACCCGTAGTGCATTAATGGACAATTATAGGTATGATTATGACCAGGGATTATTCGGTATAGTCATGACCATTGATGATTACATGTATATCCTTGGCCGTGGTGCAAGGTTGATTCGATTTTATTTATTAAGCTGAGTCTCAGCGATAAAGTTGATGAAAAACTTTTTAAATCATAGAAGATAGTAGATTTTATGTTCTACTTGACTCTTCTAATGGATTGCTTATTTCCACTACAGTTGTTGATCTAAAACATATTGTCTATTGTATTTTATCAGTTGTTATACTGTTGAAGGCTAAGGATAATTTATTCTGCATTATCTTAATCATAATATTTCTTACTGAGCTAGTTGAGCTCACCCTTTCTTTCATTGTTCTCTTCAGGAAATGAGAATATAACTGGGACGAGTCGGGGAATGGAGTAATGGTCCAGGATAAATGGCTTTAATAGTCCTCACTATTCTATGGAATAATGTGATAATAAATGTAATGAGGACTCTATTTTAGAGTGGATATTGTCTAGAAGGCAACATTCCTGTTTAAACTCTCAGCTATGTTTTGTCGTATATTACACGATGGTTGTATAATTAAGTTTATATTTGTATTTTGTACTATGTATTTGGCGACTCAAGATGGGTGATGTATACCTATTTTGGGGGCGTCACAGTAATTGTTGCTTAACATCTCTCATATTATTGATTCAATTATTGTCACAATATCATCTGCATAATATTTTATATTATTAAATCAATAATTGAGACGACAAAGTCATTCATATTATTATTTTCAATATTGACGATGTCTAGAAAGTTTTGTCAAGAAAAGGGTTTGGTCATCTAATTGCGCGCCAATAGGGAGAAATCCTTATCGAAAAGCCCCCTCTTTCTTGGGAATGATTTGATTGTTAAATATTGTGAGTTATAATATTAATGATGAATAAGTTCGTGTTGATTAAAGATGAAATTGATAGTTTCATTGTGTTGAGATTATTAGTGTTTAGTGGGAATCGACAATTATTTCGATAATAATTGAATTCTGAAGGTTAAATTGACCAATCGAATAATTAATCGAATAAATGAGCAATTAATTATTATTAGTTCACATGAATATAACTATTTGTTCATATGTATGTACTATTTATTCACATGTATGTACTATTAGGGGAGATGGTGCAAGATTGATAATACTTGCAATACAAAAATGGAGGTATAGATGAAGGTACTATACTGTAATTATTTTTTTCACATGTATAGAACTATTAAATCACATGACTGAACTATTAATTCACATGATGTAGTATTAGGGGAGGTGGTGCAAGTTTGATAATACTTGCAGAACTAAATTAAAAATGAAAGAAAAGATGAAGGTATTATACCGTAATATTTCGAGCCCCAATACGTGCAATTATCGAAACTATATTTTCTATAAATAGAAGCAGATCTTTCTTTCATTCTCACCAATTCACTAAGACTCACATGAGCAATTATAGAGAGAGAAGCTATAGAGAGAAAGAAAAAGAGTATTCTACTACTGCACTATTCCAGTATCCAGTCTTCTTCTGAGGTAAGGGGTATGAATATTATCTTTCGTATTCGTATGAATATTATTTTTGTTCAATATTCGTAAGGAATATCATTTTCATTCAATATTCATTGTCTTCGTTTAATATTCGTAAGGAATATTATTTTCGTTCAATATTCATAAGGAATGTTATTTATTTCTTATTCGTAAGGGTTATTATTTCTTACTATTCACTCGGGTACTATTAACTCGGAGTATTATTTACGGGGTACTATTTACTTGGGTATTATTCATTCGAAACTACTATCCATGAAATACTATTCATGAAGTACTATTCACAGGGTACTATTCATAAAGTACTATTCATAGGGTACTATTCATGTGGTACTCATGAGGTACTATTCACGAAGTACTATTCACGGAGAACTATTCACGACAAAAATTGATTCTTTTTTGTCCAAATTAATTTTTGATACATGAATATTATTCTTAAATTTTACTCTACAAAGCAGTATCATGTTGACAATTTGATCATTATTGAATTCTGGATAAATTAAATTATAAATCTTTAAAAATTTATCCTTTACTTTATTTTAATTTAATTCTTATATCATTGTCATCATCCTCATGCTTATATTGTGATGAAAGTCATATTTAGCTTACGTGCATAGATGGACTGTTAATGGGTATGATTATGACCAGGGATTATTCGATATAATCATGACCCGTAATGTTATAAATGATGTGGTAAAAGTCCTCATTGGCCCGTAGTGCATTGATGGACAGTTATTGGTATGATTATGACCAAGAATTATTTAGTATAATCATGACCATTGATGATTACATGAATATTCTTGTCCCGTACTGCAGCGATAATTCGATGATGTGATTTATTTATTAAGCTGAGTCTCAGCGATAAAGTTGATGAAAAACTTTTTAAATCATAGAAGATAGTAGATATCATGCTCTACTTGACATTTCTAATGGATTACTTATTCCGCTGCAGTTGTTGATATAAAATTTTTTGTCTATTATAATCTATCAGTTGTTATACTGTTGAAGGCTAAGGATAATTTATTCTGCATTATCTTAGTCATAATTTTTTTAACTGGGCTAGTTGAGCTCACCATTTGCTTTCATTGTTCTCTTCAGGAAATAAAAATATAGCTGGGACTAGTCGGGGAACGGAGTGACGGTCCAGATGGTTGCATTAGTAGTCCTCACTATTCTGTGAAATAGTGTGATAGTAAATGTAATGAGGACTCCATTGAGTGTGGATATTGTCTAGATGACAATATTCGTATTAAAACTCTCAGATTATGTTTTGTCGTATTTTACACGATAGTTGTATAATTAAGTTGTATTTAAATTTTGTACCATGTATTTGGCGACTCAAGATGTGTGATGTATACCTTTTTTGGGAACTTCACAAATGGCCTATTACGGTTGTTATAATTAATGAGACACTGATTTTGGGATAAGGCTTAGTACTCTCTAACTTATCAGTAAAATGGGTCTCATTCTACTAAAGTTAATTCCTTTCGTCTTATAAAATCAATTATAATGATTTAACATTACTACATTAAATTAAGTTATGGACACATATATATACATATATATGTACCTACCCACATATAAAATATACTTATATTTTAAATTTACACCAATATAATCTTATATTTCATGTACATTGGGCTAGTCCAAATAATATTTTAATTAGGCTAAATATAAATCAGCTGGGTACTCTCAACCCATTATTCCCTTCCACACTTTAATATCACAATGATTATTATCAATCATCTATTATCTTTCCATTAATTCTCTTTTAATAATTACAGTTAAACCTTTAGTCAGATTTAACTTTAATACTCATGCCCCTCTATTTAAGATAATCATTTTCCTTAAAATAATTAATATATACAATACCAATTATTACACTATAATTCTTTAATTCCTTTTCTTCCACAAATTGTCCCAACACATTTTAGTTCGTCATAATTTAATTATTAACTTAATGCACAAATCTCCAATTAATATCTATTTATAATTATATTGGTTTTCTTCTATTATCCTTCACTTATTTTTCATTATCATCTTTCAAATATTAAATCCTTTCATATATTATCATATTACGTAATATATGAAAATACCAAAATTAATTAACCTAATCATTTCATTTTCTTCATGTAAAGCATATATATTAATTCACCATTTTACTTAAGTGAATTACTCCTTTCATTCAATCTACTATCACGCCACTGTCACACAAGGCTTTAATACTCAAAATATATTATTCCATAATATAATATTCAACTTAATTTATAAGTTAACTAATTTTTATCATTGTTTAGTTAATTTCCATAACTAACTCTCATTCAATTCATGTTTTGCCATCTCAATCCATTCATGGACACTATAAATATCAAATATGACCCATATGATAACATATTAGCCACTAATATATAATTCTTATATTTCAGATTACACAAACTCATCATGAACTGTCTACAGACCGGCGCGGCCGCCCTGGTCTTAGGCTTGAGAGTGGCGTGGTCGCGCCACCTTAAGTTAGGACGCAGACATGTTATGCTTCAACAGAAACAGAACTTAACTCGTAAATCCTTTAACATGCCCCATACATGCTATCTCATTATACTAAACAAAATAAATCTCCAATGACTACATTCTTCAATAATTTAAAGATTAAACTTCAAGTTCAACTCTTTTTTCTTTAATCTATACATTTAAACATATCCCAATATTAGTCAATAAATCTCTAACCAATATTTATTTAATGATATATCAATTTTCTTCTCTCGTTAACAACGTACATATGTGCAAGTCCAAACCTAACACACATCGAGTCTTTAATGGTATTCAATATAGTACACTGAGTGGTTTCCCATAAATAACCAACGAATTAGTTTCCGTCTCGTCTACACTGTTTTCACAGTGAGTTAGATCGATTACTAATTCGTATATATCTTCGCTCTCTGAAGGAATCGTTTAGCCCAACTCATATACATCCACCATTAAAGGGAACGGTTGCACTTCCTTAGACTTGATACCTACTCGTACATATACTCAAGGAATTTATGATTATCAAAGATATTTAAGGTCAACAACTTACTATGATAAAATAATTTCACATAAATTATTTAATACCGATAGATAAATTTCTATCCATCTTCTTTACTTCAAATAACTCGCCTCTTCACTAAACAACAAATATATAATAATATATTTATTAAACACATAAATCACTTATTGCATAATATATATTACTCTATGCAACACCATACCACATACCTCATAACGCATATATATATATATATATATATATATATATATATATATATATATACGGTCCGGATTAAGTGCATATCCCTTATCTTACTCACCAGTGCTTACCCCCCCTTTAACGAAGGACCCGGCGACCATTCGGTCATACAACCGTCGTCTATACTTTTAGCGATGCTATATGTTGTCCGTCGCTAAAAGTATAGACGACGGTTGTATGACTGAAACCGTCGCCGGGTCCATCGCTAAAGGGGGGTGAGCACGGGTGAGTAAGATAAGGGGTATGCACTTGATCCTTGCTCTCTTTCTCTCTCCCTCTCTCTCTCTCTCTCTATATATATATATATATATATTATTTGAACCCTTATCATGCCTTAAGAATTTTATTTACTAAATTCTTATTTTAATAATTCTAAAAATTCGGGTTCTTACAGAGAAGCTCTATTTCAAAATATGTTTAGAAATCAATATACTAAATATTTAAGCATATAAATGTGAATAAATATATAGCCATTCTGTGACGCCCCCAAAATAGGTATACATCACATATTCTGAGTCGCCAAATATATGGTACAGAATACAAATACAAACTAATTATATAATAGTCGTGTAAAATAAGACATAACATAATCTAAGAGTTTTAATAAGAATATTGTCATCTAAACAATATCCACACTCAATGGAGTCCTCATTATATTTATTGTCACACTATTTAACAGAATAGTGAGAACTACTAATGTTATCATCTGGATTGTTATTCCGTTCCCCGACTAGTCCCATCTACGTTCTCATTTTCTGAAGAGAACAGTGAAAGAAATGGGTGAGCTCAACTAGTTCAGTAAGAAATATTATGACTAATATAATGCAGAATAAATTATCATTAGTCTTCAACAATGTTAAACTGATAAAATAAAACAAACATTAAGTTTAACTGCAGTGGAATAAACAATTCATTAGAAGAGTTAAGTAGAGAATAAAATCTACTATCTGTTATGTTTTAAAAGGTTTTTCATCATTTTTATCACTGAGACTCAGCTTAATAAATAATCCACATCATCCTGCACTACGGCCAAGGATATTCATTAGTATCACAACCACAAATTATCCATGCACTACGGGCCAAGGATATTCGTGTATTCATCAATGGTCATGATCATGCCAACAATTGTCCATCAATGCACTACGGGCCAATGAGGACTTGTACCACATCATTTATAACATTACGGTCATGATTACACCGAATAATCCCTGATCAAAATCATACCAAGTCCATCTATGCACTACAGGCCACAGATGACTTTCAACAAAATATAAACATGAGGACGATGACAATGATATAAGAATTCAATAAAACAAGTTCAAGAATTAATTTATCCAGGAACTAATAACGTCCAAATTGTCAACATGATACTTCTTTGTAGAGTAAAATTTAAGAATGTTCAGAAGAATATTTCCATGAAATATACTTGATAAAGCGCAAATATCAAGGATATTCCACTAATTTCATGGAGTATAGAAGTCAAAACTTTAACCAACTGAGTATAATAAAGAATAGAATAACAAAAGAAATTACCATGCATGCGGTACTTCGCATAGACAGGTTATTCCAACAGAACAATAAATAACGAAACCAGGTCATGCGTAATACGCATCGAGAGAATATTCCAACATAATAATAAAGAATGGGATAACAACAGAAATCACCATGCGTGCGGTACTTCGCATAGATAGGTTATTCCAACAGAATAATAAATAACGGAACCAGGTCCGACGTAAAATGAACAGACATGATATTCCAACAGAATAATAAAGACGAAACCAGGTCCGGCGTAAAACACACAGACAAGATATTCCAATAAAATAATAAAGAATGGAATAACAACAGAATTTCACCATGTATGCGGTACTTCGCATAGATAGGTTATTCCAGCAGAATAATAAATAATGGAATAACAGAAGAATTTCACCAAGTATAGGGTACCCCACGTATACAGGTTATTCTAACAGAATAATAAAGACTGGAATAACAGAAGTTCTCTTCTTGAATATGAAAAAAAAAATACCCCTTACCTTATAAAGAAGAGTACTCCGACAGTAGGGCGGGAATATACTTGAAGAAAATTGCACTACGCTCAAAGCTTTCTTAAACGCTAAAGAAAGTCGCTCAAGATTATAGAAGAAGAATTCTCTCTACAGTTTCTCTCTCTAGAGTTTCAGTGAATTCGTAAGAAATAATGAAGGAATGAGCTTCTATTTATAGAAGAATGGAATGAATAGTAACTAATTCATGAACGGTCCAGATTGATTTACTTTTAATCGGACGCTCTATATTTAAAGCAAAATCTTTTAAATAAAATATAATATAGTCTATTTATAATCTAATAAACGAATAACTTTATAAAAGTATTATGTTTTATATAAAAAGATTTTACTATGCAAAACACTATACAGGCACTATACAACACTATGCATAATAAAATATAATATATTCTATTTATTGTCTAATAAAATAGATAACTTTATAAAAGTATTCTGTTTTATATAAAAAGATTTTACTATTAGCCTAATAAAACTAATAACGTTATAAAAGTATTTTGTTTTATGTAAAAAGCTTTTCTGTTTTATTACATTAATAATACTAATAACACAAAATTTATATATATATATATATATATATAAACTTTCGTGACTTCATAAAAAGACACCACAATATATTTAACATCATTTATCATCATTATTATAATTCACAATATTAATCGACCAGTTCGTTCCCAGGAAAGAGGTGCCTTTCCAATAAGGATTTCTCCCTATTAGCGCGCAATTAGGTGACCAAACCTCTCATTGGCAGAACTTCTAGACATCGTTAATATTGTAAATAATAATATTTATAACTCTGTCAACTCAATTATTGATTTAATAATATATAAAATATCGACAATAATTGAATCAAATAACGTGAGATACTATGCAGCAATTACTGTAGCAATAATTGAATAAAATTGAGTGACTTCTCACGTAAGCATCAATAATCAATACCGTGTGCTACTATGCAACCACGCGTATTACTGTACTTTTACTACTGAGTAGTTCAACAGTTTTAAAGGTAAAACTTCTGTCATTATTTTCATAAAAATATTTTTATCGTTTTCTCAATCCGACAATAATTCCGTTGTGGGGTTCACCAATGATTGTACCGTCGTACGGATATTCCTTGACAAAATGAATATTTCCCGACCAATCGAATATTATACAACAACTTGCATACTTTTTAAAATTTATAAATATTACCCACAACTATAACATTATATCAAATCCACACCATAATATTAAAAAAAATATTTCGAAAAATTTAAATCTTTATTCATAAAATTTGGGGTCTCACACATTCTATTTTTCATTTCTACCGTATTTCATGTTTAGCCCATCTGTTAGTAATAGAGGTTTTAACAAAAGTGCATTTGTGGAATTAGAGCAAAAGGTAAAATATTTGGCATTAACACCACTTAACCCTGTTTTAAATTATAAACAAATTTGTCACTACTGTCTTTAAATAAAAAGTTAAATAGATTTGTCGATGTCGTTGTTGTTGTTGTTGTAGAAGTGCAGTGAGATGAAAATTTTGAATATTTCATAAATGTTCTAATTTGTTCCTAAATTATTGAATAAAAACTTAATGGTATTCGTGAAATATAAGTAATGTGTACCTCAAAAGGAAAAGAATAATTGCATTTTGCCCCGTCTTTTCTCCTAATTTCGTTTCTCTTTGTCAGACCTCTCAATCTCTTATTCATAGTGTTCTGCAACCATACATTAACAGTATAGTATAGAAGATGTTAAAAATAGAGAAAAACTAAAGTATGTTAAAAATTAATGTACTTTTTTCTTTCTTACTGATTCTTCCTTAATTCATCAGGCAACCAAAAACCTCACAAAAATTCAAACTTCACAATAATGAAAGTCAAATTCTGCATAATATCAATTTGAACTGTAATTTTTGTAAAAGCTTCAAATTTGTATTTTATTCTCAAATGCCATATATGATATACCAAATAAAAACATAGCATAATGAAAATAACACTTGGTACCTTGTGGTCGAAATCTTCGCATTAAAAAAGTTGACAATCGACCTAGCTTCTGCTCAAAATCTTCTCGTTGAAGCATTCATAACTAATCTGAAATTGATGAAATTATAGATAAGTTTGAGAAATTATAGATAAGTTTGAGAAATTAGGGCTTGCTTTAGGAAGATATAGGGGCAAAATATAGAAGTCTCAGATATAAAAAAGAAAGCGTTCATGAATTGGGAAAAATAGAATCGAGAGAAAATGACAGGTGTGATGAACAAATAATGGATCTGGAGCCATCAGCCAATGAATGGACATCATTGATTGGATAGCTTAAGATAAAGACCGATGACGCTGACTGGAACGCCATGCCAGAGAAGAAGAGAGCCTCCTCCGTGCAACCCTCAACATCTTCTCTCTTACTCTCTGTTCTATGATTCGTTAAGGTTTAGTTATAGAATTTTAATTCCTCCCTCTTTTGGTTTGAGAACGAACTCTAATACAATGAATTTCGAGAGACATCGAAGGAGGAAAAGGAAACGATTCGGATGAAGACTAATAAAGAGATGAAGAGAAAGAGGTAAACGGAGGAACCTTTAGTTAAAGCGGAAGAAGAAGAGCAAGGAAGTGGAAGAGGAGGCGAGAATTAAGGGAGAAGACGAATAGAAGAGGAAGTCTTAGAGAAAGATCGAATGGACTAAACTTAAGAGTTGACTTAGTGAGTTTTAAAATTAATTTGATTTTGACGTTAGTATGATGTCATGTTAGACGTGTTTTTATATATAATAATTGATTTTTGCAAACAAACACGACCCTAATGAATTTAAGAGAAAATTAAAAAATTTTAATTGCATTGAGTTTAAAATCCCTTGATGTTTTTTAAAAAAAACTTGTTTTACACCGTCCGTTTATAATTTATTCTCTTAATTAAATGCCATCAATAATTATTTCAAGCAACCTTAGACCTAAGGATAACCAAACACAGACTTGTACACGTGTCTGTTGGTGACTGGTACGGAAGTACTACTCTCAGAAATCGCGCGTATGTTTCATTGTAGTCCAGTAACACGTGAATCACAAGGTATAGAGTATCGACTTTAAGAAAGTGTAACACACGTTTCATCGAACGGTAGTTAAATAAATAGCAATGGCAAGGGGGTAACGACTAACGAACGGCTGTGATCAACAAAGTCGTTTTTCCTTGTAATTTAGACCGTCCATTAAATATCGTGAGGTGATTGTATGAGAATCTTGACCGCTGCAAAGAATCTTGCTGGAGTAGTACTTGCTAGATTGGATTTTGTGACAAGGTGGACCATTGGTGCGCCGGACAAATAACAATCTCCTGCAACGCAGTCCTTCATACCCCATATACTCCCTTTATTCATTTTTTAATTTCCTTTAGTGATTTAAAAATTCGTTTTATGTCATTTATAATTTTTTAAAAATAGTAATTACTTAATTTCTGGATTTTTTTATTTTCGTCAAGGCTAAACAACCATTTTGATCTTTGTAATTTATAATTAGTTTCAATTTCATTCATGTACAATTTTTTTTCATAATAGTTCTTGTATTTTAAAATAGAGAAATAATTTAGCCATTTTTAAAACTTAAATAATGAAGTGGATTTTTTTAAAAAAATAAATATATATGCCAACATTTATTTTTATAATCTAAGTGTACAGTAGTAAAGGAGAAATTAGTAATTTGACAAATTGTGTAGAATTCTTTAAGCGTACAAATTTATAAGAAAAACTGAAAAAGAAAAATAGAAAATTTTGTTTCAAGACGATCATCGATACTTATGACAAGGCAACGGACATGAAAATTAGATATGAGTGTATTTAAATTATACTTATTTATATTTTTATTCAACATTAGAGATCAAAATACAAATAAGTAAAATTCAAATACATTCATATCCAATTTTCATGTATACGTAAAATTTTTGCAAGACAAACTAATTGTGCACATAGGATAATAATTCTTGTTGAATCTCAAAGTCTAAATTTAATAAGTGGTATTTTTTGTATATTTAGTATCAATACTTTGAATTTATTTATTGGGATATTTAATGTAATAAATATAAAGTAGAGTAATAATTCTTGTTGAATCGAATTTTTTTTTAAATTTAGACTTATATTTATATTGCTCTTTATCGAACAAATTATATTTCTTAATTTACTCTTGTGCATGTAATCTCATGTTTATCGTTTTATATTTCTTAATTTACTCTTGTGCATGTATCATCTGTATAATATGTTATATTATTAAATCAATAATTAAGACGACAAAGTTATTCATATTATTATTTGCAATATTGACAATGTCTAGAAGTTCTGTCAAGGAGAGCTTTGGTCAACTAATTGTGCACCAATAGGGAGAAATCCTTATCATAAAGCACCCTCTTTCTTGGGAATCACCTGGTTGTTAAATATTATGAGTTAAAATATTAATGATGAATAAGTTTGTGTTGATTAAAGATGAAATTGATAGTTCCATTGTGTGAGAATTATTAGTGTTAGTGGAAATAAACATTTATTTCGATAATAATTGATATATTCTATTATACTCAGTTGGTTAAAGTTTTGGCATCTATACTCCATGAAATTAGTAGAATATCCTGGATATTTGCGCTTCATCCAGTATCTTTTCATGGGAATATTCTTCTGAACATTCTTGAATTTTACTCCACAAAACAGTATCATGTTGATAATTTGTACGTTATTTATTTCTAGATAAATTAAATTATAAATTTTTAAAATTTATCCTTGAACTTGTTTTATTAAATTATTATGTCATCATCCTCATGCTTATATTATGATGAAAGTCATCTTTGACTTACGTGTATAGATGGACTTGGTATGATTATAACTAGGGATTATTTGGTATAATCATGACCGTAATGTAACAAATGATGTGGTAAAAGTTCTCATTGGCCCGTAGTGCATTAATGGACAATTATGGGTATGATTATGACCAGGGATTATTCGGTATAGTCATGACCATTGATGATTACATGAATATCCTTGGCCGTGGTGCAAGGATGATTCGATTTTATTTATTAAGCTGAGTCTCAGCGATAAAGTTGATGAAAAACTTTTTAAATCATAGAAGATAGTAGATTTTATGCTCTACTTGACTCTTCTAATGGATTGTTTATTTCCACTACAGTTGTTGATCTAAAACTTATTGTCTATTGTATTTTATCAGTTGTTATACTGTTGAAGGCTAAGGATAATTTATTATGCATTATCTTAATCATAATATTTTTTACTGGGCTAGTTGAGCTCACCCTTTCTTTCATTGTTCTCTTTAGGAAATGAGAATATAACTGGGACGAGTCGGGGAATGGAGTGATGGTCCAGGATAAATGGCTTTAATAGTCCTCACTATTCTATGGAATAATGTGATAATAAATGTAATGAGGATTCTATTTTAGAGTGGATATTATCTAGAATGCAACATTCCTGTTTAAACTCTCAGCTATGTTTTGTCGTATATTACACGATGGTTGTATAATTAAGTTTATATTTGTATTTTGTACTATGTATTTGGCGACTCAAGATGGGTGATGTATACCTATTTTGGGGGCGTCACAGTAATTGTTGCATAGCATCTCTCATATTATTGATTCAATTATTGTCACAATATCATCTGCATAATATTTTATATTATTAAATCAATAATTGAGACGACAAAGTCATTCATATTATTATTTTCAATATTGACGATGTCTAGAAAGTTTTGTCAAGGAAAGGGTTTGGTTATCTAATTGCGCGCCAATAGGGAGAAATCCTTATCGAAAAGCCCCCTCTTTCTTGGGAATGATTTGATTGTTAAATATTGTGAGTTATAATATTAATGATGAATAAGTTCGTGTTGATTAAAGATGAAATTGATAGTTTCTGTAATAACCGCAAATTTTATGATTTAATATTAATATTTTTATAATTAGAGCCTGTGATTATTTATTTTTAAAATACTTACATGGCACGAGGTGAGTAACTCAATTGAATTAAATTAATTAAATATATCAGAATATTGATAAATCCTTGAATAGGTTGAAAGCTTATCTAGAAAGACTAAATCATTTTTTTTGTGAGCAACTTGAATTATGAGATATAGCCCAACTTATTAATAATTATTAAGGTGGTGTATAATTTAGTGTTATTTGGGTAAATTAAATTAATTAATTTGCTGCCAAAATAATTAAGTATCTAAATGTTTATAATTCAAATAATAAATCTGGTAGAATAAGGTGGTAGGCCTAAATTAATATAGTGGGTAGTTTTAATAAGATTTTTCTAGCCAAACTATTATGTTACTTGTAATTTTGGTTGGGGTGTGTGTGGCTAGCTGAATAGAGTCCAAGATTAATGCTATTAATATGTGTGTAAGCCAAGGGAATTAGAACCTAGCCATGTGAAAATTTTCCACCCATTTCGGCAGCAATGTGGAATTTTTATCCACCCATTTTATTTTAAAATTTTGACAGCCATATGAAAATTAGTCCACCCATTTTTGGCAGCAAGTGCAATGTAGCAACCATGTAGATTTAAAGCCAATTAGTCTTGTAAATAAATGATCAAATTCCAACGGAAGGAGTCTATCATGGGGTATTACATAATTGAGACTTTCATTTTGGGACCAATGGATCCAAGAAAAGAGGGGAGCATTGCGTGTGATTTTTGTGGCAATACAATGGGACATGGGTGATGGGATGTCATAGACCTTAGGGGTACTATAAAGTTCTTGTAGGAGGATGGTCAAAAAGGCTTTTAATTAATGTACCCTTTGGTATATATAAACCCTTACTCAAGTTTTTTTTTTAGCAAGAACCATTGTAGAGAGAGTGAGAGTGTGGACGGTGGAGTAGGAGAGAAGAAGAAATAGCAGCAGCTCTTCACCTTATCAACTCATTCCAGAATTTTCAAGCTAAGGTATATAAATAAATTAGTTAAATAAAAAAAATTTCTTCCATTTAAATTCTAGTACACACTTATTTTTCTTTTTGAAGTAATGTGGATATTTTGTGTTGCTTGTAAAATTAGTATGTTAAACTAGAGGTATACATGCTAAATTAATATTTACCTTGTGCTTCAAAATAAATAAATTAAATTACAAGGATGCATAATGATTTACGTAAAAAAAAAAAAAAAAAAAAAAAAAAAAAGAACAAACACAAAGCATGTATAGGAAAAGGATTAAAGGCTGCGTGGGTGTCATATTTGGTGCTTCATGATTTTTATTTTGTATTAAGGCTACTGCCTTGCATGAACAAGGAAAAAAAAAAGGGGACATCAAGTATATATTGAAGTGATGGTGGGGCGGTTTGGTGATGTGCTAAACATGTTAATAATTATTTTATGCAATAAGGGTGCTGTTATATATTTTTTTGGGCCAACATGGCTGCTAGTTGTGCAAGAAAAGTTGTTTTACATATTTAATAATTTGGTGACTACATGTTCATATTAAGGAGCTGCATGCATGGAAAAAAAAAAAAAAGAGAAGAGCAGGCTAGTAATCATGCCGCCGTAGGTCTATATGTGATATTTTTTTTTTTTTACTTGTGTATAGTACTGCTAAGATTGTATATGAAGAAAAATATATATATATATATATATATAAATATATAAATAAATAAATAATAAATAATAATAATAAAATGAAACAAAATAAATTGTTACTCCATAATGGTCATGGAGGATAAATAGAGTAATATTTAAATGCAATAAGAAGAGTGTTTCTGCAAAGTGGGATGTGTATGTTTATATTTGTGTAATATCATGTAAAACTCCAAATTAATAAAAATTAGTTCAGATAACTAAATTGAGCAATAGTTTAATAAATAAATGTTATATGCTTAGTTTTCTTATTTGTGAGCATAAATGTGTAGCAAGTAAGAAATGTAGTATTTTATTTTATAAGAGACTTGTACCTTGAACTAGGATAGCATACGATTAAAAGCTTAAGTGAGTCGGTTTCAACAATCACTAATTTGTACGGCCATATTATTATATTATAGGCAGTATACGAGACAAAGTGTCAAAGGTAACATAATCGACGAGCGAGGCAAGTTCCTTAACCTTACTCAAATTTATATTGAGCAAGTATCCGAACACTATTATTATTGTGTTGCAAGTTCCTACTTCTTATATTGTATACCTTCGAATTCTTGTCTCAAGCAAATATTTGTTTCTATTCGAAAATCATTTATATACCTTGACGTTGTTGCAAGCATTGGACTTATCATTCTTAAATGCGTTATAAAATTTGTCTAAGCCATTGATTCGACTAGACTATTATTTTGTGTTAAAGCTATCCAAACCAATTGACTTGGTGCGGACTATCGTAAATCTACTGAGATGAACAACCCTCATTGAAGGGGAAATTATATATTGTCGGGAAACCGACGTGCGCACACAAGTATGAGTAAATGTTATGCATAACATAGGGTACTTTAGGCTGATCACCTGTTGTACTCGTTTATATTGGATTACAGTGTAATACTGTTAATTCTAGTAAGAGTTCTTAGTCCTTAGTGACTGCTCAGTACTCATTCATGTTGAACTTCGAAATAAATCCTGAAATTGTCGATATGCTTCAGTCTATAACGACACCTATTGAATACTCTTGATATTTCTTGATGTCCTTGAACTACTTATTATTATTATACCCTTGAAATATTTAAATACTATAACTGCTTGTCTTTCTGGCTATATTACTTGCTGGGCAAACTTGTTGCTCATTCTTGCTTCCTAAAAACATTACAGTTAAGGCAGAGCAAGGCGGTACTTCAGGACAGGACAAGGGAAAGGGCAAGGCGACAGTATAACTAGTCCATAGAACTAGAAGTATTATTATTATTATTATGCTTGTTATGATGTATCAAGAATGATTAAGTTATGTTTAAGTTAATCACTGAATTGTAGTAGTAATGGTTACGGTACCTTGGGACGCGAATAATTATATTATATCAATGTAACTTATTCTATTATTTTCGTTGTTAATAATTTAGTAAGATATTCGTAGTTGTACGTGATGCACCGAATTCGAGATATGGGTGTCCGAATTTTGGGGGCGTCACAGTTTCATTGTGTTGAGATTATTAGTGTTTGTGGGAATCGACAATTATTTCGATAATAATTGAATTCTGGAGGTTAAATTGATCAATCGAATAATTAATCGGATAAATGAACAATTAATTATTATTAGTTCACATGAATATAACTATTTGTTCATATGTATGTACTATTTATTCATATGTATGTACTATTAGGGGAGATGGTGCAAGATTGATAATACTTGCAATACAAAAATGGAGGTATAGATGAAGGTACTATACTGTAATTATTTTTTTTACATGTATAGAACTATTGAATCACATGACTGAACTATTAATTCACATGATGTAGTATTAGGGGAGGTGGTGCAAGTTTGATAATACTTGCAGAACTAAATTAAAAATGAAAGAAAAGATGAAGGTATTATACCGTAATATTTCGATCCCCAATACGTGCAAATATCATTTTTTTAATATTATGGAGTGACTTGATATAATGTTATAGTTATGGGTAATATTTATAAATTTTGTAAAGTACGCAAGTTGTTATATAATATTCGATTGGACGCAAGTTGTTATATAATATTCGACTTGATATTATTAAAATGAATATTCTATAAATATCATTTTTTTAATATTATGGAGTGACTTGATATAATGTTATAGTTATGGGTAATATTTATAAATTTTGTAAAGTACGCAAGTTGTTATATAATATTCGATTGGACGCGAAATATTCGTACGACGGCACAATCATCGGTGGACCCCACAATGAAATTATAGTCGGATTAAGAAAACGACAAAAATATTTTTATGAAAATAGCGGCGGAAGTTTTACCGTTAACTGTTGAAACACCCGGTGTTAAAAGTATAGTAATACGCGTGGTTGCATAGTAGCACACGGTATTGATTATTGATGCTTACGTGAGAAGTCACTCAGTTTTGTTCAATTATTACTACAGTAATTGTTGCATAATATCTCACGTTATTTGATTCAAGTATTGTCGATATTTTATATATTATTAAATCAATAATTGAGATAACAAAGTTATTAATATTATTATTCGTAATATTAACGATGTCTAGAAGTTCTGTCAATGAGAGGTTTGGTCACCTAATTGCGCGCCAATAGGGAGAAATTCTTATTGGAAAGCCCCCTCTTTCCTGAGAATGACCAGTTCGATTAATATTGTGAATTATAATAAATGTGATAAGTTTTGTTTTATTATTATTATAACTATAATAAAACAGAAATTTTTTTATATAAAACAGAAAACTTTTTATAAAGTTTTGTTTTATTTGATTATAAATAGAATATATTATATTTTATTATGCATAATGTTTGCATAGTGTCTGCATAGTATTTGCATAGTAAAATCTTTTTATATAAAATAGAATACTTTTATAAAGTTATTTATTTTATTAGACTATAAATAGAATATATAATATTCTATTATGCATAATATTTACATAGTGCTTGCATAGTATTTGCACAGTAAAATCTTTTTATATAAAACATAATACTTTTATAAAGTTATTTGTTTTATTAGATTATAAATAGAATATATTATATTTTTTTTAAAAGATTTTTTTATCAGAATATTTTATTAATACTGCATAGTAAATCAATATGGACCGTCCGTTTAAAAGTAAATCAATCTGGACCGTTCATAAATTAGTTACTATTCAGTCAATTCTCCTATAAATAGAAGCTCATTCCATCCTTATTTCTTACGAATTCACTGAAACTCTAGAGAGAGAAACTATAGAGAGAAAAAAAAGTATTCTGTTACTTCACTACTCCTATATCCAGTTTCTTCTAATGTAAGGGGTATTAATTCTTTCGTATTCATGAAGAGAATTTTGTTGTTCCATTTTTTATTATTCTGTTGGAATAACCTGTATACGCGGGCTACCCTATACTTGGTGAAATTCTTATGTTATTCCATTCTTTATTATTATGTTGGAATAACCTGTCTATGCGAAGTACCGCATATATGGTGAAATTCTTTTGTTATTCCATTTTTTTATTATGCTGGAATAACCTGTCTATGCGAAGTACCGCATACATGGTGAAATTCTTCTGTTGTTCCATTCTTTATTATTCTATTGGAGCAACCTGTTTGTGCATTTACGCATGACCTGGTTCCGTTATTTATTATTCTGTTGGAACATCCTGTCGGTGCGAATTTCGTCAGACCTGGTTCCGTTATTTCTTATTCTGTTGGAATATCTTGTCTGTGCATTTACGCATGACCTGGTTCTGTTATTTATTATTCTGTTGGAATAACCTGTCTGTGCGGTCTATCGCATGCCTGGTGATTTCTTTTGTTATTCCATTTTTTATTATAGTCAGTTGGTTAAAGTTTTGACTTCTATACTCCATGAAATTAGTGGAATATCTTTGATATTTGCGCTTCATCCAGTATCTTTTCATGTAAATATTCTTCTGAGTATTCTTGAATTTTACTCTACAAAGCAGTATCATGTTGATAATTTAGACGTTATTGGTTCCTGGATAAATTAATTCTTGAATTTGTTTTATTGAATTCTTATATCATTGTCATCATCCTCATGTTTATATTATGTTGAAAGTCATCTGTGGCCTGTAGTGCATAGATGGACTTGGTATGATTATGACCAGGGATTAATCAGTATAATCACAATTGTAATATTACAAATAATGTGATAAAATTCCTCATTGGCCCGTAGTGCATTGATGGACAGTTGTTGGCATGATCATGATCATTGATGAATACACGAATATCCTTGGCCCGTAATGCATGGATAATTTGTGGTTGTGATACTAATGAATATCATTGGTCGTAGTGCAGGGATAATGTGGATTATATATTAAGCTGAGTCCCTAGCGATAAAAGTGATGAAAAACCTTTTAAATCATAGAAGATATAGATTTATTCTCTACTTGACTCTTTTAATGGATTGCTTATTCCGCTGCAGTTAAACTTGATATTTGTTATATTGTATCAGTTTAACACTGTTAAAGGCCAACGATAATTTATTCTGCATTGTCTTAGTCATAATATTTTTTACTGGGCTAGTTGAGCTCACCCTTTTGCTTTCATTGTTCTCTTCAGTAAATGAGAACGTAATAGGGACTAGTCGGGGAACAGAGTGACGGTTCAGATGATAGCATTAGTAGTCCTCACTATTCAATGAAATAGTGTGATAATAAATGTATTGAGAACTTATTTTGAGTTTGAATACTGTCTAGAAGATAATATTTGTATTAAAACTCATAGCTTATGTTGTATATTTAAGATTGTATTTGTATTCTGTACCATGTATTTGGCGACTCAGAATAGGTGATGTATACCTATTTTGGGGGCGTCACAAAAATATCATATGTTTATATATTAATATGAGAAAATTAACTGTAGGAGTCTCAGTCTCAAGGTCAACTTATCAAGTGGTTGGATGTGTATGTGGCCACCCGCGATAGTCTGCCTGAGGCTGTTCAGATAGCGGTAATAAGTTAACTTTATACTAATATGTTGTTTATAAATTGTGATGACCTTTTTTAGCATTTGTTTAATTTATTTTTAACTATTTAATTGTTGACCTTCTGACAGGACACTTATAAGGGCTTAATAAACGAGCGTTATCCTTAAGGCACCCCGCGTCCGTCAATTGATCAAGAATTATGGCACCCTTTGGACTGTAGTGCAAAGATGACTATTTGATTCAAGATGTATATTGATTGATGTTACAGGGATAAAATATTGATGATGAACTTGTAAATTCATAGATGATAGTAGATTTCATTCTCTACTTAACTCTTCTAATGAATTGTTGTTTCCGCTGCAGTTGTTGATCTAAAACTTGTTGTCTATTGTATTCTATCAGATTTTTCCCTGTTGAGGGCTAACGACAATTTGTTGTACATTATCTTAGTCATAATATTCTTTACTGGGCTAGTTGAGCTCACCTTTTTCCTTTTTGTTCCATTTTTCTTCTTAGAAGGCGAGAATATAGCGGGAACTAGTCGGGGTGTGGAGTGATGGTTCAAGATAGTTGTTTTAGTAGTCCTCACTATTCTGTAAAATAGTGTATCAATAATTGTAATGAGGACTTTATTTGAGTGTTGATATTGTCTAGATGACAATATTTGTATTTAAACTCATACTGTATGTGTTGTCGTATTTTGCACGACAATTGTAATAATAAGGTTGTAGTTGTTTCTGTACCATATATTTGGCGACTCAGAATGGATTGGATGGAATGAACCTATTTTGGGGACGTCACAACGGTCACTAATAAGTCGGTCGCTATTTTTGGTCGCTAATATCCATCCAGCGACCAGATTACTTGCGACTACTATCAGCGACCTCAGTCGGTCGCTAATATTCATCTGCGACCATATGCGATTGCAGATATGCGGTCGCTGATAAGACTTTTTGTTGTAGTGTAAAACCTGTATTTTCAAACAAAATAGAAGGAAATAAAATTATCTATAACTAATTATTAGATATCCATCTTACTTAGAACTATCATTAACTATTTTTTTTCCATAAAAGAAAAATAGTTTTAAATTATTAGAACATAATTTACACATAATCACTTTTCATGTACTTGAACTCTTAGTTAATAGAGAAAACCAATTAAAAAGTAATTAACTCTTACTATTTTGCCTATGTGAACCCACCATCTTCAACTTCAATTGAACTAAAGTGGAAAAAATTAAAAGATCGATCACCAAAGTGAAAAAATATCAATAGTTTAGTGTAATAATTTATATTTAAATCTAATTTTTAATTACACGCAGACATTGATTAACCTGGTCAGCGGGGCCATATCGTCAATTTATAATGTGACGGGTTAAATTAAAAACGAAAGTAAAAAAAAAATTGATAGTTCAATGGCTTGATTAAAAAAATTAAAAAGTTGATAACCAAAGTGAAAAGGTTAATAGTTTAAGTTACTTAATTATATTTAAGCATTTATAATATTACTTTTTTCAAGTGTTCATCATTTACAAGCTTGTTATGATCACTTAACCATTAGATGCAAAATAAATTAAAATTTTATACTTATTGTTATGTACAAATATAAATTCTCAAAAAATCTAAAATGATGTAGGAATGTAAAAAATTATTGGCCTCAATATAAAATTTCAATATTATCTCTTAATTACATTCATTGAAAAGACGAGTGAGATCAAAAAGAGAAGGTTAACTCGTTGAACAAAGCTGTTTTTTTAATAAGATCTAACAGACACTTGGACAATTCTTTTCAATAATCGTTTAATATATTTTTTAGGCCAATAAATATATTACTAAAAAGAATTCTAAAAAATGTACATATATATATATATAGGATTATATATATACACAGCTGTATATATATTATACAGTCGAACTATGACGACAGATTTTTTGGACTATGACGACGGTTCATCCGTCGCCGTAGCTCAGAATAGCTATGACGACAGGTGAAACCGTCGCCATAGCCCAAAAACGGTCGCCATAACCGACTGTATCATTAAAAAATACAAACTTTATAAGTAATGTTTTACTTTTTATAAGTAATATCTATATATATATATATATATATATATATATATACGGGAAGCTTCAAGAACATAATTCTTAAATAACATAATACCTTAAATAGCATAATTTTATCAAAACGACGTAGTTTTGTAAATACGCGGTGACATTTTTGTAAATACCATGCCAACGCGTATTTACAAAAATACCACCGCGTCCCTCCAAAACTACGTCGTTTTGATAAATTTATGCTATTTAAGGCATTATGCTATTTAAGAATTATGCTCTTGAAGCTTTCCGTATATATATAATACAAACTTTATCATTAAAAAATCAACAAAATATAGGATTTTTTATGAGTAACCAACCAAATATAATTAGCAAAATCTAACCACCATGTTTAACGAAAGATTTTTTTTACGTATATTACGACAAAATAATGTCGATCGGCCTCTTATTATGAAATAAAATAATATAGTTTATAAATTAATATAAACATAAATAATTAAATATTAGTGTGTTTATTATTCATAACAAAAATAGCATAATTTTATTCATAACACAAATATTTTTCCGGGAGAACTGAGAAGGAATATGGACTCGTTTTCAATAAATCGAGTCGTCCGTCAAAGATTGGTGAAGTACTCCTGCAGGCTGCAGGCTGCAGGCTGCTGCGTGAGGAATTGTCACCCAAAAATGAACACTTTGTGACAAATTCATGCATCTCTCTTATTCATACAATACAATGTACCTTTCAGTCTACAAACTTTGCCTTTTGATTGTATCACCTTCATCAACTGTCCGAGTGAGTCCCACAAGGCCACAACATAGATTCTTATTATATATATATAACTATTCCTATATATTTTGTATATATAGGAGGATGATAATAAGTATAATATTTTTATATGTATTTTTAATATTTTTATATAATTTTTTTCACATAAGTATACTGTAATTCTCGTTTTTATATAAAAAGAAACTATTTAAAAATATATATGAAAATAATGCTCTCGTAAATATAATAATCAAAATTTCTAAGGCGGCCGAGTAATTGCTTTTATATTCCCTTAGTCAAACTTTAGTTTGAACAAAAAAATAGAGATTATTTATATAGTACTAAAATATAGAATTAATATCGAATGTATATTTAATTTTGAAAAGGAGGGAGTTATGCATCGTGTTTAAATAAATTAATGTTAAAAATTAATTTAAAATTAAAATATTTTTTTATACAATAAGATACAAAATAATAAATGCTTAAAATTCAAAAGGTTTGGAAAAAAAGGAAGTGTGTTATTTACATACTTTATATGTATCGTAATGTTATACACAGAACCGATCAGGTGAGAGTTCTCTTACTTTGTTAAAATGCGGATTTTTATTTTTTATTTTTATTTTTTGATTTTTTTTAAACAACTAAAAAAAATATTTAATATTTTATGGAACTGAAATTTTTCCATAATATAATGTTTTGGGCGTGTTTTGAATACCTATACCAAAAAGTGGTGGTACAGTCTGCCCAGACTGTACATACATATTTTGTTATACGTACCCAAATCACATCCAAAACACTGTATTATGAAAAAAATTCAGTTCCATAAAATATTAAACTTTTTTTTTAGTTATTAAAAAAAATCCAAAAAAATTCAAAAAAAAAAATCCGTATTTTAACAAAATAAAGGAGTCCTTACTTGATCCTGACCCATGTTATACATATACATTGTTGTATCATATAGTATAAATCTTATATACTTCATTAAAATGTGCGATTAGTAATTTTAGATGTATAAATATCAACATTTTTGAAAACAAAATTTTAAAATAAAATACTCCCTACGTCCTGGGTTAAAAATTCTGATTGATTTTTTGCACATTAAGAAAGATAATAAAATGATAAAATTGTCTATATTTAAATTCTCTATACACATGACTAGTGATGTTTCATAAATATGTATAGAGAATAGAAATATAATAATTGATGTTAAGGGTTATTATAGATAAATTATTATAAAAAATAAATTAGTTAATTTAAATAGACAGTTAATTTAAAACTACTTAAAATAATAATAATAATAATAATAATAATAAAACCTTTTAACCATATTTTTTCTAAGCAGTTATTATGCATAATTAGCATTATAAATGCTTTGCATGACTAATGTGTTTTAGGTATATGTAAATGTGGAATTTGTATTAAAATATGTTAGTGATGGACATGGTCAGGTCACCGACTTGTTGTTTCAGCATGCATGTGTGTTCTCACGCACTCAAACAGCTGGGAAATGTGCGCGTGGACTATGGGAGTTATTTTGTGGATGTTGAACTGCATGCATCCGCATGGTATGGTCTATGAAGAATCAAGATCCATCCAACCTTTCACATCTCTTTAAGCATTGATCTTTCTTATTTCCTTTAAATAGTACTCGGACATTTTTATTTTGACCTTTCCTTTTGGAATTTATTTTTAAGACTTTAGTTCAGACACAATCTATTTTTCAGATAATTTCACTTAATTGGAATATGACATCATGCTGATAGAAGAGGGAGAGATCACATTTTAAATCTGAATCATAAAATAAAAAGTCTATATTTATTTAAAATAGAGAGGATACTCAGTCCCAAAATTTCCAATATCCTGGTTTGATTGTAATAATTTATTACTAGTATAAAAAATAATTGATTTATTACTAAGAAATATAAATAGATATCCCACATAAATATTATTTCCTCCGTCCTAGGATAAAAGTCCTGATGGACTTTTCACGCATATTAAGAAGAGGAATAAAATGACAAAATTACTTATAATAATGCTATTAAATATGGAGAGAGAATTAGAATAAGAAAAGTATGATATATTTAATGCTACGAGCATAATAGAAAAAATATATAAAAATTTAGTTATTAAAAAAAAATAGACATTTAATATAGGACAACCTAAAATAGTAATAAAGACGTTTTCTCCTGGAACGGAGGGAGTATCTGTCTTAAATAAACATTTCCTATTTGTTTAAGCCAAATAATCTTATCCATACTCAATCTTATTATACAGCTGACAACACCATATGATTTAGATTTTTTGCTTACCGATCAAAAATTCAACTTTTGAACAAGGTAGCTGACCCAAATTGAATCAACGTACAATAATATTTTTATGACAAAAAATTAAATATAAAATGATGTGAACGGTATGCATGCATTGGTTATAATTATTGGACCCACCCATAAAAAATGTGTAATATCTACTCATTATAATCTAACACATTATTTTGTATCTAATTTTTTGTAGAAAAAAAATGTATGTACACATCTGTGTATTGCACAGTAGGTTATTACGACGGTTTTTTGGGCTATAGTGACGATTTCACCTGTCATCATAGCTATTCTGGGCTATGGCGACAGTTTACCATCGCTATAGCCCAAAAAATCTGTCGCCAAAGTCTTACTGTGTAATACACAGATGTGTATATACATATAGCCCTTTTTTGTAACCATATTTTGTCACCGTAAGACATCACAGCTGTTGGTCAACTCAACTCTTTTCTACCCAGAAATTAAATATGGTTTTTATTATTTTTTCATGGTCCAACAATATGATCATAATATAGAATTAAATTCTTAGTAAAAAACGATGATGTCCTTGGCTGTATCTGGCGAATGGATAGCTCCTGGTTGATTGCTTTTGGAATGGATTATAACAATATGGTGGACTAGTTCTTTAATTTGGATTGATGAAGGTGGACTGATCGATCATTCAAGTTGTAAATATGGTTTCTTACGAGCTTCAATAATTAGATGATTAAACAGTCAAAACAACTACAACTACCAATTCATATATATATATATATATATATATATATATATATATATATATATATACACACACACGGTCCTGATCAAGTGCATACCCCTTATCTTACTCATCCATGCTTACCCCCCTTTAGCGACGGACCCGACGACGGTTCGGTCATACAACCGTAATCTATATTTTTAGTGACGCTATATGTTGTCCGTCGCTAAAAATATAGACGACGGTTGTATGGTCGAAACCGTCGCCGGGTCCGTCGCTAAAGGGGAGTAAGCACGGGTGAGTAAGATAAGAGATATACACTTGATCCGGACCGTATATATATATCCGGCGACGGTTTCGGTCATACAACCGTCGTCTATACTTTTAGCGACGCTATATGTTGTCAGTCGCTAAAAGTATAGACGACAGTTGTATGATCGAAACTGTCGCCGGTTCCGTCGCTAAAGGGGGTGAGCACGGGTGAGTAAGATAAGGGGTATGCACTTGATCCTTGCTCTCTCTCTCCCCCCCTCTCTCTCTCTCTATATATATATATATACACACACAATTGATCCTGTTCGGACTCCCGGACAGGTCCAAAATTCGGACCCCGAATTTTTTTATTATTTTTATAGAACAACCTAATTCAAGTTATGGAAAAATTGTATTATGGAAAAACACTGTATTATGAAAAAAGTCAAGTTCCATAATTTTTTTTAATTATTTTTTAGTTGTTTTTTTTTTAAAAAAAGGTTCGAATTTTGTAAAATGCGTCCGGACCTGATCCGGACTTTATATATATATATATATATATATCATTGCAGAACCTTTCCGTATATCCGTGTAAAAATTATATGTAATTCTGCATATGCGTACAAGAAATGAGAGTTCAATTCTTTTGCCGGTTCAAGTTGATTAAGATAGATACCATGTATACAAGAATACATACTAGCAATGGTAATGGGAAGCAAGGAAGAATCATAAAGCTAGGGATACGCTTAGTGAATTCTCTATATTTCTATAGGAAGTTGATCAATAACAAATGATGACCTATTACCTATATACGGTAAGGATCAAGAGCATTCTCCTTAAATAATATTCCGTCTTAAATAACATTCTTTTATCAAAACGACGTAGTTTTGGAGGGACGCGGTGGCATTTTTGTAAATACGCGGTGGCATTGTATTTACAAAAATGCCACCGCGTCTCTCCAAAACTACGTCATTTTGATAAAAGAATGCTATTTAAGGCAGAATGCTATTTAAAGAGAATGCTCTTGATCCTGACCGTATATATATATATATATATGTATGGTGTAATCACCCATATGAATAGATAGGCTAACTCCCTCCCCTCCACGATCACCGCACACAATCCATTTATTTCAAATTATATAATTATTATTTATTTTTAAAAGTTAATTTGTGACATGTTTAAATTTAAAATTAAGATGACTCATTAAAAATTTTGAAATAATAAAATTTATAATAAATAATATTTTTTAAATAGTTTATAATATTTTTCATTATATTGATTAAAATTAAAATAATTCATGTCAATTTTAAGTTGAAAAATCTCTTAAAACAAAATTTTCAATCTAGTCCTAACTCTTGAGTCATGAATAAGAGAAAGAATAAAGTGTTTGTATGCGGATAATAAAGTTAAGGAGGAGGTTTGATTAAGCTAAATGACATACTTTAATTTAGATGATGGCGGGACGACGTGTCAAATATTGGAATGAGAATAAGTAGTTGGCACTTGGTAGCTTAACTAATCACTTTCTAGGAGGTGATTTTAATTAAGTTTGTTTGGTTCCAAAATTAGTGATAATATATATAATAGTTTGTTTAATTATAGAGATTCATTTTTATTAATTTTTAAATTATAAAATCTAATTTCTAACATGTAATTTTTTTTTTTAATTAATTGAATACGATCATGCGATTACTATTATATTTATAAAAGGATATTTTGGATTATTTTTTTTACAATTTTAAAACAGATAGTGTAGACAGTAAAAATAGAGCTAAAACGAGTTAAGTAATGAATTTCTCCTTATCAAGTAATGGAATTTTTAAATTTTTGAAAACTATCGAGTAATGGAAATTAGATAGCTCATTTTAGAGTGTTCAAACTCGGATCCACACACAGAATAATGGGCTGTACTGGAAAATAGAAATCCACCCATTGTTTTTGACTTTGGTCATTGCTTAAAGTCTAAATCATCACCCACCCACCCCCACCCCCTCCCCCCAACTTGAGTGTAGATGCCATCATCAAGAATTTTGTGTGTTGGATGAATTTAGATATTTTGGGGTTCAATGATACCGTATGAAGAAAATAGCAAAGGTTTAAATTGATCACGGTTGTGTGTCGTTAATTTAGCCACAAAATTTCTAAATTTTACTGTTGAAAAATGAGCTAATCTAAATTTAAAGAATTTTGTAGGAGCGGTTTGAGTTAATTTATGAAATTAATATGAATTTATTTAAGTAGTGAAAACAATAATATGATAATTAATAATATTTTTAATTACTTTTAAAATTAATTAAATTCATGTTGACTTGAATTTTTAAATTGCAAATTGTTTGAGTAAAACAAAATGTATCACTAAATTAAAAAATAATGTAACGAGTTTAGAGCTGAAAAGCTATGTTTTGAATTAAAAAATTACATTTGAAATAAAGTCAAGTAGCCAAACAAGATACGTAAATTTCAAAAGTCTCAAACACCTTAAAAGCCCCAAACCAGACCGGCAATATTTGAAGTTATCTTTACAAAATTAATATATTTTTAAAATTTTTTTATATAAAAAGTATCGTTATAAATGTATATCGGATCGCTATAGCTATAGTAGAATCTATAGCGACACACAATTAAGGCCAGTTTCTTATCTTTATGTGCAAATTACAAATAGTCATTTCGTGTTTGACTTGTTTGGTTTGGCTTGCTTGCTTTAACATGATATTCAGAATTGAGCATACCGATTATGGAGTAGAGTACAGAGTAGTACTATAAAAGTTCTTGAAGCTGAAAGATCAAGGACTTATTGAAATAAAAGCATTTTTTTTTATTATTAATAAATCATGATATTTAAATTCTTGACTTTTGAACTTTGGAATAACCATGTGACGCCCCCAAAATTAGGTATACATCATCCATCTTGAGTCGCCAGATACATGGTACAGAATTCAAATACAACTTACTAATACAACTGTCGTGTACAATACGACAAAACATAACTGTGAGTTTGAATACAATTATTGTCTACTAGAGAGCATACAAACTCAAAAGGTGTCCTCGATACAATTATTGTCACACTATTTAACAGAATAGTGAGGACTACTAATACTATTCTCTGGTCCATCACTCCGTTCCCCGACTCGTCCCAGCTATATTCTCATTTCCTGAAGAGAACAGTGAAAGAAAGGGTGAGCTCAACTAGCCCAGTAAGAAATATTATGACTAAGATAATGCAGAATAAATTATCATTAGCCTTCAACAGTGTTAAACTGATAAAATACAATAAACATCAAGTTTAACTACAGCGGAACCAGCAATCCATTAAAAGAGTCAAGTAGAAAATAAAATCTACTATCTTTTATGATTTAAAAGGTTTTTCATCATCGTTATAGCTGAGACTCAGCTTAATAAATATTCCACATCATCGAATCACCCCCGCACTACGGCCAAGGATATTCTTTAGTATCACGACCACAATTATTCATGCACTACAGCCAAGAATATTTGTGTATTCATCAATGGTCATGATCATGCCAACAACTGTCCATCATTGCACTACGGGCCAATGAGGATTTTTAATTTTTTTACATCATTTGTAACATTACGGTCATGATTACACCGAATAATCCCTGGTCATAATCATACCAAGTCCATCTATGCACTACAGGCCACAGATGACTTTCGACAAAATATAAACATGAGGATGATGACAATGATATAAGAATTCAATAAAATAAGTTCAAGAATTATTTTATCTAGGAATTATTAACGTTCAAATTTGTCAACACGATACTGTTTTGTGGTGTAAAATTCAAGAATGATCAGAAGAATATTTCTATGAAAGGATACTGGATGAAGCGCAAATATCAAGGATATTCCACTAATTTCATGGAGCATAGAAGTCAAAGTTTTATCCAACTGAGTATAATAAAGAATGGAATAACAAAAGAAATCACCATGCATGCGATAGACCGCACAGACAGGTTATTCCAGCAGAATAATAATAACGGAACCAGGTCAGGTGAAATTCACACCGACAGGATGTTCCAACAGAATAATAAAGAATGGAACCAGGTCCGGTGTAAAACACACAGACAGGATATTCCAACAGAATAATAAATAATGGAACCAGGTCCGGTGTAAAACACACAGACAGGATATTCCAACAGAATAATAAATAATGGAACCAGGTCCGGTGTAAAACACACAGACAGGATATTCCAACAGAATAATAAAGAATGGAACCAGGTCCGGTGTAAAACACACAGACAGGATATTCCGACAAAAATATAAAGACATGATAGTAAATGGATGTCACCAAGTATAGGGTATTCCGTGTATACCGGTTATTCCAACAGAATAATAATGAATGGAATAACATAAGGATTTCACCAAGTATAGGGTGTACCGCGTATACAGGTCATGTATAGGGTATGCCACTTTTACAGGTTATTCCAACAGAATAACAAAGAACGGAAGAACATAAGTTCTCTTCAAGAAGAAAGAATAACACCCCTTACCGTAATAAGAGATTGAATACTGCAGTCGTGCAATAACCGAATACTCTTCTTCTTTCTCTCTTACTCTCTCTATACTTTCTCTCTCTATAGCTTGAACGAATTCGTGAAAAATAATGAAGCCCTAGGCCTCTATTTATAGAAGATTTATTACTATTTACGAAAGTATTTACTATTTACGAAGGTAATTACTATTGACGAAGGTAATTACTATTTACGAAAATAATTACTATTTACGAAGGTAATTACTATTTATGAAGGTAATTACTATTTACGAAAGTAATTACTATTTATGAAAGAGACTCTTAGATGATGACATATGGCCCCCCATAAATAATTCAACTTACCACAAACGTCTAATAATAGACTCTTTATATACATCAAGGATTGAATAAAAATTACCAAAAATCATTTTAACACATATTTAATCTTTCAACAATTATTAATCATTTATAACTTGTCGTCTCAATTATTATTTAAATAATATAACATATTATACAGATGATACTGTGACAATAATTGAATCAATAATATAAGAGATATGATGCAGCAATTACTGTAGCAATAATTGAGTATAGCTGAGTGACTTTTCACGTAAGCATCAATAATCAATACCGTGTGCTACTATGCAACAACGCGTATTACTGTACTTTTACTACCGAGTAGTTCAACAGTTTTTTAACGGTCACACCTCCGCCGTTATTTTATAGAAAGATAATTTTGTCGTTTTCTAACTATGACAATACTTCCGTTGTGGGGTCCACCAATGATTGTGCCGTCGTACGAATATTCCCCGACAAAAAGAATATTCCCCGACCAAACGAATATTTTATAACAACTTGCGTACTTTGCAAAATTTATAAATATTACCCACAACTATAAAATTATATCAAATTTATTCCATAATATTCCAAAAATAATAATTATGAAAATTCATCTTTATTTATAAAAACTGGGGTCTTACAACCTCCCTTTCTTATGAAATTTCGCCCTCGAAATTAGGGTACGTACCTGGTATGTCAAAGAGGTAAGGATACCTTGATTTCATTTCAGATTCTAACTCCCAAGTCATTTCCTCAACATCGTGGTTTCTCCACAAAACTTTGACTTGAGGTATAACCTTGGAGCGTAGAATATGTTCCTTCTTATCCAAGATTTGAACAGGAATCTCTTCGTACGTCAGATCTTCCGCTATTTCGTCCGGTTCTAACTCAATAATGTGGTTCGGGTCTTTCACATATTTTCGTAACATGGATATGTGAAAAACATTATGAACACGAGACATACTTGGCGGTAAAGCGAGTCTATAGGCCACAGTTCCTATTCGATCGAGGATTAAAAATGGACCGATGAATCGAGGATTGAGTTTTCCTCTCTTTCCAAATCTTGTAACTCCTTTCCATGGAGTAACACGTAACAACACATGATCTCCTATATTGAATTCCACGTCCTTTCGATGAAGATCAACATAACTCTTTTGTCGACTTTGTGAGGTTTTTATACGTTGTCGGATCGTTTGAATCTTTTCCATAGTCATACGTACCAACTCCGGTCCCAACAACGTTGCTTCACCCACCTCATCCCAGCATACTGGAGAACGACACTTTCTTCCATACAACGCTTCGAATGGAGCCATGCCAATACTTGCTTGATAACTGTTGTTGTAGGAAAACTCCACCAATGGTAAGAACTTGTCCCAACTTCCCTTGAAATCAAGGACACAGAGTCTTAATAGATCTTCGAGAGTTTGAATAGTCCTCTCCGACTGTCCGTCCGTCTGAGGATGATATGCCGAGCTAAATCGTAAGTCTGTGCCCATAGCTTTTTGCAAACTAACCCAAAATCTTGAAGTAAATCTTGGGTCTCGATCAGAAACTATGGATACCGGCATACCATGCAGTCTTACAATCTCGTTTATGTACATACGAGCAAGACGTTCAAGTGTATAAGTTTCTCGTATCGGTAAGAAATGAGCAGACTTGGTCAATCTATCAACAATAACCCAAATCGCATCTATGCCTTGAGAAACCTTAGGAAGACCGGTAACGAAATCCATGGTAATGTGCTCCCACTTCCATTCTGGAATTTCAAGTGGTTGCAATGGACCTTTTGGTACTTGATGCTCCGCTTTAACTCGTTGACAAGTTAGACACCTTGAGATAAACAACGCTATCTCTCTCTTCATATTACTCCACCAAAATGTATGACGAATATCATGATACATTTTGGTACTCCCAGGATGGATTGCAAACGGTGTACTGTGCGCCTCCATCATGATTTTATACTTTAAATCAGGGTCGTTAGGAACACAAAGTCTAGAGTTGACTCGAAGTATTCCTTCTTCATCGATTCTTGCTTCCGGCATAGCACCTTCTTGCACTTTCTTCCTCATACGTATCAGCTCCAGGTCTGTAGCTTGAGCAACTTTAACTTTATCGATTAAAGTCGGTTCTACTCGTATATTCGCCATCGTCACATGCGTCCCTGAAGTCTTTAACTCTATCCCCATCCTTTGCAAGTCACACAAAATGGGCCCTTGCGTTGACAATATCGCACTCGTACTTGCATGTGATCTTCTACTCAATGCATCAGCTACCACGTTTGCTTTTCCAGGATGGTATTGGATGGTATGATCATAATCTTTCAACAGTTCAAGCCAACGTCGTTGTCGCATGTTGAGTTCCTTTTGAGTGAAGAAATATTTGAGGCTTTTATGATCCGTAAAGATCTCCACTTTCTCCCCATACAAGTAATGCCTCCAAATTTTAAGTGCAAAGACAACAGCTGCCAACTCTAGATCATGAGTAGGATAATTCCTCTCATATTCTTTGAGTTGTCGCGAGGCATAGGCTATGACTTTTCCATGTTGCATGAGAACACATCCCAACCCTTTGCTCGAAGCATCACTGTAGATGACAAATCCCTCCGAGCCAGACGGTATTGTCAGAACAGGTGCTGAAATGAGTCTCCTCTTGAGTTCTTGAAAACTCTTCTCACATTATTCGCTCCAACCGAACTTTGTATCTTTCCGAGTCAGCTGAGTCAATGGAGTAGCGATTCGAGAAAATCCTTCCACGAATCTTCGATAATAACCAGCTAAACCGAGAAAGCTACGTACTTCGGTCACTGATTTAGGTTGCTCCCAGCTTTGAATAGCTTCAATCTTTGCTGGGTCAACAGATATTCCACGACTTGATACCACGTGCCCAAGGAATGCTACTTCCTCAAGCCAGAACTCGCATTTCTTCAACTTGGCATAAAACTTATATTCACGAAGCTTTTGGAGTGTCAGCCTCAAGTGTTGCTCATGATCTTCACGGCTTTTGGAATAAATAAGGATGTCGTCAATAAAGACGACCACAAAATGATCCAAATATTCCTTGAATACTCGGTTCATCATATCCATGAAGGCAGCAGGAGCATTAGTCAATCCAAAGGACATGACTAAGAATTCATAATGCCCGTACCGAGTTCTGAAAGCCGTCTTTGGAATGTCATCGGTTCTAATCTTTAATTGGTGATACCCGGAACGAAGATCGATCTTTGAAAAGAATTTGGCTCCTTGCAACTGGTCAAATAGATCATCAATTCGTTGCAATGGATACCTATTTTTGATGGTGACATGATTTAACTCCCGATAATCAATACAAAGTCGCATACTCCCATCTTTCTTCTTCACGAATAGAACAGGAGCACCCCAAGGAGAAGTACTAGGACGAATAAAGCCAATGTCTAATAATTCCTGCAGTTGGGTTTTTAACTCCTGAAGTTCAATAGGAGCCATTCGATATGGGGCTTTAGAAATGGGTTTTGTACCGGGTTCAAGGTCGATACAAAATTCAATCTCACGCTCTGGGGGTAGGCCAGGAAGTTCTTCGGGGAATACGTCAGGAAATTCATTAACAATAGAAATATCGTTCAAAACTGACGTATTTTTGTTTAAATCTGTGACATGAGCTAAGAAAGCTTGACATCCGTTTTTCAATAAACGAATAGCTTTATGGCTTGAGATGACCGTGATTGATTTTAATGGTTTGGTCGCTTGAATTCGCATAATAGGTTGATTAGGAATATGAAAGCTAACAACCTTATGGAAACAATCAATTTTTGCATGATAAGTAGTTAACCAATCCATCCCTAGAATCACGTCAAATGCAAGTATTTTCAATGAAATAAGATCTACAGGTAATGTGAGGGTACCGATTTGAACCAAACAAGACTTATAAACAGTGGATGTAATAAAGGTTTCTCCCAACGGAGTTTCTACAGATAAGTCAAAGTCCAATTTCTCCGGAGTCAAATTTAATCGATGAGCGCAAGTAGGAGAAATAAAAGAATGGGTAGAACCGGTATCGAATAAAGTATAGACTTCGTTAGAGTTTATGATAAGCTTACCCGTGATGACCTCATTCGGGTTCCTTGCTTTCTGGGAGGTCACAACAAACGCTCTCCCTTGCACTACCGGCTTTGACCTTTCTGGGACGGCCTTTGGTGCCTCCACCCTAGTTGAATTGGTCTTTGGTAAACGACAAAATCGGGCCAAATGACCTTCTCTTCCACAATTATAACATGCTTTGGACGGCATCGCGCAATTTGGACTGATGTGTCCCTCCCCTCCGCATTTGAAGCATATGATAGGTGGTCTTTCTCCTTCCTTAACAACGGGTGCTGGTGCTGACGTCTTTCCATCATTGTTGAATCTCCTCTTTTTGAAATGTCCATTCTTATTGTTTTGGCCCTGATTACCACCGAAGTGGTTACCATTTCTGGCCTGATGATGTCCTCCACGCTTGTTGTCACCGCTTCGATGACTGCTCTCACTGGTATTATCATTTTGCCGGCTGCTCTCTTTTGATTGCGTTGACTCGTTATCGCGCTCTACCAACTGAGCCCTATTTACAACATCAGAATACAAACACAGTTTATGAGAAATAAGATGTTGACGTATCTCCGGCTTCAAACCTCTTAAAAACATTCGCGCCATTCTCTCTTCATTATCCACCAAATGGGACGCAAACCGTGATAACTCTGCAAATTTTGCCTCGTATTGCGACACGGTCATATTATTTTGTTCCAACTTAATAAACTCCACCTCCTTCATGTGGCGAATACTTTCGGAAAAGTATTTATCATTGAACAGCTCCTGGAACTTCTCCCAAGACATCTTCAGTACGGCAGGTTGAGTACGTTTTACCGATTCCCACCAGTAATCTGCCTCTCCGCGCAACATAAAGGCGGCAAAGGGAACCTTTTGCTCCTCGGAGCATCCCAAGACATCAAATATCTTGGTCATCTGCTTTATCCATGTTTCCGCCATAAGTGGTTTTGGCTCTCCCTTAAACTCCGGTGGTCCCAGCTCCTTGAACTGTTTAGCGGTGACCGCCCGAGAGTTTCCCGCGTTTCCATCTACGTTTTGGACAGGAGTTGCTCTCGCCTGCTGCTGCATGAATTGCATAAAACCTCTGAACATTTGATCATTCGTCATTTGGTCAGTGTTGTTGTTTGCATGAGGATTTTCGCCTTCCTGGTGCACATTATCCTGATTATTGATATGTGGTGAATCAACGATCGCCTGTGCTCCATTGCCAATCTCAACATTCTCAGATGTCATTTTCAGATACTGCCACAAAACAAAAGGTTAATTGACATGTAACATATTATCCCTATATTCTGACCGACCAATAAAATAGCACATAAACTTAGGTAGGTCATACTAGCGGAGGAATTCCCCGTCTCTCCCCTCCTAGTACTATTCTCACATCTTAGCCAGGGATCATATCCCTAAGCTTTGATACCAACTGTGACGCCCCCAAAATTAGGTATACATCATCCATCTTGAGTCGCCAGATACATGGTACAGAATTCAAATACAACTTACTAATACAACTGTCGTGTACAATACGACAAAACATAACTGTGAGTTTGAATACAATTATTGTCTACTAGAGAGCATACAAACTCAAAAGGTGTCCTCAATACAATTATTGTCACACTATTTAACAGAATAGTGAGGACTACTAATACTATTCTCTGGTCCATCACTCCGTTCCCCGACTCGTCCCAGCTATATTCTCATTTCCTGAAGAGAACAGTGAAAGAAAGGGTGAGCTCAACTAGCCCAGTAAGAAATATTATGACTAAGATAATGCAGAATAAATTATCATTAGCCTTCAACAGTGTTAAACTGATAAAATACAATAAACATCAAGTTTAACTACAGCGGAACCAGCAATCCATTAAAAGAGTCAAGTAGAAAATAAAATCTACTATCTTTTATGATTTAAAAGGTTTTTCATCATCGTTATAGCTGAGACTCAGCTTAATAAATATTCCACATCATCGAATCACCCCCGCACTACGGCCAAGGATATTCTTTAGTATCACGACCACAATTATTCATGCACTACAGCCAAGAATATTTGTGTATTCATCAATGGTCATGATCATGCCAACAACTGTCCATCATTGCACTACGGGCCAATGAGGATTTTTAATTTTTTTACATCATTTGTAACATTACGGTCATGATTACACCGAATAATCCCTGGTCATAATCATACCAAGTCCATCTATGCACTACAGGCCACAGATGACTTTCGACAAAATATAAACATGAGGATGATGACAATGATATAAGAATTCAATAAAACAAGTTCAAGAATTATTTTATCTAGGAATTATTAACGTTCAAATTTGTCAACACGATACTGTTTTGTGGTGTAAAATTCAAGAATGATCAGAAGAATATTTCTATGAAAGGATACTGGATGAAGCGCAAATATCAAGGATATTCCACTAATTTCATGGAGCATAGAAGTCAAAGTTTTATCCAACTGAGTATAATAAAGAATGGAATAACAAAAGAAATCACCATGCATGCGATAGACCGCACAGACAGGTTATTCCAGCAGAATAATAATAACGGAACCAGGTCAGGTGAAATTCACACCGACAGGATGTTCCAACAGAATAATAAAGAATGGAACCAGGTCCGGTGTAAAACACACAGACAGGATATTCCAACAGAATAATAAATAATGGAACCAGGTCCGGTGTAAAACACACAGACAGGATATTCCAACAGAATAATAAATAATGGAACCAGGTCCGGTGTAAAACACACAGACAGGATATTCCAACAGAATAATAAAGAATGGAACCAGGTCCGGTGTAAAACACACAGACAGGATATTCCGACAAAAATATAAAGACAGGATAATAAATGGATGTCACCAAGTATAGGGTATTCCGCGTATACCGGTTATTCCAACAGAATAATAATGAATGAAATAACATAAGGATTTCACCAAGTATAGGGTGTACCGCGTATACAGGTCATGTATAGGGTATGCCACTTTTACAGGTTATTCCAACAGAATAACAAAGAACGGAAGAACATAAGTTCTCTTCAAGAAGAAAGAATAACACCCCTTACCGTAATAAGAGATTGAATACTGCAGTCGTGCAATAACCGAATACTCTTCTTCTTTCTCTCTTACTCTCTCTATACTTTCTCTCTCTATAGCTTGAACGAATTCGTGAAAAATAATGAAGCCCTAGGCCTCTATTTATAGAAGATTTATTACTATTTACGAAAGTATTTACTATTTACGAAGGTAATTACTATTGACGAAGGTAATTACTATTTACGAAAATAATTACTATTTACGAAGGTAATTACTATTTACGAAAGTAATTACTATTTACGAAGGTAATTACTATTTACGAAGGTAATTACTATTTACGAAAGTAATTACTATTTATGAAAGAGACTCTTAGATGATGACATATGGCCCCCCATAAATAATTCAACTTACCACAAACGTCTAATAATAGACTCTTTATATACATCAAGGATTGAATAAAAATTACCAAAAATCATTTTAACACATATTTAATCTTTCAACAATTATTAATCATTTATAACTTGTCGTCTCAATTATTATTTAAATAATATAACATATTATACAGATGATACTGTGACAATAATTGAATCAATAATATAAGAGATATGATGCAGCAATTACTGTAGCAATAATTGAGTATAGCTGAGTGACTTCTCACGTAAGCATCAATAATCAATACCGTGTGCTACTATGCAACAACGCGTATTACTGTACTTTTACTACCGAGTAGTTCAACAGTTTTTTAACGGTCACACCTCCGCCGTTATTTTATAGAAAGATAATTTTGTCGTTTTCTAACTATGACAATACTTCCGTTGTGGGGTCCACCAATGATTGTGCCGTCGTACGAATATTCCCCGACAAAAAGAATATTCCCCGACCAAACGAATATTTTATAACAACTTGCGTACTTTGCAAAATTTATAAATATTACCCACAACTATAAAATTATATCAAATTTATTCCATAATATTCCAAAAATAATAATTATGAAAATTCATCTTTATTTATAAAAACTGGGGTCTTACAAACCCAATTGATTATGATATTTAAAATCCATTAATTCATCTAAGCTTCTCAAAATTATACTCTCTTCATTCCATAATATATGGAATTAAGATCCTCTCTATTTTATGATTTAAATTTTTAATGTGTTAAAATGTGACATTATGATGATGGAAGAGAGAGAAATGACGACGACGATGACATTTTAGAGTTGTAAATAAGAATTAAAGAAATAATTATATAACATTAAATATAATATCAGTTATCTATAATACCCTTAAATTTTCATTTATTATCGTACTTATCTCATACGCTCTCTCTTATCTGTAATATTTTTTCATGAAAAATAATTTTGAAAAGAGTATAATTAATTTTTCTAAATTATATAAAACAATAAATAATTTAAGACAAATAAAATTATGTAAAACGTATATAATGGGAGAGAGGGAGTACTCAATTACCTTTCATATCTTTTTCTTTTTATTACAAAAATAGAAAATGATTAAAAGGCATAAAAATAAGAACAAAGAAGACCTGCATGCATGACTTTTGTTTTTGTTGAATATGAAGGTGTTTGTTTTCGTCCAATTAGGAGGGTCCCAACTCCCGAGTAAATCATTTGATGATCTCAGTTTTCACTCTATACCTGGCTGAAAGTATGTATGCAAGGGGGAATGAACTTAGATTAGTTAATTAATACTAATAAACTTTATATATACCATCTTTTTACAGCATTACAACAATACTTTCACAGTTTCACTAATTCTAACTACTAGTGGTGCCTGGTAAAGAAAACAATATTTTATCTATTTGCTAACTAAAAATATTCAATTTGGCTGCATGCATGTCACCATGATGTTAATGGATGACGAAGGTTCATGAACCTGAAACCCAAAAAAAATTCTCTTCCCCTCTCTCATCAACTAATTCTATATATATATATATATATGCAGTGGCGAAGCCAGATGTTTGTAGTAGTGGGGTCAAATTCTATAAAAAAAATTGGCGGGGGATTCGGGGGCAGCGTCCCCGAGATAATTTTTTTTAATACTTTATACTTTCGGGTGTGTGTGTGTGTGTGTATATATATATATATATATATATATATATATATATATATATATATCTAATAAAATACAAATGATTTTGAATTTCCCGCTCACTCAATAAATCATCTGGGCCGTCCAAAGTTTGGGATAAATCTCACCGTTCATACATCTATCTAATAAAATACATCTATCTATCTAATAATCTAATAATAATTTAATAAAATTCAAATGACTTTAAATTTTCCGCACACTCAATAAATTATTTTGGTCGTTCAAAGTTTGAGATAAATCATATTGTCTATACAGTGCCGGAGGCACGGGACCCAGCTAGTATATATATATATTATATTACAATGAAAGTATAATGAGTAATAATATATAGTATATACACTATATTGATTCATAATAGACTTTTTTAATCACAACTGTTCATAAGTAAGTAATTTATTATTTATTTTTAAAAATAATATAAATTAGATTATTATTTAGTTTAAAATATTATAAAGAGATATATATATTGAAAGGATATGAATTATATATGATTAAAATTTGATTGATAAAGTTAAAAATTTTCAATTTGACCCCGTATAATAGAAAATTTATAAAATTTTAGTGGGGTCAATTTATATATATTATTTAAAATTTTTAAAATTTGCCTTACATTATAAAATAATTTTTTTTTTGAGTGGGGTCAATTGACCCCACAAAAGTGACGTGGCTTCGCCACTGTATATATGTATATATATATATATATTATTCCCTTCTATCAAGAAATTAGAATCTTATTAAGCTTTTCAACTTTTTCTAGATTTTATGGATTCGGATACTTTAACTTCATGATAAATTGGTCAATTGATCAATATATTATTGACATGTAGAGAAACCACCACCGTATATCCCAAATTTTACGTGGGATTCTTATGGGCATATTTTTTTTTGTTATAATAAATTTTAGAATAGTAACTAAATTAATACATAAAAAATATTATTAGATCCGACAAACAAAGTTTCTTGTGGTGTGGTTCGAGTTTCAAGTGTTTCTTTCATGCCCCCATCATGCATGAATCTAGTCCAGTCCAATCGAATCAAAATGCTGTGGGCTAAGTAAGGTGGTATTGTGTTAATGATTTGATTTGATTATAATAAGCAGGAGTAGTATACAAATACTCTTATCTAACCACAATCAGAGCCTCATGTAGTTTTCTTGTAGCTTTGGAATAAATATATTTAATAAGTGTATTGGAGTGTTTTTTCATTGTTGGGATCAACATTAAGTTAATTACTACTAGGTGGTCAACCTGTCTTCTTGTTATGCAATGGGGGGCATTCGTCAATGTACTAGCCGCCCTACTTGTACCCATCCTTGGATGGTTCATTAATTTGATTTTAAGGGTACTCATATGTGCATATCCTCTTTTTATAAGTAATGTTTTACTTTTTATTAAGATTTAATTTAATTTGCTTTCTTTTGCTTGTTGGAAAAGTAAATAGGAAAGACCAAGGTGCATTAATTGTTTTGACATTAACAAATTTGCTGATCAACTGTGTGGATCTTGGTACCAACTTTGGTAAACTTTCTTCTTGTGTCATCATTTTTTTTGAAAAAACAGTAATTTAGAATCCTACTACTTTGTTCTACTTTGATTAATATCTAAATGAGTAATCTTATCACTCTCACACTCAAAACGATGCGCACTGCAAATAATTAAGTGGGTGTTTGATAGAACTGATTGAAATATTTTTTTAATATTTAAGTGATCTAAACGAGTTGAATGAAACAGAATTATGAATGCTGAATGAAAAAGTTGTTTGATAATTGACATGTCTAAAATATCTGAATAACATAATTTTATTATTTTACCCATTTGAAAAAAATTCAAAATTAATTGTTGTAAATTTATTTAATATTACTTAATATAATAGTTAATATTGTAAAAATAAAATTAAATATAAAATATTTCATTCAGCAAATTTAACAAAAAAAATAATAACTACGCTTGGCTATTCAGTACACAAAACTAATTGATTCAGTCATTCAGACGATTTTTATTAAAAACAAACACACTTATTGAATGATTGACTGATTCAAATTCATTCAACTCTAAACAAATATAATCCTTAATGTGTTTGATAATTTGCTATAACATTTAAAAATTCAAATAGGGGCCCTTCTTTGTCCTTGTAATTGAAAGAGAGCTAGGGGATGCTAGTAATTTCTATGTCCATAAAGTGTTTAATCAATATTTATATATAAATACATCACAACCTATCCTCTTCAAATTAATTTCAAATTCAACTCAATCAATTTCAAATCAATTAATTAATACATCACAACCTATCCTCCAACTCAATCAATTTCAAATCAATTAATTAATCTGGCTGTTAAAAATCAATTAATTTCAAATCAACACCCCCAATTTTAAGCAATTGAAATCAATTAATTTCAAATTTCAAATCTACTTATATATAGATACACATAATCAAATCAATTGAAAAACTTATATAGGATGACATCATCAAATCAAATCAAATCAAATCAATTGAAAATCAGTGAGTTAACTCTTGATTAATTAAGAGTTAAATGAGAAAAATGGTCCTGTAATAAAATGAAAATACACATAATTAAATCAATTGCAAAAATCAAGCAATAATGGAAAATCAAACAATAAGAACGAAAAAAAAGTCTTCACAATAAAAATGAAAAAAAAACTAAAGGAAAAAAATGGTCCTGCAATAAAATACAAATTCACTTTACTTGATATTAATTTCAGTTGTCTCTTCCTCTTCTCCTCCTATTCACTTCAGTTTCTTCCCCTTCCCCGTGAAATCGATTCCCCTTACTTTTTATTTTGTTCCACCCCTCTTCCTCTTCCTTTTCCACTTGATCTACTTTCACTTCCAGAGAGTTCCACTTCCCCCTCCACTTCTTCCACTTATATATATAAACTAGTTCGTACATTGCACGAACTATCAACTAGTATTATGGAAACACACAACATGATTAGGGTTTGGAAATTATGTCAATATTAATTGTAACAAGATTTCACTTTTTTGGGTTCATGTGCTCGTAGTTCTGGGGTGTGTTTGGGTCCCTACAGTTTGCATACTACACCCACATGCCTGTACATCCCATGTGTCTGACAACCAATGGCTGCCATAATTTTTTGATTTTAGAGTTTTCCCTCCATTTGTTTCTAAACAATTTTTCTCCCTTTCCCATTAACTTTTTTTTGTAAGGCAACAAAAAATGGAAAAATGATTTTTCCAACGTTAAGTTTACTTTCTCAATAGAAAAAAAAAATTCTTTTTGTTACACATGTTGCACTTGTGAAAAGGGCAGGGCCGGCCCTGAGTTTTTCAGGGCCTAAAACGAAAAAAAAAAATTTGGGCCCTTTGTGAATTGCTATTAAGATAAATATAAAAAACACTATAAATTTTCTCTAAATAAAAGAATATAAATACGAAAGAATATCAAATATAATAACAGACTTTTTCAATATTTTTAAAGCATCATTCAAAACACTAAAAAATGGAGAAAAGGGGCCCTAAAAATTTTTGGGCCTAAAGCCCGGACACCTTGGGCTTTAGCCCAGGGCCGGTACTGGAAAAGGGATATTGATTTAAATACACATGTTACAATTGTGAATTACACATGTACGATGAAAAGAGTGAACATAATATTGAAATTTTATTTCTTTTTGTTTTGATTTTTTTCAATTTATAGAGCGTTTTGATCTTTTCTTAGTTTGAGATTTTCTCATTCTACAGAATTTTTTTTTATGATCTCTCTGTGGAAGAGATTTGATTGGTACTACCTCCATTCCATAATAACTGTCTTTTTAGCTTGATGCACATAGATTAAGAAACTCATTTAATACTATCATTTAAGAATTAAAATTTGTAGGAAATTCCATCACTACCCCTTTATGGGAAACTAAAAACTATTAATACAAGAGAGAAAATTTCTTGGGACAATGAGAAAAGTTAGGGGTAACATAGGAAAATAAATAATTAATTCTCCTAGAAAGTTGTAAACGATAAATAAATTGGAACAAATTTTTTCTTCTAAAAAGACAGTTATTATGGAATGGAGGTAGTATTAATTAGGGAAGACATATCTATACAAATTTGAGTAGTGGCGATCTCAAGCACGGAACAGGGACCTAACGACACTGAAATTTTAGGAGGTTAGGGGTCAATATAAAAAAATTTATTTGAGAGGGTGTTAAATGAAATTGTTATATTTGATTCTCCCTTTGTCCCTTAATATAAGTCATTTTAGAATTTTACACATGTATTAAAAAAATGATTGTATAGTATTAAATATAATATCTATTGTCTATATTGTTCTCATATTGAAAAAATAAGAATGTTATTTATTGTACTTGGGATAATATTGGAAACTAAGTAATTAATGATTATTTGAAATCCTTAAACAACTTATGTTAAGGGACAAAAACACTTCTCTAAAACGACTTATATTAAGGGACAAAGTGAGTATAAAAAACTATTAGAATAATTATAGTTTAAAGTCTAAAAATAAGAGATATTGACTGTAAGTATTTCGGGGATAATGAGATTGGTCTTAGCACTTCCTCAAATAAATTTTTTTCACTTTTTCATTTGATCCAATTTTTCTTTTCGTTTTTTCTATTTTTACAAATGATAAATATATAGGTTGAATTGAAGATATACTAAAAATTATTATTTAAATATATTTGTTTTCATTTTTAAAAAATTTGTGTTTTTTATTGTTTTAAAATATATTTAGTTAATTTAAGTATTAAAAAATATAAATAAATAATTATACTTGGATTTAAAATGTCAACTAAGATATATACACATGATTATATTTTTGGAAATGAAATCTTTTTTTGTTTTTAATATTTTTTTGAATTTGCCCCCACTTAATTGTGAGGCTGGATCCGCCCATGAATTTGAGTGTGGATTTATCATGACGACCTCTTTTTTTGTTGTTCGTGTTGAAGAATTATATATGCAAGTCTATATATTTTTTAGAAATATATATGTTCTTTAAGTTTTGAGTTTCAATTTAGACGAGAGGAGGTATCACTTCGTCGCTAATGTTTTTGTAATTCGATTCACTTATCAATGAGAATTATTCTCTGTTCTTATTTCAGAACTTTGACAATCTCATTCCTAGTAATTGCAAAAACAAATTAATACATCAATGCAAGTATATAACAAGCAAAGAGGAGATCTTATTTAATTAATTTGGTTGGTCATTTTAAGGGTAATTTAATTTGGACATCAACTTATAATTCTCAAATACAAATTACATAATTATAATAATACATGTTCAAATTCAATGAATATAATTATAATTTGATATATATACATGCATACATGAATCTCATAATAAAGTAAAAGAAAAGTCATGAAAAACATTAATGTCATAATAATAATAATAATAATAATAATAATAATAATAATAATCTAAAAGAGTAACTTACAATTGAATTATTTTGATAAACAAAAAATATAATAATTAATCTATACAAGCATTTAACAATATTCTAAGAAGAAATCCACATCTTTATTAATTTGGTCGGTCATTATCTTAAATAGATAATTTGGTCATTAACTTATATTCATTGTATTTAAATAGGTATTCGATCTATCTAAAACATGTAGTCTAATATATACACCTAAAACATGTATTCTAACTCAAATATATATATATATATATATATATATATATATATATATATATATATATATATATATATATACACACACACACACACACACACACACACACACACACACACACACACACACTAATAAAAAAATATTAAAATTTTGATACATTATGCACTTAAAATCAACCTTCATAAATATTCTAAACATTCTTAGAAACATTCACAAACTAAATACAAATTATGTATTGTATGAAAATAGATTATTATTACTCTTCATCCATTTAACACTATTTAAACATGCAACTTTCTAAATCTCAAAAATAAAAAATAAAAAAACAAAGAAGAACAACTGTTCTTTTGAAGCAAGTACTTGCCCTAAAGGAAGCAACCAAAAGAATGAAAAAAGGTTAGTATAATTTAGAACGAACAAAAAATAATTTATTACAATTATTTAATAATATACATGTCTTCATTTTTATACTACATATCTTAAAAAGAGTCTGTTCCGATCCAACCAACCTATCGAAAGGGCATACCTCAAGGAGAAGAAAGATGCAGTGATATCACAAGCGAAGGTGACAATTTAAAATTTTGTTTTTTCATTCCTTAATTACTGTGATGTAAATTAATTTTAAATAATACCTTATCGACTTAAAATAGACATACTAAATAAAAAATTATAATTATTAGTATATTCAATATTTTTTCATTATATAAATTATTCTCAAATATTTTAACAATATAATTTAAAAACACCAGCTTATTTCTAGCCTATTCAATTGGGGGGCAAATACCTCTAACCCAATGGTCTTGTGGGGGCAAATTGTATTACATACATATCTGTGAGGCTAATATAGTGTTATTATCCTGGCTAATACACTCCCATTATGTTTTTAAGTTGGTCCCATTACAATGATAAATAAAGCAGCTGGTGTTAGTAAAAAAATTCCATTGGTTACATGTATACAGCATACCAACTAGCACTTTCCAACATGTACATGTGTTCTCTTGGTTGGTGGAACTAGCACCATCCCATCCAAAATGTATAAATACAAACCCCGGTTCCCACAATGAGACTCCTGATTGGACTTTGATTTGATTTGATTTTTTTAAAATTTAATTTTTAGATTTTTCAAATACAAGCTTGAACATAATTTATATAGGTCAATATACAAAATACTCCGGAGTGGTTAACATGAAGTTAACTTTGGTCAATTGATCAATACAGTGTCGATATATAGACCGAGAGATGATCTCTCTGCGTATCAACACTCCGGATACGCAATACAGTGTTGATACGCAGAGAGATCACCTCTCGGTCTACATGTCGATATTGTATTGATCAATTAACCAATTTGCCATGAAATTAACTTCATGGTAACCGGATCCAAAATATTCTATTCGTTTTAAAATTAGAGATACATTTTTTAACAGTAAAGTCACTTGAAGTTTACTTAACAATCATCATTTTATTATTGTATTTTTAATGTTGGAACGGAGAAAATAACATATTTTATTTTAAAAATAAATATTGAAAATATTATCATCCATGCATGAGTGTGTATGACAAATGTTGATTAAATGAGACATTTGTGTAAAGCTTAGGCTGCTAATGGTTTAGGTTGCACAGATTAATGTGCCTTAGGACCACCATTTCGTTATTCTCTGGGGGACTGGCCCATTGAACACTAGACCCATAGCAGACAAATTATGTCCTAAAAATGGAATGGCTAATCGCTTGATGTAACTTGTACCAACATTTAGTTAGCCTTTAAATGAATACCTCACTTGATGTTTAATTTCATTTTCACCCCTATCTATATAATAAATTACCTCCTCTTAACTTAAAATTTCAGAAAAGAAAAGTATAAAGTTAAAGAAAGTCAAAATTTAAATAAATAGCTTAAAAAAATATACTAAATGATATTTTCAGGGCTAAGTTAGCCATTGGAGGGAAAAAAAATACATACATCCACATGAAAAATTTCTCCAGTGAACCGGTTCGTTAACGAATCGACTATGACGATCGTCGTCATAGCTATCTAATTCGTTCATAAACCATTTCGTCGGACAAACGAACTACATATATATATATACATTTATTATTTATTTATTAACATTGATACAATTGTGTTTTATATAAATTATTTGCACTAGAATGATAAACTCTGGGTTAGAAATATTAATTTATTAAAGAAAATAAAAAGTTAATGAGACTCCTATTTTGAGATATACATAGGATGGCTTTTATGTTGGTATTCTCCATTGTTGCTAGGTTCAAGGAGAATTAATTTTGCCAGGCCAGAATTGAGATGATGAGTTATGGGTTGGCCCAAGTTCTAATAGACTATAACCATCTGAAAAGGCTCGTCTTTTGACCAATAATGAACAAGGACAAAATTATAAAATTTAAGAAAAAAAATAAAAATGAAGATCATCCAATTATATGAGGATGTGTAGTGGCACCAAACACCGAAATTTAATACATATATATAGGAGTGAGCAAAAAAGCGGATACAATCGAATTACCGAACCGAATCGATTTTTTTAATCGAATTATTTTAGGTTTTCGTTTTTTTTATAATTTCGGTTATATCCGATTTAATTCTTGCTATTCAGTTTCGGTTTTGGTTTTAAAAAATACGTTACTCGGATACCCGAATAATCGAATTTTATTAATTAAAAATAATAATATTATTAATATCAGTGATCATATATGCAGACTACTTTATTAATATGACTCATCAGTGAGCGTGAGTCATCACTCCACTACTTTCTATTACTCATCAGTAATCATCTCCATTCTCCCAGACCCAGACTAGCACTGCTCACACCTTCTTCTTCGACTTCCACTAGTCATCACTCCAGATCTTCGGCTCCTCTTTATATCTCCTTCTTCTTCTGCTCACACCTCCTAAAATGTTATTCTTATGTTGCTTTGACGGATGTCGGATGGCGTAGATTTATGCGGATCCTCATGTCAACGTCGATGAAACGGTGACGATCGAGGATGTCTTATTGACTCGAAGGCTTTGTAGCTGGAAAATTTTAGACTGAATGAGCTTGATCGGCACACCGATCTTGATCAAAGCATGACCATCCCCGAATTGGATGAGCTTGATTGGCGTAGATTTTTGCGGATCCTCATGTCAACTCCTTTATGAAGGTTTATTTTTTAAATTGATTTGAAAGTCTAGCTAATTTTTGGATGTATTATGGGTTAGGAGAGTTGATTATAAGATAACAGAGTCCTCAATTTATACTGGGCCCTGAGTGGGTTGAAATGTTTTGTAATTCTTGGATGTAATTTCCAGCCAACACTTTAATAAGTTTTTATGGATGTATCTATTTCTCCTCTTTAGTCTCTGAAATCTTAATAATATAAAGGTTTACTTTTTAGATTGATTTGAAGCTTTACTCCTTATTCCCCTCTATATGCAGACAGAAAATTTTGGTTATTATCCGAATACCCGAATGTGACGCTCCCAAAATAGGTATACATCACCTATTCTGAGTCGCCAAATACATGGTACAAAATTCAAATACAACTTAATAATACAACTGTCGTGTAAAATACGACAAAACATAAACTGAGAGTTTTAGTAGGAATATTGTCATCTAGACAATATCCACACTCAAAGGAGTTCTCATTACATTTATTATCACACTATTTCATTAAATAGTGAGGACTACTAATGTTATCATCTGGACCGTCACTCCGTTCCCCGACTCGTCCAAGCTATATTCTCATTTCCTGAAGAGAACAGTGAAGAAAAGGGTGAACTTAACTAGCCCAGTAAGAAATATTATGATTAAGATAATGCAGAATAAGTTATCATTAGCCTTCAATAATGTTAAACTGATAAAATACGATAGACATCAAGTTTAACTGCAGCGGAATAAGCAATCCATTAGAAAAGTCAAGTAGAAAATAAAATCTACTATCTTCTATGATTTAAAAGGTTTTTTCATTCACTTTTATCGCTGAGACTCAGCTTAATAAATAATACACATCATCAATTCATCCCTGCACTACAAGCCAATGATATTCTTTTAGTATCACGACCATGAATTATCCATGCACTACGGGCTAAAGATAATCGTGTTTTCATCAACGGTCCTAATCATGCCATAAAATAATTCATCTTTGCACCCTTGGCCGAAGAGAATCCATAGCCATAATCATACAAAAAATTGGCCATCAATGCACTACGGCCAATGAGGACTTTTTCCACATTATTTGTAACATTACGGTCATGATTATACCGAATAATCCCTGGTCATAATCATACCAAGTCCATCTATGCACTACAGGCCACAGATGACTTTCAACATAATATATACATGAGGATGATGACAATGATATAAGTATTAATTAAACGAAAACAAGGATAAATATTTAAGACTTTAAATTTATCAAAATATTATAAATCACTTAATAAACTCATAATCAAATATTATTAATATTATAATAATATTTTAATCACTTCTTAAACTTATAAACAATTTATTTTAATTATTTACACTTTACCAAATAATGCATTTAATCATTCAAAAATGCCATACTCATAAGATTTCATCACCAATGATCAAATCCCTTATCAAAAATCTGCATATATCTTATATAGGATTCCCAAGCCATAAAATCCTATTTTCCAACTTTCAACTTCACATAACATATTTAACTCATATACTTATAACTAGTGCATTTTCATGAAAAATACCAAACCAGTCCAAAAAATTTTTTTTTTCTGGGATTTAGCAGAATATAGTCCCATATTGAACATATATTTTTCTCAGAATTTTTAAAATTCATTTACTATTTTTCATAAATCAATTTCTAATTAATTCCTTAAGAAATTAGCTACCTCAAGTTTAACTCTATAAATTCCCAAATCTTGGCAGGATCTCACACATGTTAACGTGAGCTTCCAGTTTAAATTTTATGGTCATCGGAGTTATAGAACTCCGGTTATAACATTTTTCTTCGGAAAAACCTAAATATTAAAATAGTCATAACTTGCTCATTTTAAGTCGGAATGAGCTTATTTTTGGATAGGAGGTACTTTAAACCATATATTTTCATGTCCCAAAAGGCCAAAATTTTTCTCACAAATTAAGTGGCCGAAACAGCCCTTTTAAATTTCTGGACAGTAGTTTTTTCATAATTTACAGCTTTTGACTCCTTTGCTAAAATCAGTCCACACGAAAATCTACAACACCTTTTCTAGTGATTCCACAAGGATAAGTTAGAAAACTCATAGATCTAACTCTAGAACTTGACCACACTCAACATCTCGAAATATAATAGGAGATATGGTCAATTGAATTTCATGTTCCATTTTCTCCCAAAATTTGATTTTCAACCCTTTGTGATTTCTAAGAAACTTTCATGTTTTTACATAATAACCAACATAACTCATCATAACACTTACTAATATTACATATACCCATGATTTTCATCAGTCCAATACTTTTATTATGACTTTAATCATAATCAACAGCCCAATGCTTATACTATAACTTTCATCATAACCCACGTAAACATATCATTTCCACAATTTAATAAGGAATGAATACAAGGGATCATTCACCATGCATGTGATAATCCACATAGACAGGTTATTCCAACAGAATAATAAAGAATATAATAACAGAAGGATTCACCATGCGTGCGATAGACTGCACAAACAGGTTATTCCCAACAGAATAATAAAGAATGGAACCAGGTCATGCGTAAACGCACAGACAGGATATTCTGACAGAATAATAAAGAACGGAACCAGGTCAGGCGTAATCCGCACCGACAGGATATTCCAACAGAATAATAAAGAATACAGTAACAACAAAATTTTACCATGTATGCGGTACTTCGCATAAACAAGTTATTCCAACAGAATAATATAGAACGGAACCAGGTCAGGCGAAATTCACACCGACAGGATGTTCCAACAGAATAATAAATAATGGAATAACAGAAGAATTTCACCATGTATGCGGTACGTCGCATAGACAGGTAATTCCAACATAATAATAAAGAATGGAATAACAGAAGAATTTTACTATGTATGCGGTACTTCGCATAGACATGTTATTCCAACATAATGATAAAGAATGAAATAACAGAAGAATTTCACCAAGTATAGGGTAGCCCGCGTATACAGGTTATTCCAACATAATAATAAAGAATGGAATAACAGAAGTTCTCTTCATGAATACGAAAGAAATAATACCCCTTACGAGTACACCAAATAATATCCCTTACCTTATAAAGAAGAGTACTCCGACGGATAGGGCGAAGATATACTTGAAGAAAACTTGTACTACGCTCAAAGGTTTCTTAAACTCTAAAGAAATACGCTCCAGATTATAAAGAAGAGTTCTATCTACAGTTTCTCTCTCTAGAGTTTCAGTGAATTTGTAAGAAATAATGAAGGAATGAGCTTCTATTTATAGGAAAATGGACTGAATAGTAACTAATTCATAAATGGTCTAGATTGATTTACTTTTAAATGGATGGTCCATATTGATTTACTATTAAAACTTAAAGCAACGGTCCATACTGATTCACTATTAAAACTTTAAACCAGCGATCCATATTTATTTACTATTAAAACTTTAAACCAACGATCCATATTGATTTACTATTAAAACTTTAAACCAACGATCCATATTGATTTACTATTATAATTTCAACCAACGGTCTGAAAAATTAGCACATCTTCTCATGGAATAATATTCTACCCAAAAATGATTTGAACCGAAAAGAAATATATTTTTAGGGTGAATAGTACCCCGTGAAAAGTACTTCGGGAATAGTACCCCGACACGAAAAGTGTCCCAAATACCCGAGTGAACAATACTAGAATGAATAGTAATGTGGGTGAATAGTAATGCGTGAATAGTACTCCGGGACAAAAAGTGCCCCGAATACTCGATTGAACAATATAATCTCCAGACATCAATTATTATCGAAATAAATGTTGATTTCCACTAACACCAATAATCCCTACACAATGAAAATATTTTTCTTAACAATTTCATTTTTGAAAATTTTGAAGTTTGACTTTTTCTAAAAAAGTCAACTGTTGAATTTTTGACCAAAAAGTCAACCCCAAAAAATTTTTTGTTTATATTTTATTCTTACTAATATCATTGCTCCGGACTCAAATATCACGCCCGCGTCTCCAAATTCAACTCTGAACTCAAATTCGATTTTTAATAATATTTATTCACTATTATTATAACTCGCAATATTAACAACCAGTTCGTTCCCAGGAAAGAGGGGCTTTCTAATAAGGATTTCTTCCTATTGGCGCGTAATTAGGTGACCAAACCTCTCATTGACAGAACTTCTAGACATTGTTAATTATGTAAATAATAATATGAATAACTTGTATCGTCTCAATTATTGATTTAATAATATATAAAATATCGACAATAATTGAATCAAACTGAGTGACTTCTCACGTAAGCATTAATAGTCAATACCGTGTGCTACTATGCAACCACACGTATTTTACCACCGATTATTTTATGATAACTTGCTTACTTTGAAAAATTTTCAAATGTCACCCTTAACTTTAAACTTTTATCAATTTAACTATTTTCCCAAATAGAAAAATTGAATACTTTTATTTCATAAAATTCGGGGTCTCACACCGAATGTACAATTCGATAATTCAGTATTCAATAATTCCGTTAGTTCCAAATTTTAGTTAGTGTTTCGGATAGTAAAATTACGGATAATTCGGTATTCAATTATAACCGAATAGCCTATTCGGTTCAGTTATAACCGAATGATCACTCCTACATATATACGTGCATATGCATGTACACATCAGTTCAATTGTTTAAACGTTATACATCTACATTTTGTATAATTAACAAGAAATATATATATATATATATATTACGAATATTATGTCAACTATTTAATTAATAATTACATAAATAAATATTAGTAGTAATTTTTTTAGATAAATATGTAATATACAAAATCCTCCAATAATTTTTATCAATATTAATAAATTTTATGATTGTAATTTAATATAAATTTAACTTGGTACGGAGTTAGGTTTGGGCTTGAACCGATTCTTTAACCTTAATAGGGCTTGGGCTTGGACCGATTCTTTAACCTCCACCACAATAAGGCTTAAAAATTTTGATCTTGTTGAAACCACTGTTGGTATGCTGAATTTTCTGCAGGTGTCTGGTTTGGAGTTGTAGCTATTTGGTTTGTAGTGGACTGATCAATTTCAGCTGTATACCGTGGTGGAGGAGAAAAGGAACCATCAACAAACTTGAGTAGAGAGTTTTCACACAGGAGTGGGAGTACCTGTGCCTTCCATGATAGGTAATTCTCTGATGTTAGTTGTAGTCGAATAACTTGGTTGGGATTACTAATATTGATAGCAGAAGTGAGGGATTGGGTGGGTTAGTTTAGGAATGTTTGTATAGTAGGAGAAGAAAGGAGTGACATGGCTTTGATACCAAACTAAAGCTGTATATAATAGAATAATTATGGCAGAATCAATTCACTCAATGAGTACTGCTGTTTAATGTTGTATATATAGTATAAGAGTGATTACATCAATTATAAGATAACTATAAATTTGAAATACAAAGTATATTAGATTATAGACATCTATTTGTTACACATAACAATCCAAATTTGTAGGAATTTCAAATTAAGTAAAAGAGCCCAAGCTATCTTGGAGAGAAGAGACCAAACTGAATAGAAGAGAAGAGAAGAGAAGAAGCCTGAATAGGAGAGCAATCTCAATTACTGTCTTAATACATCCTAAGCCTGCACTCTTAAGATACTACGACCTTTAAACTAAGGGCGATTAGAATGAACGGGTGAGAGAGTTTGGTAGGGCGATCAAAGTGAATCATAGAAAAGCGGTGCTATCGTTAACGCTTGTTCTTAGAACATGTGTACTACCGACTTTCAGAAGGAATGCTAGATACCGGTTGGAGAGGAACGGAGCTAGGGTCTCACCCCAACCCCAGCTCATTATCCCCTCTCCCCGACGCCATACTCATACTCAGTAGTCATAGTTTTGTTGCAGTGCCCATTGCGATTTCAGCCCTCGTTCAGTTCCTCTTCGAGAATCAAAGAGGGAAGTTAGGGTTGTAGCTCCGTCTAGTAGAAAAGGAGGCCTTTAGAGACTTATAATTCAATCATTCATAAGGAGTGTGCACCCACCTCTTCGATATTCAGTCTTATCAGGGGGATTTCTTTAAGCAGATGGGAGGCAAATTCAAATAAAGATGACTATCTCACTTTCGTTTTGGTTATGACTAATCAGATTAAGCTGATTGATTTAAGGCTTGGCCTTGGACTCTTTAATGCCATAGGGGAGATGAAATTCGCCTGACCAATCCCACGAGTTTAGTTTTCTACACGAGAGGCTGTTATTGGCGACACTGACTGAAAGTAGTATGCACACAAGCCAATCATGTTTGATGATAAAGCATATACTTTGTAACAATCTTATTCATTTATTAATAAAAAGTATTAATTTATTAAAGGCTTTTAATTATCTACATGATGCTGCTTTATAATATGTGATAAACCCATAGTTTTAAGCAATGCTTTTAGAATAATGATGATGATCATTCTAATGAGATCTAAATTTTTAGAAAGCTTAAAACTAAAATAGTTCCCAATCGTTGGATTACCAAATTGGGGATTAGTGAATCCGGATAGATTGGTACATACATTGCTTTCTCATTGGATGAGGATGATTGATCTCATGATCATTTGTGTGGAGACACTAAAGCAAGTATGTAGGTTCTTATTAGAGAATAAGTTCACTGAACGTGGCTCGCTAAGGAATACCTAATGGATTTTTACTTGCGTGTCAATAGGAATTCCTATAGTGATAGTAGTACAAGTGATCCTTGGACTTGAGATCATCATAGTATCTTGTGTATGATGAGTTATACTTTGACTTATTCTTTAAGACCCTTAGGGTATATCAAAGGGTATGCTTGGGTGTAATAAGTTATACATGGAGATAATGTATGATCAATAAAGAATCTACCACTTCTAGTAAAATAAGAGAAATGTCCTATGTGATTCGATAAATGACAACCCAGTAGTCTTTGGCCAAGGTAGAATGAAATTAGAAAGGAGTTTCTAATTTGCATTATTTGGTGTTGTGCATTTAAGAGTCGAAATACATATAATTAAATAAAATAAGACTTGACAGTAACTTCCATGTTTTATATTTAATTGGGACATTGTATGGTGGAAGGATTGAATTGTACGGTAACTATTTACTCAAAGGTTCTTTTATGATTAATGTTGAAATCTATATTATCTGGAAAGTCGTTGATCGCTAGGGAGGCTTATCCCTATTGTAGAATAAATATTGTTTATTTAAATAAATTAATAGATTAATTTATTTATTTAAATAAGTTTAGAATTGTTCTAATTGATTTATTCACAACCGGTTTAATTTGGAGAACCTAAAGGGTCACACCATAAAAAGAAGAATAATTATTTAAGAAGTTAATAGCATAATTGTAATAATAAGTTAAGTATATTTAATTTAATCTACGGTGATAGAATAAATTAAATACCTTAATATTTATTATTTAATATTTTGAAAATATTAAATATAAATTAATTAGAGGAATCTAATTATTAGTATTATTATTACTATTATTATTATTTAATTCCTAAAGGAGTTTGAGAATTAATTAATAAAAGTACTCTCATATATCCTATTAAGATTAGGAGACTAATTAATTAAAAAGGTTTAATTAATTATTCCTAATAAGATTGGGAGCCTAATTAATTAAAGGAATTTAATTAATTAAAATTAAATCCAATTCCTTAATTGTTAAGGAGGGTTGCCCACAACTATAAATAAGAGGAGTCTTATTATGGGTGTGGGGTGGTTGACGTTTTCATAGAATACGTAATTCTAATAGTTGGGAGAGTACACTCTTTTCTATGAGAGATAGAAAAAACTAGGGTTTTGCCAAATATCCATTTTCTTGAATCCTTCTTCTTCCTTGGCGGATCACCTCTAGAGGCCAAATACTTGGGTGGCTAACGTTGATCAAAGGAAGGAACCAAACCTTATGGATTCAAGTTGAACGCGAAAAGGATTGGAGGTGAACTTGTACATGAGGAAGCTCGGATCTTCAAAGGTATGATTCTTGTTCTTTCCTTTTCGTTTAATTAATAATTGTGCATAAAGGATGATCCGGGTATATGGTTTGTAAATTTTAAAACTCTTATTTTCCACGTTTTCGCTTATTTTATGCAATTTGATTGCGTTCATGAATATTACAAACCTAACACTGACTACTATGGAACGAGCGGGACCTTAGGATCGGAACTGAAACTATCCAGAAACCTAAGAAAGGAGTATGCGTGAGTCTCTAACAGGTCTTCAAATACTACTCTAAGCTTTTCGTCTTTCACAGTCAGACTAAGGGTGGCCTTCTGTGCTACTCATTAATCTGGCGTGTCTGGGGATAGCGCAATTACATAATTTGATGATGTTAGAGCCTTTCCTCTCCCTACGGTCCAACTATTTATCATTCCTTGAAACACAAAAGAGTTCTCAAGCTAGTGCTACTGCTTTCCTTCGTGTGTCTTCTTTGATTTCTGTGGCTTTACTGGTACGAGTCCAGATCTCAAGTCTTGTTCGTATGCTTCTGAAACTTGTTCGTCAACACTAGTGTGTCGCTCCCAAAACAGGTATACATCACCCATCTTGAGTCGCCAGATACACACTACATAAATCAAATACAAACTTCTTTTATACAACCGTCGTGTAATATACGAAAAAACATAGCTGAGAGTTTAAATAGGAATATTGCCTTCTTGACAATATCCACTCTCAAATAGAGTCCTCGTTACATTTATTGTCACACTATTTTATAGAATAGTGAGGACTACTAATACACCATCTCGGACCATCACTCCGTTCCCCGACTAGTTCGGCTACGTTCTCATTTCCTGAAGAGAACAATGGAAGCAAAAGGGTGAGCTCAACTAGCCCAGTAAGAAATATTATGACTAAAATAATGCAGAATAAATTATCATTAGCCTTCAAAATATAACAACTGATAGAATATAATAGACAACAAGTTTTAGATCAAAAACTGTAGCGGAAATAAACAATCCATTAGAAGAGTCAAGTAGAGCATAAAATCTACTATCTTCTATGATTTAATTTTTTTTATCATCTTTATCGCTGAGACTCAACTTAATAAATAAAATCGAATCATCCCTGCACCACGGCCAAGGATATTCATGTAATCATCAATGGTCATGATTATACTGAATAATCCATGGTCATAATCATACCAACAACTGTCCATCAATGAACTACAGGCCAATGAGAACTTTTACCACATCATTCGTCAAATTATGGTCATGATTATACCGAATAATCCCGGGTCATAAATATACTAAGTCCATCTATTCACGTAAGCCAATGATGACTTTCATCACAATATAAGCATGAGGATGATGACAATGACATAATAATTCAATAAAACAAGTTCAAAGATAAATTTTAAAGATTTATAATTTAATTTATCCAGGAATCAATAACGTCCAAATTATCAACATGATACTGCTTTGTAGAGTAAAATTCAAGAATAATATTCATGTACCAAAAATAATTTGGACAGAAAAGAAATATATTTTTCGGGTGAATAGTACACCATGAATAGTACACCGTGAATAGTACTTTAGGAATAGTACCCCGACACAAAAAGTGTCCCAAATACCCGAGTGAATGATACTAGAGTGAATAGTAATCGGGTGAATAGTAACCCGTGAATAGTAACTCGTAAATAGTACTCCGACACGAAAAGTACCCCGAATATTCGAGTGAATAATACCATAATGAATAGTAACTGGGTGAATAGTAACCCGTGAATAGTAACTCATAACAGAAAAATACCAAAGAAAACGATATTTCATAACGAGTACAAAAGAAATGATATCCCAAATGAGTATAATAGAATATATAAAACTGCAAATGAATTTTCACCCGCCATACGATAATCCACGTAGACAGATCATTTCCACAATTTAATAAAGAATGAATACGAAGGATCATTCACCATGCATGCGATAATCCACATAGACAGGTTATTCCAACAGAATATAAAGAATGAAATAACAAAAGAATTCACCAGGCATGCGATAGACCGCACAGACAGGTTATTCTAACAAAATAATAAAGAATGGAACCAGGTCATACGTAATCCGCACAGACAAGATATTTCAATAGAATAGTAAAGAACGAAACCAGGTTATGCGTAATCCGCACAGACAGGATATTCTAACAGAATAATAAAGAATGGAATAACAGCAGAATTCACCTAGACATGCGATAGACCGCACATACAGGTTATTCCAACAGAATAATAAAGAATAGAATAACTGAAGAATTTCACCATGTATGCGGTACTTTGCATAGACAGGTTATTCCAACATAATAATAAATAATGGAATAACAACCCTTATGAGTATTGAAAGAAAATAATTCTCTTCATGAATACGAAAGAATAATACCCATTACCTTAGAAGAAACTGGATACTGGAATAGTAAGGTAGCAGACTTCTCTTCTTCTTTCTCTCTATAATTTCTCTTATAATAATTGCTCTTATGAGACTTAGTGAATTGGTGAAAAATAATGAAGTAATGAGCTTCTATTTATAGGAAAATATAGTTTCCATAATTGCACATTTTGGGGCTCGAAATATACAGTATAATACCATCATCTTTTCATTCATTTTAACTTAGTCATGCAAGTATTATCAAACTTGCACCAACTCCCCTAATAGTAAATGAATGTGATTCAATAGTACACACATGTGAACAAATAGTTACAATCATGTGAATTAATAGCAATTAATTGCTCATTTACCCGATTAATTACCCGATTGGTCAATATAACTTCCAGACATCAATTATTATCAAGATAAATGTCGGTTTCCACTAACACTAATAATCCCAACACAATGGAACTATCAATTTCATCTTTAATCAACACGAACTTATTCATCATTACTATTATACCTCACAATATTTAACAACTAGGTGATTCCTAGGAAAGAGAGGGCTTTCCAATAAGGATTTCTCCATATTGGCGTGCAATTAGATTATCTAACCTCTCCTTGATAGAACTTCTAGACATTGTCAATATTTCAAATAATAATATGAATAACTTTATCATCTCAATTATTGATTTAATAATATAACATATTATGCAGATGATACTGTGACAATAATTGAATCAATAATATGAGAGATATGATGCATCAATTAGTATAGTAATAATTGAGTATAACTGAGTGACTTCTCACATAAGCATCAATAATCAATACTGTAAGACCCAAACTTATTATAAATAAAATTGAATTTTTCGCTCTATTCATTATTCTAAATTAATAAGGTGCATGTTAATTTGATATAATGCTTTGGTTATGGGTGAAATGTGCAAATTTTGCAAAATAAGCAAGTGGTTATAAAATATTCATTTCTGTCGGGGAATATTCGTTTGGTCGTGGAATATTCTTTTTGTCGGGGAATATTCGTACGACGGTGCAACCATTTATGGGCCCATAACGAAAAACAGTTGGATGAAGGAAAATGACAAAGTTTGAGTTTTTATGAATAACAACGTAATTGTTACCGTTAACACTGTTGAGTTACCTGGTGGTTAAAATACAGTAATACGCGTGGTGGCACAGTAGCACACGGTATTGCACAGTATTGTTGAATTATTGATTCGTACGTAAGAAGACACTACTTAATAATTGTTACAATAGTTACTGTTTAATATTTTATTTTATTGATTCAATAATTGCCTGCGTGATAGTTTATATTATTGTTGTTTCAATAATTGTCACTGCACATTATTTCCCATTATCAGATCAATAATTCATATTATTTGAATAATATTATTAGATAACATTATTGGAAATGTCTAAAAAGTTCTTTCAAGAAGAGGTTTGGTCACCTAATTGAATGCCAGCAAGGAGAAATCCTTATTGGAAACTGTAAGACCCCAACTTATTATGAATAAAATTAAATTTTCTCTATTTATTATCTTGAAATAATAAGGAGTTAATTTGATATAATACTTTAGGTTATGAGTGAAATGTGCAAATTTTACAAAATAAGCAAGTGGTTATAAAATATTTATTTTGTCGGGGAATATTCATTTGGTCGTGGAATATTCTTGCTGTTGGGGAATATTCGTACGACGGCGCAGCCATTCGTGATAACAGAATAACTGTCGGATGAAGAAAACGAAAAGTTTGAGTTTTTATAAATAACGACGTAGTTGTTACAGTTAACACCGTTGGAATACCCGGTGGTTAAAATACAGTAATACGCGTAGTTGCACAGTAGCACATGGTATTAAACAATATTTTTGAATTATTGATTCTTACATAAGAAGGCACTACTCAATAATTATTACAGTAATTACTGTTCAATATTTTATTTTATTAATTCAATAATTACTGCGTTGATATTTTATATTATTGTTATTTCAATAATCGTCACTGCACAGTATTTCCCATTATCAGAACAATAATTCATATTATTTGAGTAATATTATTAGATAGCATTATTGTCAATGTCTAAAAATTTCTGTCTAAGGAGAGGTTTGGTCACCTAATTGCACGCCAGTAAGGAAAAATCCTTATTGGAAAGCCCCATCTTTTCTGGGAACAATCTGGTTGTCATAATTGTGATTCTGTAATATTATTTGTGAATAATTAATTATTGATTTATATGATAAAGAAATATTTATTTTATGTGGATATAATTGATGGATTTATATTTATTTTATGTGGATATAATTGAAGGAATTAATGTTGAGGTGTTTTTGTCAAAATGGAGGTATTAAAAATTAAATCACTGTTCTTGAGATATATTGCGTGAGTTATAATTTTTAATCTGACCGTTGGATCGTTGTGATTTTTGGATATGTTATACATATATAAGTTGAGTATATTTCCACAAATTTTGAACCGTTAAAAATTAACGTATGATTTGTTATGAATTTTAAGAGGTGATTGATTAAAAAATTAGGTTTATAAATGATTTTGGTAGAAAATTCTAGAATTGAGTGGGCACCACTTGTGGTTGGTGAATAAATGTGCTGAATTTTATTTCAAATGTGGTGGGTGGCAATAGTAGCAGGTAAAGCCATCAGGTAGCAGGTAAAGTCTCCTTCGGCATGCTAACATTTTCCTATAAATAGAGGGCTAAGTTAGAATTGAAAATCACACCAGAAACATAAGCTTTCTCTCTTTCTCTCTATATTATCGAGCGTATTTTGTGAGTATTTAGATACTTTGAGAGTTACTTTTCAGTACAAGTTTCGTTCAGCATCACATCTGACCTTTCATTCTAAAGTACTGTTTCTTTGAGGTAAGAGATGTTATTTTCTTCTTAAATGATATTATTTTCTTCAATATCATTATGCTGAGATATTGTTATAAATTTTATTGTGGAATTTCTACCTTTTTATGTCGGGGTTACTATTCAAGTATACAACACTATTTACGTATACGACACTATTCACAAATACGGTACTATTTACCAAAAAATGAAATTCTCTTTTTCGTCCCAGATATCTTTTATAGTTACTATCTTTGATTGTATCCATATTTTGATCTTTATTCTACTTCACACTTGGTTATTATGGAGTATTATTGAATTTGGATAAACCAAAATACGAATTCCTAATATTTGTCCTTCTGTTTCATTGGATTTGTTCTCTAAAATATTTTTCATCATCCTCAGTCCTTAATGGTGATACTTGATGAATATCTTTGGCCTGTAGTGCAAAGATGTATGATTACCTGATAAATATCTTTGGCCCGTAGTGCAAAGATGAACAGGTGTTGAGATGAACATGACCAACTGGTGATACAAATGAATATCTTTGGTCCGTAGTGCAAAGATGAATATTTGATGCAAGATGTATATTGATTGATGTTACAGGGATAAAATATTAACGATGGACTTTTAAATTCATAGATGATAGTAGATTTCATTCTCTACTTAACTCTTCTAATGAATTGTTGTTTCCGCTACAGTTGTTGATCTAAAACTTGTTATCTATTGTATTCTATCAAATTTTTCCCTGTTGAAGATTAATGATAATTTGTTGTATATTATCTTAGTTATAACACTACAACAAAAACGCTTATCAGCGACCGCATATCAGCGACCGTCTATGGTCGCTGATACCTATCTGCGACCGACGGCGGTCGCTAAAAGGCGTCGCACAAAATCTGGTCGCTAAAATGCACATCAGCGACCACTATTTGCGACCGATTATTAGCGACCGATATCAGCGACCGGAATGGCAAATCCGGTCGCTAAGCTGAGTCAGCATGGGTCATGGCCAAAGCTGACGTGTCTCACGTGACGTGTCAGCGACTGTCATCAGCGACCGAATGCGGTCGCTGATATTAAAAAATAAAATAACAGAATCTTGCTGTTTTTGCATAAATCCCAAAAACCTGTACCTGTTTTGTACCTGTTTTATCCCAACACACATACACAATAACAGCATACACAACAATATAAGGCGTCGCACGTCCATCATATAACACATACACTAAACTAGAATATAAACCATTCAAAACCAATATGATTTTGAATAAAAATAATAACATTTTAAAAATTGTTTAAGTAACATTATACAAACATCCTAAGAATGAAACAAGTACAAACTTATATTATAACTATAAAACTAATCTAAAGCAGGTACTAATCAAGCATCACCGCCTCCTTGATCACCTTGTAATATTAACAAAATAATAAAACAAGTTATAAATATTTACTAACTATGTTAATATTGGTATATTACGACAATATACAACAAATTGATTTTATACCTCGTCGTCATCCCCGTGTTGTGATGCTGCTGCTGCCGCTACTGCTTCAGCTAACTCCTCAGCACTCAGAGCCCCCAGATGTCCGCCCAGTATCTTCAGAAGATCCCGATCTTGACATATAGCTCTCACACAGTCAGCCGGAGTATGAACAGCTGGATGGCTAGATGACTGTGTAGACTGGGTAGAAGAGCAGTATGAGCCACTGAAGGATGGGCGTCGTCGTTGTCCTTGACCTTTAACGTAGTTCTTCTTCACAACAGACGCCCTCTCCCACAACTCTTGATCGATAGATGGACGTGGAGTGCCTTCAGGATAGCGCTCATTCAATAAACGCTTATAAGTGTCCTGCATGTCATCATGTTAACAATTAAATAGTTAAAAATAAATTAATTTTGTAAGCATTAATTAAAGATCAAGTTGTTAAAATTTATTACCGCTATCTGGATAGCCTCAGGCAGACCATCACGGGTGGCAACGTACACATCCAGCCAATGGATAGGCTGACCTTGAGACTGAGACTCCTATACAAAAATAACACAATATTACTAAGTAAAAATGGGATATATTTTCTACAATTCATGATTGAAAACATATTAAAACTTGTAAATACGTACCCTGGCAGTGATATGCTGCAACTGTGAAATACTGCCGCCCTTGTATGTTCCTTTAGCCTTTTCGCCTTCGGATACACCCGAGGCTCTGTTGGTGGCGGCAGTCTTTCGTCTTTTCACCCAGCTCTCAGCTCTCCATTGGGTACACATCTCAGCCCATATGGACTGGGTGCACCACCAGGGGCTATGCTCGTGCATATAATCTTCTCCCTGGCCTGGATGGTCGATCTCGGCATTGTGAATGGCTTTTTGTCGTTCTTTATTTAAGTTATCCTTGGTACGGACCGCGCACTTCTGCCAGAATAATGTCTGAATCACCGAAGCCTGCGCGTCCTCCCATCTATACCTTTTCTGCAAATAAAACAACAATAATAACATTACTAAAAATTATCCTTTGAATATTATATTAATATAATCTGTCATAATTAATAAAAACATACCTGAAATTCAGTCCAAACTGCATCCTTATGGGCGAGAGGTGTGCTCGCCCATGTAATCACTGGCGTAGGCCAGTTCTGTAAGCATAATTGTGAAATGCACTTCACAATTTTACTATCTTGAAAATCACTACAATATACAGTAATTTACATTAAAATATATTTATAACAATGAAAATATTAAACCCTTATATATACACGATGTTTAACTTACGTGCTTTCTGGAGGAGGACGGATCTGTATAAGAATGCGATCATCCGGATTAGCCGGGGCCTTCGGCACATGATTAGGGCCCCGACCCAACCCGCGCTTTCGTGCTGCAGGTTCAGAAGACATCTATAAATAAAAAAAATTAGGATGTTAGTATGAAATTATGAATGACAATTAATTGTATGAAATAGTTAACTACGATTATCATAAGTGAAAGATACATAAACATGACTGCAAAATAGTTAACTACAACAACTACAAATGATATAGTTAAGGATATAGAGAACATTCCTATATAGAGAACATAAATGAAAGGTACATAATTATGAATTAAACATGAACATGAACATGAACATAAACATACATTTTGTACAATTATAACTACACATACATGAACCATTTCATTCGTTGTCTGATGAGTCAGAATCATTTTGTACAAGTATCGGAGATTCATAACCATCTTCTTCAGATTCTGTGTCAGTGTCAGTCAATAACTCTTCCTCAATATCACTGTCATCTGGCACAATAAATGTCTCGGGATCCAATTCATCAGGTTCATCTCCACCCTCTAACTGGATTACATCATTATTGTCCTCTATATTTATTATAGGAGGTCTCTGAAGCATTTCCTCTTGGTAGAAATTCTCGTCTATTACTTGGACATGACTACGCGCGGGAGTATGAATTACAACTTGCCAATCTGTAGGTGGTCTATCCCTTTTCCTAACAGGACTAGGAGTATAGTAAACTTGTACTGCTTGAGTTGGTAAAACAAATAATTCGTTGGAGTACGCAGACCTATGGAGGTCAATATCGACGATTCCATGTCTGTCAACACGTATCCCTTTTTCTGAATCAAACCAACGGCACTTGAACAAGTGAATATAACCCCCATACGTGCCCTTGTACGACAACTCTACGATTTCCTCCAACACCCCATAAAAGGCACGACCAAGCTCATTGTAACAATCTCCTTGGACACACACTCCAGAGTTCGTTGTTCTTTTACCGCGCCCATATGCCTTTGTGTGAAATTCACAACCATTTATTTTGTAACCATTGCGGGTGACTTGGTCCCTGTCTGGTCCCATAGCTAGGACTTGTACATTAGCTGGAATCGTTGATCCCTCAGTCAAAGCCTACAAAAACTCCATCTTATTAAATGAAGTCATAGTTGAAAAACTCCATCGAATTGTGTACTTCTGTGATGCCACCATCTCTTCTCTGCCCATGTGCCCACCAGCATTCTTCGTAATTTCTCATGAACCCAGAAACAAGTAAATGATAGTTTACCATGAACACATGACAGTCATGACTCTTCATTCCTTGCAATTTCCCACCCGTAACACACCTTGCAATGTTTGACGCATATCCATCTGGTAGTTTCAGAGTCTTAACCCATGTGCACACATCTTCAACTTGCTTTTTGGACAATGTGTACCTTGCATGCGGTTTGACAATCTTACCATTAGGAGATTCATAAAGTTCTAATCTAGGACGCTTACAAATATCTTTCATGTCCAAACGTGCCTTATCGTTATCTTTTGTCTTCCCCGTAACATTCATCACAGTGTTAAACACATTGTCAAACACATTCTTCTCAATATGCATCACATCTAGATTATGACGAATCAAATTTGTAGACCAATATGGCAGTTCCCAAAAGATGCTTCTCCGAACCCAGTTATGAGATTCACCAAACCCATTGATTATGTTTGTGACATCAACCTTACCAAATGGGATAACCGGCAATCTCATCACACGATCTCGCATCTCTGTTCCCGACAATCGCGGTGCAGGCATATCATTATCTACTTTCCCTTTCCTGAAGTGTTCTCTATTTCTTCGAAACGGGTGATCTACCGGTAAGAACCGACGATGACAGTCAAACCAACAAGGCTTTCGACCTTTTGATAGATTAAACGACTTTGTATGCTCCATACAATACGGACAAGCCAACTTCCCGTGTGTACTCCATCCAGCTAACATACCATAAGCTGGGAAGTCACTTATAGTCCACATAACCGCTGCCCTAAGGTTGAAATTTGTTTTCGTTGCAACATCCCAAGTCTGTACTCCATCCTCCCACAATACCTTCAACTCGTCTATAAGAGGTCTCAAGTAAACATCTAAGTTCTTTCCAGGACTCTTAGGACCAGGAACCACGAGTGAAAGAAACAAGTATGGTTGTTTCATACACATCCAAGGAGGCAAGTTGTACGGAGTAACAATCACAGGCCAACATGAGTACGGAACAGCTGAGTGGCCAAACGGATTGAAACCATCGGTGGACAATCCAAGCCTCACATTTCTAGGTTCCAATGCAAATCCAGGATGTGCTAAGTTGAAATCTTTCCAAGCCTTCCCATCTGCGGGATGATTTAGTTCTCCATCTTTAGCTGGAGATTTCGCATGCCAACTCATATGTTCAGCTGTTCTTGAAGACATGTACAATCTTTTTAGTCGATGTGTTATTGGAAAATACCTTAGAATCTTAAACGATATACTTGATATTTTTGTAGTCACACCCTCTTTATTAGGCCTAAACCGATCATGACTGCAAAACGTGCACCTTGTCAACTGTTCATTTTCCTTATAAAACAACATGCAATCGTTGGGACATGCATCGATCTTTTGGTATCCAAGACCCAACTTCTTCACCATTTTCTTACAAAAGTAATAGTTACCAGGTAATTTCTCACCGTCAGGCAACATACTCTTAATGGCATTCAAGAGCGACTCAAAACACTCATGGCTCATGTTGTGATCAGCCTTGATGTTAAGTAATGTCGCCACTGCAGACAATATAGTGTGTTTGGTGCAACCATGCCACAATGGCTCGCTACCCTCGTCTAACAACTTAAAGAAGTATTTAGCATCAGAATTCATAGGTTGCTCTCTGCCTTGCTCCCAATCAAAATCTGGCCCTGCAATATCATGAACCATTTCATTCATTCGATGAGTACTACTGCCCGAATTGTGTACTTCTGTGATGCCACCATCTCTTCTCTGCCCATGTGCCCACCAGCATTCTTCGTAATTTCTCATGAACCCAGAAACAAGTAAATGATAGTTTACCATGTCTCTGTCCATATAATTTACATTCTTACACTTCAAACATGGATATCGTATCTGCGACTTACCATTCATACATTCCGGGTGACTATACGCATACTCCAAAAACACCTGACAACCAGCTCTAAATTCAGCTGTAGCACCTATCTGGGCACTTGACTTTCGTCGTGCCATCCAACTACGGTCTGAATAGAGGTCCATGATTCCACGATACCTACTACAGACAACATTATAAATGTTAACATATGACTTGAGCATACTTGTAACCATATGAATTGAGCATACTTGTAAGCATGCATATGATTAACATTTAAGCATACTTGTAAGCATATGACTTGAGAGCATACTAGTAACCATATGACTTGATCATACTTGTAATCATATGACTTGAGCATACTTGTAAGCATATGAATGACATTTAAGCATACTTATAAGCATATGACTTGAGATAACAAGTAACAGTTCTCTAGCACTGCCTATTTTGGCTTAGCAGCCCCCTAAATAGCTTACCATGTTAACAACCAAGCTTGGCTTGGCCCCGTGAGGCTTGGCTAAGCTTGGTGTGGCCTCGCGGTGCCAAGCCCAACCCATCAGCTCCAACATCCCCTTAATAAGCTCTAGTGGATCACCAATAGGCTCGGTAATAGCTTACCATGAATCTAGTTACCTTCTTTGTTGCACTAACAAAGTGAATCTAGTTACCTTCTTTGACCAAGTGAATCTAGTTACCTTCTTTGACCAAGTGAATCTAGTTACCTTCTTTGTTGCACTAACAGTTCTCTAGCACTGCCTATTTTGGCTTAGCAGCCCCCTAAATAGCTTACCATGTTAACAACCAAGCTTGGCTTGGCCCCGTGAGGCTTGGCTAAGCTTGGTGTGGCCTCGTGTGGCCTCGCGGTGCCAAGCCCAACCCATCAGCTCCAACATCCCTTTAATAAGCTCTAGTGGATCACCAATAGGCTCGGTAATAGTATAAATGTTCGCAACTACCCGACCAATAAAAATTTTTTGCCAGAGTCTCCCCTGTAATATGGACTAGCCACATGCACGACGGCATGTATATAAGATTCAATAAATCAGACTATAAACCCAGTATTTGGTGAGAGGATCGACTCGAATCATGTTTTGTTGTTTGCTTTGACTTTTTAATTTACTTGACTATTTTTAGCTTTGATCATTTTTTTTGAGTTTTTTGAACTCATGAACATTGGAGTATGTAGTTTCTTGTACTCATACTTCATTTGCCTATATTTATAAGAAATAATATTTATTTTGATTATAAATCAGTCAATTTGACTCTTAAATTAGGCAAATACACAAAATCAACTAAAACCATATATATATATATATTGTAAATATTTATATTTGACTAAAGTACCCTGATATTAAAAAGTTGCAATGTTTTGCTGCAACACAACAACTGCAATACCATTCAAATCCCATTATCAATTTTCCAAGATATATTTCTATTATAAAATAATACTAGTAATTTTCTGAACCAGCATAGGTAGCCAAATTTCAAGTTAAAGTTATCAAATATTTTAAAACAACAGTAAATTGAAGCATGTGTATGCAATACAATACGGTAATGCTAAAAGATTTTCTAAGTTCTTCAATAACAAAAAACTATCAGAGCTTTCAATTTCAATAACCCATGGTGTGTATATACATAAATACACATTAATATTTGTATAGGAAAAAAATTAAAATAAAAACTTAACAGGTTTCAGCAATATGAACATAAAGTTTCATATATGCAGCATAAATAAATAGTGTACCGAGTACAAAGATTTAGGGATTTAGGAATTTAGGGATAATTAAGGGTTACCGGCGTGGTGCAGCGGTGGTGCAGCGATGGAGCAGTGGTGCGGTGGTGCGGTGGTGCGGCAATGGTCGATTCTCTTCCCCCCTACTCCCTCTTCTCACTCGTCTGTAACTCCCTCTTTTTTTTTCTTCTGTGATACTGATTTCGCGAGCCTGAGACTGATTTGTTTAATTTGATCAGCGACTGCTTTCTGCGACCGCACGCGGTCGCAGATATTTAATGATGTGGACATATCAGCGACCGCATGCGGTCGCTGATTTTGAGTGGTCGCACAAAACCTAGGCGCCAACATTTCCCACCAAAAATTGGGAGGCAAAATTATAGTAGCGACCGCATGCGGTCGCAGATAATGGTATTAGCGACTATCTTTAATCGGTCGCAGATATCGGTCGCAGATATTAGTAATTGCGACTGAATATGCGGTCGCTGATATTATTGGTCGCTGTTAGGCCTGTTTCTTGTAGTGTAATATTCTTTACTGGGCTAGTTGAGCTCACCCTTTTTCTTTTTGTTCTATTTTTCTTCTCAGGAAGCGATAACATAGCAGGAACCAGTCGGGGTATAGAGTGATGGTCCTAGACAGTTGTTTTAGCAGTCTTCACTATTTTTGTAAAATAGTGCATCAATAATTATAATGGGGACTTTATTTGAGTATTGATATTGTCTCGAAGACAATGTTGTATTTAAACTCATAGTATGTGTTGTCGTATTTTACACGACAATTGTAATAATGAAGTTGTAGTTTTCTTTCTGTACCATGTATTTGGCGACTCAAAATGGGTGTTGTATACCTATTTTGGGAGCGTCACAGAAAGCCCCCTCTTTTCTAGGAACTGTCTGGTTGTCATAATTATGATTCTATAATATTATTTGTGAATAATTAATTATTGATTTATTAGATAAGGAAATATTTATTTGATGTAGATATTAATGATGGATTTATTTAAGTGGTTATAAATGAAGGAATTAATGCTGAGGTATTTTATCAGTATTTTATTGGAATGGAGGTATTAAAAATCACCCGTTTGTGGATTTCAGATATTTTATGTTTGGAAAAATTCAAAGATACAAAGTTTTAGAGAATTCAATTTCGTGTGGAATGGACATATAATTCGTATTTTTTTGATAAACGGGCTATTTTCTATGAATTACTGAAGTTTAGGAAAATAAAATGATTTTTTATTAAATTATGGGTTGGACCCACTTTTTGGTTGGTGTTGAATTCACATGGGCTGCTAAAATTTTTCAGAATTGGTGGCTAGCTTGTTCAATTGATGCATACGTAGAAGAAAAAATGAGAAATAATATTATTTTATTATTTTAGTCTCCTATGACGTTCTAACATTTTCCTATAAATAGACACTTAGGTTAGAATTGAAAATCACACCAGAAATAAGTTTTCTTTCTCACTAGATTATCGAGCGTATTTTTGTGAGTATTTTGATATTTTGAGAGTTGCTATTCAGTGCAAGTTTCTGTCAGCAATATATCCGAAATTCAATCACAAGTACAGTTATTTTGAGGTAAGCGATGTTATTTTCTTCTTAAATGATATTATTTTCTTCAATATCATTATGCCAAAATATTGGTTTTAACTTTTTAATTAAATTTGGAACTTTTGTGTTGGGGTTACTATTCACGTATACGACACTATTCACGAATACAACATTATTCACCAAAAAATAAAATTTTTCGCTTTTGTCCAAGATGTCTATTATGGTTACTATCTTTGATTGTATCCATGTTTTGATCTTTATTTTTGAATTCTGCTTCACAATTGGTTATTATGAAGTATTATTGATCTTGGATAAACTGTTATACGAATCCCTAATATTTGTCCTTCTGTCTCACTGGATTTGTTTTCTTTAAAATATTTTTCATCATCCTCAGTCTTAAATGATGATATTATTGAATATCTTTGGCTTGTAGTGCAAAAATGAATGATTAACTAATGAATATCTTTGGCCCGTAGTGCAAAGATGAACATGTGTTGAGATGAACATGACCGACTGGTGATATAAATGAATATCTTTGGCCTGTAGTGCAAAGATGAATATTTGATTAAAGATGTATATTGATTGATGTTACAGGGATAAAAATTGTTGATGGACTTTTAAATCTTAGAAGATAGTAGAATTCATTCTCTACGTAACTCTTCTAATGGATTGTTGTTTCCGTTGCATTTGTGGATCTAAAACTTTTTGTCTATTATATTCTATCAGATTTTTCCCTGTTGAAGACTAATGATAATTTGTTGTATATTATCTTAGTCATAATATTCTATACTGGGCTAGTTGAGCTCACCATTTTCCTTTTTGTTCTATTTTTCTTCTCAGGAGGTGAGAACATGGCATGATCGAGTCGGGGTATGAAGTAATGGTTCTAGAAAGATATTTTAGCAGTCCTCACTATTTCTGTAAAATAGTGTATGAATAATTGTAATGAGGACTTAATTGAGTGTTGATATTGTCTAGAAGACAATATTTGTATTTAAATTCACAGTATGTGTTGTCGTATTTTACACGCCAATTGTATTATTGAAGTTGTAGTTTGCTTTCTGTCCCATGTATTTGGCGACTCAGAATGGGTGTTGTATACCTATTTTGGGGGCGTCACAAATACCGTGTGCTACTATGCAACCACGTGTATTACTATACTTTTATCACCAATTATTTTATGATAACTTGTTTACTTTGAAAAATTTTCACATATCACCCTTAACTTTAACTTTTTATCAATTTAATCATTTACTAAATAGAATAGTTATAAGAAAATTGAATACTTTCATTTCATAAAATTCGGAGTCTCACAACTAGGATCAAAAATCTCCCTTTCATCAGACATGGCTATGCTCACCTTATTGCAGTATAATGGGCGATATCTCCTACGTTGTCTTTGTGGATTCCCACCGAATTTCAAGTCGTCTTCTCTTTCTGTGCGACTTTCTTTATAGGGATCCTGCGGGCACGGTACTCCGTTTCCACAGCAAGTTCGTGAAGGTCCAGCAATCCCTGAAAGGGGATGTTGTACGTACCAATGTTTTTAACAGTACTTAGGGTCTTCAGTACGACTTCGTTTGGCCTTCTAGGCTCAGGCAGCTCAAAAGCCTTATTCTTCACCAGGAGCTGGTCTAGTACTTCGGGGCAGTAACTTAAAGTGGAAGCAGACAATTAGGGACTTACTTTTAGATAACTTATTTAGGAAGGAGCCATCGTAACTGTTCTTCATCGGAATACGCTTTCAAGGCAACTGCCAAGTCAGCCAGTAAGTAAGCAGGTAATAGTCAGCCAGCAAGCTGGGCCGTCGTTCTTGCCAGTTCGAGTACGAGACTTCGGTGTAGTAGTGCTTTTGGTTTATGACCCCCTTTCCGATTCCCTCACCCAATCTCATGAGAAGCAATCCTAGCAGGCCCTGCCTTAACCTGTCCCCAGACAGCCAGCCCTCACTAGGCTACTGGCATTGCTAAATGCTCCGCCACGAAGCAAGCTCTCCCGAATACGACAGATGCGAAAGTGGGGAAGCCGGAAGTTACTAAAGAAGTCGGAGGAAGTAAGAGAACAGGCTCAGAAGAGTGGTTCCAGGAAAAGAAAATCCAATCAAATCTATGCTTTGGAAAGTCATGTCCAAAACACTCGGGACTCTTTCTGCCTGCAGTGGGGATCATGTATGTGGAGAAATGGAGACATTATTTTCGTGAACACCCCCTAAAACACGGACAAGGATATTCTTCATTCTAAATGAAATAGGTTTTCTCTATTTTTTGTATATTTTTAATTATCATCTCTCTCATCATCATGACATCACATTTCAATCCATATTAAATCTAAACTTTAAAATAAAGAATTTCTATTTCATTTGAAATGGATATGATCATAATTCCCTAAACACTACTCAATATATATAAAAAGTTTGAGATATTATGGAATGAGCTAGTAGTTGCTACTGTAATCAGAAGCTTAAATACTTGCATACGAAGGTATGTAATCTTTGAAATACTACCATGCAGTATTATATTTGTTTCTGTCCAGTGCCTAGGGTAGGGTATATACTAGCTACAAGCTAAAAATGGTATTACTATTAATTTATAATATAAACTAAATTTGTCCATGCATTTGTCTTTTGAAGATTACTAGTCTTACGTACAGTTCAATATCCCACACCTAGTCAATGCGGTCTTGTTATCATCGAATATTTGACCACACGCGCGCGCATATATATATATATATATATATATATATATATATATATATATATATAATAAAATACAAATGATGTTGAATTTTCCGCTCATTCAATAAATCATCTGGGCCGTCCAAAGTTTGAGATAAATCCCACCGTTCATACATCTATCTAATAAAATACATCTATCTATCTAATAATCTAATAATAATTTAATAAAATACAAATGACTTTAAATTTTTCGCTCACTCAATAAATTATTTTGGTCGTTCAAAGTTTGAGATAAATCATATTGTCCATACAGTGCCGGAGGCACGGGACCCAGCTAGTATATATATATATATATATATATATATATATATATATATATATATAAAACCAAAAAATTTTAATTTTAATTAATTTTATAGTTACTGGCATGAATTGGCGGTGGAAGAAGTAATATATATATATACTAGTTGGGTCCCGTGCCTCTGGCACTGTATAGACAATGAGATTTATCTTAAATTTTGAACGGCCCAGATGATTCAATGAGTAAGCGAGAAAATCAAAATTATTTGTATTTTATTAGATAGATTAGATAGATAGATAGATGTATTTTATTAGATAGATGTATGGACGGTGTGATTTATCCCAAACTTTGAACGGCCCAGATGATTAATTGAGTGAGCGGAAAATTCAAAATCATTTGTATTTTATTAGATAGATATACGGAGATGTTCTAAAGCGAACCTTAAAAAGTGAACTAAAGACGAATCGTCATCTTTGGTGTCTATGGCGACGGTTCGAATTCTGAGTACATTTCATTTAACTTAATATACTTAGTGTCATTGTAGTGCGGGTCAATTATGGTAACCATCCAATCTTCAACTGCGAATAGGAACAAGACAAAATGGCGTTGATTGGTACTACACACCGGCATGAATATGTATTTGCATTCGTGTAAAGGTGGACCAACATCTTGGTTAACATACGGATCGCAAAAACTCCATACAGTATTCACGTTAGTGCATGACACATAGCCCTGCCCAAGATGCATGAAGAATGAATTCATGAAACCAAATTAATACCACCTTTATATTCCCCGCGACCTGTAGTATTCCTCTCTATCTCGTAACAACAACATATAAGCGTCCATGACATGCTCGAATATCCAACTCCCAGGCCCTAAGGATTGCACTACATTGTGTTATAATTCATATAACTGGCGCGGATGTGATAAAGGATATAAATCCCCTTCTGGTGCCACCACGTTTCCAAAAATATGTTTATTTACAAATGTCTCCTTCCAATCTTTAAGTCTTTTGGATAAGGACCCTTTTGGTCCATGAGAGATGTCGTCTCCCGCATCTTGTACCTGATTGAGACCCAAATGTACATTATTATTATATAGCAATAATAATTAAAACCATCATTATTAACATAACTATATATACCTTTTGTGAACTAGATCCCTTAGCGTCAGAAAGTTCCACAAATGAAGAGTTGGTTGGAATGTAACACTCCTCATAGGTTTGGAAGGTTGGAATGTAACACTCCTCGTAGGCTTGGGTGGTGGGAATGGAGCTCTCCTCGATTACTTGTGGGGTGGGTATGTAGCTCTCTTGTACAACATAATCAGTTTGTTTCCCAAGCCCTTCATTGAGTTGTGTGTATTGGGACTGTGGTCCAACATTTGTGGGACCCCCTTGTCGAGGTATTTGTTTACCTCTTACTTCGAAGTCGTATAGGGCGTATTGGAAATCCCAATTATTTTTTTGTAGAACCAACTCGGGAGGCAGCTGAGTAAGTACTGAAAATTTATCAAGTAACGACTTTGCACTCTCAACCTGTCATGTAAGATAAACATAAACAAATATAATTTTACTCCAATACATGATTTATTAAAGAAGAATATAATTTTATACCATTTAAATAAGGTGTTGTTGGTTGTAAATGGCCCGAAGCTCATAACAACTGTCGTGGTCGCTTGCCTGTCGAGGTCGGTGGATTTTCCAACGTGTAATTTTTCTATACCAGACCATGTAATCATCTATTGGGACATAATCAGCAACTTCAGTTTGTTTTCCTTTGAGATGATCCATGTATGCCTCCCACATCGAAATATATTCCCCTCTCAAGGCCATGCAATCCTCGACATCAATAAATTTAAACTTTTTTTCCTTCCTAAGGTCACCGTGGTTTTTGGCTGGTGATGGTATGCCTTGCATGAACCCGAACTGTCTCATCACACGATCCGGCATCTGAAATTCCACAATATCAAAGTGGATCAAGGGGACCCCACCAGATCCCAACAACCTGCCTTCAAAATTAAATCCACTGATATCATCATCCCACATTATGTAAGGCTGCCAAACCACATCCCACATAGACTTAATATCTAACTCCCCCCGGTAAAATGACAAATGGTGATGGGGATTCTCACGTCTACCAGGGTAACTGTGGGTTCCAAAATAGGACCATGGTAAAGCCCTAGGTAATCATAAGGATGATTGTGGCCAAGGGTTTGGCTTTCCAATACTTACACGCTCATAAGTCCAAATTTGTAACAATGTAACACAACCATTAATGTATTTAACTCCTTTCCTAGTAGCAGTATATAAAGATCTGTACAAATATGATAACACTGCCGCGCCCCAAGAGTAAGTTACACAATCTTCAGCGTTGGCAATAAAAGACATATATCGTGGGTGCACACTATTTCTATTCCTATTAGGGAATAATATTGCCTCGCACAACCACAACATGTATGCCTTTGTGTGTCGCCCTACAACATCTTTACTTGCATTCTCGGGATAATTATTAAAATGTTCATGCAACCACACTAATGAAATTGCACTGCGTTTTTTTGAACTAAAATATTCACCAGCTAATTTATCTCCAAAACAATCCCTAAAATAATTTAAATTGGTGACAGCAAGGGGACCCGTTAAGGGCTTTCCCACCACCGGTAACCCAAAAATAAAGTGAACATCCTCTAATGTGATTGTTATTTCCCCACAGTTTAAATGAAAAGTATTGGTCTCCGGGCGCCATCTCTCGACTAAGGCAGATATAAGACCAAGATCAGTTTGGTGTACAACACCTTGATAACTAAATACTCCAAATCCACATTTATCTAAAAGGATTTTTTGTTCTTTTGTCAAAGCTCACTGATTATATTTCTGATCAGTATATTGACTGGAGCTTAGTTTTCCCATATCTCTCCCATGATATATGTCATCTGATACATGATCTTGTTGATCATGCAGAACACTTGGATCAATTGGCCCATAGTCCCAACTATCCATCTTTTACCTAAAAAAATACATCAATTCCGTATTAGTATTAAGATGCATGACAAAATCAAGTTGAATGTAACATGCTACAAAATGACAGTAATAACAATACACACTAACATGCATTAAAAACTGAACAACATGCATGTAATAATAACATGCATGTATATAATGTAATAATATTAACATGCATTAAAAACTAGTAAACACAGAAACTATTAAAAACAAAAACAATAAGAAGAAAAATAAATTAAAACAATAAGTGAACAATTGAGTACAATGGAATAAAATAAAAATAATAAATGACCACCCGGCCGGTACAGCCTGTCCCGACTGACAGCTGTCCTTTAAAAAAAAAAATTCGGTATGCCAAATTTGTTGGCTGCTAAACAGATTCGATATTGCGACCTCAAGCACCAATCACTCGTCATATGACCACCCGAGCACCACGGGCCTAACTGCTAATTTCTGCCAAGGATATATCTTTATAGTAAAACTTCACCATCCCCCAAAATCTATTAATTAGATTTTTAAAAATAGAAATAAGTTAATATCTATATTTATTATTATCCCCTCTAATATTTTTTTTATTTTTGTAAAAATATGTCCAATTAGTCTAATTAATATATTAAAAATAAATATCATTCTTTAATAAAATATAAAGTGATCATTATAAATCTTGCATTATTTTCTTGTTATTATACGAAATAAATACATGCATGGTATTATATCCCCTTTAATTCAGTAATAACATGCAGTGATAAAAAATTACAACAACAGAAACTATTAAAAACTGAACAAATAACAATAAATAAAAACTTACTTGTTGAAGTTTTTTCTCCTCTCTTCCGAAATACTCCTTCTCTACTCTGTTATTTTTATTTTATCTAGCTTGGCAAGTGAACTTTAGTTTGAACAACATATGTTCTCAATAGACGTTTAAATAAGGTGAGGAAGTCCGGTACATGAATTATTTTAGGACCAAATTCAAACATTAATACTGTTATGGGTCACAGCTTTTTATATTACCAAGCTTGCAGGTGTTCTTTCCCGAGGCGATGTGGTAGAAAAAGTAGTCAAACATGGCAGAAAAAGTTTTATTGTTTTGTTTCTTTTATTATATTATTAATAAAACTTGTCGGCCGGTAGAGGCTATACCGGCTTATAAGAATTTTTTTTTATTATTAATCAAACCGTTCGGCCGGTACATGCTATAATGGCTTGCAAATGAAATTTTTTTTGCTGCTAAACAGACTCGAACCCGTGACCTCAAACACCAATCCCTCGTCATATAACCACCCGAGCACCACGGGCCTAGCTGTTCTAATTTGCCTTGAATTTGTATATATCTTAAAACAGTTCACTTCTCCCCAAATTAAAATTCTCAATATTTTATTATTATTATTATATTATTATTATTACGAATTAAGTATAAAGCCGTTCCATATTGTACCGGCTTATGTACTTTTTTATTATTTTATTACCATTATTATTATTATTATTATTATTATTATAAAGCTGTATCGGCTGGTCTTTTTACCTTTAAATATTGTCGGAGAAGCTGCTATTTTCTCAAGTTATCTTCTTATCCTTCCATAGAATTTTCTCTTTTCACCTCTACTCATAATTTGTTTCATCTGGTTGCCCATTTTCACTTCAGAAAATCAAGTTGAAGTTCTGATCGAGCAAAATTCATCACTATTATTCACAAGTAAGTTTTTCAAAATGTCATATAATACATCTGAATTTGTTAGTGAAGTTGAAAGTAAAAAATCTGATATTGTTCCGTACGTTGGTCAATTATTTTGTACATTGGAAGAGGTTGAATATTTTTATAGATCATATGCTCGCAAAAATGGATTTGAGATTAGAATTGCAACTAGTCATAAACATGCTAATACGAATGATATCAGATCTAGGCAGTATGTATGTAAGAAAGCCGGTACACCAATTGTTGGCAAGAGTTTACCTGATGATGAAGATAGTAGTAATAAAATAACTAGACAGAGAGACTCTATAGGACGAACAATGTGCAAAGCTAGAATATATGTTGTCCACAATAAGAAAGAAGACAATTGGCGTATATCTACTGTTGAATTAGAGCACAATCATCACTTAGTGATCCCCACCAAAGTAGATTTGATCGAGACTCACAGAAATATTACTCCTATTGCAAGAAATTTAATTGACACTTTAAATAAGTCCGGTATTGGTCCTAGTAAGATGATGAATGTTTTGAGCACAATGGGAGGTGGGTTGCAAAATGTTCCTTTCTCTACTGCTAATGTTGAGAATGTGGTGCGAGATTTAAGGCGTGATTCTGCAGATGAAAATGATGCACAAGCTGCTGTCAATCATTTGAACAAACTTGCATCCGGAAGTGCCAGCAAATTTTTTTTTCGAGTGAAACCTGGTGAAAACAACCGCATAGCTTGTATTTTGTGGGTTGACGCTCGATCAAGGTTTATGTATCAACGGTTCAGAGACGTTGTGACATTTGATAGTACATACCGGATAAATAAGTATGGCATGCCGTTTGTTCCATTTGCCGGGGTCAACCACCATTATCAGTCTATATTATTTGGATTTGCACTGTTACGAGACGAAACAGAGGACACATTCATTTGGGTTTTACAGACATGACTTGAAGCCATGGACTACAAGGCACCTACAACCATCATCACTGATCAAGACAGAGCCATGAGTAATGTTATTGCTACGGTACTTCCAACTAGTCATCATTTATTGTGTTCTTGGCATATTAACAATAAATTTCCTGAAAAATTGCATCATGTTTATTATGCGCACCCATCGTTCAAAAATGATTTTAACAACTGTGTGTATAACTCATTGTCCATCGAGGAATTTGAAGAGCGTTGACATATTCTGATAAGTTCCTATGAATTGTATACTAATGAATGGCTTGGAAGTTTGTATGATGTACGACAGAAATGGATTCCAGCATATACAAAGAGATATTTTTCTGCAAGAATGACTAACACTGGAAGAAGCAAGAGCATGAATGCCTTTTTTGATGAGTATGTTAATGCATCAACAGGTATGCTATGTTTTATACTGCAGAGTCAAAAGGCTGTAGAAAGACAGTTTATCAGGGAGAGGAAGGCCGAATACATAACAAAACATCGTAAAAGGATTATGGTACTCGGTTCATCTTTAGAAGTTCATGCTGCACAAGTGTACACAAAAGAGATGTTTAGACGTTTCCAACGTCAATTCGTCGATTCCATGAAATACAATGTTCATAAACTTAGTGAGATGTGTGTCACTGATACTAAGGTTTATGTAGTGTATAATACAGATGCAACTGAAAGTGGTGGAAGATATAAAGAAGTTGTCAACAATCGACAACTGGGATCGGTAACATGTAACTGCCAAATGTTTTCTCACTCTGGTGAATTATGCAGGCACATCTTGAGATATTTCATAGCAAAGAGTATTTCAGAAATACCGACCGACATGATCCTTCATCGGTGGACAAGAGACGCGAACAAAAGCAATGGTGAAGACTTACTCTTTAACTCCACATCTGCTGACTTCGAACAAAATCAAGCAATGCGCTATAATCATTTGATGGCTGATTACCAGGAGTTAGCGAGCAAAGCGGTTTGCTCAGTCCGAGGTTACAAAACTGTTCTTAAACTGAATGCACGAGGAAAAGAGTTGGTTGAACAGTATGATCCGGATGAGAATATTACTGAACTGGCAGATGACGACATTGATTGCACAATTGGAGATCCAAATCATGATATGGGATACGATAATGATGATGAAGATGCAGAGGTGGAAGAAGAAGAAGAGTTTTTGCCGCCTAATATTTCTCAAACAAAGGGCCGCAAAAAATAATCTAGATTCAAGAATGCACTCGAGAAAATCATTCCATCTAAGACTCATCGAAAATGTGCAATTTGTGGCTTTGAAACCGACCACGATAAGCGAAATCACTATCGAGTGCTAGGGATTCCTGAGCCAAAAAAATAGGAGTCGGTTGTATTAATCATTCTATATTTTTTTTTATTTTATGAAAATGAACATGTAATATGTACTATTCCTCTTAATGTTATGCAGTACTAGTATTGGTATAATCTGTACTTATAATATTGATAATCACATTATTATTATTATAATAATACTTCACTACTTTTATAAATTCGATAATCACATTATTATTATACTTCACTAGTTTTATTAATGTATAAAATCATTTCTTAAAAATAAAATCATTACTTAATATATCAAAAATATATCAATTATAAAAAATGTATAAAAAATATATCAATTATCAAAAATGTATCAAAAATATATCAAAAAATGTATCAAATGTATAAAATATATAAAAAAATGTATCAAATGTATAAAATCATTTCTTAATAATAAAATCATTGCTTAATATATAAAATCATTATTAATAATAATTGCTTAATAAATATAGATATTAACTTATTTCTAAATATCAAACCCCCATATGTATTATATAGACTTGTTAATAATAATAAATCGTAATATAATAATAATGCAAGAATATAGATTTTGGGGGATGGTGAAGTTTTAATATAAAGACATATCCTTGGCTGAAATTAACAGCTAGGCCTGTGGTGCTCGGGTGGTCATATGACGTGTGTTTGGAGTTTGAGGTTGCGAGTTCGAGTCTGTTTAGCAGGGAGTTGCTTGAGTAAAATAATTTTTTTTATTTTTTTAATACAAGCCGTGACAAGCTATACCGGCCGATTTTTTTTTCCAATTTTTTAATACCAGCCGTATGAGCCTGTACCGACCGGAAAAAATAAAATAAAAATTTTAAAAAAATGTACCAGCCGTATGAGCCTGTACCGGCCGGAAAAAATAAAAAAAAAATATACCACTACAAACTCTTACGGCTGTTAAAAAAAAATTCAACCGGGACAAGCTCTTACGGCTGTTAAAAAAAAGGATATTATTTTTTATTTGAATTATAATTCTTTATTTGTTATTAAATGAAAGAGTTATAAAGAATAACAAATATTTTATAAAGAATAGTAAATAAAGAACTTGTGCAAGCCGGAAGAGGTTGTGACGGTTTGGATTTTTTTTTAACAGCCGTAAAAGCTTGTCCCGGTTGGATTTTTTTTAACAGCCGTAAGAGCTTGTAGCGGCTGGGAGTATTATATTTTTTTAAGTTTACGTAATGTGCTGAGTCATGACTATTAATGGAGAAATGCTTAAAAATAAAAATAAAACTGACAACATGTTGACTATGTGGGGTCCTCATATTAAAATAAAAGCAGGTACAACATGTGCCAGCTGAGATATATTTATGTTTCATCTCAGCCTTCCAATAAGTTTATCAACGGTACAAAAAGAGGGTGTTGCATAGTACCCACAACAACCGGTTGCTATGGAAGGGCTCCATATATATATATATATATATATATTAATTGTGGAACAAAAATTTACGTATGAGACTGAATTTTTTCCTTAGAACAAAAAGAGTGGTACGAAATTACATATATAATACATGACGATGATAGTACTTGATAGAAATGTAATTCATACATTTAATTATCCCTAATTTTGTCCTTTTAATTATATTAGTTTATTAAATTAATATATTTTATTTTATTTTGTAGGATTTAATATTTATTGCAATAAAGTCAAAATCTTGGTGATCAAGCAATATTTAATGCTCTTATTCATATAAGGATTGTCCAAGAAGAATCCTACAAGGAGAAGGAAAGAGGTGGAACAATCTTAGTGTGCAATTCAAATCCAACAAGAGAAAGAAAAGTCTATCTAGAAGATCTTTTTGAAGTTGATTGCTACTAGGAAGTTGAATTCTACATGGAAAGGGAATGATCAAAGTGTCCAAGTTCAATGAATCTAAATTAGGGTTCAAAGTTATTTTCCCTATAAATAGGCCTCTTGTTTTAGAGAGAGGGAATTAATTAAGTATTGTATTACTTTAGGTTAGGAGTAGGAGTAAATTAAATTATGTTTCAACGGTTGTTGGAGGATCGTGAATGAAGGGAGTTTTCTTATTTATTTTCAATCTTCTACTTCTTCTTTATTTTAGTTAATTTATTTATTTTCATGTCTAGTTAATTTCTTTAATCTAGGATGAAGATGAAATTAAATAATTATTCCTAATAATATTTTTTTATCTCTTCTATTATTTATGCTTTTATGTTTAATTGATTTCGCATTCATGTTTCGTTATTGAAATACATTCATTTTATAGTTCTTATGTGATTTTAAATTAATTAAGAGGTTTTGATAGATTATTGTTAATATATGAGTTTTTCATAATCCATGCTTGCTCAAAGAAGTTTTGATGGGTTATAGTTAATCCTTAAATTTTCATAGTCTATACTTTCCCACGTTAATTGTAAATTACTAAATTAAAGGGAAGAGAGATCAAAATCATAATTTGAGTTATAAAAATAGAAGAGATTGAATTATATGTTATGTTTATTATTTAGTGGATTCAGATTCCTAGATTGCATTCTCGTTAATTGTTTTCGTATTCTAGTTAATTAATTCTCAATCTTTATTTCTAATTCGCCTAAAATAAAAATTAAGGAAACATTAAAATTAATCTAGTCTCTGTGGGTTCGACCTGTACTTGCCAGTTCTTCAATTAGACACTGTGCACTTGCAGTACATATTTTTATCACATCAAGTTTTTGGCGCCGTTGCCGGGGACTAGAATTAATTTTTATTTATTCCTTAATTTTTATTTATTCGAATTAGTTTTAACTCATTTTTTTTTCAGGATTATTGAAGCGGATCGAAGAAGCGAAAAGATAAAGATTTTGTTGTTGCTCTTTCTTCGGTACTTCGTATTTCCATATTTTTTTAAATATATATATATATATATATATATATATATATATATAGTAGTTTAGTTTTTTTTATATATTTTTTTGTGCGACTTTCGTGGTTAGTTGTCTATTTGTTTTGTGATTTGTGGAAAAATGGATTTTTATTATAGTTGGAATAATAATTTTGCTTGGAATCAAGAATCCTATGAAAATTTTAATCCGCACCAAGTAAATCAATTTTTTTCAACTTATGAAAATCCTTATCCATTTTCATGTTTATATCCATATTCGGATCCAGAACCTCAATATCCACAAGAATTATCAAATGAAGAAGAGGAAAGACTTAGTGCCTTAGAGAAACCTATGGAAGTTCTAATGGAAAATCAATTTAGCATGGATCAAGTTTTTGGCGCCGTTGCCGGGGACTAGAATTAATTTTTATTTATTCCTTAATTTTTATTTATTCGAATTAGTTTTAACTCATTTTTTTTTCAGGATTATTGAAGCGGATCGAAGAAGCGAAAAGATAAAGATTTTGTTGTTGCTCTTTCTTCGGTACTTCGTATCTCCATATTTTTTTAAATATATATATATATAGTAGTTTAGTTTTTTTTATATATTTTTTTTGTGCGACTTTCGTGGTTAGTTGTCTATTTGTTTTGTGATTTGTGGAAAAATGGATTTTTATTATAGTTGGAATAATAATTTTGCTTGGAATCAAGAATCCTATGAAAATTTTAATCCGCACCAAGTAAATCAATTTTTTTTAACTAATGAAAATCCTTATCCATTTTCATGTTTATATCCATATTCGGATCCAGAACCTCAATATCCACAAGAATTATCAAATGAAGAAGAGGAAAGACTTAGTACCTTAGAGAAAGCTATGGAAGTTCTAATGGAAAATCAATTTAGCATGGATCAAGTTATATCTCGTCTAGAAATTCAAATGAGTCGATTAGCCACCATAATAAATGAACAAGAGGTGGGTGAATTTTCTAGTAACTCTGAGGTTAATTTTGAAAATCTTGATGATTGTGGAAATGATGAGGAAAGTAGAAATTTTATATTCAATTCTACACAATTTGAGTCAAGCGTATTTGAGGAGTCTACAAATTATGAGTCTATGCCTAAAATTGATCATGTTGCATTTGATGAGTCGGTTAAAAAAGTTTATAAGCCTAAAGCTCCATACCCTGAAAGACTTATTCCTAAAAAACCACCTAGTGATTTTTTGGACCAACCCATTAAAGTAAACATGATACAAGAGTTGTCATTGACCCAAGAAATAAATGAAAATAGACTCTTGATTGAAAAAGATCCAATTGATTTTTTCTTAAATCACCTTGACCAAAATTGGAATGAATCTGAATATTTAGATAAGGTAAATGAGCTGCTGAGATCCACTACAAATAAGTCAACTAAACTAGAACATGTATTTGAACCAACTCTTCCATCATTTGAACATGTTAATGAAAGTTTTCTTGAGGTAACCTTGAAGCATAACTGTGATGAAAATTCTAACTATTTTCAATTTCCTAGACCTCCTGAAAATAATGAAAAGTTCACACTCACTTATCCATTTGTAACATTCATTTTTAGTCACATAATTTTTAGGATTTATAAAATTTGTAGATATGTACATTTGTTTTCTTTCTCACCACATCTTCTTGCAGAACAAATGCCCCGCATACAAGGTACAATTCTTTCATATCTTTGTTCTCTTTTCTTCATTTGCATACATTGAGGACAATGCATGATTTAGGTATGGGGGGAGTTTGTTTGTATTAGATTTTTTTTTCTTTTTACGAATTGTATTAGATTTTTTTTTCTTTTTACGAAAAAAAAAACACAAAAAAATTAAAAAATTTAAAAAATTTTGTTTGACTTTTTATGAATTGAATTAATTCTAATAAGTGTTTATGGAGCAAAGCGCATGAGTGAGATTGAAAGATTTAGAACTCTTGAATTGTTGATAAGATACAAAATCTTAGTTCAAAACACCATCTGGATTTAAAATTGATTTCACAAGCATTTTTGCACTTCACGTTTGCACTAATTCTTAGTTGTGGGGTATAAACCATGATTCGAGTAATTTCAAAAAAAAAAAAGAAGAAAGAAAAAAAAAATGAAGTTGAGAAAAGTTGAAAAAAAAATAAAAATAAATAAATAACTGCTTCAATGTCCATTAAACGAAATAACTGGGTATCCAAGCCTTGGGAAGCATCGATATTCACGCTGAAAAGTATGATGGATAAAAGCAGCTTGACTAGTCTAATTTTGTGGCCTTTGTTACTCGAGTTAGTAAATCCTTAGGGGTGTCTCTACACCTATTGCCCTAAAGCCATCTGGTTTGGGAGTCATTGGTCCAACGCTCGCTCTACATGGGTAACTCTGAAAAGCCTAAGAAAATGAGACATTGCACATGTCAAGAATAAAAAAAAATGGAAAAAAAAGAAGGAAAAAAAAGAAAGACAAAGAAAAAAAGAGTTTGCTTGATTTTCATGATAAAAATCCCTACTAAGAGTTACATCACATACACATGCATGCATTACATGAAATTGATTTAATGAAGGATGGTGTCTAAAATGAAGATCGAGTATTTTTGATAAGGTGAAAGTGTGATTTTGAATTTAATCTTGCTTATGTATAATGCCCATAAATATTTAGAAGTTTTCTTTCAATTTCATAATTTGTTGAACCCAAAAATATTTTTAAATTTTATGGGTATATTCACTGCAAACCCTCACGAGACACAACTCGTCCACTTGGGGTAACCTTGGGGTTTAAAGGCTTGTTGCACATGCTAAGTGCAATCGTGTTTCCTACGAAAATGGGGTATTGTAATTTTTGTTTTATTTTTATTTTTTATTTATTTTACTCGAGGACGAGCAAAAGTTAGGTATGAGAGTATTTGATAGAAACGTAATTCATACATTTAATTATCCCTAATTTTGTCCTTTTAATTATATTAGTTTATTAAATTAATATATTTTATTTTATTTTGTAGGATTTAATATTTATTGCAATAAAGTCAAAAATCTTGGTGATCAAGCAATATTTAATGCTCTTATTCATATAAGGATTGTCCAAGAAGAATCCTACAAGGAGAAGGAAAGAGGTGGAACAATCTTAGTGTGCAATTCAAATCCAACAAGAGAAAGAAAAATCTATCTAGAAGATCTTTTTGAAGTTGATTGCTACTAGGAAGTTGAATTCAACATGGAAAGAGAATGATCAAAGTGTCCAAGTTCAATGAATCTAAATTAGGGTTCAAAGTTATTTTCCCTATAAATAGGCCTCTTGTTTTAGAGAGAGGGAATTAATTAAGTATTGTATTACTTTAGGTTAGGAGTATGAGTAAATTAAATTATGTTTCAACGGTTGTTGGAGGATCGTGAATGAAGGGAGTTTTCTTATTTATTTTCAATCTTCTACTTCTTCTTTATTTTAGTTAATTTATTTATTTTCATGTCTAGTTAATTTCTTTAATCTAGGATGAAGATGAAATTAAATAATTATTCCTAATAATATTTTTTTATCTCTTCTATTATTTATGATTTTATGTTTAATTGATTTCGCCTTCATGTTTCGTTATTGAAATACATTCATTTTATAGTTCTTATGTGATTTTAAATTAATTAAGAGGTTTTGATAGATTATTGTTAATATATGAGTTTTTCATAATCCATGCTTGCTCAAAGAAGTTTTGATGGGTTATAGTTAATCCTTAAATTTTCATAGTCTATGCTTGCCCACGTTAATTGTAAATTACTAAATTAAAGGGAAGAGAGATCAAAATCATAATTTGAGTTATAAAAATAGAAGAGATTGAATTATATGTTATGTTTATTATTTAGTGGATTCAGATTCCTAGATTGCATTCTCGTTAATTGTTTTCGTATTCTAGTTAATTAATTCTCAATCTTTATTTCTAATTCGCCTAAAATAAATATTAAGGAAACATTAAAATTAATCTAGTCTCTGTGGGTTCGACCTGTACTTGCCAGTTCTTCAATTAAACACTGTGCACTTGCAGTACATATTTTTATCACATCAGTACTTTTAAAACAGAAATGATGGTATTATATAGAGGTGGGGTCAATCGATCTGCATTGAGATGATGGTTCTCTAGATTGGAATCATCGCATTTCAGTGTCTAACTTATATAAATCTATCTAGCTACAAGGGAAGACCATGATGGAGGAGTAGTAGTAGTACTAAATGAAATTTGGTATTCCTTCAACCTCTTACATTTATTTTCTGTCTGATGAAATGATTAGAACAGTACTTCTGTACATTAAATTAATGGCATAAATCCATTTAATTATTATATATAATTTCTTATACAAGTGTTCATATTGTTTTAATTTATCTGTTAGTATATATATTTGAACAACTTCTCCAACCAAGTGAAGCTAAGATGCATATTTTGTAAAGTTGTGAAAAAAAATAGAATGAGTGTATCGAAGATGAGCCAAATTTCCAGTATAATTATCCCAATAATGGAAAAATAGGCTAAAGTGATATTTTTCAACGATGAAAATCTTTCTTTTCAATTTTTTAAAAAATGACATAATTTCTAATTAAATTACAGATTCTAAAGGAGAAAAGAGGCCAAGTACTCAGCTTTTATTTAACACTATCATCATTATATAGATTGAATTGGGACGTTAAATTAATTAGAAAAGGATAACAATATTTAGTAAAACCATAGGCATGATTACAATAGTTTCAAAAGTGGATTCCCATTTGGAATAAAAGTTCATGTCTAGCACATGCAGTTTCAAGAGTTGATTCTCTTTTGGGGATCCATGTATTAATTCATTTCTACCTCCACAATTATAAAATAAAAAACATGCAGTACCCTCTATAGTCCTCATTTTTCTTAACAAATTAATGTAAATTAATATACTTAAATTAAGCTATTTATATATTCATGTGACACAAATTAAAGGATCATCATCGCTTTAGCTTCACAATAAAAGGGTAACTTTTGCTTTTGAAATTTGATGGATAGTGTCTTGCCACATTGATCAAACTGGAACAAAGATATGGCCAAATTTAATTAAAGAATTGTGAGAGTGTGTGTGTGTGTGTGTATATATATATATATATATATATATATATATATATATTGGATTTAATGGTGGATGACAGAAGAGGTTGGGGGTGGGGGAGTGTTTGCAAGTATGCGAGTGTCCCACACTTCTTATTTGGGAAAGAATTGAGGGTGTTTCAGTTCTCTGATACTTCATATTATTTGCTTTGAACTCGACAAAAACAAACATCCCTATTCTGTTTAAGGGAATACCCATCATACCATTTCACACCCGCACAATGTCGGGAACATGCAAACCATCAGGCTTTGGGAAAAGCACCCCAATCACTCACTACATGTCATCGACATATATATATATATATATAGACCTATATGTATATACACAGCTGTGTATTATAGTAGGGCTATGGTAATAGATTTTTTGAGCTATGACGACGGTAAACTGTAGCCATAGCCCAGAATAGCTATGACGACGGGTGAAACCGTCGCTATAGCCCAAAAACTATCGCCATAGTCGATTGTGTAATACACAGCTGCGTACATTCATTCTTCTCATATATATATATATATATATATATATATATATATATATATATATATATATATATATATATAGAAGTTAATGGAGTTGCACAACTGTTCATGTTTCCAAATGTACACAATATTTTACGACCGTAGAGTTAAGTCATTCTACGATTGTAGAGTAGTCAATGACTCATAGTAGAGTAGTCACTCTACTACCGTAAAAACGTAGTGAATACTAATATCATAGAGTCACTACTCTACGATCGTAGAATGATTTAACTCTACGATCATAGACTGTGTACATTTGAAATTTGCACAACTATACACCTCCATTTTTCCACATATATATACATATACATGTGAGTGATATATAGATATTTCTTGTATATATACACTTCATATATATACTCGATTTCTCCGAAATGATTGACATCCTTTTTCTTTTTTTTTAAATAATTTGATTACTTAACATGATTTGATATTAGGATTCTGACTGTAAGGTTTAAGGTTCAAATCTTTTTGACCGTCTCCAATAAAATTACATTTAAAGGGGAGTATTAGCGTGATTCTTAGTTATTCAATCTTGACTTTAATTAATGGTGTAAGATTTATTTGACTAAGAATTAATTACTCCATAACCAATGTAACTGTTTCCCTAATACTATTAAGTTCTATAATATTGCTTTGTCAAACTAAAACTCATCTTAGAACTCGACCTAAAAAAACTACTAGAATTGTGGCTGAATTGATGTCCCACCTTATACTAATAGCTCGAGGCCGGTTGATTTTTAGTCTTTTTCTCTTTCTTTTATTTATGTTGTATACTTCTCTTAGGTTTGGATACCTCTAAGGGCGGTTTGTGCTTATAAGATCGAACACTTGTTTGTGCTTGTAGAAGAATTTGATCCCTTACACTTGGAAATTAACACAAGGTGAGGGACTACCATCGGTGCTAAGACCTTTAGTTAGCTCAATGCATATTTAACTAGCTGGAGATTGCTTACGTAATTAGCTTAAAATTGTGTTACATGCATATCTTTTAATATAAATTGTTTACGCATTCAACTCAAGAGATTTCATATGTGACAAAATAAGATCATATATTTGATTATGAAAGTTCAAAATATGTTTCTGGAAGTGCTAGCCAGTGGGCAGTTGTGGATTCCTAATATTGTGGAGTATATAAAATACTACTAGTGATTATCGGCATTAAAACTTGTAAAATAAGAGGAATTTGGTTAAGTCAATATTGATCCCTTCATTCATCTTCTTGATGTTGTGAACTTTGTCTTCACTTATATACTAGTAAATTAAAGTAACAACTTTTTCAGTGGTTCAAACAGCATTGCTTTTCTTTGAATCACTTTCCATTTAAAATCCAAATGCACCGGTTCCGATGTTGAGCTCCATACGTTTAAAATAAACTTCAAGCAAAAATGTGGCTTTTGTTAGAGTACTTGAAAACTTGATAAATTATTCATATTCATGTCCAAAAAAAAAAATTAAAAGCTAGCACATGAAAAGGTTTTAACACACTTGACGGCTAGTATATGCAAAACTTATGACTTACCTTCAAATTTTTCCTAATTCATTAAAGACTATTATGAATTGCGATAAAGTTATCAATACATGAGATTGTTAGGAATTATATGAAGACACCACTTATTACATATTTTTTTTCAAAAAATTACTATTATAATATTTTTCTGCATAACTGATCGACAATCAAAAGGTCAAAATAGACATTCATAAGATATCATGACAAATAACTAAATTGTTGTACACACACAAGTAAGCTTGTGTGTTGCATAAATGGAATTTGATTTCACTCAATTGAAGAAGTGGAGCATATATTTAATAGTTTATCATGAACTTGACATCCTTATGGTAAGAAAAACCGCATTTTCGTTTTAATGTTAATAATCTCTTTCTTCTTCTAACTATTTCCCTTAGTTAAATGATAAATGCGCTCTAAATTAATTTTATTAGTGTAGAATAAAATTTGCTCAATTAATTTTATCATGTACAAATAGTAAAATTTAAAGCGCGTTTATCAACTTCCTTTCCTAGCTAGTTTCCAACAGATACTTATTCCAATACAATAATACAGGATAAAGTTGATGTTCTTTCAACTAAACTAAATTAAAATTAGCCTCTGGATCTGTTATACTTATTTATGTTGTTAACTTACAGTTAACATAACCGGCACCAATCAACCAACAAAATAATAACTAACCAAAGAAGTAAAAGTTTAAGTAGTTTGAGTTGTTCTTGGATTAAGTAAAAAATAAAAATACAAAATAAAACAAAAGAGCAAGAAAACCATCCAATAGAGCTTGAGATGAAGAAAAATGATCTCTCTCTAACACAGATTACAAATAGTAAAAGTCTTACATGGATACATCTGCGCAAATTAATCTCTAGGCCTCTTGAGAAGTTGATCACCATGGTGAAATTAATTAATCTTAGAGCAGGAGCTCAGATAGATATGTTGCTCAAAAGTAGTGCAATAAAAAAACTAGGGCTAGCAGCTTTAGAACTATATATAGTGCTTAGGGAAAAGTACATGATTCATCTAAGAGTACCCGAGACGAAGTTCCAAATCCAAATCATTCTTTGAATCACTAAGCATACCAATCTCCAAGTTCAGCCTAACAATTTCTGCCCTCTGCACAACTTCACACTCTTTTCCTTTAAAGAAACCATCAAATTCTCCAGCCCCAAAAAGGGTTTTCGTGGTTTTAATTTTGCTTTCGTTACTAGGAGAAGCAGAAGAGGGTGAGTTAGACAGTGAGGAAAGAGGGGGAGACACCAAAGGAGGTAAATTGGAAGTGAATGGCTGCCGGAACAATATTGATGAAGCAGATGTTGATGAGTGTGATTTAGATGATGAGAAATTAAGGTTAGGGTTAGGGTTAGGGTTAGGATTAGGGTTAGGGCTAGGACTAGGACTAGGACCAGGGTTAGGGTTAGGGTTAGGGTCAAGATTAAGGTTAAAGAGAGAGAACTGACCATTTCTTGGAGGAGACTGCCTCAACCTGGCTCTATCTCTCCTATGAACATTCATGTGACCGCCAAGAGCTTGAGCAGATCTAAATTGTCTTTTACAGAAGCTACAAGAGTAAGATCTTGGAGGCCATGAAAACAAATCTCCACCTCCAAGAGTAGTAGTATCACCAAAGCTACTAGAAATATTTTTCCACGAATCTTTGTTGATGACCTTGTTGTTGTTAGTGTTGTCTTTCATGGATCTAATATTTTCACCTTGAATGGTGTGGTTTTTCAGGGTACCCATCAAACTGTTTTTCTGCATATATGGGTAATTAGTTTCTTAGCTCCTTTGATTCAGTCTCACCTATTTAGCAAGATTAAAACTACAAAAAGAAGAAAGTAGAAATAGAGAGAGTTAAAGAGGGGAGTGAGTCACTAACCAGGGAAATATATATGTGATGATATAGAGTTTGGTTTTTGAACTCTGTGTGGCCTGTGTGTGTGAGAGAGAGAGAGAGATCAGAGAGAGAGGATATTAATTGATGAGAGTTGCAGGTGGAAGGAGGACAGGAGAGAGGCCATAAAATTCTAAGCCAGAAGATGAAAATCTGATTGGAGGATATATGTTTACCTGCAAATGTTCCCAAAGTTTGTCCACTACTTACTATATGTAGAACCTCGTTCTGCCAGATTATACCTTTTTACTAAATCTAGCGCTTCTTCCCTTACTTCTCTTTGAAAATTGTATCCAAATCTTTATGTCACTTGCATGATTACACTTCCCTCCATTAATTTTTCACACACACACACACACACACATATATATATATATATATATATATATATATATATATATATATATAAGTTTGCATAAAATATACTCCTTTCAAAATATGAGATCATTATTGGTTTTTTAAAATTAATTTAAGATATTTCCATATGAACTAAGTTTTTATTTTTTATTTTTAATGAATCTCGCAAATTTTGAGTTTAAAATGTTTAAAATTAACTTTTAAAAGTCAATAATGACATATCTAATAAATTAAAATGAAAAATATTTCTTGACAGTTTATTATATAAAAGAAAATTAGGAGATGATGATGAAGTGGGTTTGGCAAGGTAACTTTAGGACATCATGTCTTTGAGTGCATGCTTTAGTAGCTAGAGAACAAGAAAAGAAAGATATGAAACAAATCCAGCTCATTGAATTTAGCCTAGTTTCAAGTTTAGTAGAAAGTCCCCACACAATTAAATACAAACAATAATGAACTTATATAAAACACACAGATTGTTTGTACATGTGACTATATTTCTTTGAGTTCAAATGTCTTATTAATTTGATTTCTGAGTCTTATATAAGTAGAAATTTATAATATATAATATACTTCTCTGCAGATTGTTTGTTGGATCGTCAAACGAGTTGTGAGCATTCGTATCCATATGCCTAAGCATCAATTTAGAAACGATGAATAATCCACTAAGGCACTAAGAATACTCTCTCATTTTACAAAAATATTCTCATTTATAGAATTTACGTATGGATATTAAGAGCGCTATTTTGTTCCATATAATCCATAAAATAATAAATTGTTAATTTAACAGTGGTGGTATGTTAATGAAATTATGATGATAAATTGAGAATATTTTATTATTTTGTAATTTTATTAATAAATAGATACTCTTTGTTCAAAAAAATAACGTTTAAATTAATATAATTTATTATCCTAAATTATATGTCATATTCTACTTCAGTGATCCACCTTTCAATTTTTGTCAATTAGATGATTGAACTATCAATTTTTTCTATTTTGGTTCAATTAAGTCTGTCACATCATAAATTAATGACGTGACTCGCTGACTAGACAAATTTATGCTGATGTGTACTAAAAAAATTAAGTTTTCAAAAAAAATTATTATATTAGACGGACAAAATGTAAATAAACAAAAAACCATTAACAAATAGTATAATAAATGATTGAACAAATTAAATAACTAACGCTATTATTTACTACAACTCCCCCATTCCAAACCATGAACAGACCCACAACGGTTCACCATTATCGGAGGCTCGAATCCTTTGAATATTCGATTCTTAAGTTTTCACTATCAATACAAGCGCCTCAACCAAACTAAAATCAACTCCTTCAATCCACTTCTCCCCTAATCTATCGATTCAATTCTCTTCTCTCCTAATTGGAATAATTCAAAAAAAAAACTAATCAATCTCGAGCTCCATCATGGTGGTAGCTTTACTGGGCCTGATAACCGAAGTCAAAACCTAATGAAATTTAACTAGGCACACTTAGAAGGGGGTTGAATAAGTGTGAGAGCAATTTATGACCAACTTTTATTTATTATTAATTTCAGGCTACTATAATGATTGAAATCAGCTAACTGAATTAATATAGCCTAAAATACTTGATGTTAAAGAATATAATGCAAGTACTAACTTATGTGATTTTTAAAGCAAAGCGAACAATAAAATTAACACCAAATTTTTTTACGTGGTTCAACTATTACCCTCTATAATAATAGCCTAGTCCACGTCCAATACCAACTAGTATTGGAGACTCGCTTTATTTATTTCTTTATAAATAAATACAGATTACAAATATTAATTAACAATTAATTCATCTTGAGCTCTCTTGCTCCTTGTGCACCTATGCACTCTTTAAACACCTTTGCTTCCTTGAACCTGTTTGTAAACCTTTTCTCTAATCCACTAGGATTAAAACCTTTAGACTACACTTAGTCTAAAACAGAAAATTCAATACAATATAGAGGTCTATGATCAATGCAAGAATAATCAATTTAACAATTAAAGGCTCAACTATATGCAATGATCAATTAGCACACAATAGATAAACAATTAATTTCTTACAGAATACCAGCTCAAATAACACCAGAAAATTAATTGCTTAGCTTCTCAAAAGTTTACACTTGACAAAATCAGATTGCTTGATAATAATAACAATAAGTGCAAGTATAATTTGTGAGTTCTGTGTATTTCCAAACAAGAGAATACTGATTTTATAACCCATAAAACATTACCGTTAGATTAAAGATAATACTTTGTTTGTTCAAGTCAATTGGCAAGACGTTGTCAACGGTAAAGAGTCAATTGTTATCCAGTAAAACAAATTCTCGTTACTTAGTTTTAATAAAACAAAAGACCCATAAGAGATAATCACTCTGACTCTTCTACTTCATAAATGTGGCGTGTAGCAATTGAAGTGGACTAAGTAGAAAGACATTTGACATCATACTCCTTTTTCCAACAAACAACATCTTCATAGTTCCAATAAACAAATACACCATGAAAACCGCATCAAATCACAATAAAGTAGTTGTTATCCTTTAGATATTCTAGGAAATCATGATTACATGCATACTTATCACAATTAATGTTATCCACCTTTTTAGCTAACTAGACACACTAATATACATATCCACGTGTAGTTCAAGTGTGTATATCAAATAAAAAATTTATAATATACATGTTAAACATGTAACATAGATAAAATATTTAATATATGTATTACTCTATAAAACCTTTTTCATAAAATCATTTAAAAATATTTTTCATTTAAGACATATAATAAAAATACAAATAATATTTCCTAGAGCCTTTAAATGAAAAATCAATTATTATGCAAATGATCTTACATTTATTTTTCCTAGAAAAGAGAAAAATCCTCCAAATTCTCGAATATCCGATCAAATCTCCTTATCACCAAAATACCTGAAATACATCATAAAACAATTTAGTACTTTGAACATTTCATCATCAAAACTTAAGAATTGAATATGACAAAGTCAACATTCTCCTCCTTTTTAATGATGACAACCCAAAAAAAATTGTTTCTCTCATTAACTCCCCTGAATATATGCATAACATAAATAGCTCCCCCTAAAACCATGCAAGAATATCATTTCAGGGAACTGAAATCTGAAATTCGTTTTTCAGTATATTTGTTACTTGCAGTAATTGTTAGTTCATCAGATAGCAAAATATTTACTGCTAATAAATATATCAAACATTTAAAAACTGAATCCAAATTAAACATCAGTCTTTTGGTGATGTACACCAAATCAACACAGACATAAAATTTTTTAAAATTCGTCCAAAAGCATCCAAAAATAACTGAAACAATTATAAAACCTCTCCCCCTTTGTCAACAACAAAAAAAGGAAAGAAGTTTAATCATCGAGTTCTACCACAGCTGCACGTCGAGCTGCACGTTGTAGTGAAATAGGGCCGGTGATTGGCACGGTGCACCTTCTCTACAATGCTGAGGTCAGTAGCAAATTGGGGAGGCCTGGGAATGACAGTGGCCGGTGGTAGAGGGACATCAAGAAATTCACCTTGATATTCAGCCAACCAATTGCAATGTACCCACTCCGGGACTGTTGAATGCTTAGGATGCATATGCAATTTGGATCTCATATCATTGAAACGAACAGAAATGAATTCAGCCAACTCCCCTATTTGATTACTAACAAACTTCATCTCTTGACTCAACTGGCAGGAATTTCTATTAAGCCTTCTCTGTATAACCTCTGCCAAAGTAGTGGTTTGTAGTAGCCTGCCTGTAAGTCAATGAACTCATCTTCAAGATTGTTGTATAATTTGTTAATTTCAGGGGCACCCAAAGGCAATTTGCCTTTTTCTAACATATTCATTCGGGTGTGAAGGGAAGTCATTTCAGTTTGCATTTTATCTTGATTACTGAGCACCAGTTTCAACATATCAATTATTTCAGAAGAGGATTGAATATTGGGCTGAACAGAAGAAGATGAAATCAAAACGGGAGGAATAGGAGCCTCAGGAGTAACACGAACAAACTGACCATCAACTAAAGTGATACAAGAAAACTTCAAAGTATTGACACTAAGTGAATCATTCACATCCACAGAAATTTCATTTTCAAAAGAAATCTTAAAATGATTGAAGAAAGTGGTGAGAGTAGCACTATACAACAAACAAGTTTTGGTTTTTCTCAGACAGCTTGTCATTTGATGAAGCAACATTTGGGCTAAATTAAAAGACAGACCTTTTAAAATCATAGCAACAATGATTAAATCATGATAAGTGAAATCTGCACCACCACCTAGACGAGGCAAAAGATTAAACCAAACAAGATGATGGATTACACAAGCAAGAGGAGAAACATCTACGGTTTTGGGAGTAAAAACATCACTTAACAGAGGATTATCCATGATAATTTGTAATTGTTCCAAAGGAGAAAAAGGATAATGAACAGCCCCTTTTCGAGTGAACGGACAATCACCGGTGAAAGGAATGTTTAAGATGCTACCAAAATATATGACAATGAAATACAAGGATTTACCCTTGATAAATGAAGTATAAAACTCCCCATGACATTCCAGATTAGTATAGAATTGTTGAACTAATCTGGGATATACTACAGAAAGAGGAAAGAGCATGGAGGAAATACCATAAGACTCAAATAAAGCTTTTAAAGGAGACTTATGAAAACAGATTTGATCCATTAATTTTTCATAAACCAACTGTTTTTGAAAAATAACATTTTTAAACCGAAATTCATAAGCATTACTTCGAAAGAAGTTATCAGGAAGATCATAGAAAAGATTAGGTGTTACCGAGACCGGTGGAGGTGTAACCTCTGGCTTAAAAGATGGAGTTGTTGGCTGACGTCGTCGAGAAGGTCCGGTAGATTTAGGCAAAGATGGATTAAAGGTGGACTCGTCAGAGGACAAAGAGTCCACGTATTCTATCTCGGATGAAATAATCTTCTTCATTTTCTTTTGTTTGCGAGAAGGTTCGACCGTTAATGGAGGTGGAACCGTTGTCTGATCATCATCAGAATCGATCAACGACCTCTTATGAGTACGAGTTCTCATGATACCAAGGTAAGATTAGAGAAACAAAGAGAACGGAGAGAAACAGAGATAAAAGAATTTTAGGAGAATAGAAGGAAAATAGATAGAAAGATATATAAAAGATAGTCCTGCATACTTACGTCTCCCGAGACCCCCAGCCGACTTGGAATTTCAACTTTCAAAAATCATTATGAGATATGCATGTATGCACACGGCTCCCAAGAAACCTTTTAGCCGTCCGGTATTTTCGATTTTCAAAACAAATATGACAAATATGGCATGTAAGAGTAGAAGACTTAAATTAACAACCGTAAATTCAAAACCATAATTATCCTTAATTTAATAATGAGATATTCATGCAAGTTAGGATAACACTAATATAGATATTTTAAAAATCATGCAGTATACATCCCAAGTTCTCTTCGCAGCATACAAAACCTATCTTCACTTAATGGTTTAGTAAAAATATCTGCAATTTGATTTTCAGTTGGAATAAAAATCAATTTAATTAATCCTTTTGAAACATTGTCTCTTAAGAAATGATGCCTAACTTCTATATTCTTTGCATGTGAATGTAACACATGATTTTTAGATATATCTATAGCACTAGAATTATCACAATAAATAGGCACACAATCACATAATGTATAAAAATCATATAGAGTTTGTCGCATCCATAATATCTGAGAGCAGCAACTTCCTGAAGCTAGGTATTCTCCCTCAGTAGTTGAAAGAGCCACTGAGGTTTGCTTTTTACTATGCCATGATACGAGACTTTGTCCTAAGAAAGTACAAGCACCACTCGTACTTTTTCTATCAATTTGACATCCTGCATAGTCAGCATCTGAATAACCTATTAGTTCAAAGTGATTGGAAATTGGATAGAATAACCCCAAATTAATAGTACCACTTAAATATTTCAAAATTCTTTGAACAGCATTTAAGTGTGATTCTTTGGGTTTTACCTGAAATCTTGCACATAGACAAACACTATACATTATATCAGGTCTAGAAGCAGTTAAGTATAACAAACAACCAATCATACCTCGATATCTAGTTATATCGACATCAATACCTTTGTCATCAGCTGTAAGTTTTATTAATGTGCTCATAGGTGTACCTTTTGTGTTAGATCCTTCAAAGCCAAATTGCTTGAGTAATTCTTTTGTGTATTTGGTTTGATGGATGTAAATTTCGTCATTCGTATGTTTGATTTGAAGTCCCAAAAAGTAGTTGAGTTCACCCATTAAGCTCATATCAAATTCTTTATGCATGCACTTGGAAAACCACTCACAAAGATGATCATTAATAGCACTAAAAATTATATCATCTACATATATTTGAACAATAATGATATCTATATTTTTATGCTTAATAAATAATGTAGAATCTATTTTACCTCTAATAAATCCATTTGATAAGAGATACTTACTTAACCTGTCGTACCACGCTCGTGGAGCTTGTTTCAAGCCATAAAGAGCTTTCTTTAACTTGTAGACATGATTAGGATACTATTCATGCTCGAATCTAGGAGGTTGCTTTACATACACCTCTTTGTTAATGTATCCGATGAGGAAAGCACTCTTTACGTCTATTTGAAATAGCTTAAACTTTTTGTAGCATGCGAATGCCAACAAAATTCGGATTGATTCTAACCTAGCCACTGGTGCATAGGTTTCTTCATAGTCGATTCCCTCTTGTTGGTTATACCCTTGGGCTACTAGCCTTGCTTTGTTTCGAGTGATAGTTCCGTGATCATCTAGCTTGTTTTTGAATACCCATTTCGTACCAATGATGGAAGCATCTTTTGGAGGAGGCATGAGTTCCCATACTTGGCATCTCTCAAATTGTTGAAGTTCTTCTTGCATTGCCAATAACCAATTTTCATCAAGTACTGCATCATTTGCATTCTTTGGCTCAACCTGTGACAAAAATACAGAGAATGCACAATGATTTTGTAACCCTCTTCGTGTGGTTACACCTTTGTTGATATCTCCAATGATATTCTCCGGAGGATTATTCTTGACATATCTAGTTGTTTTTGGCATTTAAATGTCATGTAAGACTTCCTCTTGATCATGAAACTCATCTTCAGCTTCTTGTAAATTTTCAGGTTCACGTTCCTGCTGGTTATTCATTTCGGTTTCCTGAAACTGTTCATTCGGTCTCCCATTTTGTTCTTTTCGGTTTGCTAGAATTCTGGCTGTCTCTAAATTTCTTGCATCATCCTCAATCTCTTTTAGAAGATCATTGTTAGTCTCACTAAAAGTGATATGAACAGATTCTTCTACACGTGACTTACTAACATTAAAGATACGATAAGCCTTACTATTTTGAGAATAACCAATAAAAATTCCTTCGTATGACTTAGCATCAAATTTTTCCAAATTATCACTAGTATTGAGAATACAACATTTAGAACCAAAAACTTTGAAATAACTTATATTTGGAATTTTATTATTTAACAATTCATAAGGTGTTTTCAAAATAATTGGACAAATGAGTACTCTATTTAAAACATAACATGATGTGCTTAACGCCTCGGCCCAAAATTTCTTTGGAAGCTTACTCTCTTGCAGCAATGTTCTAGCAGTTTCTTGTAATTTTTTATTCTTCCTTTCCACTACTCCATTCTGCTGAGGAGTTCTTGGAGCTGAAAACTCATGACTTATTCCTTTTTGATCACAAAATATAATGAAGTCCTTTTGAAATTTGGTACCATGATCACTCCGAATTTTTATAAGTTTGAGACTATACTTAGTCTCTAAATTTCTTATCAATTTCTCAAATTCTTTAAATGTTTCATCTTTGGTTCTCAAAAATAATACCCATGTATATCTAAAAAAATATCAACTATTACAAATGCATAGAGTTTACCATTAATACTAGCATGTCTTTCAGGGCCAAATAAATCAAGATGAAGTAATTGCAAGGGAGAAGAAGTTGATACCATGTTCTTTGCAGTAAACAATGTTCTTACTTATTTTCCAAGTTGACAAGGAACACATACTCTTTTCTTTTCAAACTTTATTTTTGGCAATCCTTTGATGAGATTTCTAGAGGATAGTTTCTTGATTAAATCCATGTGAACATATCCCATCCGTTTATGCCATAGGTTAGCCTCTTCTTGCATTGTGACAAGACATAGTTCTTCACCATGTTGCTCAAAATCAATAGTATATATATTTCCTTCCCTTTGTGCAACTAGAATAGCGTTGTTAGTACCATGAGATATTGTACATTTATTTTTCTCAAAAAGTACTTGATGACCATTATCCATCAATTGACTAACACTTATAAGATTAAATTCAAGACCATTAACAAGATGAACATTATCGATAATAACCTTACCATTACCTATTTTACCTTTTTCGATTATTTCACAGGTTCGATTATCTCCAAATGTGACTTTTCCATTTTTCTTCTTTACGTAAACACACTTGGATTTATCACCGGTCATGTGACGAGAGCATCCACTATCAAGAATCCATTTTTGAGATGAAACCTTTACCTTGAAACATACCTCGTTTAATTCACCTTCTATTCTCATGAAGCATACTTGAGTAATCTCATCCTTGGCATCAACTTCTACCTCAGATTCTTCTTCATCACTCCAAGTGACTAGTGCCTTATTTCTCTTATTATCCTTGAAGCCCGTTTTTCCTTTATTTTTTTGTTGAAAATAGTCCTTCCTGAAGTGCCTTGGACGTCCACATTCAAAACACGTCTCTTCAGTTTGTTTTCCTTAGCCTTTATTTGAGTTGAAGATATTCTTTCGTTTATTCTTCCTTTGTAGAAGTCCTTTGAGTCTTCGTGACATCATAGTTATCTCTTCATCAGAATCATCATCAAGCTCTTCTTCATTTCCTGCATTAAGAGCTAGAACCTTTCTACGAGGAGTTTCCTCCTCATCGTCATACCTCTTTAACTGATGTTCATATTCCTCAAGTTCACCAAAAAGAGTTAGTGTATCCATAGTAGATATAGTAGAGGAATCTTGAAGAGTAGTGATTTTAGAAGCAAACCTTTTGAGCATAGCCCGAAGCAACTTACGGTTGATCTCGCTTTGAGGAATAGTCTTATCCAGTAATTTCAAGGAGTTTATGAGGACAAGGAATCTTGCTTGAGCTAGCTTGATGGTTTCATCTTTTTCGAGCTTGAACATTTCATAATCATGCATGAACATACTCAGTTTGACTTCTCGTACTTTGAAAGTACCTTCATGACTTACCACAAGAGTATCCCACAGTTCCTTAGCTGTGTTGCATGAGGATACTTTGTCTATCTCGGATTGTACCATGCCGCTGAGAAGTGTATTCATAGTCTTTGAATCATATGAGACCATGTAGATTTCTGTTGAATCCATTTCTAGCAGAATCTTTGGTGTCCCATCATCTCTTCGTGGAATAACTGGTCCGTTCTCCACAACCCACCATTCCCAAGGATCTCTTTTCAGATAGATCCTCATCCAGAATTTCCAAAAGTTATAGTTTTCAGTTCCGAACAGCAACAGAGGTCTATTAGTTGATTGCCCTTCTTGATTGTTGTTCCCGAACTGTGCCATGTCAGAATCTTTCCCTACAAGTCACCTTTAAGACCAAGATAAGTAGAGCCTTGCTCTGATACCAAATGAAATTTAACTAGGCACACTTAGAAGGGGGTTGAATAAGTGTGAGAGCAATCTATGACCAACTTTTATTTATTATTAATTTCAGGCTACTATAATGATTGAAATCAGCTAACTGAATTAATATAGTCTAAAATACTTGATGTTAAAGAATATAATGCAAGTAATAACTTATGTGATTTTTAAAGCAAAGCGAACAATAAAATCAACACCAAGATTTTTTACGTGGTTCAGCTATTACCCTCTATAATAATAGCCTAGTCCACGTCCAATACCAACTAGTATTGGAGACTCACTTTATTTATTTCTTTATAAATAAATACAGATTACAAAACAGATTCCAAAAATTAATTAACAATTAATTCCTCTTGAGCTCTCTTGCTCCTTGTGCACCTATGCACTCTTCAATCACCTTTGCTTCCTTGAACCTGTTTGTAAACCTTTTCTCTAATTCACTAGGATTAAAACCTTTAGACTACACTTAGTCTAAAACAGAAAATTCAATACAATATAGAGGTCTATGATCAATGCAAGAATAATCAATTTAACAATTAAAGGCTCAACTATATGCAATGATCAATTAGCACACAATAGATAAACAATTAATTTCTTACCGAATACCAGCTCAAATAATACCATAAAATTAATTGCTTAGCTTCTCAAAAGTTTGCACTTGACAAAATTAGATTGCTTGATAATAATAACAATAAGTGCAAGTATAATTTGTGAGTTCTGTGTATTTCCAAACAAGAGAATACTAATTTTATAACCCACAAAACATTATCGTTAGATTAAAGATAATACTTTGTTTGTTCAAGTCAATCGGTAAGAAGTTGTCAACGGTAAAGAGTCAATTGTTATCCAGCAAAACAAATTCTCGTTACTTACTTAGTTTGAATTAAACAAAAGACCATAAGAGATAATCACTCTGACTCTTCTACTTCATAAATGTGGTGTGTAGCAATTGATGTGGAGTAAGTAGAAAGACGTTTGACACCATACTTCTTTTTCCAACAAACAACATCTTCGTAGTTCCAATAAACAAATACACCATGAAAACCGCATCAAATCACAATAAAGTAGCTGTCATCCTTTAGATATTCTAATAAATCATGATTACATGCATACTTATCACAATTAATGTTATCCACCTTTTTAGCTAACTAGACACACTAATATACATATCCACGTGTACTTCAAGTGTGTATATCAAATAAAAAATTTATAATATGCATGCTAAACATGTAACATAGATAAAATATTTAATATATGTATTACTCTATAAAACATTTTTCATTAAATCATTTAAAAACATTTTTCATTTAAGACATATAATAAAAATGCAAATAATATGTCCTAGAGCCTTTAAATAAAAAATCAATTATTATGCAAATGATCTTACATTTGTTTTTGCTAGAAAAGAGAAAAATCCTCCAAATTCTCGAATATCCGATCAAAGCTCCTTATCACCAAAATACCTGAAATACATCACAAAATAATTTAGTACTTTGAACATTTCATCATCAAAACTTAAGGATTGAATATGACAAAGTCAACAATAATTTCCGCCACAGCCTTGCCCAGATCAAGTTGTTTTCGTCGGCTATTGAACTCTTCAATCACGTTGAACGACTTGCCAGAATCGCTCAACCTTAACAAATTTTTGAAAGAAATCTCATTGAGTTCGCTGCCGACGGCTACCTGTGCCTGGGCAAGCCAGTCGCTGGTGACGACACTGTGGTGAGCGACCCTAGTCTGGTAATAGGCAAAAATGTTATGGTTAGGGTTTTGGAGGGTTTAGTTATGGAAGAATTGTGGCGGAAGTTGGAGACAAAACACAACTCTCTGGTTAAGAGACGACGTCATTCAGATATCTTCGTAGGCAACCATGGCGTGGGCTGGAAATCTAGGCTGACAGGGGTGTTGATTTGTTTGGTTTGATTTGGTGAACCTTGGTTGATTAATGGGCAATTCTTGGCTGAATAGATGTGTTATGGGGTTTCATCTGGTTTGGGACGTCTCAAACGTCGTGTTGGGTCTGCGTCCTTTCGATTTCTCGGTTGTATCCTAACCAGCTCCGGCGAACTTCCTTGGTTGTAGTCTGAATTTATTGTTAGGGCTTGGTGGCGGAGGGCCGAACCTGATCTTCTCTACCGCCTCGGCCACAATTGAAGACGCCATTAGAGTATGAGATCGCTTGTAATAAATTATATTTAAGCCATCATTTATTATACTATTTGTTAATGGTTTTTTATTTTTTACATTTTTGCCCTCTAATATAATAAATTTTTTTGAAAACTTAAATTATTTTTTATAGTACACATAAGCACAAATTTGTCTAGTTAGCGAGTTACGTCATCAATTTATGATGCGGCAGGCTTAATTGAACCAAAGTGGAAACAATTGATAGTTCAATCATCTCATTGACAAAATTAAAAGGCGGATCATCGAATTGAAATATGACATATAGTTTAGGGTAGTAAATTATATTTAAGCCAAAAAATAATAATAAATAGGACTTATTATTATTATTTTTTGTGCTAACAGAGGGATCACAACATCATACAAAAAACAAATCAACTCATGTACTTAATTATTTAAGAATTTGGATTAAAACATGTGCTTAAATTAAAATAAATATTATCATCATCATCGTCATCTTCTTCAAATATTGAAATCGTTTCTTTTATATTCTGAAACAACAAGTCTCTTTGTTCATGGGATTTTACTGCTGTGCGGGCATGTAATCATGATTAGTGTGCAGTTGAACTAGCTGGTGACACTGCTGGCACCACCAACAATAATGATAGCCAAACAAACTTGATTCATTCTTTATTCATTCAACCCAACCCAACCCAACCCAACCCAGGATATAATTAACAAGGAGCCAGCTTAGATATCAAAGAAAAGGTTATTTCAGTGAACCCAGATTGTGTTACCATATTTTAGTGAAAAACTGAGATGTTTTGTTGTGGTGTTCCAAAACAAACAAAAGATCCTTCCTAAAATATCTGGAGATTTAGTGAAAGACTCTTGGCCAATTAGATGATACCATTGCATTCTATATATAGGTGTGATATTATAAGGTTAAATGGTTGAATTTGCAGAGATTACCCACAGTGTAACACATTGCCGTCTCTTTTACACATACTAGTTGAAGACTTGAATCCTAGAGAGAGAGAAATCACCCAACATATATATCATTTTAAAATATAGTACTCAAGAAAGAATCTCATTTATAAAATTTATAAATATTTAGATGTATTTTTGTTCCTTATTTATTTATTATGAAAAAAATAATTTAATACTTTAATAGACTTTGATAACAAGCTTGAAGACGTTGGGTGAATTAAAATGTAAAATCGTCCGCCTCAGTTTATGAACTTGTGACAATATTTCCATTAATTAATCAGTTTAGATATTATACAGCCAAAACTAGAAACCTTCCCCAAAGTTGCAATTAGTAGTACTAACTCCGTTAATTTATATAAGTCATTTTAAAGAAATATTTTTGTTCCTTAATATAAGTAATTTCTAATATTACCCCAACTATTAAATGTAACTTTGGTTCTCTCACTATTTAATGTCTAATAAATAACAATTTTTTATTCCAATATAAAGGACAATATAAACAATTGATATTATAGTTAATGTTATACAATTATTATCTTAATACTTGTGCACAACTTTAAAACGACTTATATTAAAGAACGGAAGGAGTACAAAACTTTAAAGTCTATTTTGCACCGTTAATCAACCCTTTGGACAATTGTAGCTTGAGGAAAGAGTTTGCTTATTGGTCAAATTCAAAAAGAAAAACACCAAGGGGCACAAATATATATAGTGGACAATATTGCATAATATTATACAATAATACTGTATAATTTTAAACCATTATCAACCGAAAAAGATAATTATTTTTACGAAATAATTACATTTTTTTTGTTTCTGTAAATGAGCTAGATTTCTTGGAGAAAAGAGAAACATATAACATATAAGTTATATAAGTCTAGGTAAGTAGGAATAAATAGAGGTTACCAAGTTTGTATATGGCAAAAAAGACAGAAGAAAGAATTTTCTGCATGAAATACTAATAACATCTTATCATCACTCCCCCTCTCTTTCTTGTTGAAACAGTAAAAGACATGGGAACTATCAAAAGGAGGTGATTGGTATCATGGTGTTTGTATGTAATTATTTCTTCTTGTGAAAGTGACAGATTTTTTTGTGCTTATTTTCTTTTCTTTTCTCTTTATCAGTACTACCAGTGTTTTTGCGTTCTAGCTAGCTAGGTTACGTTATAAAAAGAGAAGAGATTGGTGCAAAATTAGTGGAAGTTGGCCCGGCTCTCTGCTTGAATTCACACACACACACACATATATATATATAGAAAGGATCAAGAGTAGAATTCTTAAGTAGTAGAATGTCTTAAATAATATAATTTTATCAAAACGACGTAGTTTTGATAAGACGCGGTGGTATTTTTGTAAATACGCGGTGGCATGGTATTTACAAAAATGTCACCGCGTCTTATCAAAACTATGTCGTTTTGATAAAGTTCTATTATTTAAGAGAGTTTTACTACTTAAGAGGTCTACTCTTGATCATGTCTATATATATATATATATATATATATATATATATATATATATATATATATATATATATATAGGGGAGCGATCCATAGCATCTATATGCTATGGGATAAAAAGTGGCATATAGGCCCTAATCCGTCCGTTTTATTGATGAAAGGCTGCGATTTGAAGTTCCAACTCCCCGTCCGCTAGTATTACTAGCGGATGTAATTAGTAAAAATTTCGGACCCTTATACCCCTCGTGAGTGAAATTATCCAGCCAAAAGAACATGGTCCGCTAGTAATACTAGCGGATAGAATACAGAGCAGATTGTAAATGGTCAATCTTCAAACAGTTTGAGGGAGAGTCATTCCTTTGTGAGAGAGTCATATATATTAGCTTTGCTGAAAACAGAGGATAGAAACACGGGGTAAGCAACTAGAATCGGGCGGGCATGAGGCATCTTCATCTCTCATGGAATACCTTGACCGTTGAGTTCACCTTTATCACACCACAAGTGAGCCATATTTCCGTTATTGACTTCACATGCGACTGAAGCGGTTCAATTCAGGAATTTAAACGAATTATTTCCTCCTATATTTCCGTTATTGACTTCACATCACCACACTTTGCGTGGCTTTACACAGTTGTTGGTTCACCAAGTCCTTTCCAAATTATTGCCTGCCCTGGATTCTACTACCACCGAAACCCTTTCATTAGAGAAAAAGTGCTTTGTGGATTTAAAATCTTTCTTAGAAGGTAACACTGATTGCTCCAAGTTACGAGCATCAATGGAAGGTTATCTTAGTGATTTTAATCCAGAGAACTCTATTTCTCCGTACGGGATTTTCAGTAATCGGGTGGAGGAACTGGAATTTGAATGTGTTCCAACATCCCTTATCGAGCGGGTAATTGACTTTCTAAACAATATTAGGGAAGACCTCAGATTTTCAATGGCAAAGGATGCAGCAACTTTGAAGAATGAACACTTTCAGGTTAATGAAGATCCCAAGTACAAGGAAATGCCAGTAAATGTGAACAAAGAAGAATTGCTTGCCCAGCTGCCTAAAGATATATCACTGGATTTCCACAAGAAGGTGACCTTCCCAAAGCACGAAATGCAAGACACTAATTCCAGCTTCTTCTTTGGCAGCCACCAAAGTCACAAATCACTTGCAGACGTGGAAAAAGAAGATCATCTCCTTGATCAAGTGCTGCGTTCGAGAGGTTTAGCTGTGGAGAAATCAAGAGCAGATCGACAACACATTATCCTTGTGGCGTCACTTCTTGATCGCATACCTAACCTTGCTGGATTAGCACGGACATGCGAGGTATTTAAAGCAGCTGCTTTAGCCATTGCTGATACAAATGTAGTGCATGACAAGCAGTTCCAGCTCATCAGTGTGACAGCAGAGAAGTGGGTCCCCATTATCGAAGTACCAACAAGTAGTGTCAAATTTTTCTTGGAGATTAAGAAGCAAGAGGGGTTTTCTATATTGGGTCTAGAGCAAACTGCCAACAGCATACCTCTCGACAAGTTCTATATTCTATCCGCTAGTATTACTAGCGGACCATGTTCTTTGGCTGGATAATTTCACTCACGAGGGGTATAAGGGTCCGAAATTTTTACTAATTACATCCGCTAGTAATACTAGCGGACGGGGAGTTGGAACTTCAAATCGCAGTCTTTCATCAATAAAACGGACGGATTAGGGTCTATATGCCACTTTTTATCCCATAGCATATAGATGCTATGGATCGCTCCCCATATATATATATATATATATATATATATATATATATATATGAATTGTAGCTTGAGGAAAGAGTTTGCTTATTGATCAAATTCAAAAAAAAACACCAAGGGGCACAAATATATATAGTGGACAATATTGCATAATATTATACAATAATACTGTATAATTTTAAACCATTATCAACCAAAAAAGATAATTATATAAAAATATCATCTTTCGTCAAAATATCAGTTTTCTTAAATTAATGGTGGAGTATTCTCATAATTAGTCTCGATTGTTGCTATATATTGAGGAAAGAATATTCCACCACTAGGTGTCAAAACACGTTCGATGAATCGTCACTAGCCAGTTTGTTTCTTAATTACATAAACGATTGAAGTGAGTCCGTGTACTATTTATTTAATTTTATGTCGTAGTTCACTCTTTAAACTCAAACTTGTTTAATAGACTAGTCGAATTGTTACTACTTATTTAGCAAAAAAAGAAAAATAAAAATAAAAATTTGTTACTACTTAAGAAGCTACAATTTTGTTTATAATCTCAAATTATACTCTCGCATCTGAAATTAGATATATGTAGCTCCTCCAAGTATTAAGGTTGGGCAAAGCCTTGTATTTTCGGTGTTATTAAATATTCATTGTAGATGAGGCCATTTAAAAAACAAGAGAAAAAGGTGTAGAAACAATTACATTTTATAGTACATTTAAAAATATAATTACAAGAAAAGTGCCCTCATTAAATATTTACATAATTAATATATTTAAAATTTTATTTTCATTATTAGTACATATTTATGATTCCTTTAATTATGGGATGTGTTTTAATTCTCAACCATCTCTCCCACAATTTTCTCCAAATCTCTCCCACGATTTTCTCCCACTCCATTTATGTTTCCCTTCTTCTTCTTCTCCTCCCTCCCTCCGCCTCCTCCTCCTCCTCCTGTCCAACCCCTCCCCACCCTCCGCCTCCGCCTCCCCTCCCCTCCCTCCCGCCTCCCGCCTCCCGCCTCCCCTCCTCCCGCCTCTGCCCCCCGCCACTACTCCTCCCTCTCCTTCCTCTTCCTCCGCCTCCTTTCTCCACCCACCGCCCACGCCCCACCCCCTCACTCCGCCACCCCCTCCTCCCCCTCTCCCTCCGCCCCTCTCCTCCTACTCCCCCTCCCTCCGCCACCCCCTCCCTCCGCCACCCCCACTCCCTCCCTCCGCCACCCCCTCCTCTTCCCCCTCCCTCCTCCCCCTCCCTCCGCCTCCCTCCTCCTCCCCCCTCACTCCGCCACCCCCTCCTCCTCCTCCCGCTGCCCACGCCCCACCCCCTCCCTCTGCCATCGTCGCTCTGTTTCTACAATTTTTTTATAATGCAGTTGGTAGCCAAACCTTTATATCAAGGTAACTAATTCTGTTTTATTAAGTTTCCAATTTATTTTGCATGTAATACAGTTGGTAGCCAAACCTTCGTTCAGTTGGTTGCCAAACTTTCAGATCAAGGTAACTAATTCATACTGCAGGTGTGAAGGTAGATTGATTATCTTGGTATAAAAGTTTGATTACCTTGGTATAAAAGTTTGGTTACCTTGGTATAAAGTTTTGGTTACCTTGGTATAAATATGCAGTGTTCTATTTTTTATTTACCAACATGAAATTGGTTGTCAAACTTTTAGACCAAGGTAACCAATTCAGTTGTATTTGATTACCAATTTTATTTTAAATGTGATGCAGTTACTAGTCAATTTTTGTGGCGGCGGCGGCGGCGATGTGGCGGTGGCAGCGGTGGCGGCGAGATAGGAGGATGATGAACATTAGCTCCTTCATAATTTTTTATTTTAATTTTCTCATTTTAATTTGAATTTTGAAATATGGATTTGAAATTGTTGTTAGAGACAAGATTTGAATTTGAATTTGAATTTGAATTATTAGTTATCCTTGATTTTAGGTTTCTTTATTAATGTGAATTGTACTATTTTTGTAATATGAGTCTTAATTACACTCTTTTTGTAATTATTTAGTTGATGCACTTTTCTTGTAATTACTTTCTATTTGTTGTATACTTATGTAAAGGACCCAAAGGTGTAACCTGGTTTATCAAATCTAAGATGGAGTTCAACATTATTTTCCCTAGCCCAAGCTCAGCCCAGCCCAGCCCAGCCCAGCCATTTTTTTGGGCTTGGAGTTAAAACCCTTCAATTTTCAGATAACCAAGCAAAAATAAGAAACCATTTAATTTGGTGTTGACGACCTCAATATTATCTACGAGTTTGGATTATCAAACAGTTATACAGAATTGGTTCTAATCTGCACACAAGAACAAATCTAAGTAACTGAGGACTTAGGTCATCAGTATACCTCTGGTGTGACCGTCTTATAAGTTGAAACCACTAGAACACTTGTCGCAAGATGTATAGTAATTTGTGTGAATGATATGTTGTCCACTGATGATGACAAATACGACCCAATCCATATGGCATTTTAGAATATTTAAAACTTGCTTAAATATAAGCATTTGAAAATTTCCCTCCCTTCAAAATTAACTATTTTTTTGGGGGTTATATATGTGTGAACTTTAAATACTATGATCAACTGTGTATTACTCCCTCTGTTCCTAAATGATTGTCGTTTTAGAAGAAAAAAAATTATTCCAAAATGTTTGTAGTTTACAATTTTTGAGGAGAATAAATTATTTACTTTCCTATATTACCATATATTCTCTCATTGTCGTAAGAAATTATCTCCCATGTATTAATAATTTTCAACTTCCCATAAAGGGGTAGTGATGGAATTTCAAATAAATTTTATTTGATAAATGATACTTTCTTAATCCATGTACAAAAATCTTAAACGACAATCGTTTAGGAACAGAGGTAATAATATTTCTTTGTCAAATAATATTAATGTTGTTTCACAATTAACTTTCTAATTACTTGACTTTTTTAAATACTTAAGTTTAACTGTGACAAATTTATTAGACCCGTCTTGCACAGTTCAAGTTCATTTAAACATAATATTTACACCTACAACTCAAACTAAATTTGCTAACTAATTAACTTAGAATCTTAAATACATCTCAAATCTTCACTCCAATGTGAACCCTACACTATTCTTTACCTTCCTCTTTTACTTAAGTATAAAATTAACTTTATGATAAATTGATCAATTGATTAATACAATATTAACACATACAGATCTGTCTCCTCTTAACCTACCAAAATTAACTTCAACTATACATTCAAAATTCAATGCTCCTAAACTCAACCGCCTCTTCTTTCGGTCAGTATATATACTTGTAATAAAGCATTTCACGCTCACATGCATCAACTCATTCCAAAATATAATCACCGCTTTATATTTACTACTCTCTTTTCTGTCAACCTCATTTCACAAGAACCCCGCTTAAACCCTCCCCCTTTTTCCACCATCATCTTCTTCTTGAATTAAAAATCCCACAACTCAATCCATTCAAATCTCCCAAACCCATCAAAATCCACCAATTCCCAATTACCCAGAACCCCAAATTACAGTAATGGCTCACGACGACGAAGAAGAATCAAGAAAAATCCAATACCCACTTGACTCAAATTGCTACAAACTGCTCGACGAAATTGGCAGAGGAGTAAGCGCCATTGTTTACAAAGCAATTTGCATCCCCATGAATTCTTCAATTGTAGCAATCAAATCCATCGATCTTGATCGATCAAGGGCCGATTTCGAGAATGTCAAACGGGAAGCGAAAACCATGTCCCTTCTCTCTCATCCCAATATCCTAAAAGCCCACTGCACGTTCACCGTTAATCGCCGGCTCTGGGTCGTTATGCCGTTCATGTCCGCCGGCTCTTTACACTCGATAATTGCCTCTTCTTTTCCCGACGGTTTGTCGGAGCAATGTATTGCTGTAATTCTCAAAGAAACGTTATGCGCTTTAAAGTATCTTCACGACCAAGGCCATCTTCATAGAGATATTAAGGCCGGGAATATTTTGATTGATTCTAATGGGTTGATTAAGCTCGCAGATTTTGGGGTTTCGGCATCGATTTACGAGCCGAATCCATCTCATGGGTTGTCGAGATCTTTGTCCTCTTCGGCTCTGATGCTAACTGATGTCACCGGAACGCCGTATTGGATGGCGCCGGAGGTGATACATTCGCATAATGGGTATAGTTTGACGGCTGATATTTGGTCTTTTGGGATTACCGCTTTGGAATTGGCGCATGGAAGGCCTCCTCTGTCTCATCTTCCTCCTTCCAAGTCGTTGATTATGAAGATTACAAAGCGTTTTCGGTTTTCAGATTACGAGACGGCTAAGAATTACAAGAACAAGAAATTTTCTAAAGCTTTTAAGGATTTGGTGGGGTTATGTCTTGATCAGGATCCGACGAAAAGGCCGTCTGCGGAGAAATTGTTGAAGCATTCTTTTTTTAAGAATTGTAAAGGGTCGGATTTTTTGGTGAAGAATGTGCTGTTGGGGTTGAATTCTGTGGAGCAGAGGTTTAAGGAAATGAAGCTTCAAGGGTTGGCGTTGGTGAATAAAAGTGAGCAAGAAGGGGAGGAAGAGGTTGAGGGGTTTATGTTTGGGCATAATATTGTGAAGCAGAGGAGGATTAGTGGGTGGAATTTTAATGAGGATGAATTTGAATTGGACCCTGTTTTTCCAACTGAGCAAAGAGCTGAGGATGAAATTGTTGTGAAACAGGTCCGGTTTGGAGGGGAGACGATTATTGGGGATAAGGGAGGTGAATCGAGTGCAATTATTGAGAGTTCACCGGTGAAATTTGGGAGGGAAAAGAAATTAGTTTCTCAAGAAAATAAGGCCTCTGTTGATGTAGCAGCAGAAAACATTGGTGGTGGCGGCGGTGATGGTTGTGACGTTGATGAGACTGAGGTTAGTGGTGGTGGTGGTGATCAGGCTGATGTTAGTGCTGGTGATCAAGCTGAGGTTAATGGTGGTGATCAGGCTGAGGTTAGTGGTGGTGGTGGTGATCAGACTGAGATTAGTGGTGGTGTTGATGTTGAGGCTGAGATTAGTGGTGGTGATCAGACTGAGATTAGTGGTGGTGTTGATGTTGAGGCTGAGATTAGTGGTGGTGATCAGGCTGAGATTAATGGTGGCTGTGGTGATAAGGCTGAGGTTAGTGGTGGTGATCAAGCTGAGATTGGTAGTGGTGGTGTTGGTGATCAGGCTGAGATTGGTGGTGGTGAGGTTGTGAAGAAAGTAATGGTGGATGGAATGTTATTTTTGAAGAGGAGTTTGGATGATCAGAGGGAAAAGGTGATGAAAATGATGGTCGTGCTAGGAGGGGAGGAGAGTGGGGAGTTGAGCAGAGAAGAAGAGTTGATGGTAATGATTGAGAAGCTGAGGATAGAGTTGGAAAATGAGAAGAAGAAGAATTCTGATTTGGAAATGATGGTGGAGTTTCTCAAGTTGGAGCACTATAGTGCTGCTTCTGAGTAAAAGATGGTTTTGATCATTTGGCAAGTTCAAGTTGCTCTTTGGTCTCTTACTTCAGTTGTGTTTTGGCCTTTGTTGTCATTTGGCCATTCTTTTGTTTTGGTCTAGATGAATTTGTCTCTACAGATTTTGTAATGTTTGAATATCTAGTATTTTACAACACAGAGATTGGATGGATAAATTTGTTATATGTGATGTTATTGATTTGTTGGAGGGACAATGAATATAAATTCTCAAGGCTTATACTTCAAATTTGTGTTTACTCTTATCGAAGCACAAAATTTACTTTGAGATTATGATATTGGATCATAATTTAGTTAATACATTTTTTTGGTATCTTGGTTTCGACCACACAAACACATTTCATGTCTTATCCAAGAAGCATTGTGGAACAATAGAAACGACCGTCTTATTATTTGATAGCTAGTATTACAAGTTTGATGAGAAATTAACATGGACAAATAAGCAACCTTTGATGGCCTGATCAATAGAAATTATATGGGCTACATTTCAATTGACAAGAAATTTTACAAAAGGCAACAAAAGTATCGTTAAAACGATAGATAATCGAGTAACAGGTGGTGGAACGCGACCCTTATCTTTTCTCAATATCATACCTTCAATGATTGGATAGCTCAGAATTGCCACAAAAAATGAGAGAAAGATTTGAATAAACATCTCATTGCAACTTTTTGTAAGAATCGCTTTCACAACTCCCCCGACCAAGGAAGCCAAATTTAGGGTGACTAAGGTACATAGTGGAGCAAGTAACATAGTCGATGCTTGAAAATCAAACTTACCTATTTGGTATAGTTTAAGTTGTTCATCATCCACAACCTTGTTGGTTGGTAAAAAGCTGGCTTCTCTCATACCAATTTTCTCCATAATCGCATTCAAGCTTCCATAAAAATAACATGTAATGGACTTTATCATCCACATCCTCTGTTCATTCCTCCAAGTTTGGAACGACCCTCCGGTAAAGAAAATTTCTTGTATGTGTTTAAATTGGGATGAGACGAATATTAATGAGAATACGACGAAAAATGAACTTGAAACCTGTAAAAGAAGAGAGAAATAGTTAAATCAGCATGTTTTTTCAATATTAAATTGTGGGCTAATATATGAAATCGTAAAGAAACTATAAATTAATACAAGTAACCAATTTGTAAATTGGAAACAACGAAGGGATCAACACAAAATGGAGGATAATATGATAGATAGAGGAAGGAAAACGATTAACGTGTCGCCTAACTTTATGTCCAATGCGAATTGTGACTAAAATACAACAATAATATGTGTCCCTCTTAATACTTAATACTCTTTTATTTCACATATACGTCAGTATTTAATATATATTGAAATAATTTGTCCTTATATATAGAAACATTCATACATAATTAACTCATTTATCTTTTGTATTACCTCTGGGTACAGAGGTATGTCATTGAGTAGACAGAGCTGAGGAATGGTAGCTAGACACCATAGTGAGAAAAAGCAGAAGGGGTATGAAGCAAGCTCTGCATAACACATGGCCTCAAGAATAGACATTCTGAGTGAACCATAAATAAGAGGGTTGAACTTTGAAATGGCAACTTCCACCAGCCCAGCGCACCATCGCGTGCCTTGAACCAAGACATCGTCAAGATTTGTGGTGCCAGCACCCAAAAATGCTGGTCTTGGTGGATCAAGATACACAGATCTCCAACCCTTGCAGTGCAAATTGAAACCTGTAAAATAATCTTCTAGCACGGAAAAATATCGAAAACCTACCTGCAATTATATCAAGATTAGAGCAAAACATATACAATGTGCTAATAGTTCAATTATATATATGGTTTAAACGAAAAGATCATGGCGAATACAACCTTTTTTTTATTTTACTTAATTACAGAAAGTTAAAAAATTAGTATATATTAAGGGTCATCCATTGGTGAATTAATTAACTTGCCTCTTTTCCCCATTTGGTATTGGTTTCGTAGGCACAAGAGGCTAGAAGCTTGCTCTCTTCTAGCAATACGTTGGTGAATTTTCCATCATCGGTGATACTAGGGTTGTATTTCCGGTGAAGGGATTTGATGAACTCATTTGATGTACCAAATATATGTTTGAGTTCCTTGAGATCGATATCTGAAAACATGTCGATCGACAAAACCAAAATTAAATTGTCATGCATGCTTTCAAATTCCAAAAACATAAATTTATGGTTGAAAATATTATTAATGTGCAGTGAAAGAAAATTAAAAACCGCATGATCAAACAAATTTTGATTTCGAGATGCTGGGAGAATAAATTAAAATACCATTTATATCATCTTGCATAGATCTTTTATAGAACAGTCTCTCTCTTTATATAATAGCATGTACCACTTATGCTTGGTCCCATGAGTCCATCCATACCCAGCCATCGTACCTGAAACCATATTTAGAAAAAAATTAAAAGTATTATTAATGACAATCAATTAAAAATGTTATAAATTAAGAAAGATCTTTATGATTTGTGATTATAAAAAATTATATTGATAATCATAAATATACCTTGAAAACGTCTCTCAGTTGACTATCGTAGATGTCGGTCTCGCTAATATTGTGGAATTTTTGAGGGAATTGGACATGAGATAATGAGGGAGACATCTTGGGGTCAAGAAGGAAACACATGGCTTGGCGTGCTGAAATTGGATCATTGCAATACATGTCGCAATCCAACCCTAGTATGTATGCAGAATTGCTTATCATGTTCGAGACTCTCAGCTACAACAATAGTAAATATTTAAAAAAGAAGAATTAGGTGAGTTTAGTCGCAAGAGGTAAATTAATATTCTATTTGAAGAGTGTATAGTTAGCATGAAGTTAATTTTGCTCAATTGATTAATACAGTGTCTGTGTGTCAATATTGTATTAGTCAATTACCATGAAGTTAACTTCATGGTAACCGGATCCGTAAGAGATATAGATAGAGAGGTTACAAGAACGTTCAGAGCTCCAGCTTTGAAATTGTGAGGATAAGCTGGTCTTTTCTCACGCGAAACATAAACAAGGAGAGGCATCACAATTTGGTCCAAGGATTTGTCATGGATCACCTGTTGTACAAGATATTAATCATTAGATGTTTGAATTGAACATTAGTACAAATTTTGATCACATATATAAATACTTTATTACTATCCATCGACCAACTTTAATAAAAATGTTAACTTGATATATATTGTTGAGTCTCTCCCGAAACATTTAAACTATTAGATGAATTAATTGGTAACTTAACAAGTATTTTTTTTGTTTTAAAATTAGAAATATGTTTTTCTTTTAGTCAGTTCTAAAATTAAAGATGCATTTCTATTTTACTAACCATAAAATGATATGATATTCCTAAGTTATTATTATTTTTTTAATATCATTTTCAATATCGATCAAACCACTGTAGCTGAATTCGTAACTAATACTTAAACTATATTTGAGAGCATAAAATTATCTTAAAAGTCGTCGTTTTATAAATATATATATCTAATTTATTTTGAAACGGAGTGACAATTATAAACTTCTGATAGTGTAAGTTGAAATTTTAAGTTGTGCAAAAATTTGAGTTTAAATTTACGAGCCGCATGTTGCCCGTGCATTGTTTTAATTTTCTTGTCCTTCCTGAGAATCGATTACTTAAAATAAAATCAGCTTCACTTTTAGAATAAAACATTCTTTTGAGATTAGCGCTCCGGAAGTTAAGAAAACTACACCTAAATATTGTATGTGTAACAAAGCCATATGCATTGAAAATGTTACTCTCTCACATCCAAAATAAAGTTTTTTTGTCAATTTTTTAATTTAAAAAAATAGAATTCCATTTCATTTCATTTGATAGTTATTAAAAATGACACAATATTGTTAGAGGAATGCTACAGACAAACTATTTTACAAACTACTGATGTGGCATACTTCACCTCAGCATATTGATTAACAAATTGTTTCAATGTAGTCTTCGACCCCACACAATATGCTGAGATGAAGTATATATGCCACAACAACAGTTTGTAAAATATTTGTAGAATAGTTTGTATCTCTGGCATTATTCATATTGTTATCACTATGAAACTGAAAATTTAATAAATCTAAGGATACACGAGTAAAAATATTAATTACTATAAAGAACAATGAGACTCATTTTATATAAGGTATTTAACATACCTCAACAACCGAAGGATGATCTCTGTTAAGTATGGGGATTTCATTTTCTCTAATTCTAATCACACTCTCTGTGAACTCCTCATATTTTTCCTGCACCATTAGGCTTTGATTAGCAACCCATTTCACTTCATTTCATGTGTATAAAAGTTAATTTTGATTAATTGATCAATACAGTATCACACGCATGTCGGGAGGTGATCTCTCTTTGCGTTTGCGTGTGAGTACTGTATTTATCAATTGACCAATTTATCATGAAATTAACTTCATGATAATCGGATCTGTGTAATATCAAGATTAATTTAAATAGTGCCCCAACCTGAACAATATTTTTCTCAGCTACAAACTCGCTAGTAAGAAAATCCCCATAATTATCATCATCTTGCTCCTCTGTGGCAGAAAAATAAGCCTCAGGGCACCTAGTCTTAACACCAAATCTCTTACAGAAGGGCAGCCACCACCTGGCAAATCTCCAAGCCTCCTTCATGGCTTTCAAAGTCACCTTAGAACCCCCATCATCCGAAAGATAAATATTCAGCTTATCAGCCGGATAATCCAAAACCATGGCGGATATAACAGTGTTCATCACTCCCAAAGTTGGCTCCTTTCTGGGATCAGCCGTACATATAAACACGTCGATGGCCGGAAGTTGTTTATCTTCCGGTAATCTCTCGGGGAAGACCTTTCGAGAGACGGGGCGCCATCGGTAAGCTTGGTTGAGGAGCCAAATAAAGGAGAGTATGAGCTCAGAAGCAAACACAAGAACATGGGGTAAGATTGGCGTGTGTTTTGTTCTTAGGGTTTGGGAGATGAAGGAAACTCTGTAATAAAATAAAAATGATAGAGCTATTAAATGGAGGAAAGTATGGAGTCTGTTGATGATTAGAGAAAGCTTCTGCACTTGGCATGAATGGAGAGGAAGAATTTTATCCATTCCCATTGCCTCATTCATTTAGAGAAGAGGTTTATGGGTTTTTGTGTCTATTTATAGAATAGCAGTGCTAGGGTGCCCCCAATGTAGTGTATTGTACCGTACAATACTATAAAGCTGATCTAGACATTTTAAAAGACTTAAATATAATTTATTAATTTTTTCTATTTGCAATTGAGTTTGTCATGTCAAAAATCGCTGACATGGCTATTTCGGTAAGTTATTAATCAACTGAGTTGTAACTAAAAATAATATTTTATTTTTTTTAACACATTTAAAGTACAAATTCGTCAAATCACTTTATATTAGACACTAGCTGGGTTTCGTGCCTCCGGCACTGTATGGACAATATGATTTATCTCAAACTTTGAACGACCAAAATAATTTATTGAGTGAGCGAGAAATTTAAGGTCATTTGTATTTTATTAAATTATTATTAGATTATTAGATAGATAGATGTATTTTATTAGATAGATGTATGAACGGTGGGATTTATACCAAACTTTCGACGGCCCAGATGATTTATTGAGTGAGCGGGAAATTCAAAATCATTTGTATTTTATTAGATAGATTTATTAGATAGATGTATGAACGGTGGGATTTATCCCAAACTTTTGACGGCCCAGATGATTTATTGAGTGAGCGAGAAATTCAAAATTATTTGTATTTTATTAGATAGATTAATACTAATCAAAAACAACAAATTTAATCAAAAAATTAAACCCTAGCCAACATAAACAAAAAACAAACTAAAGATTGTGGTCATTTGTTTGTTTGAGTCTGCTCTGAAACTCCGTCTGAACTTCAAGCGGCCGAAAAAAGAACCACCCCAAAACCCTAAACCACGCTTATGCTATTCAATGTTTTCAGTCAATCTGAACTATCCGTTAACAACAAACTTTAAATTGCCAAAACCCCATCATTCAACTCCTCAAATATAGACCTGGCAAACGGGCCAAAAGCCCGCGGGCCGGGCCGGCCCGTCAAAACCCGGGCTTTGGGCCGCCATTTTTAAGCCCGTGAAAATCCGGGCCGTTTTGGCCCGGCCCGTGGAGGCCCGGCCCGCCCGCCAATTATTAATTTTTTTTTTTAAAAATAAAGTGTTAGGTTGTGAGGCTTGAACACAAGACATGTAAGTAAATAAATAAGAGTTCAAACCAACTGAGCTACAACAACTATTTGTTTTTGATGTAATCTTCAATATATTTTAACTATAATTGATAATACTAATTTATAATACTATTAAAATTTTAATTAATTGAGCTATGTAATTAATGTATGTAATTAATTAATCATGTTTGTTTGTATTATTGTTTATTATTAATGATTTTATTATTTTAAATATTTTTTATTATTATTATTTTTGATGTAACAAAGAGTTTGCAAAAAAAATAATAATAATGGCCGAAGCCCGCGGCCCGGCCCGGCCCGCCCACCACGGGCCACGGACTGACCATTTTCAGCCCACCAATATCCGGGTCTTTTTGACCCGGCCCGGCCTCGGCCCGGCCCGCCCGTCCGTTTGCCAGGTGTACTCAAATGGCTTTAAGCGTTCATCCCATTTCCCCCAAATTTCCCTCACAAACCCTGAAATCCCAATCCTATCCCTTCCCCTCCTCCATTTACCTTCTCAGCAAAACAGCCAAAAAAATCCAAATCAATTTGTTTGTGAGGTATCAACATACTCGTCCTTTTCTGCGTTTCTTCTATTCAAAAAACAAACTAAAGATTGTGGTCATCAATTTGAGATGTCAAAAATGTCTTTGTTTTGATTTTCTTCTTTCTTGGATTTGGGTATGCAAAGAGGCAAGTTTTGGTTGAGATCTACCAGATCTGAGAAGTCAGTGAACATGTGAAGTGAAGATGCATCAGCGGTTGGGCTGGGGATCTCGAGGGCTAAATGGGTATTAGGGTTTAGGTAATTGTCGGAGAAGAGGGGCGTAATGGGGGATTGGGGCTTTGATGGGTTGGCGGTGGTGAGGGGTTTGGCATCGAGTGATGATATGGAGTTGGATGATTTAGATTTTGGTCTCTGGTTCATTGCTCAAGGATGGGGTATCATTGATAGAATGATTAATTGATTGTGATATGAGGGATACAGAGAGGGAGCGTGACGGAGATACAGAGTTAGTGACCGGCGAGTGGCCGGAGATTTGGGTGTTCAGTATTAGGACAAGGGTGTGTTTGATTAGAAGGGTACTGATATATTTTGTTTAATGTTTATTTTATTTTAATTTGAAATGTTAAATTGTGTTCTTACTATTTTGCCCCATATTTAATTAGATTTGTTTATTTAATGATTAAAAAATTAATTTTTTGTCACGTCAACTTTTTAAGACTCCACCCAATTAGCCACGTCAATAATTTCTGATGTGGCATGTTAAATTTGTTACAATTGAAAAAAATTGATAGTTTAATCATCTATTTGACAAAATTAAAAGGTGGATCACCGAAATAGAATACGATCTATAGTTTAGAGTATTAATTCATATTTAAGTATTTTGAAAATTAGGATACAGTAGATATAACCATGTTGTGCCAGGTTCAATGTACTTTTTTTGTTCAATGCATCTAGTTTGTAGGGAAGTAAATAAGCTAGTTGATTGTCATGCTAAAAATGCTCGTCACTAGGAAAAAATTGTTGGGAAAATTGGAGAGTTCGCACGTACACAAAATACTAAGAATAATATTAGATACACAAATTATTTTATAAATTGGTTGATGTGATATATTTCATCTCAGCTTTTATGTGGGGCCGAATACTACATTAAATTAATTTGTTGATCAATATGCTGAGGTGGAGTATGTCACATCAATAATTCGTAAAATATTTATAAAATAGTTTGTATCTATAGCATTAGTCAAATACTAATATACATATTTGAAATTCAACTTGACTCAAAAGTTTTTTTATTTATCCGACCCCTCACAAGTTAGTCTATCACATATGAGTTGTCCCTTCACTTCTTTTTAATGACCGCACTTCAATTCCCTCACTTGAACACCAATTCTTGACTAACCAATTATTGACTAACTATTATAGATACTTTTTAATTATTATGGATCCTTTTTTATCACCAATATCGAAACCAATAGAGAATTCAACATTCACCATCAAGGGCACATTAGGAAAAATACCAATCTTTCATCGAGAATTCATTACCATCGTGTGTCTTTTAAAGAGGCCTTCCGAAATTTAATTTTCGGAATCAATTAATCTTCTATAGCTTTGATACCACTTATTAGAAAAATCGAAAAGCCCGTGTGGTGTGTGCATACACAAGAAACTAACATACGTGTTTGAAATCTAACTTAACCCTAAAATGTGAGTCATTAGGTCTTGGATCTATCCATGTATATTAATCATTTACTGTTTCATTATTTATTCGATGTGAGACTTCAATTCAGTTGTGATATTTTAACAAAAAATGATTCAGTTTCATAGTATTCCTCTATTTTTGTCTAAAAATCTATAACTTTTGATTTTAAAGCGAGAATCACCCCTAAATGTGGGATTATAAACTCTTAAAACGGTTAAACCTTGTGTTTCTGTTTGAATTGTTGTTAATATAAGTTGCATGCCAATATGGAAACGATATATAACCATATTAGAATGAGTTCATACCAGTGTGAGTCATACCCATTTGTCGGTCATTGGTGTAGTAGTGTTTACTTGGCTGCCTTCGGCTTTGGCCACACAAGTTTGAATAGTCACAGCATTTCTGACAGTAGCTAAATAATAAGATTGTTTTATATGGTAGAATGAAACGTCAGATTCAGACAATTATAGTGTATTACCAGCTTATGAGATTCAATTCATCATGCTGATTCTATTTTAACATCATACTTTTTAGAATAATACTAGAGACACAAATTATTTTACAAACTGCTGATGTGGCATATTCCACATCAGCAGTTTGTGTGGGACCGAAGACTACATTAAATAATTTGTTGATCAATAGGCTGACGTAGAGTATGCCACATCAGCAGTTTGTAAAATGTTTATAAAATAGTTTGTGTCTCTAGCACCACTCTACTTTTTAATGTATCTTAATATTTAAAATTGGGATAAAAAAAAATCTCTTTAAATGTCTCTAAATTATTAAGATATAAATATAAATTTAAACTGTTTAGAGAACCTCTTAATACAAATATATGGGCTGTTAAAATACATTAAGAGATGAGTTGTTAAGATGCGTTAAGATACAATCAAACACCATCTCAATTCATCCTACTGTTTTGGTTATAGAAAATGTTATAGGGATAAGTCTTGTATATAATTTGTATTGTATTAATTAATATAATATTTTTTTATAATTAATATAATAAAAAATATATAAATTTATTATGATGAAATTGGTGTTAATTTTACCATAACCAGATCTTAATTATTTATACAAACGAGGATATGGAGAGATTTAGTTTCACAAATTTATCTAAACAAACTCATATGGATTTTACTTGAATGATAATTTTCAATTACAAAAATACTCTCTTCAAATACAAATTTTAATAATATAGTACCATTTATTAGCCGGATAACTCTTGCCGGACAGGGAAATGGGACAGGAAAATTGGACAGGTTTAATTTTTTTTTTTTTTTTTTTTTTTTTTGCAAACTCTTAAAAAATGTATAGTATTTATTTCAACAGAAATTTTTACAAAATATAGTGTTTTAGGTGTAATTTGGATACATATACAAAAACAGGGTTGTACAGTCTGTACAACCCTGTTTTTGTATATGTATCCAAATTACACCTAAAACACTATATTTTGTAAAAATTTCTGTTGAAATAAATACTATACATTTTTTAAGAGTTTGCAAAAAAAAAAAAAAAAAAAAAATTAAAAAACCTGTCCAATTTTCCTGTCAAACGCCTGTCCGCGTAGCATTACTCTTATTAGCCTGCATGAATATTATGCACTGGTCACTTGTCCTACACTCATGATGCTGGAAGCAATGATTTACTACCACAAAAACCTGATAACCCAGGGATATCGAGCACTTATTTACAGGTAAAAATAAATTTATTTTTTCATTTTATACCGTGATTGTAAAAATAAGATCCATATTAATTTTTTACTAAATATCAATTAAAGATATTTTTAAACTCAAAATGGACATGATTTATTTATATTTGAGAGAGTAAAAAACATAGTGTTAAAAAGTAAATGAATTTATATTAATTTTTTATTTAAAAACTGTTTAAAATAAATTTATATTTTGAAAAAGAGTAGTATGTAGAAATGATTATGCACTTCACATCATAACGATTTATAGTGCTTCTGTTTTAAGGACAAAATGTGCTGGATTTTGTTCATACAAATGGAGTGTGGTTGGTGAAAATGTTTGGTATTCATGACCCCAACAATTATCAATTATCAATCGACATGATTAAATAATTACAATATGATATATAATTTTTTGTTGATTTTCATCAATCAACAAATCATTTGATTAAGAAATTAATCATTGAAAAAGAATCTTATGTAGTTGTTAAATTAGGTTGGAAAAAATATCTAATCTTGTCGAACGACAAATACCTTTATAATATTTGATTTTATTGTGAAAGATAAATATCATAAACTATGTGAATACATTTTTAATTATAAGATTTATTATTTTAAAATTTTAAATGAATCACATTAGTTTTAAATGTGTTTGTCTCCTATTAACTTTAAAGTTAAAATTTATAAGTTATTTTAGACAAGTAAACATATAATATTTATAAATTATGCAAGCGAGACTCTTAATTATGAAATGAATGAAATATTATATATATTTTATAGTTTATATTTTATATTAAGTCTTCCCTCCTAGCCAAGCCAATACTAATTAATCTTTAGAATATGTTGTCAATCTCAATAGAAGCGTATACGTCTCTCTCTCTCTCTCTATATATATATATATATTGTTATAAAATTTTAGCAAAGTGTATAAATATGCTCTTATAATTGCTGCATAAATTTAGAGAGAATAAACAAGAGAAAAGAGAGATAAATTCTTCAGAGAATTCGTATTGAAATTCCTTCAGTATGAATTCCTTTATATAGGAAAAATTGAAGTCACGGGAGAAGAAATCATTTGCTCATGGGAGAAGGAAGAAGGAGAGGAGCAGAGCAATGAGTTCCCTCTATAGGAGGGAATCACATGATGTCTAACACTTTCCCTGATTCCCTACGATAGAAGATTATGTCTTATTAAAAATATTGTTAAGAAAACTCAGTAAAAAAAACTTAACCAAGAGAAAAAGAGTACATATCTTTTACATAAATATCTTAATTGACTGTCTCGTTAAAACCTTGTCAGAAAAAATACATTGGGATAAAAACTGTGACTAAGGAAAAAGAGTACAGTCTTCCCCTCAAAAGGAATTCATTACTCCTTGATGAAATGTTGTCATAAGTCTTTCAGTCGACACATTCCGATCCATTTCTGAAGTTTTACAAACGTTGCATTTGGTAGCGACTTTGTGAATAAGTCGGCTAGATTATCACATGATCGAATTTGATGCACATCTATATCACCCTTCTTTTGTAGCTCGTGTGTGAAGAAGAATTTAGGTGAAATGTGCTTTGTTCTATCTCCCTTGATGTACCCTCATCTAAGTTGAGCAATGCATGCAGCGTTATCCTCATACAGAATTGTAGGAATGTCTTTGATTGATGGTAATCCACATGATTTTTGAATATGCTGAATAATTGATCTCAACCAAACACACTATCTGCTTGCTTCATGTATAACGAGAATCTCTGAGTGATTTGAAGATGTAGCTGTCATGGTTTGCTTTGTGGATTTCCAGGATATAGTTGTGTCACAATATGTAAATACATAACCTGTTTGTGATCTTCCATTGTGTGGATCTGATAAATATCTTGCATCGGCATATCCAACCAATCGCGGCGTTGAATCTCTTGGATAAAATAACCCAAGATCTATACTTCCACGGAGGTATCTAAAAATATGTTTGATCCCATCCCAATGTCTCTTGGTAGGAGAAGAACTGTATCTTGCTAACAAGTTGACAGCAAAAGAAATATCAGGTCATGTATAGTTTGCAAGATACATAAGAGCACCTATTGCACTTAGGTATGGAACTTCAGGTCCAAGAACTTCTTCCCCCACTTTCTAGAGGCCGAAATGGATCTTTATTAACTTCTAAAGATCGAACAACCATCGGGGTAGTCAAAGGATGAGCTTTATCCATATGAAAAAACGACTGAGAATCTTTTCAGTATATGTGGATTGATGAACAAAAATTCCAAATGCTAAATGCTCCACTTGTATTCTCAAACAGAATTTTGTCTTTCCAAGATCTTTCATTTCAAATTCATCTTTTAAATAAGTAGCAGTTCTTTTGAGTTCTTCAGGAGTACCTACAAGATTCAAATCATCCACATATACAGCAATGATGGAAAATCCACTTTGTAATTTCTTAATAAAAACACATGGACATACTTGATCATTTATATATCCATCTTTTATTTAATAATCACTAAGTCGATTATACCACATACGACCAGACTGTTTTAACCCATACAATGAGCGTTGTAACTTGATTGAATATATGTGACGAGGCCTTTGTGATTCAACCATTGTCAATCCTTCAGGGATTCTCATGTAAATCTCACTGTCAAGTGAGTCATATAAGTATGTTGTTACAACATCCATCAGACGTGTTTTCAAACCTTCCATGGTTGTCATACCTATCAGAAAGCAAAAAGACACCCAGTGCAGGTGTTTGGACTACTGGTCCAAATACCTCTCTTTTCAATAGAGATTGTAGCTCAATTTGAATAGCATCTTTCATTTTGGCCAATCTTTTCTTTTCTGATATTCTTCCACATTTTGTGGTTCAGGATCCGTGTCAGGAATCAAAGTAATATCTGATGCTATAGAGAAAGCAAATATGTCATCAATCATGACCTTACTTCGATCACATATTTTCTCATCATGTACATAATTTATTGAGATCTCTTGGTGTTCATCTCTTATCCCTTCACTGAGATTTTGAACCTCTTCTGGGGCTATTCCCACTCTTGGAATAAGTGTTACTTCTGGAGTGGGTATTCCTTCTGGGATTCCCTTATTTGCTTTTGATTTTCGTGGTACAGTGTCTTTTACACCAACCGGTCTTCCACGCTTCTGGCGTGGTTTAGATTCTTCTATTACCTTATTCGTCAATTCTCCAGGAATTAATTTTTCAATAGGTATTTCTATCCTTGCTGGAGTATTCACTGCAGGTGTATGTGACTTTATCACTTTTCTAGCATCATTAAATGCATCTGACATTTGATTTGCAGTATTTTATAAATGAATAATTCTTTGAACTTTAATTTCACATTGTCTTCACGAGGATCAAGTGAATTTAAATTTGATGCATTTCATGATATTTCAGAGGGTTTTTAATTTAAAACTTTCCCTCCTCCTAATGTTGGAAATACAGATTCATCAAAATGACAATCTACATAACGTGAAGTAAAAACATCTCCAGTTAAAGTTTCAAAATATCTTATAATAGAAGGAGAATCAAAACCAACATAAATACCTATTCTTCGTTGGGCTCCCATTTTAGTTCTTTGTGGAGGTGCAATTGGAACATATACTGCACTTCTAAAAACTCAAAAGTGTGATATGTTGGGTATTTGTCCAAGAACTAACTGTAGAGGAGAGAATTTATTAAGAGTTGTTGGTCTTACTCGAATGATGGCTGCAGCATGAAGAATTTTATGACCCCAAACTGAGGTAGGTAAGTTAGCCCTTAACATTAATAGTCGTGCAATTAGTTGAAGTCTTTTTATTAAAGATTCAGCTAAACCATTTTGTGTATGAATATGAGGAACAGAATGCTCAATAGAGATTCTTATAGTCATACAAAAATCATTAAAAGTCATTGATGAAGATTCAGCTGCGTTATCAAGTCGAATTGACTTGATTAGATGATCTGAGAACTGAGCCTGTAACTTGATTATTTGAGCAAGAAGTTTTAAGAAGAAAAAAATTCGAGAAGAGAGAAGGCAAACATGAGACCAACTAGTTGAAGCATCTATTAAAATCATGAAATATCGAAATGGGCCAGACAATGGGTGAATAGGTCCACAAATGTCTTCTTGAATTCTCTCTAGGAATTTTGGGGCTTCTTTATAAACTTTTACTGGTGATGGTCGAACAATTAATTTTCCTCGAGAACACGCAGCACAAAGAAATTCACTACTCGAAAAAACCTTCTTATCTTTGAGAGGATGACCAGTAGAATTTTCAATAATACGACGCATCATAGAAGTACCTGGATGACCGAGTCTTTCATGCCAAAGCATAAAGGATTTGGGATCTATAATTTTTGGAATCATAACATTATGAGACTCAATTGCTCTAATTTTCATAGTATATAATCTAGAAGAAATTGAATGCAATTTTTATAGGATATTCTTTTTTTCAGAAATAGTAGAAGTGATGAGAAGATATTCATTATCATTTTCATTAGTTGTTTCAATGTGAAAACCATTCAGTTGAATATCTTTAAAACTAAGCAAATTTCTTCTTGATTTACTAGAATATAGAGCATCTTTGATAAAAACTTGTGTCTCATTTGGTAGCAAGAAACTAGCTTTTCCAAATCCCTCGATTAAATTTGATGTGCCAGAGATAGTTCCTACATTTTCCTTATCTTTGATCAGTTGTGAAAAATATTTCTCATTTCGAAGGATTGTATGAGTTGTTGTACTGTGCTAAACATATATCCTCCATATCCAAAAAATGGTTTGACATATATAAAAACATAAATAAGAAAAGTTACATTTCAAATATAATTTTATTCATGAGAAACACATACCACATATAGAATGAAAACTAATAATATTATACATGCAGGGTGTTTAATTAAAACAAGAAATTAAATGATATCCCAAAAGATACTTTCAGAAGGTTCAGTAATATCAACAACCTTTTCCTCAATGTTGGTCATTGGTGGAACATCAACAATATTCAATTGATGATTAACAAAGTTTGTTTCTACCTCCATTACTTTATTTTTTTGAGACTCCTGGAATAAATTAACCAGATGTCTCGGCGTACGACAGGTACGCGACCAATGCCCATTCATCCCACACCTAAAATAAACATTTGGTTTGTTCTTTATCTGTGTTGCATTTTCTTTATTTTTACCCGACCCAGACACTTGCCACTTCTTGTGGCTTGAATTGTTGCGGTTCTGAAATCTGTTGTTATGATGGTCTCGTTTATTATTTCGTCCCCAAGACTTCTTATTATATGACCATCTCTTGTCACGTTTATTCTGCTAGAATGATGTGGTGTTAATATCTAGCAATGGGGTAGCACCCATTGGCCGTACTTGATGGTTTTTCAACAATAATTCATTATTCTTTTCTGCAACAAGGAGGATAGACAACAAATCACTGAATTTTGTGAACTAACTCTGTCTATATTGTTGTGACAGAATCATGTTGGTGGGATGAAAAGTTGAGAGTATTTTCTCTAACATTTGAGTTTCAGAAATTGTATCTTTGCACAAAGCCAAAGTAAAGGTTATTCTATAAACATTGAAACTATATTCCGTAATTGATTTGCAATCTTGTAGCCTTAAATTAAGCCACTAAAATTTGGCATTAGGGAGAACAATCAATTTTTGGCGATCAAATCTTTTCTTCAGTTGTGTCCATAAAGATAAATGATCTTTGACTGTTAAATACTCAGTCTTTAATCCTACATCAATATGGTGACGAAGAAAAATTATGGCTTTTATATTTTGTGCCGAAGTTGCTGTATTTCCTAATTCAATGGTCTTTTTTAACTCATTTGCACTAAGGTGCAATTCTGCATCAAGTGCCCAAGCCAAATAGTTGTCTCCAGAGATTTTTAAAATAGAAAAATCTACTTTTGCCAAGTTTGCCATCGTCTCAGTTGGTTAGAGCTTCGTGCTGATAACGTGTTATCAAACTTTAGCAAAGTGTATAAATATATATACTGTGATGCCCCCAAAATAGGTATACATCACCTCTTCTGAGTTGTCAATACATGGTACAGAAATAACTATAACTTTATTAATACAATTATAAAACTGTGAGTTTAAATACAAATATTATATTCTAGACAATATCTATACCCAAATAAATCCTCATCATAATTATTTAGACATTATTTTACAAAAATGGTGAGGACTACTAAACAACTCTCTCTATAACCATCATTCCATACCCCGACTCGTACTTGCTACATTCTCGCCTCCTGAGAAGAAAAATGGAACAAAAAGGAAAAGGGTGAGCTCAACTAGCCCAGTAAAGAATATTATGACTAAGATAATATAGAACAAATTATCGTTAGTCCTCAACAGGAAAAAATCTGATAAAATACAATAGACAACAAGTTTCAGATCAATATTCGCAGCGGAAATAATAATTCATAGAAGAGTTACGTAGAGGATGAAATCTACTAATATCTATGAATTTAACAGTCCATCATCATTATTTTATCCCTGTAACATCAATCAATATTCATCTTTGCACAACAGGCCAAAGATATTTATCAGTCGGTCATGTTCATCTCAACACATGTACATCTTTGCACTACGGGCCAAAGATATTCATAATAAAATCAATCATATTTGCACTACAGGCCAAAGATATTCAACAACATGTCATCATTTAGGACCGAGGATGATGAAAAATATTTTAAAGAAAACAAATCCAGTGAAACAAAAGAATAAATATTAAGGATTCGTATTTCAGCTATTTTATGTCCAAAAATATTTCATAAATAATCATAGTGGTGTAAAATTCAAGAATGATCAAAACATGGATACAATCAAACTAGTATCTATAATAGATATTTTGGACGAAAAGGAAAATTTTCATTTTTTCGATGAATAGTGCCGTATTCGTGAATAGTGTCGTATACGTGAATAGTAACCCCGACACAAAAATTCTAAATTTGATTAAAAGTTCAGATCAATACTTCAGCATAATGATATTGGAAGAATTAATATCATTTTAAAAAAATAATATCCCTTACCTCGAAAAGACAGTACTTCTGACTGGAATTCTGAATATAGTGTTGAAGGGAACTTGCACCGTATAACAATACTCAAAGTATCAAAATACTCACAAGAATACGCTCAATATATATAGAGAAAAATAGAGAGAAAACTTCAGTTTCTGGTGTAATTTTCAACTCTAACCTAAGCACCCTATTTATAGGAAAATACTTAGAACACCAAAGGAGAAAATTTATTAAATATTATTATTATTTTCTAAAACTTCCTACGCACATTTTTCTTAATCAAAGATCAGTCACACATGTAGCCCACCTCCCAAAAAGAGAAAAAAAAACGTTTTTCTTTTATAAAATAATTAAAACTTCCAAAAATTAATTATTTCAAAACTCCGGAACTTCAATAATTCATAATAAATAGTCCTTTATCAAAAAATTCGAAACTCGCATCTTTTCCATAGGAAAATCCATTATCTACAACTTTACATAAGAAAAATTTCCAAATTCCAAACAGAAATTGACCAAAATTCACAAACGGACGATTTTACAGGCTATAATCAAATTTCAGTCAAGAAATAGGGTCCACAGACATGAAAAATATGTTTTAAATATTTTTGGTAACAAAAATACTCCTCCTCCTCATATAATCATATATCCCACATTCATTTTAAAAATATCACTATTATTATATTATTAAAATATAATAATATATTTAAATGAATTTTTTATCAGAAAAAGATAAAATATTAATTTTCAACCATTGTCACATTAAAAATTTTCTCCATCTATATTCACATAAAATCAATATTTTTCTCATCATATAAATCAATAATTAATTATTCACAAATAATATTATAGAATCACAATACTGACAACCAGGCAGTTCCCAGGATAGAGGGGGCTTTCCAATAAGGATTTTCCTTACTGGCGCGTAATTAGGTGACCAAAACTCTCCTTAGACAGAACTTTTTAGACATTGGCAATAATGTTATCTAATAATATTATTCAGATAATATGAATTATTGCTTCGATAATGAAAAATACTGTGTAGTGACAATTATTGAAACAACAGTAACATAAAATATCAACGCAACAATTATTGAATCAATAAAATAAAATACTGAACAGTAATTACTGTAACAATTATTGAGTAGTGCCTTCTTACGTAAGAATCAATAATTGGTGCAATACCGTGTGCTACTGTGTTTTAACCACCGAGTATTTTAATAGTATTAACGGTAACAATTACGCCGTTATTTATAAACAACTTATACTTGTCGTTTTCTTCATCCAATCGCTCTCCGTTATGAGGTCCACACAAGGTTGTGCCGTCGTACGAATATTCCCTGACAGCAAGAATATTCCACGACCAAACGAATATTTTATAACCACTTTCTTATTTAAAATATTTGCGTATTTTACCCATAACTATCCACATTAATCAAATTAACCCTTACTATTTCAAAATAATAAATAGAGGAAATTAAATTTTATTTATTAATAATTTGGGGTCTTAATAAATAGAGGAAATTAAATTTTATTTATTAATAATATTTTCGAACGAATATGATCAAGTATAAATAGAAAATTATAATTTAAGAATGTTAGAGTAATTTATCGAACTTTAAAATTTACTCATATTTGAATCATTTATATTTTGAGTCGAGCTCGAAAAAGAGTAGAGATAAAAATACTCTTTTTAATGACGGGAGAAACTATCATAATAAGCTCGACTTTATCTGATCTAAAAACATATCGGCAGGTTTGATAATAACAAAAGCTAGCCATGGATTTTGATAGTAGTATTATTTCAAGGATAGTGCTTACATATGTAGACAAAAGTTCTGTAGCTAAATAGATATGTATTTGTGGGTGCCTACAATCTGTTGACAGTTGTCTAGATATATTTAAATAATTTTTGTTTGAATGCAATTATTTTTATTACACTCCCTGCGTTATAAAGTCTGTTTTTAAAAAATTTAAAATTGTTGAGATTTATTTAGATTTTTATAATAATAAATTATTTTTAGCTAAAATTAAATTAAAGAAATGATTATTATGTTGTAGTAGCGTATACTATTACTAGTAATTGCTCGTGTCTAAAAACATAGCGTAACGAAATTATCTCCCTCTCTCCGTGCCTCACTCTCTATCTGTTTTAACTAAGGGTGTAAACGAACCGAGTCGAACCGAATATTGAGTTGCTTAGATTTAGGGGCTGTTTGTTTAGAGTTGAATGGAGCTGAATCTGAATGGCTGAATCGGTCAGTGCGTTTGTTTTGGTCTGAATGGTTGAATCGGTAAGATGGACAAACTGAATGGTTAAGTCAGATTTTTTTAGCTGAATGGTTGAATGAGCAACTGAATGAAGTAAATTTTTTTTAAAAATTAAAAAAATATATTAACTATTATATTAAGTAATATTAAACAAATATACAATAATTTTGAATTTTTTTCAAAGGGATAAAATAATAAAATTTTGTCATTCAGATATTTCGGACATGTCAATTATCAAATAATTTTTTTAATTCAGATTCAGATTTAACTCATTCAGATTCAGATTCAGCTCAATCAGATTCAGATTCATTAAATTTTTATCAAACACCCCCTTAGTTCACAAAATTTATTGAGTATAAAATAAGATTTGATTGAAACTTTTTTAGCTACCGAGCACGATTCCGAATCGAGCCCGAACAGTTTGAACTTTTCGAACGAATATGATTCGAGTATCAATAAAAAATTACAATTTGAGTAGGTTCGAGTATATAATTTATCGAAGTTTAAAATTTGCTCATATTTAACTCATTTATATTTCGAGTTGAACTTGAATCGAACTTTTAGTCGAACGAGTACGAATCGAGACCGAACTGTTTGCTCATTTTACAGTCTTAATTTTAACAATCTGAAAATTAAAATTAATATGAACAGTTCTTGTATTTTTTCATATAAATTAATTAAAATAAATCTAAACAGATCTTCTATTTTATTATTATTATTATTATTATTATTATTATTATTATTATATAGATGTTGTAGTACCAGTAGACCGAGGAATGAGTGTTACAAGTAGTAAGGTGTAATTCCATACAAAGATATGTACGTAATTCAAAAAAGGAACACGTGTCTTTTCAAATTTTGTGTATCAAACCTGCGGTACAAATTTTATCATCTTACTTACTTATTAATTGTCACAAAAATAAATTATATGTTTAACAAATTCAATTATATTAAGCATTTATAACTTTAAAAAAACGTAGTTATATCATCATAATATATGTTGGGAATTGTTATTTTTAAAAGAGAATTTTAACAGTATTTTGACAAGATTTTAAATGCTATTTATGTTAGAGAAAATTTATAGAATATTGCCAATTAAATATAGTCATTTAGGAGTAGTATTTATCAATTCCGTGTGTAACACAGTCTAGTCATTCATTTATCATACCACAGAGTCAGCCACAGCATCAGTGTGGTCGTCTGGCTCTCACGTCTATTTTGGAATATTGTTCAATATTGGCGGCAGCTGCTTGATTTAATTATTACCCAAAAGGTACTGTCTGTCACACTCGTAATTACTTGTTTCAATGCAAGACATACATGCATGCAGTGCAGTCATTATCTACATAAGAAAATAGAAAACTCTAGTGCCCACCGAAATTTATTGTTTTTGTCGATATGAGATTCCATCGTAGGTACATTAACATATCTGCTTGTATGGTTAAATTTTGGGTTTTTTAAAAATTGTTGAAATGTTTAATAGTTTTGGTGAAAATAATAATTTATATTTATAATTTTTTGATAACTTGACCAGAGCTCAATTATTTTTTCGGTCAAACCATTTTTTTTCTGGTTATTGATGAGAATGGATGAAAATTTTCAGATTACAAAGATGATTTTTTTTTAAAAGATGAAAACTGCTCAGCCTCAATTTAGGTGAAATTAGGAGTGAGCATTCGGTTATTATTCGAGTCGAATAAATATTTCGGTTATAATCGAAAAACAGATTTGTATTATTTTAAATATTCAAACAACTAACCGAAATATATGATAATCGAATAATCGAATAACTAAATTAATTATTCGGTTAATAGCGGAATTTACAAACTTCATTAATAATATTTACAAGCTTTTGACTCAAATCTTCTCTTATTTGGCTAGCAACATGAGCAGAGTTTTGCTTTGTTTCCAGTAATCTCGAAAGCTTTCCCTTTGTCTGTAGCGACCCAAAATTTTTGGTTAAATAAAATAAATTCTTTATTTTATTATGTGGTATATATATTTAAAGATATTTACCACATGTTATTAAATTGTTAAAAGTAATTTTTAATGTAAATAGATAAATTATTTTTATTTAATAAATAGAATCCATTTTTATGGAAAGAATTTATGAAATATTTGAAGAATATTATGTATATTTAATATACATAATTTGAAATGCATTATGAATTTAGTATTTAACGCGATAAGTATGAAGGATATAATATGATGTATATATATGTATTTTTGTAATGTGGTATTTTAATACATGTTATGTTGAAATTAAGTTAAGCTAGTTGCTAGGAATGAAAGTTAATGTTTGATAAGCATGAGGTGGTGTACTTTCACCAGTACAAAGTACCTAATAGACACCACTTAATAGACAACGTTTTTTATAAAAACGTTGTGGTATTTTTTTACAACGTTTTTAAAAAAACGTTGTAGATATATATGTAAAAACGTTATCTATTTAAAAAAACATTTTTTTTGTTTTAATTAGATAACGTTTTTTTTAAATAACGTTATCTATTTGAAAAAACACGGAACTTAAAAATGGAAGTATGTGCCTGTGAGTCGGTAAGAAAAAAACACACTGAGATTTCATTTGTTCCCTTCTCCTTTTCAAATTCCTCAAACCCTAACTCCATTATCTGATTACAAATCCTCCTGTGAGTTCGCAAATCTCTCTCTTTTTCTTAATTGAGAGAACCGCCGCCAATCTCGTCTATATGGAAAGTCCTTCCGATTTCGTCACTGAAAAGCTCGAAGGCTCACTCCTCTACGCCCTAGTCTTCGTCGTCCTGATCCCAGCCGTCACTTTCCTGCTGGTACTCCTCTATTACTACAATTTCACCAATTTCTTGTAAAACTACATGTAATTTTCTACTTTCTTTGTCCTCGGAACAATGGGTGGCTCTATTTTCCTCACTATTATCCAACACTTCTCAATACCCATTGACTCCGTTACTTGCTTGGTGTTGCTTTTTAACTTTACTCTTGTGTGTGTGCTTTCAGTTTTTTCTAATGTTTTCCCAATTTTCTTGAGGCAAACATATATAGTTGTTTTGGGGATAATTGTGGCTGCCTGGTAATACAGAGTATGCTTCCATTCAAGTTGATAGTGATGATATTGAGATGGTAGGAGATGAAGGAGAGACTTCTCCGATGGTGCCTAATTTACAGGTTAGGGGTTTTATCAGTGGTTCAGAAAATGAGAGAGAATAGATACCTAATGTTCATGAGGAAATGGCTCCACTTGTTGAACTGTTGGGTCTAGGGTATTCAACAGCAGAGACCAGGAGGAATAATTTGGAGATCGTTGTGACTACAAGTCAAGGTATAAAACTTGGTCTTGGGGACTTTGTTTTCTATAGTGTTCTTGTGGGTAGGGCTGCAATGTATGATCTAATGACTGTGTATGCTTGTTATCTCGCAATTATATCTGGTCTTGTTATGACTGTGTATGTCATTGCAGTATTCTTAATTGACTTGCAATTTTATTCATTGCTTGTGCTAATTGTATGTTTTTGTCTGTTGGGTCTTGCTTAGAATGGAGTGAGGGGGGTTGATGTTGGATATATTCTATTTTTCATCCCGATGCAAATCCTGCTCTTAAAGTGAGAATTGCTTACCCAAAATCTTGTTGTCTTTAGTTATGAACAGTGATGGATATGTTATAATATGTAATTTTAGACATTTTTACCATCATCCATATTTCTAGAATGAAAAACTGTTCTAATTCTGGCTGGGGTGATTAACCGACAATTCTCTAATATATTAATCTCTTTCACGTAGTTACAGATTCTTATTTCATGTTTTCATGTAGGGTTGCGACAAATTTGGTGTTGGAGATGGTGATTTTGGTGCAGGTAATGTAGTTCTTTGATGTTTGTTGTGTGGTTTTCAGAATTCTTTTCTAGTCAATATCAAGTTATAAGGTGCTCTCTGGTTAACCTAGTGAATTGTAGTTGCAATCCATGTACTGTTGTTGGTTAATTTTTTTCCTTCATTCATGTATACTAGTAGCTGTTTGCATTGTCCTGCTGGTCTAGTAGATATGTGGAGCATTCATAGTTAATGCTAACATTCATAGTTATTTTCATAGTCGAGTGTGGAATTAATAGGAAATTGAGTATAATTAAGAGGTTATATATTCAGTAGAACTCATTTCTTAAAATCAAGGTTGGTTTAATGTGCAGGTGAGAAGATATGTTTACCAGGATGTTGTTAGATTGGATGACCTGGAAAAACTCATTGATTGTTCTTATATTCAGGTAATATATGTAAAATTTAGTGATACTAATATTACAATAGTTGACGTCAGTAGCTAGATGAAATATATATATAGTTGACTATATATAATGTAATTTTGTTCAAGTACTGTGCTAATATATATATATATATATATATATATATATATATATATAATAGTGGCATGATTTTCTCTTCTTTTTTCCTGCAGCCCTATACTATAAACAGTGCCAAAGTGATATTCTTGAATCAGAGGGCACAGTCTAGGTCTTGTAAGGGCCCTGCAAATACTTGCTTCACCTGTGACAGAATTCTTCAGGAACCATTCCACTTCTGTTCTCTTTCATGCAAGGTTTCTCTATCTCTGTCTCTCATTCTCTCACTATATGTATATATATATATATATATATATATATATATATATATACATATCATATGCATGCTCCTCTTTGTTTAATTATCATGTAATTTTTATTTAGTTACAGAATAATTATAGATAAATATAGAGATGAGACAAATAATAATGTGACAACTGAAAGTAGTCTGTATACTTATATGTATTTACATGTGTAGTCTTTATAGTTGTAATAAAACAACGTACGTACCATCCCATCCATGTATACGTATGGTGCAGGTTGATCACATGGTTTATCCAGCTGTTTGCATTGTCATTCATATTAATTGGAATTGGTTATGTATTATCATGTTCTGTCTCGACTATGTTGGGAGTAACTGCATTTTAACTTGGTAACTTGGTACTGTATTGTAACTGCATTCTAAAGGTAATGTATTATCATGTTCTGTCTCGACTATGTTCTGAACTCTTTTTTTTTGGAATCTAACTCCATTTTAACTTGGTACTTACTGTTTTTTTACCTTCTCCATATTTATTAGGGACACACTGGAGTCATAAACTACCTGTGCTAGGATCTTAATGGAGATTATTTGGCATCCGTCAGTGAGGATTCTGTGAGAGTTTGGTCATCAGCCTCTGGGGAGTGCATTCATGAGCTCAGCTCCAATGGGAACCAGTTTTATGCTTGGGTTTATGGTTGTTAGTCTTGCTATCTGCAATACTCTTATATTCATACAATCTTTTTAGTTTCTTATAATGTAAACAGCTTCTTATGCTATCTCTTTTTTATCCAGAAACTAAACAGGAAGCTTGTTCATGTAAGCATTGGGCTAGTATTCATGCTTTGCTGGCCACTGTTTAGGTAATCTATATTACCAAAAACAGAAGCTTTTCATTCTATCTGATATCTGACATAGTTCATGGTTATGAGATCTCTAGTATGATATCAAATGCCCAATACAGGTGTCAAAGTTGTGCTTCCATAATTGAATGTGATGATGGCATGTTAGCAAGAATATATGTGCTATATAAATGATTTGCATTACAGCTTTGGAGTGTGAGTTTCATGTATGTTATGGATCAGTTAATTTACTATTGTATCTTTCCTTTATTTATCTTCAGGGTCTGAAGGTTCTCGATAGTTCTGTGGAGACTTTTGCTTCAGGAGCTTGGCAGGTGTTTGGAAATGCATGGAAAGGGGGCTGCACAGAGCTTGCCTTTGCTGAAGGTTCTGAAGTCGATGTTGGGAAAAGATGTTAATCCAGAGCTTGCCTTTGCTGTTGACATATGGAGTGTGGGCTGCACAGTTATTGAAGTGGGATCTGACTGACTTGTGTATTCTAATTTTGATGCAGACTGCTAATTTTAATTTTCTATGTATTTTGAATGGTTGATACATTTTGGCTTTAAATTTAAATGAGAATTTAGACCTTTTAGTTATATATCATTGCATTAGCATATTACATGTGCATTGGTAATATAGGTGAACAACAACCTTTTTTTTTTCTTCATCTACAATATTTTAAAAATGTTGTATAAATTGGTTAAAAACGTTGTCTGATATATTAAACCACAACGTTTTTATCTAGAAAACGTTGTGGAATCATACATTCTACAACGTTTTTAAGCATCTGTTAATTTTTTGAAAATAAATCTACAACGTTTTTTCCTAAAAAACGTTGTGTATTGTGCTTAACTACAACGTTTTAAAAACGTTGTGTAACGGTGTCAAATAGACAACACCTTTAACCACTATGTTTTTCTGACAGAAACCACAACAGTTTTTTCAGCGTTGTCTATTTATTGTTTTGTAGTAGTGTTTAAGACTATGCTAAACTATAAGCTTGAGATGTCAAATAAATAGAAAGTTAGCAGCATGAGTAAGCAAAATCGTTATTTGCCAAAGGAGAGCTATGAAGAGTTAAACAATCTGCAGTGTCATTTTCTTTCTTAGAATTATTCCATCCTCTCTCTCTCTCTGTTCCCCACATCCGATCCAATCCACCTCTTTACTCTCTTAATTACTAAGACTTCCACCAAAATTGTAAGAAAAGCTAGCATCGACATTGAAGAGAATTGGAAGCCGTAAATCACATCTATCAACAAGAATAACCATGAATAAGCATTACCAATCTTAGAATTTCAGCAATTAAAGAGGTAAGTATGTGATTATATTGCATTCTCAGAAATTAGGTATATATATGTATACGCGAATAAAATTAATTGTGATGTTGATTACGGATAAATTGTTGTGGTTGGGTTGTATTGTGTTAAGGGATCATGTGCAGGTGTAATGAAGCAATAAAGGAAGAAAATATGGGTTTAGACAAACCTAAACCTCTGTGAATTGTGTCCCGAAAATGGTTGCACACAAGATGTTTGTTAAAAGTTCTCTTAAGGACTTTTAAGCTTAAATAATGAAATTAAGTGAAGGTTGAGGTTAAGAACTCTTTATACATGTTATACTAGGTGAATTAAATGGTTTTTGTAGGCCTAAAGTAATTGGAAAATTATTTTGGAATGAATAACATTTTCATGCTCAATCTAGAAATTTTCTTAACAGAGCAGTTTGGTGGCTCTGTTAGACTGATCTAAAATGTCCGAAACAGAGATGAGTTGTATTTTTTTTTAAAAAATGCTATGACATACACTTTATAACATGTGAAAGTTTGGTTTCAATTGGACAACTAGTGGACTATTTTGGACTAATTTGTGTTGTGCTCTGTAACTAAAAAATTAAGTTCCGGGATGATTTAAGGTACTCTTATGAGTTATAAATTGGAATGAAGGAAAAATTCGTTATAACTTATAACGAAATCATAACAGACTTCTTAGTAATTAAAACATGTAAAATGAACTAATTAAAATTATTTTTAATTGGGGGCTGTTCTTGAGCCAAAATTTATGAGGGTATAGAACTGAAAAATTAAGTTTTGTAATGGTGGATTGTGCCCCTACGAGTTATGAAAATAATCCAATTGGAATGAATCAAAAAGGATCTAAAATGAATTTATAGTAAAGATTTTAGTAGAACGTATTAGAAATTGAAAAATTGTGGACTGCTGACCCTAAGGACAAATTCGAGGCTAGCTACATTTTTCAGAAAATTCTGAGATTTTGGAGTATTATAGTACATTGAATAAGCTTTTCATAGACTCTGGAATGAATTAATGCCGACTTCGGAGTAACGAGTTATGACTGTTCAAAGTAGTGGCGTTAAATCTGTCTAACAAATTCGAAGCAGTCCCCTTACACGAATTTTCTGGAATTTTGTGTTTAGAATTTGAAAATGGTCAAAGAATAAAAGTTGTATTCCCGGACGTTAGCTTCGCGTGGGCTCAAGAATTGCTTAAAAATGTTTTGAAACGAAGAAGTTATGACTGTTTTAGCGTAACAGGGTCAGGCTGGAATAAAAATGAAAACTGTTACGAGCAGACATTTTTGGGGCCTGTTTTAGGTTGCTTATGAGGTTCGAAATGAGTGATTTTTATTTTCTAAAAATAATTTACTATGGTTTCAAAATTTGGTTGCAATCCGAACTACGAGCGAAAAGTTAAAAATACGCAAATTAGGCATTTCGTTATGGGGGGCAGCAGCCCAGCTGGGCATACGCTGCCGCGCGGGCACACTGTCAGGCGCTGTGCTGTGCAGTTTGACCAGCTGGTTTTGGATCGTGGTTATGGCATTTAGGTTTCTTGTAATGCTTGGATTATAATTTTTATATACTACTTAAAATATATTCAAAATTCAAAATTCAAAGCATATGAACGAGTAGTTTAAAAGATATAACATCGTGAAATGTGTGTCAAAGCGAGGAAGCTGCCCAGGCAACGCCGAGCCCAGCTAAGCCAGGCAGGCCCACACGAGGCCTAGCTTCTAGCAGCGTTGGGCTGTTTGGCCAGTTGGTTCCGCGATGCGATTTTTGGTTAGCTTTGATGATTTTAACATGTAGCAAGACATCCAAATGAAAGTAAAAATGTAATATAACAACTTTATGCCATGAAAACTCATCTTGAGCGTAATGAAAAAAATAAATATGTAATGTAAACATAAGTTTACATGTTTACGTAAACGTAAACCGAGAATAATATGCAAAACGGGTATAAAGATAAATGAAATGCACGAACCCGTTTAAAATTATATTGGACATAAAAGTGTTAAAACGAAGGTATTCGGAGTTCGAAACGGAGATTTTGAACACAAAATTACATAATGTTATATGTATAATTTAAAGTACAAGCGAAGCGAAAATGTAAGTTATTCAAGGGAATAAATGCGAAACTAAGCTACAAATAAAGTGAAGCATTCGTGTACGTGACGATAACGTGATTTAACACATGAACTATTGAAAATGTATGAAAATTATCGAAATTAAAGAAATGATGCAGTAAACCATGTTTGTACAGTAAAAACTATTCATAAACCATATGGTTCCGATTTTACTATAAAAGAGAGGAATATTCTTAAAATAGGATATAAGTGTTTTATGTTTCGAGATGTAAAGTATTTATACACTAAAGTCATGTGAGAACCTTATCATGTATAAAAAGGTTAAAACGAACAAAGTTTCTAAAGAAACCGAGAATGGTTATAAGACAAGAATAAAAGATTATAGGTTATGGTAACTAATGATCATGACTTATATGATAATTTAATATGCACAGGTCATGTGACATAATTGGTTATTTAATATGCGTGTATATGAACACGATTGTGTAGGATTCGTGAGAAGAAGTTAAAGTAAGGAATTATTGATGCATGTAGGATATGAATAGTAAATAATATATGTTGTGACGCCGTCAAAATAGGTATACATCACCCATCTTGAGTCGCCAGATACATGGTACATAAATTTAAATACAACTTAATTATACAGCAGTCGTGTAAAATACGACAAAACATAGCTGAGAGTTTAAACAAGAATATTGTCATCTAGACAATATCCACACTCAATGGTGTATTCATTACAATTATTATCACATTATTCCGTAGAATAGTGAGAACTACTAAAGCCATTTATCCTAGACCATCACTCCATTCCCCGACTCGTTCCAGCTATATTCTCATTTCCTGAAGAGAACAATGAAAGCAAAAGGGTGAACTCAACTAGCCCAGTAAGAAATATTATGACTAAGATAATACAGAATAAATTATCTTTAGCCTTCAACAGTATAACAACTGATAGAATACAATAGACAACAAGTTTTAGATCAACAACTGCAGCGAAAATAAGCAATCCATTAGAAGAGTCAAGTAGAGCTAAAATCTACTATCTTCTATGATTTAAAAAGTTTTTCATCAACTTTATCGTTGAGACTCAGCTTAATAAATAAAATCGAATCATCCTTGTACCACAGCCAAATATATTCATGTAATCATCAATGGTCATGATTATACCGAATAATCCCTGGTCATAATCATACCACAATTGTCCATCAATGAATTACAGGCCAATGAGGACTTTTACCACATCATTCGTCACATTACGGTCATGATTATACCGAATAATCCCTGGTCATAATCATACCAAGTCCATCTATGCACGTAAGCCAAAAATATACAACTGTAAAACCAATAATCAACAGTCCATCTATGCACGTAAGCCAAAGATATACAATTATAAAACCAATAATAAACAGTTCATCTATGCACGTAAACCAAAGATGACTTTCATCATAATATAAGCACGAGGATGATGACAATGATATAAACATTAATCAAACGAAATCAATGATAAATATTAAAGACTTTAAATTTATCCTAAGTTTGAAAATATCCAAATTGTCGACATGATACTACTTTGTGGAGTAAAATTCAAGAATAATATTCACGTACCAAAAATAATTTGGACAAAAAAAAAATATATTTTTTGGGTAAATAGAACCCCGTGAATAGTACCTTGTGAATAGTACTTTGGGAATAGTACCTCGTGAATAGTACCCCGACATGAAAAATACCCCAAATACCAGAGTGAATAATATTCTGGTGAATAGTAATTTAGGTGAATAGTAACCCGTGAATAGTAACTCATGAATAGTACTCTGACACGAAAAGTGCCCCGAATACCCGAGTGAATAGTAACCGGGTGAATAGTAACCCGTGAATAGTAACTCGTAAAAAAATATCAAAGAAAATGATATTTCATGACGAGTACAAAAAAATGATATCTCATATGAGTATAATAGATTATACAAAACTGCAAATGGATTTTCATCTGCCATGCGATAATCCACGTAGACAGATCATTTTCACAATTTAATAAAGAATGAATACGAAGGATCATTCACCATGCATGCGATAATCCACATAGACATGTTATTCCAACAGAATAATAAAGAATGAAATAACAAAAGAATTCACCAGGCATGCAATAGACCGCACAGACAGGTTATTCTAACTGAATAATAAAGAATTGAACCAGGTCATGCGTAATCCGCACAGACAGGATATTCCAACAGAATAATAAATATTCGAACCAGGTCATACGTAATTCGCACAGATCACAGGATATTCCAACAGAATAATAAAGAACGGAATAACAACAGAATTCCCCAGGCATGCGAGAGACCGCTCAGACAGGTTATTCCAACAGAATAATTAAAGAATGAAATAACAGAAGAATTTCACCATGTATGCGGTACTTCGCATAGACAGGTTATTTCAACATAATAATAAAGAATGCAAGTATAATACCTTCATCTTTTCTCTAATTTTTAATTTAGTCATGCAAGTATTATCAAACTTGCACCACCTCCCATAATAGTAAATCATGTGAATCAATAGTTCTAGACATGTGAAAATACGAATTACAGTATAGTACCTCCATCTATACCTCCATTTTTAACATAGTCATACAAGTATTATCAATCTTGCACCAACTCCCCTAATAGTACAAAAATGTGAATCAATAGTACACACATATGAATAAATAGTTATAATCATATAAATTAATAGCAATTCATTGCTCATTTATCTGATTAATTACCCGATTGGTCAATATAACTTTCAGACATCAATTATCATCGAAATAAATATCGATTTTCACTAACACTAATAATTCCAACATAATGGAACTATCAATTTCATCTTTAATCAACACGAACTTATTTATCATTAATATTATAATTTACAATATTTAACAAACAGGTCGTTTCCAGGAAAGAGGGGGATTTCCGATAAGGATTTCTCCTTATTGGCGCACAATTAGGTGACCAAACATCTCATTGACAGACCTTCTAGACATTGTCTATATTACAAATAATAATATGAATAACTTTGTCGTCTCAATTATTGATTTAATAATATAACATATTATGCAGATGATACTGTGACAATAATTGAATCAATAACATGAGAGATATGATGCAGCAATTACTGTAGCAATAATTGAGTATAACTGAGTGACTTCTTACGTAAGCATCAATAATCAATACCTTGTGCTACTATGCAACCACACGTATTACTGTACTTTTATTACCGGGTAGTTCAACAGTTTAACGGTAAAACTTTCGCTGTTATTTTTATAAAAAGATATTTCTGTTGTTTTTTAACTACGGCAATACTTCCGTTGGGGGGTTCACCAATAATTGTGCCGTTGTACAAATATTTCCTGTTTAAAATGAATATTTTTCGACACAACGAATATTTTATATTAACTTGCTTACTTTGTAAAATTTTCACTTATCACCCTTAACTTTAACCCTTTCTCAATTTAACCATTTACTAAAAAAATAATAATTATAAGAAAATTGAATACTTTTATTTCATAAAATTCGGGGTTTAGCATGTGTTGCATGTGGATATGCATAGTAAAGGAAATATAGTGCATATGGAATTGTGTACTATGTGAAACATGATAGACTGTTAAATTTGTTGGGCTGTCGAGCTCAATTTTGCAAACACACATTTTTTTGCAGGTTAATGATGTTGAGCAATATTACTTGCTATACGGATGATGAAGATTGAACGATGTGCAAAATGAATACATTTCCTTGAATTAGAAATGATATAAATCTATGATTGATAGTTTTGTTAAATGTAATTGACAGTTATGTACAGTTTAAAATATTGAATGGATAAAAAAATGTTTATTCTGAAATGAGAATAAATATGATTCTGAAATAAGTGAATCATCGATAATAAAGATATTAAGTATTGAGACTTAAGTTTTTAATACGTATACTTAGATTATACAAATTATATAATAAATATGATTTTTGTATAACGAAGAATCGTAAAGGTTGCGATTCAGGTAACGATGAATGACAGGAAAAAAAATTATTCCGTATTTTTAGCTATTTTAACATTAAATAATGTTTTAAAGCTAGAACAGGATAACATTAACGCACAAGATCGGAGAGAAAAATAGTCTCAATTTTGAGGTCGTCACATTGTCTCGTTAAAGGGTTCCGATAGAAAAGACTCTTCCTCAAAGAGTCTTGACATCTGATCAAATAATTTAGCAAATATAATCTTTGATTGACCTTTACTGAGATAGCCAGATCGAGACTCGTTCTGATAGGTGCATAAATATTAATTTTCGTTAACTTAGTCGTCATCAGTTTTGATTCATCAAATATATAAAGTTGGTATTCTTATCGGGTGCATGGTCTTCTTTGGTTATAGTCATCCCAGGCTCTGTTGAGTCACTGAGAAGTACTTTAGTTGATCGTTCTAATGCAGAAAAAAAACCCGGCAATATATTGCAGAGTTGGAACAACTTCCATCTGCTCAGACATTGCATAACCCTCGTAATTATTCGGTTTTAACCGAATAACCCAAACCCGTATAAACTAAACGAAAATTGTAAATAATTTCGGATATAACTGAAATGTTAAAAATAATTGAATTATCAAAAAAATTTAGTTATATCCATTTTTTGCTCAATCCTAAGTGAAACACAATCATGATTATTTAAGCTTTCGCTATAGGATTTTTGTTTTCACCAAAAAATCTACAAATCCCAACTGTTCTCTTTCGGTCATGATCTTAGGATATAATTATTTAATTCTGATGCCAATTGACGTAATAAAATAATAATTAGATAATTAGATGTAGCGCTCTAATACAAATGATATTAATGACTAATTACGTTAATAACATCAACGAAATAAAAACTTCAAAATTCCATGAAAAGCAAAAACTCTCAAAAGAGTAATTAATAATAATTGTCAAAGATTGAATATCAAATAAACCATACGAGAACATATTTACAATTATAAGTAACTTTTGTAGGACTATTAAGGAAAATAACTAAACCTTAAAAATATAAAAGCATCAAAACTAAACCCAAAAACAAACCGACCAAAAACAGATTATACTAACAAGTTTCCTTAAACAATAAGTAAAAACACACAATGTATTTTAAATCTCTCTTAAGTATACTAAAATAAATAAGTGAAAATATTTATTTTTATGGATATATTATCCTCTGCATTGTAATAATAGTAATTCCTAAATAGAAAATTTAAAAATAAAAATGAAAATAAGCAAGTGGTGTGAAATATTGTTGGTTACTCTACATTTGAAGAGAGGGCACCTTAGTGTAGATGAATCCGTCCATGTCTCGTTAGTATGTATTTCAATTAATATGTAAATGTCTATGGAGCTGTTATAGCAAGAGAATACATTTCTGCATATAAAGGCACTGTACAACTAATTATTTCATAGGACCAAACACTACAAAATAAGGGTCACTGCCGACGACGTCAATTTGGACGGGCAATTCACCATTGCCAATGACCTCATTAGCGACAGGATTGCCGTCGCCAATGACCCCGTCGATAATGCCCTTTTCCCAGCTTTCCGAGATTGGTGGTCGATGGATGGCCATCGAGAATGACATGAGTGCCGTCGGTAATGGGAAGGATTTGGCGTTAGGTTTTCGCGTTGGAGGGAAGCGACGGGAAATATTGTCATAGGCGACGGGCGTGCCGTCGGCAATAAGTCACTCTTGACGGGACTAATATCGACGGCAACGCCATCGAGAATGAGTCTTAGATTAAAACCCTTAATTCGACGGCAACGACTCTAATATTTTCCCCTCTTCTGATTTTCGTTTTCCCTCTCAATTCTTCATTCCAAGTCACCCATTTGCTCAATTAACCTACATATTTCGCCTAATAAATCATCACAGTTTGCCCCATCACCATCCCGCTGGAGATTATAGTTCACCCCATCATCATCATCACCATCATCTCGATCATTTAGCAGCTACTGCTCTTCCTGCGCCGACACTGGCGCCTGCTACTTCGGCCGACTCAACCTCCGGCTGCCACCACTCCCCCTCTGCTGCCTTCTTCTTCTTTACTCTTTGTTTCCCCCAAAGTACAAGGTATGATATTCATGGAAATCTATTGCCCCTCTTTCTTTATCCATGAAAATTTATCCTCTGTTTTTTATTTTACTTTTCTTGATTTGTATGGAAAATATGCTCTGAATAATCTAGTATCTATTTAAGGAGTTTTGTATTATAGCAATAGTGGTTCATTGTGATAAGATATGATTTCAAGTGATCGATAAGTTATAACTTTACTACCTATATGGAGTAATATGAACAATAATTTTCAGTCATTTTACATAATTTCAAGTGTGTAAACTTTCTGTAAGTTCAACAAAAAGGCATGCATGATAATATTAATTAAGCTATATATGTTATGAGCATATATATAAATAACAGTTGGGTTAATTATCTGTAGTTTTGTGTTATATATAAGGCTATATTATTTATGTGATTTGGAAAAGAGAAAAGAAGTAATAGAATAAGGATAATGATTCTCATAACTATTTTTATACAAGTATAATTGCTTGATTAGAAGGCCTTCCATAACTAATATGAAACAACTTCAAAATTTGAGGAGTCACATTGGTGAATCTCTTTAACAGCCTTCTTTTTTTTGTTCTACTGTACTATATTCTCTTTTATTTTACACATGTTTGGGTTTATAATATTTTGAGACATGATTCTAAATGAATTCTGTTTATTGATTGTCTCTTGTTTTATACATCAACATTATCATACAAAAATCCTTTGCTGATCAAAAGTACTTAAATTCATTAGTGTATATGTATATTATTGGAAATAGATACCCACACCATATTCTTTTTAAGTATGTACCAAGTAACAAATGTTGAATTAATTTCTGTTTTGTGATAGGAGTTGAAATCCTTTCTTAATGTTTTTATAACTGGATTCTTGTATATTCTAGATTTTTCAAATTCATTTAGCAATTGTACTTCTTGAAGGTAGTTCAAAAGCTTACATATATATTATAACTCTTGTTCTATCTCAACTATTAGATGTTGAAACTTCTGGTCTGGTTTCTTCGAGCTGTTGAAGGGGAAAAAATGAAACATGCGAACCTCTATAGTTATAAACCTAGGTTCAGTGTAAACTGTAGACCTGGGATCAGTGTAATGAGGCTGCATTATATAATTATGTCCTTGAGCTCTGTATTTGTCTCGACCAACAGTTTGGGGCTTAGGTTGTATATATATGGGGGAGATTTGGGGGAAATTAAAGGGTCGTTTGGAATTTGGATAGCGTTTTTAAATCTGTTTTCAAAAACTAGTTGGCATTAAAAACACTAAAACAAATTGGCATTGAAAACACAATGCATTGATAAATTGTAAAACATTTCTTTATAGTTGTCAATGTTTTTTAGTATGTTTCTAAGAAAATATGAGTAAGAGTAAAATATGTTGGAACACATTCGTTTATAGTTGACTTTGTCAATTTTTTTACAATTATAAAATGACATTATCTTCTTAATTTATAATTATTTTTCAGTGAATACTTCAATTTCTTTGACATGTGCATATTTTCATATAGTTTAGGAAGTTTAGAAACTCGTTTGAGATTCACTTAGTATGAATGACTGTATTACTAAAATAAAAAAATGGTTATTGCTGACGGTCTGTCCGTCGCTAATGTCTAATGACCGACGGCATGTCGTCGGCAATGACCTCGTCGGTGATTTAGTTCTCGACGGCGAGCGACGGGAGCCAGGGGCGACGACCTGTGGTAGGACGGGTTTTGCCGTCGCTAATGACCTCATTGCCGACAGCACGAGGGTCATTGGCGACGGCATGACCCGTCGACAATGACGTTTTTTTGTAGTGAAAAGCCAATGAGAATTTGCATCTCATAAATTTAATGGTGTCGTTGACCTATTTTAGGGCAAATTTTGCTCCCTTCTCCTTGGCTCACGGTTAATAACCGACCGAAAATCATTTTAAATTACTTTTTTCTTGTTTATCGAATATGTTTTGAGAAACAATACAAATGACCATCTCTTTAATTAATATGTTTCAAGAAAACATGAGTAAGATGCATATTGGACAAAAAAACATGATCAATATAAAAGATTATAATGAGGTCTATATTATTATCGTCTACATCAATTTCACTTGAGAAGAAATTTACCACAAGTCAAGATAATTATCGTAATAGCGATAGATAATTGAGTAACAAAAGGTGGAATACAACCTTTATCCTTCCTCAGTATCATACCTTCAATGATCGGATAATTCAAAGTTACCACAAAAAATGATAGGAAATTTTGAATAAACATCTCATTGCAGCTCCTTGCAAGAACCGTTTTCGCAACTCCCCCAACTAAAGCAGCTAAATTTAAGGTGATTAAGGTACATAGCGGAGCAAGCAACATAGTCGATGCTTGGAAATCAAATATGCCCATTTGGTATCTTTTAAGAAGTTCATCATCAATAACTTTGTTGGTTGGTAAGAAGCTAACTTCTCTCATACCCATTTTCTCCATAATTGCATTCAAGCTTCCATAAAGGTGACATGTAACGGACTTAATCATCCACATTCTTTGTTCATTCCTCCAAGTTTGGAATGACCCTCCGCTAGAGAAAATCTCTTGTATGTGTTTCAATTGCGATGAGACAAATATCAATGAGAATAATACGAAAAATGAACTTGAAACCTGCACAAGAAAAAAACATGAACATAGCTGAATCATTATTATTTTTCAACGATTTGTAATTGTAAAGAAAGTACACATATATATATGAGGAACCAAAATATGTAATAAATGATTAATTCATCTCTTTTTTGGCTTACTTTTTGGAATAAAGGAATGTCATTAAGTAGACATAATGGAGGGATGGTAGCTAGACACCATAGGGGAAAGAAATAGAAGGGGAAGGAGGCCTGCTCTGCATAACACATCGCCTCAAGAATAGGCATTCTGAGTGAACCATAAACAAGAGGGGAGAACTTTGAAATGGCAACTTCCACCAACCCAGAACTCCATCGCGTGCTTTGAACCAATACATCACTAAGATTTGTGGTGCCGGCACCCAAAAATGCTGGTCTTGGTGGATCAAAATACACAGATCTCCAACCTTGGCAATGCAAGTTGAATCCTGTGAAGTAATCTTCTACCACGGAAAAATACCGAAAACCTACCTGTAGTTTAAGCAAAATATATGCATAATATGTTAGTTTCAAGTATATGTACTAATGGGAAGGTCATTTGACACTCTTTTTTGCTCACAAATTAAGCTTTAAAATTTAATGATTGTATCTTAAGGCACATCGTCCAAATGCACCATTGTTGATTTAACTTGCCTCTTTGCCCCAATTTGTATCATTCTCGTATGCACAAGAGGCCACAAGTTTGCTCTCTTCTAGCAATGCACTAGTTAAGTTCTCATCATCAATGATACTACGTTTATAGTTCCGACCAAGGGATTCGATGAACTCATTGGATGTACCGAATATATGTTTAAGTTCCTTGACATCAAGATCTGGTAATATATATGTTAACAAAAGCAAATTAAGACGTTTAAGTGAAAGTAAATCTTAATGTCAATATAAAAAAATAGGAAGTAAAAATAGGACTTTCATTTCGGGATGGAGCTAAAGATTATAAACTAGAATATATATATATGTACATACCATCTTGCATTGAAGTTCCATAGAATATCTCTCTCTTTATATATTAGCACGTACCACAAATGGGTGGTCCCTGAAGTCCATCCATACCTGGCCATAGTACCTGAAACCATATTTAAAAATGAAAAAGTTTGAAAATATGATTAGTGACGATCAATTAAAATGTTATATATAAAAATTATTTTGATAACCATAAATATACGTTTGAACGGTATCTCAGTTGACTATCATAGATGTCGGTCTCGCTAATGTTGTGGAATTTTTGAGCGAATTGGACATGAGATAATGAGGGAGATATCTTGGGGTCAAGAAGGAAACACATGGCTTGGCGTGCTGAAATTGGATCATTGCAATACATGTCGCAATCCAACCCTAGTATGTATGCTGAATTGCTTATCATGTTCGAGACTCTCAGCTACAACAACAGTAAACACAAGAAAATAGATTACTCTACTTACAAGAGGTAAAATATTCTATTTGAAGAGTATGATGATCAGTGTGAGAGAGAAGTTACAAGAACATTCAGAGCTCCAGCTTTGAAATGGTGAGGATAAGCTGGTCTTTTTTCACGCGAAACATAAACAAGGAGAGGCATCGCAGTTTGGTCAAAGGATTTATCATGAATCACCTGTTGGAAAAGACATTAATTATTAGATGTCTGAATTGAATATTAGTACAAATTTTGATCACATATATAAATACTCCGTCAGTTCCTTAATATAAGTCATTTTAAAATTGTGCACAAGTATTAAGGAAATGATTGTATAGCATTAACTATAATATCAATTGTCTATATTGCCCTTGTATTAGAAGAAGAGATTGTTATTTATTGGACGAAAAATAGTGAGAGAACCAAGATTACATTTAATACTTGGGGTAATATTGGAAACTAAGCAATTAATGCTTACTTGAAATTCTCAAACGACTTATATTAAAAAACAAAAATACTCCCTCCATCCCATTATATCTGACGTTTTAGGAGGGTTTTTTCCCCTAAAATATTTGACGTTCTACCATCCCAAGAATATTTTGCCATTTTTTTCCTTCTCTACCTTTCCTTCTCTACCACTATTAATGCCTATTGAGAACAGTTCCTGTTAGGATGATATAAAAAGAAACAAGGAATAAACTCTTTTTTCCTCTACAAGACTCACTTTAATGGAAATGATCTGAGAATCCATCTCCGGCACCGGCGATCGGACTTGTAATTTCCTCCAAACCCATGATTTCCGTTCAGTACACTTTTTGTTAGAACGAAAAAAACATATTTCCAATCTTTCGTCGTCTATCTCTCATCAGTAGCTGCAAATCAATCTTTTGAAAAAACATTTCAGTACACTCTCTTTTGTTCAATCCAATCTGGAAATATGTTTTTTTCGTCCGATCTAGAAAGAGGTGTAGATTTGCAGCTACTGATGAGAGTGTATTGAAAAAAAATATTGCCATATTGGACCTCCCAAATTTATCATCTTCTTCTTCCACCTCTAACTTTTCTGTCCCCGGAGACGGACTAGCCGTCGGCGAGATCGATCCAGCCGATGATCTGAACGGTCAGATCCGGCGGGTGAAGAGATGAGTTGTTTCTGAACGGTCAGATCTGACTGATGAAGAGATGAAGAAGAAGACGACAGAGCGCAGATGAAGTAGCTAGATCTTAAATTTGGAGAGATCTTCAATGGAGTAGATCTTAATTCTGGAGAGAGAGAGAGGGGAGGAGAGAAGATGAAAGCTTGCATCTATTCTTAATACTTCTCTGCTACCGGTAAAATGCATGAGGAGAGAGAATTTTTAGAAGAAAACAGAGAAGTCAAGCCAATTTGCACCCACAGACGACCAAGCATTAATGGGATGATATATTAATTAAGTGTAAAATAGTAAAGTTGTATCTATTCTTAATTTACGTGAAAATTTGTAGAACGTCAGATATAATGGAATGGAGGGAGTATTTCTCTAAAACGACTTATATTAAAGAACGAAGGGAGTACTTTATTAGTATCGATCAACCAACTTTAATACTCCCTCCGTTCCTTAATATAGGTCGTTTTAGGCTTGTGCACAAGTATTAAGGTAATGATTATATACCATTAATTATAATATCAATTGTCTATATATCTCTTGTATTAGAAGAAGAGTTTGTTATTTATTGGACAAAAAATAGTGAGAGAACCAAAATTACATTTAATACTTGGGGTAATATTCAAAACTAAGCAATTAATATTTACTTGAAATTCTCAATCGACTTATATTAAGGAACAAAAACATTTCTCTAAAACGGCCTATATTAAGGAACGGAGAGAGTAAAGATGTTAACTTGATATTTTGTCAAGTGATCTCTACCTAACTGTTTAAACTTTTAAATGAGTAGATAACTTAACAAAAATTGTTAAACTTCTGATAAGTACTTATGTCATATACGCGACTTGTAATATTAATATAAGCCGCCCGCTTCTCCAACGAACTTGAGGGAGCGAACTAAGAACGAATCGGATATATCGACAGTTTTCTCTGTCGCTATAGCATAGAAAGCCGATTTTCTATACCGGTTCGTTCTTAGTTCGTTCTCTCGATTTTGCTGGAGAGTGTCGGACTTAATATAAGTTATGTTATCATTTGGAATATATACATATACAGGCGGCTTCTTATGTGGGTGGAAAACCGTCGCTAAACCCATCGCTATAGGGGTCTGAACCGAGCTATAGCGACGATTCTGGGCTATGACGACGGTTTAGATCCTTTGACGATGAATTTAGCGACGATTTTACCTATCGCAAAGGTGATCCGCATGCAGACCACCCACATAAGAAGTTATATATATATATTCCGGATTAGGTCCGGACTCCCGGATTTTAACAAAATCTGGACCTTTTTTTTAATTTTTTTTAAAACAACTAAAAAAAATAAAATTATGGAACTTGAATTTTTACATAATACAGTGTTTTGGGTGTGATTTGGATACGTATAACAAAATATATCTGTACAGTCTGGGCAGACTGTACATACATTGGTTGGTGTAGGTATTAAAAACACACCCAAAACACTGTTTTATGGAAAAATTTTAGTTCCATAATTTATTTATTTTTTTAGTTGTTCTACCAAAAAAAAAATAGGGTCCGGATTTTGGATCAGCTCCGGACTCCCGGACCTGATCCGTGTTGTATATATATATATATATATATATATATATATATATATATATTGAGATAATGATAGATTGAAAAAATAATACATATATTTTCATCTGATTAAATATATATATTGAGATAATGATAGATTGAAAAGATAATACATATATTTTAACCAAAATTAACTCCAGGCTAACCCCTCAAAAAAAACTGATAATAGTAATTTTAAAAGTATCAAAAGTTTTAGACTTCGAACAACAAACTTTTTGAGGGTAGCTAGCTAATTAGCTGATGCATATGTAATTGTATATGTAATTAACAAAGGACGTAGATATATGTACGTACGTAGTTCAAATGTTGAATTTCATTACCTCAACAACAGAAGAATGATTGTGATTAAGTACGGTGATTTCATATTCTCTGATTTTCATCACACTCTCGGTGAACACCTCATATTTTTCCTGCACCATTAATCAGCAACTCGTTTCATATACATATATATACATATTATAAAGATACTACTATAACTTAATAGTGTCCAACCTTAATAAAATTTATGTCAGCTACTAATTCACTGCTAAGAAAATCCCCATAATTATCATTATCCTCCAAAGCCGAAAAATAAGCCCCATAACAGATAAATGATGTGGCAATACGTGATAATACTGGCAACTGATTAAATATATTACGTGGATGTTAACGTTATTCCAAAATCCCTAAACCGACTAAATCTCTAAATCCCCAAAATCATACCCAAATAATTTGTTAGAGGAATCAAAACACTCTATCCCCAAAATCAGACCCAAATCAATTCCAACTCATGCCTTCATCCGCATAGATTGACGAAGAAAAAGAAGACAATTAAGAGTGGAACTAACATGAGCTCCAACGAAAATAATTTCACAAATCGCGTCGAAGATTGGGAGATGCCCATAACTCCAGTGACATGCCTATGTGGGATTGTCGCACCGATGTGGGTAGCTTGGAAAGAGGGAACTGCTGATCTAAGAAGAAGGTTCATCGGTTGTGCTCGTTTCAAGGTATGTGACCTAATTTCTTCTAGTTGGGCTTCAAGGACCTAATTTTTGTTGTAATATTTAACAACACCAAAAGTTGATCTGGAGTTGTTGTTGTTAAATATTTGAGTATTAGATGTTTGATGATGAGTTATTTGAAGATTTTAAAAGCTGATGATTTCAAAGAGAGGATGGCTTTCTTACTGTTACACACTTAAATCACCAACATATGACTAGAAGTTGCAATTTTTGTAAATTATAAACATTTAAAACTATTCATTTACTTTACTGTATATAATATGGGAGTCTAATTAAGATTCAACAACTTCAAAATATTCTATAAAAAGTTACTGATATATAGAGTGAAATGGAAGACTGTTATGTTTTACTTACCTAAATACCCAATTTCATGCTTGGTAAGAGCATGAAATTTGTTGTATGTTGTAAAAGCATATCTTGTAAGACCCCAACTTTTATGAATAAAAACGAATTTTCGATAAATATTATTTTTGAATATTATAAAATAAATTTGATATATTGTTATAGTTATGGGTAATATTTATAAATTTTGCAAAGTACGCAAGTTGTTATATAATATTCGATTGTTCAAGGAATATTCGTACGACGACACAATCATTGGTGGACCCCACAACAGAATTATTATCGGATTGAGAAAACGACAAAAATATTTTTATGACAGTAACGGCGGAAGTTTTACCGTTGATACTGTTGAACTACTCGGTAATAAAAGTACAGTAATACGCGTGGTTGCATAGTAGCACATGATATTGATTATTAATGCTTATGTGAGAAGTCACTCAGTTTGATTCAATTATTGTCGATATTTTATATGTTATTAAATCAATAATTGAGATGACGAAGTTGTTAATATTATTATTTGCATTATTAACGATGTCTAGAAGTTCTGTCAAGGAGAGATTTGGTCACCTAATTACGCGCCAATAGGGAGAAATCCTTATCAGAAAGCCCCTTCTTTCCTGGGAACGACCTGGTCGATTAATAGTGTGAATAATAATAATGATGATGAAATTTTGTTTTATTCGTATTATTAAAGTAATAAAACAGAAAAACTTTTTATATAAAACAGAATACTTTTATAAAGTTATTCGTTTTATTAGGCTGATAGTAAAATCTTTTTATATAAAACAGAATACTTTTATAAAGTTATCTGTTTTATTAGACAATAATTAGAATATATTATATTTTATTATGCATAGTGCCTGCATAGTGTTTGCATAGTAAAATTTTTTAAAAGTTATTCGTTTTATTAGATTATAAATAGAATATATTATATTTTATTTAAAAGATTTTGTTTTAAATATGGACCGTCCGATTAAAGTGAATCAATCTGGACCGTTCATAGATTGGTTACTATTCATTCCATTCTTCTATAAATAGAAGCTCACTCCTTCATTATTTCTTACGAATTCACTGAAACTCTAGAGAGAGAAACTATAGAGAGAAAGAAGAAAAGTATTATGCTACTTCACTACTCCGATATCAAGTTTCTTTTACGGTAAGGGGTATTATTTCTTTTGTATTCATGAAGAGAACTTCTGTTATTCCATCTTTATTATTCTATTGGAATAACCTGTATACGCGGTTTACCCTATACTTGGTGATTTCTGTTGTTATTTCATTCTTCATTATTCTGTTGGAACATCTTGTCTGTGCGTTTTACGCCGGACCTGTTTCCGTCTTTATTATTCTGTTGGAATATCCTGTATGTGCGTTTTATGCTTGACCTGGTTTCGTCTTTATTATTCGGTTGGAATATCATGTCTGTGCGTTTTACGCCGGACCTGATTCCGTTATTTGTTATTCTGTTGGAATAACCTGTCTATATGAAGTACCGCATGCATGGTGATTTCTTTTCTTATTCCATTCTTTATTATACTTAGTTGGTTAAAGTTTTGACTTCTACACTCCATGAAATTAATGGAATATTCTTGATATTTGCGCTTCATCCAACATCTTTTCATAAAAATATTCTTCTGAGCATTCTTGAATTTTACTTTACAAAGAAGTATTATGTTGACAATTTGGATGTTATTAGTTCCTGGATAAATTAATTCTTGAACTTGTTTTATTGAATTCTTATATCATTGTCATCATCCTCATGTTTATATTATTTTTGAAAGTCATCTGTGGCCTGTAGTGCATAGATGGACTTGGTATGATTATGACCAGGGATTATTCGGTGTAATCATGACCGTAATGTTACAAATGATGTGGTAAAAGTCCTCATTTGCCCGAAGTGCATTGATGGAAAATTGTTGGCATGATCATGACTATTGATGAATACACAAATATCCTTGGCCCGTAGTGCATGGATAATTTATGGTCGTGACCCTAATGAATATCCTTGGTCGTAGTGCATGGATAATGTGGATTATTTATTAAGATGAGTCTCAGCGATAAAAGTGATGAAAACCCTTTTTAAATCATAAAAGATAGTAGATTTTATTCTCTACTTGACTCTTTTAATAGATTGCATGTTTCAATGCAGTTAAACTTGATGTCTATTGTATTTTATCAGTTTAACGCTGTTGAGGACTAATGATAATTTATTCTTCATTATTTTAGTCATAATATTTCTTGCTGGACTAGTTGAGCTCACCCTTTATTTCACTGTTCTCTTCAGGAAATGAGAACGTAGCCGGGACTGGTCGGGGAATGGAGTGATGGTCCAGATGATAGTATTAGTAGTCCTCACTATTCTGTTAAATAATGTGATAGTGAATGTAATGAGGACTCCTTTGAGTGTGGATATTGTTTAGATGACAATATTCTTATTAAAACTCTCAATTTATGTTATGTCACATTTTACACGACTGTTGTATAATTAAGTTGTATTTGTATTCTGTACCATGTATTTGGCCACTCAGAATAGATGATGTATACCTATTTTGGGTCGTCACATATCTGCTATGGGATTGATGGATGGATTTGTATGCAACTGGTTGCAGGATAACAAGTTGTGTTGAAGGTTCTTTAAATGGTGTGATCCTCCATTTACAGAGAGATCAAGGGAAGTGATATTGCAGCTAAAGGGAAAGATAGAAAGAAGCAATAAAAAAATTGAGAGTTTGATAGAAGTAACAAAGAAAATGGAAACCATGAGAACACATTGATGAGAAAAGGTGAGTTAAACAATGAAGAAAAAGAGGTTTTGGTGCTGCAAAGACAAGGGCAACAGTTGAGGAAGAAAATTGACAAGCAAAGTTTGATGAATAAGAAATTATGGATTGGTTTAGTAGTTTCTTGGATTTTGTTTTTCATTGTATTACAACCAAGTGTATAGATCTGTATATTTGAATGCATTAAATGATGATTAAAGTATGTATTGAATGTTATTTTGGCATGTATATATTGAATTCTTAATGTTGGTTTTGATGGTTAGCAAATATGTATTAATGAATGTTAATTTGGCTTTGTAGTATTGAATTGAATGCTTATTTATTGAAGCAGAGCATTGAATTGATGTTTGGTTTATTATGACTCCACGTTGAAGCAGAGCATTGAATTGAATTGATGTTTGGTGCAAATTGAAGTGGTAGCAGTAATAAGAAACAAGAAGTGTGACGCCCCCAAAATAGGTCCAATCCATCCAACCTATTCTTTGTCACCAAATACATGGTACAGAAAATAACTATAACTTTATTATTACAATTGTAGTAGCAAAATACAACAACACATATACTGTGAGTTTTAATACCAACTGTGACTCATGTCCCAACTATGGACAGCACCTCACATTGATACATTACATAAAAGTACAGTCAATAACTGTTTTAGAAATTAAAATATTTGGGAAGTGCTCAAGGAAACCTTCGTACATGGGAGGTCATGCGTCTAGGTTATGATAGATATCATATGCCCACAGAATTATCCTTGGTTGACCCAATAGTCCCCAAAGAAAAACGAGAAGATTACTATCATGTTCCTTCCAATGGTGAGTCTTCTCTTGACATATAACTATCTCCACCGTCTGCGATTGAACATTATGTTTCAACCAAACTCCATGATCATATAGGTAATGCTCGTAGATATACTCAGCAAGTGGATGTGCACAACCCTGTCTTATGATAACACGAGGTTGTATGTCTTAGACATCTTGTATGATAGTGACAAAACACCCTTCCAAAGTTGGGTTCACCTCACCCTATTCGGTTTACCAACATTAAATATTAAATGATGTATACAATACGACACACTTATCTAAAGTTCTCAATAAAATTATTTCCATACTATTTAGGGAGAACCTAAACAGCTATAGACCACCGTTCTATTTCCCTGTTACCCCCGCTCGACCCAGCTACACTCTTGTTACCTGAAAGGAATTGTGAAACAAAAGGGTGAGTACAACTAGCCCAGTAAATAATATCATGACTAAAGATAATTTAATTATCAATAGACTTCATCAGTAATAAATTAGAGATTTAGAACATATGGTAGATAATAAAACTTTTCAACCATAGTTGCAGCTGAATGAGCAATCCATTAGAAGTGTCAAATAGACTATAAAGTCTATTATCTCCTCCATGTTAAAAGTCCACCAATAATGTTTTATTCCTGTAACATCAATCAACAATTCATGTCCACAATCATGTGAATGACTCATAATCCTAATGGTGGTTCTAAATTCCTCTTCGCACCCAAGGACGAAGATAGTTTTCATCACCTGTCTTTACCTGAAACATCAAAGATCATGGTTATACCAAATCACAGTTCCTGTTCAAAATCATACTAATAAATTCATCTTTACACCACGGGCCAAAGATATTCATCAACAGTTCATCTTTTCACTACATGCCAAAGATATTCAACAATAGGTCATCTTTGTACTACGGGCTAAAGATATTCATCAATAATTGATCTTTGCACTACTTACCAAAGATATTCATATCTCAAAGAAATACATAATTATTTCAAAATTTATATAAATCATAATTATAACCATATATGTTGATCAATTCACCTTTGCACTTAAGCTAAAGATATTCAATTATAAATTCAATGGTCATGATCATACCTAGTCGATAATTCAACTTTGTACTACTGACCAAAGAGAACCTATAGTCACGATCATACCAATAATCTATCCATCCTTACACTTAAGTCAAAGAGAAATATCATCATTAGGGTTATAAGAATGTTATATATGATAATAAAAACAATATAATCAACATATAGATTTAATCTCAAGAATAAGATTCATAAATCAATGATTTCATAACATCTTAATCCAAATGTTATAAATCACTTAATAATTTTATAATCTAATATTATTAATACTACCACAATATTTTAATCATTTCTTAAATTTATAAATAATTTATTTTAATTATTTACACTTTACTAATTAACGCATTTAATCACCCTAAAATGCCAAACTCATAAAATTTCATTACCAATAATCAAAACTCTCATAAAAAATCTGCATATACCTTATATAGGATTCCCAAGCCATAAAATCCTATTTTTCAATTTTGTTACTTCACATAACATATTTAATTTATTCATTCATAACTAGTCTATTTTCATGAAAAATATTTAATCAGTCCCAAAAATATTTCTTTTCTGGGGTTTAGCAGAATATAGTCCCATATTGAACATATATTTTTCTCAGAATTTTTAAAATTCATTTACTATTTTTCATATGGCCAAAACTGCCTAATATTTAGACATTTATCATAAATTGTACTTTTATCCAAAAATTCCGAAATTTATAGGATATACTGATATTATATAGATATACTCCCAATAAAAATTTCATCAATTTTTGAATTAACCACAAGGAGTTATAAGAGTTTACTTTTAAAATAACATTTTCTCATAAAATCCATAACTCTTAATATATACATCCAAAAATCTTCATTTTTGGACACAATCAATAAAACTCATCAAATTATCATTTCAAATCTTTTCAGAATTTTTGAAGGTCAGAAAAATTTCGAAACTGAAAAGCATAATAACCCTTAAAATCCCTTATATAATAACGACAATATCCCCTACCTCAGTACTTCTGACTTAAATATCGGATATAATGTTGAACGAAATTGTACCGTATAGCAACACTCAAGATATCTAAATACTCACAAAAATACGCTCGATAATATAGAGAGAGAAAACTTCAGTTTCTCGTGTGATTTTCAATTCTAACCTAAGCACCCTATTTATAGGAAATTGCTTAGAACACCAAAGCAGAAAATTTAATAAAATAATAATATTTATATTTAAATTTCCTACGCACACCTTACAATCTGAATTCAGAATTTCACACATGCTAGTGGGGCCCACCAAAATGAAAAACATGTTTTAAATAAAATCAATTCAGACCAAATATTCTGGAACTTCAATAATTCATAATAAATAGCTCTTTTATCAGAAAAATTCGAATCTTATGTCCATTCCATAGAAAATTCAATTCTCTACAACTTTGTAGAAGAAAGTTTTTCCAAATTTCAAACAAAAAATGACCGAAATCCATATACGAACGATTTTATAGGCTATAATTAAATTTCAGTCAAGAATTGGGGCCCACCAACACACAAAACATGTGTTAAACATTTTTTTCAACAAAAATATTCTTCCTCCTCATTTATTCATATATCACACATTCATTATAAAAATATCATTATTATTATATTATTAAAATATAATAATATATTTAAATGAATTATTTTATCAAAAAAGATAAAATATCAATTTTCAACAATTGTCATATTAAAAATTTTCTTCATCTATATCCACATAAAATGAATATTTTCCTTATAATATAAATTAATAATTAATTATTCACAAATAATATTACAGAATCACAATACTGACAATCAGGCCGTTCCCAGGAAAGAGGGGGCTTTCCAATAAGAATTTCTCGTTATTGGCGCGCAATTAGGTGACCAAACCTTTTCTTGACAGAACTTCTAGACATTGCCAATAATGCTATCTAATAATATTATTCAAATAATATGAATTATTTTTCTGATAATGAGAAATATTGTGCCGTGACAATTATTGATACAACAATATTATAAAATATCAACATAGTAATTATTGAATCAATAAAATTAAATATTGAACCGTAATTACTATAACAATTATTGAGTAGTTCCTTCTTACGTAAAAAAAATTATCATGCTTCGTGAATAGTACTCGTGAATAGTAACTCATAAATAGTAACTCATGAATAGTAATTATAATAAAAATTGAATACTTTTATTTCATAAAATTTGGGGTCTTACAAGAAGTACATTGTTAACAAACAAGAAGCAATTGGCAATTCCATCCACACAATATTCATTCGAATGTATATAATAAAGTAACACTATACAACACAATTTTCAGTTAGAAGTAATGTAGAATCCACAAATCCACCATATCATAAAGCTCATCACAATGCACAACATTGAAGCATATTCAGGTACTGCAAACATGAACTAGTACTAATATCATACACCAATACTTATTGCATTTTCAGGTATAATGCTTAGACAATAAAAAAAGCTTTTGTATTATAAAAGATAAAGCATTAAGTCAATGGAAGATAACAGACCATTACATATTCCAAGCATTCACCAAAATCACATAACCAAAATGCATTATCTAGCATTACAAAACCATATTAACAATCATCCAGTTCAATAACATAATTGCATACAAAATACCATAATCAATCCCAAAAGATAAGAAACCTAATAACTTAATATCCCAAAATTCAGTCCCAAAAGATAAAAATCATAATTTTTATCTAACTTTGTTCCATCCTTCTTCCTTGGAATTTTGTATCTCCCCCTTGTAGATTCTTAGTTGCCAACATTTATCTTCCTTTCCCCCCTCTTCTGGTTCGAAATTTGGAAGAAACTACACTTAGACTTGGTGTTTGGAAGCCCATTCCACTGGGGCATGCTTCATTTGGTGGGGTACTGATTGAAGGGGTATTATTAATAGGAAAATCAGTAGTACTAATCATACGTGGAGTTGGCATCTACAAAATAAAAAAGCTCTCAAATGAATTAAGCAATTAAATGATAACATGGAAAGTAGACCAATATAGGTATGCTTTTACTTACAAACATAAAAGCTTGTGGAGGTCTATCTTTCACTTTTTCATTAGAGCATCCCACTTTTTCTTTACATTTACTTGTGTGCTGTAACTTATATCTCATAGTTAGTCTTTATCATTCTTAGTAAATATAATGAACATGTTAAATGGAAACTTACATTAGGTATTGATTCCTTTGCATTATTGACTTGGTCTCCCTCTTTAATTATTATACCAGGTAGTGCAGTAGGATGTACAGTGGGTTCTTGATTAAATATATCAGTTGGCTCTTCAACTTGCTCTCTTGTGGGCTATGTATTGATCTCTTTAACGGGGCATTTGTTTATTTGATAATTCAGACTTTCTATAAATGCTACAATGCATTTTCCTTCATACTCTACTCACCCTCTTCACTTAACTATTATTTCCTTTGTCTTCCCAACTTTCTCTCTTTCTCAGCCTCTGTGGTCTGCCTCTCAGTTTCTTTGGTATTGGTAGAGGCCCCATAATGTTACAGTCTGTGAATTCCCATAAATCTTCACCATTTAACACCTCAAGAGTATGACTATAAGTCTTGAGGTAAGTATATCTACTATACCAGTGAGCTACATAATCTATTAGATTTTGATAAATTAACTGAATTGCTGAGATAGCATGACAACATGGGATGCCAGTAAGGTCCCGCACTCTACAAACACAAGTTCTATCATTAAGATTCACAGTAAATGCTCTACCTCTTTCCATGACTTGGAATGAGATTTTTCCATCCCAAAGTGGATCATAATAGGCAGAGGCAATGATAGTTGCATCAAGTTTCTTCTTAATTCTTGGACAAATTAAATCCTTTGACTTAAGCATATCATCCCTTTTCTAATGCAATCTAACCATGATTTGATCATGAATTTCTTGAAGCATTGTTAGAACTGGCATGTACCTAGACAATATTAATATAAGAGTAAGTGTAACTGACATTTGACTTGTTATTCTCAACATTATATTGCAAGAACATTATAATAATACATTTTTGTAGTAAGTTAGTAATAATGTACCTAGCTTTGATAATCCAAGCATTGAAGGATTCAGACATGTTATTCTCAACATTATCAGCCTTTGAAAGAGTGCCAAAATAAGCTTTAGACCAAACCTTTGGATCATGCTCCACAATCTTATCATGTGCAGGGCCAGAAAGTCTCTTAATCTCTCCCATTGCTCTCTTATGCCACTGATCATGAGTTACACATGCAGCTTCCCAAAACAATCTCTTTAGTGCCTGTGAAGTGAATGTTTTCCTCTAGTTAGCATAAATGTGTCTAGCACAATTTCTATGTTCAACATGAGGAAACAGTTGGCATTCTTCAAACCCTGTACAACACAAACTCAGTTAGTAAAGCATATGCAATTAGTAAAACAGAGGCATTTAGTAAAATAGAGACATTTATAGTAATATATACCTTTTTTTGGTCACTGATTATAGTAAATCTATAGCTTTCACCAAGTTCAAGGTCATCAACCAATAATTCCAAAAACCATCTCCAACTGTCACCATTTTCAGTTTCTACAACAGCCATAGCTATAGGGAACATTTGATTGTTCCAATCCCTTTCCACAGCAGATAATAATTAACCCCCACATACAGTTTTTAAGAAACAACCATCCAATCCAAGAATTGGCCTACAACCCTCTCTCCAAGCTTTTTTTAAGCTGTCATAGCAAACATAAAATCTCTTGAACCTGGCCTCATCTTCAGGATTAAGCCTAGTGGTTTTGATGTTGACTGTATTCATTTTGTTACTTCTCATAATCTCTGCCCCAAAATCCCAAACCCTTGAATAATGTTCCTTCATAACTGCATGTATACTTGCCAAAGCTAAATTCCTGACCCTCATACACTTAACAAGTGTTACATCCAATTTCAACTTAATTTTAATCTCTTCTTGCATGTCCTTCAACCTCCAGTTTGTATTTTTCCTTATCCTCTTTCCATAAAACTCTGCCAAAAACTTGGTGTTTGCCAACTTATTTTTAAAACTGTACACACAATTATGTGTGTCCAGTATTGACTTTATTTGCACATTCTCAGTCCCTTGAATATAACTGACCCACAGTTTCCAAGGACAACCCTTATCACACCTAACCTGCACTCTTTCCTTGTCGTTTACCTTGTACCGCAACTTCCTGCCATTAGCAATTGAATAGTCTATAATGGTAGTCTTGAATTCCTTGAAATTAGTAAAAATCTGATAGTGTGCAAAATTTATGTGCTTTCTCTTTGTTTTTGGGTTAAAAACATCACAATGTACAGGCTTTTTCTTATTTACAAGGGGACCCATAAAACCAAGGTTCTCATCTTCACTGTTTTTTGAGGGGGACCTTAATACATCACTATCCTCATACTCATTGTGCCAATCACTATCATCATCAGAGTCACTGACATTATCTCGCTCATTATTTCTATCAACCTCTTCCATAACCTCATTCACTAACCTATCACCCTCAGCCTCAACACCTTCTGCACCTTTATCACCCCCATCCTCACCAACTTCTGCCCCTTCATCATCTCCCTCATTCCCAGTTTCTTCAGCCCCCTCAATATCACCCTCAGTTACATCACCCTCAACACCCTTAGTATTACCATCACCTACATCCCCATCAACAAAGTTTATTTCATCAACTCCACCTGCCTCTGTTTCAACTCTAGCCATCTCTTCTTTGTACTCCCTTCAACTCCTCCTAGCCTATAATAATTCTTCATCACTACTTAATATTTCACCATCACTTTGTGAATTACTACTATCCTAGTCCCGAATCACAATTGGTGTATCATCACTTTTTTTATTTGATTTCTGATTCATTTTAATTCTATTACTCTTCCTCCTATGTTTATTCATAGTCTCCTTCCTCAAACCTGCCCTTTGCTTAGTCCTCTTTGACATCTGCATATTAGCATTTGTACTAGTACTCCCCTTGTTATTATCTTCTATATTGGGGGTTGAGTAATAGATGTTGCAACTTGTTCATTAACATCAGGTGGTTCAATCACAACTCCTCCTTCATTCACAAATACATGATCAACAAAAAATTCAATCACACCAAAAGGGAGACACACTTTACCATGTGTCTAATACTGTCATCATCATTCACCAATCTATAACAACTTTCACTAGTTTGACCATTATTCTTAAAATAAACCTTAGCATTGCTATCATAATCTAAAGCTTCAGCAAATGACTTAATTGCAGTCATACATGTGAGACCCCAAATTTTATGAATAAAGATTTAAATTTTTCGAAATATTTTTTGAATATTATGGAGTGAACTTGATATAATGTTATAGTTGTGGGTACTATTTATAAATTTTGCAAAGTACGCAAGTTGTTATATAATATTCGATTGGTCGGAGAATATTCATTTTAACAGGGAATATTCGTACGACGGCACAATCATTGGTAGACCCCACAATGGAATTATTGTCGGATTGAGAAAACGTCAAAAATATTTTATGAAAATAACAGCGGAAGTTTACCGTTAACTGTTGAAACACTCGGTGTTAAAAGTACATGAATACGCGTGGTTGCATAGTAGCACACGGTATTGATTATTGATTCTTACGTGAAAAGTCACTAGTTTTGTTCAATTATTGCTTCAATAATTATTGCATAGTATCTCACGTTATTTGATTCAATTATTGTCGATATTTTATATATTATTAAATCAATAATTAAGATAACAAAGTTATTAATATTATTATTTGCAATATTAACGATGTCTAGAAGTTCTGCCAAGGAGAGGTTTGGTTACCTAATTGTGCGCCAATAAGGAGAAATCCTTATTGGAAAACCTCCTCTTTCTTGGGAACGATCTGGTCGATTAATATTGTGAATTATAATAAAGATGATAAGTTTTGTTTTATTATTATTATAAATTTAATAAAACAGAAAACTTTTTATATAAAATAGAATACTTTTATAAAGTTATTTGTTTTATTAGACAATAAATAGAATATATAATATTATATTATGCATAGTGTTTTCATAGTGACTGTATAGTGTTTGCATAGTAAAATATTTTTATATAAAATAGAATACTTTTATAAAGTTATTTATTTTATTAGACTATAAATAAAATATATAATATTCTATTATGCATAGTGCTTGCATAGTATTTGCATAGTAAAATCTTTTTATATAAAACAGAATACTTTTATAAAGTTATTTATTTTATTAGACTATAAATAGAATATATAATATTCTATTATGCATATTATTTGCATAGTGTCTGCATAGTTTTTGCAGAGTAAAATCTTTTTATATAAAATAGAATACTTTTATAAAGTTATTCGTTTTATTAGATTATAAATAGAATATATTATATTTTATTTAAAAGATTTTGTTTTATTAGAAAATTTTATTAATACTGCATAGTAAATCAATATGGACCGTCCATTTAAAAGTAAATCAATCTGGACCGTTTATGAATTAGTTACTATTCAATCCATTCTCCTATAAATAGAAGCTCATTCCTTCATTATTTCTTACGAATTCACTGAAACTCTAGAGAGAGAAACTATAAAGAGAAAGAAGAAAAGTATTCTGCTACTTCACTACTCCTATATCAAGTTTCTTCTAAGGTAAGGGGTATTATTTATTTTGTATTCATAAAGAGAACTTCTGTTCTTCCATTCTTTATTATTCTGTTGGAATAACCTGTATACGCGGACTACCCTATACTTGGTGAAATTCTTCTGTTATTCCATTCTTTATTATTATGTTGGAATAACCTTTCTATGCGAAGTACCGCATACATGGTAAAATTCTTCTGTTATTCCATTCTTTATTATTATGTTGGAATAACATGTCTATGCTAAGTACCGCATACATGGTGAAATTCTTTTGTTATTCCATTCTTTATTATTATGTTGGAATAACATGTATATGCGAAGTACCGCATACATGGTAAAATTCTTCTATTATTCCATTCTTTATGATTCTGTTGGAAAAACCTGTCTGTGCGGTCTATCGCATGCCTGGTGAATTCTGTTGTTATTCCATTCTTTATTATTCTGTCAGAATATCCTGTCTATGCGTTTACGCATGACCTGGTTCCATTCTTTATTATTCTGTCGGAATATCCTGTGTGTGCATTTACACATGACCTGGTTCCATTATTTATTATTCTGTTGGGAATAACATGTCTGTGCGATCTATCGCATGCATGGTGAATTCTTCTGTTATTCTATTCTTTATTATTCTGTTGGAATAACCCGTCTATGTGGATTACCACATACATGGTGAATAATCTTTTGTATTCATTCTTTGTTAAATTATGGAAATGATCTGTATACGTGGATTACCGCATGGCGGGTGAAAATCCATTTGCAGTTTCATATATTCTATTATACTCAGTTGGTTAAAGTTTTTGATTCTATACTCCATGAAATTAGTAGAATATCGTGGATATTTGCGCTTCATCAAGTATCTTTTCAGTGGAAATATTCTTCTGAGCATTCTTGAATTTTACTCCACAAAGTAGTATCAGGTTGACAATTTGGACGTTACTGGTTCCTGGATAAATTAATTCTTGAACTTGTTTTATTGAATTCTTATATCATTGTCATCATCCTCATGTTTATATTTTGTTGAAAAGCATCTGTGGCTTGTAGTGCATAGATGGACTTGGTATGATTATGACTAGGGATTATTCGGTATAATCATGATCGTAATGTTATAAATGATGTGGTAAAAGTCCTCATTGGCCCGTAGTGCATTGATGAACAGTTGTTGGCATAATCATGACCATTGATGAATACACGAATATACTTGGCCCGTGGTGCATGGATAATTTATGGTCGTGATACTAATGATTATCCTTGGCCGTAGTGCAAGGATGATGTGGATTATTTATTAAGCTGAGTCTCAGTGATAAAAGTGATGAAAAACCTTTTTAAATCATAAAAGATAGTAGATTTTATTCTCTACTTGACTTTTCTAATGGATTGCTTATTCCACTGCAGTTAAACTTGATGTTTGTTATATTGTATCAGTTTAACACTGTTAAAGGCTAACGATAATTTATTATGCTTTATCTTAGTCATAATATTTCTTACTGGGCTAGTTGAGCTCACCCTTTTATTTTCATTGTTCTCTTCAGGAAATGAGAACGTAGCAGGGACTAGTCGGGGAATGGAGTGACGGTCCAGATGATAGCATTAGTAGTCCTCACTATTCTATGAAATAGTGTGTTAATAAATGTATTGAGGACTTATTTTGAGTTTGAATACTTTCTAGAAGATAATATGTGTATTAAAACTCACAGCTCATGTTGTATATTTAAGATTGTATTTGTATTCTGTACCATGTATTTGGCGACTCAGAATAGGTGATGTATACCTATTTTGGGGACGTCACAATGCAGATGAAATCAACATCAACACGGGGATAAATTTCAACCTTACCTCCCTTGTACTCAGTTTTAGGTTGATTCACAAATTTGCCCCCATAGTGAACATGCAACTGGCAAATTCCACTCAGTATGTGAAAATAAAAAAAATACAAAAAAATTAAAAAATATTATTTGCAGTAGATGGGGGGACCGAAGAAGACAACAATGGCAAAAATAAAATCCTATGGACCATATGTCAAATATATAGTCCAGAAAGATGGAGAAAACATCAAGAAAAACAAGATGGTTACAACAGATTAAAACCCCCTAATTTAATCGTACTCATTCCCAACTAACCCATGTGCACAAACCCTAAATTAAAAAAATCTAGCATACCTCACAGAAGATTCGCACTAGTAGATTCGTATCCAAGACCAATATTTGCATCAAAGACCAAGATTCGCCATCAAGAAGATAAATTCGCTCCTGAATCTTCTCTCCTTCACTACTTCACACGCTTTCCTTTTCTGTCTCTATATATCCTTTATTCGACAAAATTGGTTTTAACCACTGAGTTTCCACCGTGGCTATGACTAGGACTAACCCACGTGAAGTAAATGATGTGTCATTAGAAGTGGGGTAGGTCATATATGATGTCATAGGTTTCTGTTAAAAGTCAACTCATTTAAAGGATTTTCTAACGATTTGATAAAATTTTGTAGTTCGATGAGTCGATTGTAAAAAATTTCACTTCAGTAATGTATTTATAAACCGAGGTCGAGTAGAGTGGGAAAAGGTGTATTTAATCCTGCGTAAATATGATACACTTGTTTGCATACAACTTGAAAAAGTGGTCGACATTCAGGTTTTCAGTATATTTGGAAAAACTCCCGTGAATGTCCTGACGTTAAACTATGAAGGGTCCTATGTTCTTTATTTTTCATATGAAAAGGCAAAATAATTTTTGTTTGATCGATTAAAAGAATATAAAATAAAATAATTGGAAGAATATGCCATCAATATCAATTGAAGCGTGTGTGTGTGTCTATATATATATATATATATGGGAAAGTGCTTCATATATAAATGTTCATTATTCCAATTAACTAGTTAATTTTTTACTGTCCAATGCAAGATCTAAGAGCCTATATTGATCCAGTCTGGGACCCGACCGCTAGTCCCTCCTACGGCCGGTGCTACTCTCTTTTACGGCCAGCCAAATTAAATTCCAAATATGCTCCTAATTTTAAAAGACTTTTGATCATACAAGTAGCAAGAAGAACTAGCGGTCAGTTTGCCGCTGGTCCCTCTTGCGACCAATCAATTATATTTCCAGATCTAAACGAATACCTCTATAGATTGCATTTGCTGCAAAATTAGAGAGAAGGGATAAAGCTTGATTGACTGTTACTACAACAACACTAATAGTACATCGATCAAATCTCAACGTCAACCGACTAATCAACTCCAAATTAAAAAATAATAATATTCTAACCCAATTTTTTTTGTAAATTTCTTGTGAATTCATAGCATATTCTAGCTTTAAATGTATGAAAATTTTGATATTATTGTATGTATGTATACAAATTGGGTGGTATGTATGTATATTTCTTGGGCATTATATATGTATAAATAATTAGTTTTATTGTTGTTGTTGGTATTTTTTCGTAAGAATTTTCATTAATTCATAAAATATTAATAAAATTACACGTATGAAACAATAATACGAGTAGTATGTATGTATACAAATTGGGTATTAACTGTATGATAATGAAATATTTTTATATTCATACAATATTAATAGATATTATGTATGAATACAAATTGAGTATTAATTATATGATAATGGAATATATTTAGGCATCAAATATTAGTTTTATTGTTGTTGTTGGTATTTTTATTGATGAATTTTTGTTAATTCATTAGGTAGTATGTATCTTAATTTATATTAATTCATGGAATAATAGTTTTGTTGTTGTTGTTGGTATCATTAGATAAATAAGGATAATTGGTTGCCTGAATCCATTGATCGTAGTGTCCTTTATAATCAAGAAAACCATGTTTTGGAGGATGTATATAATAAGGTTGATAGAAATACACTAATGTTGATCAGTCAAACAATGTAACTGCAATTATTTATGATATATGTGACCCCCCCGAAATAGGTCCTCACAACCCATTCTGGGTCGTCAAAATACATGGTACATAATTCAAATACAAACTTCATTAATACAACAATTGAATTGTTGTGCAAAAAATGACAACACATAAAATGTGAGTTTTAATACAAATATTGTCTCGTAGATAATATCAAAACTCAAATAAAAAATCCTCATTACAATTATTGACACACTATTTTATAAAATAGTGAGGCTTACTAAAATAACCATCTTGGACCATTACTAATCCACTCTCTGACTAGTCTCAGCTACATTCTCGCCTGCTGAGAAGAACAATGGATCCAAAAGAAAAAGGGTGAGCTCAACTAGCCCAATAAAGAATATTATGACTTATAAGATAATGTAGAACAAATTATCCTTGGTCCTCAACAGGAAAAAATTTGATAGAATACAATAGACAATAAGTTTTAGATCAACAACTGTAGCGAAAATATCAATCCAATAGAAGAGTCAAGTAGAACATGATGTCTGCTATCTTCTATGATTTAAAAGTCCATCATTAATATTTTATCTCTATAACATCAATCAATAAACATTTCACATCAACGAATTATCCATGCATTACGGGCCAAGGATATTCGTTAGTATCACCAGTGGTCATGATCATGCCAAACAACTGTCCATCTATGCACTACGGGCCAAAGAGGACTTTCACCACAACATTTGTCTGTAACATTACAGGCCATGTTTATATCAATACACAATTCCTTGTCATAATCATACCAATCAACAGTCCATCTATGCACTACAGGACAAATATGACTTTCACCATAATATAAGCATGAGGATGATCATAATGATATAAGAAATCAATTAAGTGAGATCAAGGATAAATATTAGAGATTTATAATTAATTTATTCAGAGTTCAAGAATGTTCAAATTGTCAACATGATAATTAATTGTGGAGCAAAATTTAAGAATAATATTCATGTATCAAAAATAATTTGGACAGAAACAAATTATTTTTGTTATGAATAGTACCCAAATGAATAGTACCCCCATCATGCAAAGTACCCCGAATAAGTAGTACCCCGAGTAAATAGTATCCCGTGAATAGTACCCCGAATGAAAAAATTGAAATTTAATAAGAAAGTTCAGACCAATATTCCAATGAAACAATACTAGATGAAGTGCAAAACTCAAAGATATTCTACTAAATTCATGGATTATTGAAGCAATACTTACCCTAGTAAGTTTAGATTTAAGAATATGAAAAGAAATAATATACGAAACTACAATTAGATTTTCACCCGTCATGCGGTAATCCGCTTTGACAGATCTTTTCCACAAATAAAGAATGAGTACGAAGAGTTATTCACCATGCATGCGGTAATTGGCGTAGACATGTTATTCTCACATATTAAAGAATGAATACGAAAAATAATATCCCTTACAAATACAAAAAGTAATATCTCTTACCTTAATAGGAGATTGGATATTGCAATAGTGAAGTACCAAAATACTCTTCTTCTTTCTCTCTATAGTTTATCTTGTGAGTCTTAGTGAATTGGTGAGAATGAAAGAAGAAGTAAGCTTCTATTTATAAAAGAATGGACTAAATAGTAACTGATTCAATAACGGTCCAGATTGATTTACTATTAAAATGGACGGTCCATATTGATTTACTATTAAAACCTCAACCGACGGTCTATATTGATTTACTATTAAAATCACAACCGATGATCCAAAAAATTAGTAAATCTCCCCATGGAATAATAAGTCAAACTTACAACAAACGCCTCATGACAAACCCCTCTATTTATATCAAAAATTGAATAAATATTTAACACAAATCACTTATCTTCAATAAACATATTTTTAATCTTTCAACATTAATTATTCATCATTAATATTATAACTCACAATGTTGATAATCTGATCATTCTCAGGAAAGAAGGGGTTTTACGATAAGGATTTCTCCTTCTTGGCGCGTAATTAAATAACCTAACCACTTTCCTTGACAGAACTTTCTAAACATTGTCAATAATACAAATAATAATATGAATAAATGTGTTGTCTCAATTATTGATTTAATAATATAAAATATTATGCAGATGATACTGTGACAATAATTGAATCAATAATATGAATACTATGCAATAACTATTGTGGCAATTATTAAATGAACTGAGTGACTTCTTACATAAGCATCAATAATCAGAGATATTGTACAATACCGTGTGCTACTATGCAACAACGCGTATTACTGTTCTTTTATCACCGGTATTTCAACAGTTAACGGTAAAAGTTTTGTCATTATTTTTATAAAAAGGTTATTTCTGTCACTTTCTATATCCGACAGTCATTCTGTTGTGGGGTCCACCAATGATTGTGCCTTCGTACGGATATTTCCCGACAAAAAGAATAATCCCCAACCAAACAAATATTTTATGACCACTTGCTTACTTGCAAAATTTGCACATATCACCCATAACTATAACATTATATCAAATCACACCTTATTATTCAAAATAATATTTAGAGAAAATAAAATCTTTATTCATAAAAGTTGGAGTCTTACAATATATCCTCATATCAGGATTAGGCTTATCAATAAATGATACTTGTTCATTTGTTTCAAAATTAAAACTATAAACATCCATTACATTTCTCTTTACAATTCTTATTTCATTTACATCGTGTGTTTGTGTGTGTGTGTGTATATATATATATATATATATATATATATATATATATATATGTGTGTGTGTGTGTGTGTGTGTGTGTGTGTGTGTGTGTGTGTGTGTAAGACCTCAATTTTTATGAATAAAATAGAATTTCATCTATTTATTATTTTGAAATAGTAAGGGACTGATTCGATTAATGTGATTAGTTATGGGTAAAATGCACAAATATTTTAAATAAGCAAGTGATTTTAAAATATTTATTATTGTCTGGGAATATTCGTTTGGTTGTGGAATATTCTTGCTGTCGGGGAATATTCGTACGACGGCACAACTATTTGTGGGCCCCATAACAGAAAACTGTCGGATGAAGAAAATGACAAGTATGAGTTTTTATAAATAACGGCGTTGTTACCATTAACACTGTTGGAATACCCGGTGATTAAAACACAGTAATACGTGGTGTTGCACAGTAGCACACGGTATTGCACAAATTATTGATTCTTACGTAAGAAGTCACTACTCAATAATTGTTATAGTAATTACTGTTCAATATTTTATTTTATTGATTCAATAATTGTTATGTTGATATTTTATATTATTGTTTTTTTAATAATTGTCACTGCACATTATTTCCATTATCAGATCAATAATTTATATTATTTGGATAATATTGTTACATAGCATTATTGGCAATATCTAAGGAAGTTCTGTCTAAAAAAAGGGGTTTGGTCACCTAATTACGCGCCAGTAAGGAGAAATCCTTATCGGAAAGCCCCCGCTTTCCTCGAAACGACCTGGTTGTCATTATTGTGATTCTATAATATTATTTATGAATAATTAACTATTGATTTATATGATAAGAAAAATATTTATTTATGTGAATATAAATGGAGGAATATTTAGAAAAATGACGATTGTTAAAAATTAATATTTTATCTTTTTTGATAAAATAATTCATTCAAATATACTATTATATTACAATATAAATGTATAATACGATGATATAATAATATAATAATGATGATATTTTTACAATGAATGTGTGATGTATGAATAAATGAGGAAGAAGAGTATTTTTGTTACAATAAATGCTAAAAACATGTTAAACATGTTGGTGGAATTCATTTTTGATTGAAATTTAATTATAGCCTGTAAAATCGTTTGTATGTAGATTTCGGTCAATTTCTATTTAAAATTTAGAAAAACTTAAAGCTACAAAGTTGTAGAGAATTAAATTTCCTATGGAATGGACATAAGATTCAAATTTTTCTGATAAAAGGGCTATTTATAATGAATTATTGAAGTTCCGGAATAATTAATTTTTGGAGTTTTAAATGTTTTTTTAAGAAAAACATTTTTTGTGAGTTGGTGGGCCCCACTTGTGTGGTAAATGTTCTGAATTCAGATTGTAAGGTGTGCGTAGGAAATTTAAATAAAAATATTAATATTTTATTAAATTTTCTGTTTTGGTGTTCTAAGCATTTTCCTATAAATAGGGCACTTAGGTTAGAATTGAAAATCACAACAAAAATTGAAGTTTTCTCTCTCTATAATATCAAGCGTATTTTTGTGAGTATTTAGATACTTTGAGTGTTGCTATACGATGCAAATTTCCTCCAACGTTATATCTGATATTCCAGCCAAAAGTACTATTCTTTTGAGGTAAGGGATGTTATTTTCTTCGTAAATGATATTATTTCTTTCAATATCATTATACCGAAATATTGGTATGAATTTTATTGTGGAATTTCTATCTTTTCGTGTCAAAGATTCTATTCACGTATACGACACTATTCACAAATACGATACTATTCACCGAAGAATAAAATTTTTTCTTGTTTGTCCAAGATGTTTGTTACGGTTACTATCTTTGATTGTATCCATGTTTTGATCTCCATTCTTGAATTTTACTCTACTATGGTTTATTATGGAGTGTTTTTGAACTTGGATTATCTAAAGTACGAATCCCTAATTTTTGTCATTTTATCTCACTGGATTCGTTTCTTAAAAATATTTTTCATCATCATCAGTCTTAAATAATGATATAACTGAATATCTTTGACCTATAGTGCAAAGACGAATGATTACCTGATGAATATCTTTGGCCCATAGTGCAAAGATGAACATGTGTTGAGATGAACATGACCAATTGGTGATACAAATGAATATCTTTGGCCCGTAGTGCAAAGATGAATATTTGATTCAAGATGTATATTGATTGATGTTAAATGGATAAAATATTGATAATAGACTTTTAAATTTATAAATGATAGTAGATTTCATTCTCTACTTAACTCTTCTGATGAATTGTTGTTTATGTTGCAGTTGTTGATCTAAAACTTGTTGTCTATTATATTCTATCAGATTTTTCCCTGTTAAAGACTAATGCTACGTTGGATCGATGAAATAGGAGGGAGAATGGAATGAATCATTCCATTGGAATGATAAAAATATTGTTTAGTTTGTTTATTCCAACGGAATAATGTATTCCTAGTGGAATATGTGTTAAATTAAAATTATAATTTTTATTCCTGGAAGGGGGGGTCAGGAATAACTTATTCCATCTATTATTTTTAAGTAATTGACAAATATGCCCCTTAAAAGAAAAACTTATCTTTATTAAAAGAAATACCCCCTTCCCCTTACCCACCTACCCCCACCCCCTACCAACCTACTCCCACCCCACCCACCCACCCCACCCACTCCACCCACCCACCCCACCCACCCCACCCACCCACCCACCCACCCACCAACCATACCCCACCCAACCCATCTACCCACCCTACCCCCTATCCTATCCACCTTACCCACCCCCACTACCCCCACCATACCCACCCTACCCACCTACCCCCACCCCACCCATTATATGAAAAAGTATAGTAAAAAAAGAAGAATATAATTATAAAAAAAACTAGAGAAATATGTGTTAAATTTTTAATATAAATTGAATTTAAGTTAAATTTGAACATTTGGGGGTATTTAGGTCACTTTCTAATTATTTATTTCATTCTTAGATGTATTCCTAACATCAACCAAACATGTACATGGAATATTAAAAAATCATTTCATTCCCTTCCTTATTTCATTCCCTCATCTATTCCATTCCCTACTCTATTCCATTCCTTCAATCCAAACGTAGCATAAAGATAATTTGTTGTACATTATCTTAGTCATAATATTTTTTATTGGGCTAGTGGAGCTCACCCTTTTCATTTATGTTCTATTTTTCTTCTTGGGAGGTGAGAATTTAGCAGGAACTAGCCGGGGTATGGAGTGATGGTTCAAGATAATTGTTTTAGTAGTCCTCACTATTTTATAAAATAGTGTATCAATAATTGTAATGAGAACTTATTTGAGTGAGGATATTGTCTAGAAGACAATATTTGTATTTAAACTCACAGTATATGTGTTGTCGTATTTTACACGACAATTATAATAATGATGTTGTAGTTGTTTCTGTACCATGTATTTGACGACTCAGAATATAGGTTGTGTGGATTGGACCTATTTTGGGGGCGTTACAATATATATATATATATATGGTTCAATTTATGGCAACCGGTTACTGAAGTCACTATTCCAACAACCAATATGTCCGCCGTTGAGCAATAACATGGAAGACTGAGATTTGTTAAGTATAGTACCCATGCCGCTACAACATGTACCGACTTCTATTATAATAATAATAGGGCCCCACCTGGTCAAACCTTTGTAAATGGGTCTCACTTTGTCAGATTTTTTTTAAAAAAAGGTTTTTTTTAAATATACCAACCGTTATAACATGTTGCTTTTTTATTTTTTAAACTCCAACCGTCACAAAACCTGTAGCGGCTAACCTATAAATAATAATAATAATAATAATAATAATAATAATAATAATAAATATTAATTTTTTGGTGTATAACGGAAGGCATGTAAAAATAAATAAATAAAGACCAAGCCGCTACAGCTAGTAGCGGTTGGTATATAATAAAAAAATTATTAATTATTATTATTATTATTATTATTATTATATTAATTAATAATATATAATAACAATATTTATTATTATTGTTGTTGTTGTTATTTATTATTATTATTATTATTTTATTATGGGGGAGTTTTAAAAAAAATGAATAAATAAATATAGTACCCAACCGGTACAAGATGTAGCTGCCCATATGAATAATTTCCTAATACATTTTTCCTCATTTGAAAACATGAATGCTTTCCTCATTGAATACATCTTTCCTCATAATTAATAGGTTAGTCGTTACAGGTTGTGGCGGTCGGAGTTTAAAAAATAAAAAAAAATTAAGGCCAAGCCGCTGGGTGCTATACTTAACAAATCTCAGCATTCTATGTTATTGATCAACGACGGACATATTTGTTTCTGGAATAGCGACTTAAGCAACCGGTTGTCATGAATTGACAACCGCTTCTATTATATATATATATATATATACGCAAATTATACGCATATCCATCGCAACAATGATTTGAGTACTCCTCGTCGCCAGTGTTGCTGGACGTATCGACATTAACGACAGAGGAATTTGAGGCCGGGATCATTCTGAACGCCAAAGAGTTCGAGAAACTCCTCGTCGCCAGTGTTGTTGAACGTATCGACATTAAATCAGTTCTGGGTTTATTTTGTTTGATCGACGATTATGGTGTTTCTGGTGTGTTTCTTTGTTGGGTTCTTGGGCGACTTAGCCGGAGGGATGTCTGATGGTTGTTCCCTTACCGCGTGTTGGCCCCCTGTTTTGTTGATCTTCTTTTGCAATGCCCCAAGTGGTTTTATTGACTTGTGGATTGTTTGATGGATGCCCATGTGGGCGGGGGTATGATGGGGTATAGTGATTTTTTTGCAATTACTTGTGGTTTTCTCCAGTGAACTGGAGGGAGCGAACTAAAAACGAACCGGCTATAGCGACGATTTTTTCCGTCGTTTTAGCATAAAAAATCGGCTTTCTATGATATAGCGACGGAAAAAATTGTCGCTATAACCGGTTCGTTATTAGTTCGCTCCCTTCAATTCACTGGAGATAAGCGGACTGTATATATATATATAAGAACATATCAATTTTCTAACGGACCAGTTTGTTGACGGACCATTTATGACGACGATTCAAACCGTCGACATAGCTAAAAAACTCGTCGTTATAGTTGATCCGCCAACAAATTAATCGTTAGAGATCCTCTCTGTATATAAAAAATCGTCTACAGACGCTAAACTTGCAAAGAAAAGAATTTAAGGGTGAATTTTTTTTAAAAGAAATCAAGCTAAATGCCTATATAATACTAGTATATGACCGAGATTAGGAAGTACTTTCCAGTTTCTATTTAGATTTTGTATCTTTTTTATATTAATTTTTTAAAAAATAAAGAAATATTAACATCCATTTAAAATATAATTAAAAAATATATATATATAATCATTTGGGTTCAACATATCACGAGAGAGAAATACGTAAATTCCTTTTGGAATTAAATATCACGACAGAGAAATATGTACATTCGCTATGCAATGCTCATAGTATTTCTCCATTAATTAATTAGTACTTACATTTTGATGGTGCGATAATATTTACTTTTGCTATGCTCATATCTAGCTTCTGCAATAATATTCCCATTTTTACGTTCGGTCTTTATAAATATTTAATTTCTATTTATCTTCATAATTTCTTACTAAATTATCAATTTACCATTTTTAAATATAAACAAGGACCAAGAATTTTAATATCTGTAAACTTGGAAATGATATTATTTTATAAAGAGAATATATAAAATTTTAAAGAAAGAGAGAGAGAATGTGTCAAATCATTTAGAAGTACAATAAATAAAATTTAAAATAAACTAACTTTTAAAGATAAGTATATAATTAGACCTACATCCATCCACTTATTATGTATTATTATGTGAATAAATGTCAACGAGAGTATTTATATCTTTCTTTTCATATCTATCAACCCAGACTCATTTAATATAAGTCATTGAGTTAGCACCCATTTTGGCAGGTCTACCTAAAACAAAAAGAACAAAAATAGATTACACTACTGAATTTCCTTAAAAAATAAGTAAAAATACACAATATATATTAAATCTCTCTAAATATAAAAAATTATATGAAAATCTTTATTTTTATGGATAGTATTCTCTGCATTGTAATAATAGTAATTCCTACATAGGAAATTTAAAAATAAAAATGAAAATAAGCAGGTGGTGTGAAATGTTGGCTACTAACATATATCTGAAGAAAGGGAACCTTATATTTCAATTAATATGCAAATGTCTTTGGAGCTGTTCTAGCAAGAGAATACATCTCTGCATATAAAGACACTGCACAACTAATTAATTCACAGGACCAAAGCCAATGAGAGTTTGCATCTCATAAATTTAATGGTGTCGTTGACCTATTTTAGGGCAAATTTTGCTCCCTTCTCCTTGGCTCACCTTAATCACTGACAGAAAATCATTTTAAATTACTCTTTTCTTGTTTATCGAATATGTCTTGAGGAACAATACAAATGATCAACTCTTTAATTAATATGTTTCAAGAAAACATGAGTAAGATGCATATTGGACAAAAAACATGACCAATATAATAGATTATAATGAGGTCTAAATTATTGTCGTCCACATCAATTTCATTTTAGAAGAAATTTTCCACAAGTCAAGATAATTATCGTAATAGCGATAGATAATTGAGTAACGGAAGGTGGAATACGACCTTTATCCTTTCTCAGTATCATACCTTCAATGATCGGATAATTCAAAGTTACCACGAAAAATGAAAGGAAAATTTGAATAAACATCTCATTGCAGCTCCTTGCAAGAACCGCTTTCGCAACTCCCCCAACTAAAGCAGCTAAATTTAAGGCGATTAAGGTACATAGCGGAGCAAGCAACATAGTCGATGCTTGGAAATCAAATATGCCCATTTGGTATCGTTTAAGTTGTTCATCATCAACGACTTTGTTTGTTGGTAAGAAGCTAGCTTCTCTCATACCCATTTTCTCCATAATTGCATTCAAGCTTCCATAAAGGTAACATGTAACGGACTTAATCATCCACATTCTCTGTTCATTCCTCCAAGTTTGGAATGACCCTCCATTAGAGAAAATCTCTTGTATGTGTTTCAATTGCGAAGAGACAAATATTAATGAGAATAGGATGAAAAATGAACTTGAAACCTGCACAAGAAAAAAAATGAACATATATAGCTGAATCATTATTATTTTTCAACGATTTGTAGTTGTAAAGAAAGTACACATATGAGGAACCAAAATATGCAATAAATGATTAATTCATCTCTTTTTTGGCTTACTTTTGGGAACAAAGGAATGTCATTAAGTAGACATAATGGAGGGATGGTAGCTAGACACCATAGGGGGAAGAAATAGAAGGGGAAGGAGGCAAGCTCTGCATAACACATGGCCTCAAGAATAGGCATTCTTAGTGAACCATAAACAAGAGGGGAGAACTTTGAAATGGCAACTTCCACCAACCCGGCACTCCATCGCGTGCTTTGAACCAATACATCACTAAGATTTGTGGTGCCGGCACCCAAAAATGCTGGCCTTGGTGGATCAAAATACACAGATCTCCAACCTTGGCAATGCAAGTTGAATCCTGTAAAGTAATCTTCTACCACGGAAAAATACCGGAAACCTATCTGTGTAGTTTAAGCAAAATATACATAATTAACTAGAAAATTTTAAATGGCAAGGTCAGGTGACAATTTTTTTCTCAAAAATTAAACTAGAAAATTAAATGATTGTATCTTAGGGGATATTCGAAAGGCACCATTGTTGATTTAACTTGCCTCTTTGCCCCAATTTGTATCATTCTCGTAAGCACAAGAGGCCACAAATTTGCTCTCTTCTAGCAATGCACTGGTTAAGTTCTGATCATCAATGGTACTAGGTTTATTGTTCCGAGTAAGGGATTTGATGAAGTCATTTGATGTACCAAAAATATGTTTAAGTTCCTTGACGTCAAAATCTGGAAATATGTTGACAAAAGCAATTAAATTAATTAATATTGAAATGTTTATAACTTGGTAAAGGTAAGTAATGAAATGAAGTTGTTACGTTGACACGGAAAAAATAATTAAAACTACTTTACTATAGCTTTAATTTCTAAAAAAAAGATAATTATATATGTTTAATTAATTAAATGGAAATCTTAATATGAATAAAAGAAATAATAAATAAAAATGGAACTTTCACTTGGAGATGCAAAGATATATAGCATAGCATTTAAATATGTACCATCTTGCATTGAATTTCCATAGAATACCTCCCTCTTTATATAATAGCATGTACCAGATATGGGTGGTCCTTTTAGTCCATCCATACCTAGCCATAGTACCTGAAACAATATACAAAAATAAAGTTAATAATATTGTTTAATTAATAAGAAGAATAAACGACATGTGCATTTAAATATGTTGCGGTGTCCATATCCATATATACATATACCTCAAAATAGGTTCTCAACTGACTATCGTATATGTCCGTCTTACTGATGTTGTGGAATTTTTGAGGGAACTGGACATGAGATAGGGAGGGGGATATCTTGGGGTCAAGAAGGAAACACATGGCTTGTCGTGCTGAATTTGGATCGTTACAATACATGTCACAGTCCAGGCCTAGAATGTATGGCGAATTGCTTATCATATTCGAGACTCTTAGCTACAAAGATGGTAAAAAATAAAAATAAAAAATAAAAATCAGCTTAGTTACCAGTGAAATATTAATTACTAGCTCTATTTGAAGAGTGAGAGATATAGAGAGTTTACAAGAACATTCAGAGCTCCAGCTTTAAAATGATGATGATGAACTGGTCTTTTTTCACGCGATACATAAATAAGAAGAGGCATCCCAGTTGGGTCTAAGGCGGCTTTATCATGTATCACCTGCAACAAAATACATTGATCAGTTTGAACTTTAATACAAATTTAAAAGCATAAAAACTTTATTCGATATTAATCAACCAACTTAATGAAACATTAACATTAAATTGATAGAGAGAGAGAGAGAATCACTAGGGCCTCACAGGCCGGCTAATTATGTATTTACTATAAGGCAAAAACAAAAACAAAATACTGATTGAATAATTTTAAAGGTGTTAAATATCATTGTCACTTCCAGAACAAATTATAAACAACCTTTTGCACTTAGCTAGCTACTAATTAGTTGATGTTTGGCAGTTCAGAAAATAAGCCAAATTGTACGTGTAACAAAGTTTATATATATATATATATATATATATATATATATATATTGAATTTCATTACCTCAACAACAGAAGAATGATCGCGATTAAGTATGGTGATTTCACCGTCTCTAATTATCATCACACTCTCCGTGAACGCTTCATATTTTTCCTGCACCATTAATTAGCAACCCATTTCACATGAATATATTTTTATGTATTTATTATATATAGGGTAATTATTCATAACTAGGTTTGACAATTTAAATTGAGAATCATCTAGGTAACTAAAATTACTTGAGACCCATATTATAAAGTAAAAATATGAGTTGAAAATAATTTAACTAGTTTTAATCCACATTATACAACACATTTCAATTTATAATATTTGATTTTACAGTTGAGAAGTTAGTTGAAGGCGTTAATTTCACGCGGACATAATGTGAGAGTCAAGGATCAATGACTAGATTTTTCTGTATAATTTTTGTGTTGTGAATTTCATTGCAGATAATATAGGAATTAATTGATTTACGAAAATTAATTTCTAATGAGAAAATTTTAATTTTTTAATACTTAATCTAATCACATCAATGTTAAACTTTTTATTTGACTAATCAAAATAAGTGTTTGATTTTATTAATTAGAGTTTAGTTTTAATAATCATAGTTTATTAACTAGAGTTTAGTATTTATTAACCAGAATTTAGAGTTTGTTTTATTAACCAAAGTTTAGGATTTATTAACCACATGTTATAAGGTTAATAAACCCTAAACCTAATTAAAAAATGAGTTAATAAACCCTAAACCTTGGTTAATAAACCCTAAACAATGATTTATAAACTCTAAATCCTAATTAATAAATTCTAAATCCTAGTTAATGAAGTTATACCCTATTCTGATTAGCGTCCACCACTAATAGTAGCAGACGTCCATATTCAATTTCTAATCATGATCGTTTCTTTTTGTTTTAAATTGTATAGATAGAGTATGCGTATGCCCTATAATGATTTATAACAAATACATAAATCATTTCCATATATATATATATATATATATATATATATATATATATATATATATATATATATATATATATATATATAAAAATTATGTACATTTAAAAAGAGAGAATTAATCCGGCCGTTCCAAATATTTGTTATGACAATAATTATATTTGTGGCTATCCTTAGGAAAAACTAACGTTCATATCAAAAAAATTTAATATAAGCCAGTTGTTTCTCATATGTATAAATGACCAAATGTGTTTATCAAAATAGTCATAACAAGCATTTTTTATGAATCACTCAAAATATAATTTATGACTTAAAGAGTGTCCAACCTTGATAATTTTTCTGTCAGCTACAAATTCACTGCCATGAAAATCCCCATAATTATCATGCTCCTCCAAAGCCGAAAAATAAGCCTCAGGGCAGCTAGTCTTAATGTCATATCTCCTACAGAAGGGCAGCCACCACTTGGCAAATTTCCAAGCCTCCTTCATGGCTTTCAAAGTCACCGGAGAACCCCCATCATCGGAAAGATAAACATTGAGTTTATCAGCAGGATAATCCAACGCCATGGCAGATATAAGAGTATTCATCACTCCCAAAGTTGGCTCCTTATTGGGATCAGCAGTACATATAAACACGTCGATGGCCGGAAGTTCTTTATCTTCCGGCAATCTATCCGGGAAGACCTTTCGGGAGACGGGACGCCATCGGTAAGCTTGGTTGAGGAGCCAAATAAAGGAGAGTATGATCTCAGAAGCAAAAACAAGAAGATGGGATAATATTGGTGTGTTTTTTGTTCCTAGGGTTTGGGAGATAAAGGAAACTCTATAATAGACTAGGAATGATAACGCTATGAAATGGAATAAGGAATGGAATCTGTTGATAATTAGAGGAAGCTTATGAACTTGGCATGAATGGAGAGGAAGAATATTTTCCATTGCCTTGATCATTTCATTTCATGAGGTGTATTGGTTTTTGTCTCGTATATATAATCGAATGGACGACCTCTGATCAGTTCATGAGGTGATGCGCATTCCCTTCTTTTTTATCTTTTCTTTTTGTTCTTTTCTTTCTTTCCTTTTTTCCGCCTGCAAGTAACTTTGTTCTTAACCATTCCATTATACTAGCTCCCTCCGTTCCTGTCGTTTTTGAGAAATAAATTAGTTCTTTTTTTATTCTGTAATACATAAAATCTAAAGAAGAATTAATATATAGTAACTCAATTTCCCAAATTATCTTTAACAATTAAATTTATTAAACACTAATTTGGCTATCATTGCATTAAATTTTTGAAGGGATATATGTGGTGTGTGGTACGTATCTGTTGGTATATATTGACTCGTACTTTTGTAGTTGGGATTTATTAGTAATTCAATCTTGGGTTTGACAAATACTTTCAGCCTGCTAAGTTTGAACTCATATTATAGTATATAGAGTTTTTTAATTATTATATAATATTATTTGTTGTGTGGATTATTATAGATTTTGCAAGACATAAATATATCAAACAAGCGTGACGACTAACCACAATTTGGTGAATCTAACTATATCTTTTGTTGTTTATTTTTCATTATTCTTTAATTTATGTGAGATTGTTTGCAATATTGGATCTTAATTCTAATAGTAACCTATGTATTTCCTTAATTCACTATTACAAAATAGTAAATAGACAACACTTAAACTACAACGTTTTTTAAACGTTGTGGTACTTTTTTTACAACGTTTTAAAAAAAACGTTGTAGATATATATGCAAAAATGTTATCTATTTAAAAGGGCATTTTTTTATTTTAATTAGATAATGTTTTTTTTAAAAAACGTTATTTATTTCCCGATTGGCTCAACATCTCTCTTTGGTCCACCGCTCCCCCGCCACCGTCGTCACCAACGCCACAGGTACCATCCCCTCCACAACCGTCGCCACCACCAGATGAAGACGTTTATAATCGGCCCACTCGCTCGTCCTTCGCCGCTACTTCACTGATTTCCCTGTGGATTCGTCTATTCCTGTTGGGCCACCCGCTGTGACTAAACCTCCTAAGCATGTGAAGGCGAAAATTAGGGATCCGTTGTGTGAGAGTGAAAGTTTGTTTGATCATGAGTACAATGGGAGCTCTACTAGCTCTTCGGTTGAAGATATTTCTCGCCAGGCTCAGCTATTACAAGAGGTGATTAGCTCCTCTTTCTCTAATTTATGTTCGGCCAAGGGAGCAAAGATGAATTGTTTTATGGCATGATCAGGACCGTTGATGAAAATACGATTATCTTTGGCCCGTAGTGCATGGATAATTCGTAGTCGTGATACTAAAGAATATCCTTGGCCTGTAGTGCAGGGATGATTTAATGATGTAGGATTATTTATTGAGCTGAGTCTCAGCGATAAAAGTGATGAAAAACTTTTTAAATCATAAAAGATAGTAGATTATATTCTCTACTTGACTCTTTTAATGGATTGTTTGATCCGCTGCTGTTAAACTTGATGTTGTTATATTTTATCAGTTTAATACTGTTGAAGGCTAACGATAATTTATTCTGCATTATCTTAGTCATAATATTTCTTACTGGGCTAGTTGAGGTCACCCTTTCTTTCACTGTTCTCTTCAGGAAATGAGAACATAGCAGGGACTAGTCGGGGAACGGAGTGACGATCCAGAGGATAGCATTAGTAGTCCTCACTATTCTGTGAAATAGTGTATTAATAATTGTAATGAGGACTCTTTTTGAGTTTGTATAATTTCTAGTAGACAATAATTGTATACAAACTCACAGTTATGTTTTGTCGTATTATACACGACAGTTGTATTTGAATTATGTACCATGTATCTGACGACCCAAGATGGGTGATGTATACCTAATTTTGGGGGCGTCACATCAGCGTTCCGGATGAAAGTTCCGAAAAGATCGAATGAGAAATTTGCATTGAATCTAGGCCACAGAGTCGGGGACCCCATAGCCTCAGCATGATAACCCTGACCTGAATGACCGGGTCGTTCGGTGGAGGGTCTCGGTCTTTCGGGAAAAGGGGTTGGCTGTTCAGGAGGGGTGGGGTCCGCATATACAGTTTTGAGAGAAGGAGATTTATTTGGAATGGGTTCTCGGGGAGATGGGGCAGAGACAGAACTTGGATGGCTGTCAGGTGTACGCTTCCTCTTCCTGGACAGCGTTGGAACAGTTTTGTCCTGCTCACCTTCTTCGACAATTTGTATTTCTACAGGCGGCACGAAGGGTGGGATAATCGAGGACTGGGGCACCCTGAGTTCTTCGGCGATCAGGGGGGTTATTTTGGTTTTTAATTTCTTGTTTCGGAGGATACTTCTTCGATCGGGACGATCGAGCAAGCCTCCTCGTCGGGGGATTGATTTGGTGGTTGGCATAGTTTCTGGGATGGCTTCAGAAGGGCTGGAAAGAGGTGTTAATCTGGGTTTTCTAATGGCCCTCCTCTTCTGATGAGGACGAAGGGTCTCTTCCGGTACAAGAACCTCATCAACTTCTGGTTCTTCTGTTCGGAGTTCATCGGTATGTATTTCAGGGGTTGGTTCAGCTTCGGGGGTAGCTTCTGTTGGTAGACTCTCAACAGCTTCCGAAGACTTCCCAGACAAAAAATCTTCAAACTCCTTTATTTATAAGGAGCTCGGTCTGATCAAAGATACTGCACGAAACAAACAGTATTATGTTAGATTCCACATCATAAAAACTTTTTCAAATATTTATATATAAAATAGACCGATACTTACATTTATGGTCATATAACCATGCCTGCTTCGAGAGGAGTCCATACTTCCACTCCTCCTTAGGAAAATTATCAAAAAGCTCCAGCATCTCAACTTCCCGTTCTTCAGAAATATCTCCGAAGTCAGCAGAGATCTTCTTGTCAGTGGCCCAGTTCGCTAAAGAAGAGATTTCAGGACCCTTGACAAAGAACCACTTCTCGTGTCATCCCCTATTGCTCGAAGGAGTGTTCACCAACGAACGTCTCTCGAACTTTTCTCCCGACTTCAGAGAGTGTTTGTTGAGGGCCTTGAACCCCTTCTCTCTGGATTGGATGATCTTGTACACGGTGAAGAAGAAGTTGAGGGAAGGCTCAACGCCCAACTCATGGCAGAAGGCAACAAAAGCCAAAATATGAATATAAGAATTTGGTACCAATTGGGCGAACCCCACGCCCAGAAACCCCAGTATAGTCACTATGAAGACGTGCAGAGGAAAACGGACCCCCTTCTCAAGCAGGGTCACAGGGACGGCTGTCCAACTCTCTGGCCGTTGGTACATTTTCTCACCGGATCTGGGAACCCTAACCGCGTGAGTATCCGGAATGTGGTACCGAGATCGAATCCTCTTTAATTCAGCCTCAGTGACAATAGAGGGAGTGTTGGCATGCGAGAAACGATCCGTATTCCTGTAGTATTCAGAAGGAGTTTTGGGGATTTTTGGAGGATGATTCTTGTCAGTTTTTGTTCCTTTAGGATTCAAGGTCGAGGTTTCTTCGCGAGGGTTAGGGTTTGGTGAAACGGCGTTGATCGGTGTTACTAGGAGGGGTGAACTTTGTTCAGAATCTTGGGAAGCCATTTTTGACAGTTCGCAGAGGAGAACAGATAGTTCAGAGGAGAAGAAAACTCAAAAGGCGCTCGAATTTCAAATGGGCAGGTAAAACTGTCAAATTTGGTAAAAGTTATCTTTTATACTGACGGTTACACGGTGAACAAGGCCGGCACATTAAATGATAGTAATGATTTAGAATTTGAATGGGAAGCATCCGGTTCCGGGTCCAGATATTTATCAGGCAGGGCCTTTCTGATTTGGGCCTCTGTTCTCCTCTCATTTCATCTCATGAACAGTAACCGGGTACATTTCGATTACTTCTCACTATGGACATTTAGTAAAATATCATGGACCATTTATAGTTTTCTATTAAACATTTCGTTCAAAAAAAAACTAGGGGGCAATGTTGGGTCATGATATTTTTCCTCTTTGGGTCGAGTAAATTGGGCTTGCTTATTTGATTTGTTCATTGGGTCCTTATTATTGAGTCTTAAAGTTATTGGGTCTGGTCATTATATTATTCCTGTTGGATCCTTTTAAGATCGGGTTGATCAATGGATCGACCCATTAGATATTTTAATATCTCTATCTTTGACTTGTAATGATGAAAAAGTATGACGGTTGACTAAAACACCTGCCATGCATTAATGTGGATGAGATCATAGCCGGCCGGCAGTAGAAATAGTGACCGAAAGTAGTAGATAGACTACATGCAGTCGGCAAAACCCATCAGATCAGGGGGCTGTGTCAGATAGCAGTGGGTGGCACAGTAATCCGGGCAAAAAGAGTATAACCTAGCAAGGAAGTCTTCACAAACAGGTACGTCTTCATTCATAATCACATACACACACTGAGAATTATCATCTCTCTCAATACACTAGACATTACATCCTCCATTGTTAACCTTGTGAACACGTATACTTACTCTCACGCCTGAGCTATCCCCCGACGGAACAGCCGTCAAGCTTGTGGTGTTTATCGTGTTTATTGTGCAGGATCAGGACGTCTTACGTGATTAAGACGTGGCAGAAGATTTTGACGTTAACACTAACCATCATTGTAGAACTACCAGAAGTTGATTAAGATATTTTATTATTTTTCGCCTCTACGTAAAACTAGATGAGGTTCAAAGGAACGTCCCGACCCAAAATTTTAGAGGTAGTTTTGTACTTTTGAAATGAATCAGTATTCTTGGATCTTTGAGTTAGCCATATAAAATTTGTGTCTTATGGCATTATTTCTTTTTTTACGATTTCTCTTTACTAGTTTTTCGTTACGTTGATATTTTCTAACAAGTATATGTTTCTTAATTGTTTCGTTTGGCATATTTGGCACTATATTATTATGTACTTTGTAGTTTATCTATTAAGTTTTTCCTGATTAATTACAGCAGCTCATGTCTGAGTCTTTGTGGCATAGTATTACTTTTCATTCCTATCATTTTCCTTGGCGAATAAACCAATTGAACTGGTGATCTGTCTAGATTTACATCACCATCAATGGACTGCTAACTGATACTCATTTCTAAGGCTCAGACTTGATTCACAAAATTTATCGAGTATAAAATAAAGTTTAATTAAGGCTCATTTAGCTATCGAGTCGTACACGATTCCGAATCGAGCCCGAGCAGTATGAACTTTTCGAACGAATATGATTCGGGTATCAATAGAAAATTACAATTTGAGAAGGTTGGAGTAATTTTTCGAACTTTAAAATTTGTTCATATTTGACTCATTTATATTTCGAGTCTAGTTCGAATCGAACTTTTAATCGAGCGAGTACCCGAACTGTTTGCTCATTTTATATCCTTAGTCATTTGCATGCTATCTTTGATTCTTACCATAAACATATATAATACTATTAAATTATTTGTCATTGATTAATTTGCTGACAGCGATAATGACAACCGAACCAAATAATTTGATACTCCTAATTAAGTAATTAACTTGTAATAATCTTACCAATAGATGTTTTTTTTGCTTGAATTTTTGTTTTGTTTCAGTTAGCTACTTCTCTCGCTGTTCCAAATTGTAACACCATTATTAATTTTTTAAAGTTCATTTGAGATATTTTCAAATAAAAAATTAAGACGATTTGTTAAAAATTATGAAACAATAAACCTTATAATTAGTAATATTTTTTAGATTGTTTATAATATTTATCGTTGTATTGATTTAAATTAAAAAAAATTATGCGATCAAATAATATGTAACGGCTGAGTATTTGATATTGTGGGCAATTCCCTCTCTGCTAATTTTATTTCTGTTTCTAATATGTTATCATGTCTTTATACCTATGCCTTTCATGATGCAGTAAAATAAGTGAACAGCGTTAAAGGGAAGCTACATACAAAACTAATTTTTCTTTGGCTACTTCTATAGCGTTTGAATTCTATTCTTTTTAGTGGCTGAATTTAAACATTTTATTATTACGTTTGATTTTTTATTTTATTTTTAAAAAAAAAAATTGGGCATCTAGACATCAAATATATGAAATTTCTCTTCACATAATTAGTGAATGATCCCACATTTACATGAAATAGACTTTTACGAAAATATTAAAATCTCTATGTTGTCTATTAATAATTGTCAAAATAGGCTTCCAAAGGAAACACCTCACACTAAATAATTTGACCCTTTTTGTAATTTTTTATACTTTTCCTGATCTACGGCTTCATTTGCATACTAAATCTCACTTCTTTTATGCTTAGCCACTTCAAATGGAACTTATTAATGCTCTACACTTGGGTCATATCAATATGCATGTGAGTTTATGTGAACAATATATAAACGATTTTTATGTTATTGTAGTTTGATGAAGAGGAATTCATATGAATATCAAAACTAAACATATATAAAGCTTTATTCTATATTTAATTTTTTAGTGTTACGTAGATTTTTGGCTACACCCCTCATTCCTCAATGCATAGGAACGAGCATGAGGCATAACTAACTTTATGATCCATACTCCATAGTCTGTTCATTCTGCAATGTCCCAGGTGTGCCACCAGTGAAATGTAACCTTGTAGTATTATGCTGACATGAGAAATGAACTGACTAAGTAAGATTTTAATTCAAGGTCTAGTCTACTACTTAAGACCAATAACATTCACTTATCCGCCACTAATGTTAGGTACTACCACAGAATTAATAGGAGAGATTAAGACACTTTTTTCTGTTTTTTGTAAATAAAGGAGACCAACAAATTAATCATAATTGTAAAAATTTAAAATTTTCTATCTGAGAAAATTGTGGGATTTTCTTAAGAAAACTGATATTTTCACATAATTTATCTCACGTGAATAGTGAGTGGGTTTCACTTTTATGTTAGAGACTCATGTAGAAATTACTCTTCCAAAATTATATATAAAATTATAAAATTACTTTAAAGGAAAAAAAATCAAGCATATTCTTAATTTACTAAAATTATAGAAGTTAAAAATGAGAAATTTGTGCTAGGACCGGTGGTAATAAAGACAAGGTATATTAATTTCAGTGCCGGCATTGAAGTCAAATAAGGTATTGAGAGAAAGTATTTTTTGATGGGTATCCATCCACAGCAACCGGTTATTGGGAGCAATCTCTTTTGGTCTAGCCGCTACAACCTGTAAGGCCGATACAGGTTGTAGCGGCTGAGCCAAAAGGGGTTGCTCCCCAACAACCGGTTGCTGTGGATGGAATCCCTTTTTTGATATGTTTAAATATATTCCCATAAGAGGTTTCAAACATGAATAATAAATGGTTTTAAATTCATGGAAAATAAAATTTATTGGAAAAAATAACAATTACTCTACCTTAAACATAATTTTGAGCTAATGCATTTCTTTATTTTGCAACGTATTAGAAACAATTGGCAAAATACGATTTTTGGGGATACAGGCCCAAAAGACCCGTCAGTTGAATTGTTATAGAGATAGATATATTTGTAATCAAGTTTATAGATTGGAGGACAAGTAGAGCTGGCACTATAAGTTAGGAAACTCATATTTTCACATAAGAAGATCCTCGTTATAGATCTATTGACACATAAAATTAATATTTTATGTGAAAATATTAATTTTCTATAAATTATAATTCATTAGGTTAACCCAAATTAACTAGAATTATTATTAATTTTTTAATTGTTATAGAGATAGATATACTTGTAATCAAGCTTATAGACTGAACATTGTCCTTTTGTGAAAGTTCTTAAGTAATTTATTAGAAAGAATGTGCGTAAATAATTGACATGCACATGTATTAGATGGACTTTCTAATTTACACATGATTAAGGAGTGATTTGCAAGGAGACATACTTAATTTAGATAGCAGATCCCTTGTCCCCCTTGTGTCCCCCCCACTTAAATGTTGACACTTAGCATTTTATTTAATTTTTAAATTAAATAATATTAAGTAAGAGAGGGTAGGTGTCAACATTTAAGTGGAAGAACACAAAGGAACAAGAAAAATGGTGACAGAGGATCTGCTCTCCTTAATTTATCCTTATGCTAATTTCAACCGTTATTCTTTTTTGTTTTCTTATATTTTACTCCACTTTAAAAAAAATACTTAATAAAATATAATTAATTTTTTTAAAAAAATAAGTGTAATATATTAAATGACCCCACTAAATTTTTTAATCTACATGGACAAATTAAGATATTTATAATTTTCTCGATCTCATAATCTCGTACTCATTCATATATGTATCTCTTTCTAATATTCTTCAAATAATTAATAACTTAATTTATATTATTTTTTAAATATTTAAAAAAATAAATATTTATGAACAACTTTGTGCTTAAAAAATATATTAAGGGTCAATAAAGTGTGTGTATATATAATGTTATTATTTATCATATTGACATTGTATCCAAATACTGAAATACATATTTTATATATGCAACTGAAAATTACAAAATTATTCAAAAATATTGGTTTAGAAATTCTACTCTCGAACCCCCACTAAATTATTAATAATTTCACAATATTTTGACCCCCACTAAATCAACATTTTAACTATCGCTCGTTATCCTACTTCAGAGTTGAGATAACGAACTAGTAGTAACTATATGAGTTCTTTTATGTTTACATGATAATTGGATATGGGTGTTTTATAATTTCACGTATTTATATTTTTACTTCTATTGGGGGCCAAAATATAAATAGGTTAAATTATAAAACACTCATGTCTAATTTTCATGTTCAATTATCATGTCCGCATAGAATTTTTCAAACCATATTTATTGGTTTAATGTTCAAATATGTTGGATCCAAGCAATTCGAGAAAAAACCCGTATCCGAGGATTCGGATCCTCTATGAAGATTTCTCTGTGAGGATCTTGTGAGAGTTTTGCTTAGGGTTGACAACACATTAAAAATGAGATCTAGTGGCTCACAACTTCTTTCCTTATGTGTGTATCAAAACGACGTCATTTTGACAGTAATTTTTTTTATAAGTTGACTTCGTTTGTTTGCTAATTCTTGTTAGTTATGAGCGGCATGACTTTTTTCATGATTGTAATAAGTTGGGTGTGACGCCCCCAAAATAGGTATACATCACCCATTCTGAGTTGTCAAAAATATGGTACAGAAATAACTACAACTTTATTAATACATTTGTCGTGCAAAATACGACAACACTTAAACTGTGAATTTAATTATAAATATTGTCTTCTAGACAATATCCACAACCAAATAAGTCCTCATTACAATTATTAAAACTTTATTATACAAAAATGGTGATGACTACTAAGATAACTTTCTAGAACCATCATTCCACACCCCGACTCGTACTCGTTACATTCTCGTCTCCTGAGAAGAAAAATGAAACAACAAGAAAAAGAGTGAGCTCAACTAGCCCAGTAAAAAATATTATGACTAAGATAATATAGAACAAATTATCGTTAGTTCTCAACAGGAAAAAAATCTGATAGAATACAATAGACAACAAATTTCAGACCAATATTCTCAGTGAAAAATAATAATTCATAGAATAGTTACGTAGAGAATGAAATCTACTAGTATCTATGAATTTAAAAGTTCATCATCAATATTTTATCCCTGTAACATCAATCAATATACATCTTCAATTAAATATTCATCTTTGCACTACATGCCAAAGATATTCATCAGTTGTTCATGTTCATCTCAACACCTGTTCATCTTTGCATTACGGGCCAAAGATATTCATAAGAAAATCAACCATCTTTGCATTACAGGCCAAAGATATTCAGTAACATCATCATTTAGGACTGAGGATGATGAAAAATATTTTTAAAGAAACGAATCCAGTGAAACAAATGACAAGAATTTAGGATTAAGGATTTGTAATTCGGTTTATCCATGTCCAAAAATACCTCAATAATAATCATAGTGGAGTGAAATTCAAGAATAATCAAAACATGGATACAATCAAAACTAGTATCCATAATAGATATTTTGGAAAAAAACGGAAATTTAACTTTTATGTGAATAGTGTCGTATTCGTGAATAGTGTACGTGAATAGTGTCGTATACGTGAATAGTAACCCCGACACCAAAAATTCCAAATTTGATAAAAACTTCAGATCAATATCTCGGCATAATGATATTGAAAGAATAATATCATTACGAAAAAAAATAACATCCCTTACCTCGAAAAGACGGTACTTCAGACTGGAATACTGAGTATAGTGCTGAAGGGAACTTGCACCGTATAGCAACACTCAAAGTCTTAAAATACTCACAAGAATATGCTCAATATATAAAGAGAGAAAGAGAGAGAAAACTTCAGTTTTTGGTGTGATTTTCAATTCTAACCTAAGCACCCTATTTATAGGAAAATGCTTAGAACACCAAAACAGAAAATTTAATAAAATATTATTATATTTACAAAATTATCAAGCCCACCTCTTGAATCTGAATTCAGCCACCTTGCACATATTTAATGCAGCCCACCAAGCAAAAAAAACATTTTTGTAATTAAAAATTATTTAAACTTCCAAAAATCAATTATTTCAAAACTCCAGAACTTCAATAATTCACAATAAATAGCCATTTTGTCAGAAAAATTCAAACCTCATGTCTTTTCCATAGGAAATCCCATTATCTACAACTTTGCAGAAGAAAATTTTTTCAAATTCCAAACAGAAATTGACCGAAATCCACAAACGGGCGATTTTACATGCTATAATCAAATTTTGGTCAATAATTGGGGTCTACCAACACACAAAACATGTATTAATCATTTAATGCCACAAAAATACTCTCCCTCCTTATATACTCATATATCCCACATTTATTGCAAAATTATCACCATCAATATATTATTAAAATAATATATTTAATTAAATTATTTTATCAGAAAAAGATAAAATATTAATTTTCAATAATTGTCACATTAAAAAAATTTCTCCATCTATATCCACATAAAATTAATATTTTTCTCATCGTAAAAATCAATAATTAATTATTCAAAAATAATATTACAGAATCACATTACTGACAACCAGGCAGTTCCCAGGAAAGAGGGGGCTCTCCAATAAAGATTTCTCCTTACTGGCGCGCAATTAGGTGACCAAACCTCTCCTTAGGCAGAATTTTCTAGACATTGTCAATAATGTTATCTAATAATATTATTCCAATAATATGAATTATTGATCTGATAATGAAAAATACTGTGCAGTGACAATTATTAAAACAATAATAATATAAAATATCAACTTAACAATTATTGAATCAATAAAGTAAAATATTGAACAGTAATTACTATAACAATTATTGAGTAGTGTCTTCTTACGTAAGAATCAATAATTGGTGCACTACTGTGTGCTACTGTGTAACAACGCGTATTATTGTGTCTTAACCACCGGGTATTTCAACAGTATTAACGGTAACAGCTACGCCGTCATTTATAAACAACTTATATTTGTCATTTTCTTTATCCAATCACTTTACGTTATGGGGCCCACACAAGGCTGCGCCGTCGTACGAATATTCCTCGACAGCAAGAATATTCCACGACCAAACGAATATTCCTCGTCAACAATGAATATTTTATAACCACTTGCTTATTTGAAATATTTACGCATTTTACCCATAACTAACCAAATTAATCAAATCAACCCTTATAATTTCAAAATAATAAATAAAGGAAATTCGATTTTATATAATAAAAAAAATTCGGGGTCTTATAACCTCCCCTCCTTATGAAATTTCGTCCTCGAAATTGACGTACGTACCTGGTATTTCGAAAAAGGTGAAGATACCTCGCTTTTATTTCCGTTTCTAACTCCCAGGTCATTTCTTCAATAGCATGGTTCCTCCACAAAACCTTAACTTGTGGTATGACCTTTACGCGTAGGACATACTCCTTCATATCCAAGATCTTGACATGTACCTCCTCGTACGTTAAGTCTTCAACTATCCTGTCTGGTTCTAACTCAATAATGTGGTTCGGGTCGTCCACATATTTACGTAACATCGGTACGTAAAAAATGTTATAAACACGCGACATACTTGATAGTAAAGCGAGTCTATAGGCCACAGTTCCTACTCGATCGAGGATTTCAAATGGACTAATAAATCGAAGGTTTGAGCTTTCTTCTCTTCATCGACTCTTACTTCTAGAATAACGTCTTCTTGCACCTTCTTCTTTATATTCATCAGCTCCAGTGTGTAGCTTGAGCGATTTTGACTTTATTGATTAAAGTCGATTCTACACGTATATCATCACGTGAGTCCCTAGAGTCTTCAACTCTATATCTATCATTTGTAAGTTATACGAAAGGGGTCTTTGACAATATCTCACTCATACGTCAGCTACAACGTTCGCTTTTCCAGGATGGTATGGTCAGAACATGTGCCAAAATCAGTCTCCTCTTGAGTTCTTCGAAGCTCTTCCCACATTCCTTGCTCTATTCGAATTTTGTATCTCTACGAGTCAACTGAGTTAATGGAATAGCGATTCGAAAAAATCTTTTCACGAATATCCGATAATAACCAACTAAGCCTAGAAAGCTACGTATTTCGATTACTGACTTAGGTTGCTCTCAACTGTGACTCATATCCCAAACTTGGATAGCACGTCACAATGGCACCTATCAGTTTATTATCGCACGAATATGGCGTCCCTTACGGAGAGTCTGGCTTCGGTGCATTCCACAAAAGAAGTCACCAGATAGAGGCTCGAATACCAACTTCTATAGTTGGGTTTTAACTCCTGAAGTTCAATAGGAGCCATTCGATATGAGATTTTAGAAATGGGCTTTGTACCGGGTTCAAAGTCGATACAAAATTCAATATCACGCTCTAGGAGTAGGCCAGAAAATTCTTCAGAAAATACGTCAGAAAATTTACTAACAACAGAAATATCATTCAAATCTGACGTAATTTTGTTCAAGTCCATGACATGGGCTAAGAAAACTTGATATCCGTTTTTTAATAAACGAATGACTTTATGGCTTGATATGAAAGTGTTTGACTTCAATGGTTTGGTTGCTTGAATTCGAATAACAGGTTGCTTAGGAATATGAAAAACTAACAACCTTATGAAAGCAATCAATTTTGGCATGATGAGTAGTTAACCAAAAAATTCCTAAAATCACCTCAAAAGCAAGTATCTTTAAAGAGATAAGATCAACAGGTAATGTGATGGTGCCAACTTGAATCAAGCAAGATTTATAAACAGTGGATGTAACAAAAGTTTGTCCTAACAGAGTCTCCACAGATAGGTCAAAGTCTAATTACGACAGAGTCAAGTTTAAACGTTGAGCACAAGCATGAGAGATAAAGGAATGGGTAGAACTGGTATCTAATAAGGTATAAACTTCGCAAAAATTTATAATTAACTAACCCATGCTAACTTCGTTCAGGTTCCTTGCATTCTGACCAGTCACGACAAACGCTCTTCCAGGAATCGTTGACTTTGACTTTTCCGTATCCGCCTCTGGTGCCAACGTCCCAACTGGACTTAACTTTGCTACAGGACAAAATCGAGCTATGTGACCGTCTTTTCCACAACTAAAACATATCTTGGAAGGCTGTGAATAATGTAGGACTTATGTGTCCCTCCTCTCCGCATCTGTAACATCTAACTAGCGGTCGTTCTCCTCCCCTAAAATTTGTTGCTGGTGTTGGTGCTGCTGTCGACGTCTTCCCGTTATCGTTAAATCTTCTCTTCTTGAAATTTCCACTTGAATTATTTCTTCTATTATCTTGGCCATGATTACCACCGAAGTGGTTACCATTTCTGGCACGATAATTTCCTCCACAATGGTTATCATTGTCCTGATGGCCGTTGTCGCTGGTACGATTATCATCGAGTTATAGGTCGCCCGGTTGAACAGACTCATTATCTCGCTCTAATAATTGAGCCATGTTCACAACATCTGAATATAGAAAAAATTTATGAGAAATGAGATATTGACGTATGTCAGGTTTCAAACCTCTCAAAAACATCCGCGTCATACGTTCCTCATTCTCTACCAAATGAGGTGCAAACCTGGATAACTCCGCGAACTTCGCCTCGTACTAGGACACCGTCATGTTGTTTTGTTCTAATCTAATAAACTCTACCTCCTTCATATGACGAACACTTTCAGGGAAGTATTTGTCATTGAACAGTTTCTGAAATGTCTCCCAAGACATGCTGAGCGCGGCTGGATGGGTACGCTTCACAGATTCTCACCAGTAATTTGCCTCATTATGGAACATAAAAGTAGCGAATGGAACCTTCTGTTCCTCCGTGCATCCCAAGACATCGAATATCTTGGTAATTTGTTTGACCCACGTCTCCGCCTTAATCGGATCCGGCTTTCCCCAGAATTCTGGTGGTCCCAACTCTTTGAACTGCTTGGCCGTAACAAATCGTGCGTTGTTATCATTTTCACCTGTATTTTGTGCACGAGTCTCCCTCGTCTGATTTTGCATGAACTGCAAAAAACTTCTAAACGTCCCGTCGTTCATCATCTGCTCAGTGGCGTTGTTCACAGGAGGAACATTGCCGGCCTGCTGCATGTTCTCCTCATTGGTGAGTACAGGTGTCTCCACGGTCTCATTTACTCCACTGTTAATATTCTCAGTCGACATTCTCAAATACTGCCATAAAACAAGGGTTAATCAACATATCACATAATATCCCCATATACTGACCAACTAACAAATAAGCTTAGGTAGGACACACTAGCGAAGGATTTACTCGTCTCTCCCCTCCTAGTTCTATTCCCCGATCTTCGCCAGAGATCATATCCCTAAGCTCTGATACCAACTGTGACGCCCCCAAAATAGGTATACATCACCCATTCTGAGTTGTCAAAAACATGGTACAGAAACAACTACAACTTTATTAATACATTTGTCGTGCAAAATACGACAACACTTAAACTGTGAGTTTAATTACAAATATTGTCTTCTAGACAATATCCACAACCAAATAAGTCCTCATTACAATTATTGAAACTTTATTATACAAAAAATGGTAAGGACTACTAAGACAACTTTCTAGAACCATTATTCCACACCCCGATTCGTACTCGCTACATTCTCGCCTCCTGAGAAGAAAAATGGAACAACAAGGAAAAGGGTGAGCTCAACTAGCCCAGTAAAGAATATTATGACTAAGATAATATAGAACAAATTATCTTTAGTCCTCAACAGGAAAAAAATCTGATAGAATACAATAGACAACAAATTTCAGACCAATATTCGCAGCGAAAAATAATAATTCATAGAATAGTTACGTAGAGAATGAAATCTACTAGTATCTATGAATTTAAAAGTCCATCATCAATATTTTATCTCTGTAACATCAATCAATATACATCTTCAATCAAATATTCATCTTTGCACTATAGGCCAAAGATATTCCTCAGTTGGTCATGTTCATCTCAATACCTGTTCATCTTTGCACTACGGGCCAAAGATATTCATAAGAAAATCAACCATCTTTGCACTACATGCCAAAGATATTCAGTAACATCATCATTTAGGACTGAGGATGATGAAAAATATTTTTAAAAAAACGAATCCAGTGAAACAAATGACAAGAATTAAGGATTAAGGATTCGTAATTCGGTTTATCCATGTCCAAAAATACCACAATAATAATCATAGTGGAGTAAAATTCAAGAATGATCAAAACATGGATACAATCAAAACTAGTATCCGTAATAGATATTTTGGACAAAAACGGAAATTTAACTTTTATGTGAATAGTGCCGTATTCGTGAATAGTGTCGTATACGTGAATAGTGCTGTATACGTGAATAGTAACCCCGACACCAAAAGTTCTAAATTTGATAAAAATTCAGATCAATATTTCGGCATAATCATATTGAAAGAAAAATATCATTACGAAAAAAAATAACATCCCTTACCTCGAAAAGACGGTACTTCAAACTGGAATACTGAGTATAGTGCTAAAGGGAACTTGCACCGTATAGCAACACTCAAAGTCTTAAAATACTCACAAGAATACGCTCAATATATAGAGAGAAAGAGAGAAAAAACTTCAGTTTTTGGTGTGATTTTCAATTCTAACCTAAGCACCCTATTTATAGGAAAATGCTTAGAACACCAAAGCAGAAAATTTAATATAATATTATTATATTTATAAAATTGTCAAGCCCACCTCTTGAATCTGAATTCAGCCACCTTACACATAATTAATGCAGCCCACCAAGCAAAAAAAAACATTTTTGTAATTAAAAATTATTAAAACTTCCAAAAATCAATTATTTCGGAACTCCAGAACTTCAATAATTCACAATAAATAGCCATTTTGTCAGAAAAATTCAAAACTCATGTCTTTTTCATAGGAAATCCCATTATCTACAACTTTGAAGAAGAAAATTTTTCCAAATTCCAAACAGAAATTGACCGAAATCCACAAACGGACGATTTTACACGCTATAATCAAATTTTGGTCAATAATTGGGGTGTACCAACACACAAAACATGTGTTAATCATTTAATGCCACAAAAATACTCTCCCTCCTTATATACTCATATATCCCACATTTATTGCAAAATTATCACCATCAATATATTATTAAAATAATATATTTAATTATATTATTTTATCAGAAAAAGATAAAATATTAATTTTTAACAATTGTCACATTAAAAAATTTTCTCCATCTATATCCACATAAAATCAATATTTTTCTCATCATAAAAATCAATAATTAATTATTCACAAATAATATTACAGAATCACATTACTGACAACTAGACAGTTCCCAGGAAAGAGCGGGCTTTTCAATAAAGATTTCTCCTTACTGGCGAGCAATTAGGTGACCAAACCTCTCTTTAAACAGAACTTTTTAGACATTATCAATAATGTTATCTAATAATATTATTCCAATAATATGAATTATTGATCTGATAATGAAAAATACTGTGCAGTGACAATTATTAAAATAATAATAATATAAAATATCAACGTAACAATTATTGAATCAATAAAATAAAATATTGAACAGTAATTACTATAACAATTATTGAGTAGTGTCTTCTTACGTAAGAATCAATAATTGGTGCACTACTGTGTGCTAATGTGTAACAACGCGTATTATTGTGTCTTAACCACCGGGTATTTCAACAGTATTAACGGTAACAGCTACGCCGTCATTTATAAACAACTTATATTTGTCATTTTCTTTATCCAATCGCTTTACGTTATGGGGCCCACACAAGGCTGCGCCGTCGTACGAATATTCCTCGACAGCAAGAATATTCCACGACCAAACGAATATTCCTCGACAACAATGAATATTTTATAACCACTTGCTTATTTGAAATATTTACGCATTTTACCCATAACTAACCACATTAATCAAATCAACCCTTACAATTTCAAAATAATAAATAAAGGAAATTCGATTTTATATAATAAAAAAATTCGGGGTCTTACATTGGGTGCTAATCTAGTTGGGACGTTTTATTAAACATTTTTTTTGGTGCTTTGGAATTGATAGGGTTTTTACTATTTGTATCTTTGTCAAAGACTAATAATATTATTCTTTGCTCTTCAATAAAATAAATCCAACGGACAATTTTCATCCTATTAAAAAAATTGAGTTTCCATTGTGATTCTTTAAGTCAATTGAAAAAATTAAAGAAAAAAAATTGGGGTAAACAATCTGGGAAAAATTTGAATAAAGAAAAAAAAAACCAATTGAAATTTGGTTAATCATAAACCTTAGCGTGCTCTGGAAAGAACAAGAAACGAAGCAAATAAGGAAAGGATAAAAAAACAGAAAAACGAAGTAAACGGCGTTTGGTGGCTTTCAATTTTCTATCAAATTATAAACAAAATTTCTATCAAAACAACGTCGTTTTGATACACAGACAAGAAAAAGAGTTTTGAAAGATTGGATCTCATTTTTAGTGTGTTGTCAATCCCATAACAAAACTCTCACAAGATTCTCACAGAGAAATCGTCATAGAGGATCCGGATCCCGAATCCGACCCACCCAAAACCCAAACTGTCTAACACCTGTGTAGGGACTATGGCCCACATAATGTTTAGCCAATCAAACACAAAACAAGACCAAAGTATCAAACCTTGTTGTGCTTGCTTTCCCAGTCACCCAACGATCCATGTGTAAAATACTTTTAATGTTTATGAATTCGGTTATTATTAAATTAATTTTATATTAAGTTGGTTAATTAATTAATATAATTTTGACATATAGAGAGATTATTTTTTGACTTATATGTCGACACTATATTGGTTAAAATTAATTTTATGCTAATTATTCCCAAAATTTATACATAAATACATCTCCAGAGTTTTTTTCATTTTTTTGCAATTTTTTTTTTCAAGCTATCTATTTTATTTTCATTTTTTTTCGTAGCAAAGAGAAGAGAGAGAGAGGGGGAGAGAGAGAGGAGCCAGCAAGCCCTTTGTTTTCATATCTCTTCCTAGACCTGGCAAAGATGGCCCAGGCCCGCGGGTCGGGCTGGCCCGCTCGCCACGGGCTGGGCTTTGGGCCGTGATTTTTTAGCCCAGAAAATCTGGGCCGTTTTTGGCTCCGCCCGTGAAAGCCCGGCCGGCGGCCCGTGAAACTTTTTTTGTTTTTTTTACAAAAAGTTGCTACTTGTGGGTTATGAGGCTTGAACACAAGACTTGTAAGTAAATAATTAAGAGTTCAAACCAACTGAGCCACAACAACTATTTATTTTTAATGCAATCTTCAATATAAAAATATATTTTTAATTATTGTAATTGTAGTAAATAATAATTGTAGTTTGAAATTTCTTAATTGATGTGGTTGTTAATAATGAGATATTGGATAATGCCTAAAATCATGTCATGCAAATCTTCTGAAAATTAATTTAAATATTCAAATTGCTAAAATCTTGGCATCTCCAAGTTCCAACCGTATAAATCTTAGAAATTAATTAGATATCTCTTGGAACGATATTTGTGGAGTCATGAATGCATTTTTTTAAGTTAAATAAATTATATTAATTTTAAAGTATAATTTTAAAAAATCAAATTTGATTATATACTTTGAAAGTAATTTATAATACTATTAAAATTTTAATTGATTGAGGTATGTAGTTAATATATGTAATTAGAATTATTGTTTATTATAAATTATTTTATTATTTTTAATATTTATTATTATTACTATTTTTGGTGTAACAAAATTTTCAAAAAAAATAAAAATAGGGAAGAAACCCGCGGGCCAGGCCGGGCCCGGCCGCCACGAGTCACAGGCCTAACATTTTCGGCCCGCTAAAATTTGAGTTTTTTTGGCCCGGCCCGCCATTGGCCCATCCGCACTCGGCCTGACCCGACCCAGACCCGCCCGTCCGCCCGTCCGCGCCCGCCCGTCCGCCCGTCCGTCCGTTTGCCACCTCTATCTCCTCCTCACTGTTCTTCGTTTAAACGTATAAAAGCTCAACACCTATTGTTACATATTTATATAATTATAATATAATAATTATATAAATCTAAATTATTTTATTTCGCCTCTGCTCTGCTGCTCTCCTTCGTCCTCAAAATCTCTTTCTCTCTTCATCCCTTTAGACCTTAACAACAGCTAGCTTCCGCCATTGACGAAGCTCTGTAGTATTTGCTTCAGGTTCGTTTTATCAATCGATCCGGGTACCGTGATTTTATTTCTCTTGGGATTCCCGATTTGGCTTTTGGGGTTTTAGGGTTAGCTTTCATCTGGGATTCTAGATTTTTTTAATCTTCTAATTGTTTGTGGCGATGGATTGTTTTTGTGTTGATTGTTGAGGCTTTGATCGAATTGTATGTATCTCCAATTAAAGGTTTCTCTGTTGTCTTCAGTTTGTCAATTTTTGCGCTATTAGGCCCTCTCTTACTGTTGATTTTTGAATTTTGCAAATTCAGAATTAGGGTTTATTGGTATTTGTGTTTGTAGATGTGGGTTTATAAAAACCCTTTGATGCAATTGTGTTATTCACTCTGAATTTGTAACCTGGAGAAATGAAAATGCCGATGTTAAGGATACTGTTGGCTTGTCTTGAAAAAGACACATTTTTATGTGGAGTACCATTTGGGGAATCCAATATCAGTTTGAGATTGAGAAGATGGAGCACTGAATTTGGGGCTGTTTATAATTATTTTAAGTTGTGCAAAATTATGTTACTGAATTTTAATTGTATTGATTAGTAGGATTTGTTTCGTTCGCTGCAGCTGAAGTTCAGGAGTGTGTAGTGTAGGGAGTTGTGGGTGGGAATGGCTGGGACTGTGAGTGAGGAGTCTGGAGTTGGAAGGTCCTTGGAGGGAATATCAAGCGGGCAGCAGCAGCGTTGTCAGTCCAGTGAAGCTTTGGCAGAGTGGCGGTCTTCCGAGCAACTGGAAAATGGAACCCCTTCAACTTCGCCCCCTTACTGGGATACTGATGACGATGATGACATTGGTATGCTTGTTTGTCTCCTTAAAGCTTAATTAGTCTCTATGTTTGTAGTTTTGAATTGGCAACTAAAGTATGAAATCAAAAGTAATAGCAAGAGAAAATATGGCATTCAGCTCAGCTTTTTTCTCATCAACTATAGGGTAATAGCTCTGCCTGGTGTTAACCTTAATTTCAGACATAATTCTTTTCTCTCTATGGGGATAGAGCTGGCAATTCTTTTGGTTTGCAGTTTTTCTGATGCAATTATGACTGTTAAATATTAATGAAATGTTCTAATTGTATTTTACGCTGATTAAGAAATAAAAGTCTACCCCAGATTACCCTTTATATATTTTAAGAGTAGTTTCAATTTAATCCATGACAATTTTCTAGGTTTATAATGATTATTTCTTTTAGTCAATTTCTCTCTCCTACACTTTCTCTATCATGACAAACTTACTTTTTAAGAAAATTTTCTCTCTACATTTGGTTAGATAAGCCTCCTTTTTTCCCTATGAATTGCATAAACCGAATATCATATTGATGGAAATTGATTATATGAGGCAAATTGTACCGTGTAAACAATTTACTTTTCCTCGTCTTTCGGCATGGGGATAGTTTAGTTATGGGCAGCCCAGCACCTCCTACATGACCAAGAAAACAATACATTTTCATTTAATAAACATAATGCTTTTTCAAATCAGTTTCAAATTTACACATGATTTCTGGTTGAATTTTCAGCTTTACACTTTGTGACAGGTATGCCACTGACTATATATATATATATACTTCCACCGTCCCATCTTTTTAAATTTTTTTTATTTTTACAAGACTCTGTTAATTTATAAATGACAGGCATCAGACTCCTTCTCATTTGTATCCGTAAGGTTGTAATCATAGATAAAAATGAATGACTTTGTCAATTTCAGCAGAATTTTGAAGCTTGTTTTGTTTCAAGTTAATACGTATGGCTTACTATGCTTTATAAATTTTCTATGTTGGTGCAAATTCTGTATCGCTGCATGTTTGATCATTCATTAGTTCCTTCACTGCACTGCAGGGCCAAAACCTTCTGAACTATACGGGAAGTTTACATGGAAGATAGATAAATTTTCTCAAAACAACAAGAGAGAACTTCGCAGTAAAGAATTTGAGGTTGGCGGCTACAAATGGTAGGCCTTGTTATAACACATTGTTTGATAAACTTTGTTTCTTGCTTTCTTAATTTTCTGTTATAGTTTCTCTCATTATGTGTTCTTGTTCTTTTTACATTATTTAGACCAATAATTGTATTACTCCCGAGTTTTATAGTGTGTACGTTTTGTCTTAACATACTATATATATGTATATGCTGTCACAATCATAGATTGTGCTGAGTCCTGTATTATGAATTATGTGAAACTGAAGATGAAGAGAAGATGTGGAGAGTCTGAAAATGTTACAAAGATGCCACTAACTAACTACAGTTGTATAACCACCTGGTCCACCTTTCCCGAATAATTGTTAAGGAAATGCTAAAGAAGTAACTGCGACAGACTTCTCCCCTTGAGATAATCCATGTTCACATGGATGATGATTGCAACAGCTATAACAACTTCTCTAGTGACATATCCACCATGGTTAAAACGGAATCCCAAGAACTTGTTGTTTATATTTATTGAATTGAGTTGTCTATATAGTCCATTCAAAACCTCCAAGTTCCATCCTTTTGTTTTGACTACGAAAAGGATAGAGGAAAAAGGAGAGAGTCTATGTCTAACGATCCCAGATGTAAGCATTTCAGCAACTATTTTTTCAATTTCATTCTTTTTCTTAATAGAGTACGCACATGGCTTTATAGAAGGTTCAGCGTGTGGCTGGAGTTTTATTTGAAGATCTAAGAATCTCTTAAGGGGTAGGATTTTGGTTCAACAAAGTCATCTTAATATTGGACAAGCAATGCAACACTTCGAGTGTCAAGAGATGATTGAGGATGGTCAGTTTCTATGGAAAGAGTTGACGTTCAAGAGTGGGTTGCATAAGGACTGAGCAGTGCTCTAAAATGAGCTAGGCAGACCTAGGTGGCAGAGGGAGCTTTGAGCACCTCGGCCTTGTAGACGGGGGCTAAGCGTTTTCCTAGACGGAAGCCTAGGCGACTTCCCTAGGCGGAGTAGTTTTATTATTTTTTTCATATTAGTAATAAAATTAAGTCTATTATGTTATAAATAGTTATAATATGGATGTCCATTCATTTTCTATAACCTACATAACCTACATGAGCTATTCATTCCCTAATTAAGTTTATATTTATTTCATCTTCTTGGTTCATGTATTTGTGTAGCCTATAAATAGAGGCTCACTATCCATGTATTGGTACTTGAAGAATAATAGAAAAACTCCCTTCTTATATAATCTTCTTATGCTCTCTCTAAATTTATAATACGTTATCAGCACGAATTGCTCCTTATTCTTAAGATAATCATATTTTGTTTGTAGCAGAAGAAGGTATAACTTTGTCTCTTTATACATATAATATATGTTTTGTCTCTTGACTGTCTCTCGTTTTTTGAAAGTCAGAAGTACGTCACACAAATTAGACTACTTTTGTCTATCACATACAGAACGTCTTAAACGCATTATTTTTATGATATATATCTTGTGTGTACTTGACTAATATGTACACCGCCAATGATTTTTTTTTTGCTGACTATATTAAATATTGTCTTCTGTTTAATTGATTTTTGTTCTGTTGCAATGTTTTTGTGGTACTCTGTTGACTAGTGTATGGAAATTGAACAGTTATTTAAGTGATTGTATTCGTAAAAAGATACACATTGACAATTACACAAACAAGAACTTGTATACACTACAACAACTTAGTAATAATTCAGACTAATGAAGAGCTTTGGTTAAATTATGAACAGCAGTGACATATATTTATAGACAATAAGGTGTTGTAATACATTTATATGCAATATATATGTTTAAACTAGCTAAAGTAATTTTTTTTTTTTTTTTTTTTTTTTGTGAATATAACATAAACGAAGTGTTGTTTTGAGCTTAAAGTTATTTCAGTTATGTCTAGCACACTACGTGACATCTAATCTTGATAGGTTACTGTTATAAAGCGGGCATTACATTGATTGTCATCTATAGATATACTATACAAGTATTATGTTAATTATATTATGTATTTAATTTATTTTTAGAATATTTTCTTCTAACTTGTTAATCATATTTGTGATAGTTCATAATGTCAAACATTGCTAAACTCGAATTTGTGGCTCTTGACATTACTGGAAAGAATTATTTATCATGGGTGTTAGATGCTGAAATTCATCTAGATGCAAAAGGTCTTGGTGATACTATCAAAGAAGGAAATAAAACATCTAGTCAAGATAAGGCCAAAGCGATGATATTTCTTCGTCATCACCTCCATGAGGGACTTAAAATTGAATATTTGACTGTTAAAGATCCACTTATCCTTTGGAATAATCTAAAGGAAAGATACGATCACCAGAAAACTGTGATACTTCCTAAAGCTCGTTATGATTGGATGCATCTAAGATTACAAGATTTTAAATCTGTAAGTGATTATAACTCAACTATGTTTAGAATCAGTTCTAAATTACAATTATGTGGAGAAAAGATCACTGATGCAGATATGTTAGAAAAAAACATTCTCCACCTTTCACGCATCTAATATGCTCCTGCAGCAGCAATATCGTGAAAAGGGTTTTAAGAAATACTCTGAACTGATTTCATGCCTCCTTGTGGCTGAGCAAAACAATGAACTATTGATGAAAAATCATGAGGCCCGTCCAACTGGATCTGCTCCATTCCCTGCAGTGAATGTCGTAACATATAATGGAAAAAACAGAGGTCACGCCAGTAGTCGTGGACGTGGTTATGGACGTGGACGTGGACGTGGTCGTGGACGTGGTCGAAATAATCATCGTGGTGGTCATTTCTCAAACACATATACCCACCAGAAGTGGGAATATAAGGATGGAAAATGCGAAAAAGGTGATAAAGATAAAAATACCACGGAGAATTTGTGTTATCGTTGTGGAGGTAAAGGCCATTGGTCTCGTACCTGTCGTACACCAAAACATCTTGTTGAGCTCTATCAACAATCATTAAAAGATAAAGGAAAGAAGATAGAGACAAATTTTGCTAGTGAGGATGGAAAGGATGAAACAAATCTTGATTCTGGAAATGATGATTTTAATTATGGTTATGTGGATACCACTCATCTAGATGTTAATGATTTTTTCTCAAATCCTGAAGAAAAAATTGACTTCTTGTTTGGTGATGAGAGTGTCCAAATATAAAATTTTTAAATAATGCTTTGATGTTATTAGACTTTATTTTAAGCATTAATAAAATTCTAATTATTATATTTTTATCATGTTTACTTGTTTTCTTATGATTCGATATATATGTGATATTTTATTAATCTGATTATATATTTCTTATTTTCTTTGAATAACATAGATACTCTCTTGATTCGATTTGCAATGAATGGTGGAGATATATGTCTCGCAGACAGCGCCACTACGCACACTATATTACAAAATAAGAAATATTTTTCTTCTTTCATAATGCAAAAGGCAAATGTCAGTACGATATCGGGTAGTGCAAAATTAATAGAAGGCTCCGGAAGAGCTAACATTTTCTTGCCTGGAGGAACAAAATTTGAAATTGATGAAGCATTATACTCTCCCAGGTCTCAAAGAAATTTATTGAGTTTTAAGGATATCCGCCGAAATGGGTATCATATTGAGACAACATGTGAAGGAAAGATTGAGTATCTTCACATTACGAGTATAATCTCGGGTAATAAAAGTGTATTAGAAAAATTACCAGCTTTTTCCTCTGGTTTGTACTACACGAGAATTAGAACAATTGAAACAAATATGGTTGTTAATAAAAAGCTAACGAATCACAATAACTTTGTTGTTTGGCATGAACGGTTAGGCCATCCTGGATCGATAATGATGCGAAGAATAATTGAGAATTCATGTGGACATCCATTGGAGAACCAGCAGATTCTTCAATCGAATGATTTCCCATGTGCTGCTTGTTTTCAAGGCAAGTTAATTGTTCGGCCATCACCGGCTAAGATAGGGACTGAATCCCTTACATTTCTGGAACGAATACAAGGTGATATATGTGGACCAATTCATCCACCATGTGGACCTTTTAGATATTTTATAGTTTTAATTGATGCATCAACAAGGTGGTCACATGTATCTCTATTATCAACTCGCAACCTGGCGTTTGCGAGGTTACTTGCTCAATTAATCAGATTACGAGCACATTTTCCAGATTATCCCATCAAGAAAATTCGTATTGACAATGCTGGTGAATTTACTTCCCAAACTTTCAATGATTATTGTATGTCTATTGGGATAAGTGTTGAACATCCTGTAGCACATGTTCACACACAAAATGGCCTTGCAGAATCATTGATTAAGCGTCTTCAATTGATTGCAAGACCATTACTGATGAGATCAAAACTTCCAATTTCTGCTTGGGGTCATGCTATTTTACATGCGGCAACACTAATTCGCATCAGACCAACAAGTTATCATAAGTACTCCCCTTTACAATTGGTTTTTGGCCAGGAACCAAATATTTCTCATCTAAGAATTTTTGGTTGTGCTGTATATGTTCCAATTCCTCCACCACAACGTACTAAGATGGGACCTCAAAGGAGGTTAGGAATATATGTTGGATATGAATCCCCATCTATAATTAAATATTTAGAACCATCAACAGGGGATTTATTTACAGCTAGATTCGCTGATTGTCATTTTGATGAATCAGTCTTCCCAACATTAGGGGGAGAAAATATGCAGCTGGAAAAAGAGATAAGCTGGAATGAATTATCATTGTCTCATTTTGATCCTCGTACAAAACAATGTGAACTAGAAGTTCAGAAGATAATTCATTTACAAAGTTTAGCAAATCAATTGCCAGATGCATTTTCTGACCCAAAGAGTGTAACAAAGTCACATATACCAGCTGTTAATGCTCCAATTAAAATTGATGTCCCAGCAGGACAACCTCTTGTTGCAAATGAATCTAAAACACGCTTGAAGCGTGGTAGACCAGTCGGTTCCAAAGATAAGAATCCTCGTATGAGAAAAGGAACAAAGATTCAAGATGGTCATAACGAGGAAATGGGAACTCCAGAAGAGTCTACAGAAAAACCTCTAGACATGACTAATATTACAGTTCCAAAAGACAATCAGGTACCTGAAATCATTGAAAATGAAGAGATCTCGATAAATTATATCATGTCTAGAAAAATATGGAACCGAAATGAAATTGACGTCGATAATGTTTTTTCATACAATATAGCGCTAGATGTTATAAAAGATGACGAGGATCTTGAACCAAGGTCTATTGAGGAATGCATGCATAGAATTGATTGGCCAAAATGGAAAGACGCAATTGAGGCAGAATTAAAATCTCTTGAAAAGAGAAATGTTTTTGGACCAGTAGTCCGTACACCTGATGGTGTAAAACCAGTGGGGTACAAATGGGTTTTTGTTCGAAAACGAAATGAAAAGGGTGAAATTGTGCGACATAAAGCACGACTAGTTGCGCAAGGATTTTCACAAAGACCCGGTATTGATTATGAAGAGACATACTCTCCTGTGATGGATGTGACTACTTTTCGATTCCTAATCAGTCTGGCAATAAAAGAAGGACTTCATTTGCGTCTAATGGATGTCGTTACAGCATACTTATATGGCCCACTTGATAATGAAATTTATATGAAACTCCCAGAAGGATTTAAATTGCCAGAAGCATGTAAATCCAGTTCTCGAGAACAGTACTCGATCAAATTAAATAGATCTCTATATGGATTAAAACAATCCGGTCGCATGTGGTATAACCGTCTTAGTGAATATTTGTTAAAGGAGGGATATAAGAATGATCCTGTTAGCCCATGCATTTTTATAAAGAGATCTAGATTTGAGTTTGTTATTATTGCAGTATATGTTGATGATCTAAATATCATTGGAACTCCTGAAGAGATTTCAAAGGTAGTAGAGTACTTGAAAAGAGAATTTGAAATGAAAGATCTTGGAAAAACAAAATTTTGTCTTGGGTTACATATAGAGCATTTAAAGGACGGTATTCTTGTGCATCAAACATCTTATATAGAGAAGGTGCTAAAACGATTTTATATGGACAAAGCACATCCGTTGAGCACCCCAATGGTTGTGAGGTCACTTGATGTAAATAAAGACCCTTTCCGACCTCGAGAAAATGATGAGGAGATTCTTGGTCCTGAAGTACCATACTTGAGTGCAATTGGAGCACTAATGTATCTTGCTAGTCATACACGACCTGATATATCATTCTCTGTCAACTTATTAGCAAGATATAGCTCTTGTCCAACCCGAAGGCATTGGAATGGAATTAAACATATACTTCGTTACCTACAAGGTACAAAGGATATGGGTTTGTATTTTCCTAACCAACCCAAAACAGATTTGATTGGTTTTGCAGATGCAGGGTACCTATCCGATCCTCATAATGCTCGATCGCAAACTGGATATGTATTCACTTGTGGTGGAACCGCCATTTCTTGGCGTTCGATGAAGCAAACTATAGTAGCTACATCTTCTAACCATGCTGAAATTTTGGCAATACATGAGGCTAGTCGTGAATGTGTATGGTTAAGGTCTGTTATTCAACACATACGAGGAGCTTGCGGTTTATCTTCAGGAGAAGAATCACCGACGGTCTTATATGAGGATAATACAGCATGCATTGTCCAACTCAAGGAAGGATATATCAAAGGTGATAGAACAAAACATATTTCACCAAAGTTCTTTTTCACTCATGACCTTCAGAAGAATGGTGATATAAATGTTCAGCAAATCCGTTCAAGTGAAAATTTGGCAGATTTATTAACAAAGGCGCTTCCTACTTCTACATTTGAGAAGCTAGTCCACAACGTTGGATTACGTCGACTCAGAGATCTCAAATGATATAATCATGAGGGGGAGTAATTAAAATTTTTTTTTTCATAAAGCAATATCTCATAAGTTTTTGAAGAATTATGTACTCTTTTTCCTTCACTAGGTTTTTTTTCCCACAGGGTTTTTCCTAGTAAGGTTTTAACGAGGCATATTCTTCAGTAATGGACATCCAAGGGGGAGTGTTATAAATAGTTATAATATGGATGTCCATTCATTTTCTATAACCTACATAACCTACATGAGCTATTCATTCCCTAATTAAGTTTATATTTATTTCATCTTCTTGGTTCATGTATTTGTGTAGCCTATAAATAGAGGCTCACTATCCATGTATTGGTACTTGAAGAATAATAGAAAAACTCCCTTCTTATATAATCTTCTTATGCTCTCTCTAAATTTATAATATATTACTCTATTTTTTTGTATTTCTAAAAAATTGATGTTATATTTATGAAAAAGTAAAAGTTTAGGGGTTGCTTTAAGAATTATCAAGTTATGGGGCTAAGTTTGAATAGTGATAAAAATTTTGGGCATCTAATATTAATTTTCAAAATTAAAAGGATAATATCAAATGTTATCACATCCCATGTGTTAAAGAAAACAGATTGCAACAACACATTTTTCAGGGAAGACAAGAAAACAAGTTGTAGTTTTGGTAATGGAAGACAAATTTTTGGCATTAGATGGTCAACCCCTAGGTGGCTAGGTGGGCGCCTAGAACCTATTCACCAAGGTTGGGGGGCGCCTCGACCTTGTTTTAGAAGCACCTATTCTCCAAGGTTGGGTAGCATCTAGCGCCTAAGTGGTGCCTAGACCTTGTTTTAGAACACTGGGACCGAGTGAATCTAGGCCATCATACCATGGTGTTGATGTCTAGAGGACTCAAACATTGCTTATCCTGTGATCATTTTGAGGCACACTTTACTGTTTTGGGGTTGACCCTTGACTATAATCTTTTTTACATCCTCCTTGGAGATCATTTGTAACAGCTGGAAATCAACGCATTGGGCCCACGCTGTTGGAGGCTGCAGCCATTGAACTCCTAACACAGCATCCTAGATTTGCCGTTATATACTTAAGATTTTATCCTTCAAAAAAGGTGTGGAATGTTGAAAGTTGTTAAATCTCATTTTTTCCTTCCTAATAGTATTTATTCTCTCTCTCTAATTTCTACCTAATCTTTCTTTATCTCTATCAACATCTTCTCTCTTTCTCTTCAATTTTACACAATTCAGTTACAGGGCTCAAATCGCACAGTTCTGGTTGTGACATATACACATTAGATTTATTATCTGCTCAGCCCAGGCTTGTGGGCTTCTTTGGCACTTTGAAACCCACTGCCTAATCATTGTGTCGATTGGTACGAGACCATTAATATTATATTGAACATGCATATATAATTTCTAAACAACAATTGTGCTTAAAAAGTGTACCTCAAGACCTGGGCATGTTTACGAGACTAGTTTTGAGCAGCACAGTCAAAGGCTTGATAGGAACTATTATAATTTTTGGACAATGGGTCCTCCTAATGTTACCTTTCTGAGAGAACCCCGTCTATTTTTGAATCTGTCAACCTGGCAATAGTTGAACCATGCTGTTGTTTACTTGCTTATGATATCCTCATTTTTCTGATGTTTCTTGTATGCTTTCTGGGGGTACTTAAAGTTATATGATTGACTCTTAACCTTTTGCCTTTATGTGGCTCTTTCCCTATAACTGAAAACTCTGTGCGTGTGCAACATGTGTAATTTTTATTATGCATGCGGTGGACAGTGAGAACTATGTTCATGTTGTTTATGAGTAATTTCCGAACTATGGGCACACTGAGGATATTTATATTATATATCTCATGCAGCATGCTAATGGTTTTGCTTATGATACAATTGATGCGGCATGCTATATCAGAGTGAAGTTATGCAACAGGCTACTCTCTTTATCTAAAAAGAATAAGCTGCTTTTATGTTGATAGGTACATCTTGATTTACCCCCAAGGCTGTGATGTCTGCAATCATCTCTCATTGTTTCTCTGTGTTGCCAATCATGACAAGCTTCTTCCAGGTATTAATATAAAGATTATGCAAGGCATTAATATAAGATTATATAATGCATAAATTGCTTTGATTGAGCTTATTGTTTTTAAATTATCAAATGGCTTTTACTTTTGTTAAACAGGATGGAGTCATTTTGCACAGTTCACAATTGCTGTTGTGAATAAAGATCCGAAGAAATCTAAGTATTCTGGTTAGTTGGTAATTGGCTAGATATAGGTCAGCTGTTATCATTTCTTTTGCTGATAATATTCAGTTTTAATGCACTGTATTCCAATGTACAGATACATTACATCGATTCTGGAAGAAGGAGCATGATTGGGGATGGAAAAAATTTATGGAGTTGTCGAAAGTTTTGGATGGGTTTATTGACGCCGACACTCTCATAATTAAAGCTCAAGTCCAAGTTATCAGGTTTTACACTCGCCTTCTTAAACTGTTATTTCTATTGTTTTACTGCAATATTTTTTTCTGCGTGAAATTATATGCTATTAAATGCAACTTCTGTTGTACTTCCGAAAAACATTTTGGCTTTATGAACCTAGTCAAATGTTCATTTTGACACAGGAGTTTTTATGCTGCCTTATTGGGGTAATAGTTTATCTTTCGATAATTCCTTTTCATAATTATGTTCCCATCATTTAAGATCCTTTTCCATGCTCTTTTTTTTATGTTTCGATATCCTATTCTATCAGGAACCTTGTTATTTTGATGCCAATCAATCTCCACCGTTACATAAAACGATATTTATGCGTCTGCTGTTACTCAGGAAAAAAATGAGTTAAAGGTAGTAATCATGTTGTGTGGTTTTTTGGAAATGATAATACTGTAATGCTGCAGGTAAAACATATTCCTGCATGGCTTTTACAGGGTTTGTCATTCTTGTAAACATATGTTTGAACCTTGTTACATCTTGTTTTTTTGTGGCATATGACATATAAGCGGATTTGTAATTTAATGCAAGTAGTGTATACCAAGGGTTTCCTCTTTATCTGCCATGGTGAAAGTGACATCTTTTCCATCTTATATTAGCTCATTTAAGTTCACTTATCAAAAATATAAATAAAATAAACTAAAATAGTTGACTCAGGTCCTCTTGTAATCATTAAGCAAATGTCTTAAATCTTATATTTTTCTAATATTTTCATCATTTCTGACTTAATAATACATTTTTTGAGGTGCAAGGCTATCTTCCCCCCTCTCCCTTGTGGCCTTGTAACTAACTCCAGCTTATTGCATTCATTTGTAGGGAAAGAGCAGACCGTCCCTTTCGCTGCCTTGACTGTCTATATAGGAGAGAACTTGTTCGGGTATATTTGACAAATGTAGAGCAAATCTGCCGCCGTTTTGTGGAAGAGAGAAGAGGCAAGCTTGGAAAATTAATAGAGGATAAAGCTAGATGGTCAAGGTAGATGTTGTCAATTTTTTACTTATTGTTACTTGATTATGTAATTGAATATTTTTAACTGAAGCACATACTTTTTCATGGTTTTCTAGGTCCATTTTTTGGATTGATAAAGTAAATATTATTAAGATGCGAATGGGGACGTACTCCTGTACTGCGATCTATACATAAATTAATACCTGCACCCTTATGCTATGCTGAGACCCAGAAACAATCCTCCTAAAACTTTATACAAGTTTTCAAAAGAAAACTGCTACTCTCTACTTATCCTACTCTCCAGAGCAGAATCTTGTAAAGAAGTCCAAAAAGGGATAACTGAACCCAGAAAATCTTATAAGCCAGAAAACAATGACCAATGGCTTATTCAGATTGCTAAAGCAAAAGGAGGAACCTTGTAAAGAAGTCAAAAAATGGATAACTGAACCTAGAAAACCTATTTGAGCTAGAAACAGAGTGACCAAGGGCTTATTCGGATTGCTTATAAATTAAAAATCTCCTATTGTTTAAAATTCCTTTTTCTTAGTGCATCTGACAAAGCTGATAAAATCAATTTGTAAGTTAAACAAAGGAATTATATATATTCTTATTTTTATATCTGATGATTTTGGAATGAATCAAGTTTTTTGCAGAATTGGATAATTAGAAGAAAAAAATCATTCATATAAGCACGGGCCTGTTTGTATAATCTACCAACTACTTATTAAAAGGACCTTTCTACAATTAAAATAATTGTCTATATTTATTATGCCAGCTGGTCATTTAAGGGCATTTTTTTACGTTTTAAATAATAAAGTAGATAAGCACTCTCCAGTCCCAAGAACATGCAATTTCCACTTGGCAGAGGAAACTGAAATTCTCTCCCTTTATTCTCTCAACATTGAGGGTTCTTTGTTGCAGTTCTCTCTCTCTCTCTCTCTCTCTCACTCACTCAGACACACACACACACACAGACACACCCATTCACAACCACTCCTCTTCAGAATAAATATAAATGCTGTGTTGATTCATTCGCTCTCTCTTGGCCTACTAGCGTTTGATGTTGGAACATAAAATTCTCCTATCTGATCTGAAACGAAAATGATGTGCTATTGGTTTAGCATGTTAATTTTTAATGTTAATCTCATGGCAGCAATTTGATTTAATTTTTTTTGTTGTATCCCTGTGTCGGTCACTTTCAATTCCTTACTTGGCAGTAGCAACTGTATTGTTTTGAGGCTTGAAAATTTTGATATATTTCCTTTGGCACACACCTTTAAGTTTTTATCCGCCTATATCCTCTGCTTTTATACTATGATTTGGTTGCCATTTATTCCTTGATTTAATATAAATGTGATGTCTTTCAGCTTCTGTGCTTTTTGGCTGGGAATTGATCAAAATGCCAGGCGCCGCATGTCCAGGGAGAAAACAGATTCAGTATTGAAAGTAGTTGTGAAGCACTTCTTTATAGAAAAGGAAGTCACGTCTACTTTAGTGATGGATTCCTTGCACAGTGGACTGAAGGCCCTTCAAGGTCAGACCAAGAGCAAGAAAGGCAGGGGGAAATATTTGGATGCCGAAGAACTACCAGTTCCCATTGTTCGCATGGAAAAAGACACATTTATTTTGGTGGATGATGTCTTACTACTACTTGAGAGAGCTGCCATGGAACCGTTGCCGCCGAAGGATGAGAAGGGTCCGCAGAACCGTACCAAGGTCAGCAGTATGACTTTCATTGAAGATTAGTTTTATTTTGAAGAGCTTGTTAGCTCTAAATTGATTTTAATACTGGTTTTTCAGCACATACTAGTATGATAGTTCTACAATTCTTACTCTTTACATTTCAGGATGGCGGTTCTGGAGAGGACTTCACTAAAGATTCCATTGAGCGTGATGAGAGGCGCCTTACTGAACTAGGTCGTAGGACTATTGAAATATTTGCCCTAGCCCATATTTTCAGGTAACCTTCATATGAGTTATGAGTTTCTGTTGAAAAATTCCCCCTTTGTTCTTGAAGTTGTTTCTTTTCTTTTTTGAATTTTTAGTATCGAAATCATTGTAATATTGCTATCTGTTCTTACTTGGTATTCCACCAACTCTTAAAGGTGAAAATACATTCTGCGTTCTGGATGTCAGCTTGTCTATCACTTGTCAAAAAATATTAGCTAGTCGATCACAGACAGAATTGTCCTGTCAAACGGAGATTGTTATAGTTAGCGTTTTCTTATTTACTTTGAGAGTCAATTAGTGTATTCTAGAAAACTGCTAGACTGCATCATTTGAGTTGCCTGTTAGCGTGCATACCAAGTTGCTTTTGCAACTTTTAGTATTTTTTTTCTGATCCCTATCCTCTTTACTGTTTTAATTGTAACAGTATTCGACAAAAGCAATAATCCTTTGAGGCCACCCAAACATAATTTACGCGGTGGTTGGCCCAGTGCACACCCAGAGTTAGATGTCTGTGGGTTCCATAGTCATTAAAAAAAGATGGAGAACAGTAGTTTAATGTGTGCGTGTGTACATGCTTTAGCCAATCTTTACTAAGGTTACTTAACAAAACGACGTAGTTTTACTCCTTAGAGTTAAGTTTTTCATTTTAGGGTTTTATAATAAAATCTTTCATTATAAATTTTGTAAAAAACTACGTCATTTTATCAAGTAATCTTAGCAAAACTTGTCTAAGGCAATGCCTTATATTACCTTTCCCAATATATATATATATATATATATATATATATATATATATATATATATATATATAACAAAATACAACTGATTTTGAATTTTTCGTTCACCCTAATAAATCATCTGGGCCGTCCAAAATTTGGGATAAATCCCACTGTCCATGTAATACCGGAGGCACGGGACACATCTAGTATAGATATATAGGAACCCAATCCGTGGCAACCTAGTTGCCACATACACTATTCCAGCAACCAAATCGTTAGCCGTTCATCATGATATCCAAGGACTTAAATTTAAGTCAATTTAGTCACTGCCACTAGAAGGATTAGCGGTAGACATGCTCTTTCTAGCGGCTCGAGAAATTACCTAGTTATCATCTCTCTGTGTATTCTGATCCCTGTCTTTAGGAGTAGCGGCAGGTTGCATTGAAGTTGGCATTCTCTAGAGTAAATCAGTTAATATACCCTCAGACATGGGTGTTTGTGATAATCTTTGTAACTTGTCTTCTTACTCTATTAATTAAGCAAGGTGATCTTTATTTGTATTTTTGCCCCTTTCTGTTAGGAAAATCATAATCTAAATGCTGCTATTGCGTAAATTCTAGTCATTTACTTCCCTCATTTCACAAAGATTGTCACTTTGGACTTTTAATATTGTCTCAAAATGATTCTCACACTTTTCGAGTCGAGGGATATTAGTGAAAAAGAATATACTATTCCTTTTGATTTGACGTGTTGAGATAAATGATGTGATGTATGAGAGATCAATTTTGTTAGGATCTTGCTGTGTTCCACATGCATATGTTGGAGCTAATGCTAAAATTGAAAATATGTTCATAAACTTCTATGCAACTTGCCGGCTGCCGCTGCTCCTTTTAGAGGTAGGGATACAAATTAGATGGAGGGAGAAAGGGTATCTAGGTTATTTCTCAGGCCGCCTGCTGCGACTCTTTCTAGCGGAAGGGATAAGTTGACTTAAATTTCAACCCTTGGATATTATGATGAACGACTAGCGATTTGGTTGTTGAAATAGTGTCCCATATATATATATATATATAAGGTAATAATTCATAACATGTATTTGTTATGGATAAGGACATACATTATCTATACCATTGAAAACAAAATGAACGGTCAAGATTAAAAATTAGAAATCGATGTCAGCTACTAATAGTAGTGGACGGTAAAAAAAACACTTAGCGTCCGCTACTATTAGTAGCGAACGTTAGTCAGAATAAGGGTTTGGCTTATTAACAAGGGTTTAGGATTTATTAACCAAGATTTAAGGTTTCTTAACTAGGGGTTAGAGTTTATTCACTAGGGTTTTTATGATTTATTAATCAGGATTTATTGAGAAAATACAAGTTCCGAATACATAATTTTAAACCCTAAATCCCGGTTAATAAACCCTAAAGCTTGGTTTATAAACCCTAAGCATTTATGATAAAGCCAAACCGATTCTAATAAAATAATTTTAAACCCTAAATCTTGGTTAATAAACCCTAAAGCTTGGTTTATAAACCCTAAACATTTATGATAAAGCCAAACCGATTCTAATAAGCGTCTGCTACTATTAGTAGTGGATGCTAAGTATTTTTGTTACCGTCCACTACTAATAGTAGTGAACGTCAATTTTTAATTTTTAATCCTGGCCGTTCTTTTTTTTTTAATGGTATAGACGGTGTATACCCTATAAGTATCCATAACAAATGCATGCTATGGATCATTATATATATATATATATATACCCCTTCATCTCATATTTCCTTAATAACTGCAAATTCTTCATCCAACACAGTGAACACACTGTGATAGCATCATGTGGATTGATAATTTTTGTACTGAATTATCAGTTTAATTTTTGACCTAGTTATGTCATTTCGATTCCTTGTTTTTGTCTCTTATATTTTGATCAGTAACTCACTATACTTTTCCTTCTTCAATTCTCATCTCTTGATGTTGCAGCAGTAAAATTGAAGTTTCATACCAGGAGGCTGTTGCTTTGAAGAGGCAAGAGGAGCTCATACGCGAAGAAGAGGCAGCCTGGATGGCTGAAAGTGAGCAGAAATCAAAACGCAGTGTAGCTGACAAGGATAAAAAATCAAAGAAAAAGCAGGTTTAACACTACATACATATAAACATGTAGTTAAAATATTCTTTATTTTTTTTTCATTGTCATATAAGGTTGTTTACGTTGTCCTATAGGGTTTATTTCCCTGCAACACTTCTAATATTGTTGAACTCGCCCTACATATATTGTGTCTTACTCCAACCTAATCTAAATCCCTTAGACTCAATTATACTTCTCCATATCATGAACTTAGCTTTAACACTCGTGCTAATCTCACCTATTAACACAATATTATCAGCAAATATCACATATTATGGCGCTTCATCCTGAATGTCTTTTGTAAGTTATTCAATAACTAAGGCGAAAAGATAAGAGTTTAACATCGATCCTCGGTGCAATCTTATTGTGATTGGGAATCACTTGACGTGCCATCACAAGTCTTCACACATGTATCCGTCATACATGTCCTTAATCACATCAACATATTTTTTTTAAAAAAAATTCTTAAGACCTTGGTGGGCCCCTCTTTAGAATTGTATTATATGCATTTTCTAGATTGACGGAACACCAACCAAAAAAAATACTAGAAACCTAATTTCTTGGGGTTTATATCCTAATTAGAGTGATTGTTGGTGGCCTTCCCATATTTTTGAACTAGTTACTAAATAGGCGGCTGCCTTCCATAATGATAACAGTGACTGCCATTATATTTTACTGTTACTACTACCTTAGTACTTGTCAGCTTTGATGACTGGTAGATGTTCTTGTAGATGGTGGTGGGTGTTGGTGTTTGGAAGGACAATCTTACCTACTGTTCTTTTATCTCTACTTCATATTTAGCTGCATAACTTATGTTCTTATTTTGCACTTCAGGGGAAACAGAAGCGAAATAATCGCAAAGGAAAGGACAAAGGAAGGGATGAAAAGCCTTGTGTTGCTGTAGAAGACAAGCCTGAACAAGAAATCCCTACAGATGCAAGAATTGACTTCTTAATTGAGGAGGCAGAACCCATTGCGAAGCCTGATACAGTTGAAGATGTTTCTGATGTGTCAGATTCAATAGATTGCGTTCCTCTTCAGCCTGATTCAGAAGACAGAGATTCTAGTCCTGTCAATTGGGATACTGACACGTCAGAAGTTCATCCACCCACAGAAGCCAGTAGAAGTGGTATTAGTGGTATATCAGCTGAAAGGAAGTGCCCTTCCGTAATGGATGATAGTTCATCCACATGTTCAACAGACTCACTCCCATCTGTAGTAATGAATGGGCCATACAAAGGGAATTCACTTCCAAAACATAAAAGCCAGAAATCACCTTGCAGGTAACATTTCTCTCTCTACTCTTAGACTCTTTAGTGTGAACTATAGTCGTCACTTCATAAACTTTGGTGTTTCGATTCTTATTAGAGAAAGAAACCATAGGGGTAAAGTCATTCATGAAGCAACTGGATGGGCCACTAATAATCAGCCATCTGATGCTTCGTCTGATGCGGGGCATGCAAATGATGCATCTGGGAGTTGCAATGCATATGAGTCAGCGGAGGCTGCTGTACACTCGTTACAGCATCATGTGGCTGTGGCGAAGAAGGTGATATACTAAAATATTTTTGTTTTTTTGCTCTACAATTGTTCCCTGTTTTACAGTTGTAGTGAACGATCATCTGGTGCTTAGAGCACGATTAGACACAAAATTTTGCAATCAGTCCTTGAGTATAATTTAGTGTTTTATTCTGCTAATAGATCTCTTTTGTTTTTCATTGTAACTCCTCACTGTCCTTTTGGCCAGGTGTTTATATATTTTTTCAGTAATATATATTCTTATTGCACTTACTAATAGTTTGTGGACATTCCTTTTGCTTTAATCATTGGGGCTGTTAGATCCAGTTTCTTTTTTCTCTTTCCACCACCTATTTTTTTTGGTTGCTTAACACTAGTAGTAAGTGACTTTTGGCTGTCAAATCATTTCTATGGGCAACTTTATGATGTTAATCTGCTTTCGGCCCATTGTCATTTTTTCCTTGGTGTTGGTGCAGATTTTTTTTTTTTTTGGAATTTTTGGTTGAAGTTTTCCTTCAACTCGTTTTGGAGAATACTTGCAATTTGTGTTTTCTATTTCAGATTGCATCTTCACTTGAAAATTTCCATAGTTATGGATTTCCATGTAACATTATGAGCTTTTGCCTTGTGTATTTGACAGGAGCAAGCCGTTTCTCTGCACAGGAAACCGACTCTGAAAGAGGAGGTTGATGCGGACAAATCTGCCAAAGTAAAGACAACAGGAATACCATCCTCTCCTAGGAGCCCCCCGAAGAATCCTCTGTCTGCTGAGCAGATGAAATCAGAGCCAAAGACCAGTGCAGCTGACTATGCTGTGGTGGCTTGGAAATCATCTTCACAGAGCTCGCAAAACACTGATAAAACAGTCATACCGAAAAATTCATCTGAAACCATTGTCACATCAAAACCTTATGCTCATAAAATTGCAACTCCAAAACCTACTGAAAAGCCCACAGCTCAGCAAGTTCTTACCTCAAATGGAAATCCCAAGGCTCGGCAACTGTCTGTTACAACTGAAAAGCCCATGGCACAGCAGGTGTCAGTCACAACTGAGAAGCCTACGACGCAGCAAGTCATGTCGAGGCCTTTAAGTGCGCCTTTAATTCCAGGGCCCCTGCTACCTGCTTCTGTTGTTTCCATGGTCCAAACAGCACCATCACTGTCTCGATCAGCTAGTGCAGCTGGACGGTTGGGTCCTGACCCCTCACCTGCAACCACTAGCTATGCTGCTCAGTCGTATCGAAACGCTATGATGGGCAACCATGTTACTGCAACTTCATCCAGTTACACTCAGCCTGAGTCTCCAAATTCAGCAGTAAATTCATTGCACTCTTACTCGCAGCCGCCTGCCCTGATATCTGCACCAATTTATTTGTCGCAAAGCTCTGAAAGGATGGACCTTAACTCAATGAGACCAAGCCTTTCATTTGGGATGGCAAGTCATGATGTGCTGCAGAACGGGTCTCAGTGGATGGACAGCCCTCAAAGGGATAGCAGCAGAAGCATTAACTGTGATCTTTCCATGCTTAATGAGATGCAGAACGGGCCTCAGTGGATGGACAACCCTCAAAGGGATCGTTCCTTGCGTAATGACATGCAGAACTTTGATATGTACAAGTCTGTACAAAGCAGATATCAGGGTCACTTTCCTATTGAATTCCCTGCTGGTACATTAGGGCGTCAGAATCAGAGTGTATTGGCTGATGAATTCCCACATCTGGACATTATCAATGACCTGCTTGATGATGAGCATGGAATTGGGAGATCAGCCAATGCAAACATGGGCTTTCAGACTTTTAGCAATGGGCCTCACCATCTGAATCGACAGTTTACTTTCCCAGGTGATTTTGGCATGTCTGGTGACCTAGGGCCCTCGACCAGCTCTTGCAGGTTTGAGCGAACTCGAAGTTACCAAGATGATGAATTTCATCATAACTACAACACTGGAGGTCAATTCGACTCTACTTTGATTCCCCAGGCCAATCTGCAGACTTATTCGAATGGACAAATGGAGGGGTTAATACCAAACCAGTGGCAAATGGCTGGTTCTGATCTATCTTATTTGAGCATGAGCAGCTCGGAGAATGATGGTTTTTCATATCACATTCCGGAGTATTCAAACTTGGCATGCGGTGTCAATGGTTATACTGTATTCCGGCCCTCCAATGGACATTGAAAAGGGGAAACTCTGGTGGAGCTGAGCTTGCCCACAATTAATTTAGCGGGATTTCTGTCCGTTGTAATGAATAATAATGTAAATTCGAGGAAGAAGAGTTGGCCTTTGATTTGGAGTGAGTTTGTAACCATTTGGTAAGAAACCATTTTGTAAAGGATGATTCTGCATTTCTTTGTTTCCGTCCCTTGGCTTTTACTAAAGAAAATGTGCGTCTTCCTATCTCCCTGATGAAGCTTCAAAAGTTTTCCATCATATTAGCAGCATGTTTTCAATTGAATAAAAATATAAAAATAAAATTGTTCTACAGAAACTTCAATTTTATTGAACTATATAGTATAATATTTTTTAAATTTAAAATCAAACTTTTACTAACATGCGATTTATTATTAAATTAAACACTCATTATATCTAAATAGGGTTAAATATACTTTTTACCACTCTATGTGACCTCGGTTTACAAATGCATCATTGTATTGAATTTTTTTCATTTGACTCACTAAACTACAATTTTTTAACAAACCGTTAGAAATTTTATTAAATTGTCTGACTTTTAATGAATTGAGTAGCACATGACTGATAAACTTTGTACATATCAAATATATATGTCCACGTGACATGTAATTGTGAAAAAAATAAATAAAATACCCAAAAGTCAACAATTAAAACAAGTTAACCAAATAAAACAACAGAGACAAAAGAAACCAAATAAAATTTTTTAACTTCACAATTGTAAAATAGAAAAAAATTAATAACTTAAATGTGATATATATATATATATATATATATATATTGCTAAAAATTTAAATTATTTAAAAAAATTAATTAAAAAGTTAAAATAATAATAATCCCTCCATTTCAAAATATTAAATAATTTTATATTTTTAAAGTGAACCTAAAATATTTAAAATTTATTAAAAATATAAATTTATTAATTTTATATAAATACATTTGTAAAAATTATACATTAATATAGTTTATAATTAAATAATTTAATTAATATATTTTATTATTAATTAATAATTTTTATACATTAATTTTTCTTAAAATCATCGTTTTCATTAATTAAAAGGTAAAATTATAGTTTTTATAATACTAAGTTTCCTAAAATTATCTCTAATTTTGAGAAACCAATGTTATATCCGTCCGAATTTTTTTTCATATTTTAATTATTAAAATACAGATCCAACAGTCATACAATATAATATAAACATTGTGTAATGCATGTATTGCTCTGAATTGACAAACTAAATTAAAATCACAACACCAAGAAATCATAATGAAAACAATATTAATTTGTTGAAGAAAGTATCCACATAATCTATTAAATTAATATAAAAGAATCAAACAAATGAAATTAATTCCTCCCAAACAAATTCATCTCAATCTCTCATCTTCTCCCCCCAAACCCTAAAATTTTCAACAAATTCATCAAATAATCAATCTCCGCCCAAAAAGAATCTTTATGCACATAATCATAAATCCCACCACCCAGATGAGAAAACAAAGGCAAATATCCAACATTATTAAGAGGAAGATGCGAACAACTAGAACAGAAAAGCGAATACAAGGAGAACAAGAGAAGCCAAAACAATGAGTAGAAAAATAAATGAATCTGAAGTAAGGCTTGGCGCAGGGGCCTCTGTTGCTGTCGTCGCCGTCGCATTTAATTTTGAACTGCCATTATCATCATTAGCACAACAGCTATGGATAGCTTCATCTTCATTGTCTTCATTGTTAATGGCTAATTTTACGGATCTAGAGAGAAATACAATAGAACCGGCACAAAACAGATCTTAAACTGATTTGTGAAGAACAAAATTAGATCCGAGCGGATCAAATTCCAAAACTCCACCCCAGCAAATCTGAAACCCCCGAAGCCAAGCCCATACACCCCCACTTCAGATCATAGCTCCGGACTTTGCAAACATAGATCGATAGATAGATTTCGGGAATGAACACAATTTGGCCGCAGGAAAATCACAAACAGATCCAAGTAATAAAATGGAAGAAAGGAAAAGGAGTGATGGTTTAATTTGTTTAACTATTTATTATAAAATTGAGTATAATTTAATTTAATTAATTATTCAATTTATTTTCTCTCTCTTTGTCAGCATTGACACATAGATTTGTCGTTAATATTTTAACAGAATAGACAATTTTTCAAAATTTTGTAAAAAAATTACAATTCAATAAGTTGATCGTTAAAAATTTCAGTCCAGTGATGTATTTGTAAACCGATGCCGAGTAGAGTTGAAAAAGTGTATTTAACCCTTATTACCCTATCTAAATACAAAAACTCTATGCGGACATGGAAAGTAGACATGAGTGTATTTGAATTTCACTTAATTATATTTTGACCTTTAATAGGTAGATAAAAATATAAATAAATAAAATTTAAATACATTCATATTTAATTTTTATGTCCCCTAAAAAAGAATGAAAAATTTGTCCTTAAAACTTGCATATTTTACAAGTGTGCTTCCTTTTGTGGAGACAGGGAGCACCAAAAGAAAATGCATGCTGATGAAATATATGACACAAGGGTTGACTTCATCTCTTTGCAATTAAAATTATTTTATTGTTTAATTCTGTCTAGTTATCTTAACAAAAACAAACACTCCAAAATATATATATATATATATATATATATAGGGATTCCATCCGTGGCAACCGGTTGCCATAACACTGTTCTAACAACCTCTTTTCTTCCGACCGCTACAAGCTCTCCCGGTTGTTAAAAAATTAATAAAAAAATAAAAAAAACACCCCAGCCGGCACAAGCTCAACCGGCTGGGCAGACTTTTTTTACACACTTCATTTTACTTTTAAGTGTATATATGCATGCATGCATGTATGGTAATTATTATAGTAATATTAATAATAATTTTAATATCATAAACCTATTGCAATGTTTTACAATATTTATATTAATACAATATTACTATAATATTATTCTATTACAATAATAATATTTATTAATAATATTAATATTAATAATACAATATTATTAATATTATTAATAATAACCAGTTTTAATATATATATATATATATATATAATATTATTATTAATATTAATATTAATACAATATTATTATATAGTAATATTGTATTAAAATTAATATTAATAATAATATTATATATATATATATATATTAAAACCGGTTATTATTATTAATATTAATAATATTGTATTATTAATATTACTATAATAATATGTAATATTGTATTAATATTAATATTAATAATAATATTATATATATATATATTAAAACCAGTTATTATTAATATTAATAATATTGTATTATTAATATTAATATTAATAATAAATATTATTATAGTAATAGAATAATATTATAGTAATATTGTATTAATATAAATATTGTAAAACATTGCAATAGGTTTATGATATTAAAATTATTATTAATATTACTATAATAATTACCATACATGCATGCATGCATGCATATATAAACACTTAAAAGTAAAATGAAGTGTGAAAAAAAAGTCTGCCTAGCCGGTTGAGCTTGTGCCGGCTGGGGTATTTTTTTATTTTTTTATTAATTTTTTAACAGCCGGGAGAGCTTGTAGCGGTCGGGAGAAAAGAGGTTGTTAGAACAGTGTTATGACAACCGGTTGCCACTGATGGAATCCCATATATATATATATATATATATATATATATATATATATATATATATATATATATAGGGTCCGGATCCTGTCCGGACTCCCGGACAGGTTTAAAATCCGGACCTTTTTTTTTTTGAAATAACTAAAAAAAAAAAAAAAAAATTTATGGAATTGGAATTTTTACATTATACAGTGTTTTGGGCGTGATTTGGATGCCTATAACAAAACATGTCTGTACAGTCTGGGCAGACTGTACATACATTGGTTGGTGTAGGTATTAAAAACACACCCAAAACACTGTATTATTGAAAAATTTCAGTTCCATAAATTTTTTTTTTTTTTTTTAGTTATTCTACAAAAAAAAAAAAAAAAAAAAAAAAAAAAATTTCAGGTCCGGATTTTCTCCCGTCCGGGAGTCCGGACCTGATCTTTGTTGTATATATATATATATATATATGATCTCTACCAATAAACTTCCGTATCAATGACCTGTAATTCTATCTAATACCTACTATTTGCCACCCAGAATTCTATTTAGTCAATGGTCAATCAACTCACACTAATAAAATATTTATAAAAGGTGCCTAACAAAGAAAAACCTTTACATTCAAGTTCAAAATCGATCCACTCTACTTTAATTTCTTAATTAATTAAACCCATTAAATTAAATACTTAGTAGTTGTTTAACTTTAGGCCCAATATATATATATATATATATATATATATATATATATATACACACACACACACTAATATTCTATATATGGTCAAATCAAACCATTCAACAAGTAAAAAATTCCAAAAGATTTTCAAATAAATACTCTACATATCTTACACGGGACTCTCCATTATTGTTTAATTCTCATTTCAGTCTCACCAACAAAATGAGACTAATTCTTAGCAGCACTATTATTATCGTCCTTGTTCTTGTGTATCATGTCCAAGTCCAACCATGCAAAGCTGGTAGAGTATTGCATGAATTGAAATTGAATACTGTGTTGCAATCTCTTGAGAGGGGTCCTGTTCCTCCTTCTGGTCCATCTGGCTGCACCAACATCCCTGGAAGTAGCGGACCCAATTGTCCCCTTAACGAGATGCACTTCGCTGGAGGTGGTTTGCCAGCTCGAGCTAGTGCTTACCCACACGTCGTCGTTCCATTTTCTGTTGCTACCGATGATCAGTCATAAAGCTCTCACTCTTGAAGATTACGTACGGAAGATGACCAAATTATATACATATATGTATATATATTGGGATTGGATTATGTTTTTGATTTTTTGATGATTAATTTCATTTCTTGAAACACCTGTTTTTAATATTTTTTGGTTGTAACGCAGTGCTTGGTTGCTTTTTCATGCACCATGTAATGTGTAAATATGTAGACATACATATATATATATATATATATATATATATATATGTTCTTTCGTCCTTGTTTTTCTTAATTCTTGGAGTTCATCATAAAATGGAAGATTTTATAATATAACATAATATATATATATATATATATATATATTATTTAATTGAAAGAATTAAATCTGATATCCTTACTTGTGTTTTGTTCTCAATAAAATAGAGCAAAAAAAGAATATAAAAAAATCTTATATAAGCTCAAGAATAAGTGCATGGTGATCGATGCCTAATTAGAGAACAGGACTTCTTAATTAATTCTTAATTAGAGCTCATCATCTAGAAAAAGGGAAAAAGGGAAGATTTTATTCAGATAACATGATCAGATAATGAAAGAAATCAGATAAATTTTTGCAAAATGAGGAAAAAAAATTAAAATAAATCTTGTTCATAATTAATGTGTTTGAATGTCAAGAAAATGGAGCAAAAAATAGAGAAGCTCAAGCACAACTGAAATGGTGATGCACATGCAGTAGGCGGATGAGATTTGATTAAACTTGCCACCATACCATACGCCTCCTTATGGCGGGTACTGATTAAAAGTAATCAGATTGGGGGGCTTAATTAGGAAAAGATCAGAAGGAAATGGTGGGATGAGTTGACGTCAAAGTTGACACATTACTAGTGTCAGATTCTTGACGTTTACGCATAAACTTAATTTTAAGTTGGTGGTTTTTGTTAATTAATTAATACAGATATAATTAAGCATAAAATAAAAAAATCCGAGATTATTTTATTTTGCATTTGAAATTCCTCTTTTTATTGTAGTGCGTGACAGCTGTCCAGGTAATTGAAGTTGAAGGGATTAATTTATGCAATTAAAGGAAGGAATTAAAATGACAAGGGCTAATTATATTACTCAAGTGATAGTAGAAAGACGAGGGATTTTGGCCGAAGCCAGTGTAGTATTGATATGATAGATACTTGAAAAAAATTATAACAAAAATTTGACATTATCTCTCTTTATTATAAAAATTTGGATTTATTTTTATTTTAGTAAACAATATTATAAATAGATTCTCCTACGTACAATGCTGTGTAGTTCTACAAAATGTGTTAAAATTGAATACCACAATCATACTACGCGCGTTTGGGTAGGTCGTACATTGACATTAACATGCAATAACAAATTAAAACATAATTAAATTATTTCATTAGCTTCTTTACATTTTCTTTTAATTTTAACATAAAAAATTTTGTACAACAAAACTTTCCGTGAATTTTTTTTTCTTCCATCCAATTTTACTTGTCCTAATTTAAAAATATACGTTTATTGAAAAAAATTATTTCGAAATTACTCATCTTAATTAATCAATTATCATCTTGTTTCTTTAATTTAAACTCTTTCTCACTTTTTCTTGAAATATGAAATAATAAAATAGAGGAGAGAAAAAAATTTGGTTGTACTTCTAATGTCAGTTAAAAGTGAATTTTTTCAAATTTATGTTATTTTTTTCCAATAATTTTTTTATATAAAACTAAATGAGAATAGTAATAAAAAAAATAAGGACACAAGAATTTTTCCTTCCCACCCTTCTCTCCTGAACAAAACTCACAAACACAGCAACTGATATATCAAGTATAATTCCGAAGTGTGGTTCATGTAATGGACGTTTTTTTTTCTTGGTAAAGCAACGGAGCGTTTCGTCCGCATTGATGTTACATATATATATATATATATTACGCTCAGGGAGCGAACTAAGAGTGAATCGATTACAGCAATAATTTTTTCCGTCGCTATAGTATAAAAAATCGACTTTCTATGCTATAACGACGGAAAAAATCGTCGCTATAATTGGTTCGTTCTTAGTTCACTTATTCCAGTTCGCTGGAGAAATGGACTGTATATATACAATAGGCCATGTCTCGCTCTTCAAAAAGGGAGCCCTAAAATGTTTATCATTTCTGTTTTCTTTTTCTTTTCTTTCCTTTGTCTTTTCCAAATTCTAAGCATGTAAAATGGAGAGGATGCTGATCCGATCCGTTGAGAATTTTGTGGAATCCACACGTATATGTAAAATTTCTTACCAACTCATGTATAAATAAAAGCAGCGGCCGGTATGAAGTTGTCTAATTAAAGCTCTCATGAGTGAGTGAAGGGTACGTACCATGCCATGCATGGTCAAACATTCAATAGGCTTTTTACCCAATAGAGATGAACTAATACAGCACTAAGTGGAACTAGAAGCAGATTCTGAGTTCTTTCCCTTTTTATTTTAAAAACAAAAAAGGTGAGGGTTGGGGGTGGGGGTGGGGGTGGGAGGGAGGGGGGATACAGCACTAAGTGGAACTAGAAGCAGATTCGGAGTTCTTTCCCTTTAATTATTTTAAAAACAAATTAAAAAAGGGGGCGGGGCGTTGCGGGGCGGGGCGGGGCGGGCGGCAATAATTGTAACTCGTTTTTAATTATAAAATTAATATTGATCTTTTGAAATTTAATTTAATTTATTTAAAATTTAAAATTGAGATATTTTATTTAAATTTTAAAAATAATAAAAATCTTATAACTAGATTACTTTTTAGTTAGTTTATAATATTTATTGTTGTAATGATTTAAACTACATGAATTCACATCACATGAATTCACATACGTCAATTTTGAGTTTAAAAATATTTAAAATTGACTTTTAAAAAATTAATACTAATCTTATAATTTAAAAGAGGAAGTATTTTTTTTCAAGGATAAAATATCAAATTTTGGAGTATTTTGTTGAAAGTATGAATTTTACTAGCGGTAAACTATCCCATTTTCAAGAACAAAGGAGGGCATGCAATTGCCCCATTTCTCATGCATGCAACTCTACTCATAATCGGAACTGAGTTTATTCACCGAGGGAAAAATTAATATTGTTTCCTTTTCCTTTTACTTCTTCTTGCAGTTGTTGTGAATCACCAATTCAATAATTACAATCACATTAAGCTTTGAGAGTGGCCCATGAAAATCATCTAGGTCACCGAACTAAATGAAGCAAGCAGATATCGACCTAAAAACTAAAAATCCTAACATAAAATTAAAAACATGAATGTGCATAAGCCACCCAAGGCAGCTCAAACTTGTTGACTTACTCTATAAATTAATAATAAATTTTATTTAATGGGGATTTGAATTCATAACATACTCAGCAATATCAATAAATTAATAATAATTTTTATTTAATGGTTAAATAAGTATATCAATTACATGGTGTGTTTTTTTTTTCTTTGACTCCAACATTAATTTACATGGAATAGAACAATTATTGTTCCAAGGGCCAGCTGCTCCTAATGAGGAGAAAAAGGCCTTAATAAGAGGGGGAAATAAAATAAGTAATGAAATTAATTAAGTAAAAATATATATGATATATATGGTGATTAATAGGCAAACAAGATCAAGAGCTTGGATCTTGCTTTGCTCAATTAGCAGCTCCGAAATTTATGAGAGCATCACTAGGTGGACAGCGACACGGCCGCCAACAAAGTTCTATTAGTCCAAGGTGCATCTTCCGTCCGTGGTGCTGGGGATGTAAGTGCAGGGAGAACCGGCAGACGGTGGCACCGTACCTCTCGGGAGCGACTCGAGCAGCGGAACCTGTAACTCCCTTAACCATTGCCTATATTCATCTAAAGGCCTCGTGGCATTTGCACCTTGTAAATTACTAGTTACCATGAAAACAATGGAAAGAATGCATAAAGTCTTGAAGGGGTTCTTGAAAAAAGACATATTTTTGAGTATTGAAATCACAAAAGAGGGAAAGTTTTAGGGAAGAAGTGATCAAATATTGGACGGGAATTATTGGAAATGAGTGAGATGAGTTATGTACTAGTGTTATATATATATATATATATATATATATATGTATGTATGTATGTATGTATGTATGTATGTATATGCATGGTTTCAACCTTACTTGTTTGTCAATCCAAGGGAAAATGTTTTAACTTTTCCATTGACTTGGTGTTATGTACATTTTTTTTCTTGTGTTTTAATTTGACTTGGCCGTGGTTTGAAGGTTGAACAAAATATACACGGTCTATATTCTTAATTAATCAAAAGCACGGAAAACAGAAATATATATTGATTTGTTTAAGGTGGTTGATTGAAAATTGATCGTATAATGTCTTGTACGTAGCTTAGTCTTGTTTACACTTTCAAGGTAAGTACGTAGTTTGCTTGTCTAGGTTTAGTGTGACGATCGTTCACAGCTGAGCTGGGCAGATACTAAGTGATGAGTTTTATATATGAAGTAGATTGAATTTGGATTTTGGATTTTTTTTATAAAATTAAATTAAAGGTATCTAATTTAAATTAAATCCAAAATGAGTTTTTCTAAGAATATATCTAATTAAAGGTATGTATGAGTTTAGTAGTCCCTAACCAAAAAATAGATAGTTTGCTACGCTTTGCAGGTTCAATTTTGTATATACACTAATCATTATTAATGTATTTTTGTACATTTTGTATGATTTATATATGCAAAAGTTACAATACTATTGACTCTTTTTTTACTCCTATTTCTCTGTATTTAAACAAATTTTCATATAGTAGTTTTCTTATTAACAAATTAATTTAGTTTTAATACTTAATACTGAAAATATCATTGAAAAGTATTGGGATTTTTAAGTCTATAGATGTATCTTACAAAATTAAATATGCATTAAAAAAAGTTTTACAAATCAAGGAGCTAGTAAAAAGTCAAGAAAACTCCCAAGTTTAAGGTAATATATTTGTTGGTTCTTTGCTCTTTAGACTTGGTATCTAAGTAAATATTTATTACGTACATTGGCGACAATGATGCTACCTGTCCATTTATAGATCCTTATACATAAACATGTTATTCTTTTTATCTTCTTAATCAAATTTATACTATGATACTAATTAATTATAATAAGAAGTCAATTCTTTAATATAATTAATTAATCTAACTTAAAACGTGTAGAATGAGATTCGTTAAGTCAATTTTGAATGAGTTTATATATATATATATATATATATATATATATATATAATAAATGGGTCCAGTTAATCCGTCAATTCAACATTTGAATGAAGACTTCCTATGAATATATAAGAAGGTAATCATGGTAACCATATATTCGAGTTGTGGAGTCAACACGCATGAAGCTCTAAATTAATGCTTTAATTCTCATATAATTTATATATATATTCCGGCTCTCTCCAACGAGCTGGAAGGAGCGAATTAAAAACGAACTGGCTATAGCGACAGTTTTTTCCGTCACTATAATATAAAAAATCGATTTTCTATGTTATATCGACAGAAAAAATCGTCGAGAGAGAGAGAGAGAGAGTCGGGGAAATATTCCTAGTTATATAGTCATGTATTCCCATTACAAAATTTGTCTAAGGTCTTTACTTGATTCATGACTAAAAATCTTGAAAGAAGATGTTCGCTTTTGCACGTAATTAATTATGGAAGACCATGTTACTGTTGGGATATATAAATTCCATGTCTAATAAATTCATGTGTAGATGAGTTAATAAATATGATGAATGTTCAATTTAATAGGTTAACCTTTTAAGTAAGAAGGTAGTCCGACATATTTATTGAGCTAGTTCAGGATGGAGCATTCGCAGGCCGCGTGTTGCTCAATTCGCGCGGTGGAGCAAATAGAGTTGAGTCAGGTGGAAAACAAGATGATCACTTGTGCGTTTGGCGAAGTATGATTTGAGTCAGGTGGAGCGGATTCAGGATGACTCCCGACAATTCCGCTATGAAATTTGGTATTATATTTAAAAATATTATTTTCTTTATTCTAGGTGATGTACTTGCATACATGATTGAGTACTCGATTTATAAAATGACCATCTTATTGATTAATTTTATTTTTCCATTATATTGGTCTTAAATGAATTAAATTTTGCGTCTCAAATATAATTGTCATAATTAGATCTTGAATTTTTCAAACAAAAGAAAATGTTGAGCAATTAGTTAATGAATTCATGACACGTATATTTAAAAAACTCATTTAAGATTCTATCATTACTTTGGATATATTGGCTTAATTTACACACTATCAAGTAGTATTAAGATTAATTCAATCACTGTTGTGTGTAGTGAAAGCCCTTTAAAGATTTAGAAGTCTGGAAAGAATTGATCCACTTAGTTATGTACTTATGTACCTTACTTTGATTCATATGGTCTATTAAGACCAAGGCACAAAGTGAATAGTAGGTTATTAAATAGAGTTGGGCTTTATGTTAACCTACTTTCAGAATTTATACAATGATCTCCAGAAGATTATTCTCCTTCGCTACTAAATATATATATACAAGAGTATACCATTTAATCTTACGTACATTACAAATCCTCTTTAGTGACGGATCGGGCGATAAATCGGTCCATCACTATATGTTAGTCCGTCGCTAAAAGTTAAGACGACGGTTCTCTGATATAACGTCGTTCGGTCCGTTACTAAAAAAAGGTGAGCATGGTATGTAAAATAAAGGGGTGAGCCCTTGAAATGAACTATATATATATATATATATATATATATATATATATATATATATATATATATATATACCACCGTTCAGGAACGGACTGGTCCGTTATAGGAACGGACTGGTCCGTTAACGAACCAGTCTTTAGCGATGGATTGTCCGTCGCTAAAGCCCATAACATTACATGTTATAGCAGCTTGGCAATCACAATGTAGAGACAATGATGGAACTGGTCTCGTCCACAAAGGAATATTTCTCAAAAGATTTCTGAGCCACTTTGCTTCAGAATCTGCCTTCTCTAAGGCAATAAACTCAGACTCCATAGTAGAGCGAGCTATACAAGTCTGTTTAGTAGACTTCCAAGAAATTGCTCCTCCTCCTCCTAAGATAAATATGTAGTCACTCGTGGATTTGATCTCATCTGAATCAGAGATCCAGTTGGCATTACTATAGCTCTCAAGAACTGCAGGATTACCGCAGTAATACAAAACAAATCCAATAGTACCTCGCAGATACTTGAGTATTCTACATAAAGCAGTCCAATGATCCTTATTAGGATTATGAGTGTATCTGCTGAGTCTATTAACTGAATAAGATATATCAGGTCTTGTGCAATTAGTAAGATACATTAAGCAACCTATGATTTGGGCATACTCAGATTGAGATACACTAGGTCCCTCATATTTTTTCGATGTAAACAAGAATCATACGGAGTACTAACATGATTAACATTATAATGTCCAATTCTCTTAAGCATTTTCTCCACATAATGATCTTAAGAAATCATATACCCATTACAAACTTTTTCTCAAATTAATTCCGAGAATAACATTTGCTTCTCCCAAGTCTTTCATATCAAATTTAGTGGATACCATGTTTTAGTCTCATATATTATCAATATTGGTTCCAAAAATAAGCAAGTCATCCACATAAAGACATACAATAACACCACAATTCTCATTATTAAATTTGGTATATATACATCTATCTCCATCATTTATTATATATCCATTAGAAGTCATCACACTATCATATTTATCATTCCATTGTTTAGGAGATTGTTTAAGACCATATAAAGATTTGACTAATTTACAAACTTTATGCTCATTGCCTAAGAAAATAAATCCCTCACGTTGGTCCATATAAATCTCCTCTTCTAAATCTCCATTAAGAAACACAGTTTTAACATCCATTTGATGAATTATTAAATTTTTAATAGCGGCAAGAGCAATTAAAACTCTAATGAATGATGTTCTCGCAACCGGTGAATAAGTCTCAAAAAAGTTAAGGTCTTGCTTTTGTTTAAAACCTTTAGCAACAAGCCTAGCCTTAAATTTATCAATTGATCCGTCAGGTTTTAATTTCCTTTTAAAATTCCATTTACAACCAATAGTTTTAGAACCAGGAGGAAGGTCCACTAATTTCCAAGTGTGATTAGCTGTAATAGACTCAATCTCACTATTTATGGCTTCTCTCCAAAAAGAAGCATCAGGAGAAGAAACTGCATCTCTAAAGGTTAATGGATCATTATCTAACAGGAACATAAAAAAGTCATCTCCCAGATTAGTGGGTTTTCTAGTACGCTTACTCCTCCTTGGTTCAATTTCAGATTCCTCAATTGTAACTATATAAGAGCTCGTAGAACGCTCTGCTATTGGTCGATCCACTTTAGATTTCAAAGAAAAAATATTTTCAAAGAAATCAATATTTTTTGACTCAATGATTATATTATGATTTAATACATCACTTTTCAAAACAAGAAATTTATAAGCAGCACTATGTTCAGCATAACCAATAAACAAACAATCAATAGTTTTAGAACCAATTTCTTTTTTTTAGGATCGGGTAACATTACCTTAGCAAGACACCCCCACACTTTAAGGTATTTCAAGTTAGGTAAATGATTTTCTCAAAGCCCATAAGGTGTTTTTCCATTTTTTTTATAAATGATTTTATTTTGTAAGTGACAAGCAGAAAGAAGAGCTTCCCCCCACAAATTCGGTGGTGCCCCAGAACTTACTAACATAGCATTCATCATTTCTTTTAGTGTTTTATTCTTTCTTTAAGCGACCCCATTAGATTCTGAAGAATAGGAAAGTGTTACCTCATGTATAATTTCTTGTTCTTCGCAATATTTATTAAGAGGTCTGGAGTCATACTCTTCACCTCTATCGGACCTGAGTCTTTTAATCTTCTTTTCTAATTTATTTTCAACTTCGGCCTTATAAATTAGAAATTTATCTTCAGTTTCATTTTTATTTCTAAGAAGGTAAACTTTAGTATAGCTAGAATAATCATCTATAAAGGTCACATAATAATTTTTTCCACCCCTAGAAGTATTTGTAGACATATCACATAAGTTTGAATGAATTAAACTGAGAGGTTCAGATTCTCTAACTAATACTGGTTTACATGTCTTTTTAGTAATTTTGGCTTCCACACACACTTGACATTTATTGGTATTGAAATTTTAACATCTTTTAAAATTCTCAAATTTTTCATCATTTTTATATAAGAGTAATTCACATGGCCTAATCTAGCATGCCAAATATCATCACACTCAACCAAGTAAGCAAACGAAATACTAGCATTATTATTCATGAGTTCAAATACATTTAAATGAAATAATTCAACATTAAGATACCTTTTTCCCACAAACACTATTTTTGTTTAACACTACCTTATCAGATTCACACATAACCTTAATCCCAATTTTTCCAAGTATCCAAACAGATATGAGATTTTAACGAATCTCAAGAATATGAAGAACATCAGTAAGAGAAAGGATCTTCCCAGAAGTTAATTTTAAATTTACTTTCCCTTTATCCAATATTGGTGCAGGCCTCGAATCGCACATGTACACATGTTCATCTTTTTCCTCAAGGAGAGTGTAAGAGATGAATGCACCACGATTCGAACATATGTGTTTGGTAGCACCAGAATCCACTACCAATGCCTCTTTGTCAGTCACTATGTTCACCTCAGAGACAACTGCCACAATAGTATTGGCTGCCTCAGCTAAGTTAGCTCTCGGAAGAACAGACTGGTTGTTTCCCTTTTTGAACTTGCATTGGGCAGCATGATGACCTGGCCTTCCATACATGAAACAATCACATTTAGGTTTTGAGGTTTTGTGTTTGAACTGATTTGGTTTTGCCTTCAGACCAGGGTTATACTTATGCCTATGTTTAGGATGTTTGTTGAACGATTGACGAGGTTTGCGATCATCAACCAAATTATCTTTGGAAGACATCTCTTTGGCTTTGGCACTTTTATCTAAATTTCTGTTCTTTTCCTCAATACGAATATGAATAATTAACTCCTCTAAGGTCATGTCTTTGCTTTTATGTTTCATAGTATTCTTATAATTTTTCCAAGAATCAGACAATTTCTCTATAAGGGAGCCAACAATAAATGGAGCAGGTAAAGACATGCCTTCATTATTAAGTTTGGCTACGACAAGATGAAAATCATGAATTCGGGAAGAGACATCTTTTTCATCGGTTATGTAAAAATTAAGAAAATTCTCAATTGCATACTTTTTGACACCAGCATCTTCCACAACATATTTTAAAACTAAAGCATCCCAAATTTCAGCAGCATGCTTATATAGACAATAGATATCAAAAAGCTCATTTGACAAAGAGTTGAGAATGATAGCCTTGTAAATTTTATCAGCAAAAGACCAAGTGCTAACAGAATATTCATATTCTTTCTTTTGTTCATCGGTAGCATCATAAGGGGGTTGAACTGGTTTTGGTTTGGTTAAAACATGGTCAACTTTAGCAATGTCCATAATCAAAAGTAATTTGGTTTGCCAACGTTTAAAATTGAATCTATCAAAAGGCTCAACTTTGGTCAAATTAGGGACATATTTAGTGGCGGTAAGCATAGCAAAATCCATAATTTCTACTTAAGATTGTTGGTAAAGTATGAATAAATATAGGATTCAACTATCAAATAAAAGGACAAAAATAGAACTTATCGATTCAGAGCGAATTATGTTGAGCAGAGACGTGTAGTGCACTGTCCTTAAGTAGAAATTTCGCCCCTCGGAGAACTTTTCTCAGTGCTAAGGTTACTGACGAAATCCTACTCCAAGATTCAACAGCTCTTCACTCAACTAATCAGTACTTGAAATAGTTGAATGACCTAAAAACAACTTCTAATTTTCTTTACTCAAACTAAAAAATTACCATATATATAATATTCTTTCACTTTCATATAGTTTATATGTATACTTAACTTGCTGATAAAGTGATAATATATATATATATATATATATATATATATATATATATATATATATATATATATATATATGTTCAGGCAGGATCTAAAGCGGACCAAAAAAAACGGACCAAGGAGCGGACCAAGCTAAAAACACGCGGGTTTCAGGGTCTGGGTCGGAAAAACACGCGGGTTGACCCTGAAACCCGCGTGTTTTTGCCTTGGTCCGCTCCTTGGTCCGTTTTTTTGATCCGCTTTAGATCCTGCATGTATATATGTTATCAACAACAAGTGGTATATATATAGATTATATGAAAGCTCTATCTGTTTTTTTCCCACTATCTGCTAAAAGATGGTCTATCTCCATGATGCCTTTCCTCTGATCCTTTTATATAAGAATAGAAGTAACGGTAATCTTACAACGTATATATATATTTATGGCAACGATAATATTTTTTCCTCCAACAGTCATATCAATAAATAGCAACGGTAATAAAAAATTAATATCCCAATAATTAAGCAATTAATATATATTTAACAGTTACAAATCTTCATATTAATTATAATATTTCATAAAATGCAACATTGAGTACATATCTTTATATTTTTCTTAGACTGTTACTTTAAAAATCTGCACTCTCGCCTTATGTGACCTGTTTTTTGGCAGTGAAAATAATTAAATTATTTCTTTTATATCTCTTAACCTTCCCATGAATTTGTCATATATAGGATAACTTATCTTTATGTTTCTACCCCTACTATGCGTGACAAAAACTTGTGACAATTAAACCGCCAGTCACTACTGTATCTCCTCGCCTCTGTTCTTTATTGAACAAATTATCATTGACTGTATCCATAATCAACGCGCGTACCATTTAGAGCAGAGTTACTCATCGACACAACCAACGTCTCCCAACTATATATCAAGCAAGGAGCTCAACAATAATAAAGTCTTCATCTCATTACCAATGACATCTTCATCGTACTTAACTGATTTATCAAACTCTGAAAACCACTCAATAAATATTTAGACAAAATAGGTACATAACTTTCGCACTAAAAAAAATACATAATACAAAATAATAATAATAATAATAAAATAATTATTAAAAAAACAATGAGGGACATAACAAAGTGCTCATAATAATAATAATAATAATATAATAATAATATATTAGTGTTATATTAAATTACAGTACATCTACTATTACATAAAACTACTCACATACCGCTCACACACACTCACACGCATATTTTGATGGCCCACGTGCAGAGCAAGTCACATGGGCCATCAAAATATGCGTGTGAGTATATGTGAGCGGTTTTATGTGATAACAAATTTATTTATTAAATTAATGCCTAAAGTTAGGTTAGTCATGACTTTTAAATGAGGAGGCTAGAGTTAGGTTAATGATTTTTAAATGGGTGGCTAGAATTAAGTTAGTGACTTTTAAATGAGGTGACAACTTCTAAACCTTATATTCAATAATTTTAAATCTGAACTTTTAAATGAACTCTCATAAAACTCTCCATTTCAAATGAAATGGAGAGAATTCGGATCCGGGAAGTAATTATAAATTCATTATGAAAGCACTTCTATTTGAAAATTGTATCCAAGTGCTATACTTGAAGCCTGGTTTCGGTTAAAATATATAGCAGTTATACAGACCATATAATTAATTTGTTTTCACAGCTATTTCACTTTATATAAAACACAAAAGTTTTCTGTACAAAATCACAAAGTCAATTGTAATAAACCCAATTTCTTGAATTGAATTTCACAGCCATTCATCAATTGGCAACTGTTTCGATCGATCTATGGCAACTATTCTTGTGAATTAATTCGTTTTTTTTCAAATAAATTATGCATATCAATTTTTAATTTTAAAATTTGGTATTTCTATCATTTAGTATTGATACGTGATGTAATAACTAAAATAAAATGAGAAACATATTAAAATTAGTTGCGACTTCTTCATGATTAATTATACGGAAACATGCATGACACTTTTAACTTGCACGGATCATAAGTATGTATTACACAAAAAATTAATTAATATTGCAAGGATTTAAAGTGAAGAGAGAAGTTGGTGTCTTGCAGATTATAATTAAATAAAAGAAGGCCTTCTTATTTAGTAGTAGTACGTGAATGCCAAAGATGGAGCTAGGGTATATATGAACTCCATGTTATTTTATTGGGGCTGCCTGCCTTCCAATGCAAGAAAAAGAAATTAAATACAAAGCGAGCAATAACTATAAATGTTGTGTGTGTGTGTGTGTGTTATATATATAATCAACCAATAGTAGGGATCCTAACAATAGTATCACAAGTGTCGACCCAAACACGAACCCTAGTGCAGAGAAAGTCATCAGTAACACTGGTTCCTTCCAACACAATCTGAGCAGTAACAAGTGGGTTCTCTTTCTCTATATTCGGCACCGCATCCTTCCCCTTTGTCCCAAGGAGTTCGGGCCATGAACTCTTACCTATACATGATTTATTACCAAAATAATTATCTCTCTTTAACAAATTAAGAATATCACAATTGAATAAAAAACAAAGGAAGTATTAATAGATGAGAGTTCACAAACCTAGCAACTCCGGCAGGACTAAAAAATAGTTAACACCTTTTGCATTACTATTTTTTTTTTTTTGCTAGTTTGAACACACACCACACACCACACATACAACTCTAACCCCCAACCTAAACATGGGTTTTGCATTACTATATAGTTTACTCTTTTACGTTTTGTACAAATACTTTTTCTCGAAAATATAATTAAGATCTATTGATTTTTTTTTTGTCAGGAACTGTTGAACCCCATTTTCTCAGAAATAATGTTAATAAGCTCTTTAAAACATTCATAACTGATCTATATATAGCTAGCTAGCTAGATAGAAATTGTACCAAAACCTTCGCATAATTCTGATGACATCTTCAGATAGTTTTTTTTCTTTTTCTTGATAGAAATTCTTCTTTCTTTCTTAATTTATGATTGATGATTTTGTACGTAGTTGCTGAATTCGATATATTTATAGAATTAACAAGATGCATTCTGATCGATCGATAGCTTCTTGTAATTGGCTTTAATTCTTTGACTTTTTTATTTATTAGTATACAAGAAATTAGTTCAAACGTGTGTGTGTATATATATATATATAGCGTGTTTGTGTTGATTTGTTTTGGATAAGAGTTGGTGTTAATTGGCACATTGAAACCTATACATTTTTTATATCTATTTACTTGAATTTCATTAAGGGAAAAGTACTGTATGCTAATTAATTTTGAATTTTACAATATTGACCTAATCGAGGAGAGGATGTTCATGTGGTGCAAGTAATCCTCAATCCTATAAGCAAAAGAGTGGACAAATAAAAAAGGACTACCACAATCAAATTTATTTATTAATTTGGCTGCAAATTCAGTACTATTTTGACTACCATATATGCACCTTATGTGGTTAGGCCTGAAAATTCAATTTTTTATATTTTTCTTCTTCAAGGGTAGACAGCTTGAATTAGATAATACTTACTCTTTCATTTTCATAAAAATGGTGTCATTTGTGGTCAATTTCTTTTAGTCTACAAATTGTCGTGGTAATATAAAATAATATAATATTTATAATTTGTCATCATAATATCATCGTCATACTCCGTACTAAATAAATAACTTATTGTTTCAAGGATATACATGCATGAAATAAAACTATCTCCTTCATATATGCTAATTAATTTTACAAGGTAGTATTATTTTTGTGTGGTAGAGGGAGTATTTTGTAGATTAAGTATAAGATTTGATTGAATTAATTTTATTTTATTAATAAAAACAATCACACGCTCACTTGCATAATCAATGTGTATAAGGTTAATTAGGGGAATACGTACATTCTTATGCATTAATATAAAGGAGTAGAGTTGCAAAATACAATTGACCTGTTGGCGGCCCAACTAAATTTAGAAACTCGTAAAAAATATCATCTTTCGTAAGAGAACTTAATATTTCAACAAAGTAACATAAAATTTTATGTTACTTGCCGTTCCGAGTTGATTTTATTTAAGAACTTTATTATTATTTGTTGGTGTGAATTGGGTTAATGGGTATTGTCTAATTTTATGTTACTTTGTGTCTTTTGGTGAAATTGATTAAATTCTGGTACTTTTAAGTTGGGGCTTTTTGTGTTTTTCAAGTTAGGGCTTCTGGTGTATTCTCTCAATTTGGACGAATTAAGTCTTACTCAGCTTCATGGTTGTATTTTGTGTTAATTTTGTGAAGTTAATTTATTTCAGGAAGGTTTATTTTGCCAATTAAAATCGAAATTTGAGAGAACTATGGTGAGGCTTGCTAGACTGCTAGCTTTGTATCTGTTTGTCTACATAAATACATTATTATCTGATTGAGTTATTGTAATTTGTGTACTATCAACTTAAAATTACTACGTACCAGATTATCTCTTTCCCCCTTTTCCTCCTTTTAAGGATACTATTTGGAATGGGGATACAATCTAATTCTTGGAAAAGAAAAAGAAAGGTAAATCATAACCCAGTTATTTAATTGGTTTTATATATCCTTAACTTTTGTATTAAATTAATTTAACTTATCTTAATTGCGGCTCAGTTCGTTTGTGAAGGTTAGATGAAAGTTGTTTCTTCACTAATTATGTGTGCGTGTGACTAGACATCCAAAAAAATTGGAGCATCTCATTGATTTGGATTAAATAATTTGCTTTATGTTGTTTATGCATTCATTACTGATGTAACATATATATTGTGAAGTTAGAAACTGGAAAAAGAAGATGACCTTTTATGGTGCTTATCTTCTATTTTTGTTTTTGTTTCCTTTCTTTGGATTTACTTTCAAAAATATTTGAGTTAGTGTTTTGAATTTTCAGAAAAAAAAATGATCTATTTTCTTCCTCAAATTTCCCCATCCAAAATGCATTAGTTCTACAAAATGCGCTCCTGTGATTTTTTACAAATCAAATAACTTCTTGATTATATATATGCATGAATTTGTATGTGAACATCTTCTTTGAGAGGAGTGGGAAATTTACTTTTCTAAAAATTTACGAGTATTGAACCGGGAAAGAAGGAATTAGACAGAAAAATTCGCGCGTTTTACTTTCTTTTGACATGTCACGCTCATATTTTCTGTAAGTTCTTTATATTCAATTTTATGATTTTCATTTATTTTTTATGACTTAACTTTCATTACTATATATTGTTGTTTTGATTTATTATTAACCCTTTTATCGAAATTTCTGTTTTGTTTATCTGATTATAGTAGTAAGTGATTTGTTGATTAAATTCAATAAAAGTCAAGATTGAACATTGTTTACGTCATCATCATCCTAATGTTTGATGAATTTCTAATTAATTGTTAATTAGATTCAGTAATCGTTAGAAGTCGCATTTGTTTTAAGAGGAGTTGATTTTGAGTAGATTGCATATTGTGGTACTTAAGTTTCACTAGTTGGTAGCCCGTGCAATGCACGGGCTAGTTTGAATAACAAATTATATAATTTATTAAAATTACAATGAGAAGAATATTTTTTTTATAATACATTATTTTTATATCTACATGTAAAATCTTTTGATAATGTATGCGTTGTCTTCGTTCAATCTTTTTATGTATTGTGCTCGTTGGTTGAATCTCAAAATGAGCATCACGTGATTATCCTGTACATAATATATAAGATAAATAATCTATTTATAAGATAACAACTTTTAATTCTTGGTAATATTTATTTATGAAGTAATATAAAATTTAGAATATTACCTCTTCATCAAGCAATATAGCTGTGGTGTTGACAATCTGTCCAATGCTCAAATTGATCCCATCTCACTTTCTTGTTAATCTGACATTTATTGTATAATCATCTTTATGACTCTGAAGACAAATCATCACCATCCTCAATCCCATCATCATCATCTGCAGCAGCCTCACCCCCAAAGAAACCTCTTCTGCACAATCTCTAGAATCAAGAAGAAATCTAATATGCCTAAGTAATGTACAATATGTTTGCCAAAAGTAACCTGAAACTAAACTGAATAGTAGATGCACAAATACCATTTTTGTTTGACAAAGCTTACATATAAAGTGAAACAAATGTAGATGTAGAGTACTTCTGTGTGTAGTATGAGGTTTTTATAGGGTGAAGTACTATGATAAGTAGTATTTTTATTAAATGTATTTAAATTTTCATTTGTAACTGGTTAGTGAGAAGTCATATACTTAATGATTTTATTAAAGATTTTTTTAATGTTCATGACTCTTCCTTTTTCAGATTTTTAATTATTTTTTTAATGATGTTTTAAATGTTCATGAATGTTAATAAATATATTTTAAATCTTAATGTTCATGACTCTTCCTTTTCATAACTTACATGTATGACTAATGTTCATGAATGTTAATAAATATATTTTAAATGTTAATGTTCATGACTCTTCCTTTTCATAACTTACATGTATGACTAACTCTGTTAAAAATTAAATCGATTTCAATTGATTTGAAATTGTTTGAGTTAAGGATAAATTGATTTGAAATTTGGAAGTCAGATTGATTAACAATATAACCAAGTATTAAACGCAAAAGTTGCAAATAAAATAAGCCTAATAAAATTTCCAGTCAAAAATCAAGTTTACAACAAAAACTTAGATGTATTTGTTGAGATTATGATAATAACAAAATGAAGATTGAGAGAGAAAATGAAAGGGAACTTACTGTGATCTGGACCAAAGGTGTTAAGGGGCATGACATATTGATCCCTATCTTTCCTATACTCTCCACCAACAAAACAAAAATCAACATTGAATACTTAAATAAAAATAAAAAAAAAGTAAAGAAAAAACTCAAATCACATACCCAATTTTCAAGAAAAAACCCAAATCACATACCTATTTCATTTTTGTACAAATTCATGATGATTTTTCAAAAAATCTTCCAAACCCAACTAAGGGACACAACTTTCATATGTATGAACTAAGAGCATTCAAATAAGTTATTGAATTAAATGTTCTCTGTATATATTGCTTACGTCAAGGGCCCTTGGCAGTCAAAGGGGCATTTATTTCTAGCACTGAATACACTATAAAGTGCTCAAGAAATTGAAATTCCCAGATGTATACGTTCTATAGGTAAATCTGACACAAATATATCATAGAAGCTTAATTTTTTTCTCTCTCTCTCTCTCACACACACACACAGAGACATGCCCATGGTTAGAGTTCTTAGACATACACAATGCATTCTAAGTCTTTCTGTTAACCCCAGGATAAAAGAAATAGTAAAGGGGCTAAGAAGGTGTTGTTTCTGTGAGTCAATCAATTACAAAATCCAGCAAGGAATTCTCTTTATATCAGTCTCCTGGTGAGTATGTTAATTTAATTTAGTCTTTCAATGTCTCATAGACTCTAAGATCTGATAAGAACTCTTTTATGTTTCTAATCTATACTTGATACTTGCAAAATCACTGCCCACATTAACAAAGATTTTATAATTAAGAGTCTTGTAATCTAGTTATGCAAGAAGCTTTCAAATGAATTAAACGATATAACAAAGAGATGTATTACATATTCATCAGCCTTAGAGACTGATTACATACATGGTTGGAGCTCCGGTGTCAACAATGGCAGCAGTTGCTTTGGCAGAAGCTTCTTCATCATTTGTAGCATTGAAATAAAGACCCGAATGATGCCTCATCAATTTCTCTAACACCTTCCAATGAAAGTTTCTTCCAAATGTTCCGATTCAGGTCAAGAAGACAGGTCGAACATTGAGCTTAATAAGATATACTAATATATTTCATAGGTGAACAACAATTAGCATGCTTTTCAATTCTCCTTGTCATTGAGCTTTTCTTATCTGCACTTTATACTTCCTTCAACAAAGATTAACCATTATATTGACTGAACATAACATCCATGCAATTCTATAATCAAAACATAATAATATAAAGGCCCAAAATAGACACACACAATTATGATTATAAATTCACTTCCATGCTACTCCTTTTTTACTATAGGAAGCATTATCTTTTTTTAATATTTAACTTAGGATGAAATCATATTTTTTAAGAAAATATTTTTAATTAATTAATACTTGAGATGGTGGAGGGAACTAAAAAGAGCCATGGTGTATTGTTAGAATTTACGTTCCCTTGCTGTTTTAGTATATGTGTTTTTAAGTGAATTGTCTACATCATTGCCTTCTTCCAGTCCTTGCCAGTATAATTCTTTGTAGTAAAATCCACAATCCAAGTCTGAGCCTAAATCACCCCAAAAAAAATTAAATTAATCATGCTCTTAACAAAATTAATAAAAATGGATCCGAATTTTAACAAACTAATTACCTGCAGTGCTACTGAAACTTGATCCTCATATTCACTATTAAGCCAACGTTGATAATCCATGCTTGTAAGCGACCTAATTCCTTCTTTTCCCGGTTCAATATCTTTAATCATGCAAGCAGAATTAAAACATACCACTCAATCATAATCCAAAACAAAACACTAATTACCCTACATAAAAGCAAATTATATACATATATGAGATGAAGAACTCTTACATACGTGAACCGATTGAAGAGGTTAAAGCATAATAGGTGGAATTTGGAATCTATGAACTAAAAAATTTAGAGCGACTACAGACTACAGAGAACTCCCACCAACATAGCTTTTCTCTTTCATCGGAGGTTTGGTTTGCCGCTACCTCCTCTTTTTTGACCGAAATCAGGCGGAAAACTTAAAAAATCGAACAATCGACAAACTCCATAGTTTGCCCAAAAAAGCCCCAAATCTTATTCGTTTGTCGAAGTTTAGGATAAATCAGAGATTTGGGATGCGTGTGGGAAGAGAGAGAGAAACGGAACAAAAGAAAAACTGAGGAAATCAATTTCGCGGAGAAAGGGAAGGAAAGAAACTGAAGTGATTTAAGAGAATGGGGTGAAGAAGAAACAGATGATTTATGGCTGAGGAAGAGAAAGAGATTAGACTAACTCGACTCAGTGAAATTGAACGAATAGAAGAATAGATGAGTTATCAAATTAAGTGAGTTAACTCACTTAATTAATTAAGAGTGGACTCAACAATTTTTCCAATTGATGATGTCATCATTTCAATTGATTTCAAATTAGGGGTTGTGCTGTATTTATATATATATATTGATTTGGAACAAGAAAGGTAAATGAAAAAGGGGGTTGGAGGTTTTAAGAGGGGAAAGGAACCTCTTTTTTCTTATATTATATACAATTAAAAGTGATAATAAGATATCCCATGAGCTATTATGCCAAAGTCTGAGCCTAACTGTCTTTTCTCTTAATTACGCAGGTACATGCACTTTTTCTCTTTTTTTTCTAATTAAAATTTTTATATGATTTTTTTAGTTGGATCAAGATTATTGTAGAGTTCAACTATGTAAACAACTTTCTATTTATTTGAATTAGCTTGGGGTTCTGCGTAGCAATTATGTATTTATTAGTTGTTTTTACTTTGGTGGTTGATTTTTTCCAGTCAAGAGAATTTTTTCACTCTGATTTTAATTTGCCTCACGGTCTATGGATCTTTTTTGGTCAATTTTTCCTCGATGATATGTAATTGTATGGTAGAGTTTGAGCAATTGAAATAATGGTTGATACTGAGATCAAAATTGTCATATAATGTTCAAAATATGTTATTCTATCAACATACATGAATTATGAAATCAATCCTATAATGTTCAAATTACATATGGCTTGAAATAAAGCCTTTTAGTTTGATAAAATCTTTTGAGAGTGCTTTTCTTCTTACTTGGTTATAAGGCTTAGTTCTATTATATTTGTCCAGGAAATTCTTCTTGCAGTATCATGTGTATAATCAGTAGCTTTTTCTGACCTTTGATTTTATACTTGCAAAGATATTAAAATTTCATGAGGTCATTATTCAATGTATTTTTTTGTTAGTTCATAAATTATGATAGGGAATTTCGCAAATAATATGTGTTTGGTAGGAAGATAAATTACAGGGATTTGTATAATTTAATTGCCCTTTGTAAGGATAATCCCAAATTTAGCAATATTCCTCAATCCACATCAAGGAGTAGAATTTGTTTTATATCTGGCAGTTTTGATTTGTTTCACTTGGAATTGTAATGTATAAATTACTACACTTTTACAGGTTTCCTACTAGAAGAATGGGAACTGTTGTGTATGGAGTGTCAAAAGAAAGTTGGATGCCTGATAATGGACAATTTTTTTACAATATCTCTAAATTCTTACTTATATCAATCTAAACTATACCAATTTCGTACTAAGAAAACCTTATTTGATCGTATGTCTACATTCATCCATATCTTTTCCTAAATAAATTGATAATTTGTTACATTATCTCTAAATTCTTACTTATATCAATCTAAATGATTCCCCCCTACATACAAATATGTGTGATCATTTGTTTTATTTTGACTCACATATTTTGAAAAAATTTATATTTCAAATACGAAGGATACTTGGTGTAAGCTGTAAAGAATACAAAATTGTTTCTCTATTTTCTGCATGTGTGTGTTTTTTGTGTTTTGTCTTTTATAAAGTTAACTAATTATACATGGTTATGTTGATTTTGGGTATGAAATTATGGTCGTTTTGGTGGTTTGGATATGTATTGATGATTGTAAGTTTTGTAGACGGATTTAGATTTTTCTGGATATCTATTTTTAAAAGAAACTTTATCGAAATTTCTTGAAATTAATAGCGACTAGCTTGATATTTTGGTGGTTGAATATGTGTTGATGATTGAGTGTGTATCAATTATTGTGGTGGTATGGTAAATTATGATAATTGTTATGTCTGATTGTAAGTTATTTTTGATAGCAAATAGTATTTAGGTAATGTAGTATATTTTAAATTTAAATCTAATTTTTCGTTATGTTGTGACTTCAAGCACGACCGATTACTAGTTATGAAATAAAATGTCACATGCACGCATATCGACACAAACACATCATATATATACTTGCTTCAACGTCTACGTCTAGCTAATATGGATCGATATTCTTTTAAACCTACCAACTTTATTTATGCGTTCGAGTCAGAATTTCAACTTCTACAAGTGCATAGCTTTAATAGAGGTTCAAGTCAATGTCTAATTATAAATAATAATCACTCTCCAGCCAATCCTCCCTTTTCCCCCCTCTGTCATTTGAAACGCATAACAATCACACATACATTTCAAGTCCAAACCAGACCCATTTGATTGATAAGTAGAAGAAAAGATCAGGAGATTGATTACTTAATATGTATATCTTTATTTAGTGATACATCTTAAAATTGTATGTGCTTATGGAACTTGAACAAAAGATGCACATGTTTTGATGGAAGACTCTAACCGTGCGTTGATAGATTCTCAATCACCGTCACTTCAAAAATCAACCCAAAACAATTAATTAGCGCTAGGGATTTTTGCCGAAAAGTCCATCTAAAATCCATATCAAACCCTTAATTAGTATTGAGAAACCACTAGGCTTTGTCCAGCCAGAAATCATTTCTCCTCACCCTGTTGCAACAGTGGGACACAATCTTTGAAAAAGCGCCTTCAAACACCCCAATAACCTTACACATTCCTGAGTTATTAAAAATTCAAAAATAGTGCAGGCTAGGCTAGACAATAGCGAAACAGCAGCAAATTAAAGCCATATATACCAGATTTCATCATAAAGCCAAAACGAGGCTCGGTTCAGTTGGGTACTACATCAGCACAGAACTGAGGTAACACTCAACCAAATTAGGTCTCATTTGTTTCTTTGTAATTGTTTATCAAACTTTCATATGAGATTCTGAAGAGCCTTTTTTGGCTGTGGTTAAATTTGGCTATGGAGATGAGCTATATTGAAACTTGGCGTTGAACCGGAGTTGACGTTCATGAAAGAAGAGGATAGAGAGAGGACAAATAGAAGAGGTAGACGAAATGTAGAGAATGAGATTAGGCTTTGGATACGCGGATGATTTGGTTGTATTATTAACGTTTTTGACATAAAAGTCATCATTTAAATCATGTTACGACCTCTCCAGAAATGGTAGAAAATGTGTGCAGATGTGAGACCCCAGATTTTGTAAATAAATATTTAAGTTTCTCGAAATATTTTTTTTAAATATTAAGGTGTGGATTTGAGATAATGTTATAGTTGTGGATAGTATATGAAAATTTTGCAAAGTATGCAAGTTGTTATAAAATATTCGTTTGGTCGGGGAATATTCTTTTTTGTCGGGGAATATTCGTACGACGACATAATCATTGGTGGACCCCACAACGTAAGCACTATCGTAGTTAGCAAGCGATAAAAATATTTTATGGAAATAACGACGGAGGTTTTACCGTTAATGCTGTTGAACAACCCGGTAGTAAAAGTACAGTAATTCGCGTGATTGCATAGTAGCACACTGTATTGATTATTGATGCTTACGTAATAAGTTACTCAATTTTACTCAATTATTGCTACAGTAATTGCTGCATCATATCTCTTATATTATTGATTCGATTATTGTCACAGTATCATCTGCATAATATGTTATTTTATTAAATCAATAATTGAAATGACAAATTTATTCATATTATTAAATTACAATATTTATAATGTCTAGAAGTTCTGTCAAGGAGAGGTTAGGTAATTGCGCACCAGTGGGAGAAATCCTTACCGTAAGGCCCCCTCTTTCCTGGAAACGACCTGGTTGATAAATATTGTGAGTTATAATATTAATGATGATTGTTAATTGAAGTTGTGTTCGGAGTTGAATTTGGAGAAGCGGGCGTGATAGTTGAGTCCAGAACGACGAAATTAGTAAAAATAGTCTATAAACACAAAATTTTCTGGAATTCACTATTTGGTAAAAAGTCAACAGTTGATTTTTTCAGAAAAAGTCAAACTTTGAAATTTCAAAATTTATATTTTTGATAAAAATAGTTTCATTATGTTGGAATTGTTTGTGTCAGTGAAAATTGACATTTATTTCGATGATAATTGATGTCTGGAGGTTATATTGATAAATCGGGTAATTTATCAGATAAATGAGCAATTAATTGCTACTAATTCACATGTTTATAACTATTTGTTCACATGTGTGTACTATTGATTCACATTCTTGTTACTATTAGGGGAGTTGGTGCAAAATTGATAATACTTGCATGACTAAGTTAAAAATAGAGGTATAGATGAAGGCACTATAATGTAATTAGTTTTTTCACATGATTTTACTATTGAGTCACATGAATAAACTATTAATTCACATGATTTACTATTAGGGGAGGTGGTGCAAGTTTGATAATACTTGGATGACTAAATTTAAAATAAAGAAAAAGAGGGAGGTATTGTACTGTAATTTTTCGAGCCCCAAAACGTGCAATTATCGAAACTATGTTTTTCTATAAATAGAAGCTCATTCTTCTTCATTTCTCACCAATTCACTAAAGTTATAGAGCGGTTATTATAGAGAGAAATTATAGGGAGAAATTGTAGAGAGAAAATCTAAAGAAGAAGAGAAGTTTACTACCTCACTACTCCTTTATCCAATTTCTTTTACGGTAAGGGGTGTTATTCTTTCTTATTCATGAAGAGAACTTCTGTTATTCCATTCTTTATTATTCTGTTGGAATAACCTGTATACGCGGCATACCCTATACATAATCTGTATAAGCGGCATACCCTTTATTTGGTGAAATTCTTCTGTTATTCCATTATTTTATTATTATGTTGGAATAACCTGTTTATGCGAAGTACCGCATACATGGTGAAATTCTTCTATTATTTCATTCTTTATTATTCTGTCGGAATATCCTGTCGGTGTGATTTTCACCTGATCTGGTTCCATTATTTATTATTTCGCATTTAATATTCTGTCGGAATATCCTGTCGGTGTGATTTTCACCTGACCTGGTTCCATTTTTTATTATTCCGCATTTAATATTCTGTCGGAATATCCTGTCGGTGTGAATTTCACCTGACCTGGTTCCATTATTTATTATTCCGTTATTTATTATTCTGTTGGAATAACATGTCTATGCGATGTACCGCATGCATGGTGATTTCTGTTGTTATTCCATTCTTTATTATACTTAGTTGGTTAAAGTTTTGACTTCTATAAACCATGAAATTAGTGGAATATCCTTGATATTTGCACTTCATCCAGTATCGTTTCATAGAAATATTCTCCTGAGCATTCTTAAATTTTACCCCACAAAACAGTTTCTTGTTGACAATTTGGACATTATTAATTCCTGGACAAATTAATTCTTGAAGTTGTTTTATTGAATTCTTATATCATTGTCATCATACTCATGTTTATATTATGTTGAAAGACATCTGTGGCCTGTAGTGCGTGGATGGACTTGGTATGATTATGACCAGGGATTATTCGGTATAATCATGACCGTAATGTTACAAATGATATGATAAAAGTCCTCATTGGCCCGTAGTGCATTGATGGACAATTGTTGGCATGATCATAATCATTGATGAATACACGAATATCCTTGGCCCGTAGTGCATGGATAATTTGTGGTCGTGATACTAAAGAATATCTTTGGCCGTAGTGCAGGGGTGATTCGATGATGTGGATTATTTATTAAGCTGAGTCCCAGCGATAAAAGTGATGAAAAACCTTTTAAATCTTAAAAGATAGTAGATTTTATTCTCTACTTGACTCTTTTAGTGGATTGCTTATTTTCGCTACAGTTTTTAATCTAAAACTTGTTGTTTATTATATTCTATCAGTTGTTATACTGTTGAAGGCTAAGGATAATTTATTCTGTATTATCTTAGTCATAATATTTCTTACTAGGCTAGTTGAGCTCACCCTTTGCTTTCATTGTTCTCTTCAGGAAATGAGAACGTAGCAGGGACTAGTCGGGGAACAGAGTGATGGTCCTAGATGGTGTATTAGTAGTCCTCACTATTCTGTGAAATAGTGTGATAATAAATGTAATGAGGACTCCATTGTGTTTGAATACTGTCTAGATGACAATATTCTTATTAAAACTCTTAGTTTATGTTTTGTCGTATTTTACACGACTGTTGTATAATTAAGTTTGTATTTTGTAACATGTATTTGGCGACCCAAGATGGGTGATGTATACCTATTTTGGGGGCGTCACAGCAGATGAGTGTACATTTTTGTTTGCCAAATTGAATTTAGCCATTTAGGATGCTTTTAATTTCTACACAAAAATTAGGCTACACATCAATTTCTCAGTCAAATTGTCGACGCCTTAAGCAGAAAGAGTCAAGAGAAACTGTTTATGTTAGGTTAGAAGAGACGAGGCTTTTTAGGTTTAAGGGTAGATATGTAATTTACCAAGATAGAGGAGGGGCAAAATAGTCATTATATTTGGTCAAAATAACTTGTTAAGACATTTTATTATTATTTTTGACTTATAAGTCATAAAATAAGTTATTCCCGAACACTCAAATAACGAGCTTTAAGACTTTTACACTATTTTGAGAAATAGGAGAGACTTGCATATATTGTAGTAATCTCGTACTTATAAATTTAGACTTGGGCCTATTCGGGAATGACTTATAAGTTGACGTATAAGTTGTTTTAAGTTAGAACTTCTAAGTAAAAGCGTTCGACATCAATCTGACTTATAAGTCAAAAATTAAGTTAAAACTAGTTGTGAAGATGTTCGTTTCATAATGACTTGTAAGTTAAAATAAATATAAAGATTACTAAAAATGTTATTAATAAAAAGAGGGACAAAATAGACTTTATATTTGGTCAAACTAATTTATTTTAAAATGACTTATAAGTCATTTTAAAATAAGTTACAAATGCTTACTTATTTTTTACTTAAAACTCAACTTATAAGTAAAAAAATAAGTCATTCTCGAATAGGTGAATAGTAACAAATGACTTATAAGTTGATTTTACCAACTTATAAGTCGTTCCGAACAGGCTTTGTAACATAGTATTGATATAGATAAAATTGAAAAGAAATGTTAGGATATTAAATTTAATGAAAGTATAAGATCAACTATATATCTACAACTATCTTGTAAAATATTATGTAACATAGTATTGATATAGATAAAATTGAAAAGAAATGTTAGGGTATTAAATTTAATAAAAGTATAAAATCAACTATATATCTACAACCATCTTGTAAAATATTAATAATATATATTTATAAAATATTGTAGTCACACGAGTAGATCTATAAAACTTTATTAAAAACCTAATGTATATAAGAAGATTTTTTAAGGAATGTCAATTAGTGTAGTAAATGAGCGCCTGTCAAGTAAGCGATGATATGGCTTGATCTGATTAATAATAAATAACTCAATTAATTTTAACTATCTTTTTTCGAAAAGTTATTCTCAACGTACCTTGTTATAAATAAATATATTTTATATCAAACAATTAATTTAAATAGATCTATCCCTACCATACTCCATAACACCAAGAACGATATTCGATATTTTTTGTTCTCAATTTTGTTTCGCATACCATATGGAATCACAATTTAAATAACATTAGTTTGATTAATAAATGCAAATTTATCTAATCAACAAATACTCCCCTAGAATTTGAATTTGTAGCTCGCTTACAAGTAGGGGTGGTCATCGGTAAAAAACCGGTCCGAACCGAACCGAATACCGATAGTAGCCAATTTCATGAATCGATATCGGTACCGGTTGAACCGGTATACCGAACCGACTGTACCGATTCGGTACCAGTTCGGTACCGATTTTTATCGAAAATTATTATTATTATTATTTTATTAATATTATTATTTTTATTAATATTTTTATTATTATAATCATTATTTTATTATTATTATTATTAACAAATTATTATTAATAATAAAAAATTAGAAAACCGGTATATACCGATCCGGTTCAGTAAAATCGAATCATAAAAACGTCGGACTGAAACCGGTACCGAAAAACCGATATATACCGGTTTTTTATACTAAATTGGACCGGTTCTTTTTTATACCGAACCGACCGGTTCGATCCGGTCCGAAAAATCGAAAAATTGAAAAAACCGATTGTTTTGAACACCCCTACTTACAAGTCACTGCATCTAATAACTTTGTTTTTGTTTTGTTTTGTTTTTTTTAAGGTCTAGTGAATTCACTTTGTATATTCGTTGAATAGAGACTTGAAGAATAAAGAATTCCTCACACTTTCACTTCATTTCCATTCTAATAGAGTGCACATGGTGGGGGTGGGGGTGGGGGTGGGGGTGGGGTGGGGTGGGGTGGGAAAAATTTATGTCGAATTATAATTATAAAATTTATTAATATTTGAGATTAGTAGAAATTATAAGAGTATCCTATTTATTACACGTTTTCTAAAAAAATCAACACTAATATTTATTTATGTAACTGATAATCAAAAAATCGACGTAAATAATTGACAATATATATCATTACTGTTTGACTTTGTAGTTTAGACTAGAGATTTGTTAATAAAAAATTAAAAATTGATTACTTTTAAGTTTTAACTGAAAATATTTTAACTATAATATATAGATGTACAAAATCTTAATTTCAGAACAACTAATCAAATATCTATCAAATCATTGAAAGTTCAAAGTTTCAAAAGAAAATAAATCACATTTTAAGAATTAATATTTTTGTTAAGGTTACTTTATTTTTGCTAAATGCTTGAATGATCTTTCTTTTACGTGCTCTATTCTATAATAGGATTATAGGATAAAGTTCGACTTCAAAGTTAATTTGAAATATTTTTTAAATTATATTAATTTAATTTAATTAACTTTTAAAAATAATAATTTATAATTAATAGTATTATTTAGATAGCTAATAATTTTTATAATTGTATTGTATAAAATTAAATTAAATTATGATAAAAGGGAGGTGAATACTATCTCAAGATCTTTTGTGAGTAACCCTCAAAACGATATTGTACTTCCTCCAATATTATGTATAAAAAAATATTTTTAAATTTTTTTATATCAATTTTTACGTAACTTTTGTCTGAGTTGGTGGTCCCATTCTGATAATTTTTTTAAACAAGAATTTTTTTCACTTTAACTTTTACCATTATTTACCCAACTTTCTTAAATCCCCCAATAACCACCCAGCCCTTGATCAGAAGACACGCTACCACTTTTTCAACCATTTTGACGTAATAGCCAACAAATGACCAATAAGTGGATCTTATTCATGTCATAAAGATTCCAAATTATTGGAGTTGGAGTATATGTAAAACTCCATTTGGTTGCTAGAGGATAATCTGCTCCTCATTTTCCCAATCAATTCCACAAAACTGATATGGCCCCAACTGGGCTCTACTGGGCGTCTATCCTGATTCTTGGGGCTATCTCCTTGTTTCATGAACAGGTACCTTCTCTTTCCCTCTCTCTTTTTTGTCTGGTCTAATTGTAGATCCACTGATTTCGGCTTGTTAACAGTTGACCCGCTGATTTTGGTGTTGGATTTGCCGTTCAACTTCAAATACACATCTGTTAATTATTCGCTTGTGCCTCTCTATTCTTGACTTTTCATACCGTTTTCTCACTTCTTTATTTACCCAGATAAGATAAACAACTGATATGCTTGATACCCTAATGATTTCTTATGTTTAACAACAATTAGATGATGGGTTAGATCATCATAGACATGATTTTCAACGATTTGGAAAAGGGAAATAGGAAAAGTAGAAAAAGATGGGAGCTTTATTAATAGCTGATTACACTTAAATTTAGTGGTATAATTGGTATTTGATTATTGTACAGCAGTAACATGTAGTTGGACATTTGTTCACTGAAAAAGTCTTCTCTTTTCTTTTTAATTTTTTTTACTTCTCATTTTGGCACATAGTACAGAGCAGATTGAGGTGCAAATCATTTCATTATCAGTCTCTTGATTTTTAATTAGCACCCTTGTGAGAAACAAATGAAATGGCTCTGTATCAAGTCACCATTAGAACTTTGTAGGCCAGTCACAATTGCTGCAGACTAGTACAAATTTGCACTACTATTTCAGCGCTCTGAAGTAGATTACAAATAATCTAAAATATTTGAAAAGAATCAGTTTATAAGAGATAATCAAGAAAATGAGTTCTTACAAATTTAAAGATGCATATGTATTCGATTATTTGACAAAGGGTACTGTTCAGAAGTTTGAGTAGAGTGCATGTAAGTTGAGTTCAAGGCTTCTAGCTATTCATAGCTTGTAGTAGTACAAACTAGCCACTATTGGTTTAACTTAAAGCTCGACAAATGTGTACATAAACAAACATTGATTTGCAGTTTTTCTTTGTTGGTTAAAATGTGCAGCTTGTTATAGTTGTGAGGATAATATCTAGGTATTATAGATGTCCATCTATCGTTTTCTCTCATCATGGTTTTATAAAGGCATGTAACTATAATTTTACAGCTGATGAAACCAAGTGATTGTGTATTATATGAAGCACTCGAACTCTACTACCACTGTCATATTGTATTGTAATCAACATATATGATTTGGCAGAAATGTACATGAATCTCCTTTCAACTGTAAGAAATTCAAATTTCAATGTTAACAACACTAAAAAGCAGAGGTGATTAGAAGCAGAGGTGTCAAGCTTTGTTTTTTTTTTTTTGGGGGGGGGGAGATGGGAAAAAAATCAGAGTGATTAGAAGCAGTGGTGTGTCTTGTTTTGCTCTATACCCTTTTTCATAGGTGTTGCAAAGAGAACTAATGAAAAGCAGAGAAGGTAAAAATCCCTTAGTGTAGCTTGGCTCCGGCAAGCTTGGGCTAGTGGATTAACACATGTTATGCTCATGATCTCATCTCAACAGAAGATGGCCTTGTTTTTCCTCTTAATAAGAAGTATTTTTTGGAATTTTTTTCCTTTTTCTTCTCCCCTTAAAATACTTTTGTAACCTATTTATGCTTTAGGTTCAGGTTTGATTTTGATCTTGAACCTGTTTTTATTTATTTATTTATTTTATTTTAAATTAATTATTATTATTATTTGGTTCAATGAGGTTTATTATGGGTCTATAGTATACTATCTTTTTTGGTTTTCTAGACAAGTTTCCTTGGAAAATTAGTGTAGGTTCTGTTTGTGTGGTCCAGGATTGTGAGAAGCTTTCTATAAGCATGTTTTGGATGGGTGGAAACTGCTCTTTTCATGCCCTTTTTGGCACTTTTAACGAATTATCCTAATAAGAAAAAGGAAGAAAAGAAAAGGTTTTGACGTTCTCTCCCCCCTTAATCCCCTCGGCTGGGCCTTTGGAAGAGGGAGAAGGGTGGGTACTACTCTCCGAATGCAATGAATGAGATAGTTGAATTTTTAATGTTGTAGTTTCCATAACAAGTCAAATGGCAGCATTTGAGTAGATGAAATACCATATCTCAGATTCTACATAACTCAAGGCCTGCCTTTATAAAATAGAATTGGTATAACTAAAATCCTAAATAAATAATACACTTTCCCTTTTATATTTCTTAGCAAAGGTAAACTTACTTATTGGAGTATTAAATGCAGGTTTTTGCATTGAATACAGTGCCACTGGTAAAATTGGAATCTGATATTCTTCAGGTACAATATTGCTTGCATAAAATGATAAGATTTTTCATTCTAGACTGATTAATATCACATTAGAGGACTTTGGTTGTATTACTTTCGATACAGGAATCAATTGTTAAATCAATTAACAGAAACCCCAGAGCTGGATGGAAAGCATCTATGAATCCTCGATTCTCTAATTACTCTGTGAGTTTCCAATTGGCAGCCCATACTTCCCTAACTCTTTCAATTTCTTTCGTTAAAGGTTAGCTTTAGTTGTCTTCTAAGTTGATTGCTGCCATGTTCTGTACTTTTCTCTTTATTGGTAAACTACACTGATCGTTGTTGTTTAGTGAAAGTATATGGATTATTATTCCAGTTCATAATAACACTGATCTTCCCTGTAGGCTGACATCATTTATGAGGCATTTTATTTACAAAACTAATAAATACTTGCTACAGTAAGATTCTATCTAGTTTGAGAGCTTACTTTTGCCGCCTATAAACCCACAATGTCTATAAACAATGTCCTTACTATGTTTCTGATTTTGCTTCCTGCTGATGCAAGCCCTCCCAGTTTCATAATTCAAAAATTTCCCTTGTGGGATCTTTGAACTGCTGACACAAGATCAACCAATAGAAGATTGCATGCATGGAAATGGCATATTCTTCTTTCTGTTCCTTGGATACATGTCTCTTCTCTCCATCTGTCACCATTCTCTCTGCTCTCTCCACTCCCTTGTCCTCTACCACCCCTGTACTATGAAAAATTAGCTCCGTCAAACTCACTTACCCTAGACCACCATACTCCATATCTCTCCCTCTCCCTCTCCCTCTCCCTCTCTCTATCTCTATCTATCACCTGCCACCATATTTTTTGGCACCATCTTGTTATTCTACACACTTCTAGTCAATTGACTAGATACCAATAACTTTTTGAATGCTAGGATTTTTTAGGACAAATATTTGCGTGTTGACCTTTCGTGGGGTGGGTTTCATTTTTAGCTTCTTTTTGGGCTTCTGCTTTTCAGGCTTTTCCGGTTTTCTATTCCTGACTTTGATATACTGACAGGCTGCCTCCTTGTAGGGTTGTATCATGCTTTTCTCTTTGGAGTTTGGAGGATGCCTTGTTCACTTTTTTTTGTGCCTATTTATCTCTGGACAAATTTTGTTTTCTATCCCTAAGAATAAAGAAGGAAGAAGAAATAGATTTACAAACTTACCTACAGGTGGCACTAACTGTAAAAAAATTATGAAGTTCACAGCTTTCCCTCAATAGTATATTCATGGATTCGTCTTGAGGTGTCCCCACCTCCCTTGAGCTTGGACCTTAACCCATTTGAAGGGACTTGACATGGTGATTAGTGTGCAGCATACTTGCTCTTTGACACCAATATCCATAATATTACACTAGAAGTTTCATATATTCCAATGATTTACGTAATTTACCCTTCTAATATACATTCGTTTCACAGGTTGCGCAATTTAAGCATCTCCTTGGAGCTAAACCAACACCACCGGGTGAACTAAAGAGCATTCCTGTTAAGGTTCATTCAGAAAGTTTGAAATTACCCAATCAGTTTGATTCAAGAACTGTTTGGCCTAAATGTAGCACCATAGGGGATATTCTAGGTCAGTTACTTTCCTTGTAGTTGTGAATGTAATGTATGATTCTTTCATCCAAAAGGCACTAATGCGTTTTCTTTTTCTTTGTCATCCACTGGAATGTTTTTAATATCAAAGATCAGGTGACCCCATATCTCATTTATCTGACAACCATAATACTACTTTCCATTAAATAAGCTGTCCAATTTATCAAATGATCTAATTAATAAATTATTGATCAGGGACATTGTGGGTCTTGTTGGGCTTTTGCTGCTGTGGAAGCACTATCTGACCGATTTTGCATCCATTTTGACAAGGTGACTTGTAAATTTTATGGAAAAATGAAGTTGGTGTGTTCTCTTCTCAACTGTTCCAATATATGTAATATAACATCCATATCTTTTGTTGCAGAATATATCTCTATCTGTTAATGACCTCTTAGCATGTTGTGGCTTCTTGTGTGGGGAGGGTTGTGATGGCGGCTATCCTATTGCTGCGTGGAGATACTTTAAGAGCTCGGGTGTTGTCACTGCAGAGGTAAAAACATGTCTTTTCATTTGATCTGAACTTTTCCTGCAGTTCAGAGTGTTTAAGATACAGATTCAGTGTTCTCTCTCTGTTTGGTTATAGTTACTTTTCACCGGTAATTTATTGAATTTGAGTTAAGATTATTTCTTTTGCTTTGACCGCTGTCGGCTTTGCATTTATAGCTGATATATATTCCTGAATACTGAATGATTTTCTCCTACAGTGTGACCCATACTTCGATCAAACTGGATGCTCACACCCCGGTTGTGAACCTGCATATCCCACGCCTAAGTGTAAGAGAAAGTGCACGGATGGCAATCTGCTGTGGAAGCAGTCAAAACACTATAGTGTCAGTGCTTATAAAGTCCATTCAGATCCCTCCAATATCATGGCTGAAATTTATAAAAATGGACCTGTTGAGGTTGCTTTCACCGTATACGAGGTAAAAACTATTTTAGTTGAGTTTGACAGCCACTTCAATTTTCATTTACACTTTAACTGAGTGGGTCTTTGGTGGTTTGAGTTTTTTCTGTGAGTGCTTGGTTGTTGGGGGCGGGCGGTTCTTTGCCAACAATATGAAAATGATATAATTAAGAAATGACTGAACTATTCTACTTTGAAAGTGAATATTTGACGTACTATTATTAAAGATCATAGTTTCTTTTTTACTAAGTGTATATGAGTTCTGTTTATACTTTAACAACAACAAAAAGTTTGGGTTTTATTTATGTGAAAAAATTATACAAGGACTGCCTTTAAAACTATTAGTTCACACCATCAGGTAGCAATATGCCGCTGGGTAATTAAAGAGAAAAATCAAGGAGTTTGGATTTCATTGAAAGATAGTGTAATTATCATTTACAATGGTAAAACTGTTTAATTAATCATACTGAATGTCTGGATCTGCTAACACAATTTAAATTCCTTGATTTTCTCCTAAATTATCTAGCGGGTTACTGCTATTAGATGGTGTACCTTGCTTCCTTACTAAATAACTATATAACAGGGGTACTTAGTCATATTACACCCAAAATCATAACAACTGGAGTACATAGTCTTATGTTATGTTTGGGGTTCCATCTAATTTATTCTCGTTGGGTTCTTTAATTTGTTCACATAGGATTTCGCTCATTACAAGTCAGGAGTTTATAAGCACGTGACGGGCGATGTCATGGGAGGTCATGCTGTAAAGCTAATTGGATGGGGAACCACCGATGAGGGCGAGGACTATTGGGTAAGTAACGATATGTTTCTGTGTCTTAGCTTCTGCATTTCACTTACAAATCCACAAGTAATATGGTAAACATCATTTTCTGATACTGCGTGCAGCTTCTTGCAAATCAGTGGAATCGAAGCTGGGGTGATGTAAGTTTTTTTGCATATTAAATTTTCTCTTTTTGGCTGGATTAAGTTAAATATAAAGCGAAACTTTATTGAATCCTCCTCAAATATTTTGAATTATAGGACGGATACTTCAAAATCCAAAGAGGAACTAATGAGTGTGGCATTGAAGAGGATGTAGTTGCAGGACTACCTTCATCCAAAAACCTGATCAAAGAATTTGCTAATGTAGACGATGATGCTTCACTCGATGCCTCAGTTTGACAATATATTTGGTTATATAAAAGGTGCTCCCCCAAGTGTGGATTCCAGATAATAAAACATGAACATATCTTGTGTGGGAATCTGGGTTGAGCATTTATTTGTTTTAATTATTAACAAAGTTGTACATGTTTTCAGTTCTATGTAATCGACAAGTTATATCTCAACCTTTACCCAAGTTGTAACAATAATACCACGGTTTGTTTGTTTGTTTGGTGGTGGACGCAACTCATATGGATGATATTATAATTTGTGCAGTAATGATTGGGCACTCTTTGCCGCCTTCTAGTAAAAGTTATGTGATTATTAAAAAAAAAAACTGTATTTAAATGTCTTTTCCATGGAAGAATGTTTAATGTCTCAAATTTTTTGATAAAATGTCGAGTGAATATCCTGGTCTACTTTTTGATAGAGTTGAGTGAATATTCTGTTTACTTTGTGTATATGTCTCTAATGATATGATATTAAATAAAATAAATAATATTTTATAACATAATCAATTATAATAATAATAATATATTATTTGAGATCCGTAACATTATTCAAATTAATCTTTTAAAACAAAGAGAGGACATATGAGGCTGAAGGAAGTGAAATCACAGTCCATGAGAAAAAAAATAAAAATTCAAAAAAGAGTATTTTAAAAGAGGGATTGATGCTAAGTTTGGATTGAGAGAATAAAATAGAGGAAATAATGAAATAAAAATAATATATTTGAGGATCATTTTGGAGTATAAATCATTCTAATGGAATGAAAATTCATTTTATCCCTTTGTTTTTTTATTCAATGTATAGAAGGTGGAATAAAATTTAGGGTCCTTAACACTAATATACAACAATTATAAAATAATTATAAAAATAAAACACACAAAACATAATTTCAAAAATAAAACAACACAATAATAAAGTTGATAATATCACGCACACGTCAGTTATCAAATATGTCATATCTAACAATAACCGCTCCTAAAATCAAGCAACCGAACAACATGCAACTTTGATATCGGAAAAGGCCAAATCTTCTGTCGACGATTGCCTTTATACTCACCTCTGAGATCGCGTAAAAAATATACGATCGGAGAAGACGAAATAGTATACAAAATCAAAATCTACTACAGGTTCAGTAACCATAAACAATCACAACAACTCTGATCGCGACAAACATCTAAGATCTAAGATCTTCGGACGACGATTGCCAAATCTTCGGTCGACGATTGCCTTTCCACTCACCTCTGAGATTGCGACAAACATCTAAGATCGGAGAAGACGAAATAGTATACAAAATCATCATCTACTTCAAGAGCAGTAACCAAAAACAATCACAGCAATATCGATACAATTCTGAACACTGAGGTATATGTGTTTCAAGTTCTTATGCATATAGTTACCTGTGGTTACTACGGTATTCATATATTGATTACCTTTCTTAATTTTTTCACACTTAAAATGGTTACTACAAAAAACCTTATTGTCTACTGCAACTTTTGGTGACTTCCTACTGTTGTTTTGGTTACTGTATAACAATATATTGTTCAATGATGTCTTGGATGCTATAAAATACTAGCTTGGTTATTGTATAACAATATGTTAGTTACGGTAAAATAATGTTTTGGTTACTTTGTAACATTATATTGCCTAATGTTTTCTTGGTTACTATATGACAATATGTTGGCTACTGTCAAATTTTATGTTGGTTACTTTGTAACATCATACTATATACTGATTTATTAGTTACTATGTAATGCTTCATAGTTTACTATGTTTACTAACTAATGCTCAGTTGGTTACTGATTAACATTATATTGGTTACTGAATAATACTTATTTAGATACTATATACAAATAAAAATGGATACTTATTAATTCTGATCTGGTTACTGAATTAATCTAATAATGCTTATAATTATATTTTTATATTAATAGTCATTTGTTAACCACATTGCTTACATTCTTACAACAATTAGCATTTAAATGCCCACAAACCCATTATACTGGTTGTTTTTTAATGTAACAAGTAAATTAAAAATGTTTTTTTATCCTATGGTTACTAAATAAATATCTGTAGGTTACTGTTTACATTGAAATTTGTTACTGTATAATTTGAAATTATTAATGTGCAATATTTGATTAATTTATATTTGTTTGTTTTGTTATGATGGAAATTAATTGGCTACATTGGTTACCTTCATACAACTGTTATTATTTAATTGCTAACAAAAAACATTAAACTGATTGTTTCAATTGTTGAATGATAGTACAAATGTATTTCATTTTCTGGTTACTAACATTATATAGTTTGGTTACTGATTAACATTGATTTTGTTACTGTGCAATACATATTCTGTTTTCAGACAATGGAGATGATTCCTGTTTTGCTTTATTTCAACGGTACATGGACTAATAGTAACCAGTACACCAACTTTGAAGTTACTGGCATACTAGTTCCCCCAACTTGTTCGTTCAGAGAAATGCATAACATGATATGCATTGCATTGCGGATAGACACAAACACAACAACATTGTCTATCAAATTTCATATCAAAAACGACATTCCACCAATTTGTATATCAGATGAAGCAACCTTGAGATTCTTTATTGAAGTCAGTAAAAAATCTGATGAACAAGGAAAATTCCCACTGATTATAGATATTGGAAAAAGAAGCGGTCGCACAACAATCTTGCGTAACTTAACAAATATAGAAGAATCTGTTGTTCACGATGTAACGCCAATCAGATCAACACAAGGGAATTCAGCACTAGTTACACTACCAACACAAGAATCCCAAATTGGAACGCAATATGCTGATCAGCTTGCAATGGAAATTATTGAACAACAACAAGACAGACAACATGACAAATCATACACAACAGAACGATATGAAGATGTAATAACAGATCCGAATGAATGTGAAGTAAGATTACATCAAACCTACAAAGACAAGAAAATCCTATCACAATCAATGAGATTGCATTCAATCAAGAAAAACAGACAACACAAAGTTTAAAGAACAGGTCATAGAGACTTTGTGCTAGTGTGCGTAAATGATGAAAATTGCAAATGGAAGATGAGAGCATCAAGTATTCGAAAAACCAGCCTGTTCAAGGTGAGGGAATTCTACGACATTCACACGTGTTCAGTCAATGTATTGCTTAGAGACCACAGGCAGGCAAATAGTGAGTTCGTTAGCGAATGCATAATGCATAAATTAACAAATTTGAAGAAAATATACACACCAACCGATATTGTTGAGGACATGATGACAAAATATAATGTGTCTATATCTTACCAAAAAGCATGGAGATCGAAAGAGAAAGCGTTGAAAAAGGTCAGAGGAAATCCACATGATTACTCATTGATCCCATCATGGTTACACATGTTGCAGAAAACAAATCCAGGTAAAACTTTATAACATAATATTAGTTTTAATTATTAGTTGGTTACTCAATTCAACTGATTTTGTTACTATAAAATGCATTGGTTACCTTCCCCATATTTATAATTTTTGAGTAAGTTCTACTAATTTTTTATATAAATAGTTACTCATTAAATATATTTATTAATGTCTACTGTCACAATTGGTTACTTTCTAATATTGTCTTTGTTACTGTTGATTATATAGTTTAATGATATCTTGATTACTGACTAATGCTGTTTTGACTAATAAATTGGTTACTGTTTTGATTACTGACTGATGATTATATTGTTACTGTATAACAATATGTTATTTACTGTATAATGTTGTTTTGTTACTGTATGACAATATGTTGTTTACTGTCTAATGTTGTGTTGGTTACTTTGTAACATCATACTATCTAATGCTTTATTGGTTACTGACTAATGTTGTATTGGTTATTGTGTAACAATGTATTGGTTACTGATTTGTTACTTAATAACATTATACTAATTAATGTTGTCTTGGTTACTGTATGACAATATATTGGTTACTGTCTGATTCTATTTTGGTTACTGTGTAATAATATATTGGTTTCTGATTAATTTTTTATTAGTAACTGCCTAATGCTGTCTTGTTTACTGTGTAATTCTATTTATAATGTTGATGTTTCAAAACAGGTTCCGTCACAGCTCTTGAATTGGAAACAAATGCTCGTTTCAAATATTTATTCTTTGCCATTGGAGCATCAATTCAAGCATGGCATCATTGCTTTCCAATAATTGTAATTGATGGAACATTCATACAATCAACATACGGGGGGACACTATTGATAGCAAGCACACAAGATGCAAATCGAAACATTGCTCCGATTGCTTTTGCAGTGGTTGACAGCGTAAACGAATTTTCTTGGAGATGGTTTTTCATGAAATTGAGAACTGCTTGTGGAGTTAGAGAAGGACAATGCATTGTTTCAGATAGACATGAAGTCATAATACAAGGACTGAATTATGTGTTTTCGGATGTCATGCATGGTTCCTGCACATACCATATACTAAAAAATATAAAAAATAGATTCAAAAAGAGAGGAGAAGAACTTAAACAAGCTTACAACGGTGCATGTAGAGCATACAACATTGAGCAATTCAACAAACACATGGCTGAACTTGATGCCATTGATCCTCGAATAAGGACATATTTGGAGGAAGAGGTCAAGTTGGAAAAGTGCACCAGGCTCCATGGGACTGTAAGCAGATACTCAACAATGACTTCAAACACCGCCGAATCTATTAACAACGCAATCAAGATGATTAGGGATCTTCCAATTGCATCAATGATTGAATGCCTACGTTGTCTGGTTCAAAGATGGTATTTCACAAACAAACAAGCATCCCTATCAACATTCACAACACTTTCCACAACAGCTGAAGAAAGACTGCAATCTAGCATCATTAAATCAAGGAAACTTAAGGTAACAAATATAAATTATAATTTATTGCATCAATTTTTATATTGTATTTGTTACTGACTAATGCTGTCTTGATTACTGCATAATGTTACTCATTAATGTTGAAATGTTTACTGACTTGGTTACTGTATTACATTACAATGGTTATTGACTAATGTAGACTTGTTTACTGACTATTGGAAACCTGGTTACTATGTAATATTATATTTATTACTAACTAATACTTAATTGTTTATTGCATAAAATTATAATGGTTACTTAATACTGCTGAGTTGGTTATTGGGTATCATTATACTGATTACTGACTAATGTTGTCTTGCTTAATGCATAATATTACTAATTAATGTTGAATTATTTACTGACTAATGTTGGCTTGGTTACTGTGTTACACTATAATGTTTACTGAATAATAATTACTTGTTTACTGATTTTTTTTACTCTTGTTTGTATTATGATTTGGCTTCTTGTTCTCCTCTGTCAAGAAGTTGATTTGTCAAGAAATTATGAACACAAGGCACTGTTACAAGAGTAACTTTTGGTTCAAGTTGACGAGGAATCTGGTTTCACATCTCTTGAATGTCTAGGACGATACCTAGTTGAGAACATTATGATTTGTTATTTCCTTCAATCAGACCAATCCTCTCTGTACATGAACATGAACACAATTTCGTGCAGATAATTAGTAGACTATTTTATTTACTGTCTAGTGCACATCCTGGTTTCAGCAATTTATCATGTTGTTTAACTGGGTAAAAAGAATCTCAGGAGACCATCCTTTATTTCTGTAGCATCTTATCTCAATTCCTTCTGGAGAGATGAAAGCATTGGCTTTACAGGTGGAGGCCTATGGTACTTTTGGTGTTTGAACACCATACAAATACAACACTAATTTATTCTTTTAGCAGTTGTATTGCATATTATTTTAAATCATGTGGACATTAATTTGTAATATGTGAGATTATTGCTGCAGACGGTTCCGTATCCAGGTTTGCCTAGGCGTGACAAGCCTAGGCGTGTGGAGATGTACTTTTCAAGCTGGGTTATTAAGCCGGTACGTATTTTCTTACAACCGACGAATCCTAACCAACCACAAGTCTAATGGATATTGATTGGGTGCTGAATGCAGTGCAATCTCGCAAAGGAGATGGACAGTTGAGTGCATGTGAGGTGAATCTTGTACATTACGAAGATATGGGGATCCCAAAGGACGTGGCGAAATTGGGTGTTCGTCACGGAATGTGGGGAGCTGTTAAGAAGTTACACGGTGGCTTTAGAGCATATCATCAGGTAGCCAGAAATTCCGAGGTGCCAGTGTCCAGAAGCGCATTGGTTGCAAGAATCGCTACAAAGATTTCATTGGAGGGAACCGCTGCTGATTCTTCTTCAGAGACGGTGGTGACTGGTGAAGAAGAGAGACGGGGTGATTTGGATGGAGAGAGGCCGCAGGGTGGAATAGATTTGAAATGGTTAGTTATAGGTGGGAGTGTGGCGCTTGCTTGTGGATTTCATACAGGAGTGATAGCAAAAGCCTTGTTATTTGGAGCAGCAGGCCAAAGAATTGCTCGTCGTGTGTGAGCCTGCCTTGCTCTAGAGTTTGTGCCTTTTCTATCCGGGAGTTTCCCATTTTAACAGATTACACAGTTGCACCTTAATTTACTTGATTAATTAATCATATTTATACATATACAGTTTTTTCTTTTGGTATTTAATAGGATGTATACACCCTAACGCTCTGTTTCTAAGTTTTAAAATGGACAGAAAAGAAAAAAAATGGACGGAAAATATAAGTTTTCTTTTCAATTCTTATGTTTATGAAGAAAAGAAATGGATAGAAAACTTGGTCACTTTCCCGGTCAAAGTTTTCCGTCCAAAATTGGTTTAATTTGGACGGAAAAGAAATTTGAATAAGTAATATTTTTATAATTCCCATATTATATTCAACTTTCAATATAATAAATTTTAAATTACAACTCACGTTCCCAATTTTTAAATTTTCTATTCTTTTCTATTAAAAATTTAAAAACAACACAAAGAAAAAATTTCACATTTTCTATTCTTTTCTTTTCTAATTCAAGTTTTCTATTTTTTTTTCGTCCAAAACTAAGAAACAAAGTGTAAGGTTGTGTTTTTAAAAGGTAATTTTTCATTGAATCTCGTGAAATAAAAAGAAAATAAAAAGAAAAACCAAAAATACAAGTACAGCACGGAGTACAAGATAGGGGTGGGGGAAATAAGAATTCTTCACACATTCTTCACAGCACTTTAAAGTTGATGCTCATATTCTGTTCCGCCTCCTCAAAACCTGATACTTACCCAGACCCAGAGTAGTAAAAATAACAGGCAACTGACGTTCTTTTTTTGATTTTTCATATGGTCAATTACTATTTATCATGGAGGTGGGATAAATTGTAATCCCTAATTACAAATAAATATATACATATATAGGAAAAAGGTGTGAATACATCCAGTATAAAAGCTTTACTCATCAATTGATCAAATCATTAAAATTGGAAGTTCTGACAAAATTACATTGAGAATTTAGTGGCAAGCAATTACAAATGAATATATATAAATATATAGAGAGAAAAAAAAAAAGGAAGTGCCTCCCCAGAACCTAATACTGACGCAACACTAGATGTATTCAAATGCCAATATTTGAAATTTACATAAACATTTGCACGATGAAAACCGCTATGTTTATTTGTAATTATTATAATCCCAAAATTATAATTTATGAAATTATAATCTCAAAACAACTTAAACAAAAACAGAGAAAAAGACGTGGGTTATTTGTACAGGCCACCCAGCTATACATATATATATATATATATATATATATATATATATATGGCTAGATGGACTGTGCAAAAAACCGAAGTCTCACATCCTCAATTTAATTCTTCTACCCAGCAAGGTGACCTGTATATGTTTTTTCCTCAAAAGCCGCCCGCCCTAAACCTAATAAAGAACTGGTACGACCTCTATCTATCTATATATATACACACACTGACACTGTTGACCTCTACCTAGATTCAATAGAGCTCCACCAGGTTTGTGTGTTTGATAAATCCACCTGGACTTACTTTCGGCCCAATGCTTTGCCCCAGGCTTTTATACTTATTTTGTACAATGGGCTTTTCTTATAGCCTGCTGATACATTATAATGTTTTTCAAAATTTCAGAATCAGTAAAAGAGTACCCCCAAAGCCCATAAGCAAATTTCCGGGGTTCTTTTTTGAAACAATTACATATAATAGTACATTTTAATGAAATATTACAAAAAAAGTGCATAAATAAAATATTTACAAAATTAATGCATATGCAATACTTAATTACAAAAAGAGTGCAATCTTACCCCTTTAATTATGGCCACAATTATCTCCCTCATCTCTCTCACGATTTTCTCTCACTCCATTTCCGTTTCCCTTCTCCTCCTCCCTCCCTCCACCTCCTCCCGCCCCCTCCCCACCCCACCCCACCCCACCCCACCCCACCCCATGCTCCGCTTCCCCCACCTCTCGCCTCCCCCTCCTCCCGCCTCCCCTCCCCACCCCCTCCCCCTCCCCCTCCCCCTCCCCCTCCCTCTCTCTCCTCCTGCCCCCTTTCTCCGCCTCCACGCCTCCCCCCGCCCCACCGCCTCCCCCTCCCCCTCCCCCGCCCCCGCCCCCGCCCCCGTTTCCCCCGCCCCCCTTTCTCCTCCCTCCGTCGCCCACCGCCACCAGTTCATTCTCCACCTCCACCGGTAACCAAATCTTCATACGTCGGAAACCAAACAGTTATACCAATGTAACAAAACATTCATACTAAGGTAATTGAACCTTAATATGAAGGTTTCCTTAATATGAGGGTTCAGTTACCTTGATATGAAAGTAACCAATTCAGTTTTATTAGGTTACTAATTTATTTTGAATGTGATGCAGTTGGTAACCATAATTCATGTAGTTGGTTACCAAACCTTCCGATAAGGTAACCAATTCAGGTTTATTATATTACTAATTTATTTTGAATGTGATGCAGTTGGTAACCAAACTTCATGCAGTTGGTTACCAAACATTCCGATAAGATAATCAATTCAATTTTATTTGATTACGTATTTATTTTGAATGTGATGCAGTTGGTAACCAAACTTCATACAGTTGGTTACCAAACCTTCCGATAAAGTAACAAATTCAGTTTTATTTGATTACCATTTTTATTTTGAATGTGGTGCAGTTGGTAGCCAAACTTCGTATAAAGGTAACCATTTTAATTTTTGTTGATAACCAAATCGTCAAAAAAAATCAAAATAGCAACTCCGGCGATATAGCGGCGACGACGGGAGGCAGGGGGAGGAGAATGATAAACAGTAGCTCCTTCATAATTTTTTATTTTTAATTTCTTCATTTTGATTTGAATTTTGAATTATGGATTTGAAATTGTTGTTAGATCCAAAAGATTTGAATTTGAATTATTAGTTATTCTTGATTTTAGGTTTTCTTATTTAATTTGAAATTGAATGATTTGAATTTTTGTACTTTTTTTTGTAATTATTTTGTGGATGCACTTTTTTGTAATTACTTTTTAAAAATTGTATAGTTACGTAAAGGACTCTTTTTTTTTAAGGCAATGTATAAGCAATGAATCAAGACAACTTTAAGGTTGCATCCCTTGTCCATTGAAGGTATGTACATGGGCCAACTTTTAGGTTGCATCCCTCCGTTTAAATGTAAACACATACTCTTTTCGTTCTCAAAAGGATAACTAAAGTTATAATTCTTTTATCTCAAAAGGATGAAATAAAGTATATAAAGTGAATGGTAAATATGTTATTTATGGGATTATTAGTATTAAAAAAAAGTATCCATCACTTTATATAATCTTTTGAGACTATTAAGGATTTTGATTTTTTTTTCTTTTCTCTACTTTTATTTTTCTTATTATGGGTACAAATTATACTTTACTCATCTTTTTAGGGACCTAAAAAAATATTGTAGTAACGATCCAAAACGATGTCGTTTTGGAACTTTTATTAGTAGTACTTTTGCCAAATGTCATTTCACTTTTTTTAGTAATAATAGTTTGTCATTTCAAAATATTTATTAATTAAAACAACTTCATTTATTTAGAGCTTTGTTTTATTGTTAAATCTAAACCTAACATGTGGTCACATCACATCGAATTCAATCCTCTTTATTTCATTATTTATGAAATTATCCCCGGCCCTTTACCAATTAGACATGGCCCACCTAAATAAATCGGTGGCAATGATAAATCTAAAAAATAAAAAATAAAATAATTTCCAACCAAATAACTTGGAAATGACAATATTTTTAAAAATCATGTTGTATAATTAGAAGACGAGATATGCATTGCATGTTTGCAACAAGATAAGAGTTTAGGGAAATAATTGAAAATTATGCCAACATGTTTTGTCTAATTAATTAATTAATCAAATAATGAAAAATAAAATAAAATATGATGATTGCAACATTTCCACAATCATTATAAACCATCACAAATGAGTCGTCATTCTTGAAATCTTATCAAGGCCTTTATGATGAAAGAAACCCCATAAATTGTTTCTTGGAAATGTTCTGCATGGCTGGCTGATGTCTTGTGGGCTGTCGTCCCTTTTGATACTGATGAGTTGCTTGAAATAGACCTCCCACTTAATTCCTCTTAGGTGGTGATGGGCCAATGCATGCATTTTAGTGGTGTGAGATCTTTCCATATCTTCAAGTTTGGTGGTGCTGATTACTGTGAGATTGAACTGGATTTTCGTAATTAATCATACCAGTTCTGGAAGTGTATGGAAAATTGTGGACTTTTCTTTAACAATATTAAGTGCCAGCACCCTCAAATTGTCCATTTGCTAAGAACCCTACATACATACCCGGCCGTTCTGTAGAATAATACTACCTAGAGAGCATTACAATGTGATGAATCACTTTTACTTCATGTGTGTCTCCGCTATCTAGCTCAAAATTTGCCCTCCATTCTCATTCACAACGAAAGGTTGATGGTAACTTTGCGTCATACACGCTACTCGCGGAGAATCTCTGAGTTTCGACCATGACATAGGTGTAGTGGGGTTCCTTCAAATGTGTGTATTTGTTGTAGACGCAATGTTTCCGGTTGGATACCTTCGACCCTGACATAGCGTGCAGTTGGGATACCTTACGTACGTACCTCCCATTATTTGTATTAAAAAAAAGAAAGAACAAGAAGAAGCATTTTTACTTGTAACACTTGAATATATTGAATATTATGTGGTAAATAATTGAGCAACACATTATTTTGTTGTGGTAACTTTTTAAGTTAAAAGTAATCAAGGTTTGAAGATGTTAATTTTAGCTTTTCTTATTAGTGTTTCTGCACAAAGAAAAGGCTAAACAACAGCTACTAGTATTAATGCGATATTACAACACACTTGAAACCGTACTTTAAGAAATTAAATATTTTTTTATGATGTCATCATTCTGCATAACGGGTTCTTAATTTTGTCCATTTAAATAATGTGTGGGAATTAGGAATTCTTTGTATATAAATAAATTTGATCTCGCACAATAAATTTGAGAGACTTGCTATTTATTCTTATTGTCCCGAATAGACCTGGCAAACGGGCCCAAAGCCCGCGGGCCGGGTCGGCCCGTCCGTCAAAAAGCGAGCTTTGGGCCGCACTTTTTTGGTCCAAAAAAATCGGGCCTTTTTGATCCGGCCCGTTCACGGCCCGGCCCGCGGGCTTAGCGAGCTGAAAAAAGTGCAAAAAATAGGCATAATTCATCTTCGGCCCACGGGCCGCCCGGCCCGCCCGTGAACCCGCGGGCTATGGACTTACTTTTTTTAGCCCGTGAAAATCCGGACCTTTTTGACCCGGCCCAGTCCGCGCCCGCTCGCCCGTTTGCCAGGTCTAGTCCCGGACATGAGGTGAACATGTTCCTTCAACTTCAGACCATTGATTCTGTTGGGTTATAATAATCAAAGAGGGAGGAGAGTCTAGATCGGAGTTATCACTCAACTTCAGTTCAACTGGTCCTTGTTCAGCACTCATCCCACTACGTTTTAACCAGGACATTACTAAGTGTCTTTGATATTTTTATATGTTTCTTTTTTATTTGAAAGTGGGACCCACTGTATGCCCATGTAAGAGAGGATCATGTGGAAATTTAAGTTCCCTTCAATTAAACTCAAACTAAATTGAATTGAGCAAAAATGGTTTAATTAGAAGAAACAAGAAAATCTTGATTTTGATACCAAGTTTAAGATTGTAAGCGAACCAACTAGTTCGGGTTCGATTCAGGCCCGACTCGAAAAAATATAAGCGAAACTCGAATTCGTTAATAATATGATTCAAACCCGAGCATAAAAATTGTTCGAATAAAAATATGAGTAGAATTTGAGTAAGATTATGCTTGATTCGTTTAAAATTCAAACTAACTCGAATTCTCGATTGTGATTCGATGCATACTTAATTGATACAAATTCAATTAGATTCTCGATACATTCTTTAGAATATATACAAAATTAAATCAAATTAGGATAATTAATTATTATTTTGTTTTATTTTTAATTTCAATTGTGATTTTATATTTGTAAAGTGTAATAGTAAATATATTTTCTCATTTCTAAATAATTCAATTTATAATTATTTTTATTATAAAACTAGTTATTATGTGGAGACTCGAATTCGAGCTTGAATTTGAAGCTCGCAAGTATTTTGAATATAATTCGATTCGAGTTGGATCAAATTCGAGTAATAAAAATTCGAGCAGAGTCGAATGTGAGTAGAATTTTCCCAAATAAAATTCGACTTCGGGTCAAATTCGAATATAAATTTAACATTTCGAGTTGAATTCGAACAGCTCTCTGTTCGCTTCGGTTCTACTTGTTTACACCATTAATTACGTTTGAATAAAAAAAATAGAATAAAAAATGAATGAAATGAAAATTTATGTATTTTTCTTTTTAGCGGTTTAAGAGTATGTTTAGCGATTATTGGTAATGAATAGTAAGGGTGTAAACGAGTCGAATCGAAGCGAACAGAGAGCTGTTCGACTTCGATTTGAAATGATAAATCCGTACTCGAATTTGACTCGAATTCGAATTGTATTTAAAAAATTCTACTCAGATTCGACTCGACTTGAATATTTACTACTCGAACTCGATCTGACTCGGCTCGAATTATAGTTAAACTACTCGCGAGCTTCAAATTCAAGCTTGAATTCGAGTCTCTACATAATTACTAGTTTTATAATAAATATAATTATAAATTGAATTTGTTATTTCACTTATAAATGAGAAAATATATTTACTATTACATTTACAAATATAAAATCACAATTAACATTAAAAACAAACCAAATAATAATAATTAATTATTATAATTTGATTTAAATTTGTATATATTATAAGAAAATGTATCAAGCATCTAATCGAATCTGTATCAATTGAGTGTTGGATATATATATATATATATATATATATATATATATATATATATATATATAGAAATGAATGAAATAAAACCAATAGGTGTGACCTTTGGTTCATACCTTTTCAAAGAGATGTATCTTTTCAAAGGGATATAACCTTTCAAAAGGGTGTAACCTTTCAAAAGGGTGTAACCTTTTGAAAGGATGTATATCTTCAAAGGGGTATTTGGAAACCTATAAATAGGTTCTTAATCTACCCAAATCAATCACTTCATCTTCAACTAATCCTTCTCAAGTTCTTCTCTTCATTCATATAAAAGTCATATAGAGTATTCATATAAGTCATAGAGAGTATTAAATATTTTGTTGGTTCGTGGAACTCTTCCATTGAAGTGCTTCTTGTGAGAGTTGAAGACCATTTTATCCTGGGAAGTAGACGTTCATTGTTCCATCCGTAAGCACCGATAGCGGGGACGAAATCTGCTTTAAGGAGAGACTGTCCAACAGTTGACTTGATTTTAAAAGTTTATCAATTACATTTAGTAAGTCGTTATTATAAAATTATTTATGTTTTAATTCTGTTTATTTAATTAGTATATAATAATAATACTTTGGGACTAACAATCTTAAAGCAGATTTTGAGTTCCTCCTTAGTATTCATTATATATTCCTGGTGGAAACATAAGGATATTACCTGCATGATAACATAAGGATATTGCATGCATGAATGTAATATTACGTACGTTTGCATAGCTACATTTATATGATACATATTCAGTTGCAGCGTCACATGACCGTACATTAAATAGTGTACTCCATATTTAATTTGCATGCTATTCTAGTTCTAGAATAAAATAAATTTGTGTTCTAGATCTAGAATAATTATTTGTTTTATTTGATGTTTTGAACGTTAAATACAATATGCCAAAAGGAGAAGAGTCAGTCTAATCTTCTTTAAAGTGGGACTAACTTTACATTTAGATTTACGTAAGAGAAGAATATTAAAATCTAAATATTATAGTTTTGGTTAATTTCATTACAGAAATTTGTTTTCTGATTTATAAAAACAGAACTTCTTGAATATTTATTTTATACTAATATATATATATATATATATATTATGTCATGCCACTGCATCATTTAGAAAGGCATTTATTTGCACTACTTTGTCTAAAATATTCATACTCAAACTGCAAATATTTGTTTGCACACATTCCACAAAGTTATTGGATACAGGACAAGCGACTGTTATAATACAATCACGTCAAACCCCTCTTGTGTGCATGGTCAATGTTTCCATCTAAGTCATTTAAATGACAATTCATATGAAAATATTTTATCTAAAAATTAAGATGTTGTTTGTCAGAAGAGACTGACAGGAACATATACTTCAGGGTTTTAATAATGCTACCCTCTTGAAAGTACCAAGAAAGAAAAAAAAACTCAAAAATATTATTAATTAGAATTTTCTTAAAATATTCAAGGACAATAGCGTCAAATTAATGGTGAAGAACTTGTAGAACAGTTGTATGAATGGAGCAAAGGAGCCATTTAGAGACTGCATCCTTTGACTGCCATGAGTGAAGATATTTTCACTTTGCATTACTTATCTAAGGTTGGTTTTATGTTGATGTTATAAGTGGAATTTTGGCGTGTTCTCCGTTGTAAAATCACCCCTCCTGCCTAATTGTGTTTTATCACTTCACATGATTTGAATAAATAAATAATGATGCTGCCAAGTTTGCTTTTTCTGTTTTTTTATCATGCAAGTGATATTGGAATTGCCATGATAAAGAGCATTGATTCTCTATTACTACTTCCACGGGTAAAAGTAAAACCCTATACCTTGTGGGGCCAGTGTTCTGTTCCATAAATGGGAATGATGCAACTTACTAAGGAAAAACATACTAATATAGTTTCCAATAATTATGTTGTTCAACTTGAATTTTCTATTCATTGCAAACAACCCTGTAGATGTTTTAAAATTGCACAAAATAGTAATTATAACAGTAAGTCTAGACATATACGTCGACGACATGAAACTGTTAAACAATTACTCTCAATTGTTATAATATCTATTGACTATGTGAAGTCAAAGGATAATATTGCGGATCCACTAACGAAAGGTATACCTGAAGAGCAAGTGAGAAGTTCATCAAGGGGAATGGGTTTAAAGCCTATAAAATCCTAAAGAGTCGCCATAATGGAAACCCAACCTAATTGATTGGAGATCCCAAGAAATAGGTTCAAAGGGACAACCTAATTATGTGTGATCTAGTAAGCACTGAGAAGATAAATACTTCTTCCCATTCCTATGATGATACAGTGCACAAACTGCCGAGTGAAACAGGATAAATTTTGTTTTTAATAATTTCTATATCTTGAATATAAAAAGGTCAAGTGGGGGTATTAGCAGGATACTCTTTATAGAAATTACCTATGTGAGTGAGAAGGGGGCCACTTCTATGAGAATAACGAAGGCTAAATTCTCTAGCACACTCATGAAACCAGGAGGTGTCCAAGGCCAAAATGGACACAACAATGAGAACCAATAAAATAAATTAAAAAATACTGTGTGAATTCTATTGTCTCGGTTTACACTAAAAGGTTGAACAGTTCAAGACATCACGTTCACTGATTGGCCAGTAAATCTGATAGTCTTTCACTAGGAAAGGTTCAAGGCCACAAGCTACCTTCACCGATTCAGTAGTTTTTGTTCGCTAATACTCTCTCTAAGTCTGTCTGCATATTCATTTGCATTAATTTACCCAAATTTCATTCATGTGGGGGATTATTGGATATATATATATATATATATATATATATATATATATATATATATATATATATATAGAAATGAATGAAATAAAACCAATAGGTGTGACCTTTGGTTCATACCTTTTCAAAGAGATGTATCTTTTCAAAGGGATATAACCTTTCAAAAGGGTGTAACCTTTCAAAAGGGTGTAACCTTTTGAAAGGATGTATATCTTCAAAGGGGTATTTGGAAACCTATAAATAGGTTCTTAATCTACCCAAATCAATCACTTCATCTTCAACTAATCCTTCTCAAGTTCTTCTCTTCATTCATATAAAAGTCATATGGAGTATTCATATAAGTCATAGAGAGTATTAAATATTTTGTTGGTTTGTGGAACTCTTCCATTGAAGTGCTTCTTGTGAGAGTTGAAGACCATTTTATCCTGGGAAGTAGACGTCCATTGTTCCATCCGTAAGCACCGATAGCGGGGACGAAATCTGCTTTAAGGAGAGACTGTCCAACAGTTGACTTGGTTTTAAAAGTTTATCAATTACATTTAGTAAGTCGTTATTATAAAATTATTTATGTTTTAATTCTGTTTATTTAATTAGTATATAATAATAATACTTTGGGACTAACATTGAGTACGTATCGAATCACAATCAAGAATTTGAGTAGTTTGAATCTTAAACGAGTCGAGTATAACCTTGCTCAGATTATTCTCATATTTTTATTCGAACTATTTTTAATACTTAGATTTGGATCATATTATTAACGAATCTAAGTCTCGCTCGTATTTTTTCGAATTGAGCCTGAATCGAGCCCGAACTGTTTGACTCATTTACAACGTTAATGAATAGTGTGATAGGATTCCATATTTGTTGCACACATTCATTCAATCACGTCCCACAGTCCCACATAAAATAAAGAACAAAGGGATGCATCAAAATAGTTTATCCCCAAAATGATCACCAATATAATATTTTTTTATTTTATTTATTTATTTTATTATTTTAATTTAAACGTAGCATAAAAGTGGTATAATAACAATTTTATCAGTTGATAGGAATTTTTAAGTTCCTTTCTTCCACCTCCCTCTATTTTATTTATATATATTTTAATTACATTTCTATTATTTTCTTGCTAATTTTTTTAATCACTACTTTATTCAAACTGACTCCCTCCAATTTTTAAAAAGGAGATAATTTGAATTTTTTTAAAACAAATTATAAAATTTTAAATTTTATTTTTAAAATGTGGACAAACGTTTTGGCGGTTGAGATCATTCGTGATGTGAAGTAGTAGTACTAGTAGTAAAATTTGATAGGAAATGAAGAGTATTTGAAAATAAAAAATATAATAGTCAAATAAAAAAGTCTCCCTCTTCATCACTGTCATGCAAAGTCAACGTGGCAAAGCCAGAACCACTAATTCAAAGGAGCTGCTGTAAAGCCTTGCGGAGCTTCTACATGTAAAAGTCTTGTATCTTGGACGCATGGCAACCCAAACCCAAACCCAAGCCCAAGCCCAAACCCAAAACTCTCCCTCTCCTTCTCCTGCTCCCTCCCTCTCTCCCTCCCTCTCACACGCGAGCACACAGACAATAATCACCGATGTCCAATTTTTGGCTTTACTCATTCTATTCACTGACCAAAATATATAGTGGGATTAATGAATTTGCTCAGTAGAAGACCAAACTCCATGATTTTATGGATTCAAAGGTTAATGGGTCTATATAATCTTCTTCATCTTTAATGGGTATTGCTCTGTTCCTAAGTTGATTTTGTGTGTGTGTGTGTGTTTTTGTGTGTGTGGCTAGGAATTGTAGAAAGAGGACTGTGTAAAGTTTCAATAACAAAAAAATTGTCAATAAAAGAATAATTGTTATGATTTATGCTTCTAGTTATAAAAAATTGGGCCCAATAGAACATAACAGTGCTCATATTTTAGATTTTTAAAGGGAAGGTTGTTTTTTTATTTTTCTATCAATTATGACTTTATGAGCATAATGTTAATGTATTTTTACTCGTGATTCATCATATTGATGGAAGGTAGTTTACAATTTCTATTATTGCTTTACTACAATTTCTTGAATTTCTATAGCTGTTATGTATATTGTTAAGTGAAATGCAAATGATGGGTATGACAATGTATATACATGAAGTTTTCTATATGCTGCAAGCTGTTGAATATTAAATTAACAAACTTAAGGTCATTAATCGGTATCATAAATGTTGGTTTGATGAATATAAGTGTAATTTTGATTAATGCAATGACTAAAATCATAAACTACATAGAAAGTATTATTAAGTACAAAATTGTTATTTTGTAAATTAAAAAAAAATCACATCACAAGTTGAATCCTAGGATTTCGCAAATTAACTGTTTTTATGAAATGGAGGAGGGAATACTAAATTTTTAATTCAAATGATTATTGTTTTGCTCACAAGATTCAGAATCCAAAAATAACATCATAATCACATGAATATTTTGTTCTTACAAAATTCGTGAGGTCACTCTGTTTTTTAAGTGTAGAAGAAGTGGATTATTTGATTATGAGTGACGAAGTTACCATTATAGTGGAGTGATTCTCTTTGTTTACATCTTGAGAGGCAATATGGTTTCCTTTTTGTCATCTCATAGTCTATATTGATTGAGTGATTGATGATAGGTTTGGATGGAGAAGGCCTAATAAATGTGATTACGTGTTTAAAAGAAAAAGGTAGTAGAATGCTCTGGAAAAGGCCCTTGATGGTATATATGAGAGTGTGTGCGCATGTTCAAAGGGTGTAGACTTTTTTAGCTTGCACGACAGGACATATATGGAAAGAAACAAATAGGAATCTAGACTGTTTCATAGATGGAAAGGAATCATAGAGCACTAAAGTCTTTGAATATTACGGCACTAATGTATTGCCAAAAAACAAAAACTAGGCCATGATATGTATCAGTCGGTTGTGACGTTGCGTGATGAAACAACTAGCACTTCTGGCATGGTTCATATAGAAGTGTTCGGAAAGAGGTGCCAGCTGTAGAAAACTCAGGTGATTTAGACATAGGCAATGATAATTTTTTAGTTCTAAAGGACTCATAACCTGAATGCCTAATTTGCAGTTTTGGTGCAAACATTGAGAGCAGGAGAACATGTTGAATTAGAAAGTACATAGAGCATAGCCGGTTAAAGAATAGCCATGAGCGTTTAAGTGAGGAGACAAATATTATAATGAAGTAACACCACTCTATAACAAGAGTTTGCATCTATATCTGAAGAAAGTTAGATTCTTAACGTTAACCATTTCTTAAGCCTCTAGACAAAAGTAGAGTGCTCGAGCATTCTTACTTTGTGCCTATGATTCAGGGATTGCAACTCAGTTGAGCTATAGACTTGAAGAAACGTGCAATTTGATGAATCAATTCCTTTTAGTCCGAAAGTCGACTGCTGCCTGCTGGTTTGCTAGGTGGATGACTAGGGTGCTACACTCATGAAATTTCTCTCTCTCTCTCTCTCTCTCTGTGTGTGTGTGTGTGTGTGTGAGACAGAGAGAGAGAAAGAGAAAAAAAATAAATAAGGTAAATTACACCTACCAACCAAGCCACACCGCCTTGATCGAGGTGCCAAAGTAAGAAACTCTAAGTTTCCTGCGCCCAATAAGGCATCATTCTGACATGATGCGAGTGCATGGAGGCAGATTCCAATGGACCTTACCATTTCAATACAATCATTTGGAGGTACCGGCACAATTGGTACTCGAGGGGGGGGGGATATCCCTTAGAACATAATCATACATGGGAGAGATATTTAGGAAAGCACCTGGAGGGATGCCTCATGCATCTAGCTGCAAGAAAAGTCAAGAAAGGAAGTTACATTGAGCCTATGTCGGGAAGAGTGGATATAACTTTTGATGAGCAGTCCATCTTTGGTAGGTATGAAGAGGACCATGTTGACATACAAGCCAGGAAGTGTTGCCTTGATCTTTATATTACTGTTATATAGTCATTAACGTTGTAAATTCCAAAAGCTGTGATGATGAATTTTAAGGAATCTGACCTTTTGCATATGTTGACTATCTTGTAAAATTAGTCGATTCAAATTGAGGATCCTGTAAAATTCTCTCTGCGACCGCGACCGGGACCGGATGCCTTCTTGTAAAGTCTTGTGTGGTTTTGTAGATTTCTCGTATGTTTCTTGGATAAGTCCCAATAATATATTAGTCATAGTTTCTTTATATTAGTAAAGTATGTTGATATTTGCGTATTGACATAGCCTTATTCTGAGCAACCAAGCAGACTCTTATGTTTTCCTGACATGCCTGCCATATATTAAACTCAAAAATAAAGGAGAAATGTAACAGATTCCTTCTGGACCCTCAACAATACCAGTAAAAGCTAGACAGTATCATATCCCAAAGAACAACAGATTAAAAGAAACTATGAAAGTTAGAAATTTTGTACAAAACTAACAACATAATTAACAGCGTGGACATACTTAAAGTCTTAAAGACATGATTACATGTGAACCCGTTAGTAAATCTGATTAAACATTTAGTGGAGGACTTGTAGTTGACGAAACACTTGATATGTAGGTTCTGCCAGGCCGTATTTAAATGCTTTATATTTACCTTAAAGGTATGGGTGTGAGCCCTTATTATATTCTAGAATGTAATAAGATCTCCATATTTTCTTGCATAGAGTTCTTATTCTTATGCATGTGCCACTAAAGTTTCTTGTTAGAAATTGATAGGATTATAACTGAGATCCACTTCGGTACTCAAATGTGTCAATCCTAACTGTCAGCGTTTCAGCCTCATGTCTCATATTGTGGGTTAATTGTTATAGTTCTGACTTTGAAATCTTCACAATTCATTAACAGGAGTTTAGCATTTTTCTGAGCTTCTGCACTTTCCGAGCTTCTGCACTTTGTTGTCAGACTTCATCTCAAAGGCTGACCTAAGTTCATTTGGCATTTCAGGAACTCTTGACGAAGCTAATATCTTACAGATGATGACTGAGGATAATAGAGATATGAATTTAGGGCTTGCTCCGATTTATCCCAATCAATCTGTTCAGACAAGTCTGAATACTGATTCAGGTGCAGGCGCAAATGCAGACTCAAGGATAGACATGGCATTTGTGGCATCCGACCCCCTATCTGAATTAGTTTGGTCCCCACACAGAGGTTTGAGTTTGAAATGTGCTGATTGTAGCTTGACTGAGAAAAAACACTCTTGCCTGTGGGATGTGGGACCAAGTAATATGGTTCTTTCACCAACGCATAGCATCAGATCCAGGGGGGCTAGTGATGACAAAACTATTAGTGAGAGAAAAATAACTGCATCGGAAGTGGAATTTCATGTAAATAGTGAAGCTGTGAAGGATTCTTATTTGCCAAAGTCTCCTAGAAGCAGCGCTGGCCTGGAGTTCGGATCTAGTCATGCAAACCAATCAGGCAAGATCCTTCTTTCCTTGTTATTTCATACTGCATGGTAAATATCACATCCTATCAGTGTTTGTGTTCTTTTACTTACAGCAATAGCAACCGTGGGTTTTGTAGCGATTCTATCATGCTTCATTAACAGGAGAAATGGGTGCTTCAATGTCAAATAACATATAATTTTTTGATTTATTTGCCATCGAGCCAGTGAACTTCTTGTTTTAGCATGACAATATTTTGTAAGTGTTGAGTTTTCTGCAGGTCAAGAAAGTCAAAGAACTTCAGATTTTCAGCTTCTGCTAACCAATGAGTCCAAGCGTGAACTAGTTTCTGGGAAAGTTAAGGGGGAGGATATAATCAATCATAGTGGTAGAATTGAAGATGTTGCTAATGGCAGCCAGATGTTGGGCTTAGAAATTGCTTTGGCCCCTAAAGTTCACATTATCAGTAAGTGTGATGTTCTTGATGATCCCATGTCAAAGTCATTATTACAAAGTAGAACTCTGGATGAATCAGCTATGGTTATGCAAGTAAGCAGAGCTAAAATAGAGACACGAAGTTCGAATAATGCACTTCTGGAGAGCCTGGAGTTCTCTGCTGAAAATGATATACCACATCTGATCGGTAAAGATGCTTGCAGGAAGAGTGAAGAGAGATCTCGAATGGACAAGGCTTCTCCAGTTGAAGCTTCTGGGACTCCAACTGGCAGTAGAATCCATCTGTTACAAAGGAAAGGCAAAGAAAAAGCTCTGTTTAGTACAGATATTATTGAGAGAATATCAAAAGATGAGGATGACAGCCATGACAGTGTGGAGAGTTGTAACAGCGCTAGTTTATTTTCAAGTGGGAAGAGGCAATGGAGCTTTGCACAACAGTTAATTGTTGGGAACAAAAGAATCAAAAGACAAATCCATGAGGCTCCTACTGCGACATCCCTTGTCAGACAAGATAGTTCTTTCATGAACTGGATATCGAACATGGTGAAGGGCTTAGCCAAAGTCAACCAAGATGAGTGTTCTCTTGCTCTTACCCTCAATCATCCGGGTCATGAGCTTGAGAGTTATGATAAAAAAAATGATAATTGCAATAAAGCTCAAAATTCTCGGAGTGGAAATATGGGCTTCCAATCTATTTTTCAGTCCCTTTATTGCCCAAACACAAACTTACGTGAGACAAAAATGTCAAATGTCAATTATCCAGTATCAGGTGCTAAAGAACTTGTGGAGGCTGAGAAAACGTGTATCAGTGTAATGCCGATATCATTCTGTGGGGAGAATGATGAATCTTGCAAACAGTTTCTTTTGGAAAGAAATAATTTTAACCATGATACATTTGGAAATGGAGGGGGCCAACCTTTGTCTCAACCCCAAATTCTGAGTGTAGATATTGCTTCAACTCAGGAGACCTGCAAGTTTCTCTCTTCAGAGAATAAAAATTTAAATGGCCTGGCATTTATCAAGGAAAAAAATGGAGTAAGCTCATCTGATACTTTGCTGGATAAACAAAAAAGTGTAAGTTCCGAGTACAATTCTTTACATTCACAATGTGAAGGCAAAGCAATACCTAATATTGGTCACAAAAATGATCCTCTTAGGAGCTTGTGGATCACTCGGTTTTCTTCCAAGACTCGTTGCCCTGTGTCAAATTTAGATCACTGTGCTAGTACTTATGTAATGCCCGAGCATCCCACTGGAAGCACAAAGTGTATTCATCAGAATCTTATTGATTCTCCCTTTCGTCTGAAAAATTCAGTGGCCAGGGAGAGCTCAGCTGAAGACCCAGTGAATGCTGTGGGTAAGGATACGCGGAATGATGCTACTAGCACAGAGGCTTCTATTGGCTTCAAAAGGGTTCTTGGACACAATTATGAGAAGCCAATATATAGACTAAAGTCACCTTCCCCAATATTAAGGAGTTCAGAAGGTATGGCTTCTTTGTTTGCTAAGAGACTGGAAGCTCTCAAAAGCATAACACCTTCAGATGATGTAACTCACTTGAGAACAACCTGTTACTTTTGTGGCAAAAGTGGCCACAATATATGCAATTGCTCGGAGGTTAATACAATTGAGCTAGAGGATCTTTTAAGAAGCGTCAATTCTCATGATGTGGCAGAAGGATCTCCTTGTTTGTGCATTAAATGTTTTCAGTTTGGTCATTGGGCTATTGCTTGTCCTGATGCATCCTCAAGCAGGCAGAGACGATCAAATAATGATGCTTCTGTTTTTCATCATCGCGACGCTTGTACAGTGCAGCTCCATGAAGGCAGTGAACCGCATTGTAGGATGTTTATTGCAAGGGAAAGTCATTCCCAAGTTGGTGAAGATAGCAGTTGCAATGGGAAAATACCCCAACTGGAAACTGATCTTAGTTTCAGCCCTGTATCAAAGGGGAAAATGGTTTCAGACAGGAGGGATTTATGTCTGGATGAAGTTCTGAACCATATTTCTTCGAGTTACAAAGAGGCTAAGTTAAAAGAAATTCAGGTCACACCTTTGTACAATTCTGCTAGTAAGCACATTTCAGATGCACCAAACATGTTTGACGCTATAAGGAGGCTTCGTTTGTCTCGTACTGATATCCTCAAGTAAGCAGAAAATATAAAAATCCCCTATACCTTACATACAGTAAATCATTAAAAAAGTCATTTAGACGTACATGCTTGATTCATTTACACAAGGCCTACTAGAAAAACAAATTTATGTATGATCAGCCCTACTTGGTAGCGTGGATGATCCATAAAATTGGAAATTGAAACAAGAACAAAGAACCATGTGCAACAATAACCTGTCTTCAGTAGTTTTTGCACCATTGAATTGGCCATTCCCAGTTTTATTATTCAGATATACTTGATTGGAAATCCATAATTATTGATCTATCCATTTTGGAGTATATCATATTCTTCTCTCCTGGGACAAGGAATGTTCCCTTTTACAGAAAACCTTGTACCAATCCTTTCTATTTTTGCCAACTCGGTTGCCTGGTTCCGCTCCCTCTCTTTTTTCTTTCTTGTGTTCTCTTTATTTTTTTCTTTTTCGATCACATGCTTTATGATGGTCGGAAGGATCCAAGACATTAAAGGCCTGACTGACATAGGGTACCAGATATATTAGCATTCCTCCACAATGTAAATGGAAAATTTGAAGGAGTGATTTGCATGACTATTGTGTATGAATTGTCAAATTTTATTGCTTTCCCAACAATTGTTCTGTGATTTATCCTAAAAGGTTACATGGCACAGATTGATGAATTCCCATATGTCACTCTCACGTTTGGATGGTTTTTTCCTGCGCTTGAGGCTTGGGAAGTGGGAAAAAGGACTAGCTGGAACTGGGTACTATGTTGCATGCATAAATGGTACAATTTGAAAACTGCCCGATTTTGAGTTCCAATCTTTTCTCATACCTGAGGACATTATTTGGTTATATATCTCTTGTGGCTGATGTAATTTTTGGTTCACTAACTTTTTTCTCTTCACTCTACTGATTTCGCAGAGACGCAAAGAGAAAAAACATCAAAAGATTCCAAGAATTCTATATATGTCAGTGTTGGGGGTATCAAATGCTTGGTTGAAAGCCGATATGTGTCAAACCATGACTTTCTAGAGGTATTAATTGAGTAATTTATTCACAAGCCATTTTATTGATCTCCTTTCTTTTTTTCCCGGATAAATCAAATCCTCTTGTTTGTTAAGCCTTTAATGTAGTTATATCACTGATTCATTTGACTCAGATGAGCATGACGTATTAGAATATGTAACCTTGTGGTGGTCAATTAGGCTTCTAGTCTTATTCGCATGTATGGAAACAGGAAAGGTTTGATGTGCTTTGGCATTACGCGAGTGTATATTTCATCTTGTGACTTTTCACGGAATGTAGCCTTAAATATTGTTAGACACCTGTATCATGTCTCTTAGGTTTATAGATCAGATGACCTGTTATAAATGCATTTGTCCTATGTTTCTTGCTAATCCTATTCGAAATTACAATACATACACTGTCAAGTGGGAAATAGATTTATGCACTAGCACTGCCTAAGTAATTTGGGCTATGAACAGTTTTTTGTTGTGGGGTGGGTGTTGATATAATTTCAATAATAATAAATTTTCTAGCCGTTTGCATATTCATTTGGATATTAAATTATTTTACCGTTTGGGTATTAATTATTTTACCGTTTGATTTCAGCGGTGTAAATTTGGAGATATTTCCGTTGCTATTTTTTTATATATAAATAAGACTGAGCACTGTTTGTGAAGGGGTGTGCTTAACTACCACATTTGGAAAAACGTTGCTGACATAAAGCTAGCTACTATTTTATAGCTTTTTGATTTCTATTGTTAGTATTATATATATATATATATGGGCCCCATCCATGGCAACCGGTTGCTGGAAGCAACCCAAAAAGTAATGGCACAACAGCTTGTAGCGGCTTGGACAATAGAAATGGGATGTCCAATTTTTATTGTCCCAGCCGCTACAAGCTGTAGCGGCTGGTTCCTCTTCTATCAGACCAAAATTTCAAATGAAAATATTAATATATGCATGCTATATACTTATATTATATAGCCCAATCCTAACTAATATTAGACCAAAATTTATAATATTAAGTATTAATAATATTACAAAATATTTTTACTTATATTTATATTTATAATATATTAATACTTATAATATAATAATATTACAAAATATTGTATTAATATATTAAAAATATAAATACTCCCTCTATTATTGTCTTGAGCGTTGTGTTGGATTCTAAGTGCATAATTTTTTTCATATATTCTTTAACAACAATTTTAAACACTAAAATTCATTATTAAAAATATATATATTAATATTTTGTAATAATATTATATTATAAGTATTAATATTTTGTAATAATATTATAATATTTTGTAATATTATTAATACTTAATATTATAAATTTTGGTCTGATATTAGCTATGATTGGGCTATATAATATAAGTATATAGCATGCATATATTAATATTTACATTTGAAATTTTGGTCTGATAGAAGAGGAACCAGCCGCTACAGCTTGTAGCAGCTGGGACAATAAACAATAATTTTTATATCTATATTTTATTGTTTATATACGGCTTAATTTTGAGTTCGAGTAAAGAAAATTAGAAGTTGTTCCTGGATCATTCAACTATTTCGAGCGCTGATGGGTGAAAAGCCGTTGAATCCTGGAGTAGGATTTCGTCAGTGACCTTAGCACTGAGAAAAATTCTTCAAGGGGCGAAATTTTTACTTAAGGACAGTGCACTGCACGCTTCTGCTCAACATAATTTGCTATAAGTCGATAAGTCCTTCTGTAGTCTCTCCTTATTTTATAATTGAATCCCTATATTTTATTCGTGTTCTCCTAGAGGGGGTGGGGGTGGGGGTGGGGGTGGGGGAGGGGGGCTATAATGTGTGCATATGCATATAAGCAAGCAGGGGAGGATCCACAGAGTTGTGTGGTGATAGCCATCCTACTGAGATGTTCTATAAGTGTTATCAACTGACATTATATATCTATTTGTTTACTCTGTTGGGACTTAAATCTCATTTCTTTGATCTTTGCTTTTTATAATGTTTTAGTTGCTGGTAATCTTTATGAATACCCCTTAAATATATTGTGTTACCCAACAAATACATATCAACAATAAAATTATATCAAAAAGATTTTTGCCAAGAACTAACTAGAGATCGATTCATAAAAAAATGAAGTAATATACTTCCCTGATTATAATTGTTTCATGATTAGTTGTCATTGCCAAAAGAAATTCAAATCTTATGTCTTTGATTTTGTAGACCACATGTAGGGTAGTGTCCAGGATGTATGACCCATATGTCTTATTTCTTAAATACATTTTTTTTGTTGAGGATGCATCAAACAACCAACTGTAAAATTGCACATTTGTTGAATATATGCCCAAGAGTGTTCAAGTAGTATGCTCTCTTTGTATGTGTTTGGCAAGGGCACAGCTCGTTCAAGTTTTGGTGCACTCGAGATACTATTCAGGTTTTCATGGCCAGACAGACATTATATTTTTCAGGGTTCAATTCTTATATATGTAACCTGTGGTTCTTTTGCAAAGTACTATGTAATGGCTATTGGCATAGAAACATGTGTAGATTGTATATTGCATATAAGGAATAGTTACTATATAAAGTTTCTTTCAAACTGTGCATTTGAACATCTCATTTGTTGAATTGAATCAATAATGTAGACTTCCATTTTACAGGATGAGCTTATAACTTGGTGGCACACAACCTCAAGAAGTGGGAAGATTCCGACTGAGGACGATTTGAGATCAAAATTCAAAGAGAGGCAAAAGCTAGGAATTTAGGTATTCACTTCACATTCGTGCTAGTTTTGGCTTCAATCTTCGTAAAAGCACCTGTTTGTGGAATGGGCTGTTTTATAAATAAAGTTTCTGATAGCAGAAAATAAGATGGTCTTTCCAGTGGCATATGCATGCATCTGTGTGTGTGTGTATATATCTCAATAAGATGTTTTTTAATATTTTGTTTAAGTTTTTGGATATTATATGTAGAAATAAATCACAATACATGTAATTTTGACACGTGGGCTTCTCCGGCAAGAAAATTGAAAAAGAACAGAATCATTGTTTTAAAATAGGTAGAGGTATTGATTGACGATTTTTAAAGTTTGAGAGACAAATTAATTTTCGACTAAATTTAGGATAACATTTTTGTCATTGACCCTATTTTAAATTCAAAAAAACCTGAGTTGTTTTGTTCCGGCCAAGTATTAGCCCTTATTTTGTTTGGACTTTGGTCCGTCCGTTTGTCAGGTCAAATTAATAATAATGTTTTGAAAAATTATAAAATATCTTATTATATATAATAGATAAAAAAAATATATTAATTTTTAATATTGGCTCAAATCAAGTTAATAATTAATGCGGACGTGAAATGATGTCAAATCAAGTTAATAATTGGGTTCACGTCCAATGATGTCATAGTGGCGTTCATTGAAAGTAGCTTGCAACTTTTAATACAAAATGTGTAGGACTGGAGAAGTCTTGCATAACAGCATAAGCAAGCATGGAAATTGTGCTTACAAATAAAAATTAAAAAAACATGGCAAGTGTCGGCAAATATATATATATAGAGAGAGAGAGAGAGAATTAGGATCAGGTCCGGAAGTCCGGACTTAATGAAAGTACGGACCGATTTTATTTATTTATTTATTCTTAAAACAACTAAAAAAATTTTATTATTTTATGGAACTGAATTTTTTTCAAAATACAGTGTTTTGAGTGTGATTTGAATACATATAATAAAGTATGTATGTACAGTCTGTATATACCTGTTTTGTTATATGTATCCAAATCACACCCAAAATACTGTATTTTGGAAAAATTTCAGTTTCATAAAATATTAAACTTTTTTTTAGTTATTTTTTTAAACAAAAGCAACAAAACAAAGTCCGCATTTTAACAAAATGTAAACGATCGAATAGGAATCGGACCCTTTATATATATATATATATATATATATATATATATATATATATATGAGATTAATTCATAGTCAACATTGTAAGGATAACGTTGACTAAGCATAAAGTTATCTTTACAACATATCTTTATTAGCGGATCGAACGGTAAAGAACGGTAAGAATGATCTTCAAACCCTAATTTAATTTGAGAATTTCGTAGTTTATTACTGTAAATTAGATGATATCCAAAATACCTCTCGTCAATCCATAATTTAATACTGTTAGAATTTAAGAATGAATAATATTGCAATCACACAGATATTATATGAAAGACAGAAAATTAAGAACACACAATATACTAGGTTAATCAATTTGGCTAGTCCTACTTGTCTGATGTATTCATAAGATGCCTAACACACTCTATAATGATCCACATACCAAACTATATTTTTTTTATAATAACTAGAAAACCTTAGTTGCTATAACATGAACTCAAATACATGAGGCCCAATACATTAGCAGTGATCATTAGTCTAACCCGCAAAAGTATGAGTCAATTCCAACAAATACTTTTTGATCTTATTTCATTTTATGGCAGTAACGATCTGAAACTAGAAGAGTTTGATTTAAAGCTATTAAATTTTCCATTTCTTCTTGTATATTATTATTCTTACTGATTCATGGAATCATGAATCAGGGCTAATGAGAAATGTCAACGTAGAAATTTTTTTCTCTTTTGGAGTTCCTCTTTTTACCCTTTATGTTTTTTATGTGTTGAATTTTATTTGAAATGACGAATTTAAAAAAGAGTTCGACAAAAAATATCGACAATTTACAAATTCAGAGTTGTAAGTTGGTAGTTTTGAAATGGTTGTACTAACTCAACCGAATTTGAAAAGGTTTACACAAATGCCCAATTATTGGACTCTGTTTAACAGGCCTTGAAAATCGAGATTCATAGAGTTCGGGTGTAAGACCCCAACTTTTATGAATAAAGATGAATAATTTTCTCTAAATATCATTTTGAATATTATGGTGTGGATTTGATATTGTGAAACCCCAGATTTTATGAATAAAGAATTAATTTTCTTGAAATAATTTTTTTTATATTATGGTGTGAATTTGAGATAATGTTATAGATGTGGGTAGTATTTATAAATTTTACAAAGTATGCAAATTGTTATATTATATTCTATTGGTCAGGGAATATTCTTTGTGTCGGAGAATATTCGTACGACGGTACAATTATTGGTGGACCCCACAACAGAATTATTGTCGGATTGAGAAAACGACAAAAATATCTTTTATATAAATAACGGCGTAGTTGTTACCGTTAACACTGTTGGAATACCTGGTGGTTAAAATACAGTAACACGCGTTGTTACACAGTAGCACATGGTATTGCACAGTATTTTTGAATTATTGATTCTTACGTAAGAAGGCACTACTCAATAATTGTTACAGTAATTAGTGTTTAATATTTTATTTTATTGATTCAATAACTGCTACGTTGATATTTTTTATTCAATAATTATCATTACACGGTATTTCAAATTATCAAATTAATAATTCATTTAAATATATTATTATAATATTATATTATAGTGGTATGTTGTGATTATATGATAGTATATTTTTTATAATTTAAATGGTAAGATTATTATAGTAAATTCATGGTATAAAAGTAAAATGAGGTTGAAGAGACTAAATTGAATTTGAATTCTAATGATGTAAGCGATGACGTTATCGGAATGATGAGGTAAGCAATGATGTCATCGGAAGGATGATGTAAGCAATGATGTCATATGATCGATGATGTCATAAATTATGACGAAAAGACTATTTTATCCTTACTCTGCCAGGCCTATAAATAAAAGCTCATTCCTTCATTATTTTCTTACGAATTCACTGAACTCTAGAGAGATAAATTTATAGAGAGAAAGAAGAAAAATTTTCTGCTACTTAACTACTCTTATATTCAGTTCTTTTACGGTAAGAGATATTATTTATTTCATATTCTGAAGATAACTTCTGTTATTCCATTTCTTATTTATTCTGTTGGAATAACCTGTATACGCGAGCTACCCTATACTTGGTGACATTCTTCTATTATTCTGTCTTTATTATTCCGTTGGAACATCCTGTCTGTGTGTTTTACACCGGACCTGGTTCCGTCTTTATTATTATTCTGTTGGGACATCCTGTCTGTGCGTTTTACACCGGACCTGGTTCCGTCTTTATTATTATTCTGTTGGAACATACTGTCTGTGTGTTTTACACCGGACCTGGTTCCGTTATTTATTATTCTGTTGGAATAACCTGTTTATGTGAAGTATCGCATGCATGGTGATTTCTTTTGTTATTCCATTCTTTATTATACTCAATTGGTTAATATTTTGACTTCTATACTCCATGAAATTAGTAGAATATCCTTGATATTTGCGCTTCATCCAATATCTTTTCATGGAAATATTCTTCTGGGCATTCTTGAATTTTACACCACAAAATAATATCTTATTGACAATTTGGACATTATTAGTTCCTGGACAAATTAATTTTTGAAGTTGTTTTATTGAATTCTTATATCATTGTCATCATCCTCATGTTTATACTTTTTTGAAAGTCATCTGTGACCTGTAGTGCATAGATGAACTTGGTATGATTATAACCATGGATTATTCGGTATAATCATAACCGTAATGTTACAAATGATGTGGTAAAAGTCGTCATTGGCCCGTAGTGCATTGATGGACAGTTGTTGGCATGATCATGACCATTTATGAATACACAAATATCCTTGGCCCGTAGTGCATAGAATTTGTGGTCGTGGCCCTAATGATTATCTTTGGCCGTAGTGCAGGGATGATGTGAATTATTTATTTAGCTGAGTCTCAGCAATAAAAATGATGAAAAACTTTTTAAATCATAAAAGATAGTAGACTTTATTCTCTATTTCACTCTTTTAATGGATTGCTTGTTCCGCTGCAGTTAAACTTGATTTCTATTGTATTTTATCAGTTTAACATTGTTTGAGACTAATGATAATTTATTCTGCATTATCTTAGTCATAATATTTCTTGCTGGGCTAGTTGAGTTCACCCTTTCTTTCACTGTTCTCTTCAGGAAATGAGAACGTAGCGGGGACGAGTCGGGGAATAGAGTGACAGTCCAGATGATAGCATTAGTAGTCCTCACTATTCTGTTAGATAGTGTGACAATAAATGTATTGAAGACTTATTTGTGTTTGAATACTGTTTAGATGATAATATTCGAGTTAAAACTCATTATATATATTTTGTCGTATCTTACACGACTATTGTATAATTAAGTTGTATTTGTATTTTGTACCATGTAAATGGCGACCCAAGATGAGTGATGTATACCTATTTTGGGGGCGTCACAGTTGGTATCAAAGCTTAGGGATATGATCCCTGGCTAAGGTGTGAGACAAGAACTAGGAGGAGAGAGACGGGGAATTTCTTTGCTAGTATGACCTACCTAAGTTTATGTGGTATTTATTTGGTCGGTCAGAGTATAGGGATAATATGTGATATGTTATTTAACCCTTGTTTTGTGGCAGTATTTGAAAATGGCATCCGAGAATGTTGAGAATAGCAATGGAGCACAGGAGACCGTTGAGTCTCCACAGATCAATAATCAGGATAATATGCAATCAAAGGACAATAATCCTCATGAAAACAATAACACCGATGAAATGGTGAATGATGGGATGGTCAGAGGCTTTGTGCGATTCATGCAACAACAGGCGAAGGCAGCTCCTGTCCAAAATGCAGGTAGAAACACTGATAACTCTCGGACGGTCACCGCTAAGCAGTTTAAGGAGCAATTCATGCAATAACGAGCGAAGGCAGCTCCTGTCCATAATGCAGGTGGAAATAATGGCAACCCACGGTCTGTCACCGCTAAACAATTCAAGGAGCTGAAACCACCGGAGTTTTTGGGAAAGCCAGAACCACTTAAGGCGGAGACATGGATAAAGCAGATTACCAAGATATTTGATGTCTTGGAATGCTCAGAGGAGCAAAAGGTTCCTTTCGCCACCTTTTATGTTGCGTGAAGAAGCAGATCATTGGTGGGAATCTGCAAACCGTACCCAGACTGACGCACTCAAGATGTCTTGGGAGAAATTTCAAGAATTGTTCAACGACAAGTACTTTCCTAAAAGTATTCGTCACATGAAGGAAGTAGAATTCATCAAGCTGGAGCAAAACAATATGACCGTGTCGCAGTACGAGGCTAAGTTTGCGGACTTATCCCGATTTGCATCCCATTTGGTCGATAATGAGGAGAGAATGACGCAAATGTTTCTGCGAGGTTTGAAACCCAATATACGTCAATACCTTATTTCTCACAAACTTTGTTTATATTCAGATGTTGTGAATAGGGCTCAGTTATTGGAGCGCGATAATGAGTCAACACAACCAAAAGGTAACTACCAACAACACGATAATAATCATACCGTTGGCAACGGTCATCGGAACAATGATAACCATCGTGGGGGAAATTATCATGCCAAGAATGATAACCACTTCGATGGTAATCATGGCCAATATAATGGAAGTGGACATTTCAAGAAGAGAAGGTTCAGCAATGACGTAAAGACGTCGGCACCAACACCCGTTTCAAAGGAAGAAGAACGACCACCGATCGTATGTTTCAAATGCGGACAGGAGGGACACATCCGTTCAAACTGTACGCAGCAATCCAAAGCGTGTTTTAATTGTGGAAGAGAAGGTCACCTAGCTCGATTTTGTCGTACGGTGAAGTCAAGTCCAGCTGGGATAGTGATGTCAAAGGATGTCCCAGATAAGCTAAAGCCGGTAGTTTAAGAGAGAGCTTTTTTTTTTTCGTGACGAGGAACCTGAATAAAATTATCACGGGTAAGTTAATCATAAGCTCTTGCGAAGTCTATACCGTGTTAGATACCGGTTCTACTCACTCTTTTATTTCACATAGTTGTGTTCAACGTTTAAATTTGACTCCGAAAAAATTAAACTTTGACTTATTGGTTGAAACTTCGTTAGTATGAGCCTTCGTTACCTCTACTGTTTATAAATCTTGTTTGATTCAAATCAACACTTTCACGTTACCTGTCGATCTTATCTCTTTGAAAATATTTGCATGGATGTGATTTTTGGAATCGATTGGTTAACTACTCATCATGCTTTTTGTAAGGTTGTTAGCTTTCATACTCCTAACCAACCTGTTATGCGAATTCAAAGTAACCAAACCACTAAGGTCAATCATTGTCATATCAAACAATAAGTAAAGAGCCCCGAGCCTTTCGCTGATGACTTCCTTGTGTGGAATGCACCGAAGCCAGACTTTCTGTAGGCGACATCATGAATGAAGGTGGCAAGTTGATAGGTATCATTGTGAGGTGCTGTCCAGGTTAAGGGATAGAAGTCACAGTTGGCATTAATGTGACGTACTATCCAAGTCTTGGATGAGAGTCACAGTTGTGAATGATATTTCTATCGTTAATAAATTTCATGACGTATTCTTGAAGACTTATTAGCCTACTTAGAGCGTGAAATCGAATTTTGTATTGACCCTAGTACAAAACTCATTTCTTAAACCCTCAAATATTTCTTCAACTAAAACAAACGTAATATGCGCCAAAGACGTTGACTTGAGCTGTTGAAGATTACGATCGTACCATTCAATACCATCGTGGGAATACAAACGTGATAGCTGACGTATTGAGTAGAAGATCGTATGCGTTTACGAGTGCGATGTTGTTAACACAAAGGCTCATTTCGTATAACTTACAAATGATGAAGATAGAGTTAAAAACTCTAAGGACCCATGTGAAGATAACAAATATACGAGTAGAATCGACTTTAATCGATAAAGTTACAGCCGCTCAAGCTACACACCTGGAGCTGATGAATGTGAAGAAGAAGGTTCAAGAGGGCGTTATTCTAGAAGCAAGAATCGACGAAGAAAGGTAATCTCAACCCTCGATTTAATTGGCCCATTTGAAATCTTCTATTGAGTAGGAACTGTGGCTTATAGACTCGTTTTACCGCCAAATATGTCGCGTGTTCATAACGTTTTTTACGTATCGATGTTACGTAAATATATGGACGACCCGAACCACATTATTGATTTAGAACCGGATGAGATAGCGGATGATTTAACGTTTGAGGAGATACATATTAAAATCTTGGATAAGAAGAATCGTATTCAACACTCAAGGGTTATACCTCAAGAGTTAGAATCTGAAATGAAGTCAAGGTATCCTCACCTGTTCGGCATACCAGGTACGTACGTAAATTTTGAGGGCGAAATTCCATAAGGAGGGGAGATTGTGAAACCCCAGATTTTATGAATAAAGAATTAATTTTCTTGAAATAATTTTTTTTATATTATGATGTGAATTTGAGATAATGTTATAGATGTGGGTAGTATTTATAAATTTTGCAAAGTATGCAAATTGTTATATTATATTCTATTGGTCAGGGAATATTCTTTGTGTCGGAGAATATTCGTACGACGGTACAATTATTGGTGGAACCCACAACAGAATTATTGTCGGATTGAGAAAACGACAAAAATATCTTTTATATAAATAACGACGTAGTTGTTACCGTTAACACTGTTGGAATACCTGGTGGTTAAAATACAGTAACACGCGTTGTTACACAGTAGCACACGGTATTGCATAGTATTTTTGAATTATTGATTCTTACGTAAGAAGGCACTACTCAATAATTGTTACAGTAATTACTGTTTAATATTTTATTTTATTGATTCAATAACTGCTACGTTGATATTTTTGATTCAATAATTGTCATTACACGGTATTTCAAATTATCAAATCAATAATTCATTTAAATATATTATTATAATATTATATTATAGTGGTATGTTGTGATTATATGATAGTATATTTTTTATAATTTGAATGGTAACATTATTATAGTAAATTCATGGTATAAAAGTAAAATGAGGTTGAAGAGAATAAATAAAATTTGAATTCTAATGATGTAAGCGATGACGTAATCGAAATGATGACGTAAACAATGATGTCATCGGAAGGATGATGTAAGCAATGATGTCATATGATCGATAACGTAAGCGATGATGTCATTAATTATGACGAAAAGACTATTTTACCCTTACTATGCCAAGCCTATAAATAGAAGCTCATTCCTTCATTATTTTCTTATGAATTCACTGAACTCTAGAGAGAGAAAATTATAGAGAGAAAAAAAAATTCTGCTACTTAACTACTCTTATATTCAGTTCTTTTACGGTAAGGGATATTATTTATTTCATATTCTGAAGAGAACTTCTGTTATTCCATTTCTTATTTATTCTGTTGGAATAACCTGTATACGCGGGGTACCCTATACTTGGTGACATTCTTCTATTATTCCGTTCGAACATCCTGTCTGTGTGTTTTACACCGGACCTGGTTCTGTCTTTATTATTCCGTTGGAGCATCTTGTCTGTGTGTTTTACCCCGGACCTGATTCCGTCTTTATTATTATTCTGTTGGGACATCCTGTCTGTGTGTTTTACACCAGACCTGGTTCCGTCTTTATTATTATTCTGTTGGAACATCCTGTCTGTGTGTTTTACACCGAACCTGGTTCCGTTATTTATTATTCTGTTGGAATAACCTGTTTATGCGAAGTATCGCATGCATGGTGATTTCTTTTGTTATTCCATTCTTTATTATACTCAGTTGGTTAATATTTTGACTTCTATACTCCATGAAATTAGTAGAATATCCTTGATATTTGCGCTTCATCCAATATCTTTTCATGGAAATATTCTTCTGGGCATTCTTGAATTTTACACCACAAAATAATATCTTATTGACAATTTGGACATTATTAGTTCCTGGACAAATTAATTTTTGAAGTTGTTTTATTGAATTCTTATATCATTGTCATCATCCTCATGTTTATACTTTTTTGAAAGTCATCTGTGACCTGTAGTGCATAGATGGACTTGGTATGATTATAACCATGGATTATTCGGTATAATCATAACCGTAATGTTACAAATGATGTGGTAAAAGTCGTCATTGGCCCGTAGTGCATTGATGGACAGTTGTTGGCATGATCATGACCATTTATGAATACACAAATATCCTTGGCCCGTAGTGCATGGAATTTGTGGTCATGACCCTAATGATTATCTTTGGCCGTAGTGCAGGGATGATGTGAATTATTTATTTAGCTGAGTCTCAGCAATAAAAATGATGAAAAACTTTTTAAATCATAAAAGATAGTAGACTTTATTCTCTATTTCACTCTTTTAATGGATTGCTTGTTCCGCTGCAGTTAAACTTGATTTCTATTGTATTTTATCAGTTTAACATTGTTGGAGACTAATGATAATTTATTCTGCATTATCTTAGTCATAATATTTCTTGTTGGGCTAGTTGAGTTCACCCTTTCTTTCACTGTTCTCTTCAGGAAATGAGAACGTAGCGGGGACGAGTCGGGGAATAGAGTGACAGTCCAGATGATAGCATTAGTAGTCCTCACTATTCTGTTAGATAGTGTGACAATAAATGTATTGAAGACTTATTTGTGTTTGAATACTGTCTAGATGACAATATTCGAGTTAAAACTCATTATATATATTTTGTCGTATCTTACACGACTGTTGTATAATTAAGTTGTATTTGTATTTTGTACCATGTAAATGGCGACCCAAGATGGGTGATGTATACCTATTTTGGGGGCGTCACAGATATAATGTTATAGTTGTAGGTAATATTTATAAATTTTATAAAGTAAGCAAGTTGTTATAAAATATTCGATTGGTCGGGGAATATTCATTTTACTATGGAATATTCGTACGATGGCACAATCATTGGTGGACCCCACAACGAAATTATTATCGGAGTTAGAAAACGACATAAATAACTTTTTATAAAAATAACGGCGGAAGTTTTACCGTTAACTGCTGAAATACTCGGTGGTAAAAGTACAGTAATACGCGTGGTTGCATAGTAACAAACAGTATTGATTATTGATGCTTACGTGAGAAGTCACTCAGTTATACTCAATTATTGCTACAATAATTGGTGCATAGTATCTCACGTTATCGATTCAATTATTGTCATAATATTTTATATTATTAAATCAATATTTGAGACGACAAAGTTATTCATATTATTATTTGCATTATTGACGATGTTTAAAAAGTTTTGTCGAGTAAAGGGGTTTGGTCACCTAATTGCGCGCCAATAGGGAGAAATATTATCGAAAAGCCCCCTCTTTTCTGGGAATGATCTGGTTGTTAATATTGCAAGTTATAATATTAATGATGAATGATATTAAAAATGAGTTTTGTGAAGCTATGTGAATTGAGATAAATAGAGGAGATTTTTATGAAGTATTTGTTGTAAGTTTGGCGTATTATTTTGACCCCCACTCACCCATTTTTTAAAATTGTCGGTAGAAAGTTATCTTAATTTTATTTTATAAATATATAGATATATATAAGTATTATATATATATATTATATTTTATTTTAACAACATTTATTTATCATTATTATAACTAGTAATATTAACAACCAAATCGTTTCTAGAAAAGAGGGGGCTTTCCGATAAGGATTTCTCTCTATTGGCGTGCAATTAGATGACCTATCCTCTCCTTGACAGAACTTCTAGACATTGTCAATATTATAAATAATAATATGAATAACTTTATTGTCTCAATTATTGATTTCATAATATAAAATATTATTGTCTCAATTATTGATTTCAATAATATGAGAGATATGATGCATCAATTACTGTAGCAATAATTGAATAAAATTGAGTGACTATTCACGTAAACATCAATAATCAATACCATGTTACTATGCAACCACGCGTATTACTGTATTTTTACCACCGGGTATTTCAACATTTTAACGGTAAAACTTTCGTCGTTATTTTTATAAAAAGATATTTCTGTCGTTTTCTCATTCTGACAATAATTCTATTGTGGGGTCCACCAATGATTTTACCGTCGTACGAATATTCCCTATTAAAACGAATATTCCCTGACGAATCGAATATTTTATAATAACTTGCTTACTTTGCAAAATTTATAAATATTACCCACAACCATAACATTATATCAAATTCACACCATAATATTCAAAAAAATATTTCGAGAAAATTAAATCTTTATTCATAAAATTTGGGGTCTTACAGTTTTGCCCTTCCGGGGGTTGTCTCCAAGGTTGACAGGGCTTTTGGTTGTCCTTCGGGGTTGTCTTTAGGGTTTGATTGCTGTCAACTTTTCTTTTTCTTAGGGTTGATCTCCAAGTTTGATTTGATGTTCCACGGGGATGTCTCTGTGTTTAGTTTTTTATGTTGTGGTCCTCCATGATTATTTCTGGAGTGTAAAAAAGATGTTTTTTCCCTCCTACATAGTTAGTAACTTAAAAACAAAATATCGAGTGTCTACAAGAAATATACATGACTAAAAAATTGTAAGGATATATATATTTAACATATATTTTTCTCGGAGTTTTTAAAATTCATTTACTATTTTTCAAAAATTAATTTCTAATTAATTCCTTAAGAAATTAGCTACCTCAAGCTTAACTCCGGAAATTCCCAAATCTTGGCAGAATCTTACACATGTTAACGTGAGCTTCAGTTTAAATTTCATGGTCATCAGAGTTATAGAACTCCAGTTATAGCGTTTTTCGTCGGAAAAACCTAAATATTGAAATGGTCACAACTTGCTCATTTTAAGTCAAAATGAGCTTATTTTTGGACAGGAGGTACTTTATACCATATACTTTCATGTCCCAAAAGGCCAGAATTTTTCTCATAAATTATGTGGCCGAAACAACCCTTTTAAAAATATGGGCAGTAGTTTTTTAAACATTTACAGCTTTTTCATCCTTTACTAAAATCATTCCACACGAAAATCTGTAAATCCTTTTTAAGTGATTCCACTTGAATAAGTTAGAAAACTCATAGATCTAACTCTGGAACTTGACCACACAAAAAAATTTGAAATATAATAGGAGATATGGTCAATTGAATTTAATGTTCCATTTTACCAAAATCTGATTTTCAACCCTTTGTGATTTCTAAGAAACTTTCATGTTTTCACATAATAACCAATATAACTCATCATGACAATGACATAATAATTCAATAAAATAAGTTCAAGAATTAGTTTATCCAGGAACCAATAACATATAAATTGTCAAAAAGATATTTTTTTGTAGAGTAAAATTCTAGAATGCTCAAAGAATATTTTCATGAAAAGAAACTGGATGAAGCGCAAATATAAAGGATATTTCACTAATTTCATGAAGTATAGAAGTCAAAACTTTAACCAACTGAGTATAAGAGAATATATTAAGCTGCAAATGGATTTTCGTCTGCCATGCGGTAATCCACGTATACAGATCATTTCCACAATTTAATAAGGAATAAATACAAAGGATCATTCACCATGTATGTGATAATTTACATAGACAAGTTATTCTAACATAATAATAAAGAGTGGAATAACAGAAGAAATCGCCATGCATGTGATAGATCGCACCGACAGGTTATTCTCAACAGAATAATAAATAATGGAACCAAGTCATGCGTAAACGCACAGATAGGATATTCTGACAGAATAATAAAGAACGGAATAATAGAAGAATTTCACCATGTATGCGGTACTTCGCATAAATAAGTTATTCCAACATAATAATACAGAATGGAATAACAGAATAATAAGTGATGGAACCAGGTCCGGCGTAAAGCACAGACAGGATATTCCGACAGAATAATAAAGAACGGAATAATAGAAGAATTTCACTATGTATGCTGTACTTCGCATAAACAGGTTATTCCAACATAATAATAAAGAATGGAATAACTGAAGTTCTCTTCATGAATACGAAAGAATAACACCCCTTACCTCAAAAGAAATTTGGATACTGGAGTAGTGAGGTATTAGACTTCTCTTCTTCTTTCTCTCTATAATTTCTCTCTATAGCTTCTCCCTCTATAATTTCTCTATAATAATTGCTCTATAGCTTTAGTGAATTGGTGAGAAATGAAGAAGAATGAGCTTCTATTTATAAGAAAATATAGTTTCGATAATTACACGTTTTGGGGCTCGAAATATGACAGTACAATACCTTCATCTTTTTTTTTAATTTAGTCATGCAAGTATTATCAATCTTGCACCAACTCCCCTAATAGTAAATCATGTGAATTAATAGTAAATCATGTGACTCAATAGTTCTAGACATGTGAAAATACGAATTACAGTATGTACATCCATCTATACCTCTATTTTTAACTTTGTCATGCAAGTATTATCAATCTTGCACCAAATCCCCTAATAGTAAATGAATGTAAATCAATAGTACACACATGTGAACAAATAGTTATATAAACATGTGAATTAATAACAATTAATTGCTCATTTATCCGATAAATTACCCGATTTATCAATATAACCCCCAGACATCAATTATCATCAAAATAAATGTCGATTTCCACTAACGCTAATAATCCCAACACAATGGAACTATCAATTTCATCTATAATCAACACAACTTATTCATCATTAATATCATAACTCATAATATTTAACAATCAGGTCGTTCCCAGGAAAGAGGGGGCCTTCCGGTAAGGATTTCTCCTTACTTGCGCGCAATTACCTAACCTCTCCTTGGTAGAACTTCTAGACATTGTCAATATTGCAATTTAATAATATTAATAACTTTGTCATCTCAATTATTGATTTAATAACATAACATATTATGCAGATAATACTGTGACAATAATTGAATCAATAATATGAGAGATATGATGCAACAATTACTATAGCAATAATTGAGTATAAATGAGTGACTACTCACGTAAGCATCAATAACCAATACCATGTGCTACTATGCAATCACGCCTATTACTTTACTTTTACTACCGGGTACAACAATTTTAACGGGAACACTTTCGCCGTTATTTTTATAAAAAGATAATTCTGTCGTTTTCTTACTACGAAAATACTTCCGTTGTGGGGGTCCACCAATGATTGTGTCGCTGTACGAATATTCCCTGTTAAAAAGAATATTCCCCGACCAATCGAATATTATATAACAACTTGCATACTTTACAAAATTTATAAATATTACTCACAACTATAACATTATCTCAAATTCACACCATAATATTTAAAAAAAATATTTCGAGAAAATTAAATATTTATTCGTAAAATTTGGGGTCTCACACTATCTTTGATTGTATCAATGTTTTGATCTTCATTTTTGGAATTCTGCTTTATATTCGGTTATTATGGAGTATTATTGAATTTGGATAAACTGTAATACGAATCCCTAATATTTGTCCTTCTGTCCCACTGAATTCGTTCCTTTTAAGATATTTTTCATCATCCTCAATCTTTAATGATGATATTACTGAATATCTTTGGCATGTAGTGCAAAGATGAATGATTAACTGATGAATATCTTTGGCCCGCAGTGCAAAGATGAACAGATGTTGAGATGAACATGACCGACTGGTGATACAAATGAATATCTTTGGCCTGTAGTGCAAAGATGAATATTTGATTCAAGATATATTGATTGCTGTTACAGAGATAAAATATTGATGATGGACTTTTAAATTTTAAAAGATAGTAGAACTCATTCTCTACGTGTCTCTTCTAATGGATTGTTGTTTTCGCTGTATTTGTTGATCTAAAACTTGTTATCTATTATATTCTATCAGATTTTTCCCTGTTGAGGACTAATGATAATTTGTTGTATATTATCTTAGTCATAATATTCTTTATTGAGCTAGTTGAGCTCACCCTTTTTCTTGTTGTTCCATTTTTCTTCTCAAGAGGTGAGAATATAGTAGGGACTAGCCGGGGTATGGAGTGATGATTGAAGTTAGCTATTTTAGTAGTCCTCACTATTTTGTAAAATAGTGTATTAATAAATGTAATGAGGACTTATTTGAGTGTGAATATTGTCTAGAAGATAATATTGTATTAAAACTCACATCTTGTGTATTTGTCGTATTTTACACGACAATTGTTTTAATAAACTTGTAGTTATTTCTGTACCATGTATTTGGCGACTCAGAATGAATGATGTATACCTATTTTGGGGGCGTCACACATACTCATTTTTTATTTAATGATACACGAGTCGAATTCGAATATATTAGTGTTCGCTCATATTAGGGTTCGAGTATTTCATTTTTTTTTCAAACCATATTCGATAGATCATATTCGAATACTATTCTAATCCATACTAACAAGCTAAATATGTGATATTTGTATCAATCTTTATAATTTATAAAGTGCAGTATTAAATTGTGTAAGTTTTTACTTTAATAAATTAAAGAATTGATTGTTAATTTGTATTACATTCTTTGTAATTTCTTTATATAAATAAAAATAAAAAACTTTTATATATAAACATTAATTCAACAATCAATTTAATATGTAATGACTCAGTATTAAGTGAAATTGTTTATATTCGAAACTCTATTTGAAGACTCATGAGTAACTTGTTCTGTAAACGAGTCGAGTAGGTCCGGGTAATGATCCGACTCGAATCTGGCGCAAAATAAAAAATTCCTTATCGAATCCTAGTCGAATTCGAGCTCAATTTTTTCGAGTCGAGCTGAATCTGAGCATTAGGGTGTTCGTTGAGATTCGTCTCGTTTACACCCTTAGAATCTCATTGTTAGATTTCATTTGTTTAGCTATTCACGTTTCTCAACATGAATCTTTAACAAGAATATGCAAAAACGTCTTAATGAAAATTTTATAAATTTAAATCGATTTTTTTTGGTTTAAGCCATAGCCGTCTCTTCTCACCATCTCTTTATTTTATTTTAAACATGATTTGTCTTTAAATTTTTTATCTTTTCAATAAAAATAAAATTAAAACACACATAATGTGTGTCCGATGACCAGTATATATATAAAATGGATTCAGTTATCATGAAGTTAACTTCATGATAAGTTGATCAATTGACCTATGGGATAAGGTCCAAAAATACCCCTGATGTTTATACGGATGTCCCACTTCCACCCTAAACTATTTTTTTTCCAAAAGTACCCTTAACGTTACAAAATTCAGCCCAATTATGCCCCTCCCGTTAACAGACTTGCCACCAAGCAAACGGAGCAGACACGTGGACAAAATTTGTTGGCTGAGCAAAAATATTTTTTTCTCTTTCTTCTCTTTTTCCTCTTCTTTTCTTCTCCCTTTTTTTTCTCTCTCCTTTTTTCTTCCTCTGTTCTAAAATAACAAAACCCAAACAGGAATCGAGTTAACCAATCTCCAACACCGATTTAGAGGATTTCCTGGTGGCTACAAAATCTTCATTACTGGCGACTGACCGAGGTGAATCGCTAATATCAGATCAAGACGGACTTTCATCACTCATACGCAAACCGGACATCGTCTTCACCAAGTCGCCATTTTCCGAACGTCTAAACACTTGCACTGGCCGCTCATCCATTCCACCTCCGCCGCCGCTAATCGCCGAAAACTTCCGCTTCAACGTCGAGTTCCAGTGGTTCTTAATCGCGTTGTCCGTACGACCGTTGAGAATCCTCGTGATGGTCGCCCATTTGTTGCCGTACCGCGCGAGAGCTTTCAAAATCATCTCATCCTCCTCCGGCGTAAATGCGCGGTGCTCCACCTCCGGCGAGAGCTAACTACACCATCGTAACCTACACGACTTTCCTGATCTCCCACGAATCACCCTAGCAATCACCGTCCAATTCCTCGCGCCATCTTTATTTGACCAAATTAATTACATCCTTCTCTCTTCACTCTGCCAAATACCGTCCAACTCCTAGCCCTAGCAATTTGCGTTTGACCAAATTACTTCCACCCTTCTCTCTTCATCACCACCAAGTCACCAAATGGGGAATCTCTCACTCTGCCAAATGCCTAATAATGGCTATGCAGATTTCTCTGCTCTGCTGCAGGTCAAAACAGAGGATTCTCGAATCCCTTTTTACTCTGCTTTAGTGCTTTTGATTACAACAACAACAGTTCATATCTTCCTAATTACGGGTGGACCAACGAAGATGATGCAGATGAGCTTTAGTAGCAACTGTTTTGAGGGGAAACCCAATTTTTTTATCCAACTTCAATTTGATAGTTTAATGGAGTCTTCAAATTTTCAAAGCCAAGTGTTGAGCTCACCTAAAAACAGCTCCTCTTCTGGCCAAATGAGAAGGGTTTGTAGCGCTGGAAATTTACAAGTTAGATCCAACCTCTATGAGTCTTGATTGATTGGTAGACTATTGTGATTGTCATCACATGTTAAGTTAAGCTGTGATTTTAATTCCTTGTCAGTTATGGTGGGTATGTTTGTCTTTATGGAATTTGTAAAATCTATATTTATTTATTTATTTATTTAGACAAATACATGTTCAAATTGATCTCTTTTGGGTGTTCAAATTTAAGATCTATAGTTATGGACCTTATGGTGTTGTTTCTCTTTGATCCATTTTCTTGCTATGTTTTTGGAGGAGAGAGAAAAGTAGACAAAAGAGAAAGGTGCCACGTGTCAGCCACATCAGATAGGCTTTACATCTGTTTGTCTAGTTGGCAGTATTGTTAACGGGAGGGGCATAATTGGGCTGAATTTTGTAACGTTAAGGGTACTTTTGGAAAAAAAATAATTTAGGGTGGAAGTGGGACATCCGTGTAAACATCAGGGGTATTTTTGGACCTTATCCCATTGACCTATATAGTGCTGACACGCAGAGAGAGATCACCTCCTATCTGTGTGTTGACAGTGCATCGGTCAATTGACCAAAACTAACTTGATACTAACCACTTTCATATATTAGGTTTAAAAGGATATTTAATTATTTTTTTTAAATAGTGTAATTATGGCAAACAGTTCACGCAAGAGTATATTTAATTATTGGGCCTTATCAAAATCTACAATAATTTGGATTATTTAATTCCAAGAGCTTATCAATTTCTACAGTAATTGAAAATATGGTTGTTGATTCCATTTCTTTCTAGCGAGCTTCCATTGGAAGAATAAAAAGTGTGTCCAACCATATATCCAACGAGAAATTAAACTCTCTCTTCTTTTCTTAGTGCAACTCGACCAAAATGCACAAAGGTACTTAATTGCCTACCCAACTTTTTTCATCTCTCACTCTCTCTCTCTCTCACACACACACACACTGACACAGGACTTAAAATATGTTTTTTGTAGGGGGCTACTATGGCTATGGCAAATTCATCATTGCACACATACTTGCTGCCACCACCATTGGAATAATCTCCGCCTCGATGATACGTTATCGTCGCCGGAAGCCTAAAGCCTCAGGCGGCGGGGAACCAGCTGTTCAGACTCTCGTTCCTCGGTTGCATAATACGGAATCCGGCCATGTCGGAAGACTGGAAAGGTTTTCTGATTATGTTGGTAAGTACGTAGTGCAACAAATTAATTTAATTTCATGTGTGTGAGAGTGGTTTGAAATGTGTTTTATATGGTATATCTGCAGCTAGGCAGATAGGATTTAAAGATGGGAGTGAGTGTCCAGGATTAAGCCAGTTGGTATATGAGTATATTAAAAGATCAAAAGGGTGTGATGATAGGATATATGAGTATTTTGTGAATGAACCAAATGCTGAGGTATTGTATGGGATGCTGGTGGAGGAATTTGATACATGTATTCTCTCTTATTTTGCATTTCACTGGTCCAAAGCTTCTCTCATGCTTACCCAGGTTGGTATTATTTATTTTGTTAATTTCTTTTTTAATTCACAATTAAAATTATTATTATTATTAGAGAAATTAAAACTCAAAATTAGACAATATATATATGATTCATAATCGAATTAATATTCATTGATCATCATTTGTGGTAAAGATATTAAGCGTTGACTCTGATCAGAAGAAGCTCAAGAACATGGTGTTGGCAGCTACAAGGTAATTAAGATCGTGCTTTCTTGTCTTTATTTTTTTTATTTTAAGAAAATAAAAAAGAAAAGAAAATTAAGAAAAGTTAGGCTTATTAAGAAAAAAATTAAAAAAAGAAAAGAAAAAGAAAAATAAAGGGGATGTTTCTCTCCTCTAAGCCATCAGTGACCCAGGGGGAAAAAAGTGAAATATCATCTATGCATCATCCAAATACTTTCACAGAAAAAGAAAAAAAATGGTAATTAATGGGGATGTGAGGTTACTAATGGGTTAATTAGATGTGTAATGGTCAAAAAAAAAAATAGTTTTGTGCCTTTTTCTTTTTTTATTTATTTTAAGTTACCAATATATGGATAAATGAATCAAATTCCTACCCAAACAAACATATACTTACCATAATTTGTTTTTTAGTAATAATAATAAATGATGAGTAAAATACAATTAGCTCATATTAATAAATGTAAAAATATATAAAAAAGGAGTAATTTTTTTTGAATTTATCTTTAGTGACCTAACAAAATTATTTAAATTGATGAGTATTTTTATTTAATTTTTTAATACTTTATGTTTTGGGAGGGAGGGAGTTGTTATAGTCTGCTTTTGGCAAATGAAAATATTAGTAGTGGTCCAAGAACGAGAATGTATAAAGTAGTGGTCCAAGACAATTATATTCACCTTCGTTATGGGTCGACACAGGCACACAGCCATCAGAATATATGAAGTAATCAGCACTTCAAAATGTAACGCTAATAAGCACAAATACTTCCTTAGATGTCAATAAGCACAAATATTTTTTTTCGTCTTTGCTTCAATTTTAATGGGATAAATTTGAATCAGCTTATCATGAAGTTAATTTCACGATAAGTTGATTAATTGACAAATACAATATTGACACGTATAGAGAAATCATCTCTCGTCTGCGTTCTGCGTGCACGTAATGCTACTTGTGAGTTATGAGGTTTGAACACAAGACTTATAAGTAAATAAATAAAAATTCAAACCAATTGAACTACAACAACTTATTACTATACATGCCAACATGTTCATATTATTGAACATATTACTATGGATGCCAACAAAATACCCCCATTAATTGACATGTTTTCTCACTTTATCTTATGAGTTATGTCAACTGCAACTAGTTATAATAAATAGTAGTAGTAGAGAGCACAATATACTAGAACTAATAATTATAGGATTACGTACGATATATGCATTTGTTCCTAAAATAAGTTCTATTTATAAGAATAATAAATATTAAGAATGCGTCTACCACTAAACAAATAAATTGATAAATATTTACAAAAACTGTTGTGACATTATAATGAAATTAATTATGATACTAAACTTAAGAATCTCGTGTTATATATTTTACACTATATCAACACAAAAATAATATAGAAAAATCAATAAATTAATGACATTTTCTGTGTGTGTGTGAGCAGGGAATATAAATACAATATTGAGGCATGCATGTATATATATTTATGTTATTACTATGCCTCAACTTATTACTATGCATGCCAACTTATTTCAACAATTGATATGAAAGAATTTTGGCAACTTGTTGAATATATATAAATTAGAATTATTGTTTATTATAAATTATTTTATAATTTTTTAATATTTATTAATATTACTATTTTTGGTGTAACAAAATTTTGCAAAAAAAAGGGGGGAAGAAGCCCGCGGGCTGGGCTGGGCCGGCCCGGCCCAATCCGGGCCACAGGTTGCACATTCGTAGCCCACCTAAACCCGGGCCATTTCGGCCCGGCCCGGCCCGTCCGTTTGCTAGATCTAATAAGAAATATTCGGTTAACCGAATAAAAAAAATTTAATAATTGAAATCGAATATTAAAATTGTTATAATCGAAATGTATAAAATAATTGAATTAAACGAAATATATTAGTTAAAAAATTTGATTCAATTTGGTTATTCGTTTTTATCCTATTTTTTGCTCAGTCATATCTCTATATAGTAGATTTGGATCCATTTATAAAGGGTCCTTTAAATAAGTATACAACAAATAGAAAGATATTACAAGAATAGTGCACCAATTAAATAATTACAGTAATAGTGCAATAATATGTAATAATATCAATAGTAGTGCAATACACGTCACAGAACTCAAACCAACAAAAATAGAAACACGTTGATTCAAAAAGAAAACTATTCCACTTTATGCGGTCCTCCTCCTTCGCCGTCTCATTCGCCGTCTCCTTCACCGTCGCCGCCGATCTTGTAAGTCTTCTTCTTCTTCCCCTTCGTCCTCCTTCGTCGTCGCCACCGCTTCAACACCTTGAAGAATATGTAGATCTGTAGATCTTGAAGATGTAGCCGCCATGGACGCCGATCTCCTCATCTATTACGGCCACAACTGCCATTATGACGAAGGTTGCCGCCGGTAAAGAAGGCGAGATTTGGTCGTGGTTTGGTGGGAGTGGGAGTGGGAGTGGGAGGGGGAGAACGAAGTTTGGGGTTTATGGTGCCATCAAGGTGATGGATTTCTAGGAGGGTGACATCTTTTTGTGGGTTGAAGCCTTCGGAGGTGTTGACATTGCATAAGACTCTGATGGCATTGTTGTAGAGGATTGCCTTTTGATGCATACGGGAACAATTTTTTAATTGAGACACTGATTTGTAGTCAAATAATTTTAGTGCAGTTGGTAGCCAAACATTTATACAAAGGTAACCATTTTAGTTTTTGTGTGTAACCAAGATAAATTTCAGTGCACTTGGTAACCAAAATTTTCATACAAAGGTAAGAATTTTAGTTTTTTTTGTTACATTTGTATTAAGGTTTGACTACCAACTGCACTATGAAAAAAAAATCTATAATAGATTTTTTATAATTAATTGGTAACCTAATAAACCTGAATTGGTTACTTTTGTATTAAGGTTTGGCTACCAACTGCATTATAAAAAAAATCTACAATAGATTTTTTTTAATTAATTGGTAACCCAATAAAACTGAATTGGTTACATTTGTATAAAGTGTTGGCTACCAACTGTACTATTAAATAAAAAAATAATCTATAATAGATTTTTTAAAAATAAATTAGTAACCTAATAACACTGAATTAGTTACCTTAGTATGAATGTTTGGCTACCAACTGTACTATGAAAAAATCGCAGCAACTGTACTATGAAAAAATCGCAGGTGTGGATGTGGATTGGGGGTGAGGGGTTCCGACAGTACTTTATAAATTATTTATATGAATGTATTCCCAGTTTGGAGAAATTCAATTAGCTCGTCAAATATTTGATGGAAGCTTATGTAGGAATGTGTTTTGTTATACTAGTTTGCTAAGTGCGTATTGCAGTAATGGATATATTGATGAAACTAGCAAAGAGTTTGATTCAATGCCTGAAAGAAATGATGTTTCTTATAGTGCGATGATTGTTGGTTATATATGGAATGAAAATTTTAAAGAGGCAATTATGTTGTTCGGCGGAGGAGGTAGAAGGGAGGAGAGAGAAAGTGTTAAATTAAAACACTCAACTAAATTAAAGGGATGAGAATGCACTAATTTTGTAAATAAAACTTTAAATGTATAAATTGTGTAAATATTTTATGAGTGCACTATTATTGTAATAATTTTTAAAAATGTAATAGAAAATGTAATTGTTCCTTATAAATTTAACATCGTATAAAGAATAAATAAAAATGAGTACAATAGGAAATTAAGTTGGTCTCTCCCTCTCTATTTATATATATCTTGTAATTGTATTATTATACTATCTACATTCATCTCATTCCATCCATTTAAAATTTAAATACACATTTTAATCTTTTAAAATCAATTTCTGAAATTCTAAATTTAAAATCAACAAAAAATTATTTAATTTTAAAATAAACAAATATAACAATTATAAACTAATTATGAAATACTACAAAACATCAATCTCTAGTTTTAAAATGAATGAAATATATGGTTATTATGAGTTCCACTAGGGTCTACGTTAATGAGACTTATGTTTGTAATGGCCCAATTTTTATAATGATTTCCTTTGAATATGCGGATTTAAGATATTGAGATTTAATTGAATAGAATTTTGTGGAAATGTGTTATAGCTAAATTAATTTTAATGTTAGTATAAATATTAAGATAAAAATCACAAGTCAAATAAGATGAACTCTCATTCTTGAATCAGCATAGGCGTATATACATGAACTACTACTAAATTAATATAATAAACAGATTCACATTATCATACCACAAGAGTTGAGAAACTGACTATATATATATTTTCTTGGTTTAATATATATTGAATTATATGGGCAGGAAACAGAGATTTGAAAAGGTGACAAAGAACCTGAAAGTGACAAGGACCTTCTCTATCTTAGTGGAGGAGATGAAGGTCATCGGGGGCTGCGCTTCATCTAAAGGTGGCGATGCTTCTACCGAGGTTATGGTTCCGGTGGCTCATAGCGACAGAAGTCCAGTCCTCCTTTTCATGGGCGGTGGAATGGGAGCCGGAAAGAGCACTGTCCTCAAAGAAATCCTTAAAGAGTAACAAATTAAAATTTACCCAATTTTAATATACAACTCCTAGCTGCATTAGTATAAATGTCTTAATTATTTGTTTGTTCACTATTTTGGCTCATTTAGAGTTGGGTGTAAATTTTTTCGATATTAAAGTTGAAGAATTTTGGCAGCTCATTTTGGTCAGGTGCCGCAGCAAATGCTGTGGTTGTGGAGGCGGATGCGTTTAAAGAGACGGATGTAATCTATAGAGCCATTAGCTCCATGGGCCATCATCAGGACATGCTTCAAACTGCTGAATTGGTAATTAATATATTGTTTAGCCTATATATATATATATATGGCTTACTTTGTATGTATATATGTCTACATTTGGAATATAAGACTCCAATTTGAAGATATGCATGTCACAATTAAAAATTGTAAAATGATATATCCTTCGACTTGTTGGTGTCAATTTTTCAGCTAGTTAACTAGACATAGTAAAAAATAAAATGTTGGAATTAGGTTCCTCTCCATTTCAAATGAAATGAAGAGTCTTCATTTCAGAATTCAGATTTAAAATGTATTGGAATGTGACATCATGATGATGAGAGAGATGATGATGAAAAATATACAAAGATTAACGGAGACTCCAATTCAAAATGTGGATCATAAAATTGTCTAGTCGACGGGAAAAAGTTGGTAAATAATATAGCACAACTCTTGAAGATTATTGAACACGTACATTTTAATTAAACATCGATCCACAATGATATGTTACAAATTAATTAGGTTTATGAAATAAGATATATGCATGCACGTGCCACTGGAAATTAACAGGTGCACCAAACATCGACCGATGCTGCATCATCCCTTTTAGTAACAGCACTGAACGAAGGGAGGGATGTGATCATGGATGGTACGTTCTCGTGGGTGCCCTTCGTTGAGCAGACGATTGCCATGGCAAGAAATGTTCATAAACATCGATATCGCATGGGAGTTGGCTACAAAGTCCAAGAAGATGGTACAATTATTGAGAATTACTGGGAACAAATAGAAGAAGAAGAAGGAGGAGGAAGACCTAAAACAAGACCGTATAGAATAGAGCTTGTAGGAGTTGTTTGTGATGCTTATCTAGCTGTTGTTAGAGGTATCAGGTATGTACGTGTATATGAATTACTAATACCCGAACTCTCAAGTAAAATGTCAGCTATATATCAGATATAAACTCAAGTATATGCTTTATATGCAGGAGGGCTATATCAATTGGGAGGGCAGTGAGAGTAAATTCACAGCTGAAATCTCACAAGAGATTTGCAAATGCATTCCCAAAATACTGCCAACTTGTTGATCATGCTAGGCTCTACTGCACCAATGCAGTTGGTGGTCCACCAACGGTAATTTTCGTTACAAGTTTAGTTACTACAATATCTACGGCAGTAATTAATCTTGTTTTCCGTGCTTACATTGTGTTATGAAATGTATACAATTAAGAACAAATTAAATACAACCCACAAAGCAGGTTGCTGTAATTTATTGTCAAAAATGATGAGCTCCTACTAATTAACCCTAAATATATTCTGATGAATAAATATGGACTTAATTTTCATATCGTGTTATAAATAAATGCATGCATGCATGCACAGTTGATAGCATGGAAAGATGGAGAAAACAAGCTGCTGATTGATCCAGATGAAATTAAATGTTTGACGATGGTAAGCAACTTGAATGATGAAGCAGAGTCAATATACGAACTTTATCCAGTAGCAGCAGCACCAACACCAGACGAACTTATAGTTGGCCCAGGTTCACCAGTGTGGAAAGACATAGTATTGATACCTACCAGGCCCAGACTTCAACTGGACCTTAAGATCGCCATTCAGAAAATTGAAGGCCCAGCATCATAATCATATTCTCCTTAAACAGTAACAAACTATCCCTAAAAATCATCAATGTATATCTAATTCCTTAAATACTGATGTTACTTTTTTTTTTTTTTTTAATATGCGTGCGCGTGTTTACTGTTAAGGGATGCTAGTTGCTTTAGTAGTAGTAAATGGGTGTGCTTAATGGACTATTTTGATTGGGCTTTCGTTGCACATCCTATTGCCAACCATTCCTAGTCCATTAGCTGAGTAATGCTAATCCACTTCAAATAATCACCAAGATTTTTAATTGAAATGTAACAATTTTTATGCTCAAAAGTTGCAAAATTGCACTATTATTGAAAAGTTGCCTTGGGATATTTTGAATTTAATATTTTAAACTTCCTTTTTTATTCAATAAGTAAATTTCAACAGATAAAAATATTTTGATATGCAACAATTGGAAATACAGTAAATCGAAAATTTATAATTGAATAATTATATAGTATAAAAAATGTATATATTGCCAAATTTTATAAGAAGAAGAAGTGAAATTAGAGCTTTAATATAAAATATTGTCTAAAAAAAATGTTAAAGAATTTGAAAAAATTGTTTGCTAAAGATGGAAGGTTAGTTTGCTACTTATAATTTTCTTAAAAAGCAACTGTTTGTAATTGTTAAAGGGGTAAAGTAGACATTTTAAAGGTTTAACGAAGAAACTAATCTTTAGTGACATAATTGCAATTATGGGGAAAGAGGGGATAGTTGCCAATAATTTTCCACTAGAAGAATCATACACGACCCGACCCGACCTAAGATAATTTAATTATATATCTAGACGGATACAATTTATAAATAAAAAAATAAAGTTAAATCAGTGTTACAATTATTCAGATCGAGCCAAGCCAGATCCGTCCTTGGTCGACTCATTTTGGTCCGAACCCAACCTTGGTAAGACGGTCTTGGTCACCTACGCTACGCGGCGGCTACACCTCATAATATAATATAAATAGATCTTTAAATTCAAAATAAAATAAAAATACACGGAGACGTCGTGGTTGAAAATTAAGAAATAAAAAGGACTTGAATAACAAATACAGGATAACTATGGGTACTCTTTTGAAACATTTCGCCCTCCGGCATTCAGTTCATTTTAGTTTTACCCTAGCCCCCCTATATATCTAAACTCTTCACTCTACCGAAAACCCTAGCCGCGAAAACGTTCGACCTTCTTCATTTCGGTCTCTGTAATTTCAATCTTCTCCAGCAGCCATGGTCTGTTCATTCTCTTTATTTTCTGTCTTTTCTCTCAATCGATTCAGTTATTTCATTACATAGTAAATAATTATCAACATAACTATTCATGTGTATGTTTTTGTATAACTGTATATGTGTATCAGTTCTTTACTTTAATTCTGATTTCTCTGTCTAAATGTATATATAGGCGGATGTAGAAGTAGATGTGGCAGCGGGACAGCCGAAGAAGAGGACGTTTAAGAAGTTCAGCTTCAGGGGAGTTGATTTGGATGCTCTCCTTGACATGTCCACCGATGAGCTGGTCAAGCTCTTCGGTGCCCGTGCTCGCAGAAGGTCTAATTCTATTTCTGTTTCTATTTTTAGATCTCTATATATGTGTCTGTATGTTGTTCAGCCTCATTAGATCTCAGATTCAATATGTTTGTGAATTGTATTTGCATTAATGAAATGTCAGGTTTCAGAGAGGTTTGAAGAGAAAGCCCATGGCTTTGATCAAGAAGCTCCGGAAGGCGGTATGAATTTCTCCTATATGATTTTGGGTTTAATTCTATATTGGTTTTGCTAATTTTTTATTTTATTTTATTTTTGATTCAGGGATTTGTATTTATGGTGAATATAATCTGTCTGTTGTTTCATTTGCCTAAATGCTCTTTAAGTTGCTTTTTCGTATTTTAAAAGGAATGAAATTGAAGTCATTCTGAGTATTCTAATGCTGGGTGGTGATTTGATTATAGAAGGTTAATTTGAATGAGCAAGGAGGATTATTTGGATAATTTATAAACTCATAAGTGAGCATTGAACAGCAAATGCCTTCTGAATGACCATAAGCTAATGATATTTTTGCTTTTAATTTTTTAGGTAGTGTTCTTTTGTGGTTCTTACAATGACCAGAATATCTGATAATACAGGGTTATGTCCTGATAAGAAATATTTTGAGCTTTTTAATAAGATGAATAGTATTGTTCGAAAGTGTGTTCCTCTGGTCTAAAAATCGGCCTAGGCGGTGCCTAGGCACTAGGCGGGGGCCTGATGCCGCGCCTAAGGCCAAATCGGTGAAAAAAGTGGGCTAGGCGGCGCCTAGGCGGGACCTAGGCGGAGTTTTTTTTTTAAATTACTACCAAAACCAAATCTTGATATATTTATTTTTCTAATAGGTTTACCATATTCTTAATGCAAGTTGTAGCATATCAAATCACAACAAAAAGTGAACAAGATCAAGTCAAAATGGATAATTTTATTATAGTTGTAATTTTTTGAACTTGTACCAACTTAAAATTCTATAAATGATGATACATTTGTAATATTTAGTTTAATTCAATATAATTCTTAAATTTATGTTTAGTTTTTTAAGTTTTAATATTGAATTGAATTCTTAAAATTTAAAATTTTATTATTTAATACCAATTTTTTTATGAATAAAACTAATACGTTAAAGATATGTTAGTCATACTTAGTATATGGTATTTATCATTTTCTTCAAGTTCTCAATTTTGAAAATTATACAAACTAAAATAATTTTATAATTATTAATATCAAATGTCTCATTCAATAAACTTCACACTAATTTTAAAAATAACATTATTTAAATTTTTGAGAGAGAAGAAGTACGTATATAATTATATATATGAAGATATCAAGATACTTCTTACTAGTTACTACTTACTAGTAACACTAATTCTATAATTTAATTATTTCAAGCAGTGGATATATATCTTACTACTTAAGTGCAATTACTACTAATTCTATAATTTAATTATTATCATTATTATAGATTATTTTGTTTTATATTATTGTTTTGTTAGAATAATGTAAGATAAAATATTAAAATTATCTTAAAATAAAAAATCCCGCCTAGGCCTAGGCCCCTAAGGCGCTAGGCCGGCTTCCCGCCTCCCGCCTAGCGCCTTTTAGAATATTGGTGTGTTCTATACATTTGATTGTCACCATTTATGTTCTTTGTGATTGGAAATTTTAGAATATTATAATAATGGGATTCCTACTTTGAGTGGAAATTTTAGCCTGATTAGTTATGTTACTGTTACCTTGGGTATGGAGTAATGCTGGAATATGACATGGAAGATGTTGAACCTTGTCTTCATTTAAAAGCTACTAAATACATTGATCAGACACAAAGGGGTCATTTTTTCTCTTTACAAGGATTTTCTTTGTTGTAGGGATGAGGTATTATGATATCTTTTGTCCTCTTCTTAATTGTTTTTGTTACATGATCCATTCAGAATTGACCTTACCGTTTAGATTTGCATGTTGTTTTCTGTGTTTTATTCTCGAGTCTTTGTTTATCAACAGATAATCTACTGCGTCAATTAAGAGTCGCATCAACTCTTGAAGATGAAAATCATTGAATAACTATAATGTGTTACAAGTGAAGTAACATAAACCATTTGTATATCTTAAATTGTTCCATTGTTTTGCCAATTGAACGATTGTTGTTCTACAAGTTTTTATATGCTCTTTGAAGATATAGTTATGATCATGGTAAACCAGACTTGGACTGGACTGGCGGTCAAACCCGAACCGGTCGGTTGTTCGGTCCGGTTCGGACCAGTAACCTATTTTTGTCAAAAAACCGCTCAAACCTGGCCAACCGGCGGTTGAACCGCCTGACCCAGAGAACCGATGACTGGTTCACGAGTAGGACTGGTACCCTACTTGCATAAAAAAAGGGCTTCAGTCTTCAGAGTTGTTGTTTCTTCTCCGTTGCCTAATAAATAACACAAAATTACTTGCTTTTCAAACCCATTATTCGTACCTAATAAGCCTTAACAATATTTACAAATAATAATCACATAAGAATTTCAAAATAGTATCCAGATCTGATCCAAAACAGAAAAATAAAATGAATTTTAGATTGGGCTCATCGAACAAAAAGAAATATTATGTGTATTGCCGATTTGAGGAGGCAGGGAACAAAAGAAGTTTTGTAAGTTTTGTAGAAAAGAACTCTTACCTTGTAAAAAGATTTCAAGTAAGTATATGCCAAAAGCTTATTCCATTGTTAGTTATAATATAATAAGGAAATTGATATTTTCACCTGAGTTTTTGATATTTTCACATTAAAACCGTCGTTATAGATCTTATAATGATTGTTCCCTATATATCTATAACGATATTTTTCATGTGAAAATATCAATTTTCTATAGTAAAATTATAAAAGAAGGGACACATTAACTGTTGGAACTTGGATGATGTTTTGACTAGAATATGCCAAAAACATATTCCCTTTATATTCATTTGTATTACATTATGCTCATTTGTATTATTTAATTTAATTTCTTTTTATTTTTCATATACATTTAGTATTTATTTTAATTGTATAAAGTTAACATTGTATAAATAGGTTTATTTTTTATGTAGATAAATTGATTAATTTTACATATTTACTAAATATTATATATAATAATTAATATATTTAATTATTTTTATTTTTTATATATTAATGACATCACTGGGTCAATAACGGTTCGACCATTGGTTGGACCAGTGACCCATCCATCCGATACCTTTTTTGGTTCGATGAACGGTTCGGGTTTGAAAACGTTGGTTGGATCTATTGTTGAGTTTCTGAGGGATTGGTAAGAGGTGTGATTTTCTATGGATTTGGTTGATTTTTTATTGGAATTTAGATTAGGTGTGTGACGTAGTTTTTGGTAAGTGTAATGATTGCGGTCCTGTTTTTCCCTTGGTGCCTTTTCAATAAAAGATTTTCTTATAAAAAAGAAAGTAGTAGTTTTGATTCTTCACTTTATTTTTTTTTGTTTCTGAATAATTATTTGTAGTGCTTTCTGCCATGTTCAATAATTAAATATTTTTTTTTGTTTTTTTTGAATCAGAAACGTGAGGCCCCTCCTGGTGAGAAGCCAGAACTTGTCAAGACCCACCTCCGCAATATGATCATTGTACCTGAGATGATCGGAAGTGTTGTTGGAGTCTACAATGGCAAGACTTTCAATCAGATAGAGATAAAGCCTGAAATGATCGGTCATTATCTGGCTGAGTTCTCAATTTCATACAAGCCAGTTAAGCACGGAAGACCTGGTATTGGTGCCACTCACTCTTCAAGGTTCATTCCCCTTAAGTGAGATATGTTGCAGTCTGCTTATAGGAATCATATTTTGTGTTCAAGGATGATGGTCTGTGTTTGGAATTTTGCTAGCAACTTCTATCTGCTGTTGAATTTTTCAATTAGATTATGAAATGTTTAAATAAATTTTAGTTTAAAGAGATTATTTATGCCTGCCTGCTGATGAAACAGGAAATTGATTCAATTAATCTTCTGTTCATGCTATTTTTAGTTCAACGTGGTTTTGATTTCCCAAGTTTTGCATGCTATTTTAACCAGTCACCCTGGATTTTATCTTTGCTACATGTTGCATAAAAATGTAACATGCTAATGTTTGCTGGTTTGTCTTTACACGTCTAAATGCCTTGTTGTTTTTGTTTTAATTGTGCACTTCTGCCAGTTATTGAAAAAAAAACATGATGATTATATAGGATATTCAATATCAGAAGTTGGTTTTTAAAATGGGATTGGTTGATTGATTTTGAAAGTGATTCTTTGCGTAGCACGTACGTGTATGCATTTATATTATGTATGTAAGAACAAGGTTAGAAACATCTTTGCATCTTTATTGTTCATATCTAATACTCCCTCTGTTAATTAAGTCGTTTTAGATAAGTGTTTTTGTTCTTTATTATTTATGGTTTGAGAATTTCAAATAAGTATTAATTTCTTAGTTTTCAATATTATTCCGAGTATTAAATATAATTTTGGTTTTCTCATTATTTTTTGTCTAATAAATAATATTTTTTTCAATAGAAGAATAATATAGACAATTGATATTATATTTAATATTATATAATTATTTTCTTGATGTTTGTGTACAAATTTAAAATAATTTATATTAAGGAACGGAATCACTTTGTGTAAAAAAGTTTTTGTTGAAGCCTTTTTGGCTTTTCTTGAAAATACCATTCAACTTTTAATATGATTCTTATTTTGTGCATTTTATATTAAATTTTTCTCTTTCTATTTAGTTTTTTATATTTTATAATTTCTTTATTTTACTTCACATAATTTATGTATGCTACCGGGATGGGATGTAAAGGAAAGAGAAAATAATTAAAATTTTTATAAATTTTATGTTTGTGAGTATTTTTAGGGAGAAATAGAAGGGATTTGGAGGTAAAGTTGATTTTATTTTTAGTTAATTTTTTTTTTTTAAAAGTGAGAGGAGGGATGAGAAAGAATGAAAAAATTAAATATTTTATATTACTTAAAATAACTTTTTAAAATAAATAATATAACGTACCTTATTATATCTTCTTATTTCTTAAGAAACAATTTTTCTCCACCTTCTTCGTCTCCCCCCCCCCCTCTCCCCGCACCCGCACCCGCACTTCCCCCCGCACTCCCCACCACCTTCACGTTATTTCCACGGCACCTCTTTTTCTGTTTCCCCCATCTACTATTATACAATATTGTAATATTGTTAATTATAACCTTGGTTTTATTAAAAATTACTTCAATCTAAGCTTTTGGTGCACATTCATTCACATTTTTTGGATATAGTATCTTCAATATGTGTACCTGTTTTTGTATTTATATAGTGTCATATAGATATAGATGTATTAAAACATGATTAATAAATTTTAGACATAATTATTTATTGTATTTGAAGGTTTATATAATAATAAAATAAATTATCATCTTTTGCGGGACGGATGCAGTAAGATTATTATCGATTTTTTTAAATTATCAATTTGAGATATTTTAAAATTTAGATCATACATTAATTATATTTATATTACTCTATTAATTATATTTATATATAAGAGTAATATAATAATAATGTAATTTAAATCATATACTTTCTATTTCCATCACATTTCTCCAAACTCACAAACACATTAGTGATCATGTTTGGATTATATATATATATATATATATAGAAAAATGATCAGGTCCGGGATCAAAATCCGGACCAAATTTTTTATTTTTATTTTTTTTGTAGAACAACTAAAAAATATTATGAAACTAAATTTTTTTCATAATACAGTATTTTGGGTGTGTTTTTAATACCTACACCAACCAATGTATGTACAGTCTGTCCAGACTGTACATAAATGTTTTGGTATAGGCATCCAAATCACACCAAAAATACTGTATTATGTAAAAAATTTAGTTCCATAATTCTTTTTAGTTGTTTCAAAAAAAAAAGCAAAAAAAAAAAGGTCCGAATTTTGATCAGGTCCGGGAGTCCGGACCTGATCTGGCCTCTCTCTCTCTCTCTCTCTATATATATATATATATATATATATATATATATATATATATTGTTGGGTCATGATATTTCACATATTGGGCCGAATGGATTGGGCCTATTTATTTGGTTAGTCCATTGGGTTTTCACTATTGGGTCCTAAAGTTATTGGACCTAGTCACCGTTTTACTCTTGTCGGATCCTTACAAGATCGGGTCGAATAAGTGGGATGACCCATTAGATATTTTAATATCTCCATCTTTGACCAATAATGATGAAAAAGCATGATGGTTGACTGCTGCAACTGTAATACATTAATGTGGATGAGATCCTCAGACGGCCGGCGGTAGAAAACAGTGACCAGAGGTAGTGGATGGACTGTACACAGTCGGCAGAAACCATCAGATCAGGGGGGCTGTGTCAGATGATAGTGGGTGGCACGGTAAACCGGGTTTGAGAGTACAACATAGCAAGGGAGTCTTCAAACAAAATGTACACACATACAACTGATATTATTATCTCTCAAGACTCTACATATTTTCATCCTCCATTGTTATCTCTTGGAACAGCATGTACTGACACTCACGCCTGAGCTATCCCCCGACAGTCGAAGCCGTCAAGCTTTTGGTGTTGACTGTGTTTAGTGTGCAGGATCAGGGCGTCTTACGTGATTGGGACGTTGGAGAAGATCTTGGCGTTAACATTGACGCTAGAAGGAGGGCTGAGTTCTAGTATCTTGTAGTTTTTCAATCACAAAGATTTATTTGTTATACGTCGAAAGATGGTGAGGAGTAGAGCAGATACACCGGAATGACAGCCGAGGGCTGTTAGCTCGTCTTTCTAGCATATCTCTGTCATGGATCGTCTGGGTCCTTCAAAGAGTGCTCATGAGAGTGAGAGCACTGCTTCTAAACGTGATTCCAGGGATGTTATTTTCTTCGTAAATGATATTACTTTCTTCAATATCATTATGCTGAAATATTGATATGAACTTTTTATCAAATTTGAAACTTTTTGTATCGGGGTTACTATTCACGTATACGGCACAATTCACGAATACGACATTATTCACGAATATGGCACTATTCACCAAAAAATAAAATTTTTCCTTTTTGTCCAAAATGTCTATTATGGTTACTAGCTTTGATTGTATCCATGTTTTGATCTTCATTCTTGAATGTTGCCCCATAATTATTTATTATGGAGTATTTTTGAATTTGGACAACCTAAAGTATGAATCTTTAATCCTTAATCCTTGTCCTTTTGTTTCACTGGATTCGTTTCTTTAAAAAAATATTTTTCATCATCCTCGGTCCTAAATGATGATACTACTGAATATCTTTGGCCTGTAGTGCAAAGATGAATGATTAACTGATGAATATCTTTGGCCCGTAGTGCAAAGATGAACAGGTGTTGAGATGAACATGACTGACTGGTGATTTAAATGAATATCTCTGGCCTGTAGTGCAAAGATGAATATTGATTGTTGTTAGAGGGATAAAATATTGATGATGAACTTTTAAATCTTAGAAGATAGTAGAACTCATTCGCTACGTGACTCTTCTAATGGATTGTTGTTTCCGCTGCATTTACTGATCTAAAACTTGTTGTCTATTGTATTCTATCAGATTTTTCTCTGTTGAGGACTAATGATAATTTGTTGTATATTATTTTAGTCATAATATTCTTTACTGGGCTAGTTGAGCTCACCCTTTTCATTGTTGTTCCATTTTTCTTCTCAGGAGGTGAAAAGATAGCAGGGACTAGCCGGGGTATGGAGTGATGATTCAAGATAGTTATTTTAGTAGTCCTCACTATTTTGTAAAATAGTGTATTAATAAATGTATTGAGGACTTATTTGGTTGTGGATATTGTCTAGAAGACAATAGTTGTATTTAAACTCATAGTATATGTTGTCGTATTTTGCACGACAATTGTAATAGTGAAGTTGTAGCTTTCTTTCTGTACCATGTATTATGGCGACTCATAATGGGTGTTGTATACCCATTTTGAGGGCGTCACAGTTGGTATCAGAGCTTAGGGATCGAGTCAGTTTACTAGAAGTCTATAAATGGTGGTTCATCACCAATAAAAGCTTCACTTTTTCACAATTGATCTTCTTCATATTGGTCCTAAGTTCACAATGGAGTAAGGAGGACGATGGGGACTCGCTGACCATTCGATGGTAGCCTTTTTGGCAGGTGGTCCTTATGAATTTGTCAGGTCCTTCGGGGTAGGCAAACTTCTTTGGTGTGAGGAGAATGGGGTGGACTCGCTGACCATTCGATGGTATCCTTTTCGGCAGGAGTGTCCTCATGAATTTGTTTCACCCCGTGTGGTAAACAAATTCCATAGTCCGTTTAATTTTGCTTTACCGCGAGTGGTAAACAAAAGGCACCGAAGTAAGGAGGTTAGGGGGGACTCGCTGGCCATTCGATGGTAGCCTTATTGTTAGGTGTGTCCTTATAAATTTGTTTCACCCCGTGTGGTAAACAAATTCCATGGTCCTTATAAAATTGTTCTGCCCTGAGTGGTAAACAAGATCTTGATGGCGCAAATAGGATCAGCCGAATTCATCTTATACATGGTATGTCTCACGCTTCGAAAACGATAAGTATGCATCACTTTACTTTGTTCAAGTGTTGAGTTCGGTTCATTCAGTTCAGTTCATTAAATTCAGTTCATATCATTTCTTAACCTAACTATCAAATGCCTTTTCTGATTCACAATTTAAGATTAAGTTCAAGAATAACTCATACATTTTTCAAGTTGATTGATGGTGAATTATTGACAAGAAATGAAGCAAGCATAAGTCATGATAAAGAAAGTTGAAAACTCATTTATAGTTAACTATTCATCCATGCCTAATACTAACCGATTACACAAACATAAAAATTTTCACAAAGTTCGTAAAATCAGAATAAAGCAGAACAACCATCTTCAGGCTTCATCTTCACTGTCAGAAGAATCTAAAAGAGACAGATCCAGTTTAGCTTCAGCAAGCTTTGCTTTGCCTTTACTTCGGCATTCTTCATATCCATCTGAGAAAATCTGAACGATTTCCTCATTCAGCTTGGCTAACTTTCGGCAATCCATTTGGATCTCTTTTCAAAGATCTTCAGTCAGTGGTGGCTCTAAGTCTTTGAGGGCACGAAGCTCCTTGACTTTATCTTCCAGCTTTTGACGTTCCTTCATATGACGAAGCTCTCTAGTCTCAAACTCATTTACCTGAAGAGCCAGGCTTTTGTTGGTTTTCACTATGGTTTCATTCTTCTGGATAAGGACTTCATTCCTCTGGACTAAGTCCACATTCATGTCAGTGATCGCCTTATGATCTGTTTTCATCTTCTCCATTTGATCATTGGTTTGTGTCAGATCTTTTCGAAGATGTTCATTATTGAACTGGGCGATGGTGTGATCATGCCTCGCCTTTGCTAAGGCAGACTGTAGTATTGCATGATCTTTCTGGGCAGCCTCCTCTGCAGCCTCGACTTTGAGATGTTTAGGACGTAAACGCCCAAAGACTGCACTGGCCTATGTATGGTTAACATCACTCATTAAATTTCAAATATCTAAAATATGAAGAGAAACACAGAGGTCGGGATAGGTTTTTACCTGTGCTATATAGCTCATGCCTTCATCAAGCAAATCTCCGATTGAACTGTTGCCAAATTGGTGGTCGTCAGTGTCTCGAACGAACGAACTGAACAATGGGAACGAGTAGTTGGTTCTGAATCGAGGCCATAGAGTCGGCGACCCCATCACATCATTTTGGAATTCTTGAGATGAAGGCCTTGGAGATGAAGGCCTTGAAGGAGAGCGCATGGGTTGATCACGAGTTGGTGAGGGATCCATGTGTATGTTTTTCGGAGAGGAGGATCGGACAGGAGTAAGTTCACGTCTCGGCGACGAGTCCAGAGTTGTGCTTGGTGGATTAGATGGAGAACACCTTCTTTTTCGAGAAAGTGAAGCGATAAGCTCAACTTGCTCTTCTTCATCATCAGAAGCTTGAATCTCTTCAGGAACCACTGGTGGGAGATCAACTGATGAAGATGGAACACGAAGCTCATCGGCAGTAAGAGGGGTTATTTTGGTTCTTCTCTTTTTGGTACGAAAGATTTGTGATCGTTCGTTCAAAGGCAGATCGAGTAAACTTTCATCAAGAACAGGAGGAAGCGCTGGTCTAGTCTTTCTAACTGTTCTTTTCTTAAATCGAAGAGGTGCTAACTCTATGGTAGGAGGAATCTCTTCGGTGGGGGGTGGGGTCGACGAGTTGAGCTTCGACGGTGGATGGTTCAGCTGCAGATTCAGAAGTTTTTCCTGACAAAAACTCCTTGAGATCTTTTATATCAGCAGACGTCGGCTTGATTAAAGATACTGTAGCAAATAAATGACAATTCTTAAAGATAAATACTGATGGAAATTAGCATAGTTACATAGTAAATTGAATTCAAGGCTTACGTTTATGGTCATACAACCATGCTTGTCTATTCAGAAGCCCGAAACTCCATTCCTTATGAGGTATCTTCTCCAGAAAGCTTGCCATCTCTCTTACACGCTCTTCCGAGATATCTCCGAAATCAACAGAAATACGATCAGCAATAGTCCAATCTGGAAGAGAAGAGATTTCAGGTCCTGTAATAAAAAACCATTTTTCGTGTCATCCCTTGTTGCTTGAAGGGGTATCCATCAGGGGTCTCCTCTCAAATCTGGCGTTGGGTCAAGGAGACTGTTTGCTCAACATTTTAAAACCTCGCTCTCGGGATTTACCAGCCGAGAAGAGGGTGAAGAAGATATCGACAGCTGGGGGAATCCCTAATTCGTGATAGAAGGCGATAAATGCTAAAATTTGAATGTAGGAGTTGGGAACCAATTGGGCGAATCGCACTCCTATAAACCCTAAAAGGGTAATGATGAAAGTACGGAGGGGTAGTCGAACTCCCTTTTCAAGTAGGGTGACAAACATGGCAATCCAAACGTCAGGCCGATGATACATACGTTCCTCAGGAGCCGGAGTCCTTATCGCGTAAGTATTTGGAATCTGATAGCGAGTCCGGAGGATACGTACTTCAGCCTCGGTGACGGTGGAAGGAGTATTGGCGTGAGGAAATTGTTCTTCATTTTTTTTAAAAATTAGTAGGTGGTATAGAGGGTATCAACGGTGGATTCTTACCCGTGACGGCGACAGATTTGGGATTTGAACTTGAGGCCTCCTTATCAGGGCTTGGATTGGGCGGAACGGTGTTGATTGGGGTCGCACGAATAGGAGAGTTCTGGTTCGAGTTTAAGACGACCATTGTTGAAAAATTTGCAGAGAAGAAGAAGAGGACTCGAAAGAATAGATCAGAGCTCAAGAGACTGAAAATTTTGAAATGCCAAGTAAAACCGTCAATTTGGAAAAGTCACTTTTTATACTGTCCGTTGTCTCTTCAGTTGTTCACGCTACACGAGGGTGGCGTATTAATTGCTGGAAATGATGAGGAAGTTGAAAGGGTAACGTCCGGAGTAAGTCTTAGATGTTTATCAGATTGGGCCTTTCAATTGACCTTCTAGTCTCAGTCCATCTCTTTACTTTAGCTCCTTACCGTTTGGGCCTTGGTAAATTTCAGTTTGGACCTATTCTAACCCTATAATATCATGGATCATCTATAGTTTTCTATTAAATATCCTATTTAATAAAAAACTAGGGGGCAATGTTGGGTCATGATATTTCACCTATTGGGCCGAATGGATTGGGCCTATTTATTTGGTTAGTCCATTGGGTCTTCACTATTGGGTCCTAAAGTTATTGGACCTAGTCACCATCTTACTCTTGTTGGATCCTTACAAGATCGGGTCGGATCAGTGGGATGACCCATTAGATATTTTAATATCTCCATCTTTGACCAATAATGATGAAAAAACATGATGGTTGATTGCTGCAACTGCAATACATTAATGTGGATGAGATCCTCAGACGGCCGGCGGTAAAAAACAGTGACCAGAGGTAGTGGATGGACTGTACACAGTCGGTAGAAACCATCAGATCAGGGGGGATGTGTCAGATGATAGTGGGTGGCACGGTAAACCGGGTTTGAGAGTACAACATAGCAAGGGATTCTTCAAACAAAAGGTACACACACATACAACTGATATTATTATCTCTCAAGACTCTAGATATTTTCATCCTCTATTGTTAACCCTTGGAACAGCCTGTACTGACTCTCACGCCTGAGCTATCCCCCGACGTTCGAAGCCGTCAAGCTTTTGGTATTGACTGTGTTTAGTGTGCAGGATCAGGGCGTCTTTAGTGATTGTGACGTTAGAGAAGATCTTGACGTTAACACACACACACACACACACACACACACATATATATATATATATATATATATATATATATATATAGAGAGAGAGAGTCCGGATCCAGTCCGGACTCCCGGATTTTGTTAAAATCCGGACCTTTTTTTTTTTTTTTTGCTTTTTTTTTTAAACAACTAAAAAAAATAATTATGGAATTGGAATTTTTACATTATACACTGTTTTGGGCGTGATTTGGATGCCTATAACAAAATATGTCTGTACAGTCTGGGCAGACTGTACATACATTGGTTGGTGTAGGTATTAAAAACACACCCAAAACACTGTATTATTGAAAAATTTCAGTTCCATAATTTTATTTTATTTTTTTAGTTGTTCTACAAAAAAAAAAAAAAAATCAGGTCCGGATTTTCTCCCGTCCGGGAGATCCGGACCTGATCCTTATTTTATATATATATATATATATATATATATATATATATATATATATATATATATATATATATATATATATATGGGCTTAGGAAGCCTGGTCATCACAACCATTGGAGCAAGTATTACAACAATGGTTATTGACAAGTTGTGTTTAATCAATTTCATTAATGAGATTATTGTCATTTAGTAATATTTTATGTGTATAGTTGACTAATTGTGTTATTTAATTTTTTTATTTTTATTTTTGGTGTTGATTTAACTAAATACATTTTGTCAAATTGACCAATACAACTCCGACTTCACACATTAATAAGTAAATTGAAAAAAAACCTTTAATCATTTTCTAAGAGAAATTTTACAAAGCAATATATCAAATAAAACAAATTACTAATAATTTATCCGGGAAAACGAATAAGAATTACAAGATAATTATTTATAGGGGAATTTGGACGAGTTCAGGAGATTTTTGTCGAGATGGGGAAGTTGCCTTTGGTCCTCTTTTATTTCAATTTCTTTTTTCTATGGTTCTTGAATAAATTATAAATTAATTTAAATTATTGTAGGGAATGTTACATGGTCAACTCCAAAAGGTACTTGCACAAGTTTATATTTGAATTTTCCCTGTACACAACTCTCTTGGGAGGACGTGTTTAAGAGATTTTGATAACTTTCAAAATTAGAAATATAATTTAATTTTTAAAATTAAACCACGACATATTAAATTTTAAATTGATGTTCATTTATTTAATTTGAATTGATACAATTATTATAATTAAATACTCCCTTCGTCCCGTATTAAACGTCCTAATTAGTTTCGGCACACTAATTAATAATAATATATATATATTTTTTTACCTAAATTGTCCTTCTAAATAACTTTTTAATTGAAGTATTCATTCACTTTTCTATACCCCAACATTAATTATTCTTTGCTAGTTCCCATAGGAAACAATTCTCTAATCATTTTTATTGTTATTCTCAAAGTCGGTGATGAATTTTCTAAGGCACATGTCAAATTTTCTCAAGTGGGCCCTTTTATATAAATTAAACAAAAAAATAAATAAAATATCAACAAATTAATTTTATTAAAAATTATAAGAATTTACAAAAGATAAGGAAGAACATTTTCTTAATTTTTATTAAAACATTTTTTAATTTTTATAATAAAAACAACACAATAAAAAAATAATAAAACTAATTAACAAAGAACAATAAAACCTGAATTTTGAGTATATTTTCTTCCACTTGAAACTTCCAATTATAAAAAACAAGAATCCTAGTCTAGTTTTCTGTTGAATCAAATAATAAATAAGAAAAAATTAACAAATATATGTATTACGTACAATTTACAAAATTTATATATCTAAATTCTATATGTATCTTTAAAAAAAATATCTTCAAAGAAGGGCACTGGTCTAATTGGTGGAAGATTTATTTTCCAACTCTGTTAGAAAAGAGGAGAATCACCTAAAAAATTTTGCTTGCGTTGCGTTATGAACTGAGAGGGTCGAAGGATTTTTCCTTCTTTTGTGGCTAAGAGTTTGTTTTGATTCCTCATATTTATTGATTTGTTTTATATTATATTTTATAATTAATATAGGACGTCCTTTTTTTCCTTGAGATTGAGTATATAAAGACTGATTGGATTGATTGGCTTCCCTTTTCATTAACAGGTACATACGACAACTTCTTTTGTTTTATTTTTTATTTTTTTATACACATATATACATAAAACTTATAAAAAAAATTCGGGCCCTCCTCAGCTGTGGGCCTTGGGCTGTAGCCCTGGCCCAAGGCCGACTCTGGTTATTCTTACATTCCAATAAATATATTTCTCTCTCCAAACCCGCCCACTAATTACATGCATATTTCCATGCATGCAAATCGTTAATTTCTAGCTATTTTATCATTTTTGTTGTTATTCTCACATTAAATAGAAGAGATGTTATAATGATTATACGAGAGAGAAAGTGGTATAACAATACATCACTTCCCAATGTAAATTTTATCATTTCTTAAGTTTTCAACAGAAGTTGACTAAAAAGATTATGAGGGTATATAAGTGAAAAAATAAGATAAAAATAATTACTAATATAAAGATAAGACATTTATTGTGGAACGTCCTAAAAAGAAAATTAGGATGTTTAATATGGGAATGAGTGATATATAACAAAATTTATTAATCACAAAATTTATTTTATTCTAAATAAATTTTTACGAGTCATACGAATATTAAGGCCTAATATGTCATCGTTTGACCTCAAAAATAAAATTGTATCTTTAATTTTGAAACAGAAATAATATTAAATAAAAATATAAAAATATATAAAAGGGCTTCAAAATTTCTTCATTACATTTGCATTTAATACGTTCCCTTTAAGCTAAATTATAAATAGTACAATAAAATATTATAAACAGCTTCGAAACTTATTCATTACATTTGCATTTAACACGTTCCCCATGAGCCAACTTAAATTGAATACTTTTTTTTCTTAACTTGGCAATTGAGTTGACCCACATATGTCTTTTTAAATTAAAAAAAAATTAGCCCAAAGACTTGGTAGTGCCACATAGGTAATGAATATTTTATTTAATACTATAAAATTATTTATTTAATAGTTATATTTAATATTATGAGTCAAAGGGTTGTCATACTTTCCTATTTTGGTACATAAATTTCAAATATGGTGAAAAGGGCTCTCAGCTTCAGCCACATTTTCTATGTACAAATGAAGTTTCCTTTTCAGGGTGACATTGAAATTTCCTCTCAACTTCGAAGAGAGTTCTATGAACAGCCTTTTCTACTTCTGCGGCTCCAACCTATTAATAAATAAATAAATAAATAAACAAAACAATATCAATAAATAGTTATTTATTTATTTGGGGTTTGACAAAAATGCATCCCCCTAATTGTGGTTAAGTACTAAATGCCCAAAATATAAAAATCAAAAGAAAACACAAAAAGTGATGCTCAATAAATTGTTTAATGTATGTCTGCCTTTTTATTTACACTCGGCGTATATATATTACTATTATATACTCTATCTATTCCAAATCAGCAGTCCCTTTTAATATTTAGCATTATTGAAAAAAAGTAAGTTGATATTAACGCCATAAAAAATATATAGCGACATGGTAATTTTTTTGTCTTGGACAAATTTGCCCTCATATTAAAATGAAGTAGCAGATCTTCCGTCCCCATTTTTTCTGTTCCCCTTTTGCCCCTCACTTAAATTTTGACACTTAGTCTTTTATTTAACACTAATTAATTCTAAAATTAAATAAAAAGCCAAGTGTCAAAATTTAAGTAGGGGAACACAAGAGAAAAGGAAAAATTGGGACAGATGATCTGCTCTCTAGGAAATTAACTTGCTAATATCATTTCCGGCCCATAACTAAACTTGAATATTAATGTAATTAGATTACATCCAAACTAAACTTTAGAGAAAAAAAAATATAGAACTTTGATATAAAAATAATCACAGCTCATGCATCTAATAAGTGTAATCAAGTATTTATTTATTTATTACTCCTATAATAGAGTTGATATTAACAGCGATGGAATGATATATGAGAACAATTAGGCTATTGATTTTTGTTTTAGACAAATATATATATATATATATATATATATATATATATATATATATATATATATATATATATATATATATATATAGATGTCCTCATCATTAAAATAATATAGTATGCCACAACATGCAACTATTAACACATTTATTTTCACGCCTTCATATATAATTCTAACCATGTTAATATCAATTCAAAAACTGAGATTCCATATATATATATATATATATATATATATATATATATATAACCTTGGTTTCAATCCCCAAGACTGCCGAGAATTCTTGTGGTGAAAATTTGGATTGGAAGGCTGTGGTTTTAGAGGTGGTCTGTTTTAGACATTTTAGAACCTCCAGCATTGAATCAACCCCAGATGAAGGATATGCCACTCTTACCATAATCTTGGCTTGCTCCACTACGCCCATTTCCTCCCTTTTTCTTGCACCACCCAAAACCCTCTCAATCTCACTCTTCTGCCTCTCCAGCTCTTCTTTATACCTCTTCAATTCTTCAACTTTCTTAGCTGCCGTTGTAATGATTGAATTCTTATCACTCTGCAATCAAAACTAGCTACCTACTTTAATTTTAAAACTTAAAATATTTACATACAAAGTTTTCATTTAATGCATATAACAATATTGTATAAGTCATACTGGTTAGACTGTTAATTAATAAATTAAATGTAAAATTTTCAGATTATTATTCTATCTTGTTTAATTATATATAACCAATTAATATATATACACTTTAATTAAAACATGCATGCATTACTACAAACCTTGGTTCCAGAGGGCAGCAAAGAGTGCAACCCCAAGTAATTCTGCTTTTGTTTCTCTCTCCTCATTCTCTCACTCACCATATGTTTCCGACACCGTTCCTTTTCATATTCATTCAAATTCCGACTCCCCCTCAACAAGAACTCCGTCATTCTTTTCTTGATATTCCGATCTTTCGCCGGAATCTTTCTTCCAAATGCTTCATTGGGTTTGTCTGTATACCTAACAAAAGCGCTTTGATCAGCTAAAATTGACTCATCCAACCATAACATGTCTTCTTGAAAATCATACTGAAAGAAGCTCTCCATTACTGTTTTTCCCGGGAATTTTAAAATTTATTCTGGTTGGCGGTTAAATATATAGGACTCGTAAAGGGTACATTTAACATGTGGTCATATACGTTCTATTTGTTCTTGGTCCAACCAGAGTTTTTGCCTTCTTGGTCAAACATTTGACTTCCACAAGTGTACGTGTAGTAGTCTAGTAGATAAGTATATATATGCTTCAATTTTGACATATAATAATAATAATAGTATATTACTATTTGTATCGTGTTAAATTTAACCCGGGTTAATCCAAATTCTTTTAGCGTCAAGGTCTTACGTTAACCTATCCTTGTCCTAAGGAAAAAGCGAATTGCAATATAGATCTATTATTTAATTTTTTTCTTAAAATTTATTTAATTTTTTAATTATTATTTAAGAATGCATAACATTTCTTCTGTTTGTTCTATTACTTGTACACTCCTAAAAACAATAAATTTCTAATTTAGTAGTGTGATATAATAATAAAATTATAATGACAAACTTGAGTAATATTTTATAATATTATCACTAAAAATAGATTTTTTTAAAATAGAAAAAAAATGAGATTATTTCTGTGAAATTAATTTCAATAGTATTATTGACAGTGTTACTAAATATATCATTCGAATGATTAACTTACATGTATGCAACATTTTTTTTAAAAAATAAAAATTGGGTTTTTAATCTCGCAACCCTTTAAAAAGTGTGCACCGTTAAAATTTTTCCGATTACTCCCTATTTCACTTTTTACATATTTTCATTTAAAGTTAGAGTTAATCATGACTTGTGATAATTTGTTTGAAATAATATCCCTACAAGAAAAATGCCTAACAGCGACCAACATTATCAGCGACCGCATTTTTGGTCGCTGTTATTAATAGTAGCGACCGATATCTGCGACCCAATATTTATTTAGTCGCTAATTAATTTCAGCGACCGCATGCGGTCGCTGAGAGGTCGCTAACACACATTTCCCTCGTAAAATTTGGAACGAAATGTTGGCGCCAAGAGTATCTGCGACCAATTAATATCAGCGACCGGATGCGGTCGCTGATAAATCCATGTCATTAAAAATTAGCGACTGCATGCGGTCGCAGATAACGGTCGCTGATCAAAATAAATTTACACGGTTTCAGTCATTCGCAGAAACAGAAACAAAAGAAAAAAAAAGAGGGAGATCGAATAGAGAGAAGAGGGAGAGAAGAAAAAGGAGAAGAAGGGGAAGACGCACGCACGCACGCCACCCACCGCCGCCGCCACTGCCATCGTTGCTGCCGCCGCCCATAGGTAAATTACTACTGAATTTCTTGTACAATAGTTTGGGGCAAAGCTAGTTCATACAATAAATTATGTTATATTGCTACTGAATTTTTGTTTTAAGAGTTAATTTAGAGCTATGAATTTGGGTATGAATTCTAGTAGTTCGTTGTGGTATGAATTTGGGATTATTGCATTTGGGATTACTGAAATTTATAGCTTCTTATTGAAATTGAGAATATATACTGAAATTGTTGCAAAGAGTTTTATGAGATTATTGAAATTTTTAGGTTAAATTATTTTTAGGGTTAATATGTGTTTAATATACTGAATATGTGTTTTAATATGTGTTGAAATTGGGAATATACTGAATATGTGTTTTAATATGTGTTATTCAACCTTGTGTGTTATTCAAAATTGGGTTATTTCTTGACACTCACCTTGATTTTAGCAAAGATTTCTTATGCGTCTGTGTATCACCTAATAAGGAGCTATATTTATGGGTTACTTAATTGTAGTCGATTAGAAATTCAGTATGTTTGGGAGAGTTCATTGGATAACCTCTTTTATCCAAGACAAGATGTGAGGATTAGCATATTTTCCTCCCTCTCCAAATACAGTAATAGGTCTTGAAACAGTCCTTGAGATGACGCATAACTAATTCTGTTGATTCTCACGTTCTGCGAGGTTTGTGATTAATAGTAATATTATCAATGTTAGCGTGAAGTTTAATACTAAAATACTATCATCCCGACAGAGGCTCAAATGTGAGGTATTATATTACCCCATAATTGGTGGAGTTTATAGCATAAACAAGATTCCAACCTACAAACCACCATAACATAGGAGTGTGTGTTAAAACATATATTATTTTTTTAGCTTAGCTTGGAATCAGCATGCAGGAACCAACAATCTCAAAGTCCAGCAGCTGGTCTGGTATAATAAATGTTTGAATTTGACACTAACCTCAAGAACATTCTATATATATATATATATATATATATATATATATATATATATAAAAGGAAGGAAGAAAGAGGATGAAGACTATGGGTAAATAAGCCCAAGTGATGGTACAATGAAGATGACTAGTGGATTGTTTAGACATAAAATGTACAATTATGAACTCTCGGGCTGTGCCAATGCAAATGGGGCCAATATAAAGTTGCTAGTTTTATAACTCCACTCCGTAGACTTCCAAAAAGAAATAAATTGTTGATGAAGACAGCTAAACTATCCTTGTTCATTTGACTTCCTAGCTAGGACTAGTCTCATTAACCCACATATTATACGACACTGTACTATCACTCCAAGCTTGATTGTTAGCATGGTAAGCTATTAGGGGGCTGTTAAGCCAAAATAGGCAGTGCTAAGGAACTGTTAGTGCAACAGAGAAGGTAACTAGACACACTTGGTCAATAAAGAGACTGTTAATCATTCGTTCGTTAATCATTTGTTAACATATTCAGATGTTAATCAGATGCTTACAAGTATACTCAAGTCATATAATTACAAGTATGCTCAACTCATATGCTTACAAGTATGCTTAAATGTTAATCATATGCATGCTTACAAGTATGCTCAAGTCATATGTTAACATTTATAATGTTGTCTGTAGTAGGTACCGTGGAATCATGGACCTCTATTCAGACCGTAGTTGGATGGCACGACGAAAGTCAAGTGCCCAGATAGGTGCTACAGCTGAATTTAGAGCTGGTTGCCAGGTGTTTTTGGAGTATGCGTATAGTCACCCGGAATGTATGAATGGTAAGTCGCAGATACGATGTCCATGTTTGAAGTGTAAGAATGTAAATTATATGGACAGAGACATGGTAAACTATCATTTACTTGTTTCTGGGTTCATGAGAAATTACGAAGAATGCTGGTGGGCACATGGGCAGAGAAGAGATGGTGGCATCACAGAAGTACACAATTCGATGGAGTTTTTCAACTATGACTTCATTTAATAAGATGGAGTTTTTGTAGGCTTTGACTGAGGGATCAACGATTCCAGCTAATGTACAAGTCCTAGCTATGGGACCAGACAGGGACCAAGTCACCCGCAATGGTTACAAAATAAATGGTTGTGAATTTCACACAAAGGCATATGGGCGCGGTAAAAGAACAACGAACTCTGGAGTGTGTGTCCAAGGAGATTGTTACAATGAGCTTGGTCGTGCCTTTTATGGGGTGTTGGAGGAAATCGTAGAGTTGTCGTACAAGGGCACGTATGGGGGTTATATTCACTTGTTCAAGTGCCGTTGGTTTGATTCAGAAAAAGGGATACGTGTTGACAGACATGGAATCGTCGATATTGACCTCCATAGGTCTGCGTACTCCAACGAATTATTTGTTTTACCAACTCAAGCAGTACAAGTTTACTATACTCCTAGTCCTGTTAGGAAAAGGGATAGACCACCTACAGATTGGCAAGTTGTAATTCATACTCCCGCGCGTAGTCATGTCCAAGTAATAGACGAGAATTTCTACCAAGAGGAAATGCTTCAGAGACCTCCTATAATAAATATAGAGGACAATAATGATGTAATCCAGTTAGAGGGTGGAGATGAACCTGATGAATTGGATCCCGAGACATTTATTGTGCCAGATGACAGTGATATTGAGGAAGAGTTATTGACTGACACTGACACAGAATCTGAAGAAGATGGTTATGAATCTCCGATACTTGTACAAAATGATTCTGACTCATCAGACAACGAATGAAATGGTTCATGTATGTGTAGTTATAATTGTACAAAATGTATGTTTATGTTCATGTTCATGTTCATGTTTAGTTCATAATTATGTACCTTTCATTTATGTTCTCTATATAGGAATGTTCTCTATATCCTTAACTATATCATTTGTAGTTGTTGTAGTTAACTATTTTGCAGTCATGTTTATGTATCTTTCACTTATGATAATCGTAGTTAACTATTTCATACAATTAATTGTCATTCATAATTTCATACTAACATCCTAATTTTTTTATTTATAGATGTCTTCTGAACCTGCAGCACGAAAGCGCGGGTTGGGTCGGGGCCCTAATCATGTGCCGAAGGCCCCGGCTAATCCGGATGATCGCATTCTTATACAGATCCGTCCTCCTCCAGAAAGCACGTAAGTTAAACATCGTGTATATATAAGAGTTTAATATTTTCATTGTTATAAATATATTTTAATGTAAATTACTGTATATTGTAGTGATTTTCAAGATAGTAAAATTGTGAAGTGCATTTCACAATTATGCTTACAGAACTGGCCTACGCCAGTGATTACATGGGCGAGCACACCTCTCGCCCATAAGGATGCAGTTTGGACTGAATTTCAGGTATGTTTTTATTAATTATGACAGATTATATTAATATAATATTCAAATTAAGGATAATTTTTAGTAATGTTATTATTGTTGTTTTATTTGCAGAAAAGGTATAGATGGGAGGACGCGCAGGCTTCGGTGATTCAGACATTATTCTGGCAGAAGTGCGCGGTCCGTACCAAGGATAACTTAAATAAAGAACGACAAAAAGCCATTCACAATGCCGAGATCGACCATCCAGGCCAGGGAGAAGATTATATGCACGAGCATAGCCCCTGGTGGTGCACCCAGTCCATATGGGCTGAGATGTGTACCCAATGGAGAGCTGAGAGCTGGGTGAAAAGATGAAAGACTGCCGCCACCAACAGAGCCTCGGGTGTATCCGAAGGCGAAAAGGCTAAAGGAACATACAAGGGCGGCAGTATTTCACAGTTGCAGCATATCACTGCCAGGGTACGTATTTACAAGTTTTAATATGTTTTCAATCATGAATTGTGGAAAATATATCCCATTTTTACTTAGTAATATTGTGTTATTTTTGTATAGGAGTCTCAGTCTCAAGGTCAGCCTATCCATTGGCTGGATGTGTACGTGGCCACCCGTGATGGTCTGCCTGAGGCTATCCAGATAGCGGTAATAAATTTTAACAACTTGATCTTTAATTAATGCTTACAAAATTAATTTATTTTTAACTATTTAATTGTTAACATGATGACATGCAGGACACTTTTTATTGAATGAGCGCTATCCTGAAGGCACTCCACGTCCGTCTATCGATCAAGAGTTGTGGGAGAGGGCGTCTGTTGTGAAGAAGAACTACGTTAAAGGTCAAGGACAACGACGACGCCCATCCTTCAGTGGCTCATGCTGCTCTTCTACCCAGTCTACACAGTCATCTAGCCATCCAGCTGTTCATACTCCGGCTGACTGTGTGAGAGCTATATGTCAAGATCGGGATCTTCTGAAGATACTGGGCGGACATCTGGGGGCTCTGAGTGCTGAGGAGTTAGCTGAAGCAGTAGCGGCAGCAGCAGCATCACAACACGGGGATGGCGACGAGGTATAAAATCAATTTGTTGTATATTATCGTAATATACCAATATTAACATAGTTAGTAAATATTTATAACTTGTTTTATTATTTTGTTAATATTACAGGGTGATCAAGGAGGCGGTGATGCTTGATTAGTACCTGCTTTAGATTAGTTTTATAGTTATAATATAAGTTTGTACTTGTTTCATTCTTAGGATGTTTGTATATTGTTACTTAAACAATTTTTAAAATGTTATTATTTTTATTCAAAATCATATTGGTTTTGAATGGTTTATATTCTAGTTTAGTGTATGTGTTATATGATGGACGATGGATGTTTATATTGTTGTGTATGCTGTTATTGTGTATGTATGTTGGGATAAAACAGGTACAAAACAGGTACAGGTTTTTGGGATTTATGCAAAAACAGCAAGATTCTGTTATTTTTTTTTTTAATATCAGCGACCGCATGCGGTCGCTGATATCGGTCGCTGACACGTCACGTGAAACACGTCAGCTTTGGACATGGCCCATGCTGACTCAGCTTAGCGACCGGATTTGATATTTCGGTCGCTGATATCGGTCGCAAATAATCGGTCGCTAAAAGTGGTCGCTGATGTGGATTTTAGCGACCAGATTTTGTGCGACGCCTTTTAGCGACCGCATTCGGTCGCAGATATGTAACAGCGACCGCATGTGGTCGCTGATAGGTGGTCGCTGATAGGCTTTTTTGTTGTATTTTGATGATTAAAACATATTTTTGTCGTTTATGAATCATATTTGAGTGAAAATGATCGGGAAATTTTTAGGCAAAATTAATGATTCCCATTATACTTGACATCTTTTACTTACTACATAATTTTTAGTTTTTGTAAGCATATTAAACTAATTAAAAATAAAATAAAATAATTATGTTAAATTGACTAAACTTCTGTCAAATCGTTTTAGGTTTTTTCTTACATTGCTGCTAGAATTAAAGAACTAAAAAATTAATGACACGACCAGCTTATCCTTAGACGGCATGCAGAACCAGTAACTACCATTGCCCTTACTGTCATCCTTAAAATCTTGAGCAGCCATGCACCAACAATGTCATTTTCATGCGTCAAATTCTCTAACAACGTACGACAAGCTCTTCGTCTCCTTCAATTCTCCCTCAAAAAACTCAGTCTGAAATTTTATTTTTTTAATTAGTTTGATGTGAAAATTATAAAATTAAAATTAAGTTTAAAATGTGAAGTAGTAAAATCAATTTTTTTTTATCGAAGCAGAGCGAAATCTTGAAGAGAGTGAGTGTATTTAGTGTGGTGTGGTACTTGAAACACTGGACTTGCACATCCGGAAATAATAATAATATACATACTAGAATTAATTTACTGATGAACACTCGTTAAACATATAATAGTGTTATATCACACCCTGCTAATGGGTCATCAAAATTGGATTGACCAAATGTCAAGCAGGGCTAGTTACTCCATTGTATTTTTTAGCCGTCACTAGTTCTTTCGAAAGATTTTTTATTTTTATTTTTTAAATAATATTTGAACTCTAAACGCAATTAATTCATAATTTAAATAAGTACGTTTTGACACCTAGTCTCTTATTTAATTTTAGAATTAATTAGTGTCAAATAAAAAATTAAGTGTTAAAATTTAAGTGGGGAGACTCGAGAAGAAGAAAATTGAAAGAGAGTCTGTCCGAGCATGATTTGGCCTAGATGCCCTAAAAGGAACTAAGGCCAACGCGTGCAGACTAGTCGGGCATAGCATTAGAAAGTCAGTCTTTTCGTCCCACAACTCATTCAAGTAAATTTCCTAATTTGGTTCTGATATATAAAATCTTAAATTTAGTAGTAATATTTTACATATTAATTATTGCATTCCTCAAAATCAAATAAATTTACATTGATTTTAAAATATAAGGATTCATAAATTGTCTAGGACAAGTTAAACAAGAATGTGTTTTGTGCAGGCGTGCATAAAAATTAAGAAGCTGAAGAAAAAATAAAACTGCATATTAACTGAAACTAGAAAGGAAAAAGATATTCAAAATTCAAGTAAACTCATTGCAAAGCTGCTTTGATTCTATGAGAAATAATACTTTCAATTTCACAAAACCCGAGAAATTACAAAGGCTAAACTTGAGTTACTAGTAGGACATAATATATTATGGCCGCAACATTGTACAGAACATCTCACCAGACAGAGAACTGATAAACATCTGAATGCATATTATTGATAGATCACTCCATCTCCCTTTACAACTTCACCAATGCGGTATGCTTTATTTGCCCCATCTGCTTCGCCAAGAATCCTAAGAGCTCCCTCCTGGCTAACGACTAGAACCATCCCAATTCCCATGTTAAAAGTACGTCTCATTTCAGCATCTTCTACTCTTCCGGCCATGGTAAATGGAAAGAAAATTAAGGGTGATTTAACCGGGTAAGTTAAATGAGTGGAACAACGAGTGTTGATTAAAAGGAAGATATGGAATCCTTGTCCATAATAAAAAAGAACTAGATCAGAAAAAGTCGAAACCACATGATCTGCCAAAATTATTGATTTGATGACGCAATCTACTCATCCAAATAATGTTCAATAAAATTCACCAATGGATATAATATTCCATATAGAATGACTCACCTCTTGAATCCATTTGAAAATAGGAGGAACTATCCAAGAGCCTTTATAAATGACAGCTCCAAGACCCTCGGGAAACACTCGAGGGGCTATCCCTTTGACACCTCCTTTGCTGATGATATCAAGCACCTTGATTGACCAAATTAAAGGAGAAAATTATAACTTTATAGCAAGAAACTAGTGTTTTAACATTGACCTGCTTAACGTATATAACAGTTGGGGCCATCAAGGCTTCACTTAATGTAACAGATTCACCAGGAATTTGGTCTTTCAAAGAAAGCCCACTTCTAGCAAGGACCCTATAAGATGCATCTACTTGTAATTGAAGGTAATAATAGACATTAGGGAAAAAGGTAAAATATAAGAAGGAAAACAGCCACAATTGATATATGTTCAGATATTGCAGTCTTTATTGGAGAAAAAGGAAAAAAGAAGTAGAAGCTAAATTTGTTCAAAAGCAATGGGCAAACCTTCTAAACAAGAGAGAAGTCGTTTGAATGAACTCCACTGGATGGCAGGCCACTCAGGACATCACCGACCATGATGTTTTTCCCATTGATAACTGAATCCTTTTTCACACTGCCAACCGCAAAACCACTAAGATCATATTCACCATCACCGTAGAAATCTGGCATTTCTGCAGTCTAACAGGCATATAATCCAGTTAGTTCACCTGAATGAGAGATTTTCAGATTGTATCTTATAAATTAACATCGGTAAGCTCACCCTGACATACAAAACACATGACCCTGTTAAGCTATACCATTAAATGTGTAGCAGATTTTACCCAATAGCTAAACTGTTGAACTAAGATTTTTTTTTTTCAAGTGAAGATTTCAAGTATTATAATTTAGATAAAATTTCATAGATTATATATTTAAATGTTTTAAGTATACAATGGAAAGTTATTTGTTTTCAAATGGTAAACCAGTTTCAGGTTACATAAGTCGTGTTTGTTATACACCATTAACTATTTAAAAAGCAAGTTGAGTCGAACACAGGCAATTTGCCTACGTTATTAAATGTATATATATATATATATATATATATATATATAGAGTCCGGATCAGGTCCGGACTCCCGGATTTTATAAAATCCGGACCTTTTTTTTTTTGAAACAACTAAAAAAAAAAAAAAAAAAAATTTATGGAACTGAAATTTTTCCATAATACAGTGTTTTGGGCGTGATTTGGATGCCTATAACGAAATATGTCTGTACAGTCTGGGCAGACTGTACATACATTGGTTGGGGTAGGTGTTAAAAACACGCCCAAAACACTTTATTATGGAAAAATTTCAGTTCCATAAATTTTTTTTTTTTTTTTTTTAGTTGTTTCAAAAAAAAAAAAGCAAAAAAAAAAAAAAAATTTTGGGGTCCGTATTTTAAGTCCAGTCCGGGAGACCGGACTGGATCCGTGGTGTATATATATATATATATATATATAATATGTTATGCAATTTGCAAATTTTCTGCACTCATCCTTGAACTGAGTTGAGTGGCACATAGAGTTTCATCATTAGCAGACTAGAGAGAAGAATTAGTAAATATAACCACAATCTTTTTGTTATATATATATATATATATATATATATATATATTGTAAGGAGTATAAACTCATTAAAAGTATCAACAAAGTAACAGCAAAAGTACCTCTCCTCCTAAAAGAACACAGTCACACTGCTGGCAACCATCGACAATGCCTTTTATAACCTGAAGAAGCAATAGATTAAACATAACTGAAAAATTCTCTGTATCCAAACACAACACAAACAAAAATGACAACACAGTTTCCACCTTTTCAGCAAGATCAACATCAAGGCGACTTGTTGCGTAGTAATCAAGGAAAAATAAAGGCTTTGCACCAGAAGTAACAATGTCATTGACACTCATACCAACCTAGTAGGAAGTGCATCAGTATTCTCAACAATAGAGACAAAGATTTTAGATATTACAAGAGTAACAAGAGGCAGTTATAAGCTCACCAGATCAATGCCAATAGTCTCATGAATTCCAGTTTCCAAGGCTAACTTAAGTTTAGTTCCCACACCATCTGTACAGACCACAAGATAGGAATCCCCTGTGCTTAGGAGAAGGGATTAAAATTAAACTTAAAGAACCACCACTCAAGGAAATCTTCTCAACAAAACCTAACTCTATTATCCAGCTGAAATTAAGAAGAAAAAGGAAATAGAGAAGGAACAGCACAAACAGTTTAATTCATATAATCGTCTGTTAGTTTATGCATACGACTAAAAAAATAGCATATTACCATCGTATGTGAGCTTAGACAGATTGGTTGCCTAAGCTTAAAGATTTATATCCTGAACGTGAATCCAAGATAGGCTGCCTAAGCTTGAAGATTCAAATCTGTAAAGTTCCCGAATTTAAAAACTAGTATTATGCTAAAACGTTTCTGCTAGACGAGTTTGGTAGCAAAAAAAAATGTAACTTTTGGGTAGGCTTATCAACTTAAGGGCCAACAAATATATTTTATTTCTCAACGATCCCTAAACTCTGTTTTAGTGCCTTCAAAGTTCAAACATAAAGCATAAGGATAAATAACATCTTTTCCCTGCTCTTGTATTCATGTATTGCACACATTTATACCATAGTAATTCTATTGACTTATGTAGTAGTGATGGGATGATCAAAGAAGGTACAAAGTGTCTTGTCACTTATTAGGAACGGAAAATTCAAACTGCAATTGTTCTTCTTTTCCACAAGAAGAGTTTATGCTTCTTTTGCTACTAATAAAATGACTTCTTGAAATTAAATGCTCCAGATTGGACCCACAATACAACTTATAAGATGAGCAATATATAAGGGTTTTCTCTTTCTTCTTTTGGATGAGGTACTAGGTTTTTGTAATAACCTATATTCTAGATCTAGTAATAACCTAACCATTATAATTTAGCGAGCAAGGAAAATAATTTTTTAGCTCCACTTGGTCAAAAGTTTAGTCCTTTTTTTTTTTGGGGGGGGGGGGGGGTGGTTTCTGACTTAAATGGATTCCAACAATAATTCATGCAACGGCACATTAAGAAAACTGATTCCATTTACATATATAAAATCCTAATTTGAATTCATGTGTTTAGACAACAAAGGAGGCAAACATTTTTGAAACTGAATTCATCGTCCCAAAACTACTTATAATGTACATTCTATTTCTTTCAAAAAGAGTTAAGGAAGTAAGTATCAACATAAACTAGAGTTCACATGTCCCAACAGTAATAGAGAGTGGCTAATAGACCGTACCATGAGGATACAACCCGCCAAAGCCTCCAATTCCAGGGGCCATCTTCACAATTCTCCTAACAAGCTCTGATCCAGCATCTATGTCAACACCAGCATTTTTATATGTAAGACTGCCATCCTCATTGCTATTTGACATTGAGTACGTAATGCTACCCTTTCTAGATATTCTACATTTGACTTCTCTAGAAACCCTTGAAATTGCTGAATACCTATTTGAGAAGCAATGGTGCACAGGTAAAGTCACTTCAGATTTGTCTAATTTTGGACAAGAAGGCTTAGTCAATAATTGCTAACATGCTCATGAGTATGTTAGCAATTTACCATATGAAAAATCAAAAAAGAACGTCAGTTGCCTGTTATTTTTACCATTCTTGGCAAGTATAAGGTTTTGAGGAGACAGGCGTAGCAGAATATGAGCATCAAATTTAAAATAGCTGTGAAGAATGTGTAACACATTCTTATTTTTCCCTCCCCCAACCCCAACCCCAACCCCAACCCCAACCCCAATATCTTGTACTACGTACTTTAATAAGAATTTTAAAGACACAACAAACCTTAAGATGGATCAAGTACATCCTATTAAATACCAAGGAGGGTATCTTTGTTTGTAAGGATTACATTGGAATAGGATTATTATCTCAAGCATAGCCGGAACTAGTGAGGGGCTAGGGGGTCATATGACCCCTCAACTCTGAAATCTGAAGCATGTTAATATTAGTTAAACTTGATCTTTGTTATGAGATGGTATTAATTTATTTGCTCTCTCATGTCCTTCCACCTATAATAAATTAACAATATTACTATAAGATAAAATAATGTTAAATAAGTTTGATGATTAATTACTTAATATTTCACTCATTTGTCTTACTGACTTAATCATACTATAGTATCAATTTTTTGTAAATGAGAATAACTTAATTCATTTTCTTGCTTTGAGTGACTACTCGAAAGATGATCAGAACTACAATATAAGGTTTTGAATATATAATATTATAATTTGTAAGTTATCTATAAAAGTAACTAATCAGCTGACTAAAAAATTGAAAGTCTGATTAATAGTCCCATAGTTTGGGGGAAATTAATATATATATATATATATATATATATATATATATATATATATATATATATATATAAAGTTATTAGACTCACAACACAAAGGTTGACAATGGTTGGAATAGGGTGTTGTAAAATAATATAATTGAGCAAAATGAATTTGAAAGAAGCACTCCAAGCGTCAAAAAATAATTTTTTAACTGATGTATTTTGACCCCACTCTAAAAATGTTCTGGTTCCGCCACTGATCCCAAGTGTCTTGTTTGTTTTTCAATTTGAGATTGGTACTATTAGTTCTGGAATTATAAAATAGCTTAAGATGTGGGATTATTTAATATTATATTCTACCTGATATTATAGTCCTTACCATTTGGGATTAAAAATTACTAGACAAAATTAACATCTACCTTTTTCTAAAATGACCATAATATTCTGCAATTTCTGTTATTATTACTGACAACTTAAAACTTACTAGTACAAAGACTAAATATTATTATTTTTTTGGAAGGAGATGGTTGAGGTTAGGGGTGGGGATGAGATGTATATATAATTACCGAATATTATTTTTTGGAGGAGGGTGGAGGGTTAAGATTGGGGTTGGTGTGACGCTCCAAAAATAGGTATACATCACCCATTTTGGGTCGCCAAATACATGGTACATAATTAAAATACAAACTTAATTTATACAATACGACAAAAGCGTAGCAGAGAGTTTTAACACGAATATTGTCTCATAGACAATATCCAAACTCAAATGGAGTCCTCATTAAATTTATTATCACACTATTTTATAGAATAGTGAGGACTACTACAGCCACTTCGTTCTACGACTAGTCTCGGCTACGTTTTCATTTCTTGAAGAGAATAATGAAAGCAAAGGGTGAGCTCAACTAGCCCAGTAAGAAATATTATGACTAAGATAATGTAGAATAAATTATCGTTATCCTTCAACAGTGTTAAACTGATAGAATACAATAAAAAATAAGTTTAACTACAGCGGAACAAACAATCTATTAGAAGAGTCAATTAGAGCATGATATCTACTATCTTCTATAATTTAAAAAAAAAATTATCATCAATTTTATCGCTGAGACTCAACTCTATAAATAATCTACATCACTGAATTATCCATGCACTACGGGCCAATGATATTCATTAGTATCACGTCCACGAATTATCCATGCACTACGGGCCAAGGATATTCGTGTATCACCAATGGTCATGATCATGTCAATCACTGTCCATCAATGCACTATAAGCCAATGAGGACTTTTATCACATCATTTGTAACATTACATGTCATAATTATACCGAATAATCACCGGTCATAATCATACCAATCAACAGTCCATCTATGCACTACGAGCCAAAAATGACTTTCATCACAATATAAGAATGGGGATGCTAACAATGATATGAGAATTAAATTAAATGAGAGCAAGGATAAATTTTAAAGATTTTATAATTTAATTTATCCAGAATTCAATAATGTCAACATGATACTGCTTTGTGGAGTAAAATTCAAGAATAATATTATATCAAAAATGATTTGGACAGAAAAGAAATCAATTTTTGTCATGAATAGTACCCCGGGTGAATAGTACCTGAGTAAATAGTACCCTGTCATCAATTTTTGTCATCAATTTTTGTCGGGAATAGTACTCTGACATGAAAATATTAAAAATTATCAAGAATGTTCAGAATAATTTTTCGTGAAAATATACTAGATTTAACACAAATTTCAAGGATATTTTACTAATTTCAAGGAGTATAGAAGCCATACTTTAAAAAAATGAGTGTAGAAATCGGAATCTGAAACGAAATAATATTATTTACATACTACAGAGTATGGAATAAAATATTATTTCTTACGAATATTGAACAAAAATAATATCCCTTACGAATATTGAACAAAAATAATATTACTTACGAATACTAAACGAAGACAATATCCCTACGAATATTGAACGAAAATAATATTCCTTACGAATATTGAAAGAAAATAAAATTCCTTACGAATACGAAAAATAATATCGTAAGCGAATATTAAATAAATAATACCCCTTACGACTGTTGAACGAAAATAATATTCCTTATAAATATTGAACGAAGATAATATTCCTTACGAATATTATCACATATTTACGAAGATAATATTCATACACAATAGTCATGCGAATCAGTCCTTCAAATTTTCCATTTACATTGTGGAGGAATGCTAATATATCTGGTACCTATGTCAGTCAGGCCTTTAATGTCTTGGATCCATCCAACAATCATAAAGCATGTGATCGGAAAAAAAAAAGAGAAAGAGAACGCAAGAAAGAAAAAAAAGAGGGAGCGGATATTGGTAAAATACAAATAAATATAGGATTCAATTATGAAATAAAAGAATGGCAGAAATTAAACTTATCGATTTAAAGCAAATTATGTTGAGCAGAGGCGTGCAATGCACTGTCCTTAAGTAGAAATTTTGCCTCTCGGAAAACTTTTCTCGGTGTTAAAGTCACTGACGAAATCCTACTCCAGGATTCAGCGGCTTTTCACCCAACTAAATCAGCACTTGAAATAGTTGAATAACCCAGGAACAACTTCTAATTTTCCTTACTCAAACTCCAAAATTATACCACATATATTTATATAAATAATTTATGAATATGATATATATGTGAGAGAATATATATATATAATATATATATATATATATATATAAAAAAGTTGTGAGCAGTATATATAAAGACTAAGTGTGTATAAAGACTAGTATATATATATATATATATATATATATATATATATATATTAACTCAGCTAATGATTGTAAATACATAGAGTGATGTAACATGATGGATGAAAACATGCCTTCCCAACTGCTACTCAGTCCTTCCAAAACTCCGAGTCTAATTTGAAAGCTAAAGTTTTTGAGAAAAAAATTGACTTTATTATATACTAAAATGTCATGATCAAACTTAGTTGAATCTCATGAGATCAGGTCCTTCGATTTCAAAGGTGGACTCTCATTTTGGGACAACCATAAAGGAAAGGATTCCTAAAAGTGGGCAGTAGTTTTACATATATTAGAAACCTGAAATACTAGTTTTGGGAAAGAACTCCAACAGTGGGCAGTAGTTCTGCAAAAAGGAAGGTAAAGTACCCCAAAAATGGGCAAATATCAGAAACCTGCCATTGATTTTGCACCTTTGAACATCAATATGAAAATTTTTCCTCTTAATGAGATGTTCTTGCAATAACATGATAATTAAATCAGTTAATCATCAGATAATTCAAATGTATGTTAATTGTGTATATAATGTTTATGAACTACAAGAAGACACAAAATAAACGCGCATAAACCCATAAAATTGTTGTCTTTCTTCGAACAGAAACTACAAAATACACGTGTATGAAAATAATGAAAAAGAGAGGGATAGCAAATAGCTAATAGGAGATAACTGGAGTATAATCTTACCAAGATACGATAAGATCCAACCGGAAGGTCCAGTAGAATAGAGCTCAAATAATGAGTCACTAGAGCTCCGGCAACTAAAATCGGGAGCTAATTAACTCAGCTACACAAGCTAAACTTGAACTGAAGAAATAGGAAAGATAAAAGGTTGAGAAACAAAGAAGTGTGGTATACTGGTACTCAATTGGGTCCGGGGTTTAGGCTAGGGCTTTGTGTTCACTGTACAGCGACCAGTGTTAAGGTATAAATAACTCGAGCCAACTTTGATTAGATTTAGTTCATAAAATTTATTAAGTCGAATCCGTTTGAATTTTTCAAAATGAATATAACAATTTAAGAAGATTTGAGTAATTTAACAAATTTAAAAATTTATTTATATTTAGAGCTGAGTTTAAATCGAAGTCTTAACGATTGTAGGCGTTTGATTCGAATCGTAACGATTATGCTTATAATTTATTTATATTTAAGGTGATAAATATATTCAATTTAAAAATAATTAAGTTATGCCGAGTATCTTTTATTATTAAATTTTCTCTTACTTTGATGATTAATATATTCTTTTCTTTATATTTTCATATCTATTCAAATATAAAAATAATGAAACTACATATTTTCATATATTCTTTTTATTTTATGTAGAAATTTATAGAATATTTTTATTATGACATGAAAAAAGACCTTGTTATATTTGAAATTAATAATATTTTTTTTTGGAAATGATAATATTATCTTTTTTTAACCAAGTATTAAAGTTTATTTTGAATGTCTTAATATAACCAAGTATTAAAGTTTATTTTTTATTAATTCTAAAAAAAAATATTTAGTCCGTATAAATTAGTAAAAAGTCCGTATAACCGGTCGGAATTTTTTTTTTTTTTTTTTTTTTAAAAATGTCTCCCAAATAATTTATAAGATTTATTGGAACTGGAATTTTTACAGAAAAAAGTGTTTTTGATGTCATTTGGATACACGTAAAAAATATGCCTGTACAGTCTGTAAAGGCATATTTTTTACGTGTATCCAAATGACATCAAAAACATTTTTTTCTGTAAAAATTCTAGTTCCAATAAATCTTATAAATTATTTGGGAGACATTTTATAAAAAAAAAAAAAAAAAAAAAAAAATTTCCGGCCGGTCGCTAGACCGGTCGCACAAACCCTGTCGCCGTAGAAGAGCTCATAAATTAGTTGTGACATGAACTTCTCCGTATCGCACGTGTAAAAAATATAGCTACTGAACCGGTAAATACTCGAGGTAGCGGTTCGACAGAAACAGTACAGAAAAACAAATGAAAATTGAAAGCTATCCTTCTTCCTCCATTTCTACGAAAATCTCATTTTCAGAAAACCAGCTGCAATTCAACAATTTGGATTTCTGCTTACCAGGTTTGCTTTGTACTCTCTCTCTATAAATAATTTGCTTATTTTCTTTTGGTAGTAGATTAAGATCTACTTTTTTTTAAAAAAATTATTTCACTTGTTTTTTGCTTTGATTTAGTTTTGATTGAAGGTGTAAACTGTGCAAATTTATTCTAAAACTGTAGATTGAATCTTCCAGTACTGAATTTTAGCTTTTGGGTATCGAAGTTATTAACTTAAATTCATGATTTTGTGCATATGCTTGTTTGCCTCATTTTAGTTTTTATTATCTGTGTGAGGGACTGGTGCTTGATTTTGGATTGTTATGGAGGGAAAAGAAAAAATTTGTTGCCTTAGAATCTAAATTTTGGTTTTGAAGAATAATTTGTGAGACGTGAATGTACCAGTTAATATAAGGCTTGGAAAGGTATAACAATAAGGGGGAATTCAGTATATGCAAATTTGCATAGAGAAAGGCCTGATTTATGATCAATACATATCTTTCTACTTAAAAAAGGTTTCTGGTCATTGGTTGCTAATGTGTTACCTAGTGGATGATTCGTAAATTAGAAGTATTTTTTATTTATTTTTTAATGTATGGACTGATATCAATTGATTCAATTTATTAAGTGAAGAATGCTGGTCTTTCTGGTGAAACCTATACATTTGTAAAAAGCAAATAATGGAGTACTGATTATTCAAATTAAAAATTGACATGTTTCATTATGACTCTTAATTGTGTAGGTATTGTAAAATGTTACATTAATAGCATCTGCTGGTAACTGGTGACTCCATTGTGCTAATTTTCAATTTTGGCTTTACAAAGTGTTCATCTCTATTCTTTTGGGTAAATACTTCATTTTAAATGTTCCGAGGAATGTCCTAGTGTGGGCCTATTCTGTTTCATCTGTTTCATGTATAGAAGAAAAGTAGGCCTTCTTCCTGGAAAATCTAAGAAATCTAAGATCATAAGTACTGGTGCAAGCTCTCCTTTGTCATGTTCCATGCAGTTTGATTTGGAGAATGCAATTGTACATTCTCTTCAAACATGGACAAGTTTATTCTATCGGATACTCTTGAGGCCTGTGGTATCATGTATTAAGGGGAAAAGCCTAAACATTTCATGTATTAAAGGGAAAAATCTAACTTTATTTAGTCAACAATAAAGATAGGAGCCATAAACGCCTATGATGGATCTCAATATTTCCTTTCTTTCCATCTGTAGCTCTTTCTCGACTGTTCATCAAACTATAAAGTAGAACATGAGCTTGGTTTCCGTAAAACCGGACATCCTAAACAAAATTATAATCTTTCCCGAGAGCAGAAGGACAAAGCTAGATTATCCGAAGCCGTCATTGTTTGATTGTTCGGGAATCTGTAATCCACAAAAAGGTGTGTCCGAATACAGAATACCAATATCCTTTTTGTTGAGCCCTCTAAACTCACTGGTTGGTTCCATATTTCAGTCTAGAGTTTTGAAGCACGAGCATCTGTCAGACCCCTTTGACATGTTTATCTTGGTAAAAATTTCTGGTCAATAGCTGATATTTTATTTACAGGTTTAAAGGCAGTTTTGCAGGGACGGGGCCAGTTAGTGATTGCAGGGAGCCATGCCCCCCCCCCCCCCCCCCAAGATTTAAAAAAAATTTAAGTACTAAGGCTGATGATGAAAGTATCATATTTTTAAGTACCAAGGCTGAATATTTATGGGGGGTTATAATCATTATATGTTCCCGCACCATATTATTGCAGTTATGTGGGTGGATGAACATTACAAACTATATCAGTTTTGTAATAATAATGCTAAAAGTCTCATAAATTCTTAGTCTTGGAATATCATCTTCTTTGGCTCCAGAGTCAAAATGAGCACAACTATTTCCATAAACTAGTTACTATAAATGTTCTTCTTTTGTTTTCTTATGTGAGGGAGAGAGAGAAAGAGAAAGTGAAAGAGACTTCAAAAGAAAGTTTGGGAAGTGGGAAACTTACCTTCTTTATTGCTGCATGAAAGTGAAATACATATAGAAATGTGAGTACCAAATTGGAAGAGAATCTGCTCTGCTCTGCTGATGTGAGTACCATATTTTGTTTTAGTAAAAATATGTTTTGTAATGGTAGACGAATATATATTTTTTGGCCCCTCCAAACTAAATCCTGGCTCCGTCCCTGCAGTTTTGTGTTCTCTTTCGTCTCAGTTAAGTTGGATGGGTTCCGTGTTTAGGTGCTTCAATATAAAGTTGAGAATTGCCCTTAATGTTTGGTGCCATGTGGTGGCCGTGCAGCTATTGTATGTCAACATGATGGTTATTGAACAATTAATTTGGACAATGTAATTCATTAGTTTTCATTAGCTTAGTTGCTGCTTTCATCTTATATATCACTGAGGTTGATGATAGTATTACTAGTGGTACATTCTTTACTCCATTCCTATTTTACCCCCCTGACGGCCTGACCTGGTATGGATGCCAATTATGATATTAGAGAAATGGTAATTATTACTGATTGTGGATCAAGTAATGTGAGCATGTCAGCACTGTTTGGTTCTCAGAGGGGGAAGTATAATAAAAGAAAAATTTGTATGAGGCGGACCATTCTTGGTTCCTCCTTATTCTATGGGACCTTCGCCTTTATGTTCAGAGTGGATTGCATAGTGCGGTTAATGATAATGGTTCTATAGTTGTGCTCCAAGTTTGTCACTAGCAGGAAATCTAGTATATTTTCTTTTCTTATTGTGGTAAATTAAGGCAATATATGCAGTCTACCATTAAGAAATGCTATTCCCTAAGGATAATTCTGGTCATGTTCTCTACTGCTCAATACATAACTTGATTAGCCTTACTAATGCCATAAGTTGTATGTTAGAAGTTTATAATATCTTTATACTCGTATATTTGATGAATGCTTTTGGGGTTTCAAGTCGCATTCCACTATGCCAACAGCACTATGGGTCATCTTGGCCTATCACCACCCTAAACTCCTGACAAATTGTTGGTGCTCTTAGTAGTAGAAGAGTTAAGACCTTGTTTTAATTCACTTTATGCCACATGTTTCAATGCGGGACTAGGGTATTACAGGGAGGGGTTAAGTCATTGACCAGGTAGGTGGCTTAGTGACCAGCCTTTTTATTACATAGATTAATGATAATTTTGATTATGTTTATGTTGCAGATTTCAGATTGTAAATAATCTAACTCTGTTAGTTTGTTGACTGATATTTCCCCTCTTCCCCTCTTCTTTGGATTACCCTATTATATAGTAACTTTATAAGTATTACACTAATATATCATCTTTGATGGTTCATAAATTTCAATGCAAACTGAGAAACCGTTCAGTTGTTTATACAAATGAATCAAATTAACTGGTTGGTCAACACTGATCAAGCTTCTGTATAACTTTTCTTTTTCATTTGGTCAGTTTGATGCAGAAAAGCAAACATGCTGAGTGAAGTGGAATGCTCCTGTCATGTTGTGGTCCCTTTAAAAGACCTGGACAAAAACGAACTAGTACCCCAAAGTTTAATTATAACCCGCCTTCTAAAGCAAATGTTGAATTGGAAGTCCACAGAGGAGCATGGTTACTTTCTCGCTATAACCAAATTGAAGAGCATAGGCAGTGGAGAGGTTGAAGACTCGTCAAGGTACATTCTCTTCCCAATAATCTTCCACTGTCGCATGTTCCTACCAATGAATGGCGAGATCATGCTTGGTGTTGTCTACCGGATAAATAGATATGGAGTTTTCTTGAGAAGTGGACCCATTAATTGTGTTTATCTCTCCGCTCAAAAGATGTCTAACTACTACTATGTCGATGAGGAAAATCCGTTCTTCTTGAGTAACGATCTCTCAAGGATAGAAAATGATGTTGTGATCCGTTTCATGGTGTTTGGCAAAAGGTGGACACTGAAGAACAGATTTGTTGAAAGGGAGTTCATGATTCTTGCTACATTGGAAGGCAATTGCCTCGGTCCAATCGCATTACCTGGTTATGATGGATTGGCCTTGTAACAAACTGACAATATTCAAGATGCTATCCTGCCTTTTCTTTTCTGGTAGGATTATGTTGTAAGAGCTTGTGGCATTGTAATTTGATGTTTTTCTTTCCATTTTCTCTTAGGATTATACTTGTAATTATTTAAAGAAATCTACTAGTCCAAGACCTGAAGCATGTTAGTGATGAAAACATATTATGAGATATGTAGGAAAGGAAAATAGGGAGGTATAGGTTGGTTGATCTATAAATTCTTCTTGTAGTTGTACTTACCTGACCTGACTATTGATGTTGTGTGGGTTTCAATGTTTCATTGTCCTTTACAGTAGAACAAAGGAGCTCTAGCTCAACTGCTCAAATTCTTCTTATTGATCTATAAATTCATCTTATAGTAATGATATTTCGGTTTTTCTTTTCTTTTCTTTTTTTAATTTTTATTTTAGAGGGTTAGTATTTAACAATTAATTATTTGATGGATGAGATATTTGTATGTAATTCAGATTGGACGACTTTGCTGAATGCTATGCAATAAAAGTTCAAAATAGGACATTACCTATATGTGCTGGATTTATTCGGTCAAATAAATAAAATTTTAAAGTGTTTTTTTCAAAAGTACTTTTAATATTCTTAGAAAGTTTTTTTCTAAAAAATATAGAAGGATTAATAAAAGAAAATTGTTATTTTTACATAATTTTTTAATATTTTTATATATATAAAAATCATAGTTATATAGATATTATAACGACAGTAAAAAGTATCTTTATAAATCGTGGTCTACAAAAAGTACTAAACATATGTTTTTTAAGACTTATAATATATACTATATACTATTAAATGATTACTTTGTATCAAATTAAAATACTAAAAAAAAATTCTTAAATTTATACTACAAAACTAGTTCCTCCCCCGTTTCCTTTTTTTCCTTTTCTCCTTTTCTCCAGTCTGCTCTCGAATACATTTTTGCAGACGGAAGCTCACAAGTCAGCCGAGAAGAAGAAATCCGTTTGCGGTAAAATCTACTATCAATACACTGTGAGTGATTCTCCGTCACATATTTTACTCTTCCTCATTCTGCGTCTCTTTACACTCAGTTCTTCATTTTGAAGCTTAATATCATTACAAGCCCATCACTATTTCTGCCATATTAGTCTTCTTTGTATGCTTTATGGGTTCAAAGCAGATTTTATAATACTTAGCTTAATGATCGTCAAATGATGCAAAATGGGTTTTTACATTTTCTAATTGGTGCTATCAGGGCTTTGTGGGTTTATGAATATATAGTACATTTTTTGATTTGGTGGGTATATATTGGCAACACGGGCTAAAATTTTGAGGAGATTTAAGAACTTTAAAATCTGACTAGATTATTGAATCTTTTGGTAAGATTTCTGCCTCCCTTCTGTGCATTTGGGAGTTCTAATTTTGCAGGTTTCTTCTGGCTATATTTGTCCTTGTGCTGCATGTATCTCCCTAATTGAAAATAGGGGCTTCAAGCTTTATCAAATTTTTCTAAGAATAATTTGGGCAGGGGCTTCACATGTTTTCTTAGCCTTAAATTGTTTCTGCTGCTTTCCTTCTATGTCCTTCTCTTTTGTAATATTATGTTCTCAAGGTTTCTTGTTGTTGCATTTTGTATTTCTAGTTTGTGCAGCATGTATCCCTCAAATCATAGATTATAGTTTGAATCCCCAGTTCCCCACCAAAATACATGACTATTTATGGCTAATTGAATCAATGATATACTAATACTGCTATTTCACTTTGGCAAGAGATATATTGTGTTGTGAATATCTCAGCTACAAAAGGATCTAAGCAGCACAAAGGGCAAAACCAAACTGCAGAATTGTGTAGTGACTGTGATACTACTCAATTATCACAGTAGGAGAGAGCAATGTTCTACTGCTAATTAGGAGAATGGTCCTTGCTGTAAATATGCTGCAAAATAGTTAATTAGCTTAGATGTTAAGCTGAACTAAGTTTCTATATAAATGTACTTGAGGTTTAGTTTGTGAGCAACAGAGAATAAATAAAATAATGTTTTCAGCTTCTTACGTTTCATATATGGCTGCAACGAAGTAGATAACTAAAGAAGCTGTTGATTTTGTAAGAATTGCTCGTTAGTCCTTGGTTTTGTCTTTTATCTTGATCAAAACATGGAGAAGTGAGTCCAGCTTCCAGCAGTGAAGGAAACTGTGGTTATGAGTGTTGTCCTTGGTGTCATCCTTTATCTTTATCATAATCGGAATATATATTTTGTAAAAGGTATTCAATCATCTATCTCCTTGTTTCTAAGCTCCACCGCAATGTGCAACACATTTCGACTCAACCATATCACAACACAGAGACAGACAGAATTCTACAACTTCTTTCACTACAATATTATTCGTATTGCCTTGATTAGCCTAGCCGCTACGTGAAGTGCTGTTCTGTTCTGTTCTTTTGTTTCTCTTGTCTTGTACGTAGTATGCCAAAGATTTGTCTGCTTCTAATAGATGCTTTATCATTAGTGGAGATTGATGATCATACGCCGGGCATTTTCATCTGTGTTCATTATCATAGATTTCTTCCACCTCAGCAATTAAAAATGCTACACATTCTGATGGGAAAACTTCAAAACATCAAGTAAAATAAATTAGTACTACATAGGGTACTTGATTTTGATGAGGTTGGAATATTTTGGGTGGAAATGGTCTTCTTCAATTTGCTTGTAATTAAATTGTTTAGCTGCAATTAAAATTGTCAAGTTTTATAATTTTAGAAACATTGCATGGGTCAGAGAGAGAAGGGTATGTGGGTTCTATTATTTAAATTAATATATATAGTGTTGATATTCGGAGTTTGACATGTGATTATTTTTTTCAAATCTTGTATTGCTTTATCTCTTTTTATTTATTACGTGGTTTGAGTGGGACTTAATTCTCAACACTGGCCTGCACATGAACTACCATAGTTTAGACACCCAAGTTCCCATGCACCAGAAAAAGGGTCCTTTTAAACCAAAAACAATAAAATTAGAATAATGCTAGAGACACAAATTATTCTATAAATATTTTACAAACTGCCTAACGTGGCATACTTCATCTCAACTTTTATGTGAGGCCGAAGACTTCATTAAATCAATTTATTGATCAATATGTTGAGGTGAAGTATGCCACCTCAGCAATTTGTAAAATGTTTGTAAAATAGTTTGTGTCCGTAGCATTACTAATAAAACTAAACAAAAATCCAGTAAATAATGCGGCTAATAGTAAACTTGAGCACATTACGTCAAGTCGCATTCACATGCATGTGAAGAACAACAAACATAGTACAACAACAGTTTTCTATATCACTATCTAGCTGCCCAGAAAACAGTAGTAATTGTCTAAGATTAGCTAGCTAGGTAGGTTTAATTAACGACAAGTAAATAAATTTTTAAGAGGCCGGCGGTTTTCAAGCATAAGAAAGAAGCATCACAAAGTCCTTGGCTGAATCTCCCACCGTTGCTGATAATTTTCCCAATGGCGGTGATGTTTGTGACCACAAATCAATCAAGGCATTCAGCGGCAAGCTGGGAAGAAGAGGCTCACCCCGCAAGCTAATCTCCACCTGTAACACATTAATTAAAACAAGTTGTAAATTAATTGTAGTAATTCAATCAGCCAAATTAATTGGACTATGGTGAACCGTCGCTATAGCCTAAAAAAACTGTCGTCATAGCACAACTGTGTACTACACAGTTATATATATATATATATATATATAGGGGAGCGATCCATAGCATCTATATGTTATAGAACAAATATTGGCATATAGGCTCTAATCCTTCCATTTGATAGATTAACGGCTGCGATCTTAAGTTCCAAATTCCCGTCCGCTAGTATTACTAGCGGATGTAATTACTAAAAATTTCGGACCCTTATGCCCCTTATGCCCCTCGTGAGTGAAATTAGTCAGTCAAAATATCATGGTCCGCTAGTAATACTAGCGGATAGAAGACAGTAACTGGTACCGCCGCTAGTATTGCTTTACCTCCATCTAAACGCATTCATCGTGCCCTAGAAGCAATGTCGGCTAATGTTGCAGAAGATGGTCAAGTAACTTCCGAAGCACCATCCTCTATGAAAACATTTATGAATGCGTCGTGTTTTTCTTTTGCAAAGGACAGCTCTAAGACATCCCGTGAAAACGAATTAGAGAGTGAATTTAGATTGCATAATTTAGACTCTTTCAGCAAGAATGCTTCTCAGGATTTCACATCTGGGTGTTCTACCAATTCAATTCCGTCCGCACTAGAGGAAGGTTCTACATCTTTTGTCGAAGTGGGAGCTTGCAATACGCCTGTGAGAAGTAATAACAGCCCAAAACTTACCTACTGTAATGATGCACTTAAAGATGTAGTCGATTGTACTGATTCTAGAAGCCCTGGCGTGTCAGTTTTAGGTTGCTGAAACTGTGGTGCTGCCTCAAAATCCAAAACCTTTGTCGCCGGTTATAAAACAGAGCAGTCTTGAATGTGATCAAGGTTTAGATAATTTCATTCGGACTTCTACTGTCTTCTATCCGCTAGTATTACTAGCGGACTATGATATTTTGGCTGGCTAATTTCACTCACGAGGGGCATAAGGGTCCGAAACTTTTACTAATTACATACGCTAGTAATACTAGCGGACGGGGATTTGAAACTTAAAATCACAGCCGTTAATCTGTCAAATGGAAGGATTATAGCCTATATGCCAATATTTATCTCATAGCATATAGATGCTATGGATCACTCCCCATATATATATATATATATATATATATATATATATATGGGGTTAATGGAGCTACACAGTTGTGCAGACTCTTAAATGTACACAGTCTACGATCGTAGGGTTAAATTACTCTACTATTTGACTATTTGAGTAGTCACTTTACGATAGTAGAGTAGTCTCTACTATTTGTATATATATATATATATATATATATATATATATATATATATATATATATATATATATATATATAGGGAGCCCTTCCATAGCAACCGGTTGCTGTGGATACTGTGCAAAACCCCCTTTTTGTACCGTTGATAAACTTATTGGAAGGTTGAGATGAAACATAAATATATCCAGCCGACACAACTTGTACTGGCTTTTATTTTAATATGAGGACCCCACATAGTCAACATGTTGTCAGTTTTAATTTTATTTTTAAGCATTTCTCCATTAATAGTCATGACTCAGCACATTGCGTAAACTTAAAAAAATATAAAATACTCCCAGCCGCTACAAACTCTTACGGCTGTTACAAAAAAAAAATCCAACAGGGACAAGCTCTTACGGCTGTTAAAAAAAAAAATCCAACCGAGACAAGCTCTTCCGGCTTGGATATATCCACGTTTGGCTGAGTGTTGCTATTCGATAAAATTGAATAAAAAATTCAAAGATAATGAAACTAAAAATAAACTGAACAGAGTATAGGGATAATATGTGATATATTAATTAACCTATGTTTTGTGGCAGTGTTTGAAAATGGCATCCGAGAATGTTGAGATTATCAATGGAGTACAGGAGACCGTTGAGTCTCCACAGATCAATAATCAGGATAATGTGCAAGTAGAGGACAATACTGCTCATGAAAATAATAACACCGATGAAATGGTGAATGATGGGATGGTCAGAGGCTTTATGCAATTCATGCAACAACAGGCTAAGGCAACTTCTGTCCAAAATGCAGGTAGAAATACTGATAACTCTCGGACGGTCACCGCTAAGCAGTTTAAGGAGCAATTCATGCATCAACGAGAGAAGGCGGCTCCTGTTCATAATGTAGGAGGAAACAATGGCAACCCATGGTTGGTCACCGCTAAGCAATTCAAGGAGCTGGGACCACCAGAGTTTTTGAGAAAGCCAGAACCACTTAAGGCGGAGACGTGGTTAAAGCATATCACCAAGATATTTGATGTCTTGGGATGCTCTGAGGAACAAAAGGTTCCCTTTGCCACCTTTATGTTGCGTGAAGAGGCAGATTACTGGTGGGAATCGGTAAAACGTACTCAACCTGTCGTACTGAAGATGTCTTGGGAGAAGTTCCAAGAGCTGTTCAACGATAAATACTTTCCCGAAAGTATTCGTCAGATGAAGGAGGTGGAGTTTATCAAATTGGAGCAAAATAATATGACCGTGTCGCAATACGAGGCAAAATTTGCGGAGTTATCCCGGTTTGCGTCCCACTTAGTGGATAATGAAGAGAGAATGGCGCGATTATTTTTAAGAGGTTTGAAGCCGGAGATACGTCAACATCTTATTTCTCATAAACTGTGTTTGTATTCAGATGTTGTAAATAGGGCTCAGTTGGTGGAGTGCGATAACGAGTCAACCAAACCACTAAATTCAATCATTGTCATATCAAGCCATAAGTAAAGAGCCCCGATCCTTTTGTTGATGACTTCCTTGTATGGAATGCACCGAAGCCAGACTTTCTATAGGCGACGTCGTGAATGACGATAACAAGTTGATAGGTATCATTGTGAGGTGCTATCTAGGTTAAGGGATAGAAGTCACAGTTGGTATCAATGTGACGTACTATCCAAGTCTTGGATGTGAGTAATAGTTTTGAATGATATTTTTATCATTAATAAATCTCTTGACGTATTTCTGAAGACTTCTTAGCCTACCCCAGAGCGTGAAATCAAATTTTGTATTGATACCAGTACAAAACCCATTTCTTAAACGCTCAAAATAATTTTTCAACTAAAACGAAAGTAACATGCACCAAAGACGTTGACTCGAGCTGTTGAAGATTACGATCGTACTATTCAATATCATCATGGAAGAGCGAACGTGGTAGCTGACGTGTTGAGTAAAAGATCGTATGCGTTTACAAGTGCGATGTTGTTAACACAAAGACTCATTTCGTATAACTTGCAAATGATGAAGATAGAGTTAAAGACTCTAGTCCCACGTGAAGATAACGAATATACGAGTAAAATTGACTTTAATCGATAAAGTTAAAGACGCTCAAGCTACATACCAGAATCAGATGAATGTGAAGAAGAAGGTTCAAGAGGGTGTTATTTTAGAAGCAAGAGTTGCTGAAGAGAGGAAATCTCAACCCTCGATTTAATTGGCCCATTTGAAATCCTCGATTGAGTAGGAACTGTGGCTTATAGACTCGTTTTACCGCCAAATATATTGCGTGTTCATAACATTTTTTTTCGTATCGATGTTACGTAAATATGTGGACGACCCGAACCACATTATTAATTTAGAACCGGACGAGATAGCGGATGATTTAACGTTTGAAGAGATACGTGTTACAATCTTGGATAAGAAAAATCGTATTCAACACTCAAAGGTTATATCTCAAGAGTTAGAATTTGAAGTGAACTCAAGGTATCCTCACCTGTTCGGCATACCAGGTACGTACGTAAATTTCGAGGGCGAAATTCCATAAGGAGGGGAGATTGTGAAACCCCAGATTTTATGAATAAAGAATTAATTTTCTCGAAATAATTTTTTAATATTATGATGTGAATTTGAGATAATATTATAGTTGTGGGTAGTATTTATAAATTTTGCAAAGTATGCAAGTTGTTATATTATATTCGATTGGTCAGGGAATATTCTTTGTATCGAAAAATATTCGTACGACGGTACAATTATTGGTAGACCCCACAACAAAATTATTGTCGGATTGAGAAAACGACAAAAATATTTTATTGAAAATAACGGCGGAAGTTTTACCGTTGATACTGTTGAACTACTGGATAGTAAAAGTACAGTAATACGCGTTGTTGCATAGTAGCACACGATATTGATTATTGATATTTATGTGAGAAGTCGCTCAGTTTGATTCAATTATTGTCGATTAATAATATGAATTATTATAGCGATGATGACGTTTTGTTTTATTCGTATTATTAACGTAATAAAACAAAAACATCTTTTTATATAAAACATAATACTTTATTAAAGTTATTCTATAAATAGAATATATTATATTTTATTATGCATAGTGTTTGCATAGTAAAAATCTTTTTATATAAATAGAATATATTATATTTTATTTAAAAGATTTTTCTTTAAATATGGACCGTCAGATTAAAGTAAATTAATCTGGACCGTTCATGGATTAGTTACTATGCATTCCATTTTCCTATAAATAGAAGCTCATTCCTTCATTATTTTCTTACGAATTCACTGAACTCTAGAGAGAGAAACTATAGAGAGATAGAAGAAAAACTTTTTGCTACTTAACTTTTCTTTTCCTATATCCAGTTTCTGTTACGGTAAGGGGTGTTATTCTTTCTTATTCATGAAGAGAACTGTTGTTATTCAATTTCTTATTATTCTGTTGGAATAACCTGTATACGCGGTCTACCCTATACTTGGTGACATTCTTCTATTATTCTGTTGGAACATCATGTCTGTGTGTTTTACACCGGACCTGGTTCTGTCTTTATTATTATTCCTTTGGAACATCCTGTCTGTGTGTTTTACACCGGACCTGGTTCCGTCTTTATTATTATTCCGTTGGAACATCCTATCTGTGTATTTTATACCGGACCTGGTTTCGTCTTTATTATTCTGTTGGAATATCCAGTCGGTGCAAATTTTGCCTGACCTGGTTCCGTTATTATTATTCTGTTGGAATAACCTGTCTATGCGAAGTACTGCATGCATGATGATTTCTGTTGTTATTCCATTCTTTATTATACTCAGTTGGTTAAAGTTTTGACTTCTATACTCCATGAAATTAGTAGAATATCCTTGATATTTGCGCTTCATCCAGTATCTTTTCATGGAAATATTCTTCTGATCATTCTTGAATTTTACTCTACAAAGCAGTATCATGTGGACAATTTGGACATTAGTAGTTCTTGGACAAATTAATTTTTGAACTTGTTTTATTGAATTCTTATATCATTGTCATCATCCTCATGTTTATATTATGTTGAAAGTCATCTGTGGCCTGTTAAAAATGAGAAAAATAGAACAAATGATAATATTAAAATGATTAATAGTAAACCAAGGTCTAAGCCACTTTATTGTTCACCGTTTGTTACTTGTAGAAAATGTGGTTTTAAAGGTCATTTTGATTCTAATTGCAATAAAATTAGAATAAAACAAATTTGGGTAAAGAACAGTGATTTATATGTTACTAACCCAAAAGGACCCAAGAAGATGTGGGTACCAAAAAGGTAGAGACTATTTGTTCATTTTGTAGATGTCTCAAGGTCAAAAAGAAGACGAATAGTAGATATCTATAAATTATTTGGTGGAATCTGTAAGTACCTCATATTATTTTTTTTAAATAATGTTTTAATTAGATATATGAATTTTCTAACACAGGGGTTCATAATATTATTTATTCTAAAGTTTTTATTGTGTTAAATGTTCCATATTTAATACACATGACAATCATGATGAGGAATCTGTACTTGTATTTTTTTATGAACTTAACCATGATTTGTCAAAGGAAGAGAATGAGGATTCTGCAGGAGATAACAAGTTGAGTCGTGAAAGCCAAACTGCTAAATTCGGACAGCCTAAGCCGTCCGAATCAGAAGGAAAGACAGCTGAAATCAGACAGCCTGACCCGTCCGTTTCAGTAGAAAATTCAGAAATAAAGACGCCGAAAAACAGACAGCCAGACCTGTCCGATTTAGAAGAAAATTCAGACGAACACACTGATGCAGAATGTGTCATACCACAATTTGAATCTCTCGAACAGATGACCACTGCCAAACTTCCTAAATCATCTCAAACTATGAGAAATCATCCTCCAAACTTGATCATAGGATATCCCGACACATTGGATGATCAAAAGAAGTGTTTTTGAAGAGATTTGATTATGAAAATCCAAAATCGAAAACTTCAAAGCACATCTAGCGAGTTTACTAATGGTAACAACAATGTTGATATATAGGTAACAAATCACAAAGGTATGATCGTATTGTTTACTTGCTACATGTGATTTTGTTATAAACTTGCTCCAATGATATTCTTTATCTTTGAACTTATTCTTGACAAATGAGGCGAGATAACTATTTAGCTAAATTGATATGAATTAATTTTTGTTGATAACAAAGGGGGAGAGATAATATATTGGGTAATGATGATTATGTTTTAATTACCTTATGCTTAATAATTTTTTTTTGATAATGAGAAAGGGGGAGAGATATTGGTATTTGAATTAGTATTCATGTTGGTAGTGAGATACTATATTGTGCTACTATATGCAATGATGGTTATTGTGCCATTTTGTTGCTCCTTAATATGCATAAATTTAGGGGGAGCCTTATAAATAGGGGGAGTATATAAATTCAAAAGATAATATATTGTCATCATCAAAAAGGGGAAGAATGTTGGTTTATATCTTTTGTGATTTCAATAATGACAATATATTTGGGTTTGTGTTATGGTCTTATTTAATTTATTTGGGTTAAATATTTTTTCATGCATATTAATATAATTGTTTGCATGAGTTATTGCATGGATTAATATTCAAGTTTGAATTGGAGTATTTGTAGGAGATTGAAAATCTGAATTTGAATTGGAGTATTTGTAGGAGATTGAAAATCTGTTAAATATTCCTTATTAATTTGTTGGGTTATATTCTTCCAATATAGATATTATCTGTTATATATGTTATATCAATTCACGTGTCTTTAAGATTTTTTAGGAATTGGTATATTTATGGACTCTTATTTAAAATGGAACATCAGTTATTTTTTAGAGTCTTGCTTCAGCAGTTGGTGTTTTAAAGGAATTTTGTTAATAGTCAATAAGGACTCTTTCTTGCTAACAGAAGTTGTTGTTTTGAAGGAAACTGGTTAACAGTCAAAAGGATTCTTTTAGCTAGTCTTTGGATATTATTTGACTCCTTCATATATAATAATTTATCTCTTATATATCTTTATGTTGTTATTGCTAATGTTTATCTCCTATTTCAATTCAAAAGAATTAGCCGTTGCTTGGAAGAATTGGAACGTTGCTGATATAGCCGTTGTTCTATTCCTTATATATATTGTTACACGGCTTCAAGAAAAAGACACAAGACTACTGGGAAAAATTTCTTCAAGCTATTCAAGATACAAATCATCATATCACTATTTTAGTCTTGGTTTACATTGTTCTTATATTCATTATTTATATTGTAAACAAAGTACAAGTCTAGGTTTGGCTTGGGTTTTTATTTTAGTAATATTCAGTCTGTACAACGAAGGTATCAAAAGTCTCAGAGGTGAGAGGTGTTGCAGAGGTGCAAAGGGGGCAGAGGTGTCCAAGTGATCGTCGTTGTAACAGGGAGTTTTTATTTACTTTGTAATTGCTGAGTATTATTTTAATAAAGTGAGTCTCCAATCCTAGTTGGGATTGGACGTGGATTAGGCTACTAGACTAGAGGATAGGGGCTGAACCACGTAAAAAATCTCGGTGTGATTTACTGTTGTTTAGCTTCTGTTCTTAGCTTCTAATATTCTGCTGATTTTTGTTCACGTTGAAAAAAGTTTTGTACTAATACGGACAGGTATTAGCTGTCCGTTTTTAACAGTTAAGAATATAACTAATACGGACAGGGTTAGACCGTCCGATTATAGGCTGTTTTAGTAAACTTTAAAAATTGGTCACTTTAGATCACTTCTAAGTATTTACACCTATTCAACCCCCCTCTAGGTGTGCTTAATTACAGAATTACATTTGGTATCAGAGCAAGGCTCTACTAATATTGATCTTTGCAGGTCGTAGGGAAAGATCCTATGGCACACCTCAGTTATCAAGAAGGTCTATCCACAAGCCGACCACCTTTGTTGTTCGGAAGTGAAAACTTCAACTTTTGGAAGTTCAGAATGAAGATTTTTCTTAAAAGAGACCCATGGGAATGGTGGGTTGTTGAAAATGGACCTGTCATTCCTAGACATGACGATGGCAAACCAAAGGCTCTCATGGAGATGGATGCAAACGAAAGCTATATGTTTTCCTACAACTCAAGAGCCATGAACACCTTGCTAAGCGGAATGGTCCAAGTTGAAATTGATAAAGTATCATCGTGCAACACAGCGAAAGAAATGTGGGATACTATCTTGACAAGCCACGAAGGTACTTCCAAAGTCAAGGAGGTTAAGTTGAGTATGCTTATGCAAGACTATGAGCTATTCAAGTTAGAAAAGGATGAAACAATTAATGAAGCTCAAGGGAGATTTCTCACTCTTATGAACTCTCTAAGTATGCTCAACCGGAAAATTGATCAAAGGGAGATAAATAGAAAGATACTTAGAGTCATGCCCAAACGGTTTGCATCGAAAGTCACAACTCTCCAAGACTCACCAACAATTAGTACGATGGAAACTCTCACTTTATTTGGAGAGCTTGAAGAATTTGAAAATCAACTAAAGAGGTATGATGAAGAGGATGAAGCACCAATAAAGAAAACATTGGCACTTCAAGTCGAGAGCAATAATGAAAGTGATCACGAAGATTTTGATGAAGAAATTGAAATGCTCTCAAGAAAACTCGAGAGACTACTTCAAAGAAAGAAACAAAGGAAAAATCAAAAAGGTAACTCAACTCCAGTGAGTAAGTCCGAAACGAAACAAGAAGAAGAAATTGTCCAACTCTGTTTCATGGGACTAGAAGATGATGATCAACTTGAGGTAACAAATTTTCATAAAGCTTTTGAAATATCTATGCCTGATTATATTGTTTTACAAAATGAAAATCAACAGCTCAAAAAGAAAACTGATTATTTTAAGAATTGTGTAAATGAGCTAATGAATGAAGTTAAGTCGCTTATTAAAGAGAGAAAAGAAAATGAATATCTTAAAAATGAAAATGAAGTGTTAAAAGAAAATTTGAAAATGAGAGATGCATGCATAGATGCTTTTAATGATGGAAAAATGATGTATATGCAACAAGATGATAATGTAACAAATGCAAAAATAGCTTCTTTAAAAAACGATCTTGCTAAATTTGTGCAAGGAGAAGAGAATTTAAATATTATGTTAGGTGCACAAAGGTCTAGTCTTGATAAACAAGGAATTGGGTATAATCCTGTTAAAAATGAGAAAAATAGAACAAATGATAATATTAAAATGATTAATAGTAAACCAAGGTCTAAGCCACTTTATTGTTCACCGTTTGTTACTTGTAGAAAATGTGGTTTTAAAGGTCATTTTGATTCTAATTGCAATAAAATTAGAATAAAACAAATTTGGGTAAAGAACAGTGATTTATATGTTACTAACCCAAAAGGACCCAAGAAGATGTGGGTACCAAAAAGGTAGAGACTATTTGTTCATTTTGTAGATGTCTCAAGGTCAAAAAGAAGACGAATAGTAGATATCTATAAATTATTTGGTGGAATCTGTAAGTACCTCATATTATTTTTTTAAATAATGTTTTAATTAGATATATGAATTTTCTAACACAGGGGTTCATAATATTATTTATTCTAAAGTTTTTATTGTGTTAAATGTTCCATATTTAATACACATGACAATCATGATGAGGAATCTGTACTTGTATTTTTTTATGAACTTAACCATGATTTGTCAAAGGAAGAGAATGAGGATTCTGCAGGAGATAACAAGTTGAGTCGTGAAAGCCAAACTGCTAAATTCGGACAGCCTAAGCCGTCCGAATCAGAAGGAAAGACAGCTGAAATCAGACAGCCTGACCCGTCCGTTTCAGTAGAAAATTCAGAAATAAAGACGCCGAAAAACAGACAGCCAGACCTGTCCGATTTAGAAGAAAATTCAGACGAACACACTGATGCAGAATGTGTCATACCACAATTTGAATCTCTCGAACAGATGACCACTGCCAAACTTCCTAAATCAGCTCAAACTATGAGAAATCATCCTCTAAACTTGATCATAGGATATCCCGACACATTGGATGATCAAAAGAAGTGTTTTTGAAGAGATTTGATTATGAAAATCCAAAATCGAAAACTTCAAAGCACATCTAGCGAGTTTACTAATGGTAACAACAATGTTGATATATAGGTAACAAATCACAAAGGTATGATCGTATTGTTTACTTGCTACATGTGATTTTGTTATAAACTTGCTCCAATGATATTCTTTATCTTTGAACTTATTCTTGACAAATGAGGCGAGATAACTATTTAGCTAAATTGATATGAATTAATTTTTGTTGATAACAAAGGGGGAGAGATAATATATTGGGTAATGATGATTATGTTTTAATTACCTTATGCTTAATAAATTTTTTTTGATAATGACAAAGGGGGAGAGATATTGGTATTTGAATTAGTATTCATGTTGGTAGTGAGATACTATATTGTGCTACTATATGCAATGATGGTTATTGTGCCATTTTGTTGCTCCTTAATATGCATAAATTTAGGGGGAGCCTTATAAATAGGGGGAGTATATAAATTCAAAAGATAATATATTGTCATCATCAAAAAGGGGGAGAATGTTGGTTTATATCTTTTGTGATTTCAATAATGACAATATATTTGGGTTTGTGTTATGGTCTTATTTAATTTATTTGGGTTAAATATTTTTTCATGCATATTAATATAATTGTTTGCATGAGTTATTGCATGGATTAATATTCAAGTTTGAATTGGAGTATTTGTAGGAGATTGAAAATCTGAATTTGAATTGGAGTATTTGTAGGAGATTGAAAATCTGTTAAATATTCCTTATTAATTTGTTGGGTTATATTCTTCCAATATAGATATTATCTGTTATATATGTTATATCAATTCACGTGTCTTTAAGATTTTTTAGGAATTGGTATATTTATGGACTCTTATTTAAAATGGAACATCAGTTATTTTTTAGAGTCTTGCTTCAGCAGTTGGTGTTTTAAAGGAATTTTGTTAATAGTCAATAAGGACTCTTTCTTGCTAACAGAAGTTGTTGTTTTGAAGGAAACTGGTTAACAGTCAAAAGGATTCTTTTAGCTAGTCTTTGGATATTATTTGACTCCTTCATATATAACAATTTATCTCTTATATATCTTTATGTTGTTATTGCTAATGTTTATCTCCTATTTCAATTCAAAAGAATTAGCCGTTGCTTGGAAGAATTGGAACGTTGCTGATATAGCCGTTGTTCTATTCCTTATATATATTGTTACACGGCTTCAAGAAAAAGACACAAGACTACTGGGAAAAATTTCTTCAAGCTATTCAAGATACAAATCATCATATCACTATTTTAGTCTTGGTTTACATTGTTCTTATATTCATTATTTATATTGTAAACAAAGTACAAGTCTAGGTTTGGCTTGGGTTTTTATTTTAGTAATATTCAGTCTGTACAACGAAGGTATCAAAAGTCTCAGAGGTGAGAGGTGTTGCAGAGGTGCAAAGGGGGCAGAGGTGTCCAAGTGATCGTCGTTGTAACAGGGAGTTTTTATTTACTTTGTAATTGCTGAGTATTATTTTAATAAAGTGAGTCTCCAATCCTAGTTGGGATTGGACGTGGATTAGGCTACTAGACTAGAGGATAGGGGCTGAACCACGTAAAAAATCTCGGTGTGATTTACTGTTGTTTAGCTTCTGTTCTTAGCTTCTAATATTCTGCTGATTTTTGTTCACGTTGAAAAAAGTTTTGTACTAATACGGACAGGTATTAGCTGTCCGTTTTTAACAGTTAAGAATATAACTAATACGGACAGGGTTAGACCGTCCGATTATAGGCTGTTTTAGTAAACTTTAAAAATTGGTCACTTTAGATCATTCTAAGTATTTACACCTATTCAACCCCCCTCTAAGTGTGCTTAATTACAGAATTACAATAAATATCTATAAACAAAAACATTCTGAGACAACAACAAAAAAGTAACCATACCTTTTGAACACGAGCGGTCAACCTTGTCATTCCACTCTTCAATTTACGAACTCGGTCCAAGTTACGGCTACTAATCTGCAAGCATCAGATGTGGATCAAAAGAAGAAATGGAGAATATATAATGAAATATTATATTTGCAAAACCTTTCCCCAACACAAATTAATTAAAACCAAACCAAACCAAACCAAACCAAAACAAAACAAAAAGGTTGTAGCTTATTGCAATAATTGTTAATGCAATAATTGTTACATACCCTCATTCACAATTAAAAATTACATTCAATATGTATCTTGTTTTACTATTATAAACAAATATTGGTATGTACAATTTTTTTTTTATTTTTTTAACAAAATATTGATCAATAACTAATTTAATGAATATTGTTGTAGTCGTTTGGTTTGATTTTATGGATAGAATTTTATTAATTTTTTTAAAAGTCTTATTCCTAAAATTATATTATTAATAGTATACTACATCAAATATTGTTCAAATGTTTATATTTAATTTTTCTTAGATAATAGTATTTATTTGTAGTAATTACATAATAAATTTATTCATAATAGTCCAAAAGATTAAAATAGGAAATTATATGTATTCAGATGTTTTAGATAGATAATTATCAAACACATCATTTCATTCCATATTCAAAATTTTTAATATATTTATCACCTCATTCAGATTCTCTTATACATTCAAAACTTTTCATTCAATTTTATCAAACAGTCCCTAAATCTTAAGTAAGACCATTGGGCCTTGATTTGGGCCGATATACCTTTTTATGACTTAAACCTTGTGATAAGTTTCTTTCCATTACTTTCCTTTTTTTATATAATTTCATAATAGAAAATAATATATATGTCGATAAATATTTGACGAAATTGGATTACGATCAACGTGAAAGTGTATGCGATAAGATAAAATAAATTAAAATGAGATCCTTTTTAATTCGTAGCTATCTTATGTATGTACATACGTCGCAATCACAATTCGACTGAAAACTTTTTGTAATGTATAACAAGACTCTTTCAAGAATATTAGGTACATCACTATTACAATATATAATTCAAGAACTAATATTAAAATGAGACCTTTTTTAATTTCTACATATCTCGTGTATACATATACGTCGTAATCATATATAATTCGGCTAAAAACTTTTGCGATATATAGCAGGACTCTTTCAAAAATCAAGTACATCATCGGTTCAAGAAACAAGTAAACCTCATTAAAGGAGGAAGAAATAAAACTCACAAGCAAGCCTCTCATAAAAGAAAACAAACTTCTTATAATGAAATAAATAAATTTACCAAAGAAAAGCTTCTTATAATGGAATAAATAAACTTACCAAGTGATTATCAAACCTGAGAACTATAAATAGATTATATCAATCTTAATTACTAGATTAAGAACCGATAGACTTGTTAGTCTACCTTTAATTATACTCTCTCTTCGTTCTTTAATATAAGTCGTTTTAGAATTATGTACAAGTATTAAGGAAATAATTGTATAACATTAACTATAATATCAATTGTCTATATTACCCTTCTATTAGAAGAAGAGATTGTTATTTATTGGACAGAAAATAGTGAGAGAATCAAAGTTATATTTAATATTTGAGGTAATATTAGAAACTAAGCAATTAATACTTACTTGAAATTCTCAAACGACTTATCTTAAAAAATAAAAATATTTTTCTAAAACGACTTATATTAAAGAACGAAAGAAGTAAGTTTTAGCCGAAACTTGTGCTCATTAATCCTACACAATGCTATTAAAGATACTTTAAGTTGTTGCCACCATCATTAGTTGTTCTCTATGTACAGTTGGCCTTAACATTTACAAACTTTGACTAGTAAAGAATTTCCATTTTTCTTAAATGAAGAAAAGGGATTATCCCCATTGACTGATCCAAGAAATTAATTTAGTTACTTCAATTATTAGTTAGTAGTATTATTTTTCATGGGTTAATTGCCTAGAATTTTGCAACATTACTTGAAATAGAAAGATGTGAACCTTTGACCTCCACTGTTTACACTTGTTCCAAAATTTAGAGATGTATTTTTTTTAATTGCTTTTAAAATTAAAGATATATTTTTATTTTAGAATTATCAATTGACATATGATGTTTTTAATTTACAATTACATTTTTATTATTATTTTTAATGTCAAATTACCAAAACTGAATTCTTAAATAATATTAAAACCCTATTTGAGAATATAAATTATTCTAAAAATTCATCGTTTTACACATATATCTCTAATTTTAAAACGGATATCTCTAATTTTAGTACATGTTAGAGAGAGAGAGAGAGGTGGAGATTAATAAATAACAATGGAATTTATTGCCATTATTTCTTCAATAGTAAGTCCTAAAATCATTGACATAGATTAATATGCTTGTTAATTAATGATCCATCTCATAATATAAAATGTTTATAAACCAAGACAAACATATGGGGACATGCATGCATGTGCACCTGACCACCACCATAAATTATACAATTCCAACCCATTAAAGGCCATTCAATCAAGAACCCCTTCGCTATATAGCTACATTCATCACTCACAAAATAATTGATTATTTATTTTAATAATATATTTATAAAATCATTAATGAATAAATACCCCCATAAACATTCACATGGGCTTCCTCCCTCACTCACTCATCCATTAATTAATGAATAATAATTAGTAATATACAAATAAATTAATAAATAATCAAATCAAATACAAGATACACGGAATCTTGTAATCCAATTAAAAAAAAGGAACATTTTAATTGAAGGAATAAAAACACTCAAGGAACAACTATGACAGGAAGGTCACCCAACAACAACAGGAAATTAAAAGATGACGATTATTTAGCAAGCAATTATAGTAATAAACAAGCCAGACAATAGAAAAGTTTATTGCTTCTTGTCCATTACAAACGTCCCAAATCTTATATATCTATATACTGTCAAATTAAAATAATAGACACATTCAAACAACACCAGTACTGCCTTATAGATCCATCCATGTTTGCTACTTGCTTCAACAATAATGAACTTGAAACTAGGTCACTTTCACCATGCTTCAGCACCTGCTCTTGCATTTCTCCATGGCCCTTGGGGCTGAAATTGAATCGAAATAATAAATTAAAATTAGTCCTAAACGTACGCCAACTAATTACGATCTACACGAGTTTAATAGATTACGAAATTTTTTGTGTATTGCATCATTAATATTGCAAAAATTTTGAAGAAAAAAGAATAATACTTAAAAGGTAAGTACGTACCAAGGCCAATTGCTTCTGATCCTTTCATTATACGCAGACGCTTACATGAATCAACAAACATCCTACACATTAATTAATTAAGAAGGGTTATATATATATATATATATATATATATATACATATAAGTCTAAATATATTGATCTTAATATTTTTGATTTGGACAGTTCACTTGATAATTTTTGCAGGTTTGTTAATGATTTAAACTTCTCTAATTAATCAACTTATATAATTTTGATGGCTAGTTTTATGACTTTTACATGCATTAGTTTGGTATCTTTTTGCCTGCTTAATTAGGTATTTAACCATAAGTGCATAAATTAAAACACTTACTCCCATGGCACATCACCAACCAGCATCCAATCACCATCCTTATCTTCATAACTTGGCACATACTCAGAACTGTTCAAGAGATTCATCAGCTTGCTCTCATTCATGAAATCTATCATTCCTTGGGACCCATAGTCACCTATATATATAATATGACAAACAAATAACTTAATGGAGTACTATATATCACAAGTGGGATTTATAAAATGTTACACTCACTTTGAGGTAACAATAAGTGGGTTGTAGAGTTATCCCAAGATCCACTTTTTCATTCGATAAAGAATTATTCCCTTTAATAACTTGACAAAAATAAGAGCACAAACTAGTAGCTAGCCACCGGAATATTTTTGATGAGATTATATATATATATATATATATATATATATATATATATATATATATATATATATATATATATATATATATATATAAACCATTGGATGCTGTTTAATTATTTTTTATCAATTAATTAAAAAAATTAAGCTCTTTAATTCATTAGTACTTTTATACATGCAATTATATATAACAATGAAATGATTTAATTACTTAATTATATATATACCCATGGTAAAGGAACTGAACATTTTGGCCAAGGCATCAGAAAGTTCTTGGTAGCTCTTGTACATCTTCAAGTCCACTTTGCGAAGATAAGGCGCTCCATCCATGGAAACTTTCACAAATGCAGCTGAGCTGATGCTGCTCCCAGATGCCTTCTCAGTTTTCTCCTCAGTGGTGCTCTTTTGTGCCATAATATTCTTGCGGTACGATCTCACTGGTGGCCAACCTACCACTTGTGCCCTGTAAATTTTAATTTTCGTCCCATAATTAACTATAGTCAGTCATGTCCATTTTAAATAATTAAACTAATTAAAACACATGCAGTAACTCTTAATTACTAGTAACTATATATATATATATATATATATATATATATATATATACACACACACACATACATACAAACTAGCTTGTGTATTGGGTATGTCGACCTTATTATCATCATATTACGAGCTAGCTAGGTAGTTATTAACCCTAAAATAAGCTTTTGTTACACAAAAATATATACACTTTCTCCGTCAGCAAAGAGAGTTCTATTTGACTTTGTTCCGCATATTAAGGTTTTTCCTAAGAAATCCAACATATATATAATCTTGCATGCCAATGAATGTAAAGTTTAGAAAGTAAGACGTACTTGGCTGGTGGCTTGATCACTGGATCCTTGGTGTTCTTCTCCATCGACGATTTCTTGATCTTCTCGTTCAGATCCATAGCCGGATCCTTGCTTTGAAGGTTAAGTTTCAGATCAACAGTCTCAGAAAAGCCTCTCTTTCCATTAATCTTCAAGGTTTCTCCGTCGCCACCGCCGCCAGCTCCACCAGGCAAGCCAAGGCAAAGCTCAGTCTCTTTGAGATTCAGCATGTTTGTTTCTTCAAGATAATTACTCTTCTTTTCTTGCTTCCAGCACTAATATGTCTGCTTCTTTAATTTTCCTTGTACTAATAATATATGGGAGAAAGAAAGAGATAGACAGAGCAATAATAGAACAAATGGGAAGCAATGTATGTAGTTTGATGGGCATATATACCAATGGCTAGCTACATTGCCCTATCAAGTTCCGACGGATCGCGTTACGACACGTGGAGATACTTGGTGTGTTGATCTTATGGGATATATCAAGGGTATGTTACTATAATAATTAATTTAATTGCTTCTTGATCAAAGTTACATAAATACCACAAACTTACTTTCTGCTTATATATATATATATATTTTCTGGGGCTTCTTTTATTAAAGTTACAGTATTAATTATTATAAATATTGTACTACTAAAAAAATACATTACATGGGGGAATTAATGGCATGATGAAGGGAAACTAATGGACTTGTGGTCCAAAATAGTAATAGTAGTATTAACAATTAATGATAAATCTGCTCCACCAATGAACAGGATTGGATTAGATTAGATTAATGGAATTAAATAAATACATGTTGAAAAATGGCCAATCATGTTCTGTAAATTATACTTCTTCCATGTGGTATTTTCAGAACCACCAACAATCACCGTGTATTTAGGCCAGACCAAGAACCTCAAGACCCTCCTCCTAGCTATAGCTAGCTACTCCTCAGCTACACCTGGCTGGCTAGCTACTATATATTATTCTAAATATTATATAATTAACTACTTTAATTTCTATTTCTATTTCTATTTCTATTTCTATTTCTTTTCCTTTCTGATTTTATAAAATTCAAGAAAGAATTGGAGTCTAATTATTAATTATAGAATTAAAGTAATTAAGAATTAAGAGGTGAAGTATATTCAACTAATCCTATACGCGGTGGATCGATATATTCCACCGCCCCCTCCAACTCTGACTGCATGCTATGATGTTTCTCCAAGTCTCAAAAAATTCTTGAATTAAGAAGAAATAATAGTGTATATATATATATATATATATATATCCAAAAATTGAAGAGTTATAAATTGTATGTAAATGATTATTTAAGTTAACCACCAATTGCAAAACCCACTTTATAATTATCATTCTATCCTGGATAATTTAATTTCCTTTTATGGGTTTGTCGTAGTTTTTCTTGGAAAACGAAAAAAGTAAATTTAAAATATATGTATGTACCAGCTGCCCATGAAAGACATAGATCAATATTAGAATTAGTTTAAATTTTTTTAAAAAGTTACTTAAGAACCTAAAATAGGTATATATATATATATATATATATATATATATATATATATATAATGTGAATGCATTTTGCTGCTTTTCTCTCTCTCTCTCTCTCTCTCTCTCTCTCTCTCTCTTAATTAAGCGGTCGGTTGGATGTTGGAGGGAACATAATACTGCAAGTATGACCATGCCATTTGCTATATGTATAAATTTGTAACAATTAAGTTGTACATAAATAATTAAATGGTACAAGATTGAAGATTCTTCTACGAAGCTCCCAAAGTCCCCATGAGCTTTGCATATGGACACATGAATGAATGATTCATGCAATGCACGGATTATTTGATATATTTAAGCAAGTCATAATGCAGCTTAATTTCCAAAGTCTCTCTCTTTATATCTTTCTTTTGTGTGTGTGTATATATATATATATATATACTAAGTAATTAAGCTGAGTAATTAACCTAACCACTAATTGAAAACTGGAGTGCATGCATAAAGCATTTAGATTACTCACTATGGCAATCATTTTAGATGTAATTATTAGTACATAGTAATGTAAAGAAGAATAATGCTACCAACGGTTTGAATATATTAGTTTGCATTTTTTAGAACCTTCATAAACAGAAATAGAAACTTTAAAATATAATAACAAATTTAGACTTGCGGGTTCACTACGTAACCTAATACTTTAAAATTACATAATTTCTAGCCAAAAATTGGTTATTAAACATGTTTCCTTTTCTTTAATTGTTGGTTCTTATAACTAAAAATTTGAAGGTTTCCAACCAAAATTTTCTTTGTGCTTTTTCACATTTATATAATTACTTCAAAGCTGTGAAGCTAGATTGATTCTTCAAACTGCTCTATAAGGGCTATATATATGACCGATGTGAAATTTTATATTCTCAACACATCTTCACATGTGTAATTTCGACTTATATTAGGTACCGACGAAACACTCTGACTGTCACGTTTGTACTTGAGTGAAATTCTTAATTTTGTTACATATTAATTGAAGCAAGAACAAGAATACAGTTTTAACGACTCCATGATTTCACGTACCTCTTATACCAGTGTAAATTATCCAAAACAGTTTTTGAAGCATAAATAATTTCATTACTGTTAAAGAATCGGGCATGACCGATGAAGATCAATCAATTGCAGTTCTCAACATCATTCATTCCAAGTATTTCAGGTCATGGTGATGACTTAGAGACAGGTCATATCCCTAAGAAATGAAACATCCCCAACCCTGGCTGTGCCCTTGCCAAGTCAATATCCTCCCAACCCCCATCTTTGGTTGTTTCTTTTCTAACCTACCTATGTATGATTATAAGTCCACAGCACACACCTTCCCAACCACATTTTCCAATAATACTGTCCAAAAGACTCCCAAAAGATAAACACACTATTTTTATCTTTTGGAATTAGTGGAGTCAAAATCATATAAGAATACAATTAATTAATTGACTTTTTTTTTTGTGATTTGTACGTAGATCCCAGATACCCTTCTTATCTATCTAAAAGAAGAAAGTGACTCTCACACTACATGCTAGTAACTTTTGAGGGTTTCATTTTCCTTAATTTTCAGTAGCCTAAAATCATAAAAGATCGAGATGCTTGGTGGTCCAAAAATATAATTTATATAAAAATTATCTACATCCTACTTTACCCAATAGTCCGGCTTGGAAAGTTAGTATGAAAATCTGTTTGCCAAACGATTTGACAGACTTTTGACTACAGTCAACTGTGGTCAGTTGTGATATGTGATAAAATCAATTATTGTAAGTGTATATTTCTCTCATCAGATGCATGATTTCATCTGGTTTTGATCGTCAATTTGTATGAGTTTGGGGCATGCGCAATGAACAAATGAAATTTTGACAGTTACACTACAAAAAAAAAAGACATTTTGTGATGGCTTAAATCCGTCACATAAATACAAAAAATCATCATGAAAGATTTTTGTGATGATTTTATATAGTTGTAATGGATGCTGTCTTGACAATCACACAAAATTTTATAAATCAAATATAATAGCGTGAATATCTTTTTGCGGCATATTTGCAAACTAAATAACGAATATTACCACTATACCAAAGACCAAATCATGATTATAAAACAAAATATAAAAGGAAAACGAATGTGAGTTGACTTACTAAAGAAAATTAGTTCCACATAAAATTTAGTAATTGCAATGGTAATCACAAATATTATATAATGATGGTAAAATTAGTCATCACTGATAGGGGTGAAAACGAGTCGAATCTAAGCGAACACTCTAATGCTCAGATTCGGCTCGACTCGAAAAAATTGAGCTCGAATTCGATAAGGAATTTCTAATTTTGCGCCAAATTCGACTTGGATCATTACTTGGACCTACTCGGCTCGTAAATACTCGACTCGTTTACAAAACGAGTTACTCACGAGCTTTCAAATCAAGTTTCGAATATAAACCATTTCGCTTAATATTGAACCACTACATACTAAATTTTTTTATTGAATTATTGTTTATATATAAGTCTTTTACTTTTATTTATGTAAAGAAATTACAAAGAATGTAATACGAATTGACAATCAATTCACTGATTTATTCAAGTACAAGCTTACATAATTTAATACTACACTTTATAAATTATAAAGATTGATTCAAATATCACATATTTAGCTTATTAGTATGGATCGGACCAGTATTCGAATATGATCCATCGAGTATGGTTCGAGAAAAAAATGAAATACTCGAACCCTAATCTGAGCGAATACTATAATACTCGAATTCGACTCGTGTATCATTAAATAGAAAACGAGTATGGATCATATTCGACTCGAATCAACTTCGAATTCGAGCTTTGGGATCATATTTTCGAACTGACTGCTCGGCTAACACCCCTAATCACTGAAAGTCATCATATATTTTATTGTTTTGTGATGGCTTGAAAATTCCAACACAATCTTTTTTATAATTGTAAATAAAAGTCGTCACAAAAGTATATCTTTTTTAATGATTGTCATGGCGGTCACAAATTATTGTTTTGATTTTTTTTCATTAAAATATGGTGATATATATCTTAAATGCAATTACGAAAATGGTATATCCATAAGTGATGACTTAGTGTGTCATAGAAAAAAAAATTATTTTATATAAAAAATTGATAATTGATATATAATCATCACAATTATAATACATTGATAGTAAAAAATTATTAATTATATATACTATATTTTACGACAACTCAAAAAATCCATTACAAAATATTATCTTTTATAATTATTTTTAAAATTATCATAAATTTTGCCACGTATTCTTATTTTTCACACTCTAATCTATCAACACTCGAGGATTAGGGTTTAGATATGGAATGAAAGAGTGATTAACTTTCTTTTGTGATAACGAATCCTATTTATACTAGTGTCACCCAATCTCTTTATATGCTTCAAGCACCTTGAAAGTAGTCTTATATATTCTCTTTGTCACGCTCATCTTAAATATTTTTTTACCAATTTTGGACACGTAACCCCCAAAACACAAGCTTTGATTTGATTTGATTTAATTTGACTCCACGTAACAAATTTCGGACCAATATATTTTTGCCACCTATTGACCATTTGTGGATTCGAATACCAGAGCGGGTTTCGGGTCAAGCACAGACATAGACACGATAAAACTATATATTGATGTTATTATTAATTATAGCCAATATTTATTCAATAAAAAATGGTTAAAACATTGGCGTCACATAGCATTACTCTTTTATATGGAAATATCATTTATGACTCTTTTAAGACCAAAAATATTATAAAAATTAATTAAAGTTCTGTTGTCACATAACATTATATATTACATATTTAAAACGTATTTGAGACCAAAAGTTTAAAACTCCTCCCTCCTACTTTCCTATTTTCTTTTGTTTTCAAAGAAGTCCGGCAATATTATTGGCAAGGCTAAGTCAACACATTTCTTAATTAAATAATATTTGAGGTCTCATATGGCAACTCTTTTTTCCTTTGGGGTTAGGTGATCGGTCCCTTTTAAATCAAGTAAGATTCTAAATATCATATAGTAATATTTAAATCAATCTATTTGGCTGATTAATATATATATATATTTTAAAATAAAATAAAATCTTTTCCATCAATATACTCTCATTTTCTGCTTTCTTTTCTTTTTCGTTTTTTAACTTATTTTTCTGTTCAATTATTGAAACAAGTACTACACTTTTCAAGAATAAGAAATTAAGCACATTCGCTAATTAATTCAAAGAAATAACAACAATTAACCAACTAAAGATCAATGTGTACTGAAGTATACACATATTTGAATTTTTCTTTGGATTACTTAATTTTGTTGATCAAGAGACATGTTACATCAATCAATGGAGTATTAATTAATTAATTAATTAATGGTTAAGTTAGGGTTAATCATAGTTTAATATGTGAGTCCCACAAATGCAATATATGGAGAATCTTCACCACAATAATATTATTCCAGATGTTGGTTGTATTTGAGACAATGGATCGCATGGTGGGGGCTGACCAGGGCACTCACTGCTCGGAATGTCTTATCTTCAATATATATTGCCCTGCAAGTTCATTTCATTAAGCTCTAGTTTACGTTACGGACGAACGCGGTTGGTTTATATATATAGTTTGATACATTTTCCTTATTTTTATGATTTGTTGGTTAAGTCACGGCCGGGTGACGAAAATATATGTAATTAATCCGGGCATTGATATGAGAGATGATATGTGATCAAGTTAGATTTACTTGATGATCATCATGTGTGTAAGTGTAACTAAAGTCTAGAAATGGACAAGAGATCAAGAATTAATATTGGTTAATGGTTAGCGCAAAAATAAAGAATTGTATTAGGTAGGTTTAAAGTGAATCAGCTTTTGAGTATACAATACAATCTTCTCTTCCAAAGAATAATTAAGAATTAGCTAGAGAGATCATGTGATCATCAAAGATTTATTTATTACTTGATCATGCATGGCTGATATAAAATATATAAAAATGAAAAGATATGATTTACTAGATCATCATGTGTGCAAGTGTCTAGACGACAAAGAGATCAAGATTGGTTAATGGCTAACAAAAAAGATCTCTATAGCTTTTAATTTGAGTATACAAATATCTTGAAGAGATTAAGAAAAATTATTAGGTTTTATAATTAAGCTATAGAGAGAGAGAGATTCCTATGTAGAAGATTCATATGCGGATCACCTTTAATTACGAATAAAATCGCCATTAAATTCGTGAATCTGAACCGTTGCAATAATCCAAATGAGCTGAGACTCGTTCTCGCGCCACACTAGCTAGCTAGGACATATATAATTCCAAGTGAGCTGAGACTCGTTCTGGTTTGGGGTACTATTTTAGTGATGAATGAGAAAGAATCAACAAAATTAATTATGCCAAGTTATAGCTGTTATATATATATTACTCCTGCCTAAAATCAAGTACGGAAATATATATATTTCAGTTTTCCTTAATTTGTTATATATGATGGAAGAGGTCCCGATCATTGTTATATAATATTCATTCAAAGATGTTCAAGCAGCTAGTTACTTGCTAAATCTCAGCCTCAAAAACCCATGTTCAATTCTTAATTAGCATATTCACCTATATATTTAACTATTTAAGTACAATGCTTAATTAGCATATTCACCTAAAATGACAATCTCATAATCATCAAAATACTTTGTTCGTGTTGGGACTGTCATTGTCCTAACAGGTTTATAGTCATTAATGTATATAAATTGCGGTTTAAATGCGTACGTAACTTGCATATCGAATAATATTAAGGAACAAGGATATATATATATATATATATATATATATATATATATATATATATATATACACGGGAAGGATCAAGAGCATAATTCTTAAATAGCATAATGCCTTAAGTAGCATAATTTCATCAAAACGACGTCGTTTTCATGGGACGCGGTGGCATTTTTGTAAATACCATGTCACCGCGTATTTACAAAATTGCCACCGCGTCCCATGAAAACGACGTCGTTTTGATGAAATTATGCTACTTAAGGCATTATGCTATTTAAGAATTATGCTCTTGATCCTTTCTATATATATATATAAGGACGGAGCCAAGAAAAAATTCCGTCCAGGGCTACAGAATCGGAACAAGAATTAAAAACTGGAGCAGGGGAACAGAGCAGCGGCGCTCTAACTCAGCGTTAGGCTTCTGCCCAGAATTCCCAAATTTTGCATTGTTTCGTAGCCACTTTAAAATTTTTTAACTCGGCTTATACACATCCAATTGGAACCAATTTTTAACATGTTATTGAAGGTATGACATACTATTTTAAAAAAATATAAACCAGTCCAAATAAATGTTTCACACAGGTTCTATATGGGCTCAAAACTGCTCAGCCACATTAGTTTTCTAATAAAACCAAAATTACTCAATTCACTTAAACTTACTTCTAAACCATTTCTAATTCAGTTAAGCATATATATTCCCATTTCCACAAACAATTCACAAATGCTTATAGCTAACATATCAAAATCAACTATGACTTTAATTTCACAAATGAACCAAAACTTATGTTGTACCTGTCATGAAAATTCTTGTTATCTGCATTGATGTTAGTCAAAATCATTTTTCTCTTGCCAAAAATAAGCTTCAATTCCTTCCCAATTCAATTTGTAGCTTTCATTCCATTATTAGTTTTACCCGAAAATCAATAGCAATTGATAAATGTTTGAAGTAGTTTAGAGAGAAAGAATATATATGGAATGGGTCGAATAACAATTAACATGGGACACGTGATGTAAAGGAATATGACTTATGATTGGACTGGGCTATTAAGATATATAAATACTAAATATTTATCAAAAAATTCACCCGGGTTAGAGCCCACCCTAACCCATGGGTGGCTCCGCTATATATATATATATATATATATATATATATATATATATATATATACGGGGAGGATCTAAAGCGGACCAAAAAACGGACCAAGGAGCGGACCAATGTAAAAACACGCGGGTTGGTCCGGGTTGGCCCTGAAACCCGCGTGTTTTTACATTGGTCCGCTCCTTGGTCCGTTTTTTTTGGTCCGCTTTAGATCCTGCCTATATATATATATATATATATATATATGGGGATTCCATCCACAACAACGGTTGTTGGGAGCAACCTATTTTTTCCCAGCCGCTACAACTTGTAGCGGCTTATAAAAAAAATTTCTAAGTGGCTGTTACAAGCTGTAGCGGCTGAGAAAAAAGGGGTTGCTCCCCAACAATCGGTTGCTGTGGATGGAGACCCATATATATATATATATATATATATATATATATATATATATATATATATATATATATATATATATATATATATATGGTCTCCATCCACAGCAACCGGTTGTTGGGGAGCAACCCCTTTTATCCAGCCATAACAGCTTGTACCGGCTTATAAAAAAAAATTCTAAGGCCGGTACAAGCTGTTACGGCTGGATAAAAGGGGTTGCTCCCCAACAACCGGTTGATGTGGATGGAGACCCTATATATATATATATATATATATATATATATATATATATATATATATATATATATATATATATATATGGGTCTCCATCCACAGCAACCGGTTGTTGTGGAGCAACCCCTTTTTGGCCAGCCGGTACAGCTTGTTACGGCTTATAAAAAAAAAATTCTAAGGCCGGTACAAACTGTTACGGCTGGCCAAAAATGGGTTGCTCCCAACAACCAGTTGCTGTGGATGGAACCCTATATATATATATATATATATATATATATATATATATATATATATATATATATATATGTATATATATATATATACACACACACACGGAGAGGATCAAGAGCACTCTCCTTAAATAGCACTCCGTTTTAAATAGCACTCTTTTATTAAAACGACGTAGTTTTGGAGGGACGCGGTAACATTTTTGTAAATACAATGCCACCGCGTATTTACAAAAATGTCACCGCGTCCCTCCAAAACTACGTCGTTTTGATAAAAGAGTGTTATTTAAGGCTGAGTGCTATTTAAATAGAGTGCTTTTGATCCTTTCCGTATATATATATTGTTGGAATTTATTTAATAAAATTAGAGATGGATATAGGGTAGCTAATTCTTTCACCATGCATTGATGATGATTCTTGAAATCCTTTGTTCAATCAATCTGTATCTTTCAGATGAGATCACATTAAATTCAGGTAGGAATTTCTACTTAATTTGTCAAGTGCCATAAACATTAATTTTATATGGTCATTCTTGAAATTTATTATACCATTAACTGGTAAGTACCTTTAGTGTGTGTTTGTGTCTAGCTAGCTAGCTAAACTTCAAGGCTCGTAAAGGATCGACCAACCTTTTCTGTGGTACAGGCTTGAAGAACATGCATGTCATGTCTTTGTACTATGCGTGTCGAATTCAAATATCCTATATAATGAATCACGCCGTCGAAATAAACGCCTTTTTGATCTGGTTGCATGGAATATGTTAGTGAAACTTTTTGTAGGACTTTCCTACGTAATTAATATGAAATCACTCATGCCATGTTTGTTGGTCAAAGCTCCTCACCCATCAATTTTTTTTCCCTTCCAGACCTTTTATTTTTCTATGCTTCGGCCCTTGGTATTTGACCTTCCCATTTCTCACTCCTTCCCTCAATTTTTGGCTATAAAAGGTAGCTAAGTGGAAGGGGAAAACACACACCAAAAATATACATGCCATTAGAGAGAGTTAGAAGAGAAGGAGGGAGAGAAAGTAAAGTTTTTTCTAAAAAGCTTAGAAAAATAAAGAGAAAGAAAGTTCAAATAAAAGAAGTGTTTTATTTGAGTTTCATCACATATTTATTATGGTGAAGTAATTTGAGTTTGTACTCAAATTAAGATATATTTGTATTCTCTTAGTTTATTATAGTGAATTTTTCAGATATCGTCCCGTGATTTTTATCTCTTAGTTTTAGAAGGTTTTCCACGTAAAAATCTTGTTTTCTCGTGATTGGATATTTTCTTGTTATTATTTCTGCTGTGGTTATTATTTTGGTGGAACTTCAAATTTAATCTGTTTAGCATGTGCTGATATTTAATAGTATTTGGAAAGTAATTTTTTCTCAACAATATTAATTGGTCGATCAAATAAAAATTCTGTTTGCAATTTCATTTATGAAATTTAATTATTTAAAAAAAAAATTACCAGTCAATTCAAATTTTAAGATTTGGGACTAAGTTACCAGACATAGCTTCGATACATCCGGCAGGAAAACTAAGAATTTCAAGCCTTGAAATTATAACTAAATTACGATACCATATATATAGACTTGTAAATGTGTGTTCAATTCCAATTTGTATTTGCTCGATCTCATCAACTAATCTCCTCTTCTCTCTCTATTATTTCTAGACAAAAACTCTAACCTCCATCTTAAATATTTTGGGAAAAGGGTTATCCTTATTTTGAAAAGGCCCTCCCCTAAATCTCTCTTGTACTCTTTCTCCTTTTTTGTAATTTTTTTTTGTGGGATTTATTTTCTTCATAAGAAGATTTTTTTATCATTTTTTGAAAGATTTTTTGAGAGAGAGAAGCTGACAGACAGAGAAATCTTATGTTGCTTTGATATCTCGCCCACTCGACCCACTGCACATGCATGTATTGTGATCAATTTGGAGTTAATTAAACAAACTTCATGTGTTGCAATATACCAATGCACGTGTGGATCCATATATAGAATTTTGATGCTAGCTAGTTCTTGTTAAAATACACTCGGCGACACAAGAAAATATGTTAATAGTTGAGTTAACTAATTCATTTTAAAGTTTAAACTATATATTAGAAAGAAGCACCACCTCCTCTTGAGGTGCATACGCGGAGAGACAAATTATATGTATATGTTGTGAGAAGACTTGAACATTAATCTTTCATTCATGGAGTTTATCAGTTATTCATTAAACATGTGTTCTCTCATCCATTTAATACTTTGTTAAGGGAATAGTATTGAATGCCTTAATATATACTTCTTCCGTCTCATAATATATGACATTTTAGATGATTTTATTTTTCTCAAATTATATGACATTTTAGATGATTTTATTTTTCTCAAATTATTTGACGTTTTATATAATTTAGGAGAATTAGCCACACTCTTTTCAAAACTATCTCTCATATGGGAAAATATTACAAATGAGAAAGGGTGAGATAAGTATATGGTAAATGGTATTATAGATAATTAATACTATACTCCCTCCGTCCCTAATTATTTGACGTTTTAGAGCTGGACACAAGAATTAAGATAATGATTGAAAAATATTAAATATAGTACTCAATTGTCTATAATACCCTTAAATCTTTTGTTGGGATAAAAAAAATTTATTGGGATAAGGAGAGAGAATGAGTTTAATGAGGGGTAATTTTTGAAAAAATTGTCATTAATTCTCCTAGATTTGAACAAACGTCAAATAATTAGTGACAAATGAAAAACTCTAAAACGTCAAATAATTAGGGACTGAGAGAGTATTTAATGTTATAAAATTATTTTTTTAATTCTTGTGCGCAACTCTAAAACGTCATATATTATGGAACGGAGGGAGTATATATATATAGGTTCTCTCTCCAGCGAACCATAGAAAGCGAACTAAAATCGAACCGACTATATCAACGATTTTATCCGCCAATATAGCATAGAAAATCAGCTTTTTATACTATAGTGACGGATAAAACTGTCGCTATAGTCGGTTCGATTTTAGTTCGCTCTATGGTTCTCATGTAGGACTCGAACAAACTCACATATTATTTCTTCATTTTTAAATGCAGGAGTCATGCTATGTATTGAGATAAATTTGTGTCGAATTACAATTGCGAAACATATCAATATACATGAAATTGGATAGAACTACTTACATTACATGAGACAATTAATATATCTAGCTCTTCTACATTAAATGACACAATTAATTAATGGCTTGAACAAAACTATCTTAAATATGTTTTAAAAAAATCAACTGAGTATATATAGAATGTTTAGGATTTGAGAAAGAGTGGGTGCAGATTGGTGGGATGTAATTGTTTTATAGACACACGAAGTAGTCCTCTATATCTGAAGATATTGAAGGGTGCAATATTAATGCAATAATAAGGATGGTGGACCCTTTCGTTTTGTGCATGCAAATTTGTATGGCGCATATATACTTGTTAAATTTGTCATGGCCAGATATGTTATAGTACATGATAGTGCACAAGGGAATGCCCACGGATTTATTGCACAACCAACAAGCTCAACGCCCCAACCCCCTCTGTATTTTGTCCATTTCTCCTTCAGTTCGTGAGTTGTGTATTCATGGTGTTTAGGAATTAGGACCACTCCATGCATGTACCTCTTTCTCTTTGCCTCCTTCCTCCTAATTATATGAGAGTATCATTTTTCTCATAAGCTCGAAAAATGAAAATATCTCATTTTGACAATGAAATGATTCATTTTTTTCTCCTTTTGGGATTGATATATGGAGAATATAATAACACAATTGTTATTTAATTTGTCATCTTGTCCATAGTTAGTCTTCTTGGCAGCCAGACATTGTCTAACCTAAAACCGGTACTTAACTATATTCGTGTTAGCTAAAACTAATCATTATTAATTAATTCTAATTAACCTAATATATATCAATCTTATTTTATATATTGAATTTTAAATGGTTAATTATAGTGCATATTAGTCCTCACTAATGCACTAAATAAAGGGTAAACGCATGCATGCACCAACCGACTTTGCTAAACTAAAGTAATACATATAATCAAAAGGTTCATGCCCTAATTAATTACTCACTCCGTCCCAAATTAATTGTTCAGTTTTAATTTTTTTAAATCAAATTGACTATTTTTAAAATTAATAATTAAGCATATATAAATATATTTCTAAAATTATAAAAATTAGGATTAGTAATAAATTGTATATACTTTCTTTTGGTTATAATCTCTTCACCTATATATTAGCAAAAATAGTAAAAAGATTAGTTTTAAAAATGATCAATTTGACTTTAAAAAATCAAAAATGAGCAATTAATTTGGGACAGTGGGAGTATTAATTAAAGTCTCTTGTAAAGGAACTGCAGAGCTTGCACTTTTGATACTACCATTGTAAGTATAAGTTACACTTATGTATAATTATTTTGCGATTAAGGTGATAAATATTGTAAAATTTTATTTATCTAAAATAAAACGTTTAAGCTAGCTAGCTAGCTAAATCTTGTGTGCCACCTGGCTAGTCCATTTTTCACAAAATAAATGGGTTAAATTCTTGCCAACTACCTAGCCATTTCAATTCGAACTACTCAAGTCCATTGACTGACCGACGAGTCATGTCAAATCCGTACGTCTTTGAAATTTCAGTGGACAGGAAACTAAAAAATAGACCTAAAAACCTGATCGATCATTTGCAGTGCCTCGAGGTAGCTAGCTAGCTCAAGAACCACAACCATTAATTTATATCAAATAATTCATTTTCCATGGCCTTTGGCCATCCATCCATCCACCACTGATATTTTAGCTCTTTGAATGTTTTCATGCCTTGTAGCTATCAAGCTTTATGCATGGTTTGATCAATAATTACTGACAAGGAGACCCAAACACATGCAGCTGATCAATATTGGAGTTTTGAAATGGCAAATTAAACCCTTTATAAATATTAATAATGATTTTTTTCATTTGTTTATATATATGCTAATTAAATAAATTAGGTTATATCATCGATCTGTGACACAACACAATCATATTTTTTTTGGTACTGTGTATGTTAGTCATTAATCCAAAACCTGTCAAAACTCTACTACCAATAGAGTTTTTCATATGTTCCAACTCCAATGATGATATTTGATTAGGTATTAGTTGGACCCATATCAAATTTTAAGACAAGTGAAAAAATTGTTTTTATCCTTACTCGTCACAGGACTACTAAAGGATTCCCATGTAATTAATTACTCGTGCCCTAATCACTATAGAACATATATGCTCTCTCTTAATTTTAGACATTTACGAGTTGAGCTAAACTTGAGTTTAAAAAGTGTACAAAATTTTAGTAATTATCACCATTAATTAATACTTCGTAGATATATGAACCGCGTCTATTCTCCAAATTCCGTGTCCCATTTTTCTAGATATATTTTCTTTTATAATACAACTATTTATAGATTCTCAGTATATTGTATCATTTCCAATCTAATCAAGTAGAGAGGTGTGGTTATAATATAGTGCAATGTTCTACCAGGAACAGACACAAAATGGTATCTTCTTCTTAGATAAATTACACACACACACACACACACACACACACACATATATATATATATATATATATATATATATATATATATATGTATGTATGTATGTATGTATTGTTTCCCACGAATCATTCAACTGTTTCCATCCTACCATCAAATATGAAAAAAATTATCTAGCAATGAGTTCCCATGAAGCTGTTCTACAAATTAAGATATTTTAGTTGAAGTTTGGGTATTTGGTATACTCCACAGTAACTCCAAAACATCATAATAATTATCAGACAAACTTTTCTGGAAAAAAGAAAGAGAGAAAAAAACCCCACCACACGCATGGCATGAATGGACCCTTGTGCTAATAAATTTGGGATCCAAGCTAGCTAGGGGTGAGAATATAGTTTAGAGGTCAGACCAATGAACAAGGTGGGACAAAGTTCACTGTTTTTGATAATCAAACTTTGATTAGTTTAATTTTCTTTCAACAGTACATATAATTATTTCCATATGCAAAGTATTTAGTATTTATAAATGTCTTAATGAGAAGGTCAAGTAAGAATATGTTCATCTTTCAATAAAAATACTATCAAATTAATTAAGAAATTCTTTGGATTATTCCCAACAATACATTCTTAACCTTGAGTCATTCATGCATCTTATGGTACATTCATTATGTTTCAAAAATAAGGAAGATTAACTAACAGTCTCAAGAATCACAAGCCTAGTAGAAAAATTAATTAATTAAGTAATCTGTATCAAACAGTTGCCCAGCTGTTTAGAAAACTATCAGACCATGTGATTTAAGTAAATAATATTCCATCGATCCTCGAGATACATGCATGCTCTTTGGAGCATGGTTATATTAGATTCAGAAATCAGTTCTAGTTCGACACTGTAAAATGGTCAAACAATAAGCACATGTTGATATTCGATAACATGGACAAAGACCAAATCATTTCTTCACAATTTGAAAAATTACAAGGGAATGTATGAGGAAACTGAACAACAGTCGAGTATAATCACAAATTGATTGATGTTTATTTATTCCATAACATTATGAGTAATTGGCATCTTATACCAAATAGTTTAAGTTAACACACTTATTTATATCATAAGCAAAGCAAGTCAAGCTAGTGCTTTGAAAATACTGATGGTTATGTTAATCAAGTTACTCATGGGAAAATACTCAAACAAAGCAAGCAATTAGTTTCACATATAGAGACTAAGCATGAATAACTTGAATTAATGGGTTTCAAATTGTATAATTGTTCAAATCGAGAAAAACTTTTGATACAGTTGAAAGAAAAAACATATACATGTATACTCCATCCGTTCCTTAATATAAGTCGTTTTAGATAAATATTTTTGTTCCTAAATATAAGTCGTTTGGGAATTTCAAATAAACATTAATTGCTTAGTTTCCCATATTACCCCAAGTATTACGTATAACTTTGATTCTCTCACTATTTTTTGCTCAATAAATAACACTCTTTTTTCAATACAAGGGCAATATAGAATTGATAGTATATTTAATGTTTTTCAATCATTTTCTTATTTTCGTATATTAAGGAAAAGATGAAGTATTAGGTAAAAGAAAATGTGTATATGTAAGGGAAATAAAAGGTTTAATAGCTGACTAATGGATATATGACATACCAACCACGTGATGTAGACCATGAATTTACCAAAATTCAAGTCCAGCTAAAATCCTAATCACACATGGCCATGCTCTTCTCATACCCAACACCCATGTGGACCCCTTAATTCACATGGGATGCTCTCTCTCTATCTCAAATCAACGCCCCTGATTTTACTCCCACAACTCCCTAAAACAAATCATGACCGTCACATTTAAGTCCTCAGGTCTTCCATATGGGTGGCTGAGCTTGTCCAACTCCTGTCCCCTAAATGTAGGAGCACTTGCCTCAAAGGTGCTGCTAATGCTACCGACAGCTTAGCTTGCCTTTGTCCTAAATTCATGCCCTTTGATACCAATTCAAAGTATTTTATACATATATTTTCCCTCCTTTATACTCATATAACTATACTAACACCCTTCCCATTGTATCACAACAACACAAAGTTATCTTACCTTCTACCAAAAACTTGTCCACCACCTTTTTTTGTATACACGTATCTCCACAGGACCCTTGAAGAAGAAAAGACAGTATTGATCAGTCTATTCATCAGGCAGTGAAGAAGAGTTGTCAGAGAAATAAAGCAAGCTAGTTTGTTTTCGTGTCAAGAATCATTGAAAATGGAAAGCACTATTACTCAGGAGGATGGTCTCAATCTTAAGGCAACTGAACTTAGGTTGGGATTGCCAGGGAGGGATGAATTTGAGAAAGAAACAATCTCTAGCATTAGAAACAACAAGCGAGCAGTGCCGGATTCCGTTGAGGACAATGGCTCAGAGGCTAATTCTGATGCCAAACATGGTGACCGTGAGACTGCACCTGTTGCCAAGTAAGTCACCACCTTATATTGTCGTATATATGATATCTTGTAAACCTTATGTTTAACATGTTAAAAATTTAGCAAACTAATGGGTATACAAAATGGCAGAGCACAAGTAGTTGGGTGGCCACCAATAAGATCATACCGCAAAAATAACCTCCAGCCGAAGAAGGCTGAGGTGGAGACTGGAATTTATGTGAAAGTAAGCATGGATGGAGCACCTTACCTTAGAAAGATTGATTTGAAGGTTTATAAGTGCTACGCAGAACTCCTAAAGGCTTTAGAGAACATGTTCAAACTTGCCATAGGTAAGAATTTTCACTTTGCTGATTTATTTATTTTTAAGCTATGATTAGATAATATTTGACTGTGTTTCTAATTATGATATGATTTGGTTTCAGGTGAATACTCTGAGAGGGAAGGTTACAAAGGATCAGAATATGAACCTACTTACGAAGATAAAGATGGTGATTGGATGCTGGTTGGAGATGTTCCATGGGAGTAAGTTCTTTCTCCCTCTCTCTCTCTGTCTCGGGGGGATGGGGGTGTGTGTGTGTCTTGTGTCTGACCTGTTTGTATATAATACCTATATACTTATATGTATTTCTTTCCTATTTGCAGTATGTTTATGTCATCCTGCAAGAGACTGAGAATCATGAAAGGATCAGAAGCTAGAGGCTTGGGGTGTGGTGTTTGAAAACCCCACAAACCGTAACAAATTAAAGCAGAAGTGGAGGAGGAGATTTCTCTCAAGAAGAGATAATCTTCCAGCTTGAGTTCTCGAAGAACTTTGAATTTTCGTTACCTTCTTTGTATGAACCGTTTGCCTGGGCTTCAACTGGGAATTTAAAACGCGATGTAAAAGTTACAGTTTTCTCTCGTATATTTGTGGCAGGAAGATCACTGATGGTTTTGAGGTTTTATGATGTTAGCCTTGTTTGTAATAATCTGATCAGACCAGAACTGCTTAGATATACATACTTGCTTCCACGGCATTTGTATAAAATTATACTGAAGTTTTGGTTAGTTATCACCAATATTATGATAATATATGCATTCATATAGGTTGTTATACAAAGAATAGAGTGTATAACATCATTCTCATGTTGTTTGATGCATAATAAGTGAAATTCTTATGTATAAAATGTCTATCGGCATATCTTTATATGCTTAGGTGGTGCTTTCAATTAAAAGTCCTAACCATGTGTGTTCAGTTCAATCTATGGGAATGATAAACCATTAGATATTAAATATATAGAACCAATTAAGAAGGTTTCTTATCATCAAGACTAATCTTCCATGTTACTTCAACATCACCACCAAATTATCCAAAATCTCTCATTTAGTCGTACTGCCCAACCATTATCTGACACCTAGCTACTTCATTTTTAATTATTAGGCAAAACTGGATCTAGACTTTGAGGCCACTAATTCATATTTATATAGCTCAAAGGTAAACTAAAGGTAAACAAAGTATCTAACATAATCTAGGATTTGAACATAATGTTTAAATAGTAAACCAAACACTCTATATCCTTGAACTGCACATAAGTATTCATCTCAGACTCTCAACATGTGTAAAGAATCTAGTATTTGCATCAAATATAGGAGCACTCAGTTGACGAACCTATGAATGAGCAATAAAACTATTGAAGATGAAAAGAAAAAGAAGTTGAAATTGATAATGAAACTTGTCAAGTTCTATGAAAATGTCGAACCAAAACATCAAAGATCATATTCCAAACAAACTGTGTGTCTAAGCTTTTGTGCACGGTCATATGAATTAGGATATGTATTTTCCATAAGAGTTAGTACTTGGATATGTGCTGAAAAATATGATAAAGGATGCTTGAAGTTTACCAGCATAAAGTTAACTAATAAAATCCTGAGGTTTATAGTTTCTACTATCTTGTTCCTCACAGGTTATTGGAAAGGGTATGTTGTACCTGGTAGGTAGGATGTATGTGAATTCATAGTGTAATTGTAACATTGATGAAGTCCTTTCATGGATTTCACATATGTCACCATTAAACTATCACCGTGGTAATGATGCATGATTTACCCTACCCACTGTAAATTTTAACAACGTGGGACTAGAAGTTGGCAAAAATGCACATGACACATGAGGCTGGGCTGGTCAACAGTAAGTGTCAATAAGCATTGGTGCAGGAATGACACAGGAGGCAGTCACTATTTAACTTAGTTTCTCTACCAAAGATCTGAAACTAAATGGAAACCACTAATGATAGACAGGGAAAACCCAATTTTATTGCTTAATATAATAATATGGTTGGAATATATATTTATAATTATTGATTTTGATATCCTTAAGTTGCATACATGGGTTTCTAGGATAGGGCAATCCAAAATATTTCTTAATTAACATGCTAGCTAGTTGGTGAGCATGATGCTTCGTTAATGTGTTAACCTAACATCTCAACTATGAGAATCTTTTTGAGCAGTGCATATATTTTTTGTGCTTTTGCGTAATACCTTAATGAATATTCATTTGGTAAAGGATGATCGTTTTGGAGCCCTGTGGAGCTAAACAAATGTATTTTTTAATTACCAAGGGGCAAAGAAATGTCCTGCTATAAAACAGGGGTCCGTAGGAGGGAACTTCATGTCCTGCTATAAAACGAATGCAACGGAAGCTTCTTATTCTCAAAGAAATGTTGGAAGTAAATTAATTTACATCTAAAAAGAAATTGAAGATTTAGAAGATGTGAAAGCAGTTGGCAAGAAAATATTCCACAATGAACATCCAAATGGACCCTAAGATATTAGGTTAATAATCGAGTTACAGCCTGGAAAATTGACCGAGTTTAAACACTTGTCTGTCTGTTTATGTATCTTTCTCTGAAGATGGGCACCTCAGCTTGTGTCTTGATTAAGCTTGTAATATAGTACATACCTCCAAACGCCGTGTGTATGACGAAGTCGTGCAAATACCAATCTTTTTCTAGTTTTGTTTCTACCACTTCTTTTCATACAAAAAATTGTCATCCCTACTAGGCTATTAGTTGGGCAAGTAGAATGAGCACAAAATATTAGATACTAACAGTTTGTGAATGAAGCCTCTTATGGAGAATAGACACCTGAGTATCTGAGCAAATCATTTCTAAACAACTATGGAAATCATTTATGACAAGTTACAAAACATAATTTTCTTATAAATTAAGGTGGTGAATTCAACATTTCCAGTCACACATGTATACATTACAGGGTGTGCTGAAAAGGTAAAAACTTGGCAATTAGGCTGACCCTGGCACTAAATCCAGGGTATCAGTACAGTGGATCCTCCTCTATAATTAAGCCATAACAGTTTCCTATCGCCATAAAGTTAAATTTTCAAAACATAGAAATAACCTCAAAGGTTGAAAATTAGATATCTACCTCTTCTGAGAACTACTAAATTTCCAAATACACTGTCGACCTTGCAGCAGGTTCCTTGAAGCACCGTTTTGTTTGTTTTTTTCAATGGTTCACGCTTGACAAATGCCTTTCATTTCCTATAAAAACAAGATATTGATCAAATTCGGTCAATAATCTGTCTCTTTAATCTTCATGTATATATCCAAATGAATTTTAATTACAGAATCATTACCCAAGTGGCTTCTCAGAAGTTCAAAATTAGGATAATCTGGTAGACATTTTCCAGCAACATTAAGGAAATATATTCCATCAGAAACTCTGTCAGAGTGTCAAGGATGCCCGCCTGCATCTGAGTTTGATCATTCAATTCCCAAATCATTAGGGGGTTTGGGGAAACCAATAATTTTTGCTTGTTAACCATCAGGTATCTGCAAGCTTCATATCTTCTTGAAGCAAATTCAAAATAGAGTATATTTCATCAACATTCATATGTGAAATATCTACCATGACAAACTCATACACAACAGATCCCAACTCAATCCAACTAGAACCTCTATTCTTTCTTACACGCCGCTCCCTAATCATTGCTCTCACAAAAGCAACATCACGCCATTGTCCAGCGGTAGCATACATATTAGATAGAAGAATATAGTTACCAGAATTATTTGGCTCAATCTTGAATAACTCAGCCGCTGCAACTTCAGCCAGTTGAACGTTGCAGTGAACACTACAAGCTGCAAGTAAAGCACCCCAAACAACTGATGTGGGTGTCATGGGCATGCTATTTATTAAGTTATGTGCCTCTTGAAGGCACCCAGCACGGCCAAAGAGATCAACCATGCATGCATAGTGCTTCTCTGTAGGTTGAAGTTCAAACTGTTCAGACATTTGCTTGAAGTACCTCCTCCCCTCCTCAATGAGACCCCCATGATTACAAGCACTCAAAACCCCAAGAAAAGTTACTACATCAGGTTTTATATTCTCTCTTTGCATATCATCAAACAAAGAAATGGCTTCTTGGCCCAATCCATGATTTGCAAAGGCTGCAATCATGGTGCTATAACAAAGCAAGTCTTTTTGTGATGTTATCTCAAACACTTTCCAAGCCTTCTCAATGCTTCCGCATTTCGCATACATGTCTATCAAACTGGTAACAACACGTATATTAGAATATAGTGAGGGCCCCACGTAATCACGAGTCAATGACTCAGCCGCATTTAAAATCCCCAACTGTGAGCAAGCTGAGATAATACCCAAAATAAATGTTTCATCTGGCTTAATACCCTCCTCCTTAAAGAGTTCAAACAGTTCCAGAGCTCGACGTGGCTGCCCATTTTTAGTGTAACCTCCAATCATAGTAGACCAAGAAATCAAATTCTTATCAGGAATCTGATCAAATAAAAGTCTTGCCTCGTTCAAATCACCAGATTTAACATATCCATCTACCATCATGGTCCATGATGCCACATTTCTATTTGGCATTTTGTTAAAGTAGTTTTTTGCAGATTCAAGGTCCCCTGCTTTACAGAACCCTGATATTATTAAATTCCAAGTTCCTACATCACGGATAGGCATCGCTTCAAGCAAAAGGACAGCAGCATCAAGATTTCCAACATCCATGTATCCAGAAATCATAACATTCCAAACAGCCAAGTCTTTGACAGGCATTTCCTCAAAGAGAAAGTGTGCCTCCATCATGTCACCAGCCTTAACATATCCGCAAATTATGCTGGTCCAAGAAATCACATTTCTATCGGCCATATTATTGAACAACTCACGAGCAGCATCAACTTTACTATTATTTCCAAATCCAGATATCATCGAATTCCATGAAACAATATCCTTTTCACGCATATCATCAAATACTAATCTAGCCGAATCAACTTTCTCACATCTCATGAACAAGTCTATCATTGCATTCTGCACCATCACATCAAAACCAAATCCATATTTTAAAACAAATCCATAAACAGCCTCGCCATATTTTAATCTAGTATTTCGAGCTAAGGCCTTAAGCACAGATATAAGAGTGAAATTCAGAGGTGGGATAGACTTATTTAGCATACATTGAAATAGAGATAGAGATTCTCTAAAGTTCTTGTTTTCAACATGCCCATGGATCATTGATGTCCATAAAAAGGAATTTGGCTCAGGAATTTTATGGAATACCTTGTCAGCATAATCAGTAGCTCCAAAACGGAAGTAGAGCCGGAGGATTTTGTTGACAACAAGGTCAGAAGAATTGACCGAGCCATCGATCAAGAGACTAGCATGGAAAGATTTTAAGCTTTTCAGAGTTTGGCAGTTGTGGAGAAGGTGAGAAATTGTTTGATTCATGGCGCTAACGGCGGGTGAGAATATAACGACCGCTTAGAGTAACTTCTTTCTGAATGGGCATCTGGATTTTGAATTGGCCCAGCTGAAGTCTAACCAATTATTGTCAACATTTTTTTTCTCATCAAATTACACTTGTTAATAAATCCAGATGAATTAAACTTAGGAACAATTATATTTTATAGTACATTTAAAAATATAATTACAAGAAAAGTGCCCTCATTAAATATTTACATAATTAATATCTTTAAAATTTTATTTTCATTATTAGTACATATTTATGATTCCTTTAATTATGGGATGTGTTTTAATTCTCAACCATCTCTCTCACAATTTTCTCCCCATCTCTTCCACGATTTTCTCCCACTCCATTTTCTTCTTCTCCTCCTCCCTCCTCCTCCTCCTCCTCCTCCTCCTCCTCCTGTCCTCCGCCTCCCCACCCTCCGCCTCCCCTTTCTCCCGCCTCCCCTCCTCCCGCCTCTGCCCCCCGCCACTACTCCTCCCGCCCCAGCCCCAGCCCCAGCCCCAGCCCCAGCCCCACACCCTCTCATTCCTCTTCCTCCGCCTCCTTTCTCCACCCACCGCCCGCGCCCCACCCCCTCACTCCGCCACCCCCCTCCGCCCCTCCCCCTCCCCCTCCCCCTCCCCCTCCCTCTCCCTCTCCCTCTCCCTCTCCGCCACCCCCCTCCTCTTCCTCCCTCCGCCCCTCTCCTCCTCCTCCCCCTCCCCCTCCATCTCCATCCGCTACCCCCACCCCCTCCCTCCACCACCCCTTGCCTCCTCCCCCTCCTCCCCCTCCCTCCGCCACCCCCTCATCCTCCCCCCTCCCTCCGCCACCCTGTAAGACCCCAGTTTTTATAAATAAAGATGAATTTTCTATAATTATTATTTTTGAATATTATGGAATAAATTGGATATAATGTTATAGTTGTGGGTAATATTTATAAATTTTGCAAAGTACGCAAGTTGTTATAAAATATTCGTTTGGTCGGGGAATATTCTTTTTGTCTGGGAATATTCGTACGACGGCACAATCATTGGTGGACCCCACAACGGAAGTATTGTCGTAGTTAGAAAACGACAAAATTATCTTTCTATAAAATAACGGCGGAGGTGTTACCGTTAAAACTGTTGAACTACTCGGTAGTAAAAGTACAGTAATACGCGTTGTTGCATAGTAGCACACGGTATTGATTATTGATGCTTACGTGAGAAGTCACTCAGCTATACTCAATTATTGCTACAGTAATTGCTGCATCATATCTCTTATATTATTAATTCAATTATTGTCACATTATCATCTGTATAATATGTTATATTATTTAAACAATAATTGAGACGACAAGTTATAAATGATTAATAATTGTTGAAAGATTAAATATGTGCTGATTAAAAATAAAATGATTTCTGGTAATTTTTATTCAATCCTTGATGTATATAAAGAGTCTATTATTAGACGTGTGTGGTAAGTTGAATTATTTATGGGGGGCCATATGTCATCATCTAAGAGTCTTTTTCATAAATAATAATTACCTTCGTAAATAGTAATTATTTTCGTAAATAGTAATTACCTTCGTCAATAGTAATTACCTTCGTAAATAGTAAATACTTTCGTAAATAGTAATAAATCTTCTATAAATAGAGGCCTAGGGCTTCATTATTTTTCACGAAATCGTTCAAGCTATAGAGAGAGAAAGTATAGAGAAAGTAATAGAGAAAGAAAAAGAGTATTCGGTTACTACACTACTGCAGTATTCAATCTCTTAATACGGTAAGGGGTGTTATTCTTTCTTCTTGAAGAGAACTTATGTTATTCCATTCCTTATTGTTCTGTTGGAATAACCTGTAAAAGTGGCATACCCTATACATGACCTGTATACGCGGTACACCCTATACTTGGTGAAATCCTTATGTTATTCCATTCATTATTATTCTGTTGGAATAACCGGTATACGCGGAATACCCTATACTTGGTGACATCCATTTACTATCCTGTCTTTATATTTCTGTCGGAATATCCTGTCTGTGTGTTTTACACCGGACCTGGTTCTATTCTTTATATTTCTGTCGGAATATCCTGTCTGTGTGTTTTACACCGGACCTGGTTCCATTATTTATTATTCTGTTGGAATATCCTGTCTGTGTGTTTTACACCGGACCTGGTTCCATTCTTTATTATTCTGTTGGAACATCCTGTCGGTGTGAATTTCACCTGACCTGGTTCCGTTATTATTATTCTGCTGGAATAACCTGTCTGTGCGGTCTATCGCATGCATGGTGATTTCTTTTGTTATTCCATTCTTTATTATACTCAGTTGGATAAAACTTTGACTTCTATACTCCATGAAATTAGTGGAATATCCTTGATATTTGCGCTTCATCCAGTATCCTTTCATAGAAATATTCTTCTGATCATTCTTGAATTTTACACCACAAAACAGTATCGTGTTGACAAATTTGAACGTTAATAATTCCTGGATAAAATAATTCTTGAACTTGTTTTATTGAATTCTTATATCATTGTCATCATCCTCATGTTTATATTTTGTTGAAAGTCATCTGTGGCCTGTAGTGCATAGATGGACTTGGTATGATTATGACCAGGGATTATTCGGTGTAATCATGACCGTAATGTTACAAATGATGTAAAAATTAAAAATCCTCAGTGGCCCGTAGTGCATTGATGGACAGTTGTTGGCATGATCATGACCATTGATGAATACACAAATATTCTTGGTCGTAGTGCATGAATAATTGTGGTCGTGATACTAAAGAATATCCTTGGTCGTAGTGCGGGGGTGATTCGATGATGTGGAATATTTATTAAGCTGAGTCTCAGCTATAACGATGATGAAAAACCTTTTAAATCATAAAAGATAGTAGATTTTATTTTCTACTTGACTCTTTTAATGGATTGCTGGTTCCGCTGTAGTTAAACTTGATGTTTATTGTATTTTATCAGTTTAACACTGTTGAAGGCTAATGATAATTTATTCTGCATTATCTTAGTCATAATATTTCTTACTGGGCTAGTTGAGCTCACCCTTTCTTTCACTGTTCTCTTCAGGAAATGAGAATATAGCTGGGACGAGTCGGGGAACGGAGTGATGGACCAGAGAATAGTATTAGTAGTCCTCACTATTCTGTTAAATAGTGTGACAATAATTGTATTGATGACACCTTTTGAGTTTGTATGATCTCTAGCAGACAATAATTGTATTCAAACTCACAGTTATGTTTTGTCGTATTGTACACGACAGTTGTATTAGTAAGTTGTATTTGAATTCTGTACCATGTATCTGGCGACTCAAGATGGGTGATGTATACCTAATTTTGGGGGCGTCACACACCCCCTCCTCCTCCTCCCATTGCCCACGCCCCACCCCCTCCCTCTGCCATCGTCGCTCTGTTTCTGCAGTTTTTTTATAATGCAGTTGGTAGCCAAACCTTTATATCAAGGTAACTAATTCTGTTTTATTAAGTTTCCAATTTTTTTTGCATGTAATACAGTTGGTAGCCAAACCTTCGTGCAGTTGGTTGCCAAACTTTCAGATCAAGGTAACTAATTCATACTGTAGGTGTAAAGGTAGATTGATTATCTTGGTATAAAAGTTTGATTACCTTGGTATAAAAGTTTGGTTACCTTGGTATAAAATTTTGGTTACCTTGGTATAAATATGCAGTGTTCTATTTTTTATTTACCAACATGAAATTGGTTGTCAAACTTTTAGACCAAGGTAACCAATTCAGTTGTATTTGATTACCAATTTTATTTTAAATGTGATGCAGTTACTAGTCAATTTTTGTGGCGGCGGCGGCGGCGATGTGGCGGCGGCAGCGGTGGCGGCGAGAGAGGAGGATGATGAACATTAGCTCCTTCATAATTTTTTATTTTTAATTTTCTCATTTTGATTTGAATTTTGAAATATGGATTTGAAATTGTTGTTAGAGACAAGATTTGAATTTGAATTTGAATTTGAATTATTAGTTATCCTTGATTTTAGGTTTCTTTATTAATGTGAATTGTACTATTTTTGTAATATGAGTCTTAATTACACTCTTTTTATAATTATTTAGTTGATGCACTTTTCTTGTAATTACTTTCTATTTGTTGTATACTTATGTAAAGGACTCTTAAACTTATCGATACAAAGGGCCCACTGATTACGTATTTTTTCAAAAAATTATCACCAACTAAACATTCAGTACCATTTCATCTATAGGCCCAATTAGACATTTGAATAATTAGTCCCTCTGTACTAAAATTAGAGCTCAAAATTTGAGGATTCAATTTTGGTAAATTTATACCTTTTTTCTTTACAAAGACATGTAATAAAATCTTTGGTGTACCTTTATTTTTCAAACTAAAATCTCACTATTTATAATGTTGTTAAAAAGAATATTACTTGTACTCTTTAATTAGGAAAGGGATTTGGGGTGTCAAATCCCCTCTTAAACGACCTGATACATTTTCTAATATATACCTTCCATATATAAGTGCAAACAAGGATTCTGAAACCAAGATTTACAATAATTTAAATTCCCCGTTAGATCCATATATCTAATAATCTAAACCAAGATTTGGTTATCCAAACTGATAGTATTAATAACGGTAGAATAATGAACCTATCAAACATTCACTCGTACCTAAATCCATCCATTACTCGCCTTCAAGTTTTTTCAGAAATATGTCGAGAAAGAAGTATGATGAAATAAATTTGATTCTTACAGCATTATTGTGTCCTTGTTGACCTTGCAAGATCTGAACATGCTAAGACCTGCCTCGACTAATTTATTTGAGCTACAGCTTAGTCTATAAAATAAATTTACAAACAATTACATAAAAAGCAAAAATACACAAGAAAACAGCTTTGCTACTATGGCCATCAAAGTAATCTTATTAGCATTTTTGGGCCTGAATTCTAGGAAGCAAATGGCGTCCGAAGCAAGGAGCAATCGTGATTGAAAATTAGCTTTCAATTTAGACAAGCATGCATGGGATGTACTCCTTCCAGCTCTGATATTACAATCAGTGAATCACTCAGTTCAAGGGTGAGGGGCTCGGACTTGGAAATCGGGTTTACAACCTGCAACGAGTCAGGGTATGAGAGTAAGAGTGAGAGTGAGAGTGAGAGTGAGAGTGAGAGTGAGAGAGAGAGACCTCCTGAGAAAATATCAATCTAAAACGCATATCAAAGTAATCAATACCGTCTTATTGTTTTTCACATAACCAATAGCAATCTCTCTTCGCAAATGTGCTCTTTCAGATAGTTCAACAAATGATGGGTTCTCCCCCTTCTTCATGTATAGGCTAACATCCTGTCAAAGGGAAAAAAAGAGAGAAAACATTTAATGTGGTCACACTCCCATATCTCAATTAAAGCTCTTTTTTTTAGGGATGTTCCAAATACCATCCCAAGTAAAATGCCCTGTTTAAAAATCTCAGACGTAATATATCATGTACATGTAAGAACAAATCATATATTCTATTGAATCATGTACATGTAAGAACAATATCATATATTCTAATTTAAGCATAGAGGATATTAGAAAATAGAAGTATTTCCGTAAAAAGTTTGACTAATGACTTAGAGTAAAAAGTTTCATGGTAAGAGCAACTACAACTACATGCATAGTACTACTGCCAGATAAATTTATCCTAAATTTTTGCTGCAACCAATTAAGAATGCCCCTACGGTCTCATGTGCTCAATATCCTTATATGTAAAGTGTTTGTTTACCTTAACATATATTTCATCTCCATCTGCATTCAGAATGTCTTTCCAAACCTCATTTAAGTCGCTGTTCTCAGCCACTGTAAATGAACAAACAGAAAAATTCGTCGTTACACAGATCTGAATGATTAGAAACACTATGTGGGAGCAAGAAAAGTATAGCATATAACCTTGAGCGGTTACAAGGCTCATTATTTCCTTTGCTGCAATATAAGTGAGGGACGGCTTAATTCTTGTAATCTGTAGAATGCAGGAGTATGATAACTCATCATTACTTTGGTCAAATTCCAGTACAAAGCCAAAAATGTATTTATATAAAAACTGACGAGTACAGAAGGAAAAGTACTTGTTTGCCCAGTTTTGAGTCAACGATTTCAGCAACTAAATTTTGCACCTGCAGTCAAAGCGGTTATCTTTTGATTTAGAAATATATTATTGTAACGAAAGAATGCAAGCAGAAGTAAATGTTCTTGTTGATCATTCATGCAATTAGACACCTGTATTAGTTCAAAACTACACAACCAGCATACATTATCTAAAACCAAAAGCTACAATGCTTTGTTTAGTGAATTTCTAAAATGGCTCTCACATACGCCCATGTGTGTCTGTGCATGTGTGTGTGTGTGAGAGAGAGAGAGAGAGAGAGGGAGAAAGAGAAAGAGAACTATCAAATAAATATATAACCCAAGACATATTGTTAAGAATCTTGTTCTGAAACCAGTTGCAGATTCTAACTACTTAAAATAGAGCAACATAACTTTTAATAATTGATAGTAGGCGGCAATGCAAGGTCTGTGCAACTTTTCATTTCTCTGCTCATATCAAAATTTCCCAGACAGTTGAAAAAAACTTAATCAGGCAGATATATAAGGTGAAAATACATTGGTCATGTTATTTTACGAGTATTGTAATTTTCTTAGGACACATCTAGACATTATTTTTTTCGATTTGTTTTTTTCAAAATTAAAGTTTATACTTAAATTTGATATTTGGGAAAAATATTAAAGAACGGTTATGTTAAAGTGTGTTCTAGTGAAACCTAATATGCCTAAATCAAAGTCAAACAATCAATTCTGAGAAAGAAAAAAAACTTCACAATTGTTTGATACGCGTTCTTATATTCAAATACTGTTGTACGACTTCTTTTCATTTTTTAAATGATTGTATATTTACTTCTCAATTTATGTAACCTAAGGAGCTGCAGTTAGTGAGAAACAATAGTCATTTTCTTTCAGTTTTCTTTTCTATTTTGTTTCTGAGATGAGTAAACAAGTGTTTGTTTATTTTGATTATCCAAACTTCCATATCCCAGTGCAGATCTTTTTTCACTTTTTAATAGGAAAAAACAAACTTTCTATAGCTCTTCATTCACTCATGTTCCTCGCCTATAATATTAAATTTTGTTGGATGTCAAGTGGGGTCATGTGTATCCGGTAAATACACCCTATATCTGCCCCTAGATAGCTTGCACAAATTATAAAATTTCCATGCCATAGAGAAACCAAACCCCTCAAACTTGAAAAGAGAGGAGAATAACCAATTACCTCCTTAAAAGATGTCGCTGTTATATCCTTAGTTAGAAACATATGCTCTAAATCAGACTACACAGATGAAAAGTATGTTTTTGAATGTTCTCCATATACCATGCATTCAGTTTCTTTAGAAAGTGGACATCATAAGCACCCATAATAACAAAATGAAGTGGTACATCATATTTCTTAGTCTGTATACCTCTTATATATTGAAGAGCAAGCATTCCCAAGAAATGACTGCTAAATCTAAATCATAAGGTTCAGGAAATAATAAATACAATGTAAGCGTGTGAGCGCACACAAAAAAATAAGGGGGGGGGAGAGGGTATAGCTACGAAGCTTATACTGAAGCGCATTTTATTTACCTTCACTCCAAGTTCGCCACAGATGTTTTCAGCAAGGAGAAGAGAATATGCGGAATGCTTATCCGCCCTGGACGGATCTGAATAAAGAACAATTAAATAGTTAATGGCTTACTTATTTGCTGCCTTAATCAAAATGAAGCATCACATTTAATTACCTCCAAGTAACCACTCTCTATCAGATATCACAACAATGGAAAAGGGAATATCTTCACCTTTCTTGGAAGAATTTTGAATATTTGTTATGGTTTCTTTCAAAGTAGTATAGTCCATGGGATTTCCAATCTGCAGCACATGGATGAACATCAATATTCTGGAGTATGAGAATATATTCTAAACTAAAAGGAAAGAGATACATAGTTTTAACTTCTAACCACACTAAGCAGAACAGTACCCTATGGAACACCCGAATGTTTTTTAGCTTTCCTTGACCAGCAAGCTTTCTTTCCCTGTTTCTATCATCCATTGGCACATCTGATAACACCTCCTACACACATATATATATATGGGCAGGGATTCTGAGAGAGAAAGTCTAAAAAACACATGTCTATTATACATACTAACACGGTGACATTATTTTAATGTTTCTGAAGCATCTAAACAGAGTTTGCAAAAATATTTCATACCAAAATAGCTTCAGTTTGATAAACATCTTACACATTGTTAGATTTTTGAGCCCTTTTGAACACCAGCATAAGAAATCTAACATTGTGCAAGGATACAACAAGATATATGATTACGAAAGAAAATAAGAAAGAAAGAACATCGATGAAAAAGAAAACAAATAACACAAGTATTTAAGTGGTTTGGCAAATTTCTTGCTTATGTCCACAAAGAAAATAAACTTCACTAGACATTAGAACTTGTGATAGAATCGATGGTTATTTCTTTTGTTTGTCTATCAAATCAAATCCAAAAGCCCTAATCTTACTCTCAATTTCTAGGATTTCCCTTGCAGGCTTACGTGATCTCTAATAGAGGACCCTATTTTTATAAACCTAAGTGAGAGATCCAAATACATAATGGACTAGGAAAATCAAAGCCATGATAGATTAGGAATGCTAGACTTTTCAATGATACCCCACCTCTCTCCCTTTTCTTTGGGATAGGGTTTCATTTCTAATATAGATGTGAGCTTCGACTATGGGAGCTTTTAGAAGAGTTGCAATTTCAGATGTTCATCTATTGGCAGGCAGTGCTTCATTAGTTATTCTTAATTTTCCCACTTGGAGTACTCCTGTCCTCTCTTTCCTTATTCTCTCTACTCTATTCTATTCTAACTTATAAAACCTTATTTATCCAGGAAAAAATTGATTAGGAAATCCAAATCCTTCACACAAAAGTCGCATCACAACATACATCAACTCTAGAAATAAAATAAAAAAGAATATAGCCTTTACCTGGTTACTTAAAAGTTCCAAATTTTGCTGGTATTTCAGAAGTTAACTATTCCTTGTATAGGTGACTGGCATGATAGCAAGGTATTGATATATAACAATAATTAAATTAACTCAATGGAGAACCACAATACAAACTTGCTTTTAAGGAGAGAGGAGAGGGGATTCTTATATAACAATATAAGAGTTGTGATAGTTTTTACAGAGGCACTTGCAGTCAGAGTCCCATTTTAAAGCAAATTTTGTATGCAATATTGCGTCATCAAACAGTTTAAATGTGCGGTCAAGAGTTGATAATATTATCTCTCTACTCACTCTTATGTTGTATCTAGATTACTAAAGTTGTCTAGAATTGTCAACCATTTTTCTAACGGAAAATTAAAAGGTCCAAAAATGTTTTCCGAAATTCCACTTCCACACTGAACTTTTTTTTCCAAAAGTACACTTGACGTTGTAAAACGTAGCTCAAATATACCCTTCCTGTTAAAAAAATGCCACCTAGACAAACAGATGTTAACTTTTTTTTATGTAACTGACACGTGTCAAAAATAAAAGTTAATAATAATAAAAAATTTGTTTTCCTTGTTCCTCTTTTCTCTCTCTTCTTCCTCTTTTCTCTCTCTCTCTCTCTCTCTCTCATCTCCTTCCTGTATCCAGATGCATTTGGTAAGCTGTTACTCCATTAAATCAAAGATTACCTTACCTTACCGCAATCAAAGCTAGTGATGGGAGTGGGACCTTGGGGACTTCACACTCACATGGGAGTGCAAGAGAGAAGAAGATCGAAATCAACCTCATCCACATCGCTATGTATGTGTTTGTATGTATCCAATGACTCCTAATTAATTAGTCTTTTCCATTCTCTCTCTCTCCCTCCCCTTATAATCCAGATCCCCCAAATAGTCACTACTGCTCAGCTCAACTGCCCCTTTTCTCTCCATTTTCGATCATGCTGTGTTGCTTGTTGCTCCGTTATATTTTGGTTCTGAATTTTGTTGATTTTCAATAAAATTTGTGAGGGATTTGATCTTGGTATTTCGAAAAGATCGATAAGCATCAAGGAATAAGAACCCAGATATGGTCCAAATGGAATAGACCCAAATTGCCTCAAAATCACGAGTAAATAAGAACCACCAAATTAGCTAGATGAATAAAATACAATCCCCAGTCAAGCTGAGGAGAAACAGAACAGCGTAACAACGCCCAAAACCTCCTTAAACAAGATTCCGGCAAGATCTGTGATAAAAGGATAAGAAGGAAGGAGGAGATATATACAGATCTAGAGATCTACATGTATGTAACCATTGAGATATGTAAACCCCAAGGTCTTCCAAATTTGATAAGGAAGATGGAGAGAGAGAATAGAGGAAGGAGATGAGAAAGAGAAAAAAGGGAGAAAAGAGGAAGGAAAATAATTTTATTATTATTAACTTTTATTTGACACGTGTCAGCTACATAAAAAAAAGTTAATATCTGTTTGTCTAGTTGGCATTTTTTTAACGGAAAGGGTATATTTGAGCTACGTTTTATAACGTCAAGTGTACTTTTGGAAGAAAAAAAAGTTCAGGGTGTAAGTGAGATTTCGGGGAAAACGTCAAGGGCATTTTTAGACCTTTGTCCTTTTTCTAAACTTCTCTACTTTCTAGATAAAAGAAGAAACTTTATTCGATAGAAAAAAGAGTACAAAGAGAGATGGCACACAATCCTCCGGCTAAATAGATGTCGATAAACAAAGAAAAATTAATGTAGCACTGTCAGCAAGCTTCTATGAACATCTGAGCTAGCTACTCCTCTTAAAGCCCCCATAGTCGATGTCCGAAGAGAGGCAATAAGACATACCCTATCTCAAAGAAGGGGAAAGAAAGAGGAAGATGAGTATCATGAAAAACCTAAGCATTCCTTTCAATCCAAATGCTCCACAAAATGGCAAAACAAGAACTCCATAAAATCTTAGCATCTTTTGTACCTCCCAAAACCTTTGAACATTATCCAAAGAAACTCTGCAATGAATTAGGGCACACCAAGCCTCCTCAAAAATCCTTGAAGGGAATTCTATAAATTCAGCACCTATGAACAGTTTTCTGGACTTTACTTGAAGGACTCCAATTAAAAACAAAAAGTAAAAAAAAAGCACAATCTCCTAATAAAGACCCGCCAATCCCTAAGGGGATCCGAAACATAGCATCCTCTAAATAACTCAAAAGTTGAGGTGCAAATAAAACCAACAAAAAAGACAGTTTGTCCCATATAATAGGGGAGAAGAGAGACTCCAATTGTAAAAGATCCTAGCACACCAAAGTAATCTAGAGTTACATGAAGAATAAATATGTAAATAACATAAGAACATACCAATACGCTGCCGGGTCCAAGATAATTATCATACTCTTCTATCATTTCCACAACATCTGGTCGCCATCCAACCATTAGTATCCTTTCTTTGGGTCCTACAGTCCAGTCTGACGCCTGAATTCAAAAGTCAAAGTAATAAAATCTGGTGCCCAACAACACATACTGATACAATTATTCTCAATAAAGAATACCTTTGAACCTGGTCTTACGGGCCGTTTGACTATATTCTCAAGCCGTGTCTTTTCTATCTGTAGGGCATTATTTGGGGATTCAACATTCTTTCTGAGTAGTTCAAGACTATAAATGGCATTATCTTCTTCAAAGATAACTTCTGGATTTGCTAGTTGTGGTTTCTTTTTCCCATGAATAGGTGCAATGAACAATACCTACACTTGTAAATTTATACAGCAATAAGACGCAAGTTATCCCAGATTGGAAGGGATATAACTAACTGAAGAAAGCAATTAGTTTTCAATAATCCCTTCATGAAAGAGCTTTCTATTGCATTGGAAAATTTTCAATCAACTGTGAGGTATGAGTTTACTTTATTTGAAATAGACATGGCAGTAGAGATGCATAACATGTGAAATAGAATGAATATGCTGTTTCAATGTAATATGTTAACAAGAAAAACACCCAATCAACGATAAAAGCATTAATGGAAGATACATCAAGGGGATTGATATTAATCCCCTCACATAAATAGTAAATGGGACTCACATTAACATGAGTATCTTGTGGAAATATTAAATTTCTCTTGTGAAAATAGCAATTCATTACATCAGAACACAGAAGGATCGACTCATACAGGTTAGAGTTCCGAAAACTAAACTATGTAAGTATTTACTAAGGTTGTAAACAAGATGAACAGGTTGGGCTCGAATCGGAGACGACTCGGGAAAACTTCGAATGGGACCCAACTATATTAGGCGAGTCGATTTTGAACAGATTTTATGATTCGACACCTCAAACAAGCCAGATGTGAGATACCTTATATTCTGTCTGTTTTTTCCATGAGTAGCTCGATATATTTCGAATTATTCACCATGAATTTGATCGAATATGTTCGATATGGTTCGCGAGTATGCTTATATATGTATATGTATATACATACTTAGTTTTATATCGATGTGGCGTTGATATGCAAATGCATGGCTGTGATTTGAGAGAATTCAAAGAGATATAGGGCTTAACTTCAATTGCTGGTAAGTTATCAGTCCCCAAATTCATTTATATAACCCCAATTTCAATTTCCCTAAATCATTCGAAACCCTAGTTTTATTTTCTTCTAAACTCTCAACCTGAACTTCTTCAAATGTCAAACTCTGAGTCTGCTATTGGTATTCAACTGACCAGTGCTAACGATAATGGTAATAGCTGTTCAATTTTGACTAATATTTAATTTGGGTCATAGTTTAACTTTTATTTACATTCAAAGTTCTTAACTTCTCATTATTTATCTATCTTTTTTTATTATTACTTTCAGATGGCTTGGTCAATCAATCACTACCAATAGTTAATCCTTCACAAGCCTCTCTGATAATGGTTATTCCTAAGACCACTCTACGATCATAGGATGGCTTTCCTAAGACCACTCTACGATCGTAGGATAGTTATTTCAGTCTAAGACCACTCTACGATGTCTATTGGAATTGTAATTTGTTATTTGTATAATGTATACTGAAATTTGCAAAATCAATAATATGATACTAGTTCGAATTTACTCGAGTTTGAATCAAAACAAATAGTTCGAGTCAAATCGAGCCGGATTTGAGTACTATTTTCTCCTTGCGAGTCGAATATGAGCATGTACTTTAATTTTGTTTTCGAACTCGAAGCGAATACGAGCAACCCAGTTAGGTAATCGAATCGAATATGAGCAGCTTAGAATCCGGATCGATTTGACTCGTTTGCAGCCTTAATATTTACCTTAGAAGATTTTATAATTTTCCCAAGAATAAAACATTACAGGTTTGCTAATCAATCTCTCCTGTGATAGGAAGTACTTTCCTACTCTTTTTACCAGAGTAGAGTCTGCATTTAGTTTTGCTGATCAATAATTTTATCAAGTGACCAAGTACAATGTCATGGCCAGTTTCCTAGTATATAGCTCTTGACTTCTATGGATCACATTTATTAATTAAAATACCAAAATAGGCATTCTATCACCAGTATGGGCGAATCAATGTGCGCAACTATACCTGTATGAGGAAGTGTCCAATTCACAAGTTACAATCAAATGAATGCTACAATGTTCAATAACACAATGTTCGATAAGGATCTTGAAGATTAAACAGAAACACTATAATTTGGTGTGTCATATTAAAAAACAAAAGTTACAAAATAATACTCCCTGCATTTCACTTTACTTGCTGCCTTTGTTTTTTTGGCATAGTTCAAAAAGGGGGGAGAACTGTGTAAACTTTTATTGAAGCTCCAAAACTACCTTCCCCACCAGAACCAATTCCAATTAAAGATTACTCTAAGACAAAGTGCAAATAGACTAAACTGATATAATCATATAAGACGAAAATTAGGGAAGCTTAGTTTGGGACAGCAAGAAAAGGAAAGTAGTGCAAGTAAAGTGGGACAGAAGTAGACAAATAGTGAAAAATTAAGGAAATCATTTAATTCGTTTGACGAGGAAACGTTCCAATGGACAGTTATCTTTGATAAGCAGACCTCTGACGAATCATCAGTTATGTATAAAATTCAATGATTCTGAATAAAATCACCAATAATATTGTATGTAAATTGCTTACATACTTTGTCAGCTTGCTCTAGAACTTCATCGTCACTTGGGTGGAAATATATCTTTCCTCTTCGATATAGACCACAAACAACTGCCTGAAAGATAACCATAGAAGATAAAAGAAAAAAATAGAACCAGGAGATTAGAGGATATATCAGCAATACTGGATTAGTGTCAAGAATGTTATGGGCAGATAGAGGCACTTTTGTTTTACAATGTATATTTATGTATATATCAGATAGAAGCTAGCCTAGTCAGCAGCCTCTCATCTTTCCGGTCTTCTCCTTTATTCAGCTTTGAACACATTATTAGAACACTTGGCAAAGTAGCTTTCTTATGATTAAATGCCAGCCAAACAAAGCATGTTGGATTAAGTAGTACAGACCTATATGGATCAGTTCTACATTTGTACAGACAATGGTAGGCCCACCATGGGTCTGATTTTATTTCTTTGATGTGTCACTTACTTGGTGATGGACTTCAGTGTTTTTTGGGTAATACCAAGATTTGCATTACATGGCTGTTTGATCATTATGTATGAGTTTACGATTTCTATGCATTTTCTATGGCATTTTAATCTTTCTTGGTTTCTATTAACTGGTCTGGACTGCGCATGAGGGCTAGTTTTGGTCTCCATGAAGACTTTTATTTTTTATAAGTAAACCATGACAAATTTTTTAATGTGGAAACAAGTGTTCTGATGTTTCATGTGTACAACTGTGAGTTGGCAGTTCTAAAGTACAAATAGATTGTATTATTGCTTGCTTATGCTCAGGGAAGCATATTGAGTTTAGGTTTCTGGTTGCTCTTGATGGCTGATATTAGTGAGTAGTAACAATCCACCAAAACTGACTAGAGACTTGCTAAAATGTGTATTACTTGCTCTATGACTTGGGTAAATGATGCTTCTTTGTTCGAGTGGTGGGTCAGTTCATATGCTATCGCATATCATACCTCTAATTTGGTGCTTATACCTTTCGATTACCTTGTTTTGCATTTATTGATCTGCATATGTGAATTGGAAAGAAAATCATCATAACAAAGAAGCTGTTTCCGAGTATGAAATTTTATGATTTTGAGGAGTAAAGCTATATGGAATATGGTGAGATGATAAAATGCAGAAATGAACATGATGTAATGTTACAAGCCTAAACTACATACTAAAGGGCCAGGAGTTGATTGAGTTACAGGTAGCCATAGATGATTAGATGATGGGTAATCTAATCTATACTCAAAGGTTCTATTGCTACCTATCAAAAAAAATAAATTAAAAGGTTTTATTGCTGGTAATATATTAGACAAGTCAGCAAAGGAGGCAGACTCCAACTTCCTCATGTTTCCAGTCTTCTTTTTATACCCAGATCAACAAATAGTATAAATTGTTACCTCTTGAAATCCACGCCGTAAATGCTTATATTTCAACCCTTCTAGGTTAGGAAAATTGCAAAGATTGAATACGTTTTCTGCCAGATAAAAACAGGACATATTTAGTGTTCAATACAATTCCCTCATCATCAGACATTGAAAAAATGAAAAGGTAGCAAAAGAAAGGAATCAAGCAGAAATTTTCATAACATGAATTGTGGATAATCCAGATTTTACTGACCAAATTAAGTGGTGGTCCCTAAACCTAAGCACTGAAGCAATCAAACCCACTCAATTTTAATAATTGAGACTAACTTGCTTCTATTTAGTGATTTAGGAGCAGATAAGCAGCTTTGGTGGCACAGATACTCAAGACACAACACTGGTCCTCCATAAAATAAGAACTAACCGAATCGTATATGGAAACATTTTTTAAAACAGTAAACAGAATGGCAAACTAGGAGAGTTACTGTCATGGACCAGCTTGTTAACAGACCTCGTCAGTAATAATGCAAATTTCTCACACTTGGATGCTCCAGGACTATGAGTAACAGATAAAAACTCTATTTTCTTGTAGTGCCTTAATGAGCACAACGAAACATAAGTTTATGATAGAGATAAAGAAAATGTATGAAGTAATAAATGTACACAAAGCAACTAATAAAAGTATAAAAATCCAACTCTTAACCAATGATCAATGTGGAGTCCATTTCTTCGTAAAATGTTGTTCACATACTGATAAGACTAAGCAAAAACTTGAAAGCCATGATGTTTGAGAGTTGTAGTTTGCCAATTTATGACATTTCTTGGCAGTGTGTCGATCGTTCTTTGCCACACCATTGGCAAGTGATTGCAGAGGTCTTAGCTGATTGGCCGGATGTTGGTGGTTTGAAACGACCAGAAGAGGAACCACGTTGAATAACCATAGCCGACTGGGAAGAAGAATCCCCTAAGATTGACCGAGAAAAAAGCTCATAACTGAGAGCGTTCGGAACCAGATTGGCAAGAGGGCAGCGACAACTAGGACAACATAGAAGTTGAAAAGATTTTAAAATCAGAACCAAGGCCACATAGAAACCAATATACCTTATCTGTGTCATCAACTGGTTTCCCAACAGCACTAAGTTGATCACATAATGATAGAAAAGAGTGTGCATATTCAGCAACACCACGAGAGCCACGCTGCATCAGCTAGAGGTCATCTTTTAGTTGGAGTTCTCTGATCTTTGAATTATGTGAAAAAGAAACTTCAAAAGCCAGCCAAGCATCACGAGCTGTAGTGCAATTAACAACTTCTGACATACATTCCTTAGTGAGAGAGGCATACAGAAGGCTAAGTAAATGAGATCCTGTGTGTGCCATTTTTTGTAGGCAGGATTAGGAACAAGACCAACTCCATCACGGACTTGAGCAGCGGGTGCAGACAAAAACCCATCCAAATAGCCCATAAGATCCTAACTTTCAAGCAGGGTAACAAACTGACGACGCCACAAGAGATAATTTGTGGGAGTGAGTTTAATGGTCACGATGTGAACCATTGTATTGAGCGGAAGCAAAAAAGTGTTGGATTCGGCCATGGAAAAACAACCAGTAAAGGGTTGACTTATTGGCTCTGATACCATGTAAAGGAAATGCCTCAAGCCAATATGCTGCGAGGGGATATTCATTTATAGACAGAAGATACATGGTAGCTGTACAATTACAAATATGGAAACAAATATACAAGGAAAAATAAACTACTACAATTGTGGAGAATCACCGATATCTTAGGCATATATAATATATTGGAGTCAGGCTGTCCTCTAATACAATAGCTAGACATTGTTAAATCATATATCTATTATATTTATATATAAGGGTAATATAAACAATTCATAGAATATGTTAGGGATTCTAGAGGATTTCAGGAGCATGATTTTAGGAGTAATGTGTGGAGTGATATGTGTTAGTCATTGATGGATTGATTTACTTTCCTTATATAGCATAAGTCTTGGTCTATAAAGGGCTCAACTCTTATTTGTACTTGAGATATGATTATGAAATAAACTCTCCACTTTACATGGTATCACAACCATGTTTTTGTAAGTTTTTTTCCCGGGTCTCTTTTTAATTCTTCATCCTTCTTCTTTTCATTTTCTTCCTTAATTTTTTTAAAGAAATCGTGAACAGTGACAACACTGTTTATCGTGAACAGTGACGACATTGCTCGCTGGACCAGATATTTGAGTCACTGCAACAACAAGTTTTTTTTTTTTACTCTCGGCTGCAATAGTGAGTTTTTTTATGGTGTTTTGTTATCTGCTTTGCTTTGATATATGCATGTGAGGACTACTTGGGTCATGGGAATTTTTTGGTGATTTAATAACATACTTTTGATGTTTCTTTGCCTCATGGGATTTACTTTGCGATTGGATATATGAGGGGCTCGACGCACTAGTATATATTTGTTTGGGTTAGGTGTATGTGGTTACTGTTTAGTTGTGATCTTTTGTCGTAGTTTGTTGCTTGGGAAAATTTAATACAAGATATTCCAAGCGATATGTCAGTAGCACCCGAGCCTACTGTGAGCCAGAATTCTGGTACATCTTCATCTGACTCTCAACCGTCAACAAATGTTACAGAAGTACTATCTTCATCAACTTGTCTTACTTACAAGAAATTGGAAGGCGTTACTAATTATCCACAATGGAAGAAGATTGTGAGGTTAGCCCTGATTAGCAGAGAACAGAGCAATCGACAGTAAACGTTTCCAATGAGGCATAGAAGACAGTTGATGCCAGGATTCTCTATCAGATGCTTAATTCCATAGACAGTCAGATTATTGTTGATTTGGTTAATCATATTGATACCGTCAAAGAATTGTGGGAGTGCTTGGCGGTGTTGTACTCGGAACAGAATAATCTTGCTCGTATCTATGAGGTCTCTCAGGACTTTTACAAGGTTCGTTGAGATGGACGCCTACTTGCATGGCTTTTTGTTGATTTTAAGATGTACAGGGAATTAAATTCATTGCTCCCTATTATAGCATTTGTGGTTCAAATGCAAGCCCAACTGTGAACAGTTGGCAGTTATGGGTTTCCTAGGTGCTCTTAGATCAGAATTTGAAATTTTTCGCTCCCAGATTCTTAGCAACCCGACGGTACCATCTCTTACAGATACTTTTGCCTGAGTTTTACGTTTCTCCCGTGATGCTATCCCTAATGTTGATACTTCCGATAAGTATGCTTTAATCGCTTCCTATGGGAGACGTACAGGTCGCAGTGGCCCTGCAAATGCTCGTGGCAGTAGATTTGATGGTTGTTCTGAAAGAAGAGGTCGAGGTGGTTTTGGAGGCAGAAAGAGTAGTAGGAGTCAGAGTTCAGATAGCAATGGAGGGACAAGACTAGGCAAAGTTTATTATCATTGTGGAGAGCCCGGTCATGTTCAACACTTTTGTAAACATCTTCATAATCAGGGACAATCACGATTTGATTTGGTCTGTGCACCTATTTGATTTAGTTCATTATGATATTTGGTGCCCTTGCTCAGGAGTGTCGCAACTTGTTTTTTGTTATTTTGTAACCTTTGTCGACGATTATTCACACGTTACTTGGCTTTATTTAATGAAAAATCGCTCTGAATTGCTTTCTATTTTCTCCAATTTTGTGACTGAAATACAGACTCAGTTTGGAAGTATTATTCGTGTATTACGTAGTGATAATGCTCTTGAGTATTTTTCATCTCTCTTTCTACTTTCATGACACAAAGAGACATTATTCACTAGTCCTCGTGTACTGATACACCACAACAAAATGGTGTTACGGAGCGCAAAAATCGACATCTTACGGAGGTTACACGTAATTTAATGTTTGAAATGTGTGTTCCTAAACCATTTTACGGAGATGCGACTTTAACCGCGTGTCATCTTATTAACCGCATGCATTCATCTGTGTTACATGGGACTATACCTTTTTTTTTTTTTTTCTTCTCAAGTTCTATTTTCTTTGCCCCAAAAGTGTGTGGGTGTGTTTGCTTTGTTCTTGATCATCGTCCTAATATAACAAAGTTGGATCCTAAAGCCATTAAGTGTTTGTTTGTTGGCTATTCTCGCTCCTAGAAAGGTTATTGTTGTTATTCTCTTGATCTTAAACGATATTTTGTTAGTTTTGATGTGACCTTTTTTGAGTCTACCCCTTTTTCTTCACAACCTCATTTCGTCTTTGATTTAGATGAAAAGATACCTACTTACATCATTCGGTCTACAGCCCTTATACCTCTATCTCAACCATTTCCTGAGATTCGTTATGTGTACAGTCGTCGTCCCAGAACAAATATAACGTCTAATGATGTTTCGGTTTCTTCGTCAACATTTTCGACTAATGATCTGATAAATCTCCTTCTGATCCTGACATGTCTGCTTTAGATAAACTGATTGCCTGAGAAAAGGTAAACGAAGTTGTATCCAACATCCTCTTTCTGTTTCTCTCCTATTCTGGTATATTTTCTACCCATAATACTTGTCTATCTACTATTTCTACTCATCATGTTCCTAAAACTGTTAAGGAAACACTATTTAATTCTGGCTGGAGGACGGTGATGGAAGAGGAAATGATGGCTTTAGAGAAAAATGATACTTGGGAGTTGGTGATACCTCCTCCAAATATATCGATTGTTGGTTGTAAGTGGGTTTACACAGTGAAGGTAAATCCGGATGGTTCTCTTGCTTGCCTCAAAGCTCGATTAGTTGCAAAAGGATATGGTCAAGTTCATGGTATTGATTACTCCGAGACTTTCTCTCCTGTTGCTAAAATGACCTTTGCGCCTTTAGATCAGTTGCATGTCAAAAATGCTTTTCTGGTGATTTAAACGAAGTTGTATATATGAAGCAACCACCTGGTTCGTAATCAGGTCTAGTATGTAAACTCAAGAAGTCATTGTACAGGCCGAACAATCACCACGGGCATGGTTTGGGAAATTTACACAGGTTGTTCTTCAGTTTGGATTACTTAGATGTGACAGTGATCACTTTATGTTTCATCGTGCTGGAAAAATTTTGTTGGTCGTGTATGTTGATGATATTGTTATTATAGCCAATGATAATTAGGGAATAATGAATTTGAAGATGCAGAAATTTGAAACCAAAGATTTGGGACAGTTGAAATATTTTTTGGGCATTGAGATGGCTCAATCAAGTAAAGGTATTTTCCTATATCAGAGGAAGTATGTCTTAGACTTGTTGGAAGACACAGTTCTTCTTGGATCAAGCTCAGTTGACACGCCCATAGATTCAAGTCATAAGTTAACAACAACGGGGAGAGATCTTTTAGAAAATCCGGATAAGTATCGGAGACTTGTGGGAAAACTTAACTATCTCACCATCATTCGTCCCGACGTTGCAGTTTCCAGTTACTGTTGTAAGTCAGTTCTTATCCTATCCTAGGTCTTCACATTGGGATACAGTTGTGAGGATATTTAAGTATCTTAAGGGAGCACTAGGGCGTGGATTAGTCTTTCGTGATCATGGTCATATGAGAGTTGAAGGATTCTTTGATACTGATTGGGTTGGATCTTCAACAGATAAGAAGTATACTACAGGATATTGTGTGTTCATTGAAGGTAACTTGGAGTCATGGAAGAGTAAAAAACAAATTGTTGCGTCTAGATTCAGTGATAAGTCAGAGTATAGAGCTCACGTAACATGTGAATTAATATGGATTAAACACTTGTTGAGTGAATTGGGGTTTAACAAGCTAGTACCTATGCAACTTTTGTGTGATAATCAAGCAGCTCTTTACATTGCATCTAATCCATGTATTTCATGAGAGGACTAAACACATAGAAGTTGACTGTCATTTTGTTCATGAAAAGATACAAGAAGGGATTTTATCCACTAATCATGTGAAGACCGGCGATCAACTTGCTGACGTGTTTATTAAAGCTTTAACACCTATATTCGTAAAAAGTTGAGCATATTAAAGCTTTAACACCTATATTCGTAAAAAGTTGAGCATGATTGATATCCATGCTCCAGCTTGAAGGGGAGTATTAGGGATTCTAGAGGTTTCCAGGAGCATGATTTTAGGAGTAATGTGTGGAGTGATATGTGCTAGTCATTAATGGATTAATTTACTTTCCTTATATAGCATGAGTCTTAGTCTGTAAAAGACTCGGCTCTTATTTGTACTGGAGATATGATTATGGAATAAACTCTCAACTTTACAGAATACATTTGCATGTGCTAGTCAAACAAAGAATTTGAAAGAAAATAAAGCACAAAGAGAAACAATGCAATGAACTAAGAAACAGAAATAAGAAAACTACACAATTCACAGACCTTTGTTGGAAAAATGAAATCATGTGAATGGAAGATCATAGATATTGGGAAAGAACACTTGAACAGTTTCAACTTTAAGCGCTTGATAATTACGAAAATATGCATGTAATAACTTTTGTCAAATTACTCTTTCTAGATCCCTCTATAGAAAAATAATTTAAATAAGAGTATAAACTGTACTAACTGTACTTCGATAATTAAGCAAGTGTCTGTAAATTTTTACGAGTCCCTTTTGCCGAGAGCACTGAACAAATAATTTGGAAGAAACATTTTCCACAGGCTCAACCTTCAATCCTGAGATCGTTTTTAAGAGCTCACATGTATTGGAGCTTGAGACCTGCATGCAAGTAAGAGAACAAGTTAAGCTACAACATACACAATAAATCGTTCAACACAATGATAGTAAGAGAATTATCAATTAGTAGCATACCTCAACAATGGCAGGGACAGACTCCATTTTTGGAAGGGGTTGAAGGGCAAGCACAGATAGAAATGCATCTGTATCAACTCCGTACCTGAAAATTTTAGAATATGACAGGAAAAAACTGTTTTACAGAAAAAGTCAAAAGAAACTTGCAACTTTAAATTTCTGCCAAAACATTTAACTACAAGCAAATACAATTTGTCCAGAGCATCAAAACAGGAGAATGAGAAAATTAAGATACCATTTGGGAACTTGCTTGACACCTGAAGACATCAAAAGTTCTGTAAAGCTAGAATGGTATCAAAGCTCTGATTTCTTTATGTATTTCCCATTTGCATTTGGGACCCCCCATTATCTTATTAGCGCAGTATCACTCTTTGGCTTGTGTATGACACAATGATTTATCTCTGCCCAGGTGAGTACATGGGTTTTTTTTTTTTTTCTTTTTTTGGGTTTGTGGGTGGGGGAGGGGGGTTGTTTGTTATGAATGAGGGGGGAATGTTAAAGCATGATACACACTGTTCTAATAACTTTAATACCCTACCCTCTTGTGACCTGCTTGCCTCGATGGCTACTGCAAAGACTAAAATTAGGATCATGATTTTAGGCATAAATCAATTTTAATTTATAAATATGAATATCAAGAAAGATAAAAGGTCAGTGCAACACATGGTTGCACGAATGAGAATATTGATGTAGATGAACAGCCTCGAGAAGAAGATTGAAATGATGCATCCGCAGTGTAGAAAGTTCGGATTAGGACTCATGGAAAAAAATTTAGCAAACCATTCTAAAAATCGTCAATGGCAACTGGACAACTAGCAAAAAACAATGGGTGGTATTAGATCAATGAAATAGTTGCATTTCAAGCAGCCAACCTAAGCAGTTAAGCTAAGTTTCAAGCAATGATGAACACTCTTTTATCTTCAGGCCTAACATATTGATAGTGCATAAAAGTCAGATGCAATACCAAATGATTTTCGATGAATACTTTCGTAGGTATAAAGAACTAAAATATCCAATCCACAAAACAAATTTATGCCGGATATATTTAAGCAAAACTGCTATATTATAATCAATCGTTATCTAATAAGTAGAATACTAGTGACAAAATTTATAAAGGTAAAACAAAGTAATACCGCAGGTGAAAGGATTCAAGAAATCAAAATATACACATATGACTTAAGCAATTGATATTTCCTCTTTCCATTAACTTCATCATGGGACCATGGTTCAGCTCACTGCTAATCTTATGGTTTATTCATCATTAATACTTAAAGCATCTTGGAGTAGCCTGGTGTCAGAGGTATGTTGTAAATTACAAACAATATCAGTATAACATCATCCCGTTCTAGTAGTAATTTCCATAGCTGGAAGAAAACAGCAACCAGGAGCACCGGCGAAGCTACATGTTAACCAGTGGGGGCAATTGCACCCACTGGATTTTTTTTTTTAATATATGATAAATAATTTTTTTTGTGGGTTAAAACAGTCAATTGCACCCACTGAAATTGGGTTTGGGTATTACCCTTTACTCTTGCACCCACTCTTTTATTCATGCCAGCCAGATGCCCTCAAGCCTCATACACACATTTTACTTCATCTCGATTCTCGCTTGTTCGCTGAGTCCTGAGAGAGTGAGAGTTAGCGAGACTGCCGAGTGCCAAGACATCAGACATGGACCGAAGGTCTGAACTCTGAAGCTACCGAAAAGAAATTCATCAGGCCATCGTCTTCGGCTCTTCCCCAAGAGTCAAGACGGCAAGACCCCAACCCCAAAGGCCAAAGCCATCTACAGCTGGTAAAATTTATGCTTTTAGGGTTTTTCATAATCATATGTTTTATGTGTAAATATCAAATTGTTGAATGGTTTGTGAATTTCTGATAGTTTCCATCTTTAGAGAGGGTAACTAGGTATTGGGTGAGGAATAATATAGAATTATAATTGGGGGTTTTCCTTGATTTTTTGTCTAATTGGGTTTTTTTTTTTGTCTGTCACTGAGATAGTAGAATATCAAATTTATGCTCTGTTTGCATTTTGCTCTATCAAATTTATGCTCTGTTTGTCTAATTGCTCTGTTTTTTGTGTGAGTTGCTCAAATTTATGCTCTGTTTGTATTACTCGATTTCTTGCTCAATAAATAGAATGACTGCTACTGTATTATATTTATATGGTATACATCTGCACAACAGTAAAGAAAAATGAGTTAACATTAATAACCAAAAATTAATATGGCAAAGATTAACACCCCAAATCCCATCTTTCCACTATTTCAAAGATTTATCTAAATTTACCAATGAGGCAATGACTAGAAAACTATAAATCATAGGCATGTCTAATAAAGATGATCAACTTGAAGTGTCAGGCCTTCCTCCATCACTAGAGCTTGTAGTTCTATTTTATTAATTTATTGTCTTCTTATACCACATTCTTTTATCAGACAACTACTATGGACAAATTTGTATTCAAAAAACTTCTGCATTTGAAGGATCATGTTCTAACAAAAATCAGAAAAGGGATGATGATAAAGTAGATTTGGGAAATCTTGAAGCAGACCCCGGGTTGCGAAAGAAAATATCAAAATATCATCCTAATATTCAAGATGACGTAAGAAAAGCATTCATGCTAAAGGGTCCTTGTCAGCCGCTCAAACATAACTTCCCACAGACACAAATTGGGAGCTACCTACGTAGATTTAATCCTTCTTGGTTTAAAGAATATGGAAATTGGTTGGAGTATAGCATAGCTATTGATGCAGCATTTTGCTTATGTTGCTATCTATTTAGGCAGGACATTGGAAAACAAGCGAGTGGTGATTCTTTTAGTACTAACGGATTCACAACATGGAGCAAGAAAGAGAGATTTGATATTCACGTTGGAGGGCCTAATAGTACTCATAACCAAGCTTGGAGTAAATGTCAAGATCTGATGAAACCAAAGCGGGTGGTGATTCTGAATGTTTTTATTAAACATTCTGAACAAACGAGACTTGAATATCGAATTCGCTTAAATGCATCAGTTGATTGCATAAGATTTCTTTTGCGTCAAGGGTTATCCTTTCGTGGGCACGATGAAGATGAGGATTCAAGTAATAGAGGAAATTTCTTACAGCTTCTACAATTTCTTGCTGATCACAATGAAAATATCAACAATGTTGTGTTGCAAAATGCTCCAAAAAATCTGAAATTGGTGTCGAGTGATATTCAGAAAGATATTATAAATTGTGTTGCATTAGAAACTACCATTGCTATCATTAGTGATATTGGAGATGATGTATTTGCAATATTAGTTGATGAGTCACGTGATATTTCAATCAAAGAACAGATGGCCATAGCTTTACGCTATGTGGATAGAAAGGGATGTGTTGTTGAACGTTTTGTTGGTATAATTCATGTTACTAGTACTATTGTTTCATTGCTTAAAGAAGCAATTGAGACCTTTTTCTCAAGTCACGGACTAAGTTTATCAAGAATACGTGGTCAAGGGTACGATGGAGCCAGTAACATGTGAGGTGAATTTAATGGTCTCAAAACCTTAATTATGAACGAGAATCCGTTTGCATTTTATGTCCATTGTTTTGCTCATCAACTCCAATTAACTATTGTAGCTGTTGCTAGTAAGCATAGACACATTACTTGGTTTTTTAACAAGGTTTCTGAGTTGTTAAATGTGGTTGGAGCATCATGCAAGCGCCGAGATAGTCTTCGAGAGAAAGAAGCTACTAGAGTCGGGGAAGCATTGATGAATAATGAACTTCAAAGTGGGAAAGGCTTACATCAAGAAACTAGTCTTAAACGGGCAGGTGACACTCGTTGGGGATCACATTATGAGACACTTTTGAACTTAATTCTTATGTTCTCCTCAGTGATTAATGTACTTGAGGAGGTTTCAGATGATGGTTTGGTATACCAACAAAAAGGTATTGCTTTTGGTTTATTAGAGTCATTGCAATCATTTGGTTTTGCATTTGATCTAATATTGATGAGAAAAATATTGGGAATAACAAATGAATTATCACAAGCATTGCAAAGAAAGGATCAAGACATTGTAAATGCTATGAAATTAGTTAAAGTGTCTAAGAAACTATTGAAGGCTATGAGAGATGAAGGATGGGAGAAACTACTGGATGAAGTTTGTTTATTTTGCAACAAACACAAAATTAACATTATAGATATGAATGCTTTATTCCATAGGAGATCAAGTCGAAAATCTCAAGGTATTACAAATTTTCACCATTATTATGTTGAGATATTTTGTACTGTTTTGGATTGGCAACTTCAAGAATTAAATGATCGTTTTACGGAAGCAAGTACCGACTTGTTTTTATCAGTGGCATGCTTAAATCCTAATGATTGTTTCGCTAGTTTTGATAAGGATAAATTGATTCATCTCGCTAGCTTTTATTTGAATGACTTTTCTCAAATAGATATTATGAAACTTGATAGTCAACTAGATAATTACATTTCTGATATGCGGACAAATCAAGAGTTTTTGGAAGTTCAAGGGATTAGCGGTCTTGCAAGAAAGCTCGTAGGTACTAAGAAACATTGTATTTCCTTTGGTATATCGGCTTCTAAAGTTGGCATTAATCTTACATGTTGCAACTGCTACTGTTGAAAGAGCTTTTTCTGCGATGAAGATAATTAAGAGTAGGTTGCGTAATTCCATGGAAGATCAACTGATGAATGATTGATTGATTACATACATCGAGAAGGATGTATTTGATTGCATTGACAATGAAAGTATTATGCAACGATTTCAACGAATGAAAACTGCGTAGAGGACAATTGTAATTGTTATATTATACTAGTTATTTTTTGTGTATAAGTTTGATGACATATATTATATATTTTTGGTTATATATTTAAGTCGTTTTTTGTTGCTATAATTATTAATTTTGATTTATTGTTTGATACTTTAATAATAGCCCCCACCTGTCAATAATTCCTGGCTTCGCCACTGCCCAGGAGAAACACGCCCTAACTAAGCCCAAAAGAAAAGAGCAGTACAGAAGAGAAGAATGGAAATATAAAGTAAATCTATAATGGGGAATGATCCATAGCATGTATTTGCTATGGATCCTCATAGGATAGGGTATACACCATCTATACCATTGAAAACAAGAAAGAATCATGATTAGAAACTAAAAATCGATGTCCGCTACTATTAGTAGTTGATGGTTAAAAAAACTCATATCATCCGCTACTAATAGTAACATACGTTAATCAAAATGAGGGTTTGGCTTTATTAACTAGAGTTTCAATTAATTAAACATATTTTAGGGTTTATTAACTAAGGTTAAGGGTTTATTAACTAGGTTTTAAGGTTTATAAACCAGGGTTTAGGGTTTATTAACTCATTTTTTAACTAATAAACCCTAAACCCAATTAAAAAATGAATTAATAAACCCTAAACCCTGGCTAATTAATAGAAACTCCAGTTAATAAAGCCAAACTCTTATTATGATTAGCGTCTGCTACTATTACTAGTGGATAGTATGAGTTTTTTTAACCATCCGCTACTAATAGTAGCGTACATCAATTTTCAATTTTTAATCATGATCGTTCCTTCTTGTTTTCAATTGTATAGATGGTGTATGCCCTATAAGAATCCATAACAAATACATGTTATGGATCATTACCCATCTATAATTATATTCTTCAATGGAGTAAACTATTACCTATCTCCCTTTGTTGGCAATATAATAATGGCGCGTGCCTTATTGGCTGCTGCTCTTTCAAAAGATTTCGTCAAGCTTAGACTGCAACTGTAACAAAAAATCTCAAAATGTAAAATATGAAAACAAGCAGATTAAATCATCTTACTAAAAAAAAGTAACATGTTCTATTGCTTGGATATCATATAAAAATAGAACGAGACTGAGACGTGAAAATCTCTCAGCTAATCTAATCTCTTTGTCATCTTTAGAGAAGAATAGCAAGAAGGGATGTACAGTTTAGAAGGATAATGAGTAATCTAACTACACTTTAATTTTTAAAAATTTTCTTTTGTGGGGGAGGGGGGGATGGTTGTGGAAGGGTGTGAGCTCCAGGAAAAAGAGAATAATATTGAAGCATCCAACTAAAACCAATTGAATAGTTTTAACAACCTAAGCTCTTAAAGCAATTGATAACTTGATAGATAGGTGGGGGGGAGCAGATGATTCACCCAAGCAAGTGATTAGCTATCTTGCAAGCAAGATTTCCTTACTCTCACAAAGCTTAGAAAATACCCTTAGGCAAAAACATAGTTGTAAATACCAAAAGAAACTTTGCAGTTTGCACAGAAGCAATGAGATCGATTTTATTTATTTTTTTGGTCATATGATCTACATTCTGCAATACAAGGTCGTTCTTGGCACAATGATCAAGTGCTCACTTGTTGAATTCAAGTCCTGGAAACAGTCTTCCTGTAAATAGAGGTAAGGCTGCATACATGTGATAAATCTGATCATTCCAAGACCCTACTATTTGCGGCCTTTATGCTTCGGGTTCGACCTTTTCTTATTTATGTATCTTTTATGATGTACATTCTACAAACCGGTTCATGTGGTTTGGTGCAACACCAGAAAGTTAGGTTGTTAGGCATGGAATGCGGGTTTGACTTTTGAGTCTGAAAGCATCCACTTCATGCAGTAAATTTGAAGATTCAGGTTATAACAATCCTCACCTTCCAGCCGCTTAGTCTTGTTAGACCAGAGTCACTTTTCAACACAGAGTTCAAATGTATTCATAAATGAGTACGTTTACGCGAACGTGTATCTACAACAAAACAATGATGCTTCTTCTCCTTACCCCAAACCCCATCTATCTTCGAATAAAGCTTTTCCTTCTACAAATCATCAGACAATTTGCTTTTTTTTGTGAGAACTAGGAAGAAGCAAGATTTTAGTCCTGAGTTGAGCTTGTAGAATATTGGGTAGCATTGAGGATTCCAGCCAATTCATGAATTTGTAAATGTATTTAAACATCATTCTTTTTTGACAAACATATGTAGTTAAAAATCATAGACCTGTTCATAATCATTGGTAGGCAAGTAGGTCTGAGCTTGCTGAAGAAAATGCAATGCCCAACAGTGGTGGTACTCTATAAAAGCTACATTCTACTTGAGGGTATCCCACAAACAAGGTAGCTCCAGTGCAAATATCCATACTTCTTGGTGTATCCAAACAAAAGATATAACAGTCAACCATGAAGTAACATTTAGGCTATTTAAAGAAATAATGTGGTCACTCCTGCAAGCTTCATCATGAATCTAAGAAAGGAATAACTCAACATCGATACCTCTTTGTAAGGACATCAAGGTGAATGAGATCTTTTGCAATATTGTCGGCAATTTTGTCCATATGTTTCCTTGGGAGATCGGACAAGAGAAGAATTCTCTGCCTCCTGTGTGTACACATGTAGGATGTAATAGATGCCATGGTTTACTTGCATATAATAATATGCAAACAACATACGGGCGATTACCTAGCTGTGGCAGTACCTAACCGAACAGCAAATTCTTGATACTTATTTAGCTGCTTCAATATGAAGGTTAGATGACTATTAACTCCACATATAATAATATGATCAGTCTCCAGAACTTGCATTTGTGCTCCTTCCCTGAGCTTTTGCATATTATTCTGTTCAAATGCTGATTAGAAAGATACCATGGAGATATTAAGCTTTTGTTAATGCAGTAGATTCCAAGAGCTTACCCTAAACTGTTCTGTCATCGTGCTCAGTAGGCGAGAATAAAATAGTATGCCCCATATAGCAAGAACAAAGCCAATAGCACGTTCAACCCGTGTTCTTTGCTGCAGATCAACAAAACAAATGCTTTGTAAATAGTTACTACATCATTACTTAGAAGATTAACAAAATTATATCTAGTGAAAAATAGTGGATAAGTGGAGCAAAATCACACTCGTAGATGAGTAGATGATGAACACAGGCATGCCCAAGCCTCCCAAAAGCAATCCTCCAGAGATTGTGTACTTCCCCTGCGTTACTCCACAATGGACATCTCCGAATTAGCAAACAACCATGAGAATCAGAACAAAAGTAACTTAAGACAAGAACCACACAGCCAGTTGAGTATTACATTAGGGGAGGGGGACAGGGGGAGGGGAGAGAGAGAGAGAGAGAGGTACAAATAGAACTGATAGCAAAAGTTGGAAGAAGATATGAAACAATTTGTCCAATAACAGATTAGAGGAGGGCTAATAGAAAGAGACAACTTAGACTCTCTAATGTCCACTTTCAATCTTGTAAAGCAGTCCTATAAAAATTTTCTAAGGCTTTGTTGAGTCGAGTTTATGTGTAAGCAGAATGCTGAGATACGCTCTTGTTTACTTTTCGATTGTCCATAGCTTAGGACTTTTGGAATTCTATTTTTATTCTGTAGGGGAGGAGCGGGTATGGCCCACTTTGGTGGAAAATTTTCTGCTTACTCGAACCAGAGGCTTTGGCCTTTTAGGAACAAAAAATTGCTAAGATGCTTTGGAAGTATGCATCTTTTTCAGTTCTTTGGAATGTGATCACACTGATTTTGTAATTGTCAAAGGTCAAGCATGAGTGAAACACATCCATGCTTTTATTCTCATATGACATTTAATAGAAAAAATTATTTTAGTCCTAGTTGTAAGTAAGAAGAAAAGTTTGATGAAGACAAAGAAAATAAATGATTGCAACAAACTGTCTTAGAAACATTTAAACACAATAAATCAGTTAAAGTTGTAACAGTTGATGTAAGGTGAATTTTTATCAGTCAACTGACAAAGATGAAGCTAATTTGTTACATATAACCAATTTCGTAGTCTTGAATTGTCACTACTTAGCAGAGGTCTTCGTAGCACAACCTCATTCTGTTCGAGTAATGAACCAACATTCTTCTATAAGATAAGGCCTTATGTATTCTATTAAGAATGTTTAAAAAAATACAAAGAAGAGGAAGAAAAATGAAAAGGTTACACAATTACTGAATTAATGCACCAATACCATTTTCCAAGAAGATAAAGATAGTAGGTTACCTGAATTTATAGAAGAGAAACCCACCAATCATAACAAATGAGAAGCACGCTGCAAGATGCACCACCAAAAACCTGCATAACAACCCCAATTTAAGATTCATCCTATCAAGTAATAGATTGACATTGTCAAGTAGACACACTTTAGGAGATCTGTCAAAAGAAATGTATGAAACAACAGATTGGCAGAGTTCAGCAATACTAAACCTCCCTTGCGTGATTTTTTAACCTATTTTAAGTATACACATGTTGACCAAAACCCATTCCTTTCTCTACTGCAAAATTAAGAGCTTCTCATTTCTGATGGCTCAAACATGTTGATTACACATAATTGTAGTTAGTTATACTGAATCTAACAATAATTGTTGTTAATTAGCACCTATATATGGCAACTATTATAAATTTGGTTGTGGCTTTATAGTCAACTATATGCAAATGTAATAGAATATAACAGCCCACCATAACAGCCCCCACCATCTGGGGCTTGATTGTAAATGTAGACTTTATTTTGTATTTTTCTATAACCGATATAACAGCCCTGCAACTGATGTAACAGCCCCTTAGTTTTGGGCATCATAATTGCTAAAGATATTATATAAGGCTAGAGATCTCGCATAGAAAGTTAAAATTATACACAATTAAGAGGAAAGAATTACACCAAGGGGGAAATTCACTTTACTTACGTGGCAACATTTTTCTCAAGTTGTATGTTGAATAAATAAAGTAATCGTGAAAAGTTCCATCTGATATCTTGTAATGAAGGAAAAGATACATCCAACTGAAGAGGTGTGGGCTTATTCAAGGAATTGGATATACAAGCAAAAGGAAAGCTTGCCAGCACAAATGTTCGAATGACATGAAAGAATAAGTCTTGGACCATATTAAACACTGTATTGCCGAAATTTTGTTGTATCAATGTGACCAGGAAATAAGATGACAGATAGGCTATCGTGAGTTTAGTTTGTGGACCCTGCACATGCTGTAATACAAATATATATCAGTTTAAATATTTGTGGTTAAAACAAGCATGATATGCGTATCAACCTATAACTAAATGGTTATGAGCAAATATGTCTTACTCTTTTTATATAAAAGAATGACTTGTTAAAAGAGATTAAGAAAAGGAAGAAGTTACAGTGGAAGAGGACCAGGAGCCCTATTAAAAGACTAAATAAGTAAAAGTTAATTATATAGTACAGCGTTCCAATCCCTCTGGATATCATATTCTCTATCACCTTGATATGACCCTCTAGTAAAAAACCATTACAAAGTGAGGAAGTTATATTCTCTCTTATATTAGAAGAAAGGACGAACTTGACACTAAAAGACACTTGGATTTCTCTCCAACCAAATACCCCAAAGAACCACAAACAATAACAAATATCTTAAAGATATTTCCGTCCTTGCCACCACCAAATCCTCAAACTTGAAAAGAAGAAAATTTTCAATGCCAGAAGTCAAATCCGAGATATCTCAAAAATATCAAACAAAGTATTCCAGAGAAAATTTTTATGACTCTCGTCCTCTTTGGTACCAACTCTTAGCAATTCATTAATAGAAGGTTTCTCTTCAAAGAAAAAAATGAGGAAGAGGAATGGTACTATTTTTTGCTTAAAACTACATAAATAATCAGAAAGGGAATGCAGCAAATTAAAATGTTGGATAAAAACTGACCTCTAAAAACCGGACCATATGAATTATATATAATTCAGATTGGACGAATAAAAAAATATAGGCTAGAATACATTCCAACAATATGCAATAAATCAAAAATTAATAGACCTATCTCAATTACTAACTGAAATTTTTTAAATTAAAATTTCATTCTTATCAATTTTGTGCTTCGGCTCCTACTTAATTAAAGCACACCTGAGAATGGTTTTTGAGGTCCATCTTCAAGATCTTATCATTTAAATTCTCTGAAATACTCAAATTAGTAGCATAATCCAGTTTGGCCCTTGTCGTTTGAGAATTGACTTCCCACTTCCCTGGCAAATAATGAACGGAATCATCACAAGGGTAAAACATAGGTCTTAAAAAGGAATAGCATGGGTTAGTATTAACATCAGCAAAAAAAAAGAGGGATAAAGGATAACCACATGTGGGTCCAAAATAATTCTATCTAACATATGTACACATTAAAAAACTGTACAAGTACAAATCATCTGTATCAGTTACCATGGCATGTATATAGTGGAGTAATAAAAGAAGTAAGGTTAGTATAAGCTATGTCACAGAAGGCAAATAAAACAGAGCGATCTCCTAGCAGGATAATGATCACTAACCCGGAAACCAATTTGCATACAAACTTCAACCAGTGGCATATTGGATTGTTTGAAGATTGTTCACAAAAAAACTGTTAGGTAAGTGTGAAAAAGTTAGGTAACTCAACTATAAGCCTAAAGGCAAATGTTTGGTGGGTTAAGTTGGGTTGACCTTGTACAAGATGCAAAGGCGAATCCATCCTTTGCATATGATGGGCAATTTTCCACCTTAGCTCTTGAAAAATTACAAAATAGAAGATATAATGAACTTATATTTTGAACCCCTTGAATTCTAAAAAAACATTAACCTTTTATATAGAATTTGATCCCCTTGTCTATGATGAACTTAAGTCCCTTACTTTGGTCTTAAAAGAAATACATTCTAATTTTTTTTTTACTTTATTGCAACTACCATTTGACCCCTTGTGTAATACTGGCGATGGGCAATTTTCCACCTTAGCTCTTGAAAATTACAAAATAGAAGGTATAATGAACTTATATTTTGAACCCCTTGAATTCTAAAAAAACATTAACCTTTTATATAGAATTTGATCCCCTGCTCTATGATGAACTTAAGTCCCTTACTTTGGTCTTAAAAGAAATACATTCTAATTTTTTTTTACTTTATTGCAACTACCATTTGACCCCTTGTGTAATACTGGCTCCACCTGCCAAGATGGCTTGTCTAGATCAGTTCTATAAAGGAAGCCCAAACTCTCCTTCCCATTTTTTCTTCACAAGTGTTTTAAATTTTATATTTTAGAAAAGGAACATATTTCAAATAAACTGAAAATGCTTCCTTTCTCATAAGACATTATTTCATAAGAAAGAGAAATATCATCAATTTTTCTGACATACTAGAAGATAAAACTGAAGGCTGGTTCCACCAACGCAGGCAGGACATAGACTTCCTGAAAAATTAATAGTGTTAGAATGAAATCTATATAGCATGAAAGAGGTGAAATATAGTTGTTACATTATTGAAGTAAAACGCAAAGATACACAATGATTGTAGTTGAAATTCAAAATAGCACCACACATTCTATAGAATGTTTCCTGAAATATTAAGATGGATATTCCAACCCACCCACCCCCCGGTCCGTTGTGTGTGTGTGTGTAATAGGTAGAAGAATGGTGTGTGTAATAGGTAGAAGAATGGGTTGTTTAGTTAATTGAACTCAATGATGGAAAATATGAAGATTTGCCTATTTTGTTATAGAGTCATGCTGATAATTCCCATTGCAAAACAAGAGTTATCCATTGCATAGCGCAGTGCGAACTGTGTATGTAGCAAGTATTTGGAAATGTAATAATCAAATTTTTTCAAAGAATGCTCATCAACTAGAACTCTTTCGCTCCACAAGACATATATAGTATGCCAGTGTATTAACATGTAAATTTCAAAAAAAAAAACTGGTAATCAACTAAGCTAATGCTTCATCTTTTCCAACTCCCAAAATTTTAAAGTAAAATAAAATGAAAAGAGGATGCCCAAAGTCCTAACAAAGATTGGTGTTGATCTGATATCAGTCATTAAGATTTTCCTTGTAATTGAATCAATTATTTCCATTAACCTCAACACCTAAACAGGCCCAAAACCAAATGACCACGTATTTAACAATGCTCCACCACGACAAACACGAAGCTTTAACAAATCCAGCTTGCAATACTTGAAAACGAATAACTACTGTCATTTTCATGAACTGTAAAATCATAACAAACTTGCAAATACATTGATAAACATGTCAAATGCACTCTAGTTCCTGGTTTGAAGCATAAAATTGAAGTCTAATATGAACAGAAATTAGAGTTGCATAAATTCAATTCAAATGAATTACCTATTGGAAGGATAAATTGGATTGAATCTTGGACTTCGTGACAAAAACCATGGCCGCGATGTACGAAGCTGAAGCATTTCTCTCTCTCTCCTCTAACACTCACTTTCTCTCACTAAAACGTGCTGACAGAGAGGTAGAAGAGTTGTTAATTTTCTAGTAGTAGTAGTAGTATGAATTACTATATTTTATCATTTCAGCAGTCAATTAGGAGAGGAGAAATGATGGTTCGAGGAGAAACAGAGCTTATTGGAGCTAATGAACTGATTCTGCTGACTCAGAATTTTAGGACTCCTTGGGCCTTTTTTGGGCTCCACATGGACCACATCTATATATAGTAACACATTGAGAATATATCTTACTTATAAAATTTGTAAATATTAAATGTGTAATTTTGTTTTATATATTTCTTAAAAAAAATTAGTTGTTATTTTAGTAGCATATATTATGATAAAAATATATTTTAGTAGCATATATTTAAAAAAAAATTAGTTGTTATTTTAGTAGCATATATTTTAAAAATTAGTTGTTTTTAAAGACTTTTTTAGTGTGTTTACTCCGTGAATAAAAATGATACATATGTATTTCTATATTATATTTGAAAATTGAAAAGGGTTGAGAAAAAAAAGAGAAACAAAATGAATGTATATATATAGAGAGGAAATTTCAAGAGCAGACATTTTAAATAGCAGAAGTCCTTGAAGAGCATCCCTATTTAAACTACATCCATAATTTTTTTAAAGCTCAACTCCCTTGTTTTTTTTTAAGCTTCTCTCTCCTCGATAGAAAAATCAAAAGAAGTCCAGCCAAACCAAGCCCTAGCTTTTGATTCCAGTTAAATCGATACAACAAAGAGAAATAAACGAAAGGAGCAGAATCGATACAAGCCTTAGAATTCCTCCAGCTCCAAATCGATTCTTCTCAATCGGTAAATCTTTTCTTTGTTTGTCTAATTTCGTTTTTTGTTGGTTAAACTGCATTTACGAAATACAAAAGTATAATGTTATTAATAAAAATAATGAAAAAAATGTAGTAAAAATGTAATTAATGCGGGTGTTCATTTTTTTAAAGAAAGATTTAGTTATGGTAATGCCATATTTTCTTTCTTTCTTTCTTTAGTAGTAATAAATAGAAAAAAAAAACTTTTTTTATTTTCTTCAAGTTCCAAACATACTTTGAAAAATTGTCTCTTTCACAATTTCCTATATGACATGAGTCTATTTTTAATACTCGTACGAAAATAACACTGACTAAATTTTATTCAGTATAAAAATGACTATTCTTTGTATTTATATCATTAAATTTCCTTGGCATTCAATGTCGCTTTTGTATTCCCCACTTAAATTTTAACTTATTTAATATTAATTAAATTTAAAATTAAATAAAAAATCAGGTGTCAAAATTTAAGTGAAGAATACAATGGGGACAAAAGCCCTTCTTAATTTTTTTAAAAACGAGTTAAAATAGAATAAGATCAAACGTGAAATTATTTTAAAGACTTAACTTGTGAGAGATAAGTTGTATCTAATTCAATGTAATCAAGAAGTGCACAAATGTTGCCATCGGATATCCTAATTCAATGTTGTTGTTTTTTCGGACATTCTCTTGGAGAATACTACAATTTAATAAAATACATCGTTACTATTACAAGACTTCCTCCGTCCCTTTGTAATTTTCGATTTAAAATTATGCACAAAAATTAAGAAATACAATTAATAAACTGGCATTAGCTCCGCTAAAGACCTAACAAGACCGACTAATAAGCTAAAACCTCATTAGCTGATTTAAGATAGTTGTAATTTAGTTGTGACATGGCCTCTCAAATAATTCATCATTACTCATAAGAAAAGCACAAGTTGCTTTCAAGGAACATATCCCACTAAACTCCTACTACAAGTCGAGCACAGATCATCTTTCTTCGGGTATTTTTTTTTAAAAAAAAGAGACGCTTCTTTATCATTTAAAGCATTTCATTACAATACCTTATAATTTACATAAATTGATCTATCCCAATGGCCACCATAGGAAAACTAAGTCCCCACAATCCTATAACAAAAGGAGGCAGTGTCATACAAGATAATCTTGAAATTTTCTGCTCTTCAGAGTAGCAGTGTCGATAAATGACCTAGTGTCGAGGTTTTCTTGGTTTTCTTCAAAGCATGACATCACAACAATGTTTGATAGAAATTTAAGTAAAGATCAGAAAGGTAAAAGGGAGGGAAAAGCAAAAGTTGTGGCATCTGACTTATATTGCATTGACGCAAAAAAGAAACTACTACTTAAAGATAGGATTCAAATTGATGGAGGGAGTTGTCATAGGCACGTGCAACTTACTAGACACCTATGACGGTGCAGGAGGCTCAGGCTTCACGAGTGTTGAGATGTCTGGCTGGTTTGTAGGATATATTAGTGCAGCAAGTGATATTGGCATGATACAAAGTGCTTTGGATTGGAGGAATTGCATGGCAGCCCCAACATCTTCTTCCATGAGCTTAGCTACTTCTCGTTCTGTGTCATCGTTCGACCAGTTCTCCCAGATAGGCTGGTTGTTTCCATTTTCACTCATGCCCCCCTTATACATGTTAATAGGAAAGAAATAATCATGGAGAGGGAAATTAAAATAAAATACTTGAAATAGGGCATGTTAAATGTTTAGCACGATTTCTTTGCCTTGCTGATAATGGATCTAAAGAATATCACGTCTATGCTACCTCTACCGATTGCAGTGGAATGTCAGCTACAAGCTGTGCTACAGCACCAGCTCCACCCAGCCTACTCATGCTCAGAACCTGCAATTAGGAAAGCATGTTCAGAATCCTCAGATCGTCAACAAGATCATTAAAGAGGACCATTCACACATGCACATGCTATTATGCTAAGACAAACGGTCTCCCGACTTATTTGGCTGATTTAACATATTAAGTAGAACTGCCTAAAGGTCTTTGAAAAAGGCCACTCAAGCTGGTGTCAATGATCCCATATCAATAGATGATGACTGTATTAAAACTATGAATAATTATCACACATTTTCCTAGCACTACTATGAACACGTTTTTAAATGTTATCGGTTGGTAGGGTGACAATGATATTTATCACGGAATCTTTAACATATAGAGCAAAAAGAATGAGACAGGGTTATAAAGTCATGTAGGAATAAACAACATACATCAGATTTGCATGTCTATGAGACGACAATAATGTAACTGTTAACATTATCGGGAAGGCAATACACTTGCATTTGCAAACTAAAAAGATTACCAAACTCAAGTCCGTTTGGAACCTGTGACGACTACAATCACATTTGCCAAAATAGTTACCAATTTGAACAATCCAGGAACTAGTGTCTTACCTTCACTTGAAGTCTCAAAAACTTCACATAATCCAGAATTTCATCGAGCATAGCAGCCTTATCCGTCTAAAAAATATACAATACATCAGCACCAAAAAGCGTATCAACTTAAATAATAGCAAAAGGAATTGCAACAATAATGTTATGGCAGCAATGAAATAGCATACACCTTGTTGCAGCTGGGAACAAGTTCCTGCAAGGCTCTCATTCGTTCTGCAATTCTTTCTCTACGCAACTGGAAAAAAGATGTATTCAGTCAAAGTCACTATAACAGAGTAAATTGAACAAGGACTGTTGTCTGTCATAATTAAAGCCAAAAAGAACCCTAAAAAGAACGATATAGATCTGCTTGATTATATTTATTCGGATTACCCGCTCAGCAATACTATGGGGATCTGTGGCTTGTCCTCGCCGAGCCCGTACCCTTGGACGCATGTTAGGGGGGTGAGGCACAGTGACTGTTGTGCTTGTAGTTGTTTGGCCTTGAAAAGTCTGTGAAAGGATGAAAGTTAAAACAAATAAGAGACAAAGCTAGATTGAAAATTAGAAATAAACTATTAAAACTACAGGTGCCCTTAGATAAAAGGTAAACCATGGCCTGGTATTTGTGTACATCAACAGCTTATAAGTTCATTTGCAGTACAACATGAGCACACTACAAAGTAATCGAATTTCAAAAAGCACTAATTTTCCACCAAGATCACAAAGCCCATAAATGTTTGATCCAAAATTGCAACCAAATGAACACAAAGCTCCACATTGAATTGTACTTCTTAATGTTTTAGTTACTGATACCTTCAGTATTTAGATGTCCTTTCCAATGACAAACATGCTCCAAATACATACCATTGACTTGTCTTAAAAGTCGAATTATTGGACTATTTAAATTCACATTTGATCCCTATGCATCTGCCCTCCTTTTAGGTTCTCTAGCATTAAAATAGTTAATTGAAGTCCATTGAATAATTTTAAATCTGATTCTAAGGTGCATGTAAAAAATTTTAAGCTTCATGGAGATAAGGGTGTGTGAGTGTCTATATCAGGCTTCAAAGTCAAGGTATAGGAAAGTAAATTCTGGATGCGGTATTGGTATCGAGATTGATAGCGGCCAATACGCAACAAAAAGCTATACATTGCCTAAAAATTGAAAAATATACCCCAAAAAAAGAATATATAAAATAATGAACTAAATACAAATAAAGTTGTCATTTAATAAATATAAGTTGTATGATACATGAGTATTGGACTTGTTAACGCTTTCTTTATGCAAAATTTTAAATTCTTTAATATTTTGCAAAATATTAGATAATACCATTACATATAGTTCTATACTTTTATAGGTCCGTATCGGTTCATATTTTGAACCATGGTGTATATGCTTCCACTGACTATTAATCTTTACCTAGCCATTTGAAAGATTGAAAGGTTTAATGTGGGCACAGCCAAAAGGGAAGAGTAGCCAATATACCATAAAGGTTGATACTTTTGGGGATTGTGGATATTATGCCAAAATTCAGGAGTTGTTTCATTCATGAAAATGGTGCAGTAGCACAACAAGAGAGATGCTAATTACTAATATACCACGAGTTTGTGAATTGTGAGAATAAAAATAAAGAGTAAAAAATATTTTGTTTAAAAAAAGGATCAATATTACTAAGGATTCACTACAATAATACAAGTGGACAAACATTGAGGTTAACTGAGATTGGTAAGATCAAATATTACAACAATATTACCAAAATGAGTCCCATCCCCGCATGCATAGTTACATCACATGCAAGCATTATGTGTCACGGGTAACTTTTATATCTTCTACCAAATTTAAATTATTAATATAAGAGAGAAAAATAATATTTCTGAGAGATTGCTATGGGTTTTTTGCTCAAACCTGATGAATCTGAGGAACAGTGTGGCGGACAGAGTGAGGCTGTAAATGTTCAAACACTGGAAACAAACTCCCCATGTTCATGGACCCCCTCTCCTGCTTCGCAACAAAAAAAGACTAAATAAACCCCATTCTTCTCCAAATTTACCCAGAAAGTAAAAAATAACCAACAAATATACGCTACTAGAAAAATTCAAAGAACAAAAAGGATAAGTTCAGAAGAAACTCACGCGCTGGCCGTTGTCCAAGCTCAAACCCAAAGGGAAAAATGGCTGCTGAATTCCGGCGCCGGAGTTAAGCTGAGCGGCTGCTGTCAACGGCGTCGTTTCTGATGAACTCCCATCGGCTCCTGCCAAGCCTGTGTAAGAGGGAATTGCAAGAATTTGTTCAAGGAAGTCGTCTGAGTAACCCTCCGGCGGGTTATTCGCCATGCCGGAGGTTAGATTTTCCGGTGGTGAGTTGTCGGAGAAACAGGTGACAGATGAGTCGAGGGCTTTTGAAGAATCAGAATAAGGGTTTTGAGGGTTGGGATTTTTATGATATGGGCGGAGGCTTTGAGGGGAAGGGGGAGTATTATTGTCTTTCTCGTTTCAGGCGTGCTTTTGAAAGGAGTGAAATTTTTCACCACCGTGATGATTTGATTGGGAGCTGAAAATGTGAAGACAGAAATACTGAACCCATTTTTTGTCGTCGTGCAAGACTTTTTTCCAAGTATTTTAATAGGAGAATGATATAGGTCGAATCAAAAGGGGAATGATATAGGTTGAATTTTTTAAGAAATTATTAAATTCATAATAATAAAAAAATATTATTTTTATAATAAAATGTCTATAATTTATTTCGATGACTATATATTTATAGCGATATTTTTATTGTAAAAATAATAAAAATTATTGTGACGATTTTTATTTTTTATGATCAGTAACTTGTTTTGAGAAATAATAAATAAAATCGTTTTATTAATTTTATATATTAATAAACTTTATAATTTTAATTCGTCATAAATTTATTATAATACATAATTCGACTTATTTTAAAATACTGTGAAAAAGGAGATCTAACTGATAGTATATCCCTAATTCTATTTTCAGAGACATACAAAAATAAGAACAAAGAATAATTTTCAGTCATAAATAAATTAAATTACAAAATATTACAATCGAGTTGATTCTTTCTCTAGTTTCAAGATGAAACTCGAGAACGTATACATATTTAAAAAATTTGACAAAATAAGAACAAATTCTCCCTTAAAATAAAACTCTCTTTTCTCTCTACAAAAAAAACTATAAGCCTCCATATTTTTAAGAAGTCCACCCCCAAATATTTATCTCATCTAAAGACTAGTGTTACATGTATAAAATAAAAAAACTACACAAAGTGATTTTGTTGTGTTAGATTATAGCAATGCATTTGATGTCCAATAATTAATCATACACATCATTTTATATTTGACTCTTAATATTTATTCTCTCATCATCAAAGTAATTTATTAAAACTCCCACGACACCTTTGGTATACATGCGCATTGTAATCAGTTTAATGTGGCAAACCATTTCTATATATCCTGCATTGCTTAGTGTGAGCCCATATATAAAATTAGGGCTTACGTGTGATCTAAAGAATTAAATGAACCGGGAGAAGTCTCCACGTGTCCCGAGGCAGAAGACTCGTGGAGACGACTCATTTGGGAATTGATTGAGGGATTGGATTGGTGGCTAGAAGGACAGGATGATTTAGGCATTACTTAAGTAATTAAGGGTATTCTTGGAATTTCCTCTAAAATCACATGCCAAGCACAAGACCCAGACATGTGCAAGGCACGTGACCATTTTCCAAGAAACTCTATAAATACCCCCTTCCATTTCAATAGAAGGGGATTTTTGGAATTCTCTCTGATTTAGAGACTTTGAAGAAGGCTCTTGAATCCTAAGAGTTCTGCCACGTGTTACTCGAGCAATTGCTTACCTGTTCTTCTCCCCTCTTCAACCACTCAATCAAGACCGTATTCTTCGCGGATTTCTCTCCTCCTCAGTCAACAAGAAACCCTAACCCTAGTAAGGTACGGTTTCTTTACCTACATTTATTTGGCGACTCTGCTGGGGCGGTGTAGAATTCGTGAAGGGTATGCCCACGACTCGAAGTGGGAGAACTATAGGAAGAGTTTCACCGACACCTAGCATTACTTCACCAGATCCGGTTCCGAGGCAGACAAATCAACATTTCCAAGGCACAAATCTGGATCTCGATCAACCCCTCGTAGAAGACGTTTCTGAAGGAAGTTCAACATCACTACATATGGCTGATCAACAACAAACCAATGTCAGGCAGATGGGCACAGGAAGACAAAGTGAGGAAGCAAGTAGAGAACAAATAACCACGAATGATGTGCAGTTGGAGATGCTCAAGGCCTTAAAGGAGGCAAGAGATGGACAAGGGATGATGATGGCCATGATGTCAGAAATGCGGAAGCAACAAGAAGAGATGGGAATTTTTCGTCAACAGTTAATGCAGATTCCAACCTTCAAAGCTATGTTTCCAGGAAGTTCGCAGGTAGAACGAACAGGAGTGGATGTCAACAAGGACAATCAGAATGTGCCTCCAATAACGGAGAGTCAGCCGATTCCAAGCATCCATTTAGAGCCCCAAACCAGTGGTGATGTACCACAACCCAGAGTGGAAACAAGTCAGCCTCAATCAATCGTCATTCCCATCACACTCCCAACTTTTTCACAAGAGCAGATACCGACTGTACCGAGCCACGCCCAACAAACAAGCCAACAAGTACAAGCAATGCAAGCTTTACATGATGCCAGTGTGCACCAGCAGATCTCCTTACCATATACACCGCCAGCGCAACAATACATTACAACCCCTCAGAGAGTCCATACAACAAGTCAGTATGTGACAAAGGATGATATGCTTGACGTAATCAATCAACTCCAAAGACAGACAACCAGACCATCAGAATTGGACTTCACTCCACCATACCCAACACATATACGGAGACAGCCTTACCCAGCAGGGTATATTGAGCATCCGCCACAATTCCCGAAGTATAATGGAGAAAAAGGGAATGCAAGAGAACATATAGCCAGGTTTGTAGAGTCGATGTCTCCGTGGTTGGGTTATGATGAAGTAATAAACCATAACCTCTTGCTCCGTGAGTTCAGTAAAACGTTGACAGATAGTGCCTTCAGTTGGTACTACAATCTAGAGAAAGGGTCAGTCCAAGATTGGGACGATTTGAAGTTACAATTTTTTAAGAAGTTTTTCTATATGCAGAAACAGGTAACCATCGTAGAGCTCATGCGATTCAAGCAGAAACCAAACGAGGAGCTGTCAGATTACGTGGATAGGTTCAGGGCCCAAGCACAGAAGTGTGCAGAGCCAATTGAAGAAAAGAACTTGGTTAGCATATGCAACAATGGTGCTTTAGACGCCTTCAAGCCCCACCTCATTACCAAAGCTTGTGATTCATTTGCGACCCTCTCATCTTTTGCACAAGACTTGGGAGGAATCATGACATTTCCCACCAGCCATGCGATGGTTACATGGAAGGGTAAGAGGACATCAATCGTGGCTTTGGCGGATTCCCAGTCAAAACTACAAGGGGGCAAGAGGGAAAAGAATGAGAAATTTGAGCGAAGCAGAGAAAAGCATGGGGATAAGTATACCAGGATGCCAGTTCCAGAGGCTATTACATGTAGCGAGAAGGCATTCAGGAGCCTGTATGAACAATGGGTTGAACATGGAGTGGTGAAGCCTCCAAGGCCCCGGTTGGTGGTAACGGAAGAGATGAAAAGAAGATCGGACTTCTGTGTTTACCACCAATACGCAGGACATTCCACTATGGACTGTTACAGTCTGCGGAGGATATACCATGAGAAGCTGGCAGCCGGGGAGATTGAACTAGGAGAAGAAGCGTGCAACACTATCACCCATGGTGCAGTCCCGGAAGTCAAGAACCCAAATACTGGCTCTACCATCGAAAAGCTCTGAAATACAGATGAATTAAAAATCCACCTAAGATGGTGGTCCACCAAAAATGGTGGTTTAAGTCCTCAGGAGTATCTCTTGCCAAGTAATTGGATGACCAAGGGAGGAGGCACAAGAATTGACAAATTAAAAAAAAAAATCCACCCAGGATGGTGGTCCACTCTAAATGGTGGTCAGGTCCTCGTAGACTGCACTTGCCAAAAAATTGGACGACCCAAAGTGACGAGGCACCCGATTTCAAGTCCTCGTAGACCGTACTTTCCAAGAAATTGGATGACCCAAGTGACGAGGAACCCGATTTCAAGTCCTCGTAGACTGCACTTGCCAAGAAATTGGACGACCCAAGTGACGAGGCACCCGAGTGTTACACTTTATCATTAAAAGTGAATGAGGCACCTAACTATAAGTCCTCAGACCCGAAAAGTTATACTTTCAACTTTAAAAGTAATCGAGGCACCTGACTATAAGTCCTCAAACCAGACAAGTTATACTTTCTACTTCAAAAGTAATCGAGAATTTATTATTTGAAACGTTATGCTTTTCGTTAAAAGCAACATGATTATCAATAAAATGTCAAACTTTCACTTATACTTGAATATTTTTCGGATTAAAAAAAATATGGATTCAAATATTGGTTTGTGAAAAAAAAAATGTGTTTTATTCACATTCACGTTTGCCTTTTTTATTATTCAAAGTATGGTGTTAGAACATTAATTTGAATAACTTGGGATTCAATGTTAATCATTGAGTCTTAAAAAAAAAAAGAAATTCAAATTAAAGACAATTAGCAAGGCTAAAGAAACTTTATTTCCGATAAAAGGAATATACATAAATGAGTTTTTTGATAAAAAAAAAAACTACAAAAAGTCATGATCTAAGGGCCATGACACATCAAACTGAAGCGGGGGCAAAGCTAGGGCTTCCAATTTAGCAATGGCAGCATCGCGAGCTTTTACATTGGCGGCTTTCAGCTTCTGAAAAGTTTGGATATTTGACTTTAAACCCTGAAGTTGGGTCTCCTGTTCGTTTGCGGTTTTCTCAAGATCCGAAAGTTGTTCTGAAAATGAGTTATTCTCACATTGATACATAGTAACCTCTGATCGTAGTGCAATGATCTGAAAAGTGGAACTGAGAAGATCTAACCGAGCCCGAAAGGGGGACATATCAAAGCCAACAATGGAGAAGTCATTAAACTCACTTCTAAATCTATCTAAGTCTTCGGCTCGCAAAGAATAGAAAGAAAGACTGTGCAACTCAAGAATAAGGCTAGCAAGTCGATCCAAAAAGAAAGTCTGGATGGGGGCTATGCAGATAGTCAGATGGTCAAGTGTTTGTGGAAACCGAGTTAAGAGGCGATCGAGAATTTCCTGGCTGGAAGAAGATATCTGAAAACCCCTCCAAGAAATAAGATCTCCACTTGGATTGAAGGAAGCTCTAGTAGGAGCCACTTTAGAAGTCACCACGGAATCATTTGGGACAACAGATGAAGACACAGGTGGTTGATGTGCTGCTGATGACTCCTTAACAAAGGATGAAGAAACAGGCTGCTGTTGTGTTGCTGATAAATCCTTTAAGCCTTGGTCAGTAGGAGGATAACCAAGGTCATCATTAGACGGCAAGGTGGCGACACCCGGATGGAGAGCATCAAATAAAGCAAGCGACTCGACAGATAAGGGCAAATCTTTCTCCCCACTCTAAAAAAAAAAGAGAGTAGCAAGAGGAACCTCCAGACCCCGAGATAATAAAGCCGCTAAGCTAAACATACGTGTCGAGGGACCATCCATAGGTAACCCGGGGAAGATAAAGTGGGACAACCACATAGCCAGATAAGCAGCTAAAGGAAAAGGACAAGGTTCCTTATGAAGAGCAAGAACAGACTCTCTATAAACAGAACTATTCCAGTGACCGGGCTTGTAATCCCGAAAGAAATAGCGGACCCAAGATAGCCAGGAAGTCTCCGGATGGTTGGGCATCTCAAAGTCTGAAAGGATTATATTTCCTTGGAACCTCGTGGTGTAATTGGATGCTCGCTTGAAAGCTTCTGTCAAATATGCGACACATTCGGTATCCCTAGAGGACATGCTGGATGAACCACAAGAAGCTGAAGCAGCAGCAGGTAGGCTACAAGACATAGTTCAAAATAAATACATAACCCAAAAAAAAAAATGAGGATGAATGTACAAAATAGAAGAAAAGAATTACTGGTAAATGGCATAGACATCCTCTAGAGTAGGGGTGAACTCCCCCCAAGCGGTGACAAATGTACATGTAGAAGAGCACCAACGTGAAATCAATAAAGTAAGGGCATCATAGTCCTGTTGGATACGAAGATCCCTACATAGTCGAACACAACGCAGAATTCTAGCTTTGTCCAACAACTTCACATAATCAGGATTCCCGAGGATCTCGTCGGTCCAAGACTGCCATCCCTGAAGGCGACTAGATGAGTCGGATAGGAAGCAAACGGGACTGAAAGGATACTCTTCTTTTTCGATGCACATACGGAGAATGTGAGCAGAGCAGGGAAAGCTATCCGCACTTTCGCTAGCTGCAGCATATAGAAATAGACCCTCTTTGTCAGGTGGATGAAAAGTTGCACGATCAAAGTTCTTGATTCGTTCCCAGAAATCGTCGAAAGGCCCAAAGAAGGGAGCCTTTCCCCACTCACTAATGATCGGGATTTCCTTAGTAGTTTTTGGGTTCGCAGAACGTTCGTCAGAGTTAGCCTACAACGAGGGCGATTTAAAATGAGAAATTATGAATATCGAACAAACAAGGTCTCCTTGAAAACAATCCCCTTTTGACAATGTCCGGTGCGAAAAAGTCTGAACTCGAATAAGAAGATTTAACCCGGAAAAAGAGAGATTAAGGACACCTGAAAAGAAGAAGGAACAAAATTATCAAACGACGAAAAACCCACTAGGGTTCGGTCACCTCAGGATTTGACCACATTGAGATTCGACTTCCTAAGATTCAGTCACCCTGGAATTCGGCCCCTACTAGGGTTCGCCCGTCCAGGATGATCCAACTACGGTGCTTTCTTGATTCGTTATTTAATTGATCGAAACGAAGTGCCGCTTGAAGTTCCTTAAAAGTAAGTCTTTCTTTTATATTTAAAAAAAAAATCCATTACGTTTGTGGATTTGCTTTTGCAGGTTGCATTATCATCATTTAGTGTTAAAAAATTGAACCTGCATCATTTAGTTAAAAAAAAAAAAAAAAATCGTACCTGTAAAAAAAAAATAAAAAAAAAATTAAAGTTAACGAGCTTGCTGGGTTAATAAGAATAAGAACAGAACCTGCATTATCATCATTAAGTTAGCCTGCATTCAAAAAAAAAAAAAAAAAAAGGTTTATCACGTTAAACATTTAAAATAAATGTAGTACCTTACTACTAAAAATAAAAGTTTCAAGGTACCTAGTAATGGTACGGTTTATTTACGGTTTATTTACGTTTAAACGTTTAAACATTTAAGGTTTATCATTTACCTAGTAAGTTATCAAAAAAAAAAAAAAAAAAAAAAAAAAAAAACGTTCCAGTACTGAAATCCTGAAACCAAAATCAATTCTGAAACCAAAATCATGGGATAAACATATAGCATGGTACAACGGTGGTGGTACAGTTGGCTAGCGCATAGGTCTCATAGCCTCTGAGTAATAGAATGATTGATGAAGTACTCTTCCTCTGAATAATAGCAGGATCAATATATATATATATAGCGTCCTCTTATACATCACATCATTTTTCAGTACCATCCCACTTTGATATAGGTACATGATAAAAGAAAGTTTTTCTTCTTTTTTTCCTGAACTTAAAAAAAAATAAAAAAAAAAATAATAATAATAATAGGTACATGATAAAAGAAAGTTTTTCTTCTTTTTTTCCTGAACTTAAAAAAAATAAAAATAATAATAATAATAATAATAATAATCAGCGCACCTTTCTTTTTTCCGAATTAGCTTCTTGAATTCCAATACAATACTACTGATATTGTATTACTTCATCAATCACAAAGAAAAAGCTCAGCCTTTCCTTTCTATATATACACAAATAGTGATAAAGCACAAAGAATCCTAATAAACTTGGTATTCTACAAAAATCAATCTCTCTCAAGAAATTGTTTTATTTTAGAACTCTAATTATGAGTGTTTGAAGTTTGAACCAATTTCTAAAAAAAAAAAAAAAACGGAATTTAATTTATACGTCCGGGGTCATGTTTGGTGCAATTATGTATATCTTATACATTTATTTACATAAACTACCTATACGGTTGGGCATTAAAAAACACATGATGTGTTAACTACTATTTTGCTAATATGATATATATATATATATATATATATATATATATATATATATATTCTTATATGTCCTAATTTTTTTTTATTTATATGATGGCACTAATTTTTGTTTATAAAATCAAATTCTTCACAAGGCATATTTTACTGTTATATTTGCCCTTCTAATGCATATTGGTAATTATTATCAAATATTATATTATGCATCTTCATTTACAAATTATGAATAATTTATATATATACTATTAATTGTTGCAACTAATCCCCTCATTTCTAAGTTTTTAGATTTAATTTGATTGAGCAAGATGTAGAAACAAAATTGATAAATGATTTTCAGGATATTTTGGGAGAATTCTCTTAAGGTTTATTTCTCATAATATTTTTTGTTTCTTTTCGAGACTTGCAAGATCGAGCTCTACGGATTATGCAGAAAATTTGAAACAGGATTCAAAGACTCAAAATATTTTTGCACGAGCGTCACTCCAAAGGCGTGACTCACGTGCAGGGGGCAATTGTGAGCCCATATATAAAATTAGGGCTTACGTGTGATCTAAAGAATTAAATGAACCGGGAGAAGTCTCCACGTGTCCCGAGGCAGAAGACTCGTGGAGACGACTCATTTGGGAATTGATTGAGGGATTGGATTGGTGGCTAGAAGGACAGGATGATTTAGGCATTACTTAAGTAATTAAGGGTATTCTTGGAATTTCCTCTAAAATCACATGCCAAGCACAAGACCCAGACATGTGCAAGGCACGTGACCATTTTCCAAGAAACTCTATAAATACCCCCTTCCATTTCAATAGAAGGGGATTTTTGGAATTCTCTCTGATTTAGAGACTTTGAAGAAGGCTCTTGAATCCTAAGAGTTCTGCCACGTGTTACTCGAGCAATTGCTTACCTGTTCTTCTCCCCTCTTCAACCACTCAATCAAGACCGTATTCTTCGCGGATTTCTCTCCTCCTCAGTCAACAAGAAACCCTAACCCTAGTAAGGTACGGTTTTTTTACCTACACTTAGAAACTCAAATTTGAAGCATTTGAGCCTAGCTAGTACTACTAGTACATTATTCATTTGAAAACTCCATTTATTAATTAAATAAACAAGAACAGAGCATTAACCATACTCGTAAAAAAAAAGAGTAAATATGGACTATAATATAATATACACTCATAATATTTTGATTTCATTCCTAAACTAAATAACTATGCCGCCTCCTTTAACTAAACCAACCTTCCTTCCTTCCTTCCTTTAAATTAACATAAACATAAATAATTAACCTATCTAGCAACTATTTGGCGCGGTGACGATCCATCTTGTGAGAGATCGGAAAATAACTCATCACTCTTGCACAATGCATACACAATGTCCACCATACTAGGCCTCCTGGTAGGATCTCTATGTAAACATGCAATGGCTACAGACACAACATTCACCACACCGTCCATCAAACACGATTCCTCTACAAGAGTCTCATCCATCCAATCCCTCAATCTATTCGTCCTTCGTTCTTCTTTTCCTTCCAAAATTCCATCGACCGTTGACCACAAAACTTTCCCTTCTTCATTTATCGCCTCTCTGCCCGAAACAAGCTCAAGTAACACAACCCCGAAAGAAAAAACGTCCATTTTAGTCGAGACAACGCCGTCAGTTAGGTACTCGGGTGCAATGTAGCCTTGAGTGCCTACAATGTGCATTGTTATGGCATTGCAGCCTGATTTTGCAAGTCCAAAATTGGCAATCTTGGCTCTCATGTTTGCATCTAGTAGAATATTGCTGCTTTTGATGTCTTTATGGACAACCCGTGGCCTCGTGTGCTCGTGTATGTATTGGAGACCGTTGGCTACGTCCACGGCCACTCGTAGCCTTGATTTCCAGCTTAATTGTCGGCTGTGGTTGCCGTGTAACCATGAATGGAGAGATCCATTTTCGACATACTCGTAGATCAAGTAGCAATTTGCATCTTCAGGGTCTATGCAGAATCCCTCTAGCTTTACCAAATTGCCATGATTTACCTTCAAAATCAAACCAAAAAATGGTCATTTTATTGTTCTGCGTATATAAAGATCGTAATAATTTTACGTCCATCCTTAGTTACTAATCCCTTTTCCAAGAAAATTGGATACATTTTATTCCGTAGTATGAGCATTTCAGGCTGTCATAGTTGTTGGGTCAAGTCACAAGTGAATATAATTTAGTGGCTTCATATAGTTTTAAGATAATTAACATCTTGTTAAATATTCAAATGAAAAGATTCCACCTAATAACACTATAAACTTGTAAGGAAAAAAATAATATTCTTTGAGCTTTCGAAAAATAATCTTCAATTTTCTAATAAAAAGATGACATTTTTTTTGTTTAATGATTGTTCATGTAAATTTCAAAATTTTGAAGCCAGTACTAATTAATAGTGCTTCTTTTTCTATTACTCCTATAAAACAGTGCATTCCAACAAAAAAATTAGGAAATATTCAAGCCGCCAATAATTGAATAGTGTATGGAATAAACAAAGCAGAAAAATACAAAATCCACATCAAGGGGGGCAGCTGACACCACCCATGCTAACAAAAATAAATTAAATACGTGAATCTTTTTACCTAACAATGAGACGTATCACTTTACCTAACCATTGTTTTATTGGAAATTAATTATACTATTAATGTTTGCAACATGTCAATATTTAATGATGTTCTTCTAGTGTCATCTAATACAAGTGTAATAGATTCTTTATCAGAATCCCACCAAAATTACTATTAGTATTTATGTGTCTTCAAAACATTGTTCATGGCCCACCGTGTCAAATTGTCATTTTTTTTTACAATGGAGTGCAATCTACTACTCTAAATTATGGATCCGATTAGTATAGACATAAAGTTAACTTACTCAGATTTCTATGACAAACTTCTTGACAACATGTTTATAATTTTTTGTTACAATTATTATAGCAAATATTGCATTTATACCGACTCATGAAAAAGACATAAGTGATTAATATAAAGTTTATTTTTAAGTAAGTTGATCAATTGATCAATAGAGTGTTGATGCGTTAGCGGATCTCTATATGTGTGAGCATTATATTCTATTGGCCAATTGATCAACTTATTTAAAAATGAACTTCATACTAACCCGATCCGAAAAAGACACAAAAAGTGAAACAAGAGTAATATGATTAAGAGTGTGACAATGTGATATTTACCTTCTGTAAAATCTTGAGTTCTTCATAGGCATTCCACTTCATCTTCTTGATTGCGCAGAGTTCCCCATTGATACAACCTTTATACACAGATCCATGAATCACCGATTTGTCATCAAATCCATCAGTTGCTTCTACCAATTCTTCAATCCCAAAAACTCTATACTTGTCCAAACAATCTGAAACATCAGCCATTAAATTCACCTGCAAATCTTTTACCATCCCCTTCCCTTTTTTACCCACTTGCTGCTTCTCTTCATATTTCCTCTTTCCTCTCCTTTTCTTCCCCAAAGCCTCTCTATAACCCCACAACCCACCAACCAAAATCAGCAATAAACCACAAATTCCCAGCCCAGTTGCCAATCCTATAACCTGCCCTTTTCTTTCATTTCTCTCGACAGAAACAGGAGCGACAACAGGCTGTGTAAGGTTTGGGAGTCGCGATACCGGAATAAAAACGGTGTCGAAAGTCTGAATATTATTCCCATTAACATCAATTACAGACTGTGTGGTTGATCCAAACATTTCAGCAACTGAAGATAAGTTGTCAAAAGGCTGGAAAACATAGCTGATGAGAAAATTAGTTTGGTTTCCCGATTGGGCTGTGTTTGGACATTTGCAAAAGATTGGGAAAATCACATTAACACCAATAGTAAGATTGGTTGGGATCAGAGTTGGGTTCACAACTTCAACAGATTGGTAGGTGGTTAGGTTTTGGAAATGGTGGGTCGAAAGAGTGTAAAAGGTGTCAAATTTCTTGATGGTATAATTGAGACCGGCGTAAGAAATAGACATGGTACTGTTAATTGTGTTACATGAACATTTTATTGGTACAAAAAGGGATTGATTTGGGAGTAGAGGGGAAGATGGGGAGGATATGCTACTTGGATTCGAGATCATGAGACGGCTCACGGAGAATAGGTCAGCTATGGAAGCAAGGTCAAGAAAATCAGGAGCCATGGCTCGGTAAAAGGCATAGGTTTGGCAAGAATTGATGGTCTGGTTTGGTGTGCAGGTGTAGCCTGGGGTGTTTGCCTCCTTCTGGGCTTGTGAATGGAAACAGAGGAAGAAGAATAGCAGGGGAGGGAGACTGCAAGCTACTCTGTTTTTCATTTTTGCTCTGTTTCTTGAAACTTTTTCCCAAGAGCAGTTTATAAGACTGAAAGATTTGAGAAGGAACCCAGCATATCAAGATTCTTGTGACATGCCCATGTCCTTTGGACCTTAAGGGCTACTTTGGAAACTTCCAATTATCAATTCATGTCTTACCTCATTTTCTTTTCAGACTTGAATTTCACTTGAAATATTCAAGACAATTAAACAGATAACATAATTTAACTAAAATTGAGTAAAACAGATAACATAATTTAACTAAAATTGAGTAAATTTTATACTTATCTGATGAGATAATGAGGTTTGAAACATGAAACCTATTCAATGAATGGTACAGCTATGAGTACTCTGAGCCAACCATATTAACAAAAGATAGACATCATTTCCATTCCATAAATACTTGTACAACTTTTTTTTCTTGTCTTATATAATATGAATGCATTATGTTGAATGCTTTAGGTCCGTGGACAATTTTTCCAATTCTCCCACCACATCAACAACAACGGTGACACTTTTATTGTGGAAATAACAAAAAGTGTCGTGAATTTAACAATTCTTTTTTTTTCTAAACTCTGTTTTATTTTCTTGAAAGTGTTTCATAGGCAGTTCTGAATTGTTGTCAATTCAAATTAGTCACCCACACGTATTGATCTTTTGTTAGGCGGTGTATTTTTTACGAAAAAGTTTTGGACTTGATTTCTATGGTCTACTTTGAATTTTTTTGGCGACTTTAATTCAGTATTACCAACTGACGCATGATTTTCTTGCACTAAGGTGGAAATATGAGGCCAACTGGGACCTTGCCATATGTGACAAGTACATCAGTTAGGACTTGTAATCTTCTAACGAAAGAATAGTCTAGGGAAAGAATTAATGGGCAGACATAAAAGCAACCTCCATAAATTGAATCACCATTCATATTTTCAGACCCCAAGAATAGTAAGAGAAAGAAGTCTAGAGTTCATGGACAAACACATAAAAGTAACCTACATAAATTGCATCACCATTCATATTTTCAGAGCCCAAGTATAGTTAACAGACAAAGAACTAGAAACGATGACATGTATTGATCTCTTCTAGATAGAAGCCAAGTAGTATATCTTTACAAGAGACGAGAGATAGAGAGATGACAAAATGTCCAGGTTGTTTGTGTAAATCAAGTATAATGCTTCTGCCTGATGAAATTTATCTCTTCATGATGTCATCTTTCTTCACTGTGAAATCCCAGAGGTCTCCATATTTCTCATTGAAATCCCAAATGTCCATGGTATTGTAATCAGCTATTAGCTTGTCGCGAGACCCCCTCTCCATATTGTATATCTGGGGTTCAAAGTTGTGTGGTTCGCTTGGTTTATCCATTTCAATAATGCAAAATATCACTGTAAACACAGCTGCCCCAATGTACAAGTACTCTCCCTGGAAGAGAAGTGGCAAAAGAAACATTAGTTAGACATGCAAACTAATGTTGTGTTAGATCATTTCACTGGAATATGTAGAATCTAGTATAATATTACTGGAACATTGAAATACATCCCAGCAGCAACTGCTGGAAGGAATAACCATGAGATAAGCCCTGGTCCAGAATAAAGGAGAAAAATATTTAGAAAAAGTTTAGCACCGTCAATAATGTTGGATCACAAAAATTATCAAAGGTCAAAGTTATCATGGTACCCTGGAAACCCGTAGGAGGTCCAATTGCTGCGTAATCTTCTGCAATTGATTCCCAAAATGATGCTGGAAAATGTGGACTTTTGAGTTAGAAAGGAAATTTAGAATCAGTATACTACAGCTGCTGGAGAGATCAGAATTCAATTTAAAGAAGGTTTACACCTTTAATAAATTAATTGAAGCTCTATCTCATATTTTGATTGAAATTTTTACTACCCTCCATCTGAAAAAGAGTCATATTTTGTTGTTGACTTTTAATTTTGAGAATATTAAATAGGACTTTTTATTATGGACAGAGGGAGTGTGTTGCAATGATATAAAATAACTTTATCTTTGTATCATCAGATCATTGCCATATTAATACAAACCAACATTATCTGCTTCCGAAATTGCTTCTAGTAATCACCAACCATTACTTCTATTACACCCTCCCAAATAAATAAATAATAATAACTTTACTTCATTAAGACCATGAATATGAGCAATGTGATGCTTACATGTGGTACTGTAGCAGACTCACAAGAATTTAGCTCAAATTTTAAACCACAGACAAATTTCAATGTATGACACATAGACACATAGTCAGCTAATGCCTTAGTTACATGGACTTGGATGAAGTGTCTGATCGTACACATGTACTTTAAAGAGTCTAACACAGAAACTCTTCAATTTTACCAAAATTTAGCACTATAATGAAACGTCCAACACACACACCCTTATCCTAGTGTCGAGTATTTGACACAAATACGGTAAAATGAAGAGTCCATGTAGCATCAACCTAATGCTTCAGAGAAGCTTCAACTGTGGACTAAAAGCTTGGGTAGATATTTATTATCTACCAATAGCTAGCCAAAGCCAATAAGCATCAACTTTCATATTAAAAAGCATAATGGAAGCTTCATTAGTGCTAATTATTTTAAACCTCCTAAACATGTTATTCATGCCAATTTCGTTGGACATAGTCAAAACCAAACATGTGCAAATGTGGATAACAAATGTTCCTTTACTCCAAAGTAGATGTAATTACCTTTCTCATGACTTTCATGGTATGTGTGGTGGTCATCATACTCTCCATATACAAAATCATCCTGTACCACCAACTCAAATTAATCACATATTTTAGTGCACTTTTTGAAGTCAATTTAGAAATCAGAAAATTTAAAATCAATACAAATTTATTTGATTTTAGTACAAACAACTTTAATTATTATAAAATAACTAAAGGGTACTAAAGAATCAATTTTAAATTTTATAATTTTGCATATGGACTCTAAAATGTCAAAATGAATATATCTAGAACTGAGGAGGTACATACATACAGACATACAGAGTTACAGACATATATAGGTTATAATTGAAGTGAAAAACGTACTTGGCTAATGCCATTAGTGGCCCAACGATCTTTAGGATCTTCATTAAGGTCAGGTTCAATTTCAGATAACCCTGCTGCATTTAATCTCCTTGAACTAAGCTTCCCATAATTTGACACAAATCTGGAAGGAATTGATCCGAAATTTCTCTGAATCAAAACCCTAACCTTATTTACAGATGGGTCTGGATTGGAACCCACTCTGGGGACCGAATTGAGAGAGAGAACAGAGAGTGAAGCCGCCATTGATTCGGTTATTGTCGCGGGTGTCTGAGTCTCTTTTGTTCATAACGGTAAGGGTATTTCTGAGTGAATGTATGTTTGAAAGTAAGTAAATGACAGTCCAGTTATTTTGCATCACGTGTTCGCTGACATTTGTGATTTAGTTATTAGAGCTTCAATTGGAAAAATGAATGGATGATGGAGAGCTCCTTTGCAGCTTATCCACTTCGGCCTAAATTTTGTGATTTCTACACAAATATCTGTCGACAAAAAATGCTGCGCCGTCTGTGGGAATCGAACCCACGATCACGTGGTTAAAAGACACGCGCTCTACCGGCTGAGCTAAGACGGCTTGATTTTAACAGCTCTAGCTATTTATAAAATTCGTTAGTTAATAACCGACGAATTTCTGACTGACCATTTCAATCAGACAAGCTGCTGTAAGAGAACGGTGATTGATTGTTCAAGTGAGTTCAACACTATAAAAAGTCTCTCGTAAATTTGAATTCTAGAATCCCGTGTTGTTTTAGCATTTCTTTTTCAGTCTACCCATTTGTGAGAAGAGGAAAAAAAAATGTTTGTGAAGCTACAACATTTAGATACCAATTGCTTCCACATACTATGTTCCATAAATGCTCCAATCCCCAATGGAGGAACTTCGATTTCCCCACAAACTAACACATATGAACAATCCATCAAGAAACAGCATAACCAACTCATTCTTGAAAGTTCAAATGGAGCTGGCCAAAAAAGTAGCAGGACTAATGGACAACCATCCTATGATAGTAAAGATGCTATTTTTCACAATACCCGTCATGCTGTGGTCAGAAATCCAGATAGAAAACAGGGTAGAAGAAACAGTGCAGGCATTAGTAAAGTTGAGAATAAGAGAGGTTATGTGTCTAAATTCAGTCCTGCTGAGAAAGTGCATACCAAGTGTTCGATGAAATGGGCACGTTACGGGGGGTGTATTGGGGCGATATTAGAAGCTTTAGAAACTGTTAGTGATTTGGATGAGGCTTTGAGGCCGTGGAAGGAGAGTTTGAGTAAAAAGGAGAGGACTATAATTTTGAAGGAGCAAACGGATTGGGAACGGGCTTTGCAGATTTTCGAGTGGTTTAAGAGAAAGGGCTGCTATGAGCTGAATGTAATTCATTACAATATAATGCTTAGGATTCTTGGGAAAGCACGGAGGTGGAGTGAAGTTGAGATGTTGTGGGATGAGATGGGGAGGATAAGTATTACGCCTATAAATTCTACTTATGGGACTCTGATTGATGTTTATAGTAAAGGGGGTCGTAGGGAAAAGGCACTCCATTGGTTAGAATTGATGCAAAAACAAGGGATGGAACCAGATGAAGTGACAATGGGGATTGTAGTTCAAATGTACAAGAAGGCAGGAGATTTTAGGAAAGCCGAACAATTCTTCAAGAAGTGGTCATCAGATAAGTATGTTGAACAGAAGGGTGGAACTAGACCAACAGTAAATGGTGCTGCTGATGGTAACTCTCAAGATCATGTTTGTTTAAGCTCATACACATATAACACACTAATTGATACTTATGGGAAGTCTGGACAACTTAAAGAAGCATCTGAGACTTTTGAATGGATGATTAGAGAAGGGATCTCCCCAAACACGGTGACTTTTAATACAATGATCCATATTTTCGGTAGTAATGACCAGTTAGGGGAAGTGGCTTCCTTAATTCAGAAAATGGAACAGCTTCGGTGCCTGCCAGACACAAGAACTTTTAATATTCTAATTTCCATCCATACTAGGCATGATAATATTGAACTGGCAGCCAACTACTTCAAGAAGATGAAAGAGGCAGCCCTTGAGCCAGACCTTGTGAGTTACCGTACCCTCTTATATGCATTCTCAATAAGGCATATGGTTGATGAAGCAGAAGAACTCATTTCTGAGATGGACGAAAGGGGTCTTGAGATTGATGAATTCACTCAGTCTGCATTGACTAAAATGTACATAGAAGCTGGTATGCTTGAGAAGTCATGGCTATGGTTCAGCAGGTTTCATGTTGAGAGAAATATGACTTCCGAGTGTTACTCTGCAAACATTGATGCGTTTGGGGAGCAAGGGCATGTTTTGGAAGCTGAGAAGGTTTTCAAATGTTGTCAAGAGAAGAATAATCTGAGTGTACTGGAGTTTAACGTGATGATCAAGGCATATGGGATCAACAAAAGATATGATGAGGCATGCCACTTATTTGATAGAATGGAGGAAGAACATGGAGTAGTTCCGGATAAAATAAGCTATAATTCACTCATTCAAATGTTAGCTAGCGCCGAGCTACCACATATAGCAAAATCTTATGTGAGGAGAATGCAAGAGGCTGGATTTATGAGTGATTGTATCCCTTATTGTGCGGTGATTTCAAGCTTTGTTAAATTAGATCAACTCGAAATGGCTGTGGATCTATTTAAAGAGATGATTCAGTGGAATGTGCAGCCTGATGCTGTTGTTTACGGTATATTGATAAATTCTTTTGCTGATGTTGGAAGTGTCAAAGAAGCTTTAGGTTTTGTAAATTCAATGAGAGAAGTGGGCTTACCAATGAATGCTGTCATATATAATTCCTTGATCAAGCTCTACACAAAAGTTGGGTGCCTGGAAGAAGCACAAGAAGCATACCAGATGCTTCAATCTTTGGATGTGGGTGCTGATGTATATTGCTCAAACTGTATGATTGATCTATACAGCGATCGATTTATGGTTGAACAAGCGGAAGAAATTTTTGAAAACTTGACGAGACAAGGGCATGCAAATGAGTTCTCATATGCTATGATGTTGTGTATGTACAAAAAATTAGAGAGATTTGAAGAAGCCTTTCAGATAGCACAAAAGATGAGAGAGCTAGGACTTTTGACTGAATTATTGAGTTATAATCATGTTCTTGGATTGTACGCATCAGATGGGAGATTCAATGAGGCAAAGGAAACCTTTAAGGAAATGATGGAATCTGCTGTTCAAGCTGATGATTCTACGTTTAGATCCCTGGGAATTGTTCTTGTGAAACGTGGAGTTCCAAAGCTGACTGTCAGTGATCTCAAAGTATTATGGAAGAAGGATCATCAGAGTGGTTTAAAGGAATGGATGTCAACTCTCCATTCAATGGATGCAAAAGCTGACGACGATGATGATGTGATGTTGATGATTCCTGATGATGCCTAGCTCACATGCCGTGAGACGAGCTTTCTGAATCGGACTCTTATTCGTTAGTTTTTCAGGTATGTAGTTTCAAAGAAGTTCTGAGAGTTGCTGGCTTGAATACATCTTAGATGCTATAATATCACTCATTTGTATAGAATTTAGGCTATCAAGAGGGCTTAATACCGCATATGAAACAGTTCAGTTGTTTTAAAATGAAAAATTTGGCATTCAAAGTGACAATTGTATGAAAGTTGGGAAGTAATTAGGGATTTGGGATGCCATTTGTGTCTGTTTGAAATTATCTTTCTAGATCTTGGTCTGGTAAAATATTCCCATACCTTTCTGTTTTTTTTATTGTATCTTAAAAGGCATGTATAATATGTATGCTTACATCCTGAATTTTTCTCTAATTTAGTCATTTCAGATTCTTGTACTAATTATCTTAGCAGATTTCTAAACCAGTGGCTGGAAATTGCTGCAACTTTTGTCTTTAACTATGATACTCGTTCATCTATTGTAATGTGATGAAATTATGTAATTTGAATTACTCATATAAGACCAAGCTAAAAAAAAGCAAACAAAACGAGAAAACAAAGAGTTTATTAAACTATCACACTAAAAAGAAATTCCAATGTACAAAATAAAAGCCATATTAAAGAAGAAGAAAAAAAGAGCCATATTCCATCAAAGTTAGCTCACACATAGAGCATGCATAGCCCCAAATCACCACTGTACACCTCCACCACCCTCAAAATTTTACCCCGCCGGAAGTCATCACTTTGCCGCCGCCGCCGCCACTCCACCACCTCCACAGTCTCTATTTCTCATCAAGAATTAAGCATCATTGTGCCATGCATGAAACAAAAATGTCTCCAAATCCCAACTTCAACTCCTCCCACACAAGCCTATCAAACTCATCATCCCCACCACTAACCACCTTCAATTCCACCATTAACAATTCAATTTCTGTTACCAACTCCAAAATCCTAACTAAAAAAACCATTTTCCCCTTAACCAACCCTATTTCCCTACCCTTCCCTTTCTCTACTCTATACCCCAATTCCCCACCAACTTTTGTCACCCTTTCCTCAACAACCTTCATTGAACTCCTTGAAGTAAATCTCCTCTCTTTCTTATTCAAATTCGCCTCGAAAAGACCCGACAAATCCAACCCGGATGACATTGAAATTATATCAAAAGCATTCATACTTGAATCATATTTACAATCCTTTCCCAATAATAACTCCAATTCATCCCTTCTAGGATCCGGTTTTAATGACTTTTTAAACCAACTCAAATCCATCAGAGCTTCGATACACATCCTTGTATTCGGATTCGGATCAAGTAACCGGGAAATTATATGCCGGCCAGGTTTAGAAATCCAATCAGGAAACTGATATTCCCTGTGATGAATTTTCTTATACATGTTTGGCAAATTGCTGTCATCAAAAGGAAGGTACCCGGCTAAGAACACAAACAAAATGACTCCACATGACCATGCATCGGCTTTCGCGCCGTCGTACCCGTTCCGTCTGACAACCTCCGGCGCCGTGTATGCCGGAGTTCCGCATGCTGTGTGGAGCATCCCGTTTTTCTGCTGCTCCGGGAGGGCTGATAATCCGAAATCGGAAACCTTAAGGTTTCCGACTTCGTCTAGTAATAGGTTTTGGGGTTTTAGGTCGCGGTGGGCCACCCCATTTTGATGGCAGAAGTGGAGGGTGGAGACCAGCTGCTGGAAGTACCGGCGTGCAGCCGTTTCGGTCATCCGGCCGCGCCGGGCAAGCTTAGTGAAGAGTTCACCGCCCTGAGCGAGCTCCATAATCAGGTAGATCTTGGTCTTGGTGGCCATTACTTCGTAAAGATTGAGGATATTCGGGTGGTGGTTGAGGAGACGCATGGCGGTAACTTCCCGGACGAGGCGCGGCTCCATGGAAGGGTCAGCAATTGTGGGTTTTTCAATGACTTTAATTGCCACGGAGGAATTGTCGGATAAGTGATATTCCGTGGTAGACTTTTGCAAAACTCCCACGGCCCAAGAGGCTGCCCAATTGGTACTTTTGTAGTATGATTCTGCCGCTGGTTGTTCGTCTGATGATGGTGGAGGATGATGGTTGGGGAACGTAGGGAACCATGCTTATGGGTGCCTGACGGCGGCCGTGAGCAAGGTGAGAGAAAGACAGGAAATTTCAATAAACCAGAGTGCATGGACGGGAATTGTAGAGGTGGGCGGTCTTTAGTTTTATAGGAATAGCAAGTATAGAGAGGGTCACAGTTGGTTCCACACTGTCAAACTTCGTGTTTTATTAGGAGTTTACTTAATTGGCCGTTCAACTATTTAAGTCCATTGTTAGTGGTTTAGTAGAAATTGGAATAATACTAGTAATTCTATTTAAGCTCATGTCATTAATTGATTATTATATATATATATATATCTATAATATAAAACAGAGCGGAGAGAGAAAATACATAAATGTCACATCAAAATACACGTCAGCAGCTCTCTCTCTCTTGTCCTCTTTATTCAAATTTCGAACCTACACACACAGATAAGTATTGATGATTGTAAGTTTTGTAGATAAGTTTAGAATTTTCCGGATATCTATTTTTAAAGGAAATTCTGCCGAAATTTAGTGAAATTAGTACCGACTAGCTCGATGTTTTGGTGGTTGAATATGTATTGTTGATTGAGTATGTATGTCTTTAGATAATGTAATATTTTTTAAATTTTAATTTAATTTTTCGTTACACCGTGCCTTCAGGCACGGGTTATCGCTAGTATATATATATTTATGATATACAGTTCCCTTTTGCAAACGAATTGTACTCTATCTCTCCCTTATTATTTGCCTTTTTTTGAAATGATAATACTATTTTTCTTAGTTAAAAATAACTTTAATTATTTTGTATTGAAAAAAGAGGATGTTATTTATTATACAAAAAATAGTTGGAAAATCAAACTTATATTTAATACTTGGGATAATATTAAAAATTAAATAATTAATGTTTAATTAAAATTTCCAAACGATAAATATTAAAAGATAAAAATACTTGAGCATTAATAAAAATTTAATATCAATATTAATTTGTATTAGAAAAAGAGTGTTATTTATTATGTAAAAAAATAGTTGAAAAATCAAACTTATATTTAATATTTGAGATAATATTAAAAATTAAATAATTAATATTTAATTAAAATTCTCAAACGATAAATATACAAAAATATTTGAACATTAATTAAAAATTTAATATCAAAGAGTAACACATAATCCTTGACCTAAGTAAGAACCTTCCTTCACACACAAATTTTTATTCATTAAGCATGCTCAATTCTTCTCATGCATCTTAGCTAAAGCTAGACTCCACCAACTTTCCGTTCATTTGCTCGAGATATTTTTGTTGCATTTTATCCTACCCCTACCCCTACCCCTACCCCTACCCTACCCCTACCCCTACGAAGTCAAATTTAGTCGCTTCTTGGAAAATCAGCACCTCCTTAGCAGAGGCACACCGTAATTATAGAAAAACCTTAGTACGGGCATGAGTGAAATTAACCAAAAAATTGTTTTAAAAGATATATATTCTACTTTAATTTTGACATGAAGATAAATAACAAAAATATGAAAGATTAATTACTGGCAAAATAAAAATTTTGTCATACATTATTATTAAGTATTGGTGACGGAAGTACATTTTTGTTGTTCAAAACATTTGGGAGAACAAATAAATTAGTGCCACATAATTGATGACAAATTAGTCTCAAACTCAACCTTTTTTCATTACATGAACATTTTATTAAGAATTTAATGGGAAACTATAATTTGTCACAAATAATGTGATTCAGTGACAAAATATTATTTGTCACCATTTTTTTTTGCCCACAAATAAACATATTCATTAAAAATTTATAAATATAAGTTGGATTGTACAATAGAGAGATTACACAATATATATATATAAGATATTTAAGGGAGAGAAATAATAATTTACCCCCTACTATTTTAATTTGAATTAGAAGAAACACTGAAATTGTGACATTTTAAGGGTATAATATAAACTTTAATTGATCAAAATTACTTTTCATCCAAATTAATCTTCTCACGGAAATTTTACCACTTTCTTCCTATAAACTAAATAAAAATAATATTAGTGTAAAATAAGTAGTATATTTTTAATAGCTCTTAATTTGATTATTTTTTAGTACCATAAATCGTTCATTAAATTATTAAAAACTTATATGTACTTTTATTTTTACATGTTCTTAATTCGCATCTGTACCGTTGAATTTTGAAGATTAAAATGATTTCGTATTTGAAGTGAATTTAAATAAGTTATGTAAGTACTACCACACTCTTTTCCTTTAAAATTAATTAAGTTGAAGAACTTTTATGAACCAGAAATAGTAAAAAGAAGAAAATTATAAAAATAAAGTATATAATATAATATAACATTTCATTAATTATCGCTTCAACTTTTATCTTAAATTTTACTTTTGAAAGATGTGAAGAATATATTTTTAAAAAAGAACTTAATATATACCCATTTGTATTTGAGTAAATAGTGAATGGTGTTTTGTCCCTTTAATTTGAATTCAAGTTTCAATATATGTCAAGCAAGAATTTATAAAAGTCAAATAACTGCTCATCCCCTAATTCGAACCACATACGAGCATTCACAACAGTTTTCTTATCTTTATTCCTATTCTGCAATGGTATTGAATCAGTATGCAAAATAGGGATTCAATTTTTTCACTATGTATCCAACAGGTTCTTTATATTGATTCCTTAAATAATAAAATTTAAAATTTAAAAGTTCCAACATTCAAAAAATTAAATTAATAATAATCTTATAATTTATAAAAGAGAGAGTATAATTAATTTATCAATTATATTTCACAGTAAAATAAATTTTATTTTATTTTAAATTTCAAGTAATTTATGGAGTGAGTATTCAATGGATTGTAGTTGCAAATGTACATAAGATCAATATTGTGACGCCCCCAAAATATGTATACATCACCCATTTTGAGTCGTCAATAATATGGTACAGAAATAACTACAACTTTATTAATATAACATAAAAATTGTGAGTTTAAATACAAATATTGTCGTCTAGACAATATTCACACCCAAATAAGTCCTCATTACAATTATTGGTACATTATTTTATAAAAATAGTGAGGACTACTAAACAATTTTCTAGAATCTTCATTCCATACCCCGACTAGTACTCGCTACATTCTCGCCTCTTGAGAAGAAAAATGGAACAAAAAGGAAAAGGGTAAGCTCAACTAGCCCAGTAAAGAATATTATGACTAAGATAATATAGAACAAATTATCGTTAGTCTTCAACAGGAAAAAATTAGATAAAATACAATAGACAATAAGTTTCATATCAATATTCGCAGAGAAAATAATAATTCATAGAAGAGTTACGTAGAGAATGAAATCTACTATAATCTATGAATTTAAAAGTCAATCATCAATATTTTATCCCTGTAACATCAACCAATATTCATCTTTGCACTACAGGCCAAAGATATTCATCAGTCGGTCATGTTCATCTCAACACCTGTACATCTTTGCACTACGGGCCAAATATATTCATAAGAAAATCAACCATCTTTGCACTACAGGCCAACGATATTCAGTAATACCATCATTTAGGACTGAGGATGATGAAAAATATTTTAAAGAAAACGAATCCAGTGAAACAAAAGAACAAATACTACGAATTCGTACTTTAAATAATTCGAGTTCAAAAATATTTCATAAATACTCATAGTGAAGTAAAATTCAAGAATGATCAAAACATGGATAAAATCAAAGCTAGTATCCATAATAGATATTTTAGACAAAAAAATAAAAATTTAATTTTTCTGTGAATAGTGTCGTATTCGTGAATAGTGTCGTATACGTGAATAGTGCCGTATACGTGAATAGTAACCCCGACACTAAAAGACAAGAATTTCACAAGAAAAATCTTACCATTATTCCGGCATAATGATATTAGAAGAAATAATATCATTTTTTTAAAAAATAATATCCCTTACCTTGAAAAGACTGTACTTCTAGTTGGAATACCAGATATAGTGCTGAAGGAAACTTGCACCGTATAGCAACACTCAAAATATCAAAATACTCACAATAATACGCTCGATAATATAGAGAGAGAAAAAAAACTTCAGTTTCTGGTGTGATTTTCAATTCTAACCTAAACACCCTATTTATAAAAAAATGCTTAGAACACCAAAGCAGAAAATTTAATAAAATAATAATATATTTATATAAATTTTCTACGCACACCAAGAATCTGAATTCAACAACTTAACACATGTTAAATGAGACCCACAAAATGTAAAAAATGTTTTTCTTAAAATAAATATTTTAAACTCCAAAAATCAATTATTCTGGAACTTCGAAACTTTAATAATTCATAATAAATAGCCCTTTTATCAGAAAAATTCAAAACTTATGTCTTTTTCATAGGAAATTTCATTCTCTACAACTTTGCAGTAGAAAGTTTTTCCAAATTCTAAACAGAAAATGACTGAAATCTATAAACGGGCGATTTTACAGGCTATAATCAAATTTCATTCAAGAAATGGGCCCACAGACATGTTTAACATGTTTTAAACAACTCTTGCAACAAAAATATTCTTCCTCATATATTCATATATCCCACATTCATTATGAAAAAATCACCATTATTATATTATTAAAATATAATAATATATTTAAATGAATTGTTTTATCAGAAAAGATAAAATATCAATTTTTCAACAATTGTCACATTAAAAAATTGCTCCATCTATATCCACATAAAATAAATATTTTCTTTATCATATAAATCAATAATTAATTATTTATAAATAATATTACAGAATCACAATACTGACAACCAGACAGTTCCCAGGAAAGAGGGGGCTTTCTAATAAGGATTTCTCCTTACTGGCGCGCAATTAGGTGACCAAACTGTTAGGTTTGTAATATTCAAGAACGCAATCAAATTGCAAAAAATTAGCGGAAGCGTGTAAAATCAGAGTTTTAAAATTTTACAAACCATATACCCGGATCACCCTTTATGCACAATTATTAATTAAATGAAAAAGAAAGAACAAGAACCATACCCTTGAAGATCCGAGCTTCCTCAGGTACAAGTTCACCTCCAATCCTTTTCGCGTTCAACTTGAATCCACCGGGTTTGGTTCCTTCCTTTGATCAACGTTAGCCACCCAAGTGTTTGGCCTCTAGAGGTGATCCACCAAGGAAGAAGAAGAATTTAAGAAGATGGGTTGTTGGCTAAACCCTAGTTTTTCTATCTCTATAGAAAAGGGAGTACTCTCCAACAATTGGAATTACGTATTTTTGATATCTGATATAAGACTCCTCTTATAAAGATATCAAGTAACCCTATTAAAATAAGGTATTATTTATTTAATTAAACTCCTTTAATTAAATGGGCTCCCTAATCTTATTAGGGATAATTAATTAAACTCCTTTAACTAATTTTCCCTCCTAATCCTATTAGGAATAAATGAGAGTACTTATATTAATTAATTCCCAAACTCCTTTAGGAATTAAATAATAATAATAGTAATAATAATAATAAGACTCCTCTTATTAATTTATATTTAATATTTCCAAAATATTAAGCTATTTAATTTATTCTATCACCATAGATTAAATTAAATATACTTAACTTATTATTACGATTATGCCATTAACTTCTTAAATAATTATTCTTCCTTTTATGGTGTGACCCTTTAGGTTCTCCTTATTAAACCGGTTGTGAATAAATCAATTAGAACAATTCTAATCTTATTTAAATAAATAAATTAAACTAATAATTTATTTAAATAAATAATATTTATTCTACAATAGGGATAAGCCTCCCTAGCGATCAACGACTTTCCAGATAATATAGATTTCAACATTAATCATAAAAGAACCTTTGAGTAAATAGTTACCGTACAATTCAATCCTTCCACCATACAATGTCCCAATTAAATATAAGACATGGAATTTCTGTCAAGTCTTATTTTATTTAATTATATGTATTTCGAATCTTAAATGCACAACTCCAAATAATGTAAATTAGAAACTCCTTTCTAATTTCATTCTGCCTTGGCCAAGGACTACTGGGTTGTCATTTATCGAATCACATAGGACATTTCTCTTCTTTTACTAGAAGTGGTAGATTCTTTATTGATCATACATTATCTCCATGTACAACTTATTATACCCAAGCATACCCTTTGATATACCCTAAGGGTCTTAAGGAATAAGTCAAAGTATAACTCATCATACACAAGATACTATGATGATCTCAAGTCCAAGGATCACTTGTACTACTATCACTACAGGAATTCCTATTGACATGCAAGTAAAACTTCATTAGGTATTCCTTAGCGAGTCACGTTCAGTGAACTTATTCTCTAATAAGTACCTACATACTTGCTTTAGTGTCTCCACACAAATGATCATGAGATCAATCATCCTCATCAAATGAGCAAGCAACGTATGTACCAATCTATCCGGATTCACTAATCCCCAATTTAGTAATCCAACGATTTGGAACTATTTTAGTTTTAAGCTTTCTAAGAATTTAGATCTCATTAGAATGATCATCATCATTATTCTAAAAGCATTGCTTAAAACTATGGGTTTATCACATATTATAAAACAGCATCATGTAGATAATTAAAAGCCTTTAATAAATTAATACTTTTTATTAATAAATGAATAAGATTGTTTACAAAGTATATGCTTTATCATCAAACATGATTGGCTTGTGTGCATACTACTTTCACAAACCTCTCCTTAAATAGAACTTTCTAGACATTACCAATAATGTTATCTAATAATATTATTCAAATAATATGAATTATTGATCTGATAATAAAAATACTGTGTAGTAACAATTATTGAAACAACAATAATATAAAATATCAATGTAGCAATTATTGAATCAATAAAATAGAATATTGAACAGTAACTATTGTAACAATTATTGAGTAATGCCTTCCTACGCAAGAATCAATAATTGGTGCAATACCGTGTGCTACTGTGTTTTAACCACCGGGTATTCCAACAGTATTAACGGTAACAACTACGCCGTTATTTATAAATAACTTATACTTGTCATTTTCTTTATCCAATCGCTTTCTGTTATGGAGCCCACACAAGGCTGCGCCGTCGTACGAATATTCCCTGACAGTAAGAATATTCCACGACCAAACGAATAATCTCCGATAAAAATGAATATTTTATAACCACTTGCATATTTGAAATATTTGAGCATTTTACCCATAACTAACCACATTAATCAAATCAACCCTTACTATTTCAAAATAATAAATAGAGGAAATTTGATTTTATTTATAATAAGTTGGGGTCTTACAACATCCCCTCCTTATGAAATTTCGTCCTTGAAATTGACGTACGTACCTGATATTTCAAAAAGTTGAGGAAACCTCGCTTTCATTTCCGTTTTCAATTCTCAGGTCATTTCCTCAATAGCATGGTTTCTCCACAAAACTTTAACTTGTGGTATGACCTTTGTACGTAAGACATGCTCCTTCCTATCTAAGATTTTGACAGGTACCTATTCGTACGTTAAGTCTTTAGCTATCTGGTCCGGTTCTAACTCAATAACGTGGTTCGGGTCTTTCACATATTTACGAAGCACAGATATATGAAAAATATTATGAACACGAGACATACTTGGAGGTAACGCGAGTCTATAGGCTACATTTCCTACTCGGTTAAGAATCTGAAATGGGCCAATAAATCGTGGATTGAGCTTTCCTCTCTTCCCAAATCTTGTAACTACCTTCCATGGGGCAACACGCAACAATACATGATCCCCAATACTAAATTCCCACGTCCTTTCGATGAAGATCCGCATAACTCGTTTGTCGATCCTGTGCCGTTTGTATACGTTGTCGAATCATTTGGATCTTTTCTGTAGTAATACGTACTAACTCTATTCCCAACAATGTTGCTTCACCCACATCATCCCAACATACTAGAGAGCGACACTTTCGTCCATATAATGCTTCGAATGGAGCAACACCTATACTTGCCTGATAACTGTTGTTGTAGGAGAATTCCACCAATAGTAAATATATATCTCAACTCCCTTCGAAACCTAGGACACATAGTCTTAATAGATCTCCAAGAGTTTGAATATTCCTCTCTGATTGTCCGTCCGTTTGAGGATGGTATGCCGAACTGAATCGTAAATCCATGCTCATAGCTTTTTGTAAACTAACCCAAAATTGTGAAGTGAATCTTGGGTCACGATCCGAAACTATGGATACTGGCATGCCATGCAATCTCACAATCTCATTTACATATATATGAGCAAGACATTCAAGGGAATAAGTCTCCCATATCGGCAAAAAATGAGTAGACTTGATTAATCTATCAACAATAACCCAAATAGCGTTTATGCCTTGAGAAACCGTGGGAAGACCCGTAACAAAATCCATGGTAATGTGTTCCCACTTCCATTTTGGAATTTCAAGTGGTTGCAATGGACCCTTAGGCACTTGATGCCCCGCCTTTACACGTTGACAAGTTAAACACCTCAAGATAAACTTTGCAATCTCTCTCTTCATATTGTTACACCAAAATGTATGTCGAAGATCACAATACATTTTGGTACTTCCAGGATGGATTGCAAACATTGTATTATGTGCTACCATCATGATCTTTTATTTCAAATCAGAGTCGTTGGGAACACAAAGTCTGGAGTGGACTCGAAGTATTCCCTCTTCATCGATTCTCGCTTCCGGAATAGCACCTTCTTGTACTTTCTTCTTCATACGCATCAGCTTCGGGTCGGTGGCTTGAGCAACTTTAACTTCATCGATTAAAGTTGGTTCTATGCATATACTTGACATCATCGCACTCGTTCCTGCATATGATCTTCTACTCAATGCGTCATCTACCACGTTTGCTTTTCCAGGATGGTATTGAATGGTGTGGTCATAATCTTTTAACAACTCGAGCCAATGTCGTTGTCGTATATTGAGTTCCTTTTGGGTGAAGAAATATTTTAGGCTTTTATGGTCTGAATATATCTCCATTTTCTCTCCATATAGATAGTGCCTCTAGATCTTTAGCGCGAAAACGACTACTTCCAACTCTAGATCATGAGTAGGATAATTCCTCTCATACTCTTTAAGTTGTCGCGAGGTATAGGCTATGACTTTCCCACGTTGCATGAGAAAATATCCTAACCCTTTGCCTGAAGCATCGTTGTTGATAACAAATCCATCCAAACCATATGGTAATGTCAGAACAGGTGCCGAAATGAGTCTCTTCTTAAGCTCTTGGAAACTCTTTTCGCATTCCTCGCTCCATAAGAATTTTATATCTTTCCGAGTTAGCTGAGTTAACAGAGTAGCAATTCGAGAAAATCCTTCCAATAAATCTCCAATAATAACCAGCTAAGCCCAAAAAGCTACGTACTTCGGTTGCTCCCAACTTTGTATTGCTTCAATCTTTGCCGGGTCAACAGATACTCCATGTTTTAACACCACGTGCCCAAGGAATGCTACCTCCTCAAGCCAGAATCCGCATTTCTTCAACTTGGCATATAACTTGTTTTCACGAAGCCTTTGGAGTACCAGCATTAAATGGTGCTCATGATCTTCACGGCTTTTGAAATATATGAGAATGTCATCAATAAAGATAACAATGAACTGATCCAAATAGTCCTTGAATACTCGGTTCATCATATCCATAAAATCCGCAGGAGCATTAGTCAATCCAAAAGACATGACTAAAAATTCATAATACCCGTATCGAGTTCTGAAGGCAGTCTTTGGAATATCCTCAGTTCTAATCTTCAGCTGATGATATCAAGAATGAGGATTGATCTTTGAAAAGAATTATGATCCTTGCAACTGGTCAAACAGGTCATCAATATGAGGTAACAGATACCTATTCTTGATGGTGACATGGTTCAATTCTCGATAGTCAATACAAAGTCGCATACTCCCATCTTTCTTCTTTACAAATAAAACAGGAGCACCCCAAGGAGATGTACTAGGACGAATGAAACCGATGTCCAACAACTCCTGTAGTTGGACCTTTAACTCCTGAAGTTCAAAAGGAGCCATTCGATATGGAGTTTTAGAAATGGGCTTTGTACCAGGTTCAAGATCAATAAAGAATTCAACTTCACGTTCTGGGGGTAGACCGGGAAGTTCTTCAGGAAACACGTTAGGAAATTTACTAACAACGGGAATATTATTCAAATCTGACGCGTCTTTATTCAAATATATAACATGGGCTAAGAAAGCTTGACATCCGTTTTTCAATAAACGAATAGCTTTATGACTAGATATGACAGTGATTGATTTTAATTGTTTAGTTGCTTGAATTCGTACAACAGGTTGGTTAGGAATATAAAAACTAACAACCTTACGAAAAAAATCAATTTTGGTATGATGAGTAGTTAACCTATCAATCCGTAAAATCAAATTAAAAGAAATTATCTTTAAAGAGATAAGGTCAACAAGTAATGTGATGGTTACAACTTGGATCAAACAAGATTTATAAATAGTGGATGTGATGAAAGTTTCTCCTAACGGAGTCTCCACAGATAAATCAAAGTCTAATTTTTCCGGAGTTAAGTTTAAACGTTCAGCACAAGCATGAGAGATAAATGAATGGGTAGCACCGGTATCAAGTAAGGTATAAACTTTGCAAGAATTTATGATTAGCTTACCCGTGATCACCTCGTTTGGGTTCCTCGCATTTTGACCAATCACGACAAACACTCTTCCAGGAACCGTTGACTTTGACTTTTCTGGGACAGCCTTTTGAGTCACCATCCCCGCTGGACTTGGTTTCGCTACCGTACAATATCGAGCGATGTGTCCTTCCTTTCCACAATTATAACATGCCTTGAAATGTTGTGGGCAGTTTGGGCTGATATGTCCATCTTTTCCACATTTATAGCATTCGATCGGTGGTCGTTCTCCTCCCTTAGAACCAGAAAAATTCGAACCTTATGTCTTTTCCATAGGAAATTTCATTCTCTACAATTTTCCAAAAGAAAGTTTCTCCAAATTCCAAACAGAAATTGACCGAAATCTACAAACGGGAGATTTTACAGGCTATAATCAAATTTCAGTCAAGAAATGAGCCCACAGATATGTTTAACATGTTTTAAACAACTATTGCAACAAAAATACTCTTCCTCCTCATATATTCATATATCCCACATTCATTGTAAAAATATCACCGTTATTATATTATTAAAATATAATAATATATTTAAATGAATTATTTTATCAGAAAAGATAAAATATCAATTTTTCAACAATTGTCACATTACAAAAATTTCTCCATCTATATCCACATAAAATGAATATTTTCCTTATCATATAAATCAATAATTAATTATTAACAAATAATATTACAGAATCACAATATTGACAACCAGACAGTTCCCAGGAAAGTGGGGATTTTTTAATAAGGATTTTTCCTTACTGGCGCGCAATTAGGTGACCAAACCTCTCCTTAGATAGAATTTTTTTAGATATTGCCAATAATATTATCTAATAAAATTATTCAAATAATATGAATTATTGATCTGATAATAAAAATACTGTGTAGTGACAATTATTAAAATAAAAATAATATAAAATTTCAATGTAGCAATTATTGAATCAATAAAATAGAATATTGAACAGTAACTACTGTAACAATTATTGAGTAATGCCTTCCTACGTAAGAATCAATAATTGGTGCAATACCGTGTGCTGCTGTGTTTTAACCATCGGGTATTCCAACAGTATTAACGGTAACAACTACGCCGTTATTTATAAACAACTTATACTTGTCATTTTCTTCATCCAATCGTTTTTCGTTATGCGGCCCACACAAGGTTGCGCCGTCGTACGAATATTCCCCGACAGTAAGAATATTCCACGACCAAACGAATATTCTCCGATAAAAATGAATATTTTATAACCACTTGCATATTTGAAATATTTGCGCATTTTACCCATTACTAACCACATTAATCAAATCAACCCTTACTATTTTAAAATAATAAATAGAGAAAATTTGATTTTATTTATAATAAGTTGGGGTCTTACAAATATTAATTTTTAAAAAGTTAATTTGTGATATTTTTAAATTTAATATGATTCATTTAAAATTTGAAAATAATAAATTTCATAATTAATAGTAATTTTATAATATTTATAATTATATTGACATAAATTAAATAAATTTATATCAATTTTAAATTTGAATACATTTGAAATTATTATTTTTAAAAGTTAATATTAAGTTTATAATTTGAAAATGTAGTAAAAAAATGTCAAGACACCTATGATTGATGAGTTGTCCACTTAAAATGAGGGTGTCAAATGTCATTTTGTATATATATAGAGAACTGTCTTTTGATTCCTTTACACTGGAGAGTAAATATAGGGATTAAAATAGAGAGTCAAATAAGGATAAGGGAACTGTTGGATAATGATTTGTTGATGTATTCTTCAAAATTGGAGATAAATAATTGATTAGAAAAACTGTTGTTAATGCTCTTAACACTTTATTTTTGAGTTTGGAATCGAAAAGAAAAAAATTAAAAACTTAGTTTATAATGAAAAATAAATAATAAAAAACTTGTATGTTTTCTAAATGTTGCTACTGAGTTCATAAAGGAAAAAAGAGAGTAGAATTTAAGTTTTACATTTAAGTTACTAAGTTATCTTTATATTAGGTTTATTATATTTATAATTTAGAGGATATATTATGAATTATAAAAAATAATTTTTATTTAGTTTTTCATTTAAATTCATCCATTTTTAGACGAAAGAATTTACCAAAAAAGATGGTCAAGTATTTCGTCTTTATCTTTTCTTTTTCTTTCATTTTAAAACATCAATAGCGTGTAAAAATTAACTTGTCTTGTTCGAGAATAGAAATGATATTTTTATATAATTTTTTGGTATTTATAAAAAAAATAAAATTGTGACAACTTATTTTCATGGTGTGTGGTGTGACATGCCTAAAACGTTTACAAAAGCAGCAAATCAATTCGATTGACAGTTGACACGACGCGCAAGTAGAGGGATTGATCATTGATGGTCTCGCTATATGAGTTGTGGCATTAAAATTAAAGTTAAAAGGATAAAACTGTCATTTACTCTCAAGTAAGTTGTGAGTTGTGATTTGAACATAAACATAAATTGGAAAAAATAGAGGTATATATGTGCAAGTTTTAAATATATACCGTCTATGTTCGTAGGGTTAAATCAACTTTACGATCATAGGGTAGTCATTTTAGTACTGTAGAAACGTAGAGTGAATTTTCAAATCGTAGAGTGACTATCTTACGATCGTAGGGTTATTTAACTTTACGATAGTAGACTGTAAGAGTCTGCACAACTGTGTAACTCCATTAACCTCAACATAAATTATGTCAAAGTAAATCTTTTTTCTCACAAATCGTTTAACTTGAAAAGAAAACTCTTATTTGGAGTGGAAAATGTACAACTCCCTTCCAATGGAATATTTACGCACATGTTAAGAAAAAATAAAAGTAGAGGAAAAAGATTAAAATAGTTTAAATTTATGCTTAGTTTTTTCACAAAATTTTATAAAGTGGTGAGTATTTTTATTTTTTTATATTAATAGATCTCACTAAATGACATATTTACCCTTCATTTTATATACTCTAACTCATCTTTCTGGGAACAAAAAGAATTTATCCATTTAGTCAACCTTTTTAAAGCCTTTTTAAAGCCGAATGGAGTAAGAAATTAAGTTGTCATAGTTATGAAAAATCCTAGTTTATTGTTGACTATTTATTCTAAGTTCAGTAGCTAGCAGCCCATTAGTAAGTTAGGCAGAGCCAACAACTGTGGTTGGAAGTTTAAGGAAGAAACATAGACAATAATAGGCGTATTAAATTATAATTATAATAATAATCCATGTCATTTCATTAATTATATAATAATTGCAATCATTTCAATAACAAGACACCATTAGATGTTAAAGAGGCTTGAGACCGTGAATTAAGATTTACAAATCGCTTTCATGCTATTGTTTTCTTATTAAACTAACGTACGGTTGATATGGCTTAATTGTGTTGGAATAAACTAACTAGTGGAGCTAAACAAGAAAGTAGTACTTGGTGCAACGTTGAATATTTAATTATTTCTATGCCATGGAGTTAGTTTAACCATAATTATGTGTAACCATGACATAGTGCCCAACTACTGAGTTTTATTTAAAAATTTATTACTTATAATATAGAAATATGAAACCGATTATGGTGAAAGTTATTATATAATTTAATTATTATCTGTAAGTTCTATAGTTTTTTAATGCATCGAGTATAACAGAAGTTGTATTTTTAACTCTAATATATATAACATTGTTTGTACTCAATGCAGCAAAAAATTATATATATATAGTAAGTTATGTGACAATTTTAACCAGATTCTTGGAAATGATTTGCATGGTTTAAAAGATATTCGGATCAAGAGAATATTATTGTAGTGTAATTGAAACGTTAAATATGAAAATGAAAACATCAATTTATGTTGCCCTTAATTATATAACTTCATTTGGAGGTAAGTGTTGGGATTTACATGTAAAGGTTAACATCCCATAGGAAAATTAATGTTTGTGTGTTCACTCAGCACGGCATGCAAAAGTCGACACGGTATATATATATATACAGTAAGGATCAAGAGCATTCTCCTTAAATAGTATTTCGCCTTAAATAGCATTCTTTGATCAAAACGACGTAGTTTTGGAGGGACACGGTAACATTTTTTTAAATACGCGGTGGCATTGTATTTACAAAAATGTCACCGCGTCTCTCCAAAACTACGTCGTTTTGATAAAAGAATGCTATTTAAGGCGGAATGCTATTTAAGGAGAATGCTCTTGATCCTGATCGTATATATATATATGCTCAAATATTTAGACATATATGTGTCTATTTTGTTGTTGAATGTGAAATTGGTTTATGTTGGAAATGGGTTTGATAAAATAAATATTAAAGCATTTTGAGGCTTAATTTATTATAGGACTCACACTTCAAAAATATCTGGTTTTTGCACCAATGTGTTCTCCTTCGTGAGGAGTATAATTTGGTATATTTATGTGTTCAAATTCATTAAGAATTGAATGAGAAAATTAACTCTAAATTCACCTACATGATTGTTGAAAGTTGCAAAAGTCCCACATAGGGCATTAGAGGGAAAAATGAAGAACATATATATGGGATGTTCGCTTGATGGGAAAGGCCCCAAGGGGCACCTCACTTTTGTGGAAGGGAGAGGATCTAGCCAAGGTATGGTTCAAACCCACATGCATGTCGTTGCCGCTGTACAACTACTCGGGTTCGGGTGGGTGGGTCTTGATATATAGTTTTTTAGACAAAATTTATTTAATATATTATCAAATTTTGTTTAAGTCATTATCAATACTACGTAGTTTTGTTGAGTGCCAACGGTAATAAACTGCCTACTGATTCTATAAATTAATCAGTATGGGCGCCAATAGAACTAACTTTTTCCCGTCCCTTTCCTTTCCTTTCTTCCTCGTTCTGCAGTATATTTTCGTTTCCCGTTCTGCAACATATTTCCGTTCCCGTTCTGCAGTATATTTTTCCCTTTCTTGTTCTGTCTATTACCATTTCCCGTGCTCTAACAAAGTGCTACTTCCCGTTCACTGCAAAATTCCTTAAATTTGTGCAGTAAGTTTAGTTTTCCAAGTTTTTCTTCATGCATGCATCATTAATATTCATATAAAGTTCGGTACATAACATATAATTTGATTCGAAGTGTTCTTAATTTTGAAGTGTTTCTAATTAAGAACTGAAAATTCGTTTTATCTTGGGAAGCAATTATTCATTTAATCCTTAGCACCAGTGAGGGAATAAATTTTCTTTAAGGAGACTTTGTGAATTCAAAAGACTCGGATTTATATGATTTTCATTTTATAATTGATTTCTGTTTTTATTTAATTTTTATATCTATATATATTAAATAATACTATATATTACAGTCATCAATCTTAAAGCAAATTTAATTTTATGTAATTATAGTATTATTTTATGTGAACAGAAAATTGTTTTATGTGAATAGAAAATTGTTTTCTGCAAATTTTGTTATATATAAATACACTAGTTTTACATGTTTGTATAAAAACAGAATGTATATTCTATTATCATGTGTATGATTATCCACATAATTTTGGAAATTTATTTTTGGAAATTTATTTTTTTTAGTGTTGTTGCATGTTAATAAGGTTTAAGTGCAGTTAATAATATATATTACATAATACTATAACGTGTTTTGTATTATGTATTATATGAATATGTTTATTTATGTGAACAAGTTATTTTATAAAAAAAGTGTTGAAATATAATAAAATTACATAGTATTGTATTAATAAATACTATTCTGTTATTATATATATCACTTGTATTAATTGTTTGCATGCTAAATAATAAATATTTGTTCCTCCTTAGAATTCATTTTTGTATTAATTACCTGCATGAATGTTTTGTTTTGTGCACATGATTGACAAATACATGGATGTTGTATTATTTTGTGCGCGTGTTGGAAATTGCTTGTATATTAATTACCTGCATGTTAAATATTACCTGCATGCTAAATATTACATGTATATTAATTAACGTATGTTCTGTATTAGTCTATTGATACCGTAGTAGTTGTAATATATTACCTTAGTAGTTGTAATATATTATTATCAACATATGTTCTGTTATTTTGTTACTGTTTAAATTTATATGAAAATTGTAAACAGATTTTGTAAATAAATTTTCTACAATAGAAATTTTTATAAACAAAATTTGTTGTTTGATTTCTGCAAATAAAATTTGTTATTAAATTTTGTTAAATCTTTGTACAACAGAAATTTGTTTTAGTTTATTAATAATTATTTTCTTTGTATAACAGAAATGACATCTACTAGTAATATTCCTGCCGTGAGTATGTCTCATGGAGAAAAGCCTGAAAAGTTCAATGGAACTGATTTCAAGCATTGGCAACAAAAGATGATCTTCTATCTCACAACACTGAACTTGGCAAAGTTTCTACAAGAGGACTGTCCTACTCTTGTTGAAAGAGAAATTGGCAAGGAAAAGGCGGCTGCAGTTGATGCATGGAAACATGCAGATTTTCATTGCAGAAATTATGTCATGAATGGATTAGATAATACTTTGTATAATGTGTATTGTACAATTCAAACTGCAAAAGAACTTTGGGAATCCTTAGACAAGAAATATAAAACTGAAGATGCTGACATGAAGAAATTCATAGTCGATAGATTTCTTGATTATAAAATGGTAGATTCTAAAGCAGTTATCACTCATGTTCAAGAATTATAAGTAATTCTACATGACATCCATTCTGAAGGAATGTCATTAAGTGACTCATTCCAAGTTGCTGCAATGATTGAGAAACTTCCATCATCATGGAAAGACTTTAAGAATTATCTGAAACATAAATGCAAAGAAATGAATCTTAAAAAACTGATTGTGCGACTTAGGATTGAAGAGGACAATCAAGGATCTGAGAAAAAGAGTGGAAAAAAACTTCATTGAAGCAAAGGCAAATGTGGTAGAACAAAGGCCAAACAACAACAAAAGGAAGCGTGAAGGCAAAGAGACTTTCAAGGCCAAGAAGAAATTCAAAGGCAAATGCTTCAACTGTGGCATTCCAGGACATAAATCAAATGAATGTCGCAAGCCAAAGAAAGTCAAGAAAGAATAAAAGCCACAAACAAATGTGACAGAACTAGAAAAGCTTTTTGAAAATGTTTCAGACATTAATCTTTCTGCAGTTGTATCTGAATGTAATTTGATAGGAAACCCTTAAGAATGGTACGTGGATACTGGGGCTACTCGCTACATTTGTTCCAACAAATGGATGTTTTCTACTTACAAACTAGTAGAAAATGATGATCAACTCTTCATGGGAAACTCCTCAAGTTCAAAGGTTGAAGGACGTGGAAAGATTATATTAAAAATGACATCTGGCAAAGAACTGACTTTGAACGAAGTGCTTTATATGCCAGATATCCGCAAAAATCTAGTATCTGGGTCACTATTTAGCAAGAATGACTTCAAGTTGGTGTTTGTGTCTGATAAATTTGGACTTACTAAAAATGATATGTTTGTAGGAAAGGGTTACATGAATGATGGGCTCTTTAAGATGAATGTTATGACTGTTGTACCAAAGTCTATTGATAATACTCCCTCCGTTCCATAGTTATAGGCTGATTTTCTATTTTGAGATATCCCAATATATAGGCTACTTACTATTTATAAAATTTAGTTGGTTCATTATTTTACTTTTATGTCCTTATAATAAATATTCAATTATTACTCTTTTTTGAAGAAACAACCTTCAATGTCATTATTTTTATCACCATATTTAATGTTGTTGTATTATCAATAAAAGAATTAAACTTTTTAGGCTTTACTAGTTTAACATATTTTGTGTATAAAAGGCAATTGTACCAACAATCAATGAAGTTAAGAGTTTCAATGTGATAAGTAAGGAGTAATTAATTTATTCATTAATTCTATATTAAGGAGTATATATGAAAAATTTGTGTTAAAAATTAACTTAAACTTATTTTCTTAAAATATGTGCCAAAAGAAATCAGCCTATAACTATGGGACGGAGGGAGTAATAAAATTAATTCTTCTGCTTACTTGTTGGAATCTTCAAATATATGGCATGCTAGATTAGGACATGTTAATTATAATACTTTGCGTAGATTAATTAATTTAGAATTCTTGCCTAAATTTGATATTAATCAAAAACATAAATGTAAAATTTGTGTGGAATCAAAAATGACAAGATTACCCTTTCATTCTGTTGAAAGGAAAACTGAACCTCTAGATTTAATTCACACTGATATATATGATTTAAAGTTTGTTCAAACAAGAGGTGAGAAAAAATATTTTATTACCTTTATTGATGATTGCACAAGATATTGTTATGTATATTTGCTAAGAAGTAAAGATGAGGCAATAGAAATGTTTCAACTTTATAAAAATAAAGTTGAAAATCAACTTAGCAAAAAGATTAAAGCAATAAGAAGCGATAGAGGTGGTGAATATGAATTACCATTTGAAGAGATATGCTCTACTCATGGTATTATTCACCAAACTACTGCTCCTTATTCACCTCAATCTAATGGTATTGCTGAACGCAAGAACCGAACATTGAAAGAAATGTTGAATGCTCTGTTAAACAGTTCTGGAGCACCCCAAAATTTTTTGGGGGAAGCATTGCTTTCTACAAATTATATTCTTAACAAAGTGCCTCATAAGAAAACTAACAAAACACCTTATGAATTATGGAAAGGTCATAGACCTTGCTATAAATACTTAAAATTGTGAGGGTGTCTAGCAAAAGTGATGGTTCCAACTGTGACGCCCCCAAAATAGGTCCATTCCATCCAAACCATTCTGAGTTGCCAAATACATGGTACATAAATAACTACAACTTTATTATTACAACGTATAAACTGTGAGTTTAAATACAGATATTGCCATCTAGACAATATCCACATACAAATAAATCCCCATCATAATTATTGATACATTATTTTACAAAAATGGTGAGGACTACTAAACAACTCTCTCTAGAACCATCATTACATCCCCCGACTCGTATTCGCTACATTCTCGTCTCATGAGAAGAAAAATAGAACAACAAGAAAAAGGGTGAGCTCAACTAGCCCAGTAAAGAATATTATGACTAAGATAATGTACAACAAATTATCTTTAGTCTTCAACAGGGAAAAATCTGATAGAATACAATAGACAACAAGTTTTAGATCAACAACTGTAGCGGAAACAACAATTCATTAGAAGAGTTAAGTAGAGAATAAAATCTACTAACATCTATGAATTTAAAAGTCCATCATCAATATTTTATCCCTGTAACATCAATCAATATATATCTCAAATCAAATCAATATTCATCTTTGCACTACAGGCCAAAGATATTCATTAGTTGGTCATGTTCATTTAAACACCTGTTCATCTTTGCACTACGGGCCAAAGATATTCATCAATTGTTCGTGTTCATCTCAACACCTGTACATCTTTGCACTACGAGCCAAAGATATTCATAATAAAATCAACCATCTTTGCACTACATGCCAAAGATATTCAGTAACACCATCATTTAGGATTGAGGATGATGAAAAATATTTTAAAGGAAACGAATTCAGTGAAACAAAATAACAAGTATTAAGGATTCGTACTCTAAACAATCCGAGTTCAAAAATACTTCATAAATAATCATACTAAAGTAAAATTCAAGAATGATCAAAACATGAATACAATCAAAGCTAGTATCCAAAATAGATATTTTGGACAAAAAGAAGAAATTTCATTTTTTTGGTGAATAGTATCGTATTCGTGTCGTATTCGTGAATAGTAACTCCGACACCAAAAGATAAAAATTTCACAAAAATATCATCACGTTTCGTGAATAGTACTCGTGAATAGTAACTCATGAATAGTAACTCGTGAATAGTAACTCGTGAATAGTAACCCCGACATGAAAAAGTTTCAAATTTGATAAAAAGTTCCAATCAATATTTCAGCATAATGATATTGAAGAAATAATATCATTTGAGAAGAAAATAACATCCCTTACCTCAAAAGACAGTACTTCTAGTTGAAACACCGGATATAGGCTATAATTTGAACTTGCACCGTATAACAATACTCAAAGTATACTCAAAATACTCACAAGAATACGCTCGATAATATAGAGAGAGAAAACTTCAGTTTCTTGGTGTGATTTTCAATTCTAACCTAAGCACCCTATTTATAGGAAATTGCTTAGAACACCAAAGCAGAAAATTTAATATAATATTAATATATTATATAAATTCCTACGCACCCAATTTTTTCCCAACATCAGCCACCAACCCACATGTTAAATGAGTTCAACAATGAAAAAAATGTTTTTTATATTTAAAATATTTTAAACTTCCAAAAATCAATTATTTCGGAGCTTCAGAACTTCAATAATTCACAATAAATATCCCTTTCGTCAGAAAATTTGAATCTCGCGACTTTTTATAGGAAATTCAATTCTCTACAACTTTGCAGAAGGAAGTTTTTCCAAATTTCAAACAAAAATTGACCGAAATCCACAAACAGACGATTTTACAGGCTATAATCAAATTTCAGTCAATAAATGGGGTCCACCGACATGAAAAACATGTTTTAAATATTTTTGGTAACAAAAATACTCCTCCTCCACATTTACTCATATATCCCACATTCATTATAAAAATATCATCATTATTTTATTGTTAAAATATAATAATATATTTAAATGAATTATTTTATCAGAAAAAGATAAAATATCAATTTTCAACCATTGTCACATAAAAAAATTTCTCCATCTATATCCACATAAAATCAATATTTTCCTCATCATATGAATCAATAATTAATTATTCACAAATAATATTACAGAATCACAATACTGGCAACCAGGCCGTTCCCAGGAAAGAGGGAGCTTTCCAATAAGAATTTCTCCTTACTGGCGCGCAATTAGGTGACCAAACCTCTCCTTAGACAGAACTTTCTAGACATTGCCAATAATGTTATCTAATAATATTATTCAGATAATATGAATTATTGCTTCGATAATGAAAAATACTGTGTAGTGACAATTATTGAAACAACAGTAATATAAAATATCAATGCAGCAATTATTGAATCAATAACATAAAATACTGAACAGTAATTACTGTAACAATTATTGAGTAGTGCCTTCTTACGTAAGAATCAATAATTGGTGCAATACCGTGTGCTACTGTGCAACAATGCGTATTACTGTGTTTTAACCACCGGGTATTCCAACAGTATTAACGGTAACAACTACGCCATTTTTTATAAACAACTTATACTTGTCGTTTTCTTCATCCAATCGCTTTCCGTTATGGGGCCCACAAAAGACTGCGCCGTCGTACGAATATTCCCCGACAGCAAGAATATTCCACGCCCAAACGAATATTCCCCGACAACAATGAATATTTTATAACCACCTGCTTATTTAAAATATTTGCGCATTTTACCCATAACTAACCACATTAATCAAATTCACCCTTACTATTTCAAAAAAATAAATAAAGGAAATTCTTTTTTATTTAAAAATTTTCGGGGTCTTACACCTAAACCTAAAAAGGTTAAGATAGGACCAAAAATAATTGACTGTGTATTCAATGGTTATGCAAATAACGGCAGTGTTTATCGTTTTCTTGTTCATAAATCTGAAATTAATGATATTCATGTTAATACATCTATTGAATCAAGAGATGCATCATTCTTTGAGAATATTTTTCCATAGAATGAAAATAAAGATTCAAATTCAAACAAAAGACTTTTGGATGCTACTAGTAATAATCTTGAAAATATAGACAAAGTGTCTGTATTGGATGAACCTAGACGTAGCAAAAGGGCAAGGACTTCAAAGTCTTTTGGTCCGAATTTTCTACTTCCTCCGTCCCAGGATAAAAGTCCTTATTACTATTTTGGGTTGTCCCATGTTAAATGTCTACTTTCTTTTAATAACCAAACTTTTACACATTTTTTCCTATTATGCCCGTAGCATTAAATATCTCATACTTTTCTTATTCTAATTCTCTCTCCATATTTAATGACATTATTATAGACAATTTTGTCATTTTATTTCTCTTCTTAATATGCGTGAAAAGTCCACCAGGACTTTTATCCTGGGACGGAGGGAGTAATATTCTTGTTAGAAAATGATCCTCAAACGTACAAGGAAGCAATATCCTTTCCAGATGCTTCTCATTGGAAAAAAGCAATTAATAGTGAAATTGAGTCCATTATGCAAAATCATACATGGGAATAGGTGGACCTTCCACCTGGTTCTAAACCTTTAGGGTATAAATAGATCTTCAAAAAGAAAATGAAAGGTGATGGTTCAATTGATAAATATAAAGCAAGGCTTGTTGTTAAAGGCTATAGACAAAAGGAAGGATTGGATTATTTCGACACTTATTCAACTGTTACAAGAATTACATCTATTCGGATGCTAATAACAATAACATCGTTAAATAGACTTGAAATACATCAAATGGATGTAAAAACTGCATTCTTAAATGGTGAATTAGATGAAGAAATATATATGGAACAACCTAAAGGTTTCATAGCTCCTGGACAAGAGAGGAAAGTATGCAAACTTGTTAAATCCTTGTATGGATTAAAACAAGCACCAAAATAATGGCATGAGAAATTTGATAATGTTATGTTATCAAATGGATTTAAAATTAATGAGTGTGACAAATGTGTTTATGTCAAAAGCACTCAAAAAGAATATGTCATTGTTTGTCTTTATGTGGATGATATATTAATCATGGGTAGCAACAATGAAGTTATCAACTCTACCAAACGTATGATGTCAAATAGGTTTGACATGAAAGACCTAGGGGTTGCTGATATAATATTAGGAATCAAGATTTTTAGAATATCTGATGGAATTATATTATCTCAAACTCATTACATTGAAAAAATACTTGAAAATTTTAACAAGTATAATATAATTCTAAATAAGACCCCAGTTGATATAAATCTTCATCTAGCTAAAAATGAAGGTGATAGCATATCTCAACTAGAATATTCTCGTATAATAGGCAGTTTAATGTATGTCATGAACTATACTAGACCAGATATAGATTATTCGGTAAGTAAGCTAAGTAGGTATACGAGTAATCCAGGTAAAGATCACTGAAAAGCAATTTTGAGAGTTTTAAGATATGTAAAACATACTAAAAAATATGGACTGCACTATACAAGATATCCAGCAGTATTGGAAGGATATAGTGATGCTAATTGGATATCTGACAATAAAGACTCAAAATCCACAAGTGGGTATGTCTTTACCCTTGGAGGTGCAGCAGTATCTTGGAAATCCTCAAACAAACGTGTATTACAAGGTCTACAATGGAATCAGAATTCATTGCTTTAGACAAAGCTGGAGAAGAAGCTGAGTGGCTTCGTAATTTTTTAGAGGATATTCCAAATTGGTCAAGACCTGTGCCAGCTATATATATACACTGTGATAGCCAATCAACAATTGGAAGAGCACAAAGTCATTTATATAACGGTAAGTCACGTCGTATACGACGAAGACATAATACCGTTAGACAATTTCTCTCAAATGGAATTATCTCAATTGACTATGTTAAGTCAAAAGATAATATTGCGGATCCGCTTATGAAAGGTTTAACAAGAGAGCAGGTGGAAAAATCATCGAAGGGAATTGGTTTAAAGCCTACTATTTAAATAAGAGTCGTCATAGTGGCAACCCAACCTAGCTGACTGGAGATCCCAAGTCCATGTTCAATGGGCAAACCGAACTATGTAATACTCAATAAAGCACTGAGGAGAAACTTACTCCTATCCATTCCTATTATGAGACAGTGCATATCTGCCTCCAGAATCAGGATAAGTTACGCTTTTAATGATTTTAATATCTTGAAATATGTTCAAGTGGGGTATTGCAGGATACTCTTGATAGAACTCACCTACGTGAGTAAGAAGGGGGCCACTTCTATGAGAATTTTGAAGGCTGAATTCTCTAATATACTCACGGAACCAAGAGGTGTTTCAAGGCCAAAATGAACACAAACGTGAGAACCAACTATGTCTGAAGAGATATTTTGTGAATTTTATTGTCTTGGTTTATACGAAAAGTTGACAGTTCAAAGACATCAAGTCTACTGATATAGCCAAGTAAATCTGATAGACTTTACTAGGGCAAGTTCAAAGCCACTAGGCTATTTAACCCGATGAAATATCTTTTCTCATGTACTCGAACTAGTGTCTGCATATTCATAACATATTTTACATATTGTAAAGCCAATTTTACATTCATGTGGGGGATTGTTGGAAATGGGTTTGACAAAATAAATATTAAAGCATTTTGAGGCTAAATTTATTGTAAGACCCACACTCCGAAAATGTCAGGTCTTTGCACCAATGTGTTTTTCTTCGTGAGGAGTATAATTTGGTATATTTATGTGTTCAAATCTATTAAGAATTGAATGAGAAAATTCACTCTAAAGTCACCTACTTAATTGTTGAAAGTTGCAAAAGTCCCACATAGGGCATTAGAGAGAAAAATGAAGAACATATATATGGGATGTTTGCTTAATGGGAAGCACCCCAAAAGGCACCTCACTTTTGTGGAAGGGAGAGGACCTAGCCAAGGCATGGTTCAAACCCACACGCGCGTCGCCACCGTCCGGTCGGTCGGTTGGGCCAGGCCGGGCTCGGGTTCTGGTTCAAGCAGGCGGGTCTTGATATATTATTTTTTAGACAAAATTTGTTTAATATATTATCAAATTTTATTTAATTCATTATCAATACTACATAGTTTTGTTGAGTGTCAACGGTAATAAACTGTCTACTGATTCTATAAATTAATCAGTATGGGTGCCAACAGAACTCACTTTTTTCTCGTCCCGTTCCTTTCCTTCCTTCCCCGTTCCCGTTCTGTCTATTATCGTTTTTCGTGCTCTAACAAAGTGCTACTTCCCGTTCACTGCAAAATTCCTTAAATTTGTGCAGTAAGTTTAGTTTTACAAGTTTTTCTTCATGCATGCATCATTAATATTCATATAAAGTTCGGTACATAACATATAATTTGGTTCGAAGTGTTCTTAATTTTGAAGTGCTTCTAATTAAGAACTGAAAATTCGTTTTATCTTGAGAAGCAATTATTCATTTAATTCTTAGCACCAGTGAGGGAATAAATTTGCTTTAAGGAGATTTTGTGAATTCAAAGGAGTCAGATTTATATGATTTTCATTTTATAATTGATTTCTATTTTTATTTAATTTTTGTATCTATATATATTAAATAATACTATATATTACAGTTATCAGTTTATACCGCATGCATGATTCTAGGAAGAAATAATATATAAAAGAAATAAATATTAAAATATATTATTGGCTTAATATGGTTCAAGTGTTCGAGTTTAGAATTGAGTTTCAGACATTTGTATAACCCTTCTGTGTGCTTTTATGCTGTGTTTGGATTGAAAGAATGAAATAGAGGGTGAAATGAAATAATTTTAAGATATTTTAAATGTTTGGTTGGTGGTGGACCTGGTGGTAGTGGTGGGTGGTCATATAATGATAAAATTATCATATACTCCCTCCGTCCCAAATTAACTGCTCAGTTTTGACTTTTTAAAGTCAAATTGACCATTTTTAAAACTAATTTTTTTTTACTATTTTTGCTAAAATATAGGTGAAGAGATTATAACCAAAAGAAAGTATATACAATTTATTACTAATCCTAATTTTTATAATTTTAAAAATATATTTATATATGCTTAATTATTAATTCTAAAAATAGTCAATTTGACTTAAAAAAGTCAAAACTGAGCAGTTAATTTGGGACGGAGGGAGTATATTTTATTGGAATGAATTTTATTTCACTTTTTACACATAGAATAAAAAAATAAAGGGATTGAATGAATTTTTAGTCCATTAGAATGATTTGTCTTTCAAAATGATCATCAAATACATTATTTTTATTTTATTTAATTTATTCCTTTATTCTATTCTTTCAATCCAAACGTAGCATAAGGGCGATAGTCCTAGAAATAGCTCGGAAGCGATGCTGACTTTCTGGGCTGTAATTAGGAATTGTAGCTACTATCTGTACTGTTTGACACTTGAAATTATTAACTATATATTAAGGTAGTAGTCGATTATAATTAAGATGTTATAATTAAGTTGTGATCTACAAAAGTAACAGTTTGTCCGATTCAATAATGTAATGTAAATAGCAATAAGGATTTTAAAATGGTGATAATTTGTCAGATTTGTACGTTTAGGGATCTCTGCACTTACGATTCATTGACAATCGAATCTTCACCTTGTTTGACATGCTCTAATATAACTTATTTGATTAAAACTTCAACTTATTTATTTATTAATTTGAGATAATTTGATCCTTTGATATTACTAATAGGAGAAATCATAGATCAGATTTAATTTGGCTCACCTATCCACCAAAATAAAAAATAATAAGTCTACTATCATATACAACTGTTCACATGCACTCATATACATATTTTGATGGTCCACGTGCAGAGCAAGTCATGTAGATCATTGAAATATGTATGTGAGTATATATGAGCGGTTGTATGTTATAGTAAGATAATTTTAATTAAAAAATCTTGTATGTTCAGTCTCTACTTAATTAGTGGATGGGCATCTCATTTATTTAGCCTATGGGAGCAGTATATAAGATTTTTCTTAATTACTATTTAACTATTGAGATAAATTACAGCAGTTGAGTTGTACAAACATTGAACAAAAAAAGAGAAACAAATAAAATTAAAATAAATTGACTGGTACACTGGCATGATACAAGAGATGCATGGAATATATATAATGAGCTCCTATTTCTTATTTCAATTTTTTCTCTTAATTCTTCCTCTTGCATGATTTTCACTTACAAAATGAGAACTAATAAATTTCTATTATTTTCTTTTCTTTCTAACTGATAAAATTAACTTGATCCTGAACTGAGAGTTCATATTTCTACATCGTACACAGATAGAGAACATTGTCAGACACTGAAATCTGAGGAAGAATTTCTATATTTTCCCATACTTTAGACATGAATTACTCAGGCACAGGAATTATTATACTACTTGTAATAGTGTATAAAACTATATATATATATATAGAGAGAGAGAGAGAGGGAGAGAGCAGGGAGATGGATTGTAGGGAGAATTAAGGTGTGTGGGTTCCTAACCTATTCATGTTAATATTGTAATATATTTTGTATAATTTTCCTAAGTACAACTATATATTTAATGTAATGGCAGTTTATTTTAATTGTTTTGACTCCACTAAAATGTTTACATAAATCTTTGTTTACTTTAAGTGGATTTATATCTAGATATGTTAGATTTTTTTTATATTGAATGAAATTTTTAGAGAGATAGAGAGAGAGAGAGAGTGATAATTTTAGTTAGGGAGGAGCGAGATATATAGTAAATGAAATAGAGAGATTAACCTAAATAAATAAAAATAAAATATTAGATCAGAGCATGAGTTGAGTTGCTTAATTTGATCTCAAACTTATATGTTTTCCGTGACATGGAATGATGTGCTTAATTTTCTAATAATTGTAAAGCCGTTTCACTGCAGAAACGTGCATGTGCATTCAAACTAATTTCGATTATCAAATTGAACAGAACTTTTCTTATGTCTCAAGCCTGAAGGCTACTTCTAATCCCCATATTTTGAACGTTTCTGTCCTTTTCTAGCTAGCTACGCCTGTTGAGGCAATGTTCCCTCTTTAACAAATGAATGATCAAACAAGTAATCCAAAAAATAATGATCGAAAATGAAGTTGGCTAGCTACAAGTTACTGTTAGACATATAATTATATATAGCTTAAAAATCATATATTTATTGGAAAGGAGTTTGAGATTTCCAGAAGGAGATTTCGTGCGGATTTCAATTCTTACTGATGATTTGTGTGTGTGTGTGTGTGTGTGTGTGTGTATATATATATATATAATTTGGTTTGATTGCAGATTCGACTCTTATAATACCTCTGATAGACTTTTTCATATAAATTATGTACTTATGTCTTATTAATTTAAAATTATTACTATTTATGAATTATTATGATTGTGGATTGTGGTTAAATATTGTTTGGAAATTTCATTATTAAATTTGTGATTATTTTTTCTTTGTAAAATTAAGTTCAGATTTTGGTTATCAACTGAATAGTATAATTCAGTTATTCAGATTTTGGTTATTCAGTTAGTACATATTTCGGATACTAATTTAAATAATAAAATTATATTAAATTCGATATTCGGTTATAATCGAATAGACAGTTCGATACTCACTCCTAGGCAAGATATCCGTTGATGACTTTTTGAGGTATATATATACTAATTAGGAGGTGTTGTAGCTACTATATGTAGTGTCAAACGACTTTTAAGAATAATTTCATGTTCTCAAATATAACTTTAATATTAAATAGGAACTCAAATGTGGTGATTTGATATTTAAAATGATAGTTAGAAAGTAATGACAAATAAGTAATTTTAAAAGGTGATAATTTACCAATTCGACCATGATTTGGCTTCAGAAATCTCTGCACTGATATATGGATCTCCATATTTTGAACCGGTCGTATCCTTTTCTAGCTATAGCTACGCCTGTCGAGGGAATGTTTCCTCTTTGACAAATTTCGTACAAATTAATGGTCAAACAGGTAAAATCCAAAAAGTTTTTAATTACTTTTCTCTCTCTTTTTCCCCCTATATATATTATCACTAAACAAAAAACCTTAACTTCCGATCTTAGATTCGGGGAGGGCTCTCTTATTTTAAGAGAGACCCTCTCCTTGGTCTCTATATGCTTTAATAGTTTCTCTTTTATTGTGGAGTTTTTTCCCCTCTTTTTTGTGAGACTTGTTTTCTCAATAATATGATTAATTTATTTCTGTTTTATGAAAAAATATTATTATTATCTTTTGGGAGACTTTATCTTCTCTGGTTGAGAGATTTGAATTTTTTTGGTGCGTTGATCGTTGAAAATAAATTGTTCATATTTGGGGTGTGACGGTATCTTCCTTTGATAATATTGAAGAATTGTTATTATTACTTTTGAAATATGACTATTTTTCAAAAGTTTAATTATAGGGTGTCCATTAGCCGTTGTTAGTATTTTGTTTGAAATGATTCATTTTCAGTCTTAATCTTTTAATCGTTATAACAGTTTATAGTTTTAATATATTTCAGTCGATCTGAATGTTTGATGAAGGAAGGAATTAAAAAACAAAGTAGAATCCAGAAAATAATGATTGAAAAAGAAGTTAATTAGACATATATATAGCTTAAAAATCATATATTTAGAAATATATATATGTATTAATTGGAAATTAAGGAGTTAATTAGAGTAAGGCTGTAAAATGAGCAAATAGTTCGGGCTCGATTCGTACTCGCTCGATTAAAAGTTCGATTCGAGCTCGACTCGAAATATAAATGAGTCAAATATGAGCAAATTTTAAAGTTCGATAAATTACTCGAATCTCCTCAAATTATAATTTTCTATTGATACTCGAATCATATTCGTTCGAAAAGTTCAAACTGCTCGGGCTTGATTCGGAATCGTACTCGACTCGATAGCTAAATAATCCTCAATCAAAACTTATAGTATACTCGATAAATTTTATGAACCAAATCTGAACAACTCAATACTCGGATCGACTCGGTTCGTTTACACCCTTAGAAATTTCCAGTAAGGGATTTCGTGTGGATTTCAATTCTTATCAACCATTTCAAACTTTTACAAAAATTGGACTCCCTCCAGTTGGGGGAATGTTTGTTAGAAGTTATTACTAGAACTACTAAATAGGTGCATTAATTTAAAGTTTCAAATAAGTAGATTGAGTTTAATTAAGTTGTTGAAGGTCAAAGGCAGCTTTGAAGGGAGGGTTTAATTCTTCATTCACATTGCTTGCTACTGCTACCTGTCGCCAAACTTATGGGGCAGTGGCACGCGTTGTTTTTTCAATTAATTTGGACACTGTTTAATTAATTGGTCTATTCTTTAAACTCCTCACGTTTCGACTTACTCCCTCCGTCCCAAATTATCGTCTGTTTTAGTAAAAAAAAATTATCCCACAATATCTACTTTTTTAAGATTTCAATGCATTTTTTCCATTTGTTTTCCAAATTTGCCCATTTATCTTAATTGTTGATAATCATTACTCTCATTAATGTCTCTCCTCTTTTTTAAACATCCACATTCATGCCTCTCTCTCTTTAATTAATAATTGTTTCTCTCTATCTCTCTCTTCAATTAATGTGCTGCTTTCTCTCTCTCTCCAATTAATTAGTTGTTTTTTCTTTATCTTCAATTATTAAAAAAATCAGCACAAAGGGTATTTTAGTATTTTTATCATACATATTGATATCTGTGTGAAACTCTAGAACAGCAGATAATTTAAGACGGAGGGAATAATTTATTTCATCCAATTGCATTGCATGCCCGCCATGCATGTAAATGCAATGCTTGGAAAACACGGAAAGTATACGCTGTTATAATTCAATCACAGCAGTTCTATTCCAACCCCCTCCCACCCCGGGCAGCATTTTCTATGTTTGTTAGTTATTTTTTGTTGTATAAAAAGAATCTCATTTATACATTTTAAATTTACATTTATTATATTTACGTTTAAAATTAATGTTCACTTTGTTTTAAAAATAAATTTTATTTGAATTTGATCCTAATTAATTTAAAATTTATAAAGTGACTAAGAATTGTTATATATTTAGGAGTATATAAGCCGAGCCGAGTTGCTCGCGATCGGCTCGAAAATATGGTTCAAAATTTGAATATATACGAAGTTGATATATCTAAGTCAAATTATGCAACTCATACTTATTTTTCACACGAGTTGAATTCGAACATACCAGTATTTGTTCAGATTAGACTTCAAGTACATGCAACAATACAATTCTTTTTAAACCATACTCGAGACCAGATTGATGTATGAATCATACTATATGTTTGATTCATACTCGTAAGCTAGTTAAATATGTGATATTTAATTTGTACTAATCTTTGTGATTTATAAAGTATAAAATGTAATTGTGCAAGCTTATACTTAAATAGATAATTGAATTGATTTTTTTATTTTGTATTACATTCTTTTTATAATTTCTTTACACAAATAAAAGTGAAAAAAATTCATGTATAAACATTAAATTAATAATCAGTTGAGTATACAGTGGTTCAGTTAATTTTAAGCGAGACATATATTACAAAAAAAATTGCTTATTTTTAACAGAATATTCTGTTAAAAGTAGCCTTATTTCGACGTCGAAATACGATTATTTTTGACATAATATTTCGTCGAAAATTCAATTGAATATACATCGGTCGGGTATAAATTCGATCGGAAATACTTATTCTCAATGGAATTATATCCAACGAAATTTTCGTCGACAGTACGATAGTTTCGACGAAAATTAATTCCGACATAATTTTTGGTAGGAAATATCTTGCCACGTGTTGATTTTTAACTGAATCTGGAAAGATTATTTCTAACGGAAATTCTGTTGGAATTAGTTTATTTTGTCAAAAATATTGTTTTTTAATATTTTTTTAATTTTTAAGTTTTTAAATCACAATTTGTACTTGTACCTGTTTTCAATCAGTTTTGCACAATAATAACACATACTTATTCACAATGACCAAGATACACGTCAAAATGGTTAATCCTCTAAATGTATTACCTTTTTAATACCTCAAAATGGCTAATCCTCCAAATATACACAAATACATATTTCAACAACAGTAGTTAAGCAAAGAAAGAAAATAAATATAAACTAAACTATAATGTATAACAAATATAAGTTAAACTAAAATTGTAATCAACAATGATGTACAACGTAAATTAAACCTAATATTACAATTAACAATATAACTAAGTAACTACAACTATCAACCGTTATCATCGGGTGGAGGTCGACTGTGCTGCTCCAGTGTCTAAAAATTATCGTCATCATCTCAGTCTCGCTCAATATCGTCATTTTGTTAATACAATTAAAAATATAAATTATTAGTAAACATAAATGAGAATTAAAAAAATAGCTAAATGATAATTAAGTAATATGCAGAATACAACTTAAAATAAATAAAATATCTGAGTAGTCGGAGGCTGACTCAGCATCGGTCCAAAAACATTCAATAATAAAGTAACCATCATTCGTACCACCTCGTCGCATCGAGTTCTTACGAACCGAGTAAAATTTAAAACGAGTCGAGTTCTTATGAGTTGAGTAAGTTCGAGTAATATGTTACGAGTCAAATATGACACAAAATCAAAAATTCTTTGTCAAATTGTATGGAATTTAAACTCAATTTTTTCAAATCAAGTCGAAGCTGAGTATGAGTATTTTTATTGAGGTTCGACTGTTTGAACTCCTATTTTAAAAATAGATAGGAGTTTGTGGATTATATCCAAAAATTTTGATTTGGTTTCGTTTTCAGGAAGTTGGTTTGGTCATCTACGAAGGTCATGCCAGTTGTTTGGTCCCCCATCATTGTTGGGTGTTTACTTGTATAGTCTAACTAGTTAATTAGTCCCCAAATAATTAAAGGAAAAATGTATTAATTTTAGTAATTTTACAGGTTATCACATACTTTATTTTATTAGATTCCGGACAAGTGGTCCTATATATTTCTTTGACACAAGTCCACCATAATATTAACTATATATATATATATATGATACTCTTTTCGTTCTACAAAAACTATTATTTTAAAATTAAAGTCGGCTCATAAAATTCTAAAATTAATTATAATACTGATGTGAATTTTTTATATTTTGAAAAAATAAATTAACAAATTTTGTATTTGAATTAATTTAAATAGTATATAATTAATCAACATATGATTTGAAGGTGCTTCATCTTTTTTTCTTGTTTTTTTTTTTGACATGAGAAAAAATGGTGCTTCATCTAATACCCATTAATTAAGTACGTAATTGACACACAATTAATGAGGAGAATACGTACTTCAACAAAAGCGTCTAATTAATTACTTGGGATAATATTGGGATAATATTGAAAACTAAGTAATTAATAATTATTTGAAATTTTCAAACTACTTATATTTAGGAACAAAAATATTATTCTAAAATAATTTATATTAAAGAACGGAGGGAGTACTAAATTCTCATTATTAATTTGTACATAAAGTCAGGTAATGAAATCAGTTGAGAGAGCTGGAAAATAATACTCCTACACTAATGCGCATGCACCAGCTGCTACAAGGTAGACCTATTTTTTCGACCTCACTAATGCGTCTGCTCCCCGGCCGGCCGGCCGGCCCCATTAATGACATGCATCTAATGAAATTCATTCTCTTGAACCAAATTTTATAAGTAATTCCCTTGCACTAAACACATTGTATTATGATGTGCACCAAGTTTAATTTTTTTCTTTCAAACGGCCGGAACTCGTATCGTAATAGTTTAATTATTTTTTATATTTCCATTCTGATACAAAAGTTGTGGTGGGTGACTAAAATTTTGTTTGGATGTCCATAATTTAGAACAACAAAGTATTTTTTAAAAAATCTTAAATAAAGAGAAAATAGGAATTAAAAAATAAATAAATAAAGATCTCTAGAGTTTGGTTGACATTACAATATTTTTTTCTCTTAAAATTAGACTTCAACTTTCTCACCACACAACTTCCTGCTAAAATTGCAGGTTGAGATTTGAACAAAAAAAAAGTATTTTATGTGCTATACGTAGTTAATCATATTCCTTATGTTTCAAAATTAGATATATAATTTGATTTTTGAGTTCAAACGATAATATATAAAATTTTAAATTGATGTAAATTTATTTAATTTTAATTGGTACAATCATTATAATTGTAAAGTATATATAACAAAAAACTATTAGTCATAAAATTTATTTTATTCTAAATTTTTATAAGTCATACTAATTTTGAAATTTAATATATATTCGTTTTAACTTAAAAATTAAATTATAATCTTGATACCAAAAGAATAGTATAGGTACATTTTTCTATTTCTGAATCATTATTATTTGCTCCTTCACTCGCATCCAAAAAAATAAAACAATTTTACTCCCCCAGCATTGAAATGCCACCTGACAAGGGAAACATACTAAAACAAATGAAACACCATACTTGATATGGTGCCAAAAGGTTTGGCTATAGGTTACTTAATTCCCTCTTTTGACCTTTCTAGACTTGAGGCAGGTATGGTGAAACAGTAAACACCATAAATTAACCACATGCCCAGTGTTCACCCCGAAATGGCAAAAGCAGATATTAGTGTAAGGGTGTAAAATGAATCGAATCGAGTCTAGTATTAAGTTATTTAAATTTGATTTATAAAATTTATCGAGTATAAAATAAGGTTTGATTATATTCGTTTAGCTATCGAGTCGAACACGATCTCAAATCGAGTCCGAACAGTTTAAATTTTTTGAACAAATATGATCCGAGTATAAATAGAAAATTATAATTTGAGGAGGTTTGAGTAATTTATCGAACTTTAAAAGTTGCTCATATTTGAATCATTTATATTTCGAGACAAACTCAAATTGAATTTTTAGTCAAGAAAGTACGAGTTAAACCCGAACTGTTTGCTCATTTTACATCTTTATTCAGAAATTGGATGTTGGGTCATGATATTTCACATATTGGGCCAAAGGTATTGGGCCTACTTATTCAGTTAGTCTATTGGGTCATCATTATTAGATTCTAAAGTTATTGGGCATAGTCATTATATTACCTTTGTTAAGTCTTTAAAATATCGGGTCGGGTCAATGGGTTGACCTCTTAGATATTAAATATCTTCATCTTTGACCGGTAATGATGAAAAAGCATGATGGTTGACTATTATATCTGTCATGCATTAATGTGGATGGGATCCTTGGACGGCTAGCGGTAGAAAATAGTGAGCACAGGTAGTAGGTGGGCTGTATGCAGTCGGTAGAAACCATCAGTATCAAGGGGCTGTGTCAGACGGTAGTGGGTGGCACGGTAAACCGGGCTAGAGAGCATATCATAGCGATGGAGTCTTCAAGAAAAAGGTACACACGCGTAACTGATAATTTTATCTCTCTTAAGGCATTAGATATTTTTATTCTCTATTGTTAACCCTTGTGATCGCTTGTACTGACTCTCACACCTGAGCTATCCCTAGACGGTCGAAGCCGTCAAGCTTTTGGTGTTGACTGTGTTTAGTGTGCAGGATCAAAACGTCTTACGTGATTGGGATGTGACAGAAGATCTTGGCGTTAACATTGACGCTAGAAGGAGGGCTATGTTCTAGTGTCTTGTAGTTTTCAATCACAAACCTTTATTTGTTCTACGTCAGAAAGAATGGTGAGGAGTAGAACTAGTACACCGGAGGGACAACCGATGGTTGTAAGTTCATCCTTGCCTCGTGTTTCAGTTAAGGATAGTCTGGGTCCTTTCAAAAGTGCTCTTGAGAGTACGGCATTCCAAGCATGATTCAGGGGATTCTCGTTCGAGAGCCCATGGTGAAGCCCGAAGGAGGTTGGTCTTTGCTGCTGACAAGGAGCGTGATCATGGCCGAATGGCGAGTAGAAGGCACCCCGCCTAGAACTCGGCACCGAAGTGGTCAGGACGACAAGGCTTCTAAGATGGCGAAGATGGCAGACGAAGCAGATAAAGCTTTGGAGGTTCTCTTGAAGCAGAGCGAAGGATATAGCTGAACAGGTGCTTCGGATTGCCGAGCTGAAGGACGAGGCATCCAATTATGTGCAGGTCTTTCGGATGGCAAAGTTGGAGCAGATCCTTCGGATGGTAGAGCTGGTCCTTCGGATGGCAGAGCTAGAGCAGATCTTTCGGATGGCAGAGCTGGAGCAGATGCTTCGGATGACAGAGCTGAAGGACGAGGCATCCAATTATGTCCAGTCTGAAAGACGTAGTAAAACAGTCCATACACTTTGAAAATATGTCTCGATGCAGTCCTCAGGATCAAAGAAGACCCAGAAGTCATATTTCTAAGGATCCAAAGATGGTACCTCACCTTATGGGTTCTTGGAGTTATGGCACAAGCAGCTCAAGAGGATGTTCAACAGAGAGTATAGAGAAGGCATTCCGTCTTAAGTGTTCTCGTAGCAGCGGAAGGGCTCAGCATCGAAGCAGATCAAAAAGGCATACTCTTGAGAGGCCGAAAAGTGCATTCTACCGTATCGGTTCTCGGGATTATGGTCGAGGCAGGCGAAGGAGTTGATCCAGAGAGTATACACATTAGAATACAAATAAGGCATTCTGCCTTGAGTATTCTCACCACAGTGAACAAAAATTTCCACCGAAGTAGATCCAGAAATCACACTCCCGAGAATCCACTAAGGGCACATCGCCCTGTGGGTACTTGTCTTCGGAGAAATCTATCTAAAGCTGCAGGTTAGGATGGAACAGACCGGACCGTTCAGAAGAAGCTTTGAGGAAGTTTATGTTCCAATCGGCAGAAGCAGAGTTCATGGATGCTGTATGCAGATAGATATTCTACTTCGGACAATCAGTGCAGCAGGCTGTCAAGTTCAGATTCAGCATAAAAGATTCAATTTTTCATAATTAATCTTTTTCCTATTGGTCCTAAATTCACAATGGTGTAAGGAGGACGGGGGGGACTCGCTGACCATTCGATGGTAGCCTTTTTGGCAGGTGGTCCTTATGAATTTGTCAGGCCCTTCGTGGTAGGCAAACTTCATCGGTGTAAGGAGGAACGAGGTGGACTCACTGACCATTCGATGGTAGCCTTATCGACAAGAGTGTCCTTATGGGTTTGTTATACTCTGCGTGGTAGACAAATTCTATGGTCCTTTTAATATTGTTTTTACCGCGTGCGGTAAACCAATATGCACCGAAGTAAGGAGGTATGGTCGGACTCGCTGACCATTCAATGATAGCATTTTTGTCAGGAGTGTCCTTATGAATTTGTTTCACCCCGTGTGGTAAACAAATTCCAATGTCCTTATATCTTTGATATACCCCGCATGGTAGGCAAATGTCCTTATATATTTGTTATACCCCGCATAGTAGACAAATGTCCTTATATACTTGTTTTACCCCGAGTGGTAAACAAGATCCCGATGGTGCAAGGAGGATCAGCCGAATTCACCTTATGCCTAATCTATCTCACACTTCGGAAACGATAAGTATGCATTACTTTATTTTGTTCAAGTGTGGAGTTTGAATTATGTTATCATTGTTCTTAACTGTTATATAATTTGCTTGATTATTGACTAATAGTTTAAGATAAGAGGCACTTGTACAGTTTCAAAGTTGATTGATGATGAATTATTGAAAAAAAAATGTTCATACAGAAGTAATAAGGCATGAAGTTGATATTTCATTAATATTAACTGTTCACAAAAAGTTAGAATTTTTACAGAAAGTTCTACAGCTAAAGGAAAAGGGGAGATCATCTTCAGGCTTCTTCCTTGTCATCATGGCCATCTGAAGAGTCTAGGAGAGATAGATCTACCTTAGCCCGAGCTTTTTCTTGCCTTTACTTCGGCAGATTTCGTATTCTTTGGCATACACATGGACGATCTCATCGTTCAGCTCGGCGAATTTTCTGTATTTTGCCTGTATTCTGCCTGAATTTCCTTACGAAGATGTTCGGACAGTGGCGGACCCATGTTCCTAAGGGCCCGAAGCTCTTTGAGCTCTTCTTCAAACTTCTGACGATGTATCACGAGTTACGAAGGATCCGGACTCGATATCAAATCCTGATATATCAATGATGACCCGACTTCAGAATGGCGTTATCCCTTCGGGCGACATTCTCTTCGGTATCCTATTCGGCATTCTCTTCGGTATCCTCTTCGGCTTCTTTGTATTTGGGACAGAGGCACCCGAAGATAGTGTTTGCCTGTAGATGACCATTATTAGTCAATCAGTTCAAATTGATGGGCAGCGATGTAAATGGATAAGTCAAAATATCAAATTCCTTTAGTCCGATATTTCATTCCTTCGTCCATCAGATCTATGATGGAACTATTGTCGAACCGATGATCATCGGTATCACGAACGCATGCTATTGCCGAACCAGTATTTCATTCTGTGGCTTGAGCTTCGGTAGTTGAAAGCTCTTCAATTGGTACTTCTGTAGAGATCGGCGAAGATGAACCCTTTATGTTGTTATTTGATGTTCATCAGATGGGCTTCGGTAAGCTCTATTTTGAGCCTTTATTGGTCTTATTATAAATCCTTTTGCCTTGGACCGATGCCATTTATACTCTTTCATTAAACATCCTGTTTAATAAAAGACTGGGGGGCAATGTTGGGTCATGATATTTCACATATTGGGCCGAAGGTATTGGATCTACTTATTCAGTTAGTCCATTGGGTCATCATTATTAGATCCTAAAGTTATTGGGCTTAGTCATTATATTACCTTTGTTAAGTCTTTATAATATCGAGTCAGGTTAATGGGTTGACCTCTTAGATATTAAATATCTTCATCTTTGACCGGTAATGATGAAAAAACATGATGGTTGACTATTATATCTGTCATGCATTAATGTGGATGGGATCGTTGGACGGCTGGCGGTAGAAAACATTGACCATAGGTAGTGGGTGGGCTGTATGCAGTCGGCAGAAAACCATCAGTATCATGGGGCTGTGTCAGACGGTAGTGGGTGGCACGGTAAACCGGGCTAGAGAGCATATCATAGCGAAGGAGTATTCAAGAAAAAGGTACACACACACGTAACTGATAATTTTATCTCTCTGAAGGCATTAGATATTTTTATCCTCCATTGTTAACCCTTGTGATCGCCTGTACTGACTCTCACGCCTGAGCTATCCCCCGACGGTCGAAGCCGTCAAGCTTTTGGTGTTGACTGTGTTTAGTGTGCAGGATCAGAACTTCCTACGTGATTGAGACGTGGCAGAAGATCTTGGCGTTAACATTGGACAAATGTCCAAAAATTATATACACTACATAATTTTAAAATTTAAATATATATATATATATATTTCAAGCAATCCCTCTATTTACCCAACTGGCAAATTCAATGCCCCGCCAGACTAAACAATTAAAAGCTCGTTGGTGGTAGTTGCGCCCCTCTTTCCTCTTCCAGACATTCACCCCTTTAAATTCTCCCATTCCCCATGCTTCCCAAATCACCTCTTTCTTTCAATTTTCTTGAACACACTCTGTTATTCCTAGTCGTAAACCAAATTTATTCTAATTTAGGACCCCATTTCTTCTTTTTTTTTTCCCCTTCTTGGTCCTAATATAAAGAATTTGAATTGTTAGCTAGTGATTATTGACAAAAATGGTCGATGAAAAGAAGCTAAACCCGGAAACCCAACCGGTTTCAGTTGAAAATAGAAATAACACAACCCTTCCCAATTTTCTATTATCTGTTAAACTCAAGTATGTGAAACTTGGTTATCATTACTTAATTTCCCATGCCATGTACCTATTGCTCATACCTTTACTAGGGTTTTTTTCTGCTCATCTTTCGACATTTAGTGTTCAAGATTTTGTCGAAATATGGAACCAACTCAAGTTCAACTCATTGACAGTTATCATATGTTCTGCCTTGATGATTTTTTTAGTGACCCTTTACTATATGAGGCTTCCCAAAAAGGTTTATCTAGTCGATTTCGCTTGTTACAAGCCTGAACCGGAGCGGATGTGCACTAAAGAACTTTTCATGGAAAGGTCAGCACAATTCGGGAGTTTTAGTGAAGAGAATTTGGCATTTCAAAAGAAGATTTTGGAGAGGTCAGGCCTGGGGCAAAAGACTTATTTTCCGGAGGCAGTGATGCAGGTGCCACCGAATATTTGTATGGCCGAGGCGAGAAAAGAGGCTGAGATGGTGATGTTTGGTGCCATTGATGAGCTGTTGGCGAAAACCAGGGTGAAGGCTAAGGATATTGGGATTCTTATTGTGAATTGCAGCTTGTTTAATCCTACGCCGTCTCTTTCTGCTATGGTTGTAAATCATTACAAGCTTAGGGGGAACATTTTGAGCTATAATCTTGGTGGTATGGGCTGCAGTGCTGGCCTAATTTCAATAGACCTTGCCAAGCAACTTTTGCAGGTTAGTTAATTTTCTTTTATTTCTTGAATTAGTTTTTATTCTGACTAAAATGTATTTTAAGTCTATATGGTCGTGCTTGTGTTTGTTTCAGAATAGATAAAGTGGTCCAATAGTTAGAATTTATGAACACTAGAATATTATACAGTGCTCCATGTGCATATAACCCATATGTACCGTTGAAAAGTGGTTACCAAATTACTCGAAACAGTCTCTTTTACTCAGTTAATATTAGTCTCATTTTGTGGGGGATTAATTTCTCTCCATTTGGAGTTGTTGGAAAATACTGTTATAAAACAGGAGTGATAGTTGGTTATGAGTGTTATACATGTGATAGTGTGTCTATATGTTTCATTACATGCTACTATCACTGTATTACATAATGGTGGCTCACATACACACGCATGCATATTTGTGGGCCCCACATGTCGGCAGGAGGCCCACGGTATGCATGTGTGTGTATGTGAGTGTTATGCGAATTTTTTTTATGTGATAGTGGAAAAAAAGGCCAAATAGACATTAATTGTACTATCACAGTAGGACACCTTACTCTCATGTGAAGAAAAACTAAAATTTAGTTGAAACTTAAGTGGTATTGTATAATCGATCCTAAATAACTAAGCAAAGCAAAAACAAGATGTTTACATGTGAAGTTTTGTCATTGTAACAGGTGCAACCAAACTCCAATGCCCTAGTGGTAAGCATGGAAAATATAACACTGAACTGGTACTTTGGCAACAACCGTTCTATGCTGGTCTCAAACTGCCTCTTCCGCGTGGGTGGAGCAGCAATTCTCCTTTCAAACAAATCATCTGATCGTGGTCGCTCCAAATACCAACTCATCCATACCGTTCGTACCCACAAAGGCGCTGACGATAGAAGTTACAGCTGTGTGTTCCAAGAAGAAGACCAAGACAAGAAAATAGGGGTGGCGCTTTCAAAAGACCTAATGGCTGTGGCAGGGGAGGCCTTAAAAACAAACATTACAACCCTCGGGCCATTAGTCCTTCCCATGTCCGAGCAACTCCTATTTTTCTTCACTTTAGTCGCGAGGAAAGTTTTCAAAATGAAAATTAAGCCGTATATTCCAGACTTTAAGCTAGCGTTTGAGCATTTCTGCATCCATGCTGGTGGAAGGGCGGTGCTAGATGAGCTAGAAAAAAATCTCGAGCTTAAAGAGTGGCATATGGAGCCTTCAAGAATGACTCTGTATAGATTTGGTAACACTTCTAGTAGTTCATTGTGGTATGAATTGGCTTATTCTGAGGCAAAAGGGAGGATCCGAAAAGGCCATCGGACATGGCAGATTGCGTTCGGCTCAGGTTTCAAGTGTAACAGTGCGGTTTGGCGTGCCATGAGGACTATTAATCCTGCCAAGGAGAAGAATCCTTGGATTGATGAAATTGATGAGTTTCCGGTTCATGTGCCAAGAGTAACACAAATTGGTTCTTGAACGTACATTTTTTATTTTCTTAGGGGATTTAGTGATAATATAAAACTCATGATTGTGTGGTATGTGATCATTTAGGAGAAGTCATGAAAGGCAATTTCCTACATGTACGTTTTCTGTCTACTACACACACACACACATATATATGATTGTACAATGAATTGTTCTACTTGTTGTATGTAACAATAATTTATAACCACAAATTAGTGATTCATTTGAAAAGTGTGAAACTAACTACTAACTAGAAAACTATTAGTTAGTGAAAAATGAGAAATAAATTTTCCATTTTCTTAATAATGTTTTGGATTCTATAATCTTTACACAAACACAAGTTTTCTAATATATCTGTAATTATATTAGAAAACAAAATTTTCATAAATATATATGTAATTATAGGACGTACGTGGTATTAAATAAAAAAAATTAATGCATTACTGGATAGATAGATAGCTGGAAATGCCAAGAATATATATAGATAGATAGATAGCTGGAAAATGGTGACAGTTTTCATCAACTGAAGCTAGTGGCAGTGCGGTACTAGAGTAGTTGTCTTACTATTTATTAGTTCGGTGCGTGTGGTTGATTAAAAAGAATAAAAAGTGCTCATGAATTGGTTCTGAGTTCTATTTTTCTGACTGTTTGTATCATCCATATGTAAGTTCAAATCCTGATCATTTGAGGATACTTGTTCTCTCTCTCTCTCTCTCTCTCTCTCTCTCTCTATATATATATATATATATATACTAGGGTTAACCCGTGCCTACGGCACTACAAATACTCGTGTAATTATTTAATACCTAAATATGAATTTAAATGAAAAATGTGAGTTGACAATGTGAAAGAGTATATATTTGATAAAAATTAGAAAATTTCGTAATTATCTGTTATAAATAAAAAAATTTATAATCAAGATAGACATCCCACCCAAAAAGTAAAAAAGTCAACAATTTTGCCACAAATTGTATCTACATGCTCATTATTTACAAATCGAGACTGCCAAGAAAAAGCACTCCTTCATACCTATATGCTATTGATTCCCTTCATTTAATTTACAATTTTAGATGGAACATGGATTAATTAGTAAAACTAATTTATGCACAATCAATCATACAAATGTGTCCACTGAATACCAGTCGCTGATACAGTAACAGGTAAAGCATTGTAGTAAAGAAATAGCATAATGATGCGCACTTGCTTAAAAGGTTCATGTGAACAAAATTGGTTTGGAGCTCCTTTGCCTGATTAGAGAAAAAATAAAATAAAATAAGAACTACAAAAATAATTGACCCAACCGCCAAAAAAATCTACAATAACATACTATTTCAACACTAAAGTTCATGTTCCAAGATATCAGTAAAGTCTCTTCTCCCAATCTACACCATATAGATTACTTAAAATTGGGCCCACCTTATTTATAAACTGTGGAATCTCCATCAACATCCTAACTTTCTTTTTGTTCTATCCTGCTTCCTGCATAACCATACACTGTTTAGTGAAGCGTGCATAAGTATTATTATTTCAGTGGTCTCACTAATAAACTTAAATGTGTATGATGGATAGAACTACATCGTCTTGCCAACTTTTAAACAAAATCTTTCTTTCAAAACTACTATAAAATATTCTTTTAGGATTATCATTTTTGTAGCAAAACCTTTTAGACTTTAGACTCACAGTCTGAAATGTGAATTTTTTTTCCCATTCAGATGTTTCAAGTTTTTATCAACATGTGTGCATACACACACACGCTAACTGTGTAAAAAAAATGTGCAAGGTATTTATGTAAATCAAACCAAACAACATACCACTGGAGTATACGCGGCAATTGAAGCATACTACCAAATACAGCCTCCAAGGAAAGGAGCAAAGAACGCATAGAATGCCACAACCAACAGGCAAAATACCGTTATCGCAACAACCTACCCAATGTGAAATAAAAAAAAATCAGATCTTCTCAATTTTAAATTAACAAAAGTGAGTAACAAAGTGTAGCAAGAAATTTCAAAAACATATGCAGTCAGACAGTGTCACTATATAATGACACTTGGAAAAAGTTGTGATGAAACTGAAAGTCAGCATCTATTTAAGATTAATTAAGCCAAAACCAAAGAAAATTACCACAACATTGAATTGAAAATTTCACTGATTTTATAAAAATCTTTGAAACGTCACTGATTTTTCCTTGATGATGTTAAACAGTATGACTGCAAATGATTTTAAATATCTTAAAGTATATGTGTTTCACCAAAAAATATACGGTAAAACTATAGAAAATAAACAAAATCTTTTTTTACTAAAATCATTGAAAACACATCACCAAATTCTATATTGTGTGTCACTAAACAATACTATTTCCAGGAAATTAATTGGTCAAAACTCACAAAATATGAGTAGGAGAACAAACATCCTACAGTGCTCATGTACCAAAATCTCGTGACACTCCCACTAATATGACATAATAATACAAAATCTAAGCATACATATAAGAGATATCTAATGTGAAACTTCTATAATATGTTCTATTTAGACATCCCCAATCAAGCCATGTGATTTATAAACTGTAAAGTAAAGTAAAATTTCCATTCAAAGAATCACAATAACAATAAACACGAAACAAAAATAGAAAATGCTAAAGAAATCTACAGTTTGCACCATTGTGCAAAGTCTAGAGAAAACAAAACCATTAGCCTCATTGACTACTAAATAAAATTTTCAAGAAACAGGAAATAAAAACAATAGACTTAAGAAAATAAACATTTGTCTCTAGAAAAACCAAAAATCTATCAGCTAAAACTCAGAATGTCACAAAAAACATTATGAACGTTCATTTTCTTCAAGTACGTTGTGAATCCATATGATTAGCAAAATTAAGAGACCCATATACAGTAATTGCAAACTCATAAATAAAGTCGTGTATACACATTATTACACATTGTTGTACAAAAATCTATAAAACCCGCAAAAGGTAAAAGCCAAAATATAATGGGCTTGCTTCAAAAATCTACAAAACCCAGTCGAGCTAAAAGTGAAAATAATGAGTTTTGCTTTAAACATGTATAAAACCCACAAAAGCTAACAAAAGCGTAACAACATAAAGGGGCTTGTTTCAAAAATCTACAAAACCAACAAAAGCTAAAAGCCAAAACATAATGGGTTTGCTTCAAAAATTTATAAAACCGCTAAAACATAATGGGGTTTGCTTCAAAAATCTAAGAAACCCACAAAATACGAAACACAAAAAATACATACATGCATAAATTAATATATACTCAATCATCAACACATCCAACCACCAAAACATCAAGCTAGACACTACTAATTTCAAAAAAATTCGACAGAGATTCCTTTAAAAATAGATATCCGGAAAAATTTAAACCTGTTTAAAAAACTTACAATCATCCATACATATCCAAACCACAAAAAAAAAAACCATCATTCCATACCCAAAATCATCATAACCATGTATAATTAGTTTCAAAAAAATTCGGCAGAGATTCCCTTAAAAATAGATATCCAAAAAAATTTAAACCTGTTTAAGAAACTTACAGTCATCCATACATATCCAAACCACAAAAAAAAACATCATTCCATACCCAAAATCATCATAATCATGTTCTTTGTAAAACACACAAATTAAACACAAACATTCAAAAATTGAAGCTTTTGTCGACTTTAAATATTCATTGTATTGATTATTTTATAAATAGACTTTAAATATTCGGCAACTTCAGTTAAAGATTTCAAGCTATGATGAAATAAATATAGATAAGAATATAGAGTCCTTCTGAAAAGCATCAGAATGAACAGTAAAAGAGTATCGATTTCAAACCTTCATACCACCAATCATAATAAGTTAAGTAAAACGACAGTCATTGACAAAGACTTCTAATACATAAGAAGTAGTTTCACCAATACATAAAAAGTTATTTCAATTTAAAGCATGCATGGAACAAATATGTATGGAATAAATATGTATTCAAGTTAATTCTCATTTTTAAAACAAACTCCCAATAAACAATTAGAATTTAAAAGGAAAAACCCCAATCTAGCTGGGATGGGACCAAATCATGAGTTTGGACATAAAGTTCATGTGGTCTAGGTTTCTTTCAAAAACTCATTCCAACTAAGCAAAGGCTATGTAATTAGCTAAATTGAAGTGCACATTTCAGCTTTCTCAAGTCGCATATAAAAGAAACATAAAATATTTTTTATATTTATCATTTGCCCCACCATTTCTGCAACCAAGCAGGTAACAAAAGTACTACTCGGAACAAAAAATATTTTTTTTAAAAAACTATTTTAAACCTATACCAACACAAAAAGTTATCTTTACGTCTCAAATGTGAGAAATTGAACAAAACCCACAATTCCACCCCCCCCCCCCAAAAAAAAAAAGAAGTAAATAAGAGTTATTTTTGACATACAAATCCACACATATAGCTAAATAAATAACATAAAAATGAACAGAAACATAGCAATCAAAAACCAACAATTGAAGTTTCAACAGTTTAGAAACTCCTGAATCCGCTACAATTTAAGAAAACTATGTTTTTCATGAGGTTAACATACCTTAAGAGGTTTGAAAGGATCATCGTCCGGATAAGGCGTTCCTACAACAAAATTTGCACATGGATCAGCACATGCTACCTTTGGTATCTCCATTTTCATTAATTTATGCCTCACTTGCATTCAAAGCTCACTGAAACTTTGAAAAAAATTCTTATTATCCTATATTTTCTTTAATTCAGTAGAATTTCTGAAATGTATACACACATTCAAGTTCATAGCCATAATTGAACTAAATACCTACCAAATATTTAAATTTAAGAGCGGCTTCATGTTTCCATTTCATTTTCATTTAAGTGGAGGACAGTGGTACAAACACACACTGTAAATAAGTCCATTTATTGTTTTCACCAACAGAAGATTAATTTCCAAATAAGAACCCCAAAAATTTTATGAATACATCAAATTCATCTAGTTTTAGGCCTTTAAAATTCTAAATGAATTCAGTCAAAAATTGTAATTGTGCCAACCTAGTTAACATTTTCAGTCTTGTTCTTCTCCAAGTACCCAATATTCCCTAAAATATCATCCGAATTATTAAGTTCTCCAATCTTCATGACCTGACCACTAAAAATCATCTAAATATAGCGTTCAAATAAGGAAGATTTAATAAGAAATCGTAAAAAGAGGAGTGACATACCAAATAATTGGTTAGTAGAAGCATGAGCGCATCTAGCAGATTTTTCCAAGCAGATTCACATGGAAAATTTCTTATCAGCCAAAACAGAGCAATTTCCCTTGTGAAAATGGAAACCCAAAAAAGTATTGCAGTTGGAAAAGGAGAAGAAAAGCAATGCTTCAAAAATATTAGTAAACCCATCACTAAACGTAAATTTATAACCATCAAGCTAAAATTAAACATGCTTCAAAATGCTAATGACACAACTGTCAACTATGCAAAGTTAGGATTTATATTTGGACATAATTGAAATAAATAAAGTATAACAAAAAAGAATTCTGCAAAGAATACATACATGCAAATTCACAATTATGTGACATTCAACCAATCAAAACAAACTCTATGTGGCATTATTTCAAACACTTAAAATGGATCAAGTCAGACAAAGTAAGTAATTGGACATCATTAACAACTTGACTGGAGCATTAGTAAATTGAGTGCATCATTAGCAAATTAAGTGCAACATCCTCTTTGAGGCACTGTGGATGTGACTGATCAACATTAGCAAATTGAGTGCAACATCCTCCAAGGACCATATTCAGTGGCAGAGAGATGCATTTTGATTCTGATTCCTTTGAGAAAGAATACATCAAAATCATGTATATTTCAGTCATAAATTCATTAACTTTTCTGGTTAAGAGAGTAAATACTATAAAGAAACACATTTCTAGCAGTTTTGTCACACAAATATTTTAGCACAAACTCATCTCATCCATTGATATAAAAAATCTAGGACAAAATAAAATTCCCTTAAGAGTACTTCTATCATAAAAATACTAAAATTAAAATAAGTAGGCTTAATCACATAAAGATGGATTTGTAGCATCAAACCATCAAGTAAAATGTAAGATTATAAGATGGCTTAATATAAGCTGCATGACCAGTCAAAAATACCTGTATTTTAGCCGCTGATGTACTATGAAGGTATTGAGCGCCCAGTACCTAAAACAATTAATATATGAAAATAAAATCTGAACTGCTATCACGAAGATTAAATGTGGTGATATCACAAAATAGGATATTTATAACTTTATCTATAATAATAAATCTGGAATATAAATCTTCAAGTCAATAAGTAGAATTAAACAGTGTATAAAAAAATAGGGGAAGGCCAAACCTTGACTTGTTCATGGAGGAAGCTTATATATTCCATTGCCTCGAGGAGGACAGGAGTTGTATCTGTCTGCAAGGAACTTAAAAAGCTTTAGAATCAAAAATAAATAAATAAATAAACAGTCCCTGCATTTAAGTTTAACTTGAATAAGCATGTATAAGAAATGTATTGCTATGCTGAGTTTCAAGAGGAATCATCTAAAAGTCATCCCTGCAGAGCATGGTAATTCTAAATATTTTAAACACTGATTATCCCAACTTAAACTGACTCGAAAAATTTATAGAAAAACAAATCAACTTAACTTGGCCCACGTACTAAAGGTAAAAGGAAATATAAAAACTCATAATCTAAATCAAAATGGGGGAAGTTTGAATTGAATAAGTTTTGTGACTATCTCATGTTCTAGCAAATGTAATATGTTGCATCTTCATGCTGGTGGAAAAAAGCTCAGTCTTTTGTAGGCCTTTTTTTATTGTTTCTGACAGATTTATAACCCAACACGGTTCATTCCTAATCTCTTTCACCTTTGACTTGCTAATAAAAAAAAGAAAGAAGTTAGACTTGATTCAACACTATAAGTTAATAAAGAGAGCTAATAATAATTTAAAAAAATTCATCTGCTAATTTTATTTTTATTAATCTTTTGATGGGAGCCAGTCTTATAATACCCAAATTCTAAATTCTATGTTTCTCTAGCTCGTATTCAGCATCATCCGAGCATAAAATTTGAAAATGTAAGCTTTTGTATTAGGAAATTTAATAATATTCGGATTATCTCAATAAATTATATGCAATCAAAAGGTTAACCAATCCCTCCACACTAACTAAAACATTAACATGCACCCAGCAACTGAAATTAAAAATCACATATCTAAACCCCCTTATTTATATTCTTAATGTAAATGTTCGTGATGTTATGCACATGCATAAGGATAAGAGAATGAATAGGTTGAGCCACCCCCATCATTTCTTTATGAATGGGTTAAAGATATAAGTTAGAATGAAAATTATTTATAAAAAAACATATCTTCTTGAGGAATTGAAAGGAGAAAGAACTCCATATGTGTGACCAACAACTCACCCAAAAGCCTTCAGCATATGATAAGAGTATCAACTAATAATAAAACTTCTAAGACATTAGATTCTTATTTTTGTTGAACATCATGTATTATATGATAAATAAAATTAGCAAACATAATTAATAAGTAAAACTCAAAAAGTTTTGTTAATTGATTATTTATAACCAAACATCTTAAAGGTGAAAGATGAACAAATCCAAGAGTTTGAAACTCTTTGGATTATTGTAGAAGAACAATATAAACCTGATCTGCGCTTGAGGCCCGAAAAATTGAAGCTTATAATATTATCGAGCCTAAATCCCTGTCCGGCTTCGTATTCATTTGTCCTACAAAAAGTGTTTAGGATAAATCAGAGATAAATAATGAGAGATTTGGGATGCATCAAATCTCAGTACTGGAAAAGATCCAGGGAGGGAGTAATTTACCTTAGCGTCCGAGCTCCTTCTCAGAATCGCACTTAAAGGTTGGGAAAGATGGGAATTCAAGCCTTTCCAAAAGTTAGCTGGCGAGAGGTAGGTTCTTATTTTCTTCTATAATAATCTTTTATGGGCGTAGTTTATGTTATTTCAACAGCCACAACCACAACAGAGGCCGCACTGGAAAGCATACAGTTTCACAGAAGAATGAATAAAAAAATATTAAAAAAAAAAGAACACAGGAAGTACTGTATTTAAAAATACAACACATACACAGTATACCAAAAGTAACAGTGAGAAGGGTGCTCTTATGAGATGGAATGCAGAGCTAAAAATGTAAAAACAAAAGCTAGACTTTTATCCACATTCTCACCCGAAACTACTTTCTACAATATCGAATTTCTGACCAGCATTTCAGCTTTTTTCTCTACAACTCAATCACAATAAAAAGGGGAATCATGCATGTCAACTGTCAATTAGATGGCAGGAACATACAATAATCCAGCTTCTAAAATGGAATGCAGGGAAAACAGTTCCTATAGGTGTAACAAAAAACCCAAAATTGGTTTATATGCCAAGAATTTAAATAGATGTACCACGCAAATATCCATAAACAGACCACAAAGTTTAGAATGTTACAAATTTTTCTCCTATGTTTCTCTTTGGTTCGCATATTGCTCCATTATATACCTCAATTAAAATAACCAAGAATTCCTAAAACAAATAATTACTCATCACCCAATATTAACTTTTCAATTTGAAAAATTCCCACTTCACAAACACACACATTGTTATATATTTACACTTACACATCACCATTTAGACCCAGAAAGAAAAAAAAAAGTCTTCCCCCCTTCCCCCAATTCACAATCCATAATTTTCTTAAAAAGTGAAATCAATTTAAATTTAAAAGAATCTAGAATTTGTAAACACATGAACATATAAAAACCCAAAACTAACAAATCAAAGAATTAATTAGATTGAAAAGAGAGAGTGATAAAGGGGAAATTACCCGGGCAACATCAATGGGTTGATTGAGTTCACCAGGATTAATATCCTGCAATGAAACTTGGTCCTTGGTGAGCTTAACATAACACCTTCCAAAGAATAAAAAACTAAGAAGGAGAAGAAGAGCAGTGTTTAGTAACCGTTGTTGTAGCCGGAAGCATTTCCAGGCCGCTGGTCGTCATCCTCTTTTCTCCGGTCGTCATCCTCTTTTCTGATCGCTGAGTCGGTATTCTCCGATCGTCATCCTCTTTTCTCCGTTTCTCTTTTCTTTCTCCGTTTCTCTTTTCTTTCTCTGTCTAGTATGCTTTGGTTTTGGAAAATAAGAGTATTAAGTTAACTTTTTTAAATGAATGGCTAGATTTGTCTCAAACTTTTGAGGGTTGAGATTCTTTTTTAGGTAGGCGGGAAATTAGATTTTTTCAAAATCAGTTGTATTTTGTATAGATATATATATATATATATATATATATATATATATATATATATATATATATATATATATATATATATATATATATCTCCGCTAGCATAGCATAAAAATGATAAAGAAAGAAAAGTTATACTAATGTGTTTTATAAGATGACTAAAAGATCGATGCTAAAATCATCTAACCATACAGTACTTGAACAAATCAAACATAACGTGTATTACTTGAACTCATCAATTCTCCAAACATGTCAAACCATGCAATGCAATTCAAAGTTACCTAAACCTATACCTATACACACACGCACATTTCATTTGCACATATAAATTCTAACCCCCCCCCCCCCACCCCCACCACCACCACCACCACCACCACCACCACCACCACCACCAAAAGTATATATAGAAACAATTAATTCCTTCTTTTATAACTATAGCCGTAAAAAACATTGCACCTCTATATGTCGACAAAAACAACGAGTCGTGCTCTTAACGCAATGGTAGGGTAAGGGAAATCGTGTACGGTGAATGGGGATGTGAAATCACAGGACAAAGGTGCATTGGTAAGTTTCTTTTTGCAGTTGGAGATTTGTTAGTTATTTTATCGTGAAATGTCATTTGATATCGAATTAGGATCCTCTCCATTTCAAATGAAATGGAGACTATTCCCCATCATCATCTCTCTCTCAAATCATCATTCTCTCAAATCATCATGACATCACATTCTAACACATTTTAAATCTAGACTCTAAAATGGAGAGGATCCTAATTGATTGGTTTGCATTAGAGCTGGCTTGGATTTCAGATTTTCAGTTGGAGTCGGCTGCAATAGATTAGGAATCGTTGGGTATGAATATGATGAGTGTAGAATCAATTCTTTGTAGTGGATGAGTTTTTTCGGTGGGGGTTGGTCGGATGGTTTTTATTTACAAGTTATATGTTAGGAAACTGATATTTTCATGTGTTTTTAATATTTTCACGTGATTCTGAAGGTAGAACTCACTTTATGCTCATGTGATAGGATCATGTGAAAATATTAAAAACACGTAGAAATCAGGTAGATTTTTGAAGTTTTTTTTCTTTGTAGTTGTGTGGTTGGTAACAAAAGATGAAGTGAAAGTGCAGATTATGTAGGATCAGAAATTGAATTTGCAGAAATGAGAATTTTATTATGCCGTTTTAAAAAATATAAATAAAATAAGAGCAGTAATGGTAATAGCAAGAATATGATACTAGTCCTTTTGGACTCTTTTTGTGAAACAGAGTAATCTATTTTCTACACAGGCCTTCCTCGCAAAAGCTTGTTTCGTATTTACTTCCTGGGACTGGGAATTCAGTTACATTAAAGGAACAATTACATATTCTAATACATTTTTAAAAATAATTACATCAATAGTACACTCATATAATATTTATATAACTAATACACTTTTATATTTATTTATATATTCTAGTGTAATTAGGATTCCTTAAGTTAGGGAATTATAATTAAAAAAATTAGACAAGTGGGATAGTTTTTATAATTTTACTCTGTAAATGACACGCAACGTTTTCATACAACAAATGGGTTGCGGAATTTAAGAATTAAATACTCTGAACAACTAATATGTACGATTCCAAAACAAACTAGCTAGCATAAACTAGCCAAAGTCAAATTAATAGCAAATGCAGCCAAGGTTGGGTTTCAGTTACATTCCCCAAATACCTCTAGCTGCTGACACTTTATTGCTGGGTCGAGATGTTAATTCGTACAATATCCTAGCAAATGGATCCGAATATCTTCCATCAGAAAATAGTATTTCTGCAAAAGCATTCTCGTATGCTAGCAACGGTCCCCGGTTTTGTGGCTCTGAGACGAGGGTTTCCAATATCAGTGCAGCTTTCCTGCAAACTTCTGGAACTGGATGTGGCGTCTTAACCACTTTCAGCAGTCGATCAATTGCCCTGCATTTGGTAGAGAATAGCTAACTTAGCGGTATTATTTTCCAAAATTGGAAATAACATTAGGAAATTGACTTACCATCGCTCACTGGCAAGCCTTAAACGGCAGTCCATATTAATTTCTACAAAGTTATAAATAGCACCAACAGCAGCTGCTTGTGCATCACTAGCTGGTATGCTCAAAAGATCAACCAAACGCTTGTAAATCTGCAGACTCAATCAATCATTTCCATGAGGGTGCACACTGTATACAGTATAATACATGCAGTACATAACAAGAGACAACAAGATAACAACATTGACCTGTGGTGCAAAAGGAAGAATGAAAGGTTCATTATCAGGATTTATTATTAGACGCCCAAGCAATTCTGCAGCTGAACAATGCCATGCTTTGATGGGAGATCCCAGAATCCCCATGACAGCTTGAACTGCACGCTTCTCTCTGGTGAAGTGAAACCAATAAAAAAAATTTAATCAGAAACCTGGAATTATAGTAGCACACGGTTAAAAGCAAAAATGAAGGTTGAACTTCTTACGTTATTTTGATGAAGGAAGTCTTTGATGAGCTAAAGATTCGAAGATCTAGCAATGCAGCCAAATTAACAACTGTCTCAAGGGAGTTTGTAACAAGTTCATCATCCTCTGTCAACAATAAGAATTATCAGAAGCAATGCAAAGTTTGACCGATTATCAAACCGGAGTAAAATTGGCAGTGCATACTCCTATAAACATCTGTTTATTCTTGCTTTAAGAGGTGATTTGGAAAAAGTATATCCTATTCACAAAATGTCTCAAACATATTCGAATCTCTTAATAATACAAATACAAGCCATGGTACTGGAGCTTTACCTAGTTAGAAACAATTTAAGATACTCGTGCCTTGGCTGAGGAGAAAAACTTAATGATTAGTACTTGTAACTGGTTATTCTTCAAATGTATGTTTATATAATAGATTACTCGAGGGAAAGGACAACAAAAGAAAATTAAAGAAAGATAGGAACTTTGTCAAAGATTCATTACATTTTGTTTTACATCACACTTGATTTGTTTTACATATTCATTTATTTATTTTGATAAATTGCATCCTACATACTAAGCAAGCACCAAAAGAAAAATATATTAAAAAATATTGGTAGAGAGAACATCCTTGAATAAGATGTCCAGATGTTACTATTGACAACCTAATAAAGTACAAGTATATGTGTATACATATATATATACACGCGCGCAAGAGAGAGATTATATGACTACACTTTTTGTCACCTGTAATATGATCTTCAATGCACTGGAATACTGTTTCCAAGCAATGTCGATGCTGGGCCATAATGACTTCATTTTCTGGCATGAAAGAGAAATTGCGGAGAATGTTTGAAGCAGCAACAGCACACTGCTGCTTTTCAGCCCGTCCTTCTTCATCTAGATTAAACAAGCCATCTTCATCAAACCACCACTCTAAAGGATGAGGCTTACTCGTACTTTTCTGAGCAGTTGCCTCCAAAATGGAAGAACCGGATCCCTGGCTGCCATTAGGAGATCACCCAAACTCAAGTTTAAAAAAATGGTGCGAACTTTGGCATCTGAACTCGGAACTAAAACAAAATAAGATAAAAGTCACGAGCTTACCTAGGATGTGGACCAGCATCATTCGAGCTTGGCGCCTTGTATTCGTTCCCAAATCCTGTGACAACAGAATTTGAACCCAGCATTCTCAACCTCGGCCTCTTTACTAGCTCCCTTGGCAAGGGTATATCACGCCAGTCATCTATCTGTTCCAATAGTACATATTGCAATATTGATAATAAAGGTGCATAACAGTATGATTTAAAAGAATTCGAAAAGCAAATTTATAATTTGTCGAAAGAAATATAAATAAATAATGTATTTCAAACCCACGTATACTTGCTATCAGAAGTGTATATACAGAAACTTAGAAAAATGACACCTACGACTTGGAGAAGAGCATCAAGCAGTCCAGGTATTTTTGCAAGAGGGGTTGCATCTTTGCGCACTTCATCTTTTTCTTTGAACGAAAGCAATGTCAGAGTGTTTAGTGCCCATGTCAACTCACTTTTTAATCCACTTTGAAGAGCCAGAACTATTCGTTTGTTATTTTGATCTGAAATAAAACAGAATACAGTAAAGAACAAAAATTGCACAACACATATCATGTGAACAAAAAAAAGTAATCCAAAAGAAAACAGGGAGGCCTTCTCGTGGTCATCATGTTCAAGTTGGACACTGACATTCTGATAAGTGCCCTATACTTAATTTTTATTTAGACGAGAATAATATATATACATATAATTTTTTGTTAAGAGAGGAGGTTGTGGATAACCATCAACAAATGGCCTTTCTAGAAGATAGTGAATTCTAGATGGGGAGAACAGGCTTCTTCAACTCTCAGCCCTTAGACAGAAAAGCGCGTGCAGGGGTGTTGGCTAGAAAAGGAGGGGACTAAGCTGCAGGATAGGTCCTTCTGAAGCAGCCACCAGTGGACATAGTTCTTCTTGTGTTAAGCACCAACTAATGTCACACTTGTTTATCGACTTCTGAACCCCCAAAAAAGGTACATCAATTTGAAGGAAAGAAAACAATGATAGGTAAAATTTATTTATACCACATAATTAGTTACATATCCTGATATCCACAAATCTACAATCAAATGTATACATATATCCTTCATTATTTTACATATCCTGATATCCATGAATCTACAATCAAATGTATACATAAATCCTTCATTATTTAAATAGGATGATGTATTAATTATTACAACTACTTAGTTAAAAAATAATTAGTTTTACTTGTTATAAGTAGTGTTTATGTTTAATTTAATATTAACTTTATATATAGGAAAAATGATGTTGAAAAGGTGTATTAATATATTTAAGTGTTTATTTTCAGCTTTATCATGGCAATGTGTGACATGTATTTGATATGTGTCTAATAAGTAATCAGTGTCGCATGTACATGTCCACGCTTCATGTGTAACCTGTAATCCACAGAATTTTCTAGAATGCATATTCTTCCATGTTTTCAGTCCATCAACAAAAAATTTACTCTAAATATAGCTGTTCCATATTATGGATATCTGGGAATTTAACCTTCTCTTCCTGCTGTTATACTTCGAAAAAAAATAGGGTGCTCAATATAACTTCATGGGTATGGACTTTTCTAATTTAGGGTCAGGTGGTGTAAAATTAAGATATGAAGATTTGGAGTTAAAAAAATTCTATTCAGCTATAGCATCAAGCATGCTTTCCTTAGTAACAAAACTTTCCATATTCGAGGATCTATAGCATCAAGCATGTTTTCCTTAGTAACAAAAGTTTCATACTCCACAATAACCACTAACTTGAACACTTTTTGAGTTTTCCATGATAGTTTCCGTTTATCTACTGTTTCTTAAAAGATGGGTCGATCTGATTTTGAGGATCTAGCACTGGTAAAAGAACTTCCAAAATAGGGGATTTAGATGGCCTTGTCCTTCTCCCACTTTGTATAATGGGCATAACCAACACAAAATCTCTACAATATAGTACAACCGCAAAAGCAATGTAGGTCATGAGCTAGATTAAGGGTTAAATGTTTATTGAAGAGAGTTAGTATGTTGATGTGAGAAATCTATGGAGGAATTGAGATACTGTTTAAGGTTGAAAAGAGAGAGAAATTGGCAAAAAAGTGACTAAGTAGGTGTAGACATAACACCGAAAGACAAAAAAAATCTGAGAGCCAGATTATGACCAGAAATGTTCTACCCTTCTAAAATGATGGAGGGTATTTATACTTGTTCATGTAAGAGTCAAATGACCAGAACCACCTTAAGTCCCTCTACGAGAGGGTAAGGCCGACCCCTCATACCCCTCTCAGCTACTCTATTTCTTTAGACACTAGTCCAATATCTTAAACAATGATTTCATTAATATCCAGGTTAGAATGGGAATTTATATGATATTTAGCAGAATTCACTCAATGGACTTGAGAGCTCCATTGCTGCCCAAGAGGTCAAGAAGGTTGCTCTCAGCCAGTGTTCCTTCTCAAGACTTCCAACGTGTCATCCCAAACCGATATCACCCTCCTAGTTTCGGGGCATGTGGCACGCTAAGAAAGGTCCCTGTGTTGTAAAGTCATACTCTTTCGACAGACCCCTTCTAGGACTGACCAATCGGTGTTGGATTTTCACAAACTAGATAAATTGTCAGAACTTCTGAAAATAGACCAAAAAATTCATACCAATAATGATATTGTATCAAAATAGTGTGAATATCCTATTTCTAATAGCCATGTTGCAACAAAATAGTGTTACTTTTGCTAATAAGCAAACCCAATGCAAGTTGCTCTATGCTAAGAAAAAAAAACTCTTTCCACGGTCTCTTTTCCGAACTGGGACACACAGATTGATAGTTTGCCACCTTCTATTGTGAACTATTTTAACAAGTAAACCTTCCACACAAAAATACAGAAGTTGAAAAATCTTATAATTATTTTGGAATTGCTTCTAGTAAAGCAAGAAAGAGCCAAGCCTTAGGATCTTTACAAATCTGCAGAAATACTCTAAAACATACCATATACTAATAGCTCAAAATATTGTGCATAACAATTGATACTGAAATTGCTTAAATTATAGGCTAGGGTTTTCATGGACTGACCGGCGAAGGCAGAATGAACTTGGAGAGATGGACCGAGGAGTGTTGAAGGCGCCACAGAGTCGGGAGCGGATAAAGAGGCGGCGGAGTTGCTGCCTCCACTGCCGAACGGGCGGCCTCTCTTCGCCGCCGGTGTGGCGGAGCCACCCGATCCTCCGCCTTGCTTTCCCAGCTCTCTCTTCTGCATCTCGTCTGCTCTCAGTTTTCGGTAATGGCGATTTAGTAATTACACGTAATTTTAATGCTAGTATACGAGTATGTAAATATTCAAGCCTAGAGGGTTAATAATTTTCTTTTCTTTTCTTTTCTTTTCTTTTCCTATAAATGACAAATAGAGTGTAAATCTTTTGAACAGTTATTAGTGCAGTATTGTTGGTAAGGCATAGGTTAGTGATCAGTCAATAATGCATTAATGTTGGCAAGGCGAACTCTACTAGTACTATGTAATATATATTCAAATTGTTGATAGTTTCAATATACAATTGCTTGAATCTGTTTAAAAGAGAGAATACATATAAGTTCAACTCTTTCGACTTTTCTTTGGGATGGTGGGTGACATGAAAATGCCTACAAGACATAATACTATAATAGGAATATTTGTTTGTACGATCAATTCAGACTCACTTAAATTTTACATGTTTGTTTATGCAAACATGTATGCATGCAGATATGTTCAGGTCTGTGTCTACAACTAAATAATCATTTTAATATGTGGCCCTTTGATTAGATTGTCTAAGGTTTGATTTTCATAAACAAAATATTTGGCAAACCATTTTCCTACATGAGAATGGATGTTAACTATACCTAATTTTCTTTTGTTTATATTTCTTAAGATAAATAATTTTAACTCTTATTTATTTATTTATAAGTCTTGTATTCAAGCCTCATAACCACAAGTAGCAACATTTTGTTAAAGGCCCAATTTTTAGTGGGCTAAAAAAATGGAGCTCAAAGCCCAACCCGTGGCGGCCGGGCCGGGCCAGCCCGCGGGCCTGGGCCATCTTTGTCAGGTCTACGTATACGTATCTAAATTAAACCTAAAACACTGTATTTTATAAAAATTCCTGTTAGAATAAATACTATACATTTTTTGGGAATCACAAGCAAAAAAAAAATCAAAAATGTCCAATTTTTCTGTTCCAATTTTCGGTCTGCCAAGACTTTTTCTAAATTTATTCTTAAATGAGTGGTTTACATTAATATTTTTCTCTCTTTCACCCTACAAAACTCAATTGGGAAAAATTAAACTCTTTCTTAATTTTTTTTTGGATATTTTAATTTGTGTTAAAATTGTTGTTTAGTCGTCCATGCAATAATATTACAATTTGCTACTTAAACTAGGAATGACGTATTTGATGATTTTTCCATATGTGATGTGTATATGAAAAATAAAGTTACAATTGTTTAATTCCAAAATTCTTGTGATTCTTAATGAAAGAAGAATTAATATGTGAAAGAGACAAAAGTAGCATATTTTAAGACAATTTTTAATTTTAATATACTCACTCCTACTTATCATTTTTTCTCTTCATTATTATATATAAATAATAATAATAATTAAATCCAAGTTGCAAACCCTGGCCAATCCCCTAATTCAATTGCTACTAATTATTAGTTGTTGTGCAACAAAATAATACCACAAATTTTGGTTTTACACTTTTCTTGATTAGGCATTTTATAATCACAATTTTGATATATATATATATATATATATATATATATATATATATATATATATATATATATATGCATACTCCTTAAATAGCATACTTTTATCAAAACGACGTCGTTTTCATGGGACGCGGTGGCATTTTCGTAAATACGCGGTGACATTGTATTTATAAAAATGCCACCGTGTCCCATGAAAACGACGTCGTTTTGATAAAAGTATGCTATTTAAGACGGTATGCTATTTAAGGAGTATGCTCTTGATCCTCACCGTGTGTGTGTATATATATATATATATATATATATATATATATATATATATATATATATATATATATGTGTGTGTGGGCTATATGTATATACACAGCTGTGTATTACACAGTAGGTCTAGGACGACAGATTTTTTGGGTTATAGCGACGGTAAACTGTCGTCATAGCCCAGAATAGCTATGACGACAGGTGAAACCGTCGCTATAGCCCAAAAAATCGTCGCTATAGCCTACTGTGTAATACACAGCTGTGTACACACATTTTTTCATATATATATATATATATATATATATATATATATATATATATATATATATATATATATATATATATATATATATCCTCCATGACAATTATTTGTTATGGATTACTTTTGACAAATAGATAATATACGATGGTCCAAATTTAAAATTTTTATTCAAAGTCCTAATTACCAATATGTCCTTAAAATAAGTTGCACAATAACATTATATTAAACCAAAAGCTAGTAACTAGCGGATGGAGATCAAATCCTCTAACAAATATCCCCACTTACATATATCTAGGATATATGAAGTATTGAAACTATATATTAATATTATATTAAAATATGAGTTAATAATTATATATTTAATAAATTAAATAATAAACAAATCTTATATCTTATTAAATAAATTTTAAATTATAATTAATAAATATTAAATTCTGATTAATAAAAGTGATGTTATGGAACTGATATGCGTCCACTAGTATTACTGCTGGTTTATATATTTTGTGGTTTTAATGATGACAATGTTTATATGGACTTAATTATTTTTATATTGGCCTATAATTTAATTGGGTCATGTTATTCAAATATTTTTATGCATATTAATTATATAATAGTTTGCATGGGTTATTGCATGGATTAATCACTTTGTTTCCTAGCTCACGAAAATTACTGCAGTATTGGAGTAAGTAAAACAAATTGGTTATTTTTGTCACATGCTTTAAGTTTTTATATATAGAATATATATATGTTTATATCCAATCCTGATTTGCTTTGAAGACTAATTCAAATATGAATTGGAGTATTTTAAGGATATTAAAAATCTGTTTAATATTCCTTAAATTTCTCATATTTAATTGTGGGGTTATATCCTTCCAATATATATATATATATATATATATTGAGCTACCAAGTTATACGTATTTGGGAGATCTTTTAGGAATTGGCTTTATTAAGGACTCTTATTTAAAGTTGATGGAGCTATCATTTGTTACATGCTAACAGTAGTTGCTGTTTTTAAGGGATCTAGCTAACTGCTAATAAGACTCTTTCAGCTAGTTTTTGTGTGACGCCCCCAAAATATATACATCACACATCTTGAGTCGCCAGATACATGGTACATAACTCAACTACAAACTTAATTATACAACTGTCGTGTAAAAATACGACAAAATATAGCTGAGAGTTTAAACACGAATATTGCCTTCTAGACAATATCCACACTCAATGGAGTTTTCATTACAATTATTATCACACTATTTTATAAAAATAGTGAGGACTACTATAGCCACCATCTCGGACTGTCAATCCATTCCACGACCAGTCCTAGTTATATTCTCATTTCTTGAAGAGAATATTGAAAGAAAGGGTGAGCTCAACTAGCCCAGTAAGAATTATTATGACTAAGATAATGCAGAATAAATTATCCTTAGCCTTCAACAGTATAACAACTGATGGAATATAATAGAAAACAAGTTTTAGATCAACAACTACAGCGAAATAAACAATCCATTAGAAGAGTCAAGTAGAATATAATATCTATTATCTCTTCTAGATTAAAAGTCCATCGTTAATATTTCATTCATGTAATACTCAACAACAGTTATTTGTTATACCCAAGACAAAAAGAACTATCATCACCTGTCTTCACCTACACCACCAAAGATTATAGTTAAACCCACAATTCAAATTTATAATCATATAACTCAACAGTTTCTCCTTGCCACAAAGCCTTAATAGAACGTTTACTCAATATCTTTACCCCAAAGGCTAAAGATATTCAAATGTAATAACAATGATCATACCAATCAGTTGTCTACCTTTGCACTACGGGCCAAAGATATTCAATTATAAAACCAACACTACGGCCAAAGACATTAAACTGTTAACTAATGGTCATGATCCTGCCAATCACATCATCGAATTATCCATGCACTACGGGTCAAGGATATTCGTTATTATCACCAGTAGTTATGATCATGTCATACACATGTCCATCTTTGCACGTAAGCCAAAGATATATAACTATAAAACCAATAATTAATAGTCCATCTTTGCACGTAAGCCAAAAATATACAACTGTAAAACAAAAAATCAACAGTCCATCTATGCACGTAAGCCAAAGATAACTTTCATCACAATATAAGCATGATGATGATGACAATGATATAAGCATTAATCAAACGCAATCAAGGATAAATATTAAAGACTTTAAATTTATCCAGAGTTTAAAATTTTCTAAATTGTCAACATGATATTGTTTTGTGGAGTAAAATTCAAGAATAATATTCATATATCAAAAATAATTTGGACAGAAAAAAAAAATATTTTTCGGGTGAATAGTACTCCGTGAGTAGTGCCCTGTGAATAATATTTCAAGAATAGTACCTCATGAATAGTACCCCGTCATGAAAAGTGTCTCGAATACCTGAGTGAACACCAGTACAAAGTACCTAATAGACAACACTTAATAGACAACGTTTTTTTATAAAAACGTTGTGGTATATTCTTTTACAACGTTTTTAAAAAAAACGTTATAGATTTATATGCAAAAATGTTATCTATTTAAAAGAGTATTTTTTTTGTTTTAACTAGATAACGTTTTTTTTTAAAACGTTGTCTATCTACAAAGACACGGAGCAAAAAAAAAATACACGGAACAAAAAAAAAGACACGGAGCAAAAAATTCACTTCTCAAAATCGGCTACCAGCTATTCTTTCTTCTAAATCCCTAAACCTCCATTCAGCAGATTCAGATCTTCTTCATCAAAAATTCACTTCTCGCAAGCCGCCGCCTCACCTTCCGGTGAGGAAACCCGGCCTTCCGGCTTCCGTAGTTCAATTGAAGAGGGACGGAGCAAAAAAAACGCTTAACTGAATAAAACGCCAGCACTCTCTTTTGTAGCCCAAAACCCTACCTCTATTTTCTCACTCCCAAATCCGTCCCTATCTCGTCTTTGTTTCTCACCACGCCAACGGAAGGTTTCTCTCTTCTATCCAATGGCAGGTACTTTGAGGATAGCATAAGATCCAGAGTGACACAATTTCTGCTGCTAAAGCTGCTTTGAATCCAGTTAGAATCAACATATTGCCCCAGAAACAGAAGTAGAAGAAAAAGGTTTGATTAATTATTATTTACACCAAAATGGGGCCGACTGTTTTATTATTATTTGTATTTCGTAAGTTCAATACATCGTTACCACAGTTCCAAACAAATTTAGGGATACATTTCTAATTTTAGATTACGAAGTGACATAAAATCCCAACATGCTATTATTTACATTTTAGGTAGATTGAGTACCTATTACATATGTTGCAAATGTTAAAACAAAGTGGATGACCCTTGTTTACCTTTGTTGGTTAATATTTATTGTGGGAAAAAAAAGGAGTTGTAAATTGTATGAACCTCTTCTGAAAAAGCACCAACACAAATTCTTATTCCACCAAAATTATGAACTGTAGTTTCTGGGCTAAAGATTTTATGATGTGACGAGACTTTCATTCATATTAAGCAAATGTGTATATATTTTGTTAACATATAGAAATACTATCCAAAAGGATATTACTTGCCACAAATTTAGTTGAATTGAGAGAAGATTTGCAATTTTATAAAACTAAAATTTAGTTAGATTTTGATGCTCAGTTCTGTTTTGAAAGTTTGGAATTGAGTTTGCTAAACCTTTAGAAAATTTTAAATCTCTTTGAATGGTCTTTCAAGCTTTAATGACAATTTGAGACTTACTTAGATTGGTCACAAGACATACAACAATCTAGAGGTTGAAGAATTCTTGTTGTTACTTCACTAGGTTGTGCAAGATTACAGTTACGAGTCAAAGATGCATTCATATTCTATTTTATGATTAATATTTTGGCTGTTAATTTGATTTCCAAGGGTAATGTTTTTATAGTGTTCGTATTATAAGTTGTACACTTGTGGACTCATAAAAATAACAAGATTTTACAGCAGATTTTACTCACTTGTATACGAATTTTATTACGGATGAATATTATGAACCTAGTCAACTCTTATGAGAGGGAGCTATTTTTTACAGCAGGTTTGTAATGTTTGACGTCCTTATCTTGGCTTGGGACTGCTCATGCAAGAAAGCATAGGTGGATTTATTATGAACCTAAAGTTTTAAATTATCTACTACACCCCCCCAAGACTTTAGCTGCTTGTTGTCCTTGTGGCTTACTTCCTTTTGTTTGTCCAATATTCTGCAATATCTTGGTTTTCATGGTTATTATATGCTTTAGTTGGTACTTCAACACTAGCTAGTATTGAGGACTAACTGCTATATTGGGAAACTTCCTGATTTTGGTCTGAAGTGTAAGGTAATTATCTTAATAGTTGAATACAAGAGAGATGTATGTCATTCGCTTTCAATTATTTTCAAAAGCCAGCAGCTAATCATGTTCTTCTGCTTTCAATTATTGTTGTGTGATCTGTGTTGGCTAGCTGATTTTGGGACTGTAATAGTTCGTGGTGATGTTGAGATAGATAAAGCAATACCAGCACCCAATGTCAAAGATTTCTCACCTGCTCTGGGCCACATTGGAAGTACCTCCACCAGTGGTAGTGGAACTAAAACAGTTGAGCCATGGTACTTCTCTTACTACAAATTTCTTGTTCTGATGTACTAGGCAAAAAAATAAGAAGCCTTGTTAATGTAGAACCTAAGGCCAAACAAGAATTATATTGATTTCCTTTTTAATAAATATGAAACTTGTGAGCAAACTGTGTATACCATCTGAAAAATACCTACCATATCATGTTGTTTTGCATAGTAATCACACACTTGGTTTACTTTGGCACTTTCCAGCCCTAACACTTTTGAAGTCTCATCTTTTCAGGTATGCTTAGTAATATCAGTTTTCTATTCATAGTGTAATTGTAATTGAAAAAGTTATGACCTTTTTACGTAATTAGCTACCAAGGTCATGTTTCAGCTGCTTTGGTGCTTGGTGGAGTTGATGTCACTGGTCCACACTTGCACACTGTGAGTTGCACTTGGCTTATTGGCGTCTAAAGTTTTTTTTATTAACTGCAGAAAAGGTTGTAATTGTTGTTTTATGATTATTTCACAGATCTACCCTCATGGATCAACCGACTCCCTACCTTTTGCTACAATGGGCTCTGGTTCGCTTGCTGCAATGGCCGTCTTTGAATCGAGATGCAAGGAGGGGCTAACTGTAAGTGGTTTGCAGAAGTTGATTAGTTCACCAACTTTCACAAGTGAAAAAGGCTACTCTTTCTCCAAAAAATTATGAGTTTTGTGTCAGGTGCAGGCCATGTAAACTTTTTAATCATGCATTATGAGGAACTCTGCTCCATATCATCTGTTTTATACGTTGGCTCCATTCTACAATCTCTTTCTTCTATAAACACAATATATGCCTATTAACCACCGCTACAGTTCACACACAAACACACTATAGTTTTCTTACTCCCATTACTTTAACTATTGAATTTTTCCATGAAACTTAGGAACTTGGAGCTGATATTCCAACAGAGATTCCAATAAGGGGCACAAACAGAAATGAATAACTCCAGCTGACCTCCCCCTTTTCAACAATTTCTTGAAATGGTGACTGATATGAAATTTGATGAAGAACCCAACTACTCAAAGCTCATCTCCCTTTTTGAAAACAACATAATTTCCACTGCATCATTAAGACCAATTAAAATAGATAGTGCCTTGAAGGTCTGTGCTTGATTTCAAATCAATTTAGTGATTTTTAAAATTTAGTTGAATGTTTCTACTTTCTGTTTTTAAAGCTGCTGTGTATTCTTATATGTGGGTCAGAAGAGGGGAAGATCACATTTTGAATTGGAAGATGGTGCACATCCTAGAAAGGTACTCAACGGATTACAGAATATTTCACTTCTGCATAGCTGATACCGAGCATGATTGGAGGGAGGGTTCTAAAGGTTGCATCAGCAGACATAAAAAATTAAAGCAGCTTGTTACAACAATGTTACAATTATAACAATGTTACAATGTTATCATAAGAAAGTAGCAGTTATCTTGTGTTTTAAAATATTTATGTTTATTTGGATATATAAATTTGGTTAGGAATTATGGGATCAGTAGCAGTTATCTTGTGTTTTACAATGTTACAATGTTATCATAAAAATCATGTTTATTTGGATATATAAATTTAGTTACAATGTTACAAATATTTATGGGATCAGATTTGGTTACAACCACATCTTTTTTTTATCTATAACGTTTAAAAAACGTTGTCTGATATACCTAACAACAATATTTTTATCCAAAAAACGTTGTGGAATCATACATTCTACAACGTTTTTAAGCATTTGCTATTTTTGGAGAACAAATCTACAACGTTTTTTTCAAAAAAAACGTTGTGTATTGTGCTTAACTACAACGTTTTAAAAATGTTGTGTAAGGGTGTCAAATAGACAACAGCCTTAACCACGACGTTTTTCTGATTGAAACCACAACGTTTTTTCCGCGTTGTCTATTTACTGTTTTGTAGTAGTGGAATAATACTAGAGTGAATAATAATCGGGTGAATAGTAACTCGCGAATAGTACTCCAACACGAAAAGTGTCCCGAAGTTCCGAGTGAATAATATTTGAGTGAATAGTAATCGGGTGAATAGTAACCCGTAAATAGTAACTCATGAATAGTATTTCGTCATGAAAAGATCAATAATTATCAAGAAAGCTCAGAATAATTTTTTTATGAAAAGATACTGGATGAAACGCTAATATCAAGGATATTCTACTAATTTTATGGAGTATAGAAGCCAAAACTTCAACAGACTGAGTGTGTAATCAAGAATACGAGACGAAATAATATTACTCACATACTACAGAATATGGAAGAAAATATTATTTTAAGCGAATATTGAACAAAAACCACATCTATTGAACGAAAATAATATTCCAATGAATATTTAACGAATATAATATTCCTACGAATATTGAACGAAGATAATATTCTTTATGAATATTGAACGAAAATAATATTCATACGAATATAAAAAAAAATTCTCTTCAGAATATGAAAAACATAATAACCCTTACCTTATAAAAGACTGGATACTGGAGTAGTGAAGTAGCAGACTACTCTTTTCTTTCTCTCTATAGCTTCTCTCTTTATAGCTTTTATCTCTATAATTACTCTTGTGAGACTTAGTGAATTGGTGATAAATGAAGGAAGAATGAGCTTCTATTTATAGGAAAATATATTTTTGATAATTGCCCGTTTTGAGGCTCGAAATATTACAGTACAATACCTTCAACTTTTCTTTTATTTTTAATTTAGTCATGCAAGTATTATCAATCTTGCACCAACTCCCCTAATAGTAAATTATGTGAATCAATAGTACACACATGTGAACACATAGTTATAAAAATGTGAATTAATAGCAATTAATTTCTCATTTATCCGATTAATTATCCGATTGGTCAATATAACCTCCAGACATCAATTATTATCAGAATAGATGTCGATTTCCACTAACACTAATAATCCCAACACAATGAAACTATCAATTTCATCTCTAATCAACACCAACTTATTCATCATTAATATTAGAAATCACAATATTTAATAACCAGATCGTTCCCAGGAAAGAGGGGGCTTTCCGATAAGGATTTCTCCTTATTGGTGCGCAATTAGGTGACCAAACCTCTCATTGACAGAATTTCTAGACATTGTCAATATTGCAAATAATAATATGAATAACTTTTCCGTCTCAATTATTGATTTAATAATATAACATATTATGCAGATGATACTATGACAATAATTGAATCAATAATATGAGAGATATGATGCAGCAATTACTGTAGTAATAATTGAGTATAACTGAGTGACTTCTTACGTAAGCATCAATAATCAATATCGTGTGGTACTATACAACCACGCGTATTATTGCACTTCTATCACCGATTATTTTATGACAACTTGCTTACTTTGAAAAAAATTTCAAATATCACCCTTAACTTTAAACTTTTATCAATCTAACTATTTACCAAAATAGAAAAATTAAATACTTTTATTTCATAAAATTCGGGATCTCACAATCTCTCCTCCTTGTGAAATTTGCACCCTCAAAATTTATAATAGTCTAAGAACATAACTAATACGGATAGGGTTAGACCGTCCGATTATAGCCTACTATAGTTAACTTTAAAATTGGTCACTGTAGATCACTTCTGAGTATTTACACCTTATTCACCCCCATCTAGGTGTGCTTAATTACAGAATTACAATTACTAGCAGACGAATTGTTGGGTTTTTTACTTTTGACATAGTTGACTCTTAGTTGACTTTAAGGTAATTTTTGTAAACGCTCTATTACTAGTGGACGCCGCATTCCCTAATCTAATCTCGGCCGTTCATATTTGGAATATATGAAATAAATGGCGTATGCCTATTTTTAACCAATAACAAATACATGCTATAAATCATTTATCCTATATATATATATATAAAGAAACTTAAAATATATTAATCTCAGTTGGTGTTTGGTAAAATCGAATGTTAAGATCTGAACAGTTTAGACATCTGAATAATATAGAGTATCTGAATAGAAAAAAAATATTATTTGATAATTTATTTTTTCAAAATAACTTAATAACATTATTTTACCATATTACCCTTAGAACTCTTTACGGCTAATGTCATCATGTTCAAAAGTCTGAAGTCTCAACATTTGCTCTTTGTTCCCCAAACCTTTTGTCTTCTCTCTCTTTTCATCACCTTCTATATTATTCCAAAAATCACATCAAAATCTCTAAAAATTCACAGGTTATTAGTTTCAAGAGGCACAATTTCGCTCTACTTTTTGATGTATTGATTCAATGATAATAACAGTCAGAACTTTCTAGGTAAAGTTAGGGTTTTTGGTTCTATCATTGCCAGAAAAGAGGAAGAAATTCCTCGACTTTATAACTTTGATAAGAGAAGCTTGTTCTCTCATGTGAGAGGAGAGATAAGCTTGAAGCTTTATTTATCTGTAACAGAGCAAGTTAGGCAGTCATTAATGGCAGAAATGAATCTTTTTAAAAAAAGAACAAGAAGTTGTTGCAGAAGCAGCAAGGAGCGGCCATGGCAATGTAAGAGCAGCAGATAGGGCAAGATAACAAGGTAAGTCATCAAAAGATTTAAACTCTACAAAACCCAAAGCCTGACGCTCAAAATCAAGGGGATTTGAAGCTTGTTCTCACTACAACCATCCCTGTTCAAGAGCAATGACGATTGGGGGAGGAAGAAGGGGTAGGGATTTTGTAATATTGAATATATTATTTTTATCCAAAAAATAGTTAATATGGTTAGGCATGTATCTGAATAGTCTAGATTTAATTTTATGTCTTACCAAATAAGTTTTGTCTCCGGGCCATACCATTAAAAACTATTTATATATAAACAAATACAATCTGAATGTGTTTTTGATAAATTATAGGAGTAGTTTATAGGGAATATATATATATATATAGGGTCAGGATCAGGTAAGGACTCTTTTACTTTGTTAAAATACGGACTCTTTTTTTTTTGGTTTTTTTAATAACTAAAAAAAAAGTTTAATATTTTATGGAACTGAATTTTTTTCATAATACAGTGTTTTGGATGTGATTTGGGTACGTATAACAAAATATGTATGTACAGTCTGGGCAGACTGTACAACCACTTTTTGGTATAGGTATTCAAAACACGACCAAAACATTATATTATAGAAAAATATCAGTTCCATAAAATATTAAATATTTTTTTTAGTTGTTTAAAAAAAAAATAAAAAAAAACAAAAAAAAGTCCGCATTTTAACAAAGTAAGGGAGCCCTCACCTGATCGGTTCTGTATATATATATATATATATATATATATATATATATATATAAGATTTTATCCACATCAATCGGTTGTTGGAGAGCAACTCATTTTGGTCCAGCCGCTACAACTTGTATCGGCCTTAAATAATTTTTTTTATAAGCCACTACAGGTTGTAGTGGCTGGATCAAAAGGGGTTGCTCACAACAACCATGTAAAAAAGTATAAACTCTCTACAATGTGTAATAATATAAACTCTCTCTACTACAATGTGTAATAATATAAACTCTCTACATTTATTTATTTTTTTGTCTCTAAAAATTTAAAATTATCTCTCTAGTTTTTTTTAATAAATGTCTTAATTTTTAGATCATCTTTAATTTTTAATTTTTTTTCTCAATAAATCTTCACCTTTTCTTCTTAAAATTGTGTTTTAATATTATAATATTACAAAAAAAAAATAAAAAAATGTAGAGAGAGTTTATATTATTACACATTGTAGAGAGAGTTTATATTCTTTTACATGGTACAGGACATGGGATGAATGTTTGCTTTACTCACACACAAAATACTCGGTCGTTATTAATTGTTTCAGTCGCTACAAGATGTTGTGTTTTGATTTTTTGAGTTGTTCTCAGCAACTGATTGTCATGGATGCGGTCCCATATATATATATATTCCTAGAAAGTCAAATAATAGTCTTGGATTTGGTGAGACACATTATTAACCAAACGATTTTCTTTAGCTAATTAAGGGACTAATAAGTACTCCCTCCGTCCCAAATTAATTGCTCAGTTTTGACTTTTTAAAGTCAAATTGACCATTTTTAAAAATAATCTTTTTACTATTTTTGTTAAAATATAGGTGAAGAGATTATAACCAAAAGAAAGTATATACAATTTATTACTAATCCCAATTTTTATAATATTAGAAATATATTTATATATGCTTAATTATTAATTCTAAAAAAAGTTAATTTGACTTAAAAAGGTCAAAATTGAGCAGTTAATTTGGGACAGAGGGAGTAGTAGTTAAGTACCTAATCCCGGTCTTGTTACAAATATTTATTTTTGGAGGAGAATAAAACACCAAAACTCTTGTTTAGTTTTCTAACCAATCACATTTGGTTTTGCTTTTAATGGTCCCTGACGTCTTCCAAATCTCTTGGCAATCTAGTAGTAGTAGTAGGTCCCACGTAGTAGTCATGGCTATTTTCTGTCCATTTGAAAATGGCAACTTGGTAGTGCTACTCCAAAAATCTGTGATTTGTTTATGTTGGTGATTTATATTTTATTTGTCCTTTAGTAGAAATAGAAATTATGACAACTGCCGTACAGTTTTCAGCATTATTGGCAAGCACAGAGAAAATGGAACAAGGAAAATGTACAATAGAAATATTCCACTAATTTTTTGATACAAATCATTTTTTATATATAGGAAATATAGAAATTAACTATTCCATCGACTATGTGAAAGTAATGAGATAATTTTGATCAATCGATCAATACAGTGTCGATATGCAGGCGAAAAGTAATATCTCTCTACGTATTTATTTAATTGACTAACTTCTCATAAAATTAACTTCATAATAATCGAATCCGAAAATAATGTTGCCCAAATATTTCTCTCTTTTTTTATTGGGATGAAATCAAAGAATTTCATGGGCATGAAAACAATAAAATGACATCGCACGTGTGAATGACAATTGAGGTCAATCTTGAGGTCCACTAAATTCCACTGTTTGCAACAATTTTTCACTAAAAGGTATAAAAATAAAAAATTTGTTCCAATGATGAAAAAATGCTTTTTGTCGGCACAAAAATTAATTATACCACCAAAAAAGAGTTGTTATTTTTTTTTAGAAAAAAGACAAACCCTTGGTAATAAAGTTGCACGACCCAATAAAAGATAACAAACTTATTTTTCGATTGGTGTCCAAACCATATTCCTAATTTTCTATCCACAAATTTGGAAAGAGAAATATCACCATTGAAATATATATATATATATATATATATATATATATATATATATATACTCCCTCCGTTTTTAAAATATTATTGTTTTAGAAGAGTTTATAATTTTTAGAAAAATAAATTATTTACTTTCGTAAATCATTCATACCTTTTTTATTGTTCTATAAAATTCTCTTTGTATTAATAATTTTTAACTTCTCATAAAGGATAGTAATAGAATTTTAAATAAATTTTAATTGTTAAATAATAATATTAAATAATTTTTTAATTTACGTAGAAAATTTTAAACAATAATCTTTTAAAAATCGAGGTAGTAAGTAGGAAAATAAAAATAAAAATAAAACGAAGGAAAAATCCTCAATTTAAATAAGTCGCTTGGTGACACTAGCTACCTCCTCAGCTCCTCTATAATAAGAACAGAGGCGTCGAATTCTCAGAGCAGAGATCCGATAGAAAACTTATTTTTTCTTTCGGGAATTACATTCAAACCCACATTTACATCTGTCTTATCTAGTAGTTCTCAGCCTCAAAATTCTTCGAATTCGACTTGTTCAAGGTAATTAATTTATTTATTTTTGTTCAATTTCTGTCTTCGTTCTGCTATACGACTCTTTCAAAATCAAATCTTTTTTTTTGATACTTAATATCATTGTGTTAGCCGTTAGGCATGTTGGTATTCATGGGTTGTTCGTAGATTTTGTTGTTCAGACCTTAATTTGTTATGGGTTCTGTTATTTTGTTGATTTTGTGTGGTTATGCTATGTTTTAGGAGAGAATGATGTTCTGTTTTTGGCATTGCTTCCATAGAGTAATATATACTTGGATCTATATCTGTTAATCGTTTAGTTCAGTAACAATTCTTAATGATGAGAAAAAAATTGTTTTTATCCTTCAAGGGTCTGATATTCAGTTATGTTTTTCTATCCATAGCTTCTATGATATCCTATAATTGAAGTAATTTGTGTATGCGTAGATTCATAAAGAGAGATAATTTTAGCCTACACCAGTTTGTAGTCCATAGAGTTGGGTTTGTTTATCTTGACAATTGGTTTATTTTTGTGTAGTCAAAATTCAAAAAGGATATACATTTGGACAATTTCTTTTGTGCGCTAGAGTTCTTTTGTTTTCTCTGTGTGGATTAGCAAGGGCAAATAATCATGTCTATCTTGAACTCTTAAATTTGTTTTGAACTCCGAAAATATAAGGTAAGGAAATGAGAAAAAAAATGAAAAATGAAAGTGTTGTCAAAAGTTTTAGCACTAAAATTTATACAGATTTTATAATTATGAATTGAACTTGTATTTATTAAGAGGGAATCTCTTCTGTTCTTTATCATTTCCTTTCCTCTCCATTGTACTTCAATTATTAAAATAGAGCCTTAGTTTATATTGGTTTTCCTCTTTTACTTCTGTTACTCGTATCTTTGTGTTTATTATGTTCTTGTTATGCTCTTTGCACTTATGGGACATTTCTATGTTTTTCACAAACCGTTAGTTTCTTGTCAGTCTTTCTACGTCATAGTTGCTCCACCCTAACTCCCACAGTCCATAACAAACACCTAAATCAGTTTCTATTTTTTCATGTTTTACTCAAGCCCTCATTTTTTTCTAAATCTTGCGGTCTACAGTATGGGAAGCACCGGGCAAAGCAGTTATGGTGCACATACGTATGAGAGCCTTGAGAGGGAACCTTACTGGCCATCAGGGAAACTCAGGATTTCCATCACAGGAGCTGGTGGATTCATTGCTTCGCACATTGCCAGACGCTTAAAAAGTGAGGGGCATTACATCATTGCTTCTGACTGGAAGAAAAATGAGCACATGCCCAAAGACATGTTTTGTCATGAGTTTCATCTTGTAGATCTCAGGGTGATGGATAATTGTTTGAAAGTTACTAAGGAAGTTGATCATGTGTTCAACCTCGCTGCTGATATGGGAGGTATGGGCTTCATCCAGTCCAACCACTCGGTCATTATGTATAACAACACAATGATCAGCTTCAACATGCTTGAGGCTGGAAGGATCAATGGAGTTAAGAGGTTGGTCATCTTGAACTTTGGTGTTCTGTTTCTCAATATGTTCTCTTTTTCTATAATGCCAATATGAATTCTTTCCAGTTTCTACTGAATATTATTCTGGAATTCAGACACGTGCTTAGTATTTATTGTGATATTACCATCTGTATTTAGCAACATCTGAAGAAGAATATTGCATTTTTTGTATAAATTTATTTCTCTTTTTTGGGAGTCAAGTATTTTGAGAAAGTATCTAAATGGTGTGGTCTCTTGGGGTTGGGTGGGAAAAGTGCAATTACTAGCTTCATGTGGATATGGTGTGGCTACAAACATCCTTTAATATATATCCTTTTAAACATCAACTTTGTTTGTTCTGGGGAATGACATTGAATGTGATCATTATTATTGCTAGTATCCATACAAATCTAATAAGGAGAGTGAATTGCAGCTCAAAAGTGGTTCATTGTTGCACCATTGGCACTTGTCCATTCGCACCTCTTCGTTCATTGTGTGAGATGATAAGAGAGGACTACCACTTAAATTATAACTGTTCCAAACCAACTAGAATTATAACATTGGAAAATTTAGTTGAAACTGTTGTGTAGGTGATGAACTATCTTTATCTTGGTCTACACTAAAGTTAGCATCTGTTTATCCATTTAGTTGCTTCAAGTTACCAGTGTAAAATTTGTTGTTACATGGATGTAGATCTTTGACTTTCATTATATGTGCAGGTTCTTTTATGCCTCCAGTGCTTGCATTTACCCTGAATTTAAGCAGTTGGAAACTAATGTGAGCTTGAAGGAGTCCGATGCCTGGCCTGCCGAGGTTTATCTCATTCAACTGATACAGCCAGATTAACTATATTTATTAATATTAAATCGGAGTTGTTGTAAATTATTGACGAAACGAAATTCTTGCATTGTAGCCTCAAGATGCGTATGGCTTAGAAAAGCTGGCAACGGAGGAATTATGCAAGCACTACACTAAAGATTTTGGAATTGAGTGCCGAATTGGGCGCTTCCATAACATTTATGGACCATTCGGGACATGGAAAGGTATGCAAAGATACAGTTACCTCATGATTGAAAATTTTAGTTACTAGTCATATATGTTGTTACTCTTCATTTGATCTCTACAGGTGGGAGGGAAAAAGCACCTGCTGCGTTCTGTAGGAAAACCCTTACATCCACTGATAAGTTTGAGATGTGGGGAGATGGGATGCAGACAAGATCTTTCACATTCATTGATGAATGCGTGGAAGGTGTCCTGAGGTAAATTTGCCTTTCAGTTGAACATCTGTCTTTTAAAACTTTTGGTGTTGTTAAGACCTTGGATGTAAATTTTTCTAACAAGAAACTTTGGTGAGACCTTGAACCCTCAAGCTTATGAACTGTACTTTGGATAAGCAAATAACTAAATATTGAGCTAAATTCCAAGCAAAAGAAACATTTAAAATGGAGGAAATTAAAAATGTTGCTATTTTGACATGGGGCTCTGCATCAGGTTAATGTAATATCTTGACACAAACATCTTTTGTGTACAGATTAACAAAGTCAGACTTCCGAGAGCCAGTAAATATTGGAAGTGATGAGATGGTAAGTATGAATGAGATGGCGGAGATCGTCCTCAGCTTTGAGGACAAGAAGCTTCCAATCCAGCACATTCCCGGCCCCGAGGGTGTCCGTGGTCGAAACTCGGACAATACTCTGATTAAAGAGAAACTTGGTTGGGCCCCTACCATGAGATTGAAGGTATCTACTTGTAGTATTTATCTTATTTGATGTGTATATTAAATTCTTGACTCGCTTGTCATTTCCATACATATCCGGTATATACAGGATGGGCTGAGAATCACATACTTTTGGATCAAGGAACAAATTGAGAAAGAGAAAGCTCAGGGTACTGATCTGTCAATTTATGGGTCATCAAAAGTTGTGGGAACACAAGCTCCTGTCCAACTGGGCTCTCTTCGTGCTGCCGATGGCAAAGAATGAAGTAGCTGATGGGAACCTGTCCACTAATGCCGTCGAGGAACAGGTTTATTTCAGTACCACCATATTTTAGAGTGGAATTTCTCATTATGGAGGATTTGTTATGTCCATCCTACCATCTTTCCTGCTTTTATATCTATATTTGTAGTATGTAATCAATGACTCAGTTCCTTTTAATTTCTTTCTTTGCTTCTGGCTGTTCTTGTATTCGTCCATTAAGCAATTGTTATAATTTTTTCTTTTGACATTCATTCTCCATATTCACTCTTTTGTCATTATCAAGGAACATTTTGACCGTTAGATGTCAAATATTGCAATAATTGACAGTTCCATTTTTAGTTGGGATGCATGGACAGGATTGAGAAATGTGGAGCTTTTATCATGTGTGGTAGTGGTACTGGTACTGGTACCAACCAAGAGAAGAAAGGAGAGTATGTATATAGTTTAGATGTGATCCATTGCTGGATGTACCTACCCGCTTAACTCCAGATAGAGAGAGCTGTTTCTAGAGCTGCCTTGTCTAATAATAGCTCAGAGCCCCCCATCCCATCTACATGGGACCCTAGAAAAGCTACTAATTTTGAGATATTTAAAGGGCTTTGTGCTTTGGTTGGTTGCCAAGCTACAAGTTAGAAGTAGGAAGTAGTTGAGTTGTTACTTGATGACTGCTAAACTTCTCAACCACTCAATGACAAACAAACAAACATTACCAAATTCTTTATGAAATTATTCAGTTTTAGTTTCCTCAACATACCCATTTTAGGTTACAACAATAATTATTTAGTGATGTTCATGTACCTGCCAGAATGATGCTTGCAGCTTGACGTTAGGTAATCAAATCTCAAGATAATATTCTATTCCAAGTTTCTCTGATGAAGTTTAATGGAGTATAATTAATTAAGGTTTATATTAGTTCAAATCTAGGTACGTTAACATAACTATGTCGACAGTTCGAACCGTCGTTATAACCGATTCGCTTTTGATTCGTTGTTTGAGGTTCGCTGGAGAAGGAGAACGTGTATATATATACATATAACAAATATACATTAATAAAATAAATAGGCAAATATTTTTTTTATTATGGTGCCATAATTAATATATAAAGAAATTGATTATGCTCTAAGTCTCTACAGCTTATCTGCTTGTTGATTCCTTAAGCAATCAAGATTAGCTTCTCCCTTGTTTTTTTCACAATTCTCTAATTTAAACATCCAAATGAAGCATTTTAATCTAAATTAATTATTCTTTACAGATCAGCTTTGTCACATATATATATTTTTTTTAAAAATCTTTTATCTTCTTTTTAGATTAGACAAAATTTAGGATCCGGTCAACCCCAAATAAATTTGCTTTATTTTCATTTGATATGCATTTGAGTTTTTTTTTTAAAAATGTTTTACTAATAAGTTTACTGTCATGATCTGATGCTAAATTAATTAGGGTGGGGTGTTAACGACGGAATGGTTAGCAAGAAATTAACTTTGATTAATTGACTAATACAATATCGACACGCAGGTCAAAAGGTGATCTCTATTTGTGTGTCAGTACTATATTGGTCAATTGACCAACTTAAAATGAAATTAAATTCATAACCGGATCCGACTTATTCCAATTAAGTTAAGAATACGATCTTTCAACCTTATCTCTTAATCATCTAACAAATGTTTAGCAAAAATATATATCACCCAACAATTATTATTATTTTAACATACTACAAAAATAAAAAATTGGACTTTAATAATTAGGGAGATTAGGTTTATCATTTGCCAAATAAAAACTAGCAGAATTTAGCGTATCTCATTAATTAAGTTTTGTAAGAAGCATTTATGGATCATGTTATGACGCTCTATTAATTTAATTTTAGGTTAATTGGCTTTATTAAATTTTAAGTGGGACCAAAAAACCTATTGGTAAAATATAAAGTAGCAATCATTCAACGGATGAAGATACAATTTCAAAATTAAAATATTAAATATAAAATATATAATAAAGAGAAAAAGGTAAGAAACAGCATGGTGGTCCACATTGTCTCACCCAACGGTTGATACCATATTCTAACCGATACACACATACACATACAATGCTCACTTGCATAAACATTTACACTTCACAAGCAACCTCCATTCCTAAACCACATCAATTGAGAGAGAGAGAGAGTAGGTGGAAGGTTGCTTTCATAAAGGTAATAATATTATTGTCAAACTTTGATGAAATGCTTTAACTTTTGTAATAGGAAAGAGACCCTACCCCACTACCACCATTTTAAAAGAGTAAAAAGGACCCCACAACCTCTTAGTTTAATTCTCTCAGACCCTACCCACACTGTACATAGAGATGATAAGATTAAGTTGGAGTATATGTAACATAATAGATTACCAAGGCCCCACCACAATGATTGTGACAAAGATATATATATATATTATTGGGAGAGTGGTTAATTTTTGATCACTCGACACGTAAATTTAAAAATAATTTTTTATATACGTATCGTATTATATTAATCAATTAACTAATTGATTATATAGATAACTTTATAGTAACCTTATGGTCATGGCCAACTAATACTATTACTCTATCACGGTAAAAAAAAACATTTTGATAAAGTTTTTTGCAAAGGCCAATTGCTATGAGGAATAGTGGCTTAAAACTTGAAGATATATATGAGATTTTTAACTCCAATATGGGCTCAAAATTCTCTTTTTTTTTAAGCCTTGTCATATTTGGGTATGGCAACTGCTTGAATAGGGAAATGAATTATTTTTCTTCGACATTAGACTCCTATTTAATAGGGAGTAATTTGTTTATCTAAATCTTTTGTTTTAAGCGGTACTAATTTTTAATGTGCATCCGTGCTTGAGAATCTCCAAACTAAACCCGCACCATCATTTCCAATGAAATTTCTCCTCATAAAATACACTACTCCACTAGTAGGAGTAGGAGTAGGAGTAACTCCATTAAGATTGATCAGAGCATAATTTTATGCTTAAAAGAACTAAACTTGCAAACCGTGTGATCTTAGAAGCCAAAACAAAAAGTTTTTGAGGATCAAGAAAGTCAATGATATTCGTTGCTTGAGAGTTGGGTCACTAACCCAATATACTTCCACCACGTGTGTAAAGTAAAGCTCATCCAAATCTCTCTAACTTCTGTTCAGTTGGTTTTTCCCGATTGAATTGGGGATGATTTCACTTCACGAGAGAGAGAGAGAGAGAGGGGGTTTAAAATATTTTTAGCACTTCAAAAAAACCAAAAAAAGAGAAGACAGAATATCACGTTATTCTAATGACCCACTCCCTCCTTTGCCTCCTGTTCACGGCGATCGAGACGGCACGAGCTCTGCCGTCATCTCCCACCCTCATCTCGTAATTCTCTCCTCCTCCCCATACTACTGTAGTAGTAGTATGGTCTATTATCAAATCACTTTTTATAAATGAATATAAAAATTAAAAATTAAAAGATTCATAAGAATTCATCCGCTTTGTTTCCTTTACACAAACATGAGATATTAGAAACTGTTTTTTGTTTTTCTTTCTTATTTCTAGACTAGATGATGATGATCATAGTGCCGTAGATTTGCTTCTTACATACTCCTCCTTGCACATAATAAGAACACAAGTTGAAAATAAAAAGATTGTACAACTATCTAAACCCTAAAAGCTCTCTCTTATCTATAATTTTCTATATTATTTTTTACCAAAAGCAACTTGAAAAAAAATATATTCCAAGTGTTTAAATAATTCCAAAATTTTCAAGCTTTCTCTTTGAAGAGAGAAGCTAATCCGGTGACAACCGCCTTGCCGCCTCGGTCGCAGGTCTTCGGTTTGACCGCCGGAGGATGCCACGGCAACGTCATCACCGGCAATTTCTCATCGTCGACGGGATTTTGATTTTTCTCTGTTGACGATGTGGTAATTTCTCCAAAAATTAAATCTAATTCTCCACAATCACACTCTGCAGAACACTGTTTGTCTTCTGCTTCGGATTGCTCAACCGTTTCCTTGACGGTGGCGCTGGGAGGTGTGGTGGTTCTGGTGTGTGGTGAGAGCCATTTGGCTTTCATGTACTCCGCTTTTCTCCAGGGAGGAATGTGCATGCCTTTCTTCTTCAAGCTCTGTTTAGCTGCCTCCGATACAATTGAAACTATTTGTTGAATACGATCGGATCTTCCGACGAAGATGTACGGCAGAGACTGAAGGATCGTTCTGTAGTTTCCGGTGGGCCGAGCTATCTCGAATTCTGATCTGAAGTCTATGTCGACTAACACTCTCTCACCTTTTTCCGCAATCACATCTATGTACTCATATTCCCCTGTAACAAAAGTACAAACACATAAATCGAATGAACACCTACAAACGGTTTATACAGAAGACATAAAAATAAAAAATAAAAAATAAAAAATTACCAGCTGGATAAGAAGGAGATTTCTCCCATCGCGATTTACAAATTGAAGCATTGTAACCGAGAAACAGTAATTCGTCCGCCAGAATTGTTATGAGCTCGTCCTTTCGCTTGCACATTTTGTTCTTCTCAATGATTTTTGAAGTATCTGCTAATAGATTTCTCTCAGTAACACTTGCACATTGAATCATACTCTGAAAATTACGAAATGAGAATTCGGTTTTAATACGTTACATGACATAAATATAGGTGATCAAATTAGAAAAAATAAAAACTTAAAAGTGATAAGAGAACTTGAGCGTGAATTTTACCTTGATCGTATCGGAAAAATCACCATACCAAGCGGTAGGAATCGACTCACCAAAACCACTAGAGTTATCGAATTCGTCATCAGAACTGTCATTACTGTTTACGTTGAAGCAGTTACAACGATTGCGGCCACATTTCTGTGCCGGTTGCTTCTCATTAGTCTCTTCTATGAAATTCTGAACCATTTTCGCCAAACAAACAGAGCTGGGCTCGAATAATTCCACAGTAGCAACTCCATTCTTGCCGTACTGCGCTTCACCGGCGGCGGTTAGTTTCTCCACCGATGAAATCCGCAGAACAGTAGGAAACTGCCTATCGAAGAGCCTCTTGAGGCGCGATTTCAGCACAGGCTTGCCCGTATCGGTTCGGATCGATGATTCTCGGTAAGTTTGAAAGTCGATTGGTTGAATTTTCATTGGAGGCATAGCTGTGACTCTAAAGAGTACTCTAACTTTTCAATATTGTCTAGCTAATAGTTATACTCTCTGTCAGTTCTGTTCAGTTTCAGTGGACTAATGACTACTTAAAATCAAAACTGTATACAAAATTCAACGAACTCTCTTACAAATCACTAAATGCCTAATCCCTAAAATTTTGAATAGACTCGCTTTTCACAGAAATACATGAACGAATAAAATACTAAAGAAGCATGAAATCAATGCTAGGAGTAGGAAGGTTAGGTTCAATTGATTCATCATCATCCAATTAATACATCATCCGATCATCACCGTTCGTCACTTGGACTGATCAAAATCTAATTTACACGTAACACAAACAAAATAGGTACCTTTCTTAGCCGACGAAGAATCGAACTACTTAGAAAATCGGCGTTGCTGTTTTCTTCTTTTAGCGCTTTTCGTGTAAGACGTGACGACGGTGAACGGGAACACGAACATTGCGAGCGGAAAGATAGGAATAAAAGGCCGGAATATTCATTTCCGGCGACGCTATTTTCGCCGGCGGTGAAGTTAAAAGAGGAAATGTTTTGTGTTTTTAGAGAGTGAAAAAAGAAACCGTTCTTTTCTTGTGTTTTGGTAGTCTGTGAAGTGAGAATGCTACGAGTAGACTAGGATTTATATAGGAGGTCAGCTTGCTGACTAGGATTTTTTTGTGCACCTGGCGTGTGACACGGCATGAAAATTCTAAGCTTGGAGTTGTGCTCACGTGACAGAGGTAGTACAGAGATGGTCTAGGAGACTTGGTTCCTGATACGTGGATTGTTATAATTGGTTCATAATATCAAAATACTGCTGTACCCCCTTCGAGTCAGGTTTGTAGGTCATGTTTAGCCTTTGGGCAGTGCCCATGATTTCAAACTTGAGGATGAATTGAAAAACAATATAATTAAACTACTTTATTAATTTCGAGTATTTTAAAATTTCCGTTCAATAAAGATATTCTACTTTAGTTGATATATAGTTGTAGTAATATTTTAGTTTTAAAATGTACCAAGTATAAAAGTTGTTAAATAAAATTTTATTAATTTTAATTATAAGATGCCATGGATTAATTTTTTAAAAATTATAGTGAATTTTTTTAGGATAGGGTAAAAATACAAATAAAAAAGATAAAAAATAGTGTTTAGTTATATAATAATTGTAAAAGTGTTTCTAAACGAATTTAAGTTAATTGTGTAGTATGAAATTTATTGTTGATGATTTACGAAGAATAGTTTTATATTTTTATTTCTACCAAAAGTGTTTCACTGAGTAATTATTTTCCAATTCCAATCTATTCAGGTGTGAGCACGGTGTGGTTTGGTACGGTTTGAAGTCCAAACAGTACTCGAAATCGCCTAGGTACGATTTGACAAATTCAAAACTGTGACGCCCCCAAAATAGGTCCATTCCATCCAACCCATTCTGAGTCGCCAAATATATGGTACAGAAATAACTACAACTTTACTATTACAACATATAAACTATTGTCGTCTAGACAATATTCAAACACAAATAAATCTTCATCATAATTATTGATACATTATTTTACAAAAAAAATGGTGAGGACTACTAAACAACTCTCTCTAGAATCTTCATTCCATACCCCGACTAGTACTCGCTACATTCTTGCCTCCTGAGAAGAAAAATGGAACAAAAAGGAAAAGGGTGAGCTCAACTAGCCTAGTAAAGAATATTATGACTATGATAATATAAAACAAATTATCGTTAGTGTTCAACAGGAAAAAATCTAATAGAATACAATAGACAACTAGTTTTAAATCAATCTTCGCAGCGAAAATAATAATTCATTAGAAGAGTTAAGTAGAGAATGCAAACTACTATCTTCTATATATGAATTTAAAAGTTCACCGTCGATATTTTATCCATGTAACATCAATCAATATATATCTGGAATCAAATATTCATCTTTGCACTACAGGCCAAAGATATTCATCAATTGGTCATGTTCATCTAAACACTTGTTCATCTTTGCACTACGTGCCAAATATATTAATCAGTCGGTCATGTTCATCTCAACACCTGTTCATCTTTGCACTACGGGCCAAAGATATTCATCAAGAAATCATTCATCTTTGCACTACAGGCCAAAGATATTCAATTATATCATCATTTAGGACTGAGGGTGATGAAAAATATTTTAAAGGAAACGAATCCAGTGAAACAAAAGAATAAATATTAAGGATTCGTATTTCAGCTATCCCATGTCCAAAAATACCTCATAAATAATCATAGTGGAGTAAAATTTAAGAATGATCAAAATATGGATACAAACAAAGCTAGTATCCATAATAGATATTCTGGACGAAAAGAAGAAATTTCATTTTTCGATGAATAGTGACGTATTCGTGAATAGTGTCGTATACGTGAATAGTAACTCCGACACCAAAAGATAGAAATTTTACAAAAAAACATCATCATGCTTCATGAATAGTACTCATGAATAGTAACTCGTGAATAGTAACTAATGAATAGTAACTCGTGAATAGTAACTCATGAATAGTAACCCCGACATGAAAAAGTTTTAAATTTGATAAAAAATTTCAACCAATAATTCGGCATAATGATATTGAAGAAATAATATCATTTTCGAATAAAATAACATCCCTTACCTCGAAAGACGGTACTTCTAGTTGAAACACCGGATATAGGCTATGACTTTAACTTGCACCATATAACAATACTCAAAGTATACTCAAAATATTCACAAGAATACGCTCGATAATATAGAGAGAGAAAACTTCAGTTTCTGGTGTGATTTTCAATTCTAACCTAAGCACCCTATTTATAGAAAAATGCTTAGAACACCAAAGTAGAAAATTTAATATAATATTAATATATATAAAATAAGCCATACGCAAACTTGGAAAATCTATTTCAGCACATTTACCTCATAAGTGGGGCACATCAACCTTAAAAAAACATTTTTATTAAAAAAAATATTTAAAACTTCCAAAAATCAATTATTTCGGAACTCCGGAACTTCAATAATTCAAAATAAATATCCCTTTTGTCAGAAAATTTGAATCTCGTGAGTTTTTATAGGAAATTCAATTCTCTACAACTTTGCAGAAGAAAGTTTTTCTAAATTCCAAACAAAAATTAACCGAAATTCACAAACGGGCGATTTTACATGCTATAATCAAATTTCGGTCAATAAATGGGGTCCACCGACAACTTAAAACATGCTTTAAATATTTTTGATAATAAAAATACTCCTCCACATATACTCATATATCTCACATTCATCGTAAAAATATCATCATTATTATATTATTAAAATATAATAATATATTTAAATGAATTATTTTATCAGAAAAAGATAAAATTTTAATTTTCAACAATTGTCACATTAAAAAAATTTCTCCATCTATATCCACATAAAATCAATATTTTCCTCATCATATGAATCAATAATTAATTATTCACAAATAATATTACATAATCACAATATTGACAACCAAGCAGTTCCCAGGAAAGAGGGGGTTTTTCAATAAGAATTTCTCCCTACTGGCGCGCAATTAGGTGACCAAACCTCTCCTTAGACAGAACTTTCTAGACATTGCCAATAATGTTATCTAATAATATTATTCAGATAATATGAATTATTGCTTCGATAATGAAAAATACTGTGTAATGACAATTATTGAAACAACAACAATATAAAATATCAACGCAGCAATTATTGAATCAATAAAATAAAATACTGAACAGTAATTACTGTAACAATTATTGAGTAGTGCCTTATTACGTAAGAATCAATAATTGGTGCAATACCGTGTGCTACTGTTCAACAACGCGTATTGGTGTGTTTTAACCACCGGGTATTTCAACAGTATTAACGGTAACAACTACGCCGTTATTTATAAACAACTTATATTTATCGTTTTCTTCATCCAAACGCTTTCCGTTATGGGACCCACAAAAGACTGCGCCGTCGTACGAATATTCCCCGACAGCAAGAATATTCCACGACCAAACGAATATTCCCCCACAACAATGAATATTTTATAACCACTTGCTTATTTTCAAATATTTGCGCATTTTACCCATAACTAACCACATTAATCAAATCAACTCTTACTATTTCAAAATAATAATTAGAGAAAAATAAATTTTATTTATTAATAATTTGGGGTCTTACAAAAACTGCACACGAAACCGCATGTGATTGGTGCAGTGCGACTTTAAACTGTACAGTGTTGTTTCAATTGGAACGGTTTCGGTTCCAAAATCAATTGAAATAACAAAAAAGTCTAAGCCTTCAATATAATTTAACACAGAACCAAAACTCCTTCTGCCAAATATGTCAAATTCACCATCAAATCTTACAACAGTAAGACACATAAAATAGTTTTAATTTATAATAAAAGAATGATGCTTTAAAATTAAAATATACGCTATATAAAAAAACAGAGACCATATATTCGATAACAAATAAGAAAGTTTATCTAGTTTCCCAAAAATTAAAAATATATACTGAAGATAGAATAAAATTATATCTTATATATTACAGAGGGAATTTATAGAATATAATCCTAATTGTACGTAATTTAAAAAATAATTTATTAAATTATTACTACTATAGCATAAACCATAACCAATGCATCAAGTGATCGATATATGGCTGGACCGATATATGGCTGGGTTAATTAGAAGGTCTATCTGGGCCAGCAGTCTAATCAATATTTAGATAACACTGTTATTATGCACCCACATCCGATTATTATTGACCCTATAATACACTACTACAGGTATGAGGGCATTTTTGTACATTTCTATGACGGTTATAGAATTTATTTTTTTCTGCCTTCCGGACACCTTACAGGGATGATGACCCTGTGACGCGTGAGACGAATGAGAGTCTTTTCACACACTCCTAAATTAAATTATCTACTTACTTAAATAATTTAATTTTTATAATACATTTAATATTAATTATTATATTTTCATTTTCTATGCATATTTATGAAATAAAACTAGTCACGTGAATAGTTTTTTTTATCAAAAATTATTTTTTTTTTCGATAATGTGGAGTATCCGGTTGTCAATCTCAATCTGACTAATCTTCCCATCTCGGATCACAGCTCGACAAATAGAACTCAACTCGTATCGGAATTTTATTTGAACCATTGCGTCAACTGTTAAAGTTTAAAAATTATCAGCACTTTTTTTTTTCTACACTTGAGTGGCAAAATTGCAACTTTACTTTTTGAATCAATAAGTTGTAGTAACTTTATATTATGAAAAGTTAAACCAAAATAGAGGCACTCACTAGTGTTGTATATTACTCCCTCCGTCCCAAATTATCTGCTGTTTTAGCAAAAAAAAATTGTCCCACAATATCTGCTTTTTTAAGATTTCAATGCATTTTTTCCATTTGTTTTCCAAATTTGCCCCTTTATCTTAATCGTTGATAATCATTACTCTCATTAATGTCTCTCCTCTTTTTTAAACATTCACATTCATGCCTCTCTCTCTCTCTCTCTTTCTTTAATGGAGTAATTGTTTCTCTCTATCTCTCTCTTCAATTAATGTGATGCTTTCTCTCTCTCTCTCTTCAATGTTTCTCTCTCTCTCCAATTAATTAGTTGCTTTTTCTTTCTCTTCAATTAATAAAAAAGTCAGCACAAAGGGTATTTTAGTATTTTTATCATATATATTGGTATCTGTGTGAAACTCTAGAACAACAGATAATTTGGGACGGAGGGAGTAGATCAAGATATTGATGAATGATGATAAACCAACTTTAATGAGATAAGAGTATTGATGGCAATTTCTTTTAATGATGTCTCTGAAATTATTGATACTCTTGAGCACTCATTATTTATGCTTCCTTTTAAATACACTAATTTTGGGAACATGGGCTTGTTTTGTGTTTGATTTTAGGGAAAAGTTGCCCACTTTAAGAATTTGCATCAAAGGCCCCAATTCTTTCATTATGTGAGTTGTGGAATCAATTCTTTTCAGTCTTAATAGTTTGTGCTTTCTAGTAGTTTCATGGAGTAGTTTGTAATTCCCATAAACAAGGAGCCATGTTTTGTTAAATTTGAAAATACTACTTTAGAACCCTTGTTTAATCACATTTTTAATTCAAAGGGGAAATAAAAATAGAGGCAAGTATATATATATATTAATCTCACCAGCTCAACTACTTGTATACTCCCTCCATCCCTTTTTAAATTTTGTTTTAAAAAAGTATTTTTATTTTTAATGTTTATCGTTTGAAAATTTCAATTAATTATTAATTGTTTAATTTCTCATATTACCTCAAGTATTAAATATAACTTTGGTCCTCTTACTATTTTATGCCTAATAAATAGCACAATCTTTTTCTAATATAAAAATAATATAAATAATTAATATTATTTTTAATACTCTCTCCGTTCCTTAATATATGTCGTTTTAGAGTTGTGCATAAGTATTAAGGAAATGATTGTAAAACATTAAATATACTATCAATTGTCTATGTTGCCCTTGTATTGAAAAAAGAGTGTTATTTATTGGACGAAAAATAGTGAAAGAATCAAAGTTATATTTATTACTTGGGGTAAATTAATATTTACTTGAAATTCTCAAACGACTTATATTTAGGAACAAAAATATTTCTCTAAAACGATCTATAATAAAAAATGGAGGGAGTACTATATAATTGTTTTTTTAATATTTATATATAACTTTAAAATTACATATATTGAGGAGGAGGAGGAGGAGGAGGAGGAGGAGGGAATTTTATTTTATTTTTTGGCTAAATGACTTTGGAAGTTACCCAGCCAAGAGAAGAGAAGAGAAGAGAAGAGAAGAGAAGAGACTTGTGGATGGAAAAATTCAGTAAAATTCAGTGTCATTTTCCATCACATTATTATATGGCACTTGAAGAAGGTTTATAAATAAGGTGTTGGAGTGGGTTCCATTTGTTTATTTATTTCTTATTTCATGGTAGATGAGGCATCAAAATCCAAGTGGAGTACTCATCCACAATGATGGATGGTATTAACTGTGTATATACCTCACATCAAAATTTATAAATTTGGTCATGAATTATTCTTCAGTACCACAATAATTGAATCAAGATAAAAAGTAGAACGTTAATGATCTACAACTACAAGTATTATATATATATATATATATATATTATGAGTCTTAATTTTTTGTTTAAAATTTGATTTTTGACCCGACTTAAAATATTTTATGCGATTATTAGAAGGAAAAAAAAGATTAGGTTTAGAGATGATAACGAAAGATTGAGGCCGATAAACCATCTATATAGACCTTATTAAGGCCTATTATATTTATAACCAACCGTATAAGTGTTATTGCAATATTTATTTTCAGTTTCTTGTGATATCTTTTCTTTATCACATAATTTTTTTATCGATTTAAAATTTTTCAAAATAAATTTTGTGTTTTGTTAATAATTTGTGTTGGTCATAAGTTATTTTTATATAAAAGAAAATGTAAAATGAAGATTTCTTCAAGTATGATCTTGATATCTTGAAGATTCAACCAAACCTAAATTATTAATGTTTTCTACTAATGTACATATATTCTTTATTTTGAATTTCGATCAAGTACACAAGATTGCTTATTGAGACATAAGATACGATATTGAAAGGGTCTTTTGTAGTACAAACTACTTTTATGGAAAAAATTCCACGTCAAACAAGAATTATTACAAACATTAATTAAAAGTAATATAAGGGAATTTTGATGTGACATGTTTTGTTTTATGTGGAGAAAACTTTTTGTTGTTGATAATATATATTCGTAACTGTTAAATTCATAATAGAAAATATTATTTTTATAACAAAAATGTCGCTATAGATCCTATAGCTACAGTTTTTACCGTCGCTATACATCTACAACGACACTTTTGTTCTGAAAATAATAAAAAGTGTTGTGGATTTAACAATTTCCTATATATATAGTCCGACTCTCTCCAGCGAACTGAAGATAATGAACCAAGAGCGAACCGGCTATAGCGATGATTTTTTCTGTCGTTATAGCATAAAAAATCGGTTTTCTATACTATAATGAGGGAAAAAACCGTCGTTATAGTCGGTTCGTTCTTAGTTCGTTTATTCTAGTTCGCTAGAGAAGCGTATATATATATATATATATATATAGAACGGATCAGGTGAGGGCTCCATTATTTTGTTAAAATGCGGACTTTTTTTTTTGATTTTTTTTGGTTTTTTTTAAACAACTAAAAAAAAAATTAATATTTTATGGAACTGATATTTTTCTATAATATAATATTTTGGGCGTGTTTTGAATACCTATACCAAAAAGTGGTGGTACAGTCTGCCCAGACTGTACATACATAATTTTGTTATACGTACCCAAATCACATCCAAAACACTGTATTATGAAAAAATTTCAGTTCCATAAAATATTAAACTTTTTTTTAGTTATTAAAAAAAATCAAAAAAAAAAGTCCGCATTTTAACAAAGTAAGGGAGTCCTTACCTGATCCTGACCCTATATATATATATATATATATATATATATATATATATATATATATATATATATATATATATATATAGGGTCTCCATCCACAGCAACCGGTTGTTGGGGAGCAACCCCTTTTATCCAGCCGTAACAGTTTGTACCGGCCTTAGAAATTTTTTTTTATAAGCCGGTACAAGCTGTTACGGCGGGATAAAAGGGGTTGCTCTCCAACAACCGGTTATTGTGGATGGAACCCCATATATATATATATATATATATATATATAATAAAACACAACCAAATTTGAATTTATTCTTACTTTAAAAATTGACAAACCACAACAACGGCTCAGATTTAATCTCAAATCTTCTAACTTAATCCAGTGGTTCACATCTCATCTCACAAACAAAACATCCCGCCCAAATAAACTATGTCTCCTGTTCTCCCCCATTCCAAATTTATTTCTCTGTTCCTTTCTTCCCCAAAATCAAAACCCTGATCCAGTGCTTTGCCTAACTCCCTTTCTCTTCCCGATTTTCCCAAAATCAAAACCCCAACTCTATCTCACTCCCTTCTCTTCCCGATTTCCCCAAAACCAAAATCCCGATCCAGTGCTAAACCTTGCATGAACAAACTTCGTAGCTTTATTATTTGTAACTAGATGATTACTCAACCCACCTCTGTTTTTTCTTTATGAACCCTTCTCAAATCTTCCCCACCATTAAAAACACACACACTCACTTTCTCTCTCTACAAATGCCCCCCTTAAAGATTATATTTTTGTTTGTCATTTTAGCAATTTCTTTATTCTACTTCTAAACTACTCATCTGGAACTGTTCTTTGCTGGGATTTCGAATTTCAAGTCTGCATTGGCTTATTTACTCTTATACCGTCTCCATTGATTCGAAAAAGAGGCTTTTTATCTGCTGTGTTGGGTTCTCGAGGAAGAAATTAAGGTTTTTAGGTTTAGATCATTGTCAAGGTAACTTCTCTCTCTGTCTCGATGGACTTTTTATTTGATTTACATTTTTGTCCTCATTTTCCAAGGTTTAGATTCGTGATTTTAATTGACATGTTGGTTAAATTTGTGTTGCGTTTTAATTATGCATTAATGAACCAAAATGGGGTATATGTTTTGGGGTTCAGATCACTGTTCTCATAAATTGTATGCACAAAAGTTCTTTAGTGCATTGGGATGTGCTACTATCTTACTCAATTGATTTGTTGATTGGGCTATATCTATATAATAAAACACAACCAAATTTGAATCTATTCTTACTTTAAAAATTGACAAACCACAACAACGGCTCAGATTTAATCTCAAATATTCTAACTTAATCCAGTGGTTCACATCTCATCTCACAAACAAAACATCCCGCCCAAATAAACTATGTCTCCTGTTCTCCCCCATTCCAAATTTATTTCTCTGTTCCTTTCTTCCCCAAAATCAAAACCCTGATCCAGTGCTTTGCCTCACTCCCTTTCTCTTCCCGATTTTCCCAAAATCAAAACCCCAACTCTATCTCACTCCCTTCTCTTCCCGATTTCCCCAAAACCAAAATCCCGATCCAGTGCTAAACCTTGCATGAACAAACTTCGTAGCTTTATTATTTGTAACTAGATGATTACTCAACCCACCTCTGTTTTTTCTTTATGAACCCTTCTCAAATCTTCCCCACCATTAAAAACACACACACTCACTTTCTCTCTCTACAAATGCCCCCCTTAAAGATTATATTTTTGTTTGTCATTTTAGCAATTTCTTTATTCTACTTCTAAACTACTCCTCTGGAACTGTTCTTTGCTGGGATTTCGAATTTCAAGTCTGTATTGGCTTATTTACTCTTATACCGTCTCCATTGATTCGAAAAAGAGGCTTTTTATCTGCTGTGTTGGGTTCTCGAGGAAGAAATTAAGGTTTTTAGGTTTAGATCATTGTCAAGGTAACTTCTCTCTCTGTCTCGATGGACTTTTTATTTGATTTACATTTTTGTCCTCATTTTCCAAGGTTTAGATTCGTGATTTTAATTGACATGTTGGTTAAATTTGTGTTGCGTTTTAATTATGCATTAATGAACCAAAATGGGGTATATGTTTTGGGGTTCAGATCACTGTTCTCATAAATTGTATGCACAAAAGTTCTTTAGTGCATTGGGATGTGCTACTATCTTACTCAATTGATTTGTTGATTGGGCTATATCTATATAATAAAACACAACCAAATTTGAATCTATTCTTACTTTAAAAATTGACAAACCACAACAACGGCTCAGATTTAATCTCAAATATTCTAACTTAATCCAGTGGTTCACATCTCATCTCACAAACAAAACATCCCGCCCAAATAAACTATGTCTCCTGTTCTCCCCCATTCCAAATTTATTTCTCTGTTCCTTTCTTCCCCAAAATCAAAACCCTGATCCAGTGCTTTGCCTCACTCCCTTTCTCTTCCCGATTTTCCCAAAATCAAAACCCCAACTCTATCTCACTCCCTTCTCTTCTCGATTTCCCCAAAACCAAAATCCCGATCCAGTGCTAAACCTTGCATGAACAAACTTCGTAGCTTTATTATTTGTAACTAGATGATTACTCAACCCACCTCTGTTTTTTCTTTATGAACCCTTCTCAAATCTTCCCCACCATTAAAAACACACACACTCACTTTCTCTCTCTACAAATGCCCCCCTTAAAGATTATATTTTTGTTTGTCATTTTAGCAATTTCTTTATTCTACTTCTAAACTACTCCTCTGGAACTGTTCTTTGCTGGGATTTCGAATTTCAAGTCTGCATTGGCTTATTTACTCTTATACCGTCTCCATTGATTCGAAAAAGAGGCTTTTTATCTGCTGTGTTGGGTTCTCGAGGAAGAAATTAAGGTTTTTAGGTTTAGATCATTGTCAAGGTAACTTCTCTCTCTGTCTCGATGGACTTTTTATTTGATTTACATTTTTGTCCTCATTTTCCAAGGTTTAGATTCGTGATTTTAATTGACATGTTGGTTAAATTTGTGTTGCGTTTTAATTATGCATTAATGAACCAAAATGGGGTATATGTTTTGGGGTTCAGATCACTGTTCTCATAAATTGTATGCACAAAAGTTCTTTAGTGCTTTGGGATGTGCTACTATCTTACTCAATTGATTTGTTGATTGGGCTATATGAATTTATATGATGTAATCATGTAAATCAGATCTGTCATGAGATTTGGTTGAGTAATTCAAATCTGTCAACAAATAGCCAGGTTCTACACTAACCTTCCATGAAGTCGCATAATTGATTTTTTTGTAATTTATTTTGCAGGGCAAGGAGGAAATTGGAGAACTATTTGAACAAATTTTGTTAAAGAAAGTCTCATTTGAGCCTCCAGTAAGTAACGTCTATTAAGTTAAAAGAGTAGTTCAAAACCTAAAATGATATGTTTGTTGATTTTGTTGCGTCATTATTGTTTCCATGACTAAGGGTCAGATTAGTTGAGGACCTGAAAGAGTAACGTCATTATTGTTGCGTCATTATCCTTTTTTGCCAAAGGAGACATCTAATTGTTGAGGACCTGAGGTGTTGGAGTGTAATGGTAGTGAAACATTATTAGACAGTTTAACACACATGGTGCCTATGTTTATGTAGACCTGAAGTACATTGTGATTGATAAAATTATTTTTGTGTTTCTGCCTTTTGAGCAATATCTTGAGGTAAATTTCTCCACAACTATCTAGCAGTTAAGCCTATTAACAATGTTCTTTTATTCTATTTTGTTAAAATTAAGATTACTTCTGAATTATATTATGATTACCTTTATTTCGAATTCTATTTCGATTTGTTATGTTATGAGTATAATAACATGAAATTTTTCGATGATTTCAGTATATGTTACTCAGATTAACTTATTGTTAAAATAATGATTAATTATATTTTGGACTTAGTTGAAGATTTATCTATATTTTTTTTCTTTCTTTTTCTCTTCTCGGTTTGATAATTGTTAAATTGAAGTGATGTTGTTATATTGAAAAAAAATATAGTTTATCGCTAATAATTTTAATCATAATAATGATGTTTGTTATGCTAATTATGATAGCGACATTTATTGTAGCTCATATCTTAAAATAGGTGGTTTCCTGCATGTTATAAATAAGCTATAATATATTATAGTTTAAAATGAGCATATCCATTACAACTTGCAATTTCCTAAGAATTTTTATTATGTTATCTCAATGCTATTTTTTTATATTATTATTTTTATTATTTTGCTTTGGTTTTGTTGTACTCTCTCTTTTGATTTTGTTAACAAGGCCTATGTTGTTGGTTATATCAGTTCTATATATAACAAGCACCTGTGCATTAGAATTGCCTTTGTGCAAAGTTTAATGGCAATTTGAGTAGGTTCTTTTCATTATCTTATTTTTTGTTCGTCTTTAAATTTGAGAAAGCACAATGATGGTTTAGATTCATTCACATTTAATTCAATTCTTCCTACTTAATTTAAAGGCTCACATTCTTCCTTCCTCGCGAAATCGTTTTCCCCTCATTTTTTTGTTTTGTATCTCTCCCTCCTCCCGCACAAATTCGATTTGGGGCTTTGGGTGGAGTAAATCGAGAGATTGCGAACTATGGAGTTTGTGGATCGATCGATTTTTGTTGTCGATGAAGATAGAAAGTTAGATATATAACGTATTACATTCATAGTAGGTTGGTCCCGTTGTGTTATTATTATTTTTAACTTCAGGTTTTAATTTATTTCTTTTCGGATAGTTGGGAAATGGCGAGCTCAATTGAGAAGAATGAAGAAGTTTTCTCCTTGGAGCTCCCTGCAAGAGCAAAAAGGTTTCTTTATCCCTCTCTTATCCCTTTACATGTATAAATGCTCATATTTTTTGAAATTTTATGCTACTTGTCGTTCCGAGTTGATTTTATTTATGAGCTTCATTGTTATTTGTTGGTGTGAATTGGGTTAATAGGTATTGTCTAATTTTATGTTACTTTATGTCTTTTGGTGAAATTGATTGAATTCTGGTATTTTTAAGTTGGAGTTTTTTTGTGTTTTTCAAGTTAGGGCTTCTGGTGTATTCTCTCAATTTGGGCGAATTATGTCTTATTCAGCTTCATGGTTGTGTTTTGTGTTAATTTTATGAGGTTAATTTATTTCAGAAAGGTTTACTTTGCCAATTAAAATCAGAATTTGAGAGAACCATGGTGAGGCTTGCTAGGCTGCTAGCTTTGTATTTGTCTGATTGAGTTACTGTAATTTGTGTACTATTAACTTTTAAGGATACTATTTGGAATGGGGATACAATCGAATTCTTGGAAAAGAAAAAGAAAGGTAAATCATAACCCAATTATTTGGTTTTATATATCCTTAACTTTTGTATTTGCTTCTTCACTAATTCATTGATTTGGAGCATCTCATTGATTTGGATTAAATATTTTGCTTTATGTTGTTTATGCATTCATTATTGATGTAACATATTGTGAAGTTAGAAACTGGAAAAAGAAGATGACCTTTTATGGTTCTTATCTTTTGTTTTTGTTTTTATTTACTTTCTTTGGATTCACTTTCAAAAGTGTTTGAGTTAGAGTGTTCTGAACTTTCAGGGAAAAATGATCTATTTTCTTCCTCAAATTTCCCCAACCAAAATGCATTAATTCTACAAATGCGCTCCTGTGATTTTTTACAAATAAAATAACTTCTTGATTATATACATGCATGAATTTGTATGTCAACATCTTCTTTGAGAGGAGTGGGAAATTTACTTTTCTAGAAATTTACGAGTATTGAACTGAGAAAGAAGGAATTAGACAGAAAAATTCGCGCGTTTTACTTTCTTTTGATATGTCGCGCTCATATGATTTGATGAATGTGTTTGTTTGTGTTGAAGGAATTGCATGAGATGAAAAAAGATCGAAAGAGATGGAAGAGGAAGTTGCATCTCTTTAAGAAATATCAGCTCTCCAAGAAATGGGTGTTGTTCAAGGTTTAATTTTTCTTTTTTTAATTGAGTTTCATATCTTCATTTTTTTTTCTAAGTATCTCTATAAATAGAATCTCTGTTCTGGTGAACTGGTAGTTAATTTTGAGGAAGTGCTATAAAGACTCTTAATGTGAAAAGGAATTTATTTGATGTAGATGTTATCTACTGAGTTGTTCCAAAGAGGGGTTGCTAATTCAGGATAAGTAATGAGTTCTTTCAAATGTTTCAGTTCTTAAATTTTAGCTCTATATCAAAATTCATCCCTGGGTTTGATGGATTTCTAATTAATTATTAGTTAATTTCAGTAAATGTTAGAAGTAGCTATATATCAAAATTTATCCCAGAGTTTGATGGATTTCTAATTAGCTTCAGTAATCGTTAGAAGTTGCATTTGTTTTAAGAGGAGTTAATTTTGAGTAGATTGCATATTGTGGTACTTAAGCTTCATTTGGAACAAGAAAGGGAAATGAAAAAGGGGGCTGAAGGTTTTTAAGAGGGGAAATGAACAAAAAATGCCATGAGCTATTATGCCAAAGTTTGAGTCCAACTCTCTTTTGCCTTAATTACACAAGTACATGCACTTTTTCTCTTCTTTTTTTCTAATTAAAATTTTTATATGATTTTTTTAGTTGGACCAAGATTATTGTAGAGTTCAACTATGTAAACAACTTTCTATTTATTTGAATTAGATTGGGGTTCTGCGTAGCAATTATGTATTTATTTATTGTTTTTTCCAGTCAAGGGAATTTTTTCCCTCTGATTTTAATCTGCCTCACGATCTATGGATCTTTTATGGTCAATGTATCCTTGATGATATGTAATTGTATGGTAGAGTTTGAACAATTGAAATAATGGTTGATACTGAGATCAAAATTGTCATAGCATGTTCAAAATTTGTTATTCTATCAACATACTTGAATTATGAATTCAATTCTATAATGTTCCAATTACATATGACTTGAAATAAAGCCTTTTAGTTTGATAAAATCTTTTGAGAGTGCTTTTCTTCTTACTTGGTTAAGGCTTGGTTTTATTATTTTTATTCAGGGAATTCTTCTTGCAGTATAAGGTGTATAATCAGTAGCCTTTTCTGACCTTTGATTTATACTTGCAAAGATATTAAAATTTCATGAGGTAATTATTCAATGTATTTTTTGTTAGTTCATAAATTATGATAGGGAATTTCGCAAATAATATGTGTTTGTATAATTTAATTGTTCTTTGCAAGGATAATCCCAAATCTAGCAATATTCCTCAATCCACATCAAGGATTAGAATTTGTTTTGCTTGGAATTGTAATGTATAAATTACTGCACTTTTACAGGTAGGAGTACAGGTTTCCTACCAGAAAAATGGGAACTGTTGTGTATAGAGTGTCAAAGTAATTGCAGAATGAGAAAGCTAATAGCCAAAATATATACTTTTGCGAATGTAAGTCAATATATCAGAGTAGTAGTAAGAAAAGTTCGTTTTTAAATTGGAGTTGAACGTTGGATGCCCAATAATGGACAATATTTGTTACAATATCTCTAAATTCTTACTTATATCAATCTAAATTGTACCAACTTCGTACTAAGAAAACCTTATTTGATTGTAAGTCTACATTCATCCATATATTTTCCTAAATAAATTGATAAATTGTTACATTATTTCTAAATTCTTACTTATATTGATGTAAATCATTTTCCCCAACTACATACAAACGTATTTGATACTTGATGTAAGCTGTAAAGAATACGAAATTGTTTCTCTATTTTCTGCATGTGTGTATTTTTTGTGTTTCGTCTTTTGTAAAGTTAACTAATTATACATGATGGTTATGTTGATTTTCGGTATGAAATGATGGTTGTTTTGGTGGTTTGAATATGTATTGATGATGTAAGTTTTGTACGTAGACAGGTTTAGATTTTTTTGGATATCTATTTTTAAAATAAATTTTGCCAAAATTTCTTGAAATTAGTAGCGACTAGCTTGATGTTTTGGTGGTTGGATGTGTTAATGATTAAGTATGTATTAATTATTGTGATGGTATGGTGAATTCTGATAATTGTTATGTCTGATTGTAAGTTATTTTAGGTAACAAAGAGTCTTTGAGTAATGTAATAGTTTTTTAATTTAAATTTAATTTTTCGTTACGTCGTGCCTTTAGGCACGGGCAATTACTAGTATATATATATGCGCCTTGGGCATGAGGTATGTGTACTTTATTTTGATCTTCATATTATTGACTAATTCTATGAGGAAACAAATTCAATTGATTTGTGTAAATGAGTCTAACTTTGAGATAAATTCTACTCCCTCGAGCATAAAAATTCTAGTTGATTTTTTTATTGTGTACATTAAAAAAAAGTATAAAATAATAAAATTATTTATATTTAAATTTTTATTTAATTATATAGAAAATAGAAATATGATAATTAATACTTAAGGTATTATAGATAAATTATTATAAAAATAAATTATTTAAAGTAAGTAGATATTTAACTTAGATCTACTTAAATAATAATAAAGATTTTTATTTTTAGGATAGAGAGAGCATCACTATTTCTTTTTGAATAATATACTCCGATAAATCTCACGACAAAGTTGAATTATGATTAATATAAAATTTTAAGAGATAAGATAGAGCAATAATATCTTGTATACTCCCTCCATCTCCTTTTAAATTTTGTTTTAAAAAGCATTTTTATTTTTTAATATTTATTGTTTGAAAATTTCAATTAATTATTAATTGCTTAATTTCTCATATTACCTCAAGTATTAAATATAACTTTGGTCCTCTTACTATTTTATGCCTAATAAATAACCTATTCTTTTTCTAATATAAAAATAATATAAATAATTAATATTATTTTTAATACTATATGTAAGACCCCAACTTTTATGAATAAAGATGAATTTTTTATAATTATCATTTTTGAATATTATGGAATGAATTTGATATAATGTTATAGTTGTGGGTAATATTTATAAATTTTGCAACGCAAGTTGTTATATAATATTCGATTGGTCGGGGAATATTCGTATGACGGCACAATCATTGGTGGACCCCACAATGAAATTATTGTCGGATTGAAAAAACGACAAAAATATTTTATTAAAAATAACGGCGGAAGTTTTACCGTTAATATTGTTGAAACACCCGGTGTTAAAAGTACAAAAATACGCGTGGTTGTATAGTAACACACGGTATTGATTATTGATGCTTACGTGAGAAGTCACTCAGTTTTGTTAAATTAATGCTTCAGTTATTGTTGCATAGTATTTCACGTTAATTGATTCAATTATTATCGATATTTTTTATATTATTAAATCAATAATTGAGATGACAGAGTTATTAATATTATTATTTACAATATTAACGATGTTTAGAAGTTATGCCAAGGAGAGGTTTGGTCATTTAATTGCGCGCCAATAGGGAGAAATTTTTATTGGAAAGCCCCTTCTTTCCTAGGAACGACCTGGTCAATTAATATTGTGAATTATAATAATGATGATAAATGTTGTTAAAAATATTGAGGTATTTTTATGAAGTATTTGTTGTAAAGATTTTATGAATAAAGAATTATTTTTCTCGAAATAATTTTTTAATATTATGGTGTGAATTTGAGATAATATTATAGTTGTGGGTAGTATTTATAAATTTTGCAAAGTATGCAAGTTGTTATATTATATTCGATTGGTCAGGGAATATTCTTTGTGTCGGAAAATATTCGTACGACGGTACAATTATTGGTGGACCCCATAACGGAATTATTGTCGGATTGCGAAAACGACAAAAATATTTTATTGAAAATAACGGCGGAAGTTTTACCGTTGATACGTTGAACTACTGGGTAGTAAAAGTACAGTAATACGCATTGTTGTATAGTAGCACACGGCATTGATTATTGATATTTATGTGAGAAGTCGCTCAGTTTGATTCAATTATTGTCGATTAATAATATGAATTATTATAGCGATGATGATGTTTTATTTTATTCGTATTATTAACGTAATAAAATAGAAACATCTTTTTATATAAAACAGAATACTTTATTAAAGTTATTTTATAAATAGAATATATTATATTTTATTATGCATAGTGTTGCATAGTGTTTTGCATAGTGTTGCATAGTGTTTGCATAGTAAAAATCTTTTTATATAAATAGAATATATTATATTTTATTTAAAAGATTTTTCTTTAAATATGGACCGTCAGATTAAAGTAAATCAATCTGGACCGTTCATGGATTAGTTACTATGCATTCCATTTTCCTATAAATAGAAGCTCATTCCTTCATTATTTTCTTACGAATTCACTGAACTCTAGAGAGAGAAACTATAGAGAGATAGAAGAAAAGCTTTTTGCCACTTAACTTTTCTTTTCCTATATCCAGTTTCTGTTACGGTAAGGGGTGTTATTATTTCTTATTCATGAAGAGAACTGTTGTTATTCTATTTCTTATTATTCTGTTGGAATAACCTGTACACGCGGTCTACCCTATACTTGGTGACATTCTTCTATTATTCTATTGTAACATCCTGTCTGTGTGTTTTACACCGGACCTGGTTCCGTCTTTATTATTATTCCGTTGGAACATCATGTCTGTGTGTTTTACACCGGACCTGGTTCCGTCTTTATTATTATTCCGTTGAAACATCTTGTCTGTGTGTTTTACACCGGACATGGTTCCGTCTTTATTATTATTCTGTTGGAACATCCTGTCTGCGTGTTTTACACCGGACCTGTTTCCGTGTAACACCCCCTTTCCAAAATAGAAAGAGAGGTTACTCAAAACACAACAAAACTAAGGAAGATCACAGGGCTCTAAACCACAAAAGAATAATCTCATCATAATTCAATGTCATAAGACAAACCATAATAAATGCCACACTGGCTCAAACCACAATCTAAATAATTATCACAATTCTAAATAGCTGACATATCAAGCCTAAACAAAACATTTCTAAACCATTGGATTAAAGGAAGCTCTCGTCACACTTGCCCTTGATCCCCCTGATTACCTGTCGGAAGAAAAACACAGCATGAGCCAAATGCCCAGTACGGATATAGAATACAAGAAATGAACCGAAATAACTAACTCAATTAAATGAATTGAAACAAACGAACTGAAACGAAACGAATAAAACTAACACAATAAAATGGTAGGCTGAATCAAATGACTGGGTGTTATTTCATACCGAGCTCAAAATAAATAGTAATATACCTTGCCACACAGGCAAGTCAAATAATGCCACACAGGCAATCACACATCGGACTGCGCAATCCAGATGCGTGCAAATCGGAAGGTGTGTTTGGCACAAACATCAGCAATCCGCAGAACAGAACAGAACAGAAAACTAGGGTCGACCCATACGCCTCCCACAACAAAACACCAAATGGCCAACTCCCACCGGAGCACAAAACGGAGACGCCGTGGACTGATCACACCGCCACGGAAGGTGTCATGCCTCGGTGCCAAGAGGACATGCCGGTGGTACCCCCACAGGTGGTTATAGCTCAGGTATACCCTACGGTATTCTAACAAAATATAATGTCACAACACATGCGACAAAATATCAACATAAAGGGGTTCTAACATGTACATGTTAAATCGAACGAATCGTCAACACAAGTCTCTAAAATATACTAACATGTACATCACTATAAATATAAAAATAAAATTTGGACATGACACACTAGTCTAAAGAGTACAATGTGAGTTCTAATACAACGCCAAAATAAATTTATCACAATAAATTGACAAGGAACAATTATGAGAGACAATACTAGATTTCGAAACGAATAACGAAACGAACGAATTAAAAATAAATGAGTCTCGCTGAAAAGTACGGAATCCGTACCTGGATTAAGCAATGTAATATCAAAATTTATACTTCAAATACTCTTTAAATTCCCTCCGTCCAATCTAATAAAATAATATGAAATTGTATTACAATTCTAATAATTAACAACATAATACTTTTTAATTAGTTATTAATTAAATTTTAAAATTTTTACTAGCAAAATAATTTAGTCCGAAAGTATGAAATTTTCATTGCGTCAGTTAAATATTTACCAGTGTACTATAACTAAATTTATATATATATCTGCCAACACATGATCTTCCATAATCCTAATTGATTTTCATTCCAAGTTTCTGTCTATGTATTTTATATAAGATATGTATATATTACTAATTAATTACAAACATGCCATCTATTTTCATATAATTATTATATAGTAATTTATATAACTGTTGAAAAGTAAATCATGATCTGCACTTCCATTACTTAATCAGACAAACATTCTTTATTCTTCAATCTCTCTATGCTCATATATGTACCGTCCACCCCATGTATAGAAAAGAAAAAAAAAGAAACTTACTTGACTAACAAAAAAAATATGACTCTGCTCCTATGTATTGCACACAGCGTAGGCGCCTCCTCCCTGTTGTTTATCAAACGAAGAACCGACGAAAAAATAAATAGGGTTTGTGTCAAATATGATGTAGTATTGTTAGGTTTTACATATTTATTAATTAATATAATTTACTAACTCTCCTAATTTAATAGGTTTTAAAAAAAAAATTTACACAATTATAAATTAGACCCAATTACTATAAGCCCAAATTAATGTCTTTTACTTATTTTAGTCCACATAAATTAAATAACTATTTTGACCCAAATAAAATACAAAGTCCGATTAATATGTTTTAAAACAAGAAGAATTTTATTATTCACTATTTATTTATTTATTATTATTTTTTTTTTACCGGGTATTACATCACCTACCCCTTAAAAAGGATTCTGTCCCCGGAATCAAAAGAATGGAACGTACCTAATTATCAAAGAGATGCGGATACTCCGCTCGAATAGACTCCTCCATCTCCCAAGTGGCTTCCCGCTCCGAATGATTCCTCCACAAAACCTTAACAAACGGAATAGTCTTCCTCCTCATGATCCTTTCTTGACGATCCAAAATCGCCTCAGCTCGTTCCTCACAACTAAGATCCTCTCGAATCTTATCGAACGGATATTGCACCACGTGCAACGGATGATAATGATAACTCCTCAACACCGACACATGGAACACATTGTGCACATGAGCTAGTTGTGGAGGCAAGGCTAACCGATATGCAACCTCACCAACCCTCTCCAGAATCTCAAATGGCCCAATGTAACGCGGACTAAGCTTCCCTTTCAACCCAAATCGTCGAATACCCTTCCAAGGAGAAACTTTTAGAAACACATGCTCATCAGGTTCAAACTCTAAAGTCCTCCTATGCTTATCAGCATAACTCTTCTGCCGTGATCGAGCCGACTTCAATTTTTCCTTAGCCACCGCTACCTTTTCCGTAGTGATTTGAACTAACTCAGGCCCTTCTATGGCCCTTTCGCCAACCTCATCCCAACAAGTTGGTGCCCGACACTTTCTACCGTACAATGCCTCAAAAGGAGCCATTCCAATACTTGCGTGCCAACTATTGTTGTAAGCAAACTCAACTAGGCTCAAGTAATCATCCCAATTACCCGACCACTCAAGTGCACAAGACCTCAACATGTCCTCCAATGTCTGAATAGTCCGCTCGGATTGCCCATCAGTTTGCGGATGGAAAGAAGTACTGAAGTTGAGCCGAGTGCCCCAAGCTCGTTGGAACCCTTTCCAAAATCTTGAAGTGAACCGTGGGTCCCGATCAGAAACAATAGACACCGGAGTACCATGAAGTCTAACAATCTCCTGCTGAAAGATATGTGCTAACCTATCCACCGAGTAACCCTCATGGATAGCCAAAAAGTGTGCCGATTTAGTCAACCGGTCTACCACCACCCATATGGCATCATTCTTCCTGAAAGTCTTCGGCAAACCCGTCACAAAATCCATCGTGATATCCTCCCACTTCCACACTGGAATGTCTAACTGTTGCAACAACCCACTAGCTCGTTGATGTTCTATCTTCACTTGTTGACAAGTGAGGCACTTCCCAACATATTCAGCCACGTCTCGTTTCATCCCATTCCACCAAAAATTCTTCTTCAAATCCCTATACATCTTCGTAGAACCTGGATGAATAGAAAATGGCGAACTATGAGCCTCAGCCAACACCGCCTCCCGAATGATTGGATCGGACGGTACACACAACCGCTCACCCAACCAAATCACACCATGGTCATCACTACGAAACTCGGGCTGCTTGCCCTCCTCTAAATTCTGCGTCAAACCCCACAATTCTCCATCTTCCTTTTGAGCTTCTTTGACCCGCGAGATAAGAGAGGGCTCCACTCTCATACCCGCCAAATGCCCATCTGAACCTCGTACATACAACTCCAACTCGATCCGCTCCATATCCGAAATAAGCTGAGGTTGCGTAATAAGGGCTGCTACACTCCCAGAACTCTTTCGACTAAGAGCATCTGCAACCACATTTGCCTTCCCCGGGTGATACTGAATCCTCGCATCATAATCTTTTAGAAGCTCCAACCAACGCCTCTGCCTCATATTGAGCTCCTTCTGAGTGAAAATGTATTTAAGACTTTTGTGATCGGTGAAGATATCACAAGTCTCTCCATACAAATAATGCCTCCAAATCTTTAAGGCAAAGATCACCGCTGCCAACTCCAAATCATGTGTGGGGTAATTCACCTCATAAGGTTTAAGTTGTCTAGAAGCATAAGCAATCACCTTGCCGTGTTGCATCAAAACACACCCCAAGCCCTTCTTAGAAGCATCACTATAAATCTGGTAACCTCCTGTCCCCGACGGCAATGCAAGTATAGGAGCTGACACGAGTCGTTTCTTCAACTCCTCAAAACTCTTCTCACGCTCCTCATTCCACACAAACTTCGTGCCCTTTCTCATCAACTGGGTCAATGGCAAGGCAAGCAAGGAAAACCCTTCCACAAACCGCCTATAATACCCTGCCAAACCCAAGAAACTTCTAATCTCTGTCACCGTAGTAGGTCTCGGCCATTTAGTGATAGCCTCAACCTTCGCAGGATCCACCTTAATGCCTTCAGCAGAAACAACGTGGCCCAAAAATGCAACCTGCTCCAACCAAAACTCACATTTAGAGAATTTAGCATACAATTTCTCTTTCTGCAAAATTCCCAACACTGTGCGAAGATGCTCCTCATGTTCTTCCTTAGACTTAGAGTAAACCAAAATGTCATCAATAAAGACAATGACAAATTGGTCCAGGTACTCCCTGAACACCCGATTCATCAAATCCATAAACACCGCCGGTGCGTTAGTCACACCGAATGGCATCACCAAAAACTCGTAATGCCCATATTGGGTACGAAAAGCCGTCTTAGGGATATCCTCATCCCTCACCCTCAACTGATGATATCCCGACCTCAAGTCTATCTTCGAAAAATACTTTGCTCCCTGAAGTTGGTCAAACAAGTCATCAATCCTCGGCAATGGATACCGATTCCTGATGGTGATCTTGTTCAACTCCCTGTAGTCTATACACAATCTCATAGACCCATCCTTCTTCTTAACAAACAAGACCGGAGCACCCCATGGCGAAACACTCGGGCGAATTACACCACGATCCAACAATTCTTGCAACTGTTCCTTCAACTCTTGCAACTCCAATGGTGCCATCCGATACGGCGCCTTAGAGATAGGCTCCGCACCAGGAACAAGTTCAATAGCAAACTCCACTTCCCGCTGCGGTGGCAAACCTGACAACTCCTCAGGGAACACATCAGAAAAATCACGAACAATTGGAACATCCTCAATACAAGACTGACCCTTAGAAGTATCTTTCACAACCGCTAAATACCCCTCACAACCCTTTGCTACCAACTTCCCAGCCTTCAAAGCTGAAATCAACTTCAACACCCTACTCGGTTGTGAACCCTGAAACACGAACTCCGGAGACTTCACATCTCCAAATATAACCTTTTTCGCCTGACAATCGATAGTGGCATGGTGTTTATCCAACCAGTCCATCCCAAGAATGACATCAAAATCGTGCATACACATCGGAAGAAGATTTACGCTACGGATCTTATCCCCAAATCTAATCGAACACCCTCGATACAAATCAGAAATAACAACAGAAGTCCCCATCGGGGTAGCAATAGACATAACAGAATCTAAAGACTGAGATGGCACACCCAGGTGCCGAACAAAAGACTGAGCAACAACAGAATGAGTAGAACCCGTATCAAATAAAATAGAAGCCTCGCGATTGCCAACTAAAAGAGTACCAGAAACAGTACCTGGTGCACCTGCCGCCTGGTTATACGTCAAAGCAAACACTCGGCCACCCTGACGCTGACCTCCATTGCCACCATTATTACCACCTCCACCATTTCCGCGTGGACCGGTACAATCCCTAGCAATATGACCCATCTGTCCACACAAGAAGCATGCACCGGTGAGTCTGTGGCACTGCCTTCCCGGATGAATGGCCCCACAAATAGCACAAGGAGCTATCGGAATAAGATTCGGGTTACCCCCACCAGCTGGTCCTGGGTAACGACCCTGATTTTGCCCCTGCGGACGGTTCTGTCCCTGCTGACGATTTTGTCCATACCAAGGTAGTTGCAGCTGACGATTCTGCCCTTGCTGAGGCATCTGCTGATAACCCCTGTTTTGATTCTGACTACGCCACTGCCCCTGTTGGCCACCACGATTCCTATTCAACTGACCACCCTGATTTCTTCCATGCTGGACTGAAGTTTGACCCTGCTGGTCATCTCTGTCCCTCTTTCGACTCCCTTCCGGTTTGGAAGTCTGAAAGTCCTGCCGCTCCATCTCAATGTTCTTGGCCGCATTAGCCACCGCCGATACATCCGCAAACTTGGTGTTAATGAGATGTTGGCGATACCTATAATGAATCCGCCACTTGAACTTTTCTGCCTGTTCTGCTGCAGTCCCTGCAGACGTTCCCGCAAAACCTGCTAACCTGGTGAACCTGGTCATGAAATCGGTAATGGACTCATCATCCTTCTGCCGAATGGATAGATACTCTCTAGCATAGGCCTCTTTATCAGCAGCTGGAAAGTACTGCTGATAAAAGACCTCACAAAACTCAGCCCAACCAAGTGTTTCAACATAACCATCACCCTTTGTTGTTTTCATCGCTTTCCACCACCTCTGTGCATCCCCTTCCAGCTTATAAGCAGCAAGTAACACTTTCTGATTATCCGAGCACCCCAACACATCAAAAATCTTCTCTAAGTGGGCAATCCAATTCTCTGCATCAATTGGAGTTGGAGCTGAACTAAATGACTGTGGTTTCTGCTTCTGGAACCTCTCCAACCACATATACATTGGAACCACCTGCTGATCAAGGTAATCCACATTTCCTTCCTCTTCGTTTGTTTGTGGACCATTATTTCCCGAGTGCCCCTGGTCTGGAATTTCTGGTGGCGGCTGCTGCATTGCCTGTACAACCTGTGCCACCAACTGCGGTAAAGCCTGATTAACCGCCTGATTCACCAAGTTAGCTAGTTGAGCATTTATCTGATCATTAGGTTGCTCATTGGACCGACCTTCACCTCTTCCCCTGTTGTTACCTCGCCTCCCAGCAACTCTAGCTGATCTTCGAGCCATCTAAGAAAGAGGTCACGAATATAAACAAAGCAGATTAGAGACAAATTCGAATATGGCTGATATAATAGCTGAACAGAAAAATCAAACAGAACAAAAACCTAACCCAGAAGTCTACCCATAACTCACAGGTCAAACCTAAATAGGTTTTCTACAAGAAAGAACCTAAGCTCTGATACCAACTCTGTAACACCCCCTTTCCAAAATAGAAAGAGAGGTTACTCAAAACACAACAAAACTAAGGAAGATCACAGGGCTCTAAACCACAAAAGAATAATCTCATCATAATTCAATGTCATAAGACAAACCATAATAAATGCCACACTGGCTCAAACCACAATCTAAATAATTATCACAATTCTAAATAGCTGACATATCAAGCCTAAACAAAACATTTCTAAACCATTGGATTAAAGGAAGCTCTCGTCACACTTGCCCTTGATCCCCCTGATTACCTGCCGGAAGAAAAACACAGCATGAGCCAAATGCCCAGTACGGATATAGAATACAAGAAATGAACCGAAATAACTAACTCAATTAAATGAATTGAAACAAACGAACTGAAACGAAACGAATAAAACTAACACAATAAAATGGTAGGCTGAATCAAATGACTGGGTGTTATTTCATACCGAGCTCAAAATAAATAGTAATATACCTTGCCACACAGGCAAGTCAAATAATGCCACACAGGCAATCACACATCGGACTGCGCAATCCAGATGCGTGCAAATCGGAAGGTGTGTTTGGCACAAACATCAGCAATCCGCAGAACAGAACAGAACAGAAAACTAGGGTCGACCCATACGCCTCCCACAACAAAACACCAAATGGCCAACTCCCACCGGAGCACAAAACGGAGACGCCGTGGACTGATCACACCGCCACGGAAGGTGTCATGCCTCGGTGCCAAGAGGACATGCCGGTGGTACCCCCACAGGTGGTTATAGCTCAGGTATACCCTACGGTATTCTAACAAAATATAATGTCACAACACATGCGACAAAATATCAACATAAAGGGGTTCTAACATGTACATGTTAAATCGAACGAATCGTCAACACAAGTCTCTAAAATATACTAACATGTACATCACTATAAATATAAAAATAAAATTTGGACATGACACACTAGTCTAAAGAGTACAATGTGAGTTCTAATACAACGCCAAAATAAATTTATCACAATAAATTGACAAGGAACAATTATGAGAGACAATACTAGATTTCGAAACGAATAACGAAACGAACGAATTAAAAATAAATGAGTCTCGCTGAAAAGTACGGAATCCGTACCTGGATTAAGCAATGTAATATCAAAATTTATACTTCAAATACTCTTTAAATTCCCTCCGTCCAATCTAATAAAATAATATGAAATTGTATTACAATTCTAATAATTAACAACATAATACTTTTTAATTAGTTATTAATTAAATTTTAAAATTTTTACTAGCAAAATAATTTAGTCCGAAAGTATGAAATTTTCATTGCGTCAGTTAAATATTTACCAGTGTACTATAACTAAATTTATATATATATCTGCCAACACATGATCTTCCATAATCCTAATTGATTTTCATTCCAAGTTTCTGTCTATGTATTTTATATAAGATATGTATATATTACTAATTAATTATAAACATGCCATCTATTTTCATATAATTATTATATAGTAATTTATATAACTGTTGAAAAGTAAATCATGATCTGCACTTCCATTACTTAATCAGACAAACATTCTTTATTCTTCAATCTCTCTATGCTCATATATGTACCGTCCACCCCATGTATAGAAAAGAAAAAAAAAGAAACTTACTTGACTAACAAAAAAAATATGACTCTGCTCCTATGTATTGCACACAGCGTAGGCGCCTCCTCCCTGTTGTTTATCAAACGAAGAACCGACGAAAAAATAAATAGGGTTTGTGTCAAATATGATGTAGTATTGTTAGGTTTTACATATTTATTAATTAATATAATTTACTAACTCTCCTAATTTAATAGGTTTTAAAAAAAAAATTTACACAATTATAAATTAGACCCAATTACTATAAGCCCAAATTAATGTCTTTTACTTATTTTAGTCCACATAAATTAAATAACTATTTTGACCCAAATAAAATACAAAGTCCGATTAATATGTTTTAAAACAAGAAGAATTTTATTATTCACTATTTATTTATTTATTATTTTTTTTTTTTTACCGGGTATTACATTCCGTCTTTATTATTCTGTTGGAACATCCTGTCGGTGTAAATTTTGCCTGACCTAGTTCCGTTATTATTATTCTGTTGGAATAACCTGTCGATGCGAAGTACCGCATGCATGGTGATTTCTTTTGTTATTCCATTCTTTATTATACTCAGTTGGTTAAAGTTTTGACTTTTATACTCCATGAAATTAGTAGAATATCCTTGATATTTGCGTTTCATCCAGTATCCTTTCATGGAAATATTCTTCTGATCATTCTTGAATTTTACTCTACAAAGCAGTATCATGTTGACAATTTGGACGTTAGTAGTTCTTGGACAAATTAATTTTTTAACTTGTTTTATTGAATTCTTATATCAATGTCATCATCCTCATGTTTATGTTATGTTGAAAGTCATCTGTGGCATGTAGTGCATAGATGGACTTGATATGATTATGACCAGGGATTATTCGGTATAATCATGACCGTAATATTACAAATGATGTGGAAAAAGTCCTCATTGGCCCGTAGTGCATTGATGGACAGTTTTTGGTATGATTATGGTTATGGATTCTCTTTGGCCGTAGTGCAAAGATGAATTGTTTTATGACATGATCAGGACCGTTGATAAAAACAAGATTATCTTTGGCCCGTAGTACATGGATAATTCGTGGTCGTGATACCAAAGAATATCCTTGGCCTGTAGTGCAGGGATGATTTAATGATGTGGATTATTTATTGAGCTGAGTTTCAGCGATAAAAGTGATGAAAAACTTTTTAAATCATAAAAGATAGTAGATTCAATTCTCTACTTGACTCTTTTGATGGATTGCTTGTTCCGCTGCAGTTAAACTTGATGTCTATTGTATTTTATCAGTTTAACATTGTTGGAGGCTAATGATAATTTATTCTGCATTATCTTAGTCATAATATTTCTTACTGGGCTAGTTGAGCTCACCCTTTCTTTCACTGTTCTCTTCAGAAAATGAGAACATAGCAGGGACTAGTCGGGAAACGGAGTGACGGTCCAGAGGATAGCATTAGTAGTCCTCACTATTCTGTGAAATAGTGTATTAATAATTGTAATGAGGACTCTTTTTGAGTTTGTATAATCTCTAGTAGACAATATTTGTATTCAAACTCACAGTTATGTTTTGTCGTATTGTACACGACAGTCGTATTAGTAAGTTGTATTTGAATTATGTACCATGTATCTGACGACCCAAGATGGGTGATGTATACCTAATTTTGGGGGAGTCACAATTGGCGTATTATATGGACTCCCATTTATCCGTTTTTCAAAATAATCGGTAGAAGATTATTCAGCATATATATATTATATATGTGTGTGATAATGTCATGTGGGTGAAAAAGTGAAAGGTGAGTGTGTGTATGTGAACGTGTGTGTGTGTGAAGAAGAAAAAATGAAGATGATGGATGAATTATTATGTTGGGATGTTATATATATATTCAGAAAAGTTGACTTTGGGGGAAGGAAGAATTTGAGATGATTCACGGGTGAGAGTTTTGTATAAAACATGTGATAATATATATATATATATATATATATATATATATATATATATATATATTATATTATATTGAATATTTTATTATTAAGTTGAAAAGAAGAAAAGAAGCGTCTGAAGTTTGTTCTCCCGTGAATGATTTTGTCCGAATTTCTACTGTGCAGTCCGTGAAAAATTCAAATAATATCCTTTTCATTATCCTATAAATAGGATGCTTAGTTAGAATTGAAATCACACCAGAAATTTCAGAGAATTCTCTTCTATAATCTTGAGCGTATTTCTTTAGCGTTTTAAGAAGCTTTGAGCGTAGTGCAAGTTTCTTCAAGAATATCCTCGCCCTACTAGTCGGAATACTCTTTTTTACGGTAAGGGGTATTATTTCTTTTTTATTCACGAAGAGAACTTCTGTTATTCCATTCTTTATTATTCTGTTGGAATAACCTGTATACTCGGGCTACCCTATACTTGGTGAAATTTTTCTGTTATTCCAGTTTTTATTATTCTGTTGGAATATCCTGTCTGTGCATTTACGCCGGACCTGGTTCTGTAAGACCCTAACTTATTATTAATAAAATTTAATTTTCTCTATTTATTATTTTGAAATAGTAAGGGTTGATTTGATTAATGTGGATAGTTATGAGTAAAATACGTAAATATTTTAAAATAAGCAAGTGGTTATAAAATATTCATTGTTGTCGGAGAATATTCGTACGACGGTGCAGTCTTTTGTGGGCCCCATAACGGAAAGCGGTTGGATGAAGAAAACGACAAGTATAAGTTATTGAAAAATAGCGGCGTAGTTGTTACCGTTAATACTATTGGAATACCCAGTGGTTAAAGCACAATAATACGCGTTGTTGCACAGTAGCACACAGTATTGCACCAATTATTGATTCTTACGTAAGAAGGCCCTACTCAATAATTATTACAGTAATTATTGTTCAGTATTTTATTTTATTGATTCAATAATTGCTGCGTTGATTTTTTTATATTACTGTTATTTCAATAATTGTCACTACACAGTATTTTTTATTATCGAAACAATAATTCATATTATCTAAATAATATTATTAGATAACATTATTGGCAATGTCTAGAAAGTTCTGTCTAAGGAGAGGTTTGGTCACCTAATTGCGCGCCAGTAAGGAGAAATTCTTATTGGAAAGCCCCCTCTTTCCTGGGAACGGCCTGGTTGTCAGTACTGTGATTCTGTAATATTATTTGTGAATAATTAATTATTGATTCATATGATGAGGAAAATATTGATTTTATGTGGCTATAGATGGAGAAAATTTTTAATGGGACAATTGTTGAAAATTAATATTTTATCTTTTTCTGATAAAATAATTCATTTAAATATATTATTTTAATATTATATTAACGGTGATATTTTTATAATGAATGTGGGATATATGAGTATATGAGGAGGAAGAGTATTTTTATATCATTAAATGTTTAACACATATTTGGTGTTTTGGTGGACACAATTATTGACCGAAATTTGATTATAGCATGTAAAATCTTCCGTTTATGGATTTCGGTCAATTTCTGTTTGCAATTTGGAAAAACTTTCTTCAGCAAAGTTATAGAGAATTGAATTTCCTATAAAAATTCGCGAGATTCGAATTTCCTGATAAAAGGGCTATTTATTATGAATTATTGAAGTTTCAAAGCTCCGAAATAATTGATTTTTAAAAGTTTTAATTATTTTTATTATGAAAAACGTTTTTGTCATTAAAGGTGGGTCTTGCATGTGATGAAAATGCTGAATTTCAGATCCTTAAAAGTGGGCGTATGAATTATAATATTAATATTAATATTTTATTAAATTTTCTACTTTGGTGTTCTAAGCATTTTCCTATAAATAGAGTTTTATTACATCAGAAACTGAAGTTTTCTCTCTCTATATTATCGAGCGTATTCTTGTGAGTATTTTGAGTATACTTTGAGTATTGCTATACGGTGCAAGTTCAAGTCATAGCCTATATCCGGTGTTTCAACTAGAAGTATTGTCTTTCGAGGTAAGAGATATTATTTTCTTCTCAAATGATATTATTTCTTCAATATCATTATGTTGAAATATTAGTTGGAACTTTTTATCAAATTTGGAACTTTTTCATGTCGGAGTTACTATTCACGAGTTACTATTCATGAGTTATTATTCACGAGTACTATTCATGAAGCATGATGATATTTTTTATGAAATTTCTATCTTTTGGTGTCAGAGTTACTATTCACGTATACGGCACTATTCACGTATACGACACTATTCACGAATACGACACTATAACCGAAAAATGAAATTTTTTCTTTTTGTCCAAAATATCTATTCTGGATACTAGTTTTGATTGTATCCATGTTATGATCATTCTTGAATTTTACCCCACTCTGGTTATTTATGAAGTATCTTTGAATGAGAATTGTTTAAAGTACGAATCCTTAATATTTGTTCTTTTGCTTCACTGGATTCGTTTTCTTTAAAATATTTTTCATCATCCTCAGTTTTAAATGATGATATTACTGAATATCTTTGGCCTGTAGTGCAAAGATGAATGATTTCTTGATGAATATCTTTGGCCCGTAGTGCAAAGATGAACAGGTGTTGAGATGAACAAGACCGACTGATTAATATCTTTGGCCCGTAGTGCAAAGATGAACATGTGTTTAGATGAACATGACCAACTGATGAATATCTTTGGCCTGTAGTGCAAAGATGAATATTTGATTCTAGATATATATTGATTGATGTTACAGGGATAAAATATCGACGATGAACTTTTAAATTCATAGATAGAAGATAGTAGTTTGTATTCTCTACTTAACTCTTCTAATGAATTATTGTTTTCACTGCAGTTGTTGATTTAAAACTGATTGTCTATTGTATTCTATTAGATTTTTTCCTGTTGAAGACTAACGATAATTTGTTGTATATTATCTTAGTCATAATATTCTTTATTGGGCTAGTTGCGCTCACCCTTTTCCTTTTTGTTCCATTTTTCTTCTCAGGAGGAGAGAATGTAGCGAGTACTAGTCGGGGCATGGAATGAAGGTTCTAGAGAGAGTTGTTTAGTAGTCCTCACTATTTTTATAAAATAATGTATCAATAATTATGATGGGGATTTATTTACGTGTGGATATTGTCTAGACAACAATATCTGTATTTAAACTCACAGTTTATATGTTGTAATAATAAAGTTGTAGTTATTTCTGTACCATGTATTTGACGACTCAGAATGGGTTGGATGGAATGGACCTATTTTGGGGGCGTCGCAGGTTCCGTCTTTATTATTCTATTGGAATATCCTATCTGTGCGTTTACGCCGGACCTGGTTCCGTCTTTATTATTCTGTTGGAATATCATGTCTGTGTGTTTTACGCCGAACCTGGTTCTATTTTTATTATTATGTTGTAACATCCTGCCGGTGCAAATTTCGTCTGACCTGGTTCCGTTATTTATTATTCTGTTGGAATAACCTGTCTATGCGAAGTACCGCATGTATGGTGATTTCTTTTGTTATTCTATTCTTTATTATACTCAGTTGGTTAAAGTTTTGACTTCTATACTCCATGAAATTAGTGGAATATCCTTGATATTTGCGCTTCATCCAGTATCTTTTTATGGAAATATTCTTCTGATCATTCTTGAATTTTACTTTACAAAGAAGTGTCATGTTGACAATTTGGACGTTTTTAGTTCCTGAATAAATTAATTCTTGAACTTATTTTTATTGAATTCTTATATCATTGTTGTGACAACCCCAAAATAGGTCCATTCCATCCAACCCATTCTGAGTCGCCAAATACATGGTACAGAAAACAACTACAACTCTATTACAACAATTGTCGTGCAAAATACAACAACACATATGCTGTGAGTTTGTATACAAATATATATCAACTTTGACTCATGTCCCAACCGTGGACAGCACCTCATACTGACACCTTACATAAAGGTATAGTCGAAAACTGTTTTAGAAATTAGAATCTTTGGGAAGTGCTCAAGGAAACCTTCGTACATGGGAGGCCATGCGTCTAGGTTATTATAGATATCATATGGCCACAGAATTATCCTTGGTTGACCCAATAGACCCCAAAGAAAAACAAGAAGATTACTATCACATTCTTCCCAATGGCAAGTCTTCTCCTGACATATCATTATCTCCACTGTCTCTAATTGAGAGTTATGTTTCAAATAGACTCCAAGATCATATAGATAGTGCTGGTAGATATATTCAGCAAGTGGATGAGCACATCCATGTTTTATGATGACACGAGGTGGTATGTCATTAGACATCTTGTATGACAGTGGCAAAACACCCTTCCAAGTTAAATTCACCTCACCCTCAACATCTATAGACCACCGTTCTATTCCCTTTTTATTCCCCCGCTCGACCCAGCTACACTCGTATTACCTGAAAGGAATTGTGAAGCAAAAGGGTGAGCACAACTAGCTCAGTAAAGAATGTCATGACTAAAGATAAATAAATTATCAATAGCCTTCAACAGTAATAAATCAGAGATTTAGAACATATGGTATATGATAAAAAATTTCAACCATAGTTGCAGCGGAACAAGCAATCCATTAGAAGAGTCAAATAGACTATAAAGTCTATTATCTTCTCCATGTTAAAAGTCCATCAACAATGTTTTATCCCTATAACATCAATCAACAATTCCTGTCCACAATCACATGTATAACTCATAATCGTAATTGTTGTTCTAAATTCCTTTTCTCATCCAGGACAAAGATAATTTTTATCACCTGAAACATCAAAGATCATGGTTATACTAAATCACAGTTCATGTTCATAATCATACTAATAAATTCATCTTTGCACTACGGCCAAAGATATACATCAATAAGTCATCTTTGCACTACAGGCCAAAGATATTCATCAACAAGTCATCTTTGCACTACAGGCCAAAGATATTCATCAACAAGTCATCTTTGCATTACAGGCCAAAGATATTCATCAACAAGTCATCTTTGCACTACAGGCCAAAGATATTCATCAACAAGTCATGTTCATCTTTGCGCTACGGGCTAAAGATATTCATCAGAAATCATTCATCTTTGCACTGCAGGCCAAAGATATTCAATTATATCATCATTTAGAACTGAGGATGATGAAAAAAATATTTTTAAAGAAACGAATCCAGTGAAACAAAATGACAAGGATTAAGGATTAAGGATTAAGGATTCACACTTTATTTTATCCATGTCCAAAAATACCTCAAAATAATCATAGTGGTGTAAAATTCAAGAATGATCAAAACATGGATACAATCAAAGCTAGTATCCACAATAGATATTTTAGACGAAAAGGGAAAATTTTCATTTTTCGATGAATAGTGTCGTATTCGTGAATAGTGTCGTATACGTGAATAGTGTCGTATACGTGAATAATAACTCCGACACCAAAAGATAGTAATTTCACAAAAAAAAAACATCTTCCCGCTTCGTAAATAGTACTCGTGAATAGTAACTTGTGAATATTAACTCGTGAATAGTAACTCATGAATAATAACTCATGAATAGTAACTCCGACATGAAAAAGTTTCAAATTTGATAAAAAGTTCCAACCAATATTTCGGCATAATGATATTGAAGAAATAATATCATTTTAGAAGAAAATAACCTCCCTTACTATCCCTTACCTCGAAAGACAGTACCTCTGACTGGAATAACATTGAACGAACTTGCACCGTATAGCAATACTCAAAGTATACTCAAAATACTCACAAGAATACGCTTGATAATATAGAGAGAGAAAACTTCAGTTTCTGGTGTGATTTTCAATTCTAACCTAAGCACCTATTTATAGGAAATTGCTTAGAACACCAAAGCAGAAAATTTATTATAATAATAATATATATAAAAAATTTCTACGCATTCTTAGAATCTGAAAATCAGAATACAAATCACATGCTACCTTCTAGAAGAAGTAAAAAAAACGTTTTTTATAAAATAAATAATTAAAACTTCCAAAAATTAATTATTTCGGAGCTTCGGAACTTCAATAATTCATAATAAATAGCCCTTTTGTCAGAAAATTCAAATCTCGCATGTTTTTATAGGAAATTCAATTCTCTACAACTTTGCAGAAGAAAGTTTTTCCAAATTCCAAACAGAAATTGGCCGAAATCCACAAACGGGCGATTTTTCAGGCTATAACCAAATTTCAGTCAAGAAATGGGGTCCGCCGACACATAAAACATGCTTTAAATATTTTTGGTAACAAAAATACTCCTCTTCCACATATACTCATATATCCCACATTCATCGTAAAAATATCATCATTATTATATTATTAAAATATAATAATATATTTAAATGAATTATTTTATCAGAAAAAGATAAAATATTAATTTTCAACAATTGTCACATTAAAATTTTTCTCCATCTATATCCACATAAAATCAATATTTTCCTCATCATATAAATTAATAAGTAATTATTCATAAATAATATTACAGAATCACAATATTGACAACCAGGCAGTTCCCAGGAAAGATGGGGATTTCCAATAAGAATTTCTCCTTACTGGCGCTCAATTAGGTGACCAAACTTCTCCTTAGACAGAACTTTCTAGACATTGTCAATAATGTTATCTAATAATATTATTCAGATAATATGAATTATTGCTTCGATAATAAAAAAAACTGTGTAATGATAACAACAGCAATATAAACTATCAAAGCAGCAATTTTTGAATCAATAAAATAAAATACTGAACAGTAATTACTGTAACCATTATTGAGTAGTGCCTTCTTACGTAAGAATCAATAATTGGTGCAATACCGTGTCCTACTGTGCAACAACGCGTATTACTTTACTTTACCCACCGGGTATTCCAACAGTGTTAACAGTAACGATTACGCCGTTATTTATAAAAAAACTTTAATTTGACGTTTTCTTCATCTGAGAGTTATTTTGTTACGGGGCCCACAAAAGGCTTGCGCCGTCGTACGAATATTCCCCGACAGAAAGAATATTCCACGACCAAACGAATATTTCCCGACAACAATGAGTATTTTATAACCACTTGCTTATTTTTAAAAAAAAATCATATATCACCCTTAACTTTAACCTTTTATCAATTTAACCATTTACTGAATTGTAAATATAAGAAAAATTGAATACTTTTATTTCATAAAATTCGGGGTCTTACAATTGTCATCATCCTCATATTTATATTTTATTGAATGTCATCTGTGGCCTGTAGTGCATAGATGGACTTGCTATAATTATGACCAGGGATTATTCGGTATAATTATGACCGTAATGTTACAAATGATATGGTAAAAGTCCTCATTGGTCCGTAAGGCATTGATGGACAGTTGTTGGCATGATCATGACCATTGATGAATACAGGGATATCCTTGGCCCGTAGTGCATGGATCATTTATGGTTGTGATACTAATGAATATCCTTGGCCGTAGTGTAGGGATGATGTGGATTATTTATTAAGCTGAGTCCTAGTGATAAAAGTGGTGAAAAACCTTTTTAAATCATAAAAGATAGTAGATTTTATTCTTTACTTGACTCTTTTAATGGATTGCATGTTTCGTTGCAGTTAAACTTGATGTCTATTGTATTTTATCAGTTTAACACTATTGAAGACTAATGATAATTTATTCTGCATTATCTTAGTCATAATATTTCTTACTGGGCTAGTTGAGCTCACCCTTTCTTTCATTGTTCTCTTCAGGAAATGAGAACGTAGCCGGGACTAGTCAGGGAACGGAGTGACGGTCCAGATGATAGTATTAGTAGTCTTCACTATTATGTTAAATAGTATGACAATAAATGTAATGAGGACTTATTATGAGAGTGAATATTGTCTAGAAGATAATAATTGTATTAAAACTCACAGCTTTCTTGTTGTATATTAAAGATTGTATTCGTATTCTGTACCATGTATTTGACGACTCAAAATAGGTGATGTATAACTATTTTGGGGGCGTCACAGTTGGTATCAGAGCTTAGAGATATGATCCTTAGCTAAAATGTGAGACAAGAACTAGGAGGGAAGAGACAAAAAATTCCTTCGTTAGTATGACCTACCTAAGTTTATTTGGTATTTAATTGGTCGGTCAGAGTATAAGGATAATATGTGATATGTTAATTAACCCTTGTTTTGTGGTAGTATTTGAAAATAGCATCCGAGAATGTTGAGAACATCAATGGAGCACAGGAGACTGTTGATGTTAGAGTTCATGCACTAGAGGCCCATTATTTGATATAATTGCTTAACGTTTTGATATTATATTTGATTGAATCAATATATGATTTTATTATAGTTTTATTTACTGCATAATATAATTGTTAACATAATAAAATTCCTTAGAATAGTGATACAAATTACATAGTTTCAAGTATGTGACTTGAACATGAGATTATATATTACCATTAGTATCAGTGTTCTTAAATGTCCCTAGTCGAGTATCATTGTTGATGGGACAACAATGATGCATTGAGACTAGTATGTGGATTGACTGATGACCAAATCTCATTGGTCATAAATATATATGAGATATTAAGTCAATCCATAGGTACATGTTAGAGAACGATGTACTGGACAGACCCACCATGAGAATTCTATATGGAGCATTATGCGAAGTGTCATTAGCAATTCTCATAGTGACAATGGTGTAATGGTCCTCCGACCTGAAATCGCTATATTACTACACAAGAATTTATGTACTTTGATATCATCAAATGTCACCTTTAATAGGGTGGACTATAAAGGTGATTATTGGGTTCATCATTAATCGTGTGAGAAATATGAGTTATCTAGATGGAATTTAACCATCCTATATATTATGGGTGATATCCATAGGCCTCTTGATTGAGTAGGACTATGAAATGCATGACCATGCTCAAATAGTGATTTGTTTCATATAGTCTACTCATTGATCAAGAAAACTGAGATTAAATTATGAAGAGTATGACACATTCCATGACTCGAGTTTAATCTAGGATATTAAGGTTAAAAGGATTAAATTACATTGAAACATTGGTCACGAAAAGGTTGCATCGAATCATCGATCTTATTATTACTTGGGTAGCAGTGATGCATTACTAGATGCCGCTCACTGTTTATAATTTTATAATATGATTTTAAAATTATTGCCGACGTAATAATAACCTATAGGGTCACACACATAGAACGTTATTTAAAAGGGAATTAATTTAAATTTTAAGGATTTAAATATATTAATATGATTAATAGTATTTAAATCACGAATTTAAATTAAAAGGATAATTTGTATATATGTATATTAATTAAGTAAGACTTAATTAAGAGATATATATATATATATATATATATATATATAAATTCGAATTTTATGAAATTAGGTTTTGATTTGATTAATTACTTTTAACTACTATATATATGATATATAGCAGCTACTTAGGGATATATCATAATTAAAAAATCTTAGCCGCTCTTAGAGAGAGACTAGAGAGAAAACAGTTTCAAAAAATTCATTCCTTTTGGTGGCTAGTACCTCAAGTCCTTCTTATTGCAGAATCGTTTGACGGTTCGTGCGGCGTTCGTGTGGATACCGTAGAGGCGCAATCGGTTTGTATTGCGTTGGAGATTCGAGGCGCAGTCGGTTTTAGATTCTCGTTTTTTTTTCATATCTGGTATAATCTCTAAACCTCTGAATTAATTGATTTTTCGCATGGATCCTATTTTAGGGTTTCGAAAATTGCTTTAAAATTTTAACTTTCGTTGTGTGTTTCTGTGCCGAAACCCAACAGTGGTATCAGAGCTACTTGCGAAAAGATTAATTCAGATTACGTGTTTTAATTGTATTCGATATATATGATATATGATGATGCATGTTTACCGATATAAAATTGAATATATGATATTCCGTTGTATGTGTATTCTGGTAATATATATGATGATACTGTTAATCGTATCTTTAATCGGTGGAATAACAATATAACTATTCTAATCGGATTAGAAGCATGAAGAATCATTTTAATATGATTAATCAAAACTGGAAATATATGATAAATTCTAGGTGTACTGTTATTCGTTTTAATATGATTAAATCGAAACTGGACATATATGATTTGTTATTATGGGTGTTTTGGTGGATTAAAATGTATGATTCTGAAACTGTTTCAGAGGTTCGTGTGGAAAAATTCTGCAATACAGAATGTAGTTCGAAATTTTTTTCCAGGGGCGCTGCCCCCGACCCCACTCGCTGACCGGTCAGCGAGACCACTCCCCGGCTGATCGGTCAGCCGGACCACCGCCAGGGGGAGACCCCCCCTTGGACCCCCCGTCGTAGCGCACGATGGTCGTGTCCCCTATATTTTATATATAGTTTTCTTTAATTATATATAAATTATTATGTGCTTATTGTGATATGCTTGGTGCACAGTTATGGCCTTTTGACCCATAGGTTAGTGGTTTTTGGTTTTGAAATACGGCTTGCATGTCGTGCCTTTCTATAAATTCTAATGTAATAATCTGTAATTGATGAAGATGTCAAGATGGAGAACACAATGGAAAGATGATGATGGAGAGGAGGCGCATGCTAGAGGAAGATCCAAGGAAGCTATTTATTTTAAGATCTTTTACCACCTTAGATTGACCTTCAATCTTTCATTAGCTTAAAAAGATTGACAGTGGATTGGGCCATAACTGTGACACATTTAATTTTGCACTTTATTTATGCTTGTATGCGATATGATATGATTAATAATGTGCATGCTTAATGAGATTAAAATTGGTGAGATCTAAATTAATAAAATCCCTCATTAAATTATTATGTCTAAATCAGATGCCTTCCAATGAATAACACTCATCAAGACCTTGATCAATAGATGTAGGTTTGCCGAAGTAAAGTACCTTATTTATCTAGGTAAGATGCGATAGTATAATTATGTATCCAAACTATTAAAATCATTGGGCCCGACTTAACTAAGTTATCTCAATAGGATTGTGGACTTAGAGGCATAGAGTTTGGTTGGTACCATTAGATGGACTAGAAACAAATGTTGTTTACCAAACTATCCAGGAGTTATATATGATATAATTGACAAAGGGTTATCTACCTAAATAATTATGTTTTGAGAGAATAGCCAAAGCTAACTTATGGCATAATGAAATATGGATCTTGGCTTACTAGAAAGATTTAATAGAAAATGCTTTCCAAATTAATGGTGAGGGCTATTAATTTGAATAAAATATGACAAGAGCGTAAGCTATATGTCCTTGATGGGCCCATTCCTGCAGCACCAGCTGTCACTGCACCACGTGCGGATCACAATGCTTACAAGAAGCATCAAGATGATGCTCTGGATGTGAGTTGTGTCATGCTAGCAACCATGAACGCTGAGCTTCAGAAGCAACATGAGTTGATGGATGCTTATGAGATGATCGAGCATCTCAAGAAATTGTTCGAAGGGCTTGCTCGACAGGAGAGGTATGATACAAGCAAGGCGTTGTATCACTGCAAAATGGGTGAACGTGATCCAGTTGGTCCACATGTGCTGAAAATGATTGGGTATATTAAGTACCTTGATAGTTTGGGTTTTCCAATCACTCCGGAAGCCCAAACTGACCTTGTTTTGCAATCTTTGAACAGCAGCTACTCTCAATTTGTTATGAACTATCTTATGAATGAAATTGAGAAACCCCTTACTGAGTTGTTGAGCATGTTAAGAACTGTCGAGAACAACATGAAAAAGGCAGGACCCGCTCCCATAATGATGGTGCAAAAGGGGAATGCTAAGGGAAATTGGAAAGGCAAGAAGAAGATAAGATCTAAATCTTTTGGCGAAAGGAGAGGTTGACCTACGAGTTGGAAATAGATGCAAAAGTTGCTGCACTGGTTGTAGGAACTTATCATTTATCTTTGCCCACTAGGCTAGTTTTAGAATTAGAAGATTGTTATTTTGTGCCTGCTATAAGTAAAAACATTATTTCTGTTTCTTGTTTGGACAAGAAAGGTTTTTCATTTATAATAAAGAACAATCGTTGTTTGCTTTACTTAAATAATATTTGTTATGGTGTTGCACAATTGTTTAACGGTCTCTATATTCTTGATTTAGAAATGTCTATCTATAACATAAATACAAAATGATTTAAATCAAATGATTCAAATCCGACATATGTCTGGCACTGTCGTTTAGGCCATATAAATGAGAAACGCATATCCAAACTCCCTAAAGATAGGTTCTTGGATTCATTTGATTTTGAATCATATGAGAAATGCGAGTCTTGTTTATTAGGCAAGATGACTAAAGCCACTTTCACTGGACACAGTGAACGGGCTAGCGATGTATTGGGACTTATACATAGTCATGTATGTGGACCCATGAGTTCATTAGCAAGAGGTAGGTTTTATTATTTCATTACATTTACTGACGACTTTAGTAGATATGGATATGTGTATCTTATGAGACACAAATTCGAATCCTTTGAAAAGTTCAAGGAATTCAAGAATGAAGTTCAAAACCAATTTGGCAAAAGCATAAAAGCCATTCGATCCGATCGAGGAGGTGAATACTTAAGCCAAGACTTTGATGACCTTCTAAAGGAGTGTGGTATTATATCACTGTTCACTCCACCTGGAACACCGCAATGGAATGGTGTATCTGAGAGGAGGAATCGAACCTTGTTGGACATGGTACGATCAATGATGAGTCATGCAGATCTTCCAATATGCTTCTGGGGTCATGCCCTAGAGACAGCTGCATTCACACTTAATCGTGTTCCTACAAAGACGGTTCAGAAGACACCATATGAAATATGGACTGGGAAACGTCTTAGTATGTCGTTCATGAAGATTTGGGGTTGCGAGACGTTCGTAAAACGTCTGGATTCTGACAAGCTCGGACCCAAATCTGACAAATGTAATTTTGTGGGATACCCAAAGGAAACAAAAGGCTATTATTTCTACAAACCTTCTGAGAACAAAGTGGTTGTTGCTCGAACTGGTATTTTTCTAGAAAGAGAATTTGTCTCTAAAGGAAACATTGGGAGGAAAGTAGAACTCGAAAAAATTCGAGAACCACAAAATATCATTGAACCTGAGTTAGAACATGAGCAGGAACCACAAGAAATTGTGGAAAGTGAACCTGCTCAAATTACACAAGTCATTCGTAGATCTGGTAGGACACGCCAAGAGCCTGAGAGATATTATGGATATCTTGTGACTCAAAACGGTGATGTGATGCTCATAGATCAAGATGAGCCTGCTTCCTACCAAGAAGCTATGAATGAATCAGATTCTGAGAAATGGCTTGAAGCCATGAAATCTGAGATGGACTCCATGTATAATAACCAAGTATGGACTCTGGTTGATCCACCCGAAGGGGTAAAACCAATCGGGTGCAAGTGGGTTTTCAAGAAGAAAACCGACATGGATGGTAATGTACAAATCTATAAAGGCCGACTGGTAGCAAAAGGTTTCAAACAAATTCAAGGTGTTGACTATGATGAAACCTCCTCTCCAATGGCAATGGTTAAATCCATCAGGATCTTACTTGCTATTGCAGCTTTTTATGATTACGAAATCTGGCAGATGGATGTCAAAACTGCTTTCCTTAAGGGAAATCTCCTTGAGGATGTGTATATGACACAACCTGAGGGTTTTGTCACTCCAAAGGATGCTGGAAAGGTATGTAAGCTGCAGCGATCCTTTGCCACCTTCATGTTGCGGGCAGAGGCATATTACTGGTGGGAATCTGTAAAACGTACTCAACCTGTCGCACTGAAGATGTCTTGGGAGAAGTTTTAAGAACTGTTCAACGATAAGTACTTTCCCGGAAGTATTCGTCATATGAAAGAGGTAGAGTTCATTAAGCTAGAGCAAAACAACATGACCGTGTCGTAGTACGAAGCCAAGTTTGCCGAGTTGTCCTGGTTTGCGTCCCATTTGGTTGATATTGAGGAGAGAATGACACGAATGTTTCTAAGAAGTTTAAAACCCGAGATACGTCAATATCTTATCTCTCATAAACTGTGTTTGTATTCAGATGTTGTTAATAGAGCTCAGTTATTGGAGCGCGATAATGAGTCAACCCAACCAAAAGATAGCAGCCGACAAAATGATAATACCAGTGATAACAGTCATCGAGGTGGTGACAATAAGTGTGGAAGGAATCAACATATCACATAATATCCCTATATACTGACCAACTAACAAATAAGCTTAGGTAGGACACACTAGCGAATGATTTACTCGTCTCTCCCCTCCTAGTTCTATTTCCCTCATATACCTAAGCACTGATACCAATTGTGACACCCCCAAAATAGGTATACATCACCCATTTTGAGTTGTCAATAACATGGTACAGAAACAACTACAACTTTATTAATACAACATATAAACTGTAAGTTTAAATACAAATATTATCATCTAGACAATATCCATACCCAACTAGGTCCTCATTACAATTATTAATACATTATTTTATAAAAATGGTGAGGACTACTAAAACAACTTCTAGAACCATCATTCCACACCCCGACTAGTACTCGCTACATTCTCGCCTCCTGAGAAGAAAAATGGAACAAAAAGGAAAAGGGTGAACTCAACTAGCCCAGTAAAGAATATTATGACTAAGATAATATAGAATAAATTATTGTTAGTCTTCAGCAGGGAGAAATCTGATAGAATATAATAAACAACAAGTTTCAGATCAATATTCGCAGCGAAAATAATAATTCATAGATAAGTTACATAGAGAATGAAATTAATCTATGAATTTAAAAGTCCATCAATATTTTATCACTGTAACATCAATCAATATTCATCTTGAATCAAATATTCATCTTTGCACAATAGGCCAAAGATATTTATCAGTTGATCATGTTCATCTCAACACCTGTACATCTTTGCACTACGGGCCAAAGATATTCATAAGAAAATCAACCATCTTTGCACTACAGGCCAAAGATATTCAGTAATATCATCTTTTAGGACTGAGAATAATTAAAAATATTTTAAAAAAATGAATCTAGTGAAACAAAAGAACAAATATTAAGGATTCGTACTTTAAATAATCCGAGTTCAAAAATACTTCATAAATAAACATAGTGAAGTAAAATTCAGGAATGATCATAACATGGATACAATCAAAGCTAGTATCCATAATCGATATTTTGGGGGAAAAACGAAAATTAATTTTTCTGTGAATAATGTCGTATTCGTGAATAGTGTCGTATACGTGAATAGTATCGTATACGAGAATAGTAACCCCGACACTAAAAGACAAGAATTTCACAAAAATTTTTTTACCAATATTCCAGCATAATGATATTAGAAAAAATAATATCATTTTAAAAAAATAATATCCCTTACCTCAGAAAGACAATACTTCTGACTGGAATACGAATGAATATTCTCCGACAGTAAGAATATTCCACGACCAACCGAATATTCCCGACAACAATGAATATTTTATAACCACTTGCTTATTTGAAATATTTGCGCATTTTACCCATAACTAACCACATTAATCAAATCAACCCTTACTATTTCAAAATAAAAAAATAGAGAAAATTAAATTTCATTTATTAATAATTTGGGGTCTTACAATTATTCTCTTAGAATATTTTGTCTGTGCGTTTTACGCCGGACCTGATTCCGTTTTTATTATTCTGTTGGAACATCCTGTTGGTGCGAATTTCGCCTGACCTGGTTCCGTTATTTACTATTCTGTTGGAATAACCTGTCTATGCGAAGTACCGCATGCATGATAATTTCTTTTGTTATTCCATTCATTATTATACTCAGTTGGTTAAAGTTTTGACTTTTATACTCCATGAAATTAGTAAAATATGCTTGATATTTGCGCTTCATCCAGTATCTTTTCATGGAACAAGAAGTGTCATGTTGACTGTAAGACCCCAACTTATTATAAATAAATTTGAATTTTCTTTATTCATTATTCTAAATTAATAAGGTGTTAATTTGATATAATGCTTTGGTTATGGGTGAAATATGCAAAATTTTCAAAATAAGCAAGTGGTTATAAAATATTCATTTTTGTCGGAGATTATTCTTTTGGTCGAGGAATATTTTTTTTTCCGGAGAATATTCGTGGGGCTCATAATAGAATAACTGTTGGATGAAGAAAACGATAAAGTGTGAGTTTTTATAAATAACGACGTAGTTGTTACCGTTAACACTTGTTAGAATACCTGGTGGTTAAAATACAGTAATACGCTTGGTTACACAGTGGCACACGGTATTGCACAGTATTGTTGAATTATTGATTCGTACGTAAGAAGACACTACTCAATAATTGTTACAGTAGTTACTGTTCAATATTTTATTTTATTGATTCAATAATTGCTGCGTTGATATTTTATATTATTGTTATTTCAATAATTGTCACTGGACAGTATTTTCCATTATCAGATCAATAATTCATATTATTTGAATAATATTATTAGATAACATTATTGGCAATGTCTAGAAAGTTCTGTCTAAGGAGAGGTTTGGTCACCTAATTGCGCGCCAGTAAGGAGAAATCTTTATTGGAAAGCCCCCTCTTTCCTGAGAACCGCTTGGTTGTCATAATTGTGATTCTGTAATATTATTTATGAATAATTAATTATTAATTTATATGATAAGAAAATATTTATTTGATGTGGATATAAATGATGTATTTATTTATGTGGTTATAAATGAAAGAATTAATGCTGATGTGTTTTATCAGTATTTTGTCAGAATGGATGAATTAAAAATCATCCGTTTGTGGATTTCGAATATTTTCTGTTGGGAATTTGTCACCCGTTTGTGGATTTCGGATATTTTCTGTTGGGAATTTGGAAAAACTCAAAGCTACAAAGTTGTAGAGAATTCAATTTCGCGTGGAATGGATATAAAATTCGTATTTTTCTGATAAACGGACTATTTTCTATGAATTACTTAAGTTTCGGAAAATAAAATAATTTTTATTAAATTATGGGTGGGGCCCACTTTTTGGTTGGTGTTGAATAACACATGGGCTGCTGATTTTTGTCCAAGAAGGCATGCTTGGCTTTTCTTCAAATGGTGGGTGGCGTAAAAATTAAAAAGAAATAATAATATTTTATTATTTTAGTCTCCTATGATGTTCTATCATTTTTCTATAAATAGACGCTTATGTTAGAATTAAAATCACACCAGAAATAAGTTTTTTTCTCTCTAGATTATCGAGCGTATTTTTGTGAGTATTTTAATATTTTGAGAGTTGCTGTTCGGTACAAGTTTCCTTCGACTTTCTATCCGATATTCTGATCAGAAGTACCGTTATTTTGGGGTAAGGGATGTTATTTTCTTCTTAAATGATATTATTTTCTTCAATATCATTATGCCGAAATATTGGTTAACTTTTTAATCAAATTTGAATTTTTTTGTGTCGGGGTTACTATTCACGTATACGACACTATTCACGAATATGACACTATTCACCAAAAAATAAAAATTTCCCTTTTTATCCAATATGTCTATTTTGGCTACTATCTTTGATTGTATCCATGTTTTGATCGTTATTTTTGAATTCTGCTTCACAATTGGTTATTATGAAGTATTATTGATTTCGAATAAACTGTTATACGAATCCCTAATATTTGTCCTTTTGTCTCACTGGATTCGTTTTCTTTAAAATATTTTTCATCATCCTCAGTCTTAAATGATAATATTACTGAATATATTTGGCCTGTAGTGCAAAGATGAATGATTAACTGATGAATATTTTTGGTCCGTAGTGCAAAGATGAACAGGTGTTGAGATGAACATGACCAACTGGTGATATAATTGAATATATTTGGCCTGTAGTGCAAAGATGAATATTTAATTAAAGATGTATATTGATTGATGTTACATGGATAAAATATTGATGATGGACTTTTAAATCTTTGAAGATTGTAGAATTCATTCTTTACGTGACTCTTCTAATGGATTGTTGTTTCCGCTGCATTTGTTGATATAAAACTTGTTATCTATTATATTCTATCAGATTTTTTCCCTGTTGAAGACTAATGATAATTTGTTGTATATTATCTTAGTCATAATATTTTTTACTGGCTAGTTGAGCTCACCATTTTCCTTTTTGTTCCATTTTTCTTCTCAGGAAGTGAGAACATAATAGGATCTAGTTGGGGTATGGAATGATGGTTCTAGAAAGATATTTTAGCAGTCCTCACTATTTATGTAAAATAGTGTATGAATAATTGTAATGAGGATTTTTTTGAGTGTTGATATTGTCTAGAAGACAATATTTATATTTAAACTCACAGTATGTGTTGTCGTATTTTGCACGACAATTGTATTATTAAAGTTGTAGTTTGCTTTCTGTACCATGTATTTGACGACTCAGAATGAGTGTTGTATACCTATTTTGGGGGCGTCACATTGACAATTTGGATGTTATTAGTTCCTGAATAAATTAATTCTTGAACTTGTTTTATTGAATTCTTATATCGTTGTCATCATTCTCATATTTATATTTTGTTGAAAGTCATATGTGGTCTATAGTGCATAGATGGATTTGATATGATTATGACCAGAGATTATTCGGTGTAATCATGACCGTAATGTTATAAATGATATGGTAAAAGTTCTCATTGGTCCGTAGTGCTTTGATGAACAGTTGTTGGCATGATCATTACCATTGATGAATACACGAATATCCTTGGTCCGTAGTGCATGGATCATTTGTGGCTTGTGATACTAATTGGTCGTAGTGTAGGGATGATGTAGATTATTTATTAAGCTAAGTCCCAACGATAAAAGTGATGAAAAACCTTTTTAAATCATAAAAGATAGTAGATTTTATTCTTTACTTGACTCTTTTAATGGATTGCATGTTCCGCTGCATTTAAACTTGATGTCTATTGTATTTTATCAGTTTAACATTGTTGAAGACTAATGATAATTTGTTCTGCATTATCTTAGTCATAATATTTCTTACTGGGCTAGTTGAGCTCACCCTTTCTTTCATTATTCTCTTCAGGAAATGAGAACGTAGCCGGGACTAGTCGGGAAACGGAGTGACGGTTCAGATGATAGTATTAGTAGTCCTCACTATTCTGTTAAATAGTGTGACAATAAATATAATGAGGACTTATTCTGATAGTGAATATTGTCTAGAAGACAATAATTGTATTAAAACTCACAGCTCTTTTGTTGTATATTAAAGATTGTATTCGTATTCTGTACCATGTATTTGGCAACTCAAAATTGGTGATGTATACCTATTTTTGGGGCGTCACACTATACAATAATATAAATCTCACAACAAAGTTGAATTATGATTAATATAAAAATTTAAGAGAAAATAAAATAATAATATCTTTGTATCTCTCCTTAATTCTTATTTATTCTATTTATCTAAATACGTCGACATTATTTTTCGATAAAAATTTATGGTCATGTATATGCAACAAAAAGTTATTTGTTCGGTCTAAGTGATTTTCAACCCTAGAACCAAGAGGTTAAAATGTTTGATTCAGTTATTCATGATTTCAGTTGAATATTGCTGAGTACTACCTTCCATCAAATTTAGGGTTTTTGCCTTTTGGGCAATTCAAAAATTTACTTGTCAAATTAATCCTTTATAAAATTTATGTTTTTTTTAAATATTATATACAACAAATAGTAAAATCAGAAATACTTTCAAAATAGAAATACATTTCAATCAGTTTGTGAATTTTTAAAATCCAAAATTTGTACTAATTTATTTATTTTAAGTATAAATAAATGTGACAATTGTAAATTAACTAAAAAATATTTTTAATTATCATATTTGTTTCTTTCAGAAATCAGAACTTAAAGAAAATTAATACTCCTTCCGTCCCGAATTATCTGCTGTTTTAGAGTTCTACACATATACCAATATGTGTGATAAAAATACTAAAATACCCTTATGTACTGATTTTTTTGTTTTCCGCAATTAAGGCTTTAGTAAAAAGAGATTGTCCATGGAAGAGTGTGCCAGGAAGGTCTTTTAAGAAGCAGATCCTTGTTGGTGGAAATATGAAAATGATGCTTAAAAAAAGGAGAGGCTTGAATGAGTAATGACTATCAACAATTAGGATAAAGTGGCAAACTTGAAAAACAAAGAGAAAAAATACATTGAAATTTTGAAAAAACAGATATTGTGGGATAAAATTTTTCTGCTAAAACAGCAGATAATTCTTGACGGAGGGAGTATTGTCTATGTTCTTAAGATCGGCCCACATTGATTTAATGATTAATGAAATTAACTTTTGTCAATTGGCTAATACAGTGTCGACACACAGGCCGGGAGGTGATCTCTCATTACGTATCAACACTGTATTAGTCAATTAACCAACTTACCATGAAGTTAAGTTCATGATAACTGGATCCTAATAGTAAGTACACTTCTTAAGATTGGCCCACATTAATTTAATGATTAATTTTATTTAGACCTATGCTTTGTTATTATTCTTTATGTTCTTTGCTAATACTAATAAGTGCTTAATTAAAGATAATCTTTTCAATCATATTTTTAACTAATCTCTCAAGCTCAAGCTGTCATACACATAATGGGGTCGAGAATGCTTGAAACAGAAGATTTTTGGTAATAATATTAAAGAGGATGATAATATTGACTAGACCTCTGAATCTTGAAACAAATATTTAAAAAGAAAACGTGACTTTGATTTGATAATAACACATATAACTAATATCATAATTAAATACTTATCAAAATTCTAATTATATTATTAATTAATATCATTATAAAAATATAAACCAAGATTTATTTTTTTCTCTTAACCAGAAAAAAAATAATTTGAAACAAACAGAGGCATATACTTAATAGTAGTAATAGGGAGGTTAAATTAAATTGTAAATAGGTGAAGGTGAAACAGCATCTGTGATGATAGATAAAGTGGCGGTCCACCGTCCATAGCAGCTTGTCTGAATAAAGAAGTAGAGGACTGTTTGTTTGTATCGATTACAACAAAGTTGGTGTCTCAAACTTATTTGTGGTAGATAGATAATGATTGATGACGTTGATAAAGAAAGCTATAGAGCAAGGATCAAGTGCATACCCTTTATCTTATTCACTCGTGATTACCCTCCTTTAGGCGACGGTTTCGATCATACAACCGTCGTTTATACTTTTAGCGACGCTATATGTTGTTCGTCGCTAAAAATAAAGACGACGGTTGTATGACAGAAACAGTCGCCTAAAGAAGGGTAAGCACAGGTGAATAAGATAAAGTGTATGCACTTGATCCGGACCGGAAAGCTATATACTCCTCCTCTACTCTATATGAGATGATGGCCCTTGTCTATGTTCCAAATATCCCTTCTTCTATATGGAAATTAAGTATTGTGTTTGTATGGATTCTTGTTTTTGGATTTCCTTCTTTTCATTGCACAAAGCCAAACAAGCCATTGTTTATAACATACTTGTGTTCTTACCAACTGTGATCAAGTCATTCTTTTAAAAATTAGAATAAAAAAGTCTTTGTTTACTATGTTTTTCGTGGAGGGTGGGGACTCATTGATGGATTCATATAGTAAATTATATATATATAATCGGTTCGGATTTTAAACTCACCCCTTATCCAACTCACCCGAGCTCACCCTCCTTTAGCGACGGACCCAACGACGGTTCGGTCATACAACCGTTGTCTATACTTTTAGCGACGCTATATGTTCTCCGTTGCTAAAAATATAGACGACGGTTGTATGATTGAATCGTCGTCGGGTCCGTCGCTAAAGAAGAATGAGCTCGGGTGAGTTGGATAAGGGGTGAACTTAAGATCCGGACTCTATATATAATATAATAAAGGGTTCTTTACACAAGTATACAATAAATGGTTTGGGTTGAAGTAGTCTATCTATAGTGATGAATATGTGGGCCAGTTATAGGGCCAGGGCCCAGGATCATCAACTACTATCAAATCCATCATTTAATTTCACAAATACTAAAAGAAAAGTTAGTAAGTAATAGGAGATTTCAATTACTAATCAACAAGGCCTGGTATACGTGTCCACGCTCCATTAGACAATTGAAGTAAGCGTATGTATTAGAATTAGTATTAGTATTACCAATAAGTAGTATATGGTGTTATTGTTGTGGTACAAAAGTCTAAAATCAAGTGCCAATGCCTCTAAAACCTTTTTTCCAAAATTGTCTTGCTAATGTCACCACATAAGGCCCCCCCATGTCTTGGCTGGCTTTATTGTGGTTTCTGTTCGAGACCAAGACTTAAGAGTTGGTTCAACTAGCTGTCATTAAAAACCTAAACCACACATAAAATTGTTCGAGTACGGTTTGACAATTTTAAAATCGCACACGAGATTGCTTATAATTGGTGTGATGTAGTTTTAAAGCTTGAGGTGCGATCTCATTTAATACGATTTCGGTTCTAAAATCAATTAACATAGTTAACAATAGTATTCAATAAATCAAATTCATTTTTATGTATAAGAAATCATACATGGCATTAAGAAAATAACATCAAACAATAATTTTTAGATTTGAAATATGTTAATCATGAATGTTTCAACATTACTCGAACCATTATAATGCATTTCATTCTTTTGGTTGGGTGCATTTAATCTAAAAAAATGAACAAAATTTGGGATTTTGTCCTATTCCAAGGAAATTTGTTTCCAAACCAAGAGGGAGTAACTCCCCTATGTTTTTAGACCGGAATAATACATAGAAATGGCCGAACTTTGAAAAGAAACCTTGAATTTTTGCACACTCAACTAGTAGTATTAGGGATGGAAATGAAGTGATTGAGATATCTACCTCTACATCTTGACAGTGAACTTTATTAGAGTGATGGAGTACAATTACATATAGCTTCTGCATGTACGTTTGGATACGCACGGCTACTAGCATTTACACGAGTTAATTAGTAATGATTTTTATTAATGATTATTTTAACATTTCACCAATTTATCAATCAAAACTACGTTTACATTGAAGTTTAAATACAAACACCTACTCCCTTTTCCCTCTGCAAACTAGATCATCTTAACAAGTAACAACACCCAAAATAACAAAACAAATAAAAAAAATCATCTTTTGGATTGTTTGTTTAATGATTTCACCTTTCAAACCACAAAATTAAACCGAACCAAACTGAAAATCAGATTGCAATAAAACTACTTGTCAAAGTTAATGGTCACTTAAAGAAGCCGGTGCTACCCTACAGCCACTTGCATATCCGATTAGTTCCCAGCCGGTGCTACCCCACACAAGTTTCTTCCATTTTATGTTTTCCACAAATTTTGACAAAAATGAATTGCAAATATTTACAACCAAAAGTAGCTGCTGCAAGTGCTCCTCAATAGTTTAACTGGAACTCGGATATTATCTCTCCTAGGATGCTGAAAGGGTAAGTAAGAACATTGATATACAGAACCTGCTACATAAACAACTCCAAAACCATAGATAATAGAATAGAATAGGTACTAAAAATCAATAATAATGACAACACATACCAAGCTCAGGTATAATCTAAAGCAAAGAAACCAAAACGAAGAATATTTAAAATGTACAAATTGATTGGAACAATGACATTAGTCCACAAAGTCTTTCCATTATTGTTGATGATGCTCAGTCCTACTCTTTGATAATATTTCTAATTAGATAAGATTATCAAAAAAACATAAGCTACATTGTTCGGAAAAGAAAAAGAAAACGAAAAAGGAGCAACTACAAGGATACATTTCTGCAATATGGAGCTACCACCGTAAGGGTAAATCTGTAAAACCATAATCTCTAGGAGTTGCAGTCCTTCGAAGCAAAGATGCCACCGTTAATAAGTTCAGGGAAGAACACACCTGGGCTAGAGATCATCCTTTGACAAATAACGTTGATTAGAACTTTAGAAGGAACCAGGTAGTGCTCCCACGTCGTAACAAAAATCTGAACCTGTGTTCTCATGGAACATTCATAACTTGAATAGATTGCAACATATCAGACACAGCAATGACCAGGTCACCTGATTTGATCATTCCCCTGGCCTTGAGCAACGCGAAGGTTTTATTGAGGTTGCTTTCCATATCATCAGAGAAGCTCAAGCGGAAGGGAATTAAACCCCACTGCAGGTTCAGACGTCTTCGTACAGATGTCGTGGTTGTAAATGCAAAAATTGGGCAGTCAGGGCGGCAACGTGACAAGAGAGATGCCATATGTCCAGTTTTTGTGTAAACAAAGAGTGCATCCACCTCTAAGTTGTTAGCTGCAAAATCACAACCAAAAAATTGAGGACAAATATCAGGTCAACACAGCACCAATGTGAAAAACAGACTGCTTGTACCATAAGATGCACCACTCCACTACGACAGCAATAGAAAGAGAGAAAAAATGTGGGAGCAAAGAAATAAGAGGGGGTAGAAGAAAATTATAATGAAGAAATCAAAAAGGGGCTAGATGTGAAAATTGGGATATAATTCCAGTAGCAGTACTAAAGGAGGAGCCTGCCCATCGGCTAGAAGGCACTGGAATCATACCCGATTAGAACAAAAGAAAACGCTAGAAGTACAATGGTAATACAAGGATGTGACAATATAGAACAGAAAGCTGAAAAAGATAGATAAAATTGACAAAAAAAATCGCTGCAGAATAATGCCCTAGAAACATGGTGTATATCTAACACCATTATTCGCACCAAGTGATGTTATTATGAGATACAGGTATCAAAGTATGATTGAACCACCATCTAAGTTAATATAAAAAAAAATTAAAATTAAAATAAAAAATCAAATTAGAACATAGTCCTTTTACTAAATGGTGTTTCATCCCAAACTTTAACCACTTTATGACACTATGTACCTATAAAGCATAGGAAACATGTTTAAGATAAAATATGTGCCAAATAGGATGTTTCCATGATGTAAGAAAATAAAATAAAGAACTGGATGCAATTAATGCTACAACATTCAGAAATAGTTACAGAGAGCACAGATAATGTACTTCACTGTAATCTTAGTGCGGAGCATTTAATTTGGGTCCCTACTTGTATAAGAAAACAGAAAAATAAATACCAATAAATAACAAACCAAAGAAGTATAGATAAGTTTTTCTTACCCATCTTTGCAGCGGAGTTGCAAATCTCTTCAGAAATACTGTCCGAGTATGAAGAAGCAATGTCTGGTAGCTCAATAACTTCATGTCTTTTCTCTTCCCTCCACCACCTTTCAATTCTCAGGCTTACACTTCTCAATACAGTCAGTGCCTTGTCAGGGAACTGGCCCATGGCTGACTCACCAGAGAGCATTAAAGCATCCGCCCTTTGTCTTACTGCTTCAGAAACATCAGCTACTTCAGCTCTTGTAGGCGTAGGGTATTCAATCATGGATTCAAGCAGCTGAGAAGCAACGATAACAGGCTTATTTAACTGCCTGCACACTTGAACAATCTTTTGCTGAGCTGATGGAACCTGTTCCAATGGGATTTGAGCACCCAGATCTCCCCTTGCAACCATAGCTCCATCTGATGCTTGGATGATCTCCTCCAAGTTCTTCAACGAGTCAATACTCTCTATCTTTGCAATAACAGAAATATCACTGCATGATCACAAAAGATACATTTATATCTCAACCCACCCAAAAGTATACTACTTATCTGGAATTATAGAAGTAAAAGGTAGTTTCCAGAATCTAACAAGATAATTTTTTATTTATCTTTTTTTTTGAGGAATTAGGATTTGTACTTTACATTGGAGGGAAAGTGGGACAGACCAGCTTCTTGAATATTTCTCAACTCCTCCATGTGTATAGAATACAAAGGCATTGATAACATCATGATATGTAAAACTAGTAATTATGTAATACAGTCGCTTGGGGTTCAACATTGCAACAACCATGATATTAATCCATTAAGGGATTTCAAGCTCCAGTCAATGAGGTAAATACATTAATCAAAGCTCCTAACGTGTTTTATGAGGGTAACTGCATGGCTGCTTTATTGCTCTATTTAGAACATGTACCTAATGCAAACTTTTATAATCACAATGACCACCCTGATTTCTAATAGCCTATCTATCACTTACAAATTAATTCTGTAGCACTGATTGTTAACTTTTGTTATTTTAAAATAAACTTATCACTTATTAGAATGTGAAACATACATACACACACACACTACTTGCTGGCAGTCAAGCTCAATCTTTACTATTTTGCAGTGAGTTTAGCGACACAGAGGACTCATCATTTGAAGTAGCAGAATAAGACAGAGGAGAGTAATATGAATAAACAAAGATAAAAAAGAGGCAACATAGATTCTACGTTTGTTGTCACTCCTATTTTTATGGCCAATATAGATCTCCAGTAGGTAAAACACCCACCTGATTTTAAAGGCAACGATCTCCATGGGCACCTACATAGTTTACTATGCAACTACTTGGTCTGCATAGTTTGCGGGGTATTGCGTGCACATGGTGGTTTATCCAATGCACGCTCTAAGGATAGTAGTTGCGGATTACACCATCATACTCCCTCCGTTCTTAAATATAAGATCGTTATTGACTTTTTAAAATCAATTTAAGACATTGTATTAACTAAAATTAAATGAATTTATGTCAATTTTGAGTTTGAAATTACCTAAAATTGACTTTCAAAGTCGATAATGATCTTATAATTTGGAGCGGAGGGAATATAATAAAAAAAGACCAAAAAGGACCACATGATTTTGCCAATCATGTTTTGGATCAAAATTCAAATGCTAGACTATATGTGGCTTGGTCCCTATAGAATTTAAATATGAAAAACTAGAGTCCAGATTAAAGATCAACAAGTAGGTATTCTATATATTCCTGTTCTTTTGATAATTTTAAGTTGTTCTCACTTGAGAAGCTACGAGATCAAGAAGCTCTACCTCAATAAGTTTGAACATAGCAAGGATGTCTGAGATATGTGGTTCAACTTATTGGATAATAAAAATTTGACATCCCCTTCTCTCTCTCCCCCCCCACCCCCACCCCCACCCCCACCCCCCCAAAAAAAACTGAATAAATTCATAAAAAACATAGGAAAGTAAAAAACAAATCCAAAAAACTTGGAAAAGAGGGAGGAATAGACCGAATTACAAATAGATAAAAGAGAACGAACATGAAAACATAATCATACCTGTCACGAGCTCGTGCTTTGATGTAGCTTTTAAGATGATATATCACTTCAGCAGACTTCTCAAATGATATTGCAATAAAATCAACACCCTCTGCGATGCCAAAATCAATGTCCAACCAATCCTGTAGAGTACAAAATAACTTAGAGTGATTTGAGTAAGAAGCTTATGCAAAAGCAGATAAAAGTAAGCCACAATAACGTCTTGTAGGTTACTACGTGCCTATGTCGGGGCCCTCCTTTTGCCCCGTAGCAAGAAGGATTTGACTATACAACAGTGAGTGTAGCTCAAGGGAGGTGTCCTGCCCCACTGAAGGATATGAACTTCCTCATCTGAAATGGTACAGAAGCCATAACGAGGTTGCATTGGTGTGAAGGCGGCTCATAATAACATGGGTTCCTCTCATCAAGGCTGCCATGGACGGAATGAGGTGATGTGTAAGGGGGCTTGAACCCATTGGAATAGCATTAAAAGCACTTCAACTTACATTGAACTCAAAGCATGTTAATTAAGTGGTCAAGTGTAATGATTGGGCTGTTCAAAAAGCCAATAAATCCAGTTGAACTGGTTAAACTGGGCAAGAGGGCCAAAAATAGCCACTTTAGTAGTCCCAGGGAGGGACTGAGGGAGTCTATCTTAAGAAATGGACATTTCATACATACTGAAGTAATCAGTTTAAGGTTTGCAACATGAATTAAAGAAACTACAAAGGAAGAATGAGAAGAACTAACCTTCGAGGAAACAGTAGGAAGCATGGCATTACGTTCCCTCACTAAGCTTCCATCTCGCCAAAAAGTTAGATTAGCACGAGGTAGCAGAAGCCCAGGATCAGTACATAGGCACTTGACATCTGGACCAATCTTTTCAATCACCTCAAACCTCACCATTCCGCCATCAACTAGGAGTTCATCCCCAACTTTCACATCTGTCAATATTAGTTTAGTCGAAATTGAGCGACATCCTACATGTATACAAATATGCAATAAAACTTATAGGAAGAGTCAACTTAAAAATAGTAGTTGTTCAACCTTCGGCAAAACCATCATAGTTCACAGTAATGGTACGCTCTGGGCGAGGTACATCAAAAGCTCGAACACTGAAAGTCCAAATCTCTCCATCCTGCATAATAAATCATCACCAGAAGCTCCATGACTGTAAACTGGGAAGGCATCAACCATAAAGTTACAAGTTTCTGATTTTAAATTTAAATTAATTTCACTTTAGCACATAGAGAGACCTCAATAAGAAATTTTTTGATGTAGTTTACATGAGCAAGTTAGAAGGGTAGGACTCTGCCTCAAAGTACATCACACTATTTCACTAAAAATATAGAATTACCATCAGCCCATAAAAATGAAAACTCATACCAAACTTAGACAATAATGACATTGGGCTTACAAATACTGAGCAAGTAACAAACATTTCTTAATATGTGACAATGTTTTAGAAGTATAGAAAAGGAAAAGGGATGGATGGAATGCGTACCCATTAAGAAGATCTGTGTCAAAAAGATAATGGGAGTATTGGACTGCAACCAAAAGTCAATATTTTTTCAAGAAAAGGTAAAATGGTATTTTTATAAGTTAAAAATTAAGGTGACAATGTTTTGGACGTACAGAAAAGTAAAGGAGGTAGATAGAATACTAGTGTTTACTATATCTTGATGGCACCAAACAACCCAAGCTAACACACAAAATACAAAAGTATATTAACATGATGCAAAACACGTAGAGAGATGGCAGCCCGTTTAATCCCTGTTAGGGAAAGGAGAAAGTATATTCTAAGCAAAAGGTTGATTCTGTCCTTCCCTTACCAAATGCAAATAAAATGTTAAATAAACCAAACAAAAAAAACTCAAAAACCAAACTTTCTTGTTCTTAATTTAACAAAATCAACAGACCAACAATTAAAATCAAATTAATTAACCAAAAACTAGTTGATATAAAAATAATCAAGGAGCTAAATTAAATGAAATATACCTCAGCTTTAGCCGATGGAGCTCCACCAAGATCTCCCATGTGAATTTCACTCCCTTCAGTATCCATCATAATAGCTACTGCATACCCTTTCTCCTCATTAAACCTCCTCACTCTCTCAATCACCCTCCTGTGCCAGTCCCTCGTGCCATGGCACATGTTAATCCGGGCCACATTCATCCCGCCCACCGCCAACGCCTCCAGCTGCTCGAACCCGCACGTGGCGGGTCCAATGGTGCACACCAGCTTGGTTCGCCGGGTACTCCGAAATCCATTTTCCTTCAGCTCCACTTCCGTCACGGCATCCACCTCAATCGAGCTGGAATCACCCGCAGCAGGTACTACTCCATTGCCCTGGCCATTGTCGAAGAGGAGTACAACCGGAGACGGCGGCGATGGGTCGAGATCTGAAGAAAGTGCTTTGATGGGTCTTTTAATTGAGGTTGTGGGTAGCGGTAAGCGGCGGGGGAAGGTGAGAATGGATGGGGATTTTGAAATGGTGGGATTTGGGTAAGGGGAGGATGAGATGAAGAAATTCAGGGACTGAGACATGATTTTTGGTGTAGAGGTAGTTGAAGAATTAGGCAATATGAATGTGAGTGTATATATTGAAGGTGAGTTTACAGTAGTAGAATAGTTATACTAGCACTTAGAAAAGGAAAGAATGGCGGACTGGCTGGCGGAGTTGGCAAGGTTGGAGAGTGCTTCGAAGTTGTCGCCCCCAAGAGATTGTGAGTTTCCAATAGGAACTATTCCTTCCTATTGCTTTACATACATTTCGTATTTTTATTTGTTATTTGCATCTTCATATTAGTTTTTAACAAAGTTTAGATTCATTCTAATTTTTAAATTGTTAAAACAAAAAAAAAGATTTTATTAAGTTGTGCCTTCATGCTTCAGGCGCGGCAGAGCACCGATAATTATTACTCCCTCCGTTCCAAATTAATTGCTCAGTTTTGACTTTTTAAAGTCAAATTGACCATTTTTAAAAATAATCTTTTTACTATTTTTGTTAAAATATAGGTGAAGAGGTTATAACCAAAAGAAAGTATATACAATTTATTACTAATCCCAATTTTTATAGTATTAGAAATATATTTATATATGCTTAATTATTAATTCTAAAAAAAGTCAATTTGACTTAAAAAGGTCAAAATTGAGCAGTTAATTTGGGACAGAGGGAGTAGTATTTTATAAAATTCATTTTAATTCTATAAGGTTATAATATTAAATAATATTTGACTTAAACACTACAAAGTAAGGATAAACTTGTAAACATGAATTAAAAGTATGTTTGTAAATTTATAAAATTTAATTAAATTAACATTTGGTGTTCAATTTTAAATTAAATTTTCAAACGTAATTTAAATCTTGAAAGTGATTTAGTCAAAGAATTTATTAGTAAAAGCATTTTCTAAAATTTATTAAACACTTCAAATATAAAATTTAAACTTGAATAATTAAAAGGGAAACACTATTTTCATACAAATTTTTAATAGTTTTATACGATTACCTCACATAAAAATAAAAATAAGATCCACTTCCTTCTCAAATAACAAAAAAATACTATAAAAAATATTAAAAATACATATAAAAATATTAATTTTTTAATAAAAAAATACTATAAAAAATATTAAAAATATATATAAAAATATCAATTTCCTAATAAAAATGCTTTTCCCGACTACATATACCACTTTTAGTTATTTTAAAATATCCGAAATATATCTACGTAAACGTAGCCGTCTGCGCTCCACGTCACATTTCCATCGTAGCGCAGACAGAACAGAACAGAACAGAACAGCAAAAAACCTTTGTTTACCATTTCTTCTTCTTCTTCTTTGGTATTCTTTCTCCTTCAAAACCAAAAAAGTAAAAAAGCAGCCATCTTCTCTCATCCATTGAAACTTCTTCTGTTGAAAAAATTTAAGAGTATATATTAGGGATTCAGAGATCAACGACCCCAAAAAAAAAACTACAGTTGTAGCCAATCAAATTTCCCCATCAATCCAACGCGATCGTAGGATCGGCACGTTTTACAGTTCAAGGTTTAATTTCTCGCAAACCCAATTCCAAGATTTTATCTTTTCAGTTTATAACCTTATTTATCGGTTCAATTTGTAGTAATTTCACGTAGATCTTGCATATACGTGTATCATTTTTCGTTATATCTAGATATTGATTCGACTTTATTTATTTATTGTTGGTGAATTTAGGTAAGGATGGGGGCATTCATGTCAAGATTTTGGTTCATGATGTTCCCGGCAAAAGAGTACAAGATTGTTGTGGTTGGACTGGATAATGCTGGTAAGACGACGACGCTATATAAATTGCACTTGGGAGAAGTTGTCACTACCCATCCTACTGTTGGCAGCAATGTCGAGGAGCTTGTTTACAAGAATATTCGGTTTGAGGTGAGGTTAAATAGAAACTTGGATTCCACTGTATTAATATATTTTTTTGGGTATGATTGTGGTTCTTGTATGTGTTGTAAAATCAGGAAATGATTCTTGGATTCTAATTTAGGGATTTGGTTCGCTTAGATTAGTTGTGCGGAAATTTTTAGTGTTTTATAATTATAAGTGCCGACTTTTGAGTAAATGTTGTGTCTTGCTAACAATGGTATGTGAATTCCTATTATTGCTGCAATTGTAGGTTTTTAACAAACTTGGTTGTGCTGTTTATTGTTAAGTATATATTATCAAATATTATACTCATTTCTCCGTTGGTGGTAGACGGGGCGGATGTACATGGAAGGCAGCATAGCTGCATAGGCAGTTGCCTATGGTGAGTTTTTTTTTTTTTGAGGTATAGGTGCGGGGCAAAAATATAAGTTAATAAACTAAAGAGGACAAATTAATGAAAGACTTAAACTTGGAGGGGGCAAAAAGAAAAGTACGGGACGAGATAAATTTGTTGTATAACACACAACTATCATCAACATCACAATCTATTTGATACGGTGGTGAAAATTATTATGATCAGTTAATATTATGGGAGGATAACATTGTAATTTGTAAACTTTATTATGATTAATTCAAGTTTTTTTATTCAACTTTAACCAAAAAAAAATAGTTAAAATTTGCCTCTGTTGGGAAAAATTCGTGGATCCGCCCATGGTGATAGTAGTAATACTTGTATTGTTGTTGATGCATCTTATGTAAATTGTTCATAGGTGTTTTTTGTCAATATTAAAAAAGGATGGAAAAGAAACTAAATAAATGAATCAGTATTTTTTTCTCAGGAGATAACAATACGTAAGAATCTTTTAAGTCTCAAGGTCAAAATTTATTCATTGAAACACTTCCAAAAGTTGTGCTTTAACTTCCCTTTATTTAATGTCTTAGTTTTAAATTACTTTCGGTTTTAAAAAAGCTGTCCTGGTGGCAATTCATACTGGTAATCTCTTAATTTTGCAGCAAGTCATAACGGCTTCTTGTTTCTGGTATCCAGTGTATAGTCCCGGGGGTAAAGGTTATTTGATCACATGGAAGCGCTTATTGTCGTCATTTTGTAGCTTTTTAACTACTTTGCTACTTTTTTCCATTTATATTGGACATCTTACTTGCGTGATTTTCAGGTTGAACTTCCAGGATATTTTGAATATGATAGAACTACAAATAGAGTTATAAATAGCATCATCAGTGGGTTAAAATTGCGGCTTTCCAGTTGTTATATCATTGAGTTTAAGAATTTATGTTACATTTATTTCTTTAAGTAGAAGTTTGGCTAGGGAAAAGTTTGTCTTTCACTCATGTATGCCATTTTTGTGATAAGAAAGTATATTTATGATGGTTAGCACATATTTTTCCTAGTGACAATCGACGAAATTAGATATGAACTCTCGATGTCAACTCTGTAGTGGTTACAAGTTAAAATCGGGCCAAGGCACCGATAAGGCTAGAAGCGAGTTTAATGCTTTTCATAAAGATGGCTGAGGGTTTATATTCTCAAGTGAAGGGTGAGAATATGATTACGAGGAACTGTATAAGAAGTGGGTTTGACTGGTGTCTGCATAGAGCTTGTTTTCACTAAGTTTAGGATTTTGGACAGGATAAGAACAATAACCTCAAGGTCGCTAGTTCCAATCTCTATACTTGTGGGCAAGCTTATCTATTAAGAACGTAGATAGAAATCAGATAGTTTGGCCATGTGGAAGTTGAGATTCTATGGTCTTTTGGGCAAGATAATGATTGAATTTTTTTTGTCTTTTGTATTATGGGATAGAGTGTCATTACTTGCATGGTATTCTCTGTTGCTTTTGGTACTTTTCAAGAGGTGACTATCTCTTATATTCATAGGAATTGGAAGCCACTCCTTTTTATTGGTACTTAGGAGTTTGGACTTCAGAGGACTACTTGTTCTCTTTCCTTATACTTCTTGTCAAATTTGCCTCTCTCTTTTGATTAATGTATCAAATATAGATTGTCATTCCCCCCCCCTATTTTGGAATGAGATGATGTTGCGCAATATAAGAGGAACTTTTCTGGTGATTTTTCGGCAACAGGAGACCAAAATATTGAATGTAGACATGAGGAGAAAAAAAATTTTGGAAGTACTTTCAGTTCTCTAGCTAATAGAAATCGAAGAGGCACACTTTCAGTTTTATAACATCTTGCATTACAATCTTGTGCAGTAAATAGGATGTGGCATCTTTCAAGTGATTTTCCACTGGTTAAAGCAATGGTCATCAGGAATGAAGGGTTTTAAAATCCAAAAATCAAGTGTTTTGTTGAATTAGGCAGCTTTCAAAAATCTACCATATAAAATACACCCTTTTCAGACTTTCTCTGGAGATAACATGTTGTTCATACTTCATAACTAACTGAAAGTATGATTTACCTTGCATATCTTTTCTCCTCTAAAGTTGATTTTAACTACATTCTTGATCTCGCTATGGATGTAGTCTCATGATGGTTCAATGTGTGATTGATGTTACCAGAATCCATAATTGGAGTTGATTGTCCCCATTGCACAGTTACAAAACTGACACTATTACATTTACGTATCAAACTTACTTTATCCAGTCCTTCCCACTATTAAAACCATTTTTATCAATGAATTAATTACCATGCCTAATCTCTTTAACGGCTTGCAGTTACTTTGTTTACTATTAATCGTCTCACCGGAGAATGTATTTTTAATTCATTTGCTGTTTTACATTTTTCTTGTTTTGCAAGTGTTCTGTTAAGAGATCTGGGCTCCTTATCTGTAATGCACTGGTCTTGTGCAAAGGAGCATTCTTATTAAATACCGTCTTCCCTGGCTTTAACTGAATTAACTAGTTTGCTATGGCTGATAACAGGTCTGGGATCTTGGTGGGCAAGATAGACTAAGGACATCATGGGCAACATATTATCGTGGAACTCATGCTGTTATCGCAGTAATAGACAGCACTGATAGAGCCAGGATCTCTATTATGAAGGACGAACTATTCAGGCTGCTACCACACGAGGATCTTCAAAATTCAGTTATACTCGTCTATGCAAACAAGCAGGATCTGAAGGATGCCATGACCCCTGCAGAAATAACCGACGCCCTTTCCCTTCACAGTATCAAGAACCATGATTGGCACATTCAAGCCTGTTCTGCTCTTACTGGAGAAGGGCTCTACGATGGCCTAGGGTGGATCGCGCAGAGAGTTGGTGGAAAAGCAACAATCTAACATTATGAAGAAAAAAATAAGTTGAGGGAAGCGTTTTTTTCATGTTCTTTGTGGGATTCAAAAGAAGTCTGTCGTGATGTACAAATTTGAATAGAGTGCTGTTGTTACTTGTTATCATACTGAATTTTTCATTATAAACTACTTTCTGCAGTGTAGTTTGTAGTTATAAATTTGCTGACAAGAGATTTGCCATGACCTAGTGCTGGTTCAAATGATATACAATTTTCGGTGTGAGAATATATATTTTTTTGTTCTGGTTGAGAAAGGGAAATTTTTGGAAACTTATCAGAAAACGAATATGTGAAAACAGAATCTTGAAAATTATTAGGACTGTATGATTTTATCACTAGGTTCTTATAATAAAAAAGAGGGCGTGCCTTCTCTACACTAGCACAGGGTATATTGGCAGTTACTACATTTTCCACACACAATACTACATCCTCCTGAGTACTCTTAATTTATGCATCTTTTTCCTTTTTTTCTCCCTATACCTTCTTACCAAACAGAAAATGAATTGCTGCACTCTCTCTCTCTCTCTCTCTCTCTCTCTCTCTCTCTTTCTATATATATATATATATCCAAATTCAAGGGCTAGGAAGAAGGGTGTTCATGGTGAGGAGGCAGTTTAGAAATTCAGATGTTATTATGCACTATAAGGATTTGCTAGGAACTTCAATTATCTCGACATTTACAAATTTGATGTCAGTTGTATCGGAAGAAATTGTATCTTCTCTGCACAACTTTGCATTTCAATAAATATGTGCTGAAAACAAATCAAACAGAAAATCTGATCAAGCTAAAATGAAAATAAAAACCGTCATTTCTGCACAATAGACCATCTCATTTGAACTTGCCAAGAGCATGTGTAGCTCTATGTATGTCACATGCTGTATTGTACCAATTCTCAAAACCTCTGCCGAGGACAATGAGATTATTGAAATTAAAAAGACTAGTCACAATATCCAGCATCTGCGGCCGGATGGATCTTGTGGCCCCTCGAACCATCGATCCCAGGTCGGATTTGTGGGGCCATTTGTTCTGCAAAACGAGGACAATAAAAACACGGATGAGATAAGGTATAATTTGCAAATAATAGAAGATATAAGCAGGACGAGTCTTACAATGGGAGCAGCGGATCGGGTCTTGTTTCCACAATACTCAGCAGTCTAGTGGCCACATAACAAGAGAAATTAGAAGATTCCATATCAGCCATAATTATAACATACACAGAAAGAAATTTTAGTTAGATAATTTTCTCATACTTACTCCTTGCATACAGCTGAGGCCTTCTCCAATTTGTCAAGCTGATCCAACTCTTCCTGAGCACATGATTTATAAGAAGAAAATGAAATCAAATACTTAATTTAAGCACAGTAGCGTAATTCTAAAAGACGAGGAAAAAGAAAAGAATAAAAATATACTAATAAGGAAACAAGAACGCGAGATAATCCAAAAAGTCTGTCAATAAGCTTTCCTGCTCTTTTAAGCAAGGAAAGAATACTTTGATACCCAGATAATTTACATTCCCAGAAGTCTTAAAAATAAAGCCTTTTTGGCCTCATTAGAGTCACTGAATTAGATGCTTAATCATTACTTTACTTGAGACAGATAAATTAGCCGTGGCGGAAGTAATCATTACCCAACAGCAAGGATAATCACGTCACAACACCCAACTGAAAGATTAAGTTGTCTTCAATACCTAAAACTGTAAATTGAAATACGCCCCTTTTAGCCTGATATTTTAGAATGCTTCCACTAAGAGCATTACAATCTGTGGTTATGTACAGTACTTATAAGAAAAATGATTCCACCTATCAAAGAAAAAAGAAACTAAGAATGGAAAAAAGAAACAACGTATATACTCATCATAAACCTCCACTACCTAAGAGTTTCAGGCCAGCTGCCACCCACCTTTGGGGATTCGTTCATGCAGCACAGATAGTCCACCAAGTCAAACCAAATATTAGTACTCCATGAAAATGTGCTTTATTGCAATCTTTCATCCTTTTCTTGTAGGGGATAATCTTGCCTCAAATTTCTTTCCTTTTTATTTCTGTTATCTATTGTCGTAACTGTTCATAATATAATTTTCATATGGTCAAATCAGTGCTATGCGGCATGTGAATTGTTCTGAACTCATTATACCAGATGTTAGAAAAATGGCAAGACAGGAATAGGGTTGATGGTTCCAAATAGTTTTCATACATAAATTGGAACCTATAAAGTTGAGCTTCAATAAGAAAAGGAAGCATTACATGTAAAAAAAAAAGTTACCAAACATATATTAACAAGTTATATGACACCAAAACATTTCATTTCATATACGATGATACATTAATCAACATCATATCACGTCTATATTTTTGCAAACAAACATAGCCTAACGAAAATGTATTAACTCAATTACTAACCCATGAACCCACTCAATTTATCCAAACTAAATAGGAAGCAATTTCACAAGTCAAGAAAAACAGGATCAATTACCCACTAGTTCACTATATTATCTTAGTACTATAAACCCTGCCTGCCCTGAGGAGTCCAAAACATACCCCAAATTACACAAACCATCAATGTGCCAGAATTAGGAGAAAAGTTATACAGTAAGGTTCTCTAAATCACTTAATCATTCAATTTAATTTTCATTTTCCTTAAACCCTATCACATTAACTTATTAAAAGAAACAAACAATCCATTTCACAATCATTTGTGGTTCTACAGTAAACAATGAAACAAACTCGCACTTAATCCACTCCAAGATAACAACTTTACCCAATAAAGCCTCAATTAGAGCACAAATTAACAGTCAACTTACCAAATAATCAGTAAAACAGTATCAATCGCACGAAATAACAGCTAAATTGATAAAATCACACGAAAAAACAGCTCAATTGATAAAACAAAACAAAACAAAAAAAGTAAACTGACCTCGAGGAACCGAATTTCCTGCTCAAGCCGCTTCAATTCAGCCAAAATCCGATGCTTCCCTTTCGTATCCGCGGCTGCCGCCAACGATTGCATCTGCTCCAAATCCGCGGATTCCATTTCTCAGTGTGATACAAAAACTGAATCCCACTTTTTTCTCAGTGAATGTGAGGTTGTATATGATCTACATTTATCGTATCGCACGGTTAGATGTAAGTGGAGAGATAAAGAGAGAAAGTCATAAGTAATAGTTACAGTACGATCAATTGTGCGACGAGTTTGGGAGCAAAGAAGAGACCTTGTTTTTTGGAGACTTTGATTTTTCTTTATTTATTTACGAGTCCTCTCTCTGTTTATTGCTATAAATTAGTTATAATTATAAATTATAAATTTTATCGATTATAATAAAGTTCTATTTATTACACATATTTTTAATAAAATTATTATTAATATAATTTATAATTAAAAAATTAACGTATAATATTCACACTATATATCATTAATATTTATTTATTGTGGAGAGTCCTTTTCCTTTCTGTTTTTCCCACTTTACTCCCCACGCCTCCTTGTTTTCCCCAAACTACACTAATTTGATCATTAATTATTTTAATATTTTTATCAAATATTTTAATAGAACTATGGTAACTTTTATCGGTCCAACTTTTTGTTTATTTTAATATTTTTATCAATATGCTAGAAAATAAGATAAAATTTAACGAAGACTTTATAAATTTGTTCGTTACATGATAGCATTAACAACTACAACGACAATTGAAAGTGCGTTTACAGTTAAATTTGCGTTTGAAAAGTTATGATATTGGTCGTTTATCATCAATTTATGTCGTTGAAATTATGATTCTTGTTCGACTAGAATTGTAGCAGCTGAGGTTGAAATGGTGCATAATGATTAAAAAGAACGTGAATTACAAAATAATAATTTTTGAAAAAAAATTAATATAATATGTAGTATCAATAATATACTAGCTTATTCAAAACATAAAAATCAAGTTTAGACATACCATTAATATGGTCATCAATTAATTATGTAAACCTTTATTTTGCAATTTACATAATAAGATACAATATTAAAAAATGATCAGAATCAATAATAATTAGTAGTACACACAAGTGGATTTGCGTGGTGTCAAATAAAAGGGACATATGGTATTCGATAGAAATTAGGCAGGGGTAGGAGTAGGGGTAGGGGTAGGGGTAGGGGTAGGGGTAAGGGGGGGAGCTTAATGACCGATAACGACTGATGCTTTTTTTTTTAAAATCACAATTATAAGAAAAATAAATAAAAAAATAATAGATCAAGTTTGAACAAAAAATTATAAAAGAAAATATATTTTTGATTGAAAAAATATTGTAAACTGTTTATAGTGTTTTTCAATCAAAAATATATTTTTTTTTATAATTTTTTGTTTAAACTTGCTCTATTATTTTTTAACTTTTATTCTTATAATTGTGGTTAAAAAAAAATAAAAAAAATTAAAAGAACCGGTCGTTAGTACCGGTCATTAACACCGGACGGCCCCTCAACCCATTTGATAGTACTAATATATAAGTGTTGGTATTAAAAGGGACAAGCCATGTAGTAGTATCCAAAATGCTCATGCTTATCATCTTCTTGTCACTCCCCGATCAAAAATTCCGGCGAGCTCTAATTATACTCTCAAGTCTTTTAACACTTTTTGTGTGGGTAATACCAGTGGCGTAACTAGACGGAGGCGGAGGCGGAGGCGGAGGCGGGGGCGGGGGCGGGGGCGGGGGCGGGGGCGGGGGGGGGGGTGGGGGCAGCTGCCCCTAGTGGCCCGGTCGGCAGCAGTGGCAGGCTAGCAGGCAGCAGGGGCGGGGGGCTCGGAAGTCGGATGCTCGGAGTCTGCAGACTGAGCAGTGAGCAGTACCGCTGTACCCGCGAGCAATTCTTCAGTAATTCTTCTGTTCTTCATTTTTTTTAAACTCTCATGAAACGGCGTCGTTTCATTAAAAAAAATTAAATTATTTTTATTATTATTAGGTATGGCCTATGGGTCTTAATCTATTCCTCTCTTCATCTTTTCCCAGTTCCCTCCCGCCTCTCTAGTCTCTTCTGCAGCTTTTGCTCTTCATCTCTTCGAGACTTCGACTCTTCCCTCCCGCCACTGCTGCTGCCGCCTGTCGCCAGTCACCAGTCGCCGCCAACCTCCATCTCTTGCCCGCCGCCTGTTTTGGACTTTGGTTTGGTAAGTAATTTAACTAATTTTTAATTTTAATTTAGCCTAAATGTCTTTCAAATTTGGTACTATTAGTTTTAATTTAGCCTAACTATGCATACTATTAATGTTTCCTGTAAATTAGGTCTCCACTTTGTATGTAATTTTGATGATGTCAATTGACAAATAAATTTAGGGATATAAGAAAAAGAATAAAAATTGAATTTATATTTAATTGATTTTTTGTTAATTTAGGAATAATTGATTTTATTTTGTAATTATAAAAATTAAGATGGTTTAAGAAAGTACAACCCATACGACCGGAGCTGGTTCCGCCACCGGATAATACATTCTCACTCATCTCTCTTACAATTATGGTGAGCATAATTAGAAATGTACAATTGAATTTTCAAAAAAAAAGTACTTGAGATTTGAAACCATAATTACAATTCCAGTTCAATTAAGTTCTTACAAAGAGACCACTTCAAATTGTAATTTCTAAAGAGTTATCAGCATATAACATGTCTTTTCAAATGCAAGGTTAATTTTATCTAATTAATTTTGTTGTGTTTTGGTTATGAGATTTGAGTTAACACGCAAGAAGATCTTTGGGTGATGCAGGTGAAACGTTGAACCCGTCCACGTTTGAACTGCTGTGTTTGATAGTAGAACAAGAAAATTACTACATTTGCAGTTCAACACGATAAACGTCACGTTTAAGAAAAACATTATAATATTTCATCTAGATGAATATAAAATATATATGACAAGAATAATCATCATTTTCTTTTTATGCATAATTTTATACATAAAATATAATATTTAATTAATAAATATTTTTATTTATACATATTATACAAAATATTTTAATAATTAGTAAGAAAACAAGAAGAAAAATATGGCTGAATTTGGAAAGTAGTGATAAGTGACACGGCCAAGTGTCCACTTTATGCCACGTATAGACTACACGTGTCCTGCATGCAGCTGAATAATCCAATATCTCTCCGATCCTTTGTTCTTACAACGAACACTATATTACACTGCACCATTTATATATTTATATTATATGTATCTTCCTCAAAAAATTATGTCCAGTTTCTTTGTCAAGATATCCTCCTGCAACCCAATATCTGCCAGAAAAATCGGCCATGTCGTCCGTAAAAGCCCAGTGATCTATTTTCCAACCCGAATGCTACAATCCGACCCGCCGGAGTTTCCCTCCAGGCCTCCGGTTAAACCTCATACTCCAACGGAGCTACCACGGACCCCTAATTACCCAGACTTCGGTCCGTTTCCGCCGGATGAGATTGCTGACCCGCCTCCACTTTCTCCTGGGCCTAACCCGGGCCAGGACTTTCCAGGCCCACCAACTCCGTCACCATCGGTCCCTGACGCTCCTCGACCACTGATGCCGTCACCGCCGGGACCAGATATACCTCAGAGACAGCCGCCAAATGGGCCGGATGTCATACCTCTTGGGGTGCCGGAAATTCCAACACCGTTAATGGGCTCCGATGGGTTGGTTTTTTGGTAAGAGGTGATGCTTGGAGTGGTGCATGTGTATAATTTTAACTTTACCTTTTGTAATACTGCATAAGCTAGGTTTCACATAGTAGTATAGTGTAGAAGTACGGACAGAATTAATTAATTATTAATTAATATATATTTTTTTCTATTTTAATTTGTTTCTGGATACATGATCGTGAGGGGAAGTGACATGAATACATACAAATACTTGCACGACTATTCTATATATAACTCAAATATATCCTAACCCTATCATGATAAATTAATATAGAATTATCACAACTTGCTGGTACGCTCGTGTAATTAATCCCTCCTAATACTTTTTTTCATTTTGATTTTGGTAATTAAATTCGCAAAATATTATAATTAATCCGGATTTTCTAGTAAGCAATTATGTTGTTAATGCCAGCATACATCTAGTTGGATTTGAAAATTAACTTGAAATGTTATTTGATTCGGCCTAATTAATTAAAGATTTAGTTGGACTTTTAAACTCTTATTATTTTATAAATCAATGAGATGAACAAAAAATAAAATTTTAAGCATACCATACCATGTGGCATGTGCCCATGTTTCTATTTAATGCGCAAAGTGTAAATTTTACTCCGCAATAATAGGTATTCGCTGAAACACAGTTGGAAAATCTTGATTTAATTAATTTAATTTCACGAGATCTTTAATTTTAATGACTGATTATATATATATATAAACCGAAATTAATCTATCTAGAAATTTTATTATATAAAAATTAAAATTGACCTACTTAATTTGTAATATTTGTTCACTTTAATATTTATTAACTAATTTTTTTTTCTATATACAGTTTACTCGATTTTCAGAAAGTAATAAACTTTTCTACTCTCTATTATTGAAATAGATTTTAATTCTCCTATATACAAAAATTTTAATTTTTTAGAATATTAAAAATATCTTAATCAATCTATGTTAGAAGAAGAAAAAATAAAAAATTAATAAGATAGAATTGTAAATTTTATTTATTTATTTGATAATTTGAGGGTGGGGTTGAACCAGTTCCTCATCATTACAAGAGGACCGGAGCCAAGGTCAGTTGGTAGAATTGTAAATTTTAGACGGAGGTAGAACATCAAATTAAATACCACAGAATCATATCATAAGATAAGCTAGATAAATCAAAATCAAGTTGTTCAATATACAACAAGACAACATGTTCATTCCCAATTCACATGCAGCATCCGAAGTTTACGTAAGACGTGCTTCCATTATTTGCAACTTCAATTTCCAAAAACGTGATAAATATAATACTAACATACTTAGCATATAATTAATCTTGATTTCCTTCAAAATAAAAACTCACAAATCTCTCCCTATAAATACCCCTTCCTACCCACAAACATCTACACACAATTAATAAACCCTAGCCTTCTCTACTATTAATTACTTGCAAGAAAAGAAACTACTACAGATAGCAAGTTTCTGAAATATGAAGATCCCTACTTCTTCACTTGCTCTTTTCCTCTCTCTTAACCTTCTCTTCTTTTCTCTTGTCACTGCTTGTGATGATCACACTTCCCCACCTGCTAGTCCTAAACCAAAGCCAACCCCAACCCCAACCCCAAAGCCATCTCCTAGCCCTCCAAAATCATCTCCCAGCCCTCCATTGCCATATCCTAGTCCCCCAAAGGCCCAAACCTGCCCTATAGATGCCCTAAAGCTAGGGGTATGTGCCAATGTTCTTGGCGGTTTGCTCGGTGTCAAAGTTGGAATAATTACCCCTCCAAAAGAAGAATGCTGCACTATCATTAATGGCCTTGTGGATCTTGAAGCCGCAGTATGCCTTTGCACCGCCATCAAAGCCAACGTTTTGGGCATCCGCCTCAATATCCCTATTTCTCTCAGCTTGCTTCTTAATGTCTGTGACAAGAGAATCCCACCTGGCTACCAATGCGCCTAAATGAACCTACCTACCTACCTGTGCCTGTGTTGTTCCCTTCTTTATTAATTCTTTATGGCTCTTGCTCGTTCGATCATATGAGCTAGAATATTTAATTTCAAATGTAATAGCGTACTTACTTAAGTGCATGCATGCATGCATGGTTCCTTAATTTTCTCATTTTGTTTGTACTCCTACTACTTAATATTGTATGATCATTTATTGAAGTGATATGAAATAAAGTTTTAATTTACCAAGCCCGCTGCTGTAATAGTACTATTATTCATTAAATTTATAAAGGATTGGATTTCTAAGATATATATATATATATATATATATATATATATATATATATATATATATATATATAAAGAAGATCAGGTCCGGACTCCCGGACGGGAGTAAAATCCGGACCTGATTTTTTTTGTTTTTTTTTTGTAGAACAACTAAAAAAAAAAAAAAAATTTATGGAACTGAAATTTTTCAATAATACAGTGTTTTGGGTGTGTTTTTAATACCTACACCAACCAATGTATGTACAGTCTGCCCAGACTGTACAGACATGTTTTGTTATAGGCATCCAAATCACGCCCAAAACACTGTATAATGTAAAAATTCCAATTCCATAAATTATTATTATTTTTTTTTAGTTGTTTCAAAAAAAAAAAGCAAAAAAAAAAAAAAAAAAAAAGGTCCGGATTTTAAACCTGTCCGGGAGTCCGGACAGGATCCGGACCCTATATATATATATATATATATATATATATATATGGGGATGCATCTATGACAACCGGTTGTCATGACACTGTTCAGAGCAACCAAGTTGTAACAACATGTAGCAGCTTAATGTTATTTTATATTAAAATAATACAACTGCTACACCTAGTAACGACCGACACATACATTTATAAGTAATAGCACTAGTAGTAGAAGTAGTTGCAGTAATAGCCGACACATACATTTATAAGTAATAACACTACTAGTAGAAGTAGTTGCAGTAGTAGAAATAGTAGCAATAGTAGTAGAACACTTTAATAGCAATAGTTCCACCAAGTTTAACTTCCAAGTATCATAGATTTTTGTTTTATTAAATCTGCTACTACAAGTAGCGGTTATTCTTTATTATTATTATTATTAAATAATAATAATATTAATAATAATCTAACTTTTTTATTATTATTATCAGTTATACACTTTAATAATAATATTATTATTAATCATAATAATTAATAATAATAAAGAATAACCGCTACTTGTAGTACCGGCTTTAATAAAACAAAAATCTATGATACTTAGAAGTTAAACTTGGTGGAACTATTGCTATTAAAGTGTTCTACTACTATTGCTACTATTTCTACTGCTGCAACTACTTCTACTACTAGTGCTATTACTTATAAATGTATGTGTCAGCCGTTACTAGGTGTAGCGGTCATATTATTTTAATGTAAAATAACATTAAGCCGTTACATGTTGTTACAACTTGGTTGCACTGAACAGTGTCATGACAATCGGTTGCCATGGATGTAGGCCTGACAAAATATGGTTATGGGTTGGTTTTGGTTTTCAAAATATGGTTATGGTTCCATTTAAGAACTAACACCATATTAACCATTTTTAATATGGATGATATGGGTTGGAACCATATGGTTATTGGTTAAAAACCATATTAACCATTTTAATATTGTTATGGTTATGGGTTTCATGAAGACCTGATTTGACACTAATATTATGTGATTATGTATATACTCCTTACCCCCACCCCACCCCACCCCACCCCACCCCCACTACCACTAAAAAAATAATATTATGTGATTATATATATACTCCTTACCCCTCACCCCAACCCAACCCAACCCAACCCAACCCAACCCAACTCAACTCAAAATAATAATATTATGTGATTATGTATATACCTCTTACCCCCCACTTTCACCCCCACCCCCACTCCCACCCCCACCCCTACCCCTAACCCCACCTACCTACGCACCCCACCCAACCCCTTACCCCCACCCCCACCCCACCCCACCACACCACCACTAAAAAAATAATATTATGTGATTATGTATATATCTCTTATGTAAGACCCCGAAAAATTTTTAAATAAAAGGAATTTTCTTTATTTATTATTTTGAAATAGTAAGGGTTGATTTGATTAATGTGGATAGTTATGGGTAAAATGCGCAAATATTTCGAATAAGCAAGTGGTTATAAAATATTCATTGTTGTCGGGAAATATTCGTTTGGTCGTGGAATATTCTTGCTGTCGGGGAATATTCGTACGACGGCGCAGTCTTTTGTGGGCCCCATAACGGAAAGCGATTGGATGAAGAAAACGACAAGTATAAGTTGTTTATAAATAACAGCGTAGTTGTTACCGTTAATACTGTTGGAATACCCGGTGGGTAAAGTAAAGTAATACGCGTTGTTGCACAGTAGGACACGGTATTGCACCAATTATTGATTCTTACGTAAGAAGGCACTACTCAATAATGGTTACAGTAATTACTGTTCAGTATTTTATTTTATTGATTCAATAATTGCTGCATTGATATATTTTATATTACTGTTGTTTCAATAATTGTCACTACACAGTATTTTCCATTATCGAAGCAATAATTCATATTATCTGAATAATATTATTTGATAACATTATTGGCAATGTCTAGAAAGTTCTGTCTAAGGAGAGGTTTGGTCACCTAATTGCGCGCCAGTAAGGAGAAATTCTTATTGGAAAGCCCCCTCTTTCCTGGGAACGGCCTGGTTGCCAGTACTGTGATTCTGTAATATTATTTATAAATAATTAATTATTGATTTATATGATGAGGAGAATATTGAATTTATGTGGATATAGATGGAGAAAATTTTTAATGTGACAATTGTTGAAAATTAATATTTTATCTTTTTCTGATAAAATAATTCATTTAAATATATTATTTTTATAATATATTAACGATGATATTTTTATAATGAATGTGGGATATATGAGTATATGAGGAGGAAGAGTATTTTTTTGTGGCATTAACTGTTTAACACATATTTTGTGTGTTGGTGGACACAATTATTGACTGAAATTTGATTATAGTCTGTAAAATCGTCCGTTTATGGATTTCGGTCAATTTCTGTTTGGAATTTGGAAAAACTTTCTTCTGCAAAGTTGTAGAGAATTGAATTTCCTATAAAAACTCGCGAGATTCGAATTTTATGGCAAAAAGGGCTATTTATTATGAATTATTGAAGTTCCGGAGCTCCAAAATAATTGATTTTTGGAAGTTTAAAATATTTTTAATAATAAAAACATTTTTTATTTATTTTTCTAGAAGGGAGCATGTGTTCAAGGACTGATTTCAGATTTTAAGGTTGGCGTAGAAGATTATATATATATATTAATATTATATTAAATTTTCTGCTTTGGTGTTCTAAGCAATTTCCTATAAATAGGTGCTTAGGTTAGAACCCAGAAACTGAAGTTTTCTCTCTCTATATTATCGAGCGTATTCTTGTGAGTATTTTGAGTATACTTTGAGTATTGCTATACGGTGCAAGTTCAAGTCATAGCCTATATTCGGTGTTTCAACTAGAAGTACTGTCTTTCGAGGTAAGGGATGTTATTTTCTTCTCAAATGATATTATTTCTTCAATATCATTATGCTGAAATGTTGGTTGGAACTTTTTATCAAATTTGGAACTTTTTCATGTCGGGGTTACTATTCATGAGTTACTATTCACGAGTTACTATTCATGAGTTACTATTCACGAGTTACTATTCACGAGTACTATTCATGAAACGTGATGATGTTTTTTGTGAAATTTCTATCTTTTGGGTGTCGGAGTTACTATTCACGAATACGGCATTATTCACCGAAAAATGAAATTTCTTCTTTTCGTCCAAAATATCTATTCTGGATACTAGCTTTGATTGTATCCATGTTTTGATCATTCTTGAATTTTACTTTAGTATGATTATTTATGAATTATTTTTGAACTCGGATTGTTTAGAGTACGAATCCTTAATACTTGTTATTTTGTTTCACTGGATTCGTTTCCTTTAAAATATTTTTCATCATCCTCAGTCCTAAATGATGGTGTTACTGAATATCTTTGGCCTGTAGTGCAAAGATGATTGATTTTATTATGAATATCTTTGGCCCGTAGTGCAAAGATGTACAGGTGATGAGATGAACATAAACAATTGATGAATATCTTTGGCCCGTAGTGCAAAGATGAACAGGTGTTTAGATGAACATGACCAACTGATGAATATCTTTGGCCTGTAGTGCAAAGATGAATATTTGATTTGATTTGAGATATATATTGATTGATGTTACAGGGATAAAATATTGATGATGGACTTTTAAATTCATAGATGTTAGTAGATTCTATTCTCTACTTAACTCTTCTAATGAATTGTTGTTTCTGCTGCAGTTGTTGATCTAAAACTTGTTGTCTATTGTATTCTATCAGATTTTTCCCTGTTGAAGACTAAGGATAATTTGTTGTACATTATCTTAGTCATAATATTCTTTACTGGGCTAGTTGAGCTCACCCTTTTCCTTGTTGTTCCATTTTTTTTCTCAGGAGGCGAGAATGTAGCGAGTACTAGTCGGGGTATGGAATGAAGGTTCTAGAGAGAGTTGTTTAGTAGTCCTCACCATTTTTTTTGTAAAATTATGTATCAATAATTATGATGGGGATTTATTTGCATGTGGATATTGTCTAGATGATAATGTTTGTATTCAAAATCACAGCTTATGGGTGGTAAAAGTTGTAGTTGTTTCTGTACCGTGTGTATTTGGCGACTCAGAATGGGTTGGATGGAATGGACCTATTTTGGGGTTGTTACATCTTACCCCCACCCCACCCCACCCCATCCTGCCCCACCCCACCTCACCCCACCCACCCAACCCCAACCCCACCCACCCCATTCCACCCCAACCCAACCAAACCAAAAATAATAATATTATGTTCCATCTTTTCTTTTGGCTGTCGCAATATGTTCTTATAGAGATAAGTCTAGACTTTAGCTACTTTTCTCTAGACTATGGGATGTAGCATAACCATTAAACAAAGTGCTAATAACATAACCATCAAAAATTAAAGATTGACACGAAAGACATAAAGAGTGCCCAGTAACAGCAATAGTAGCCCAGCAACAGCAGCAACATCAGGATATAACCTGAATTAAAACAAGAAGAAGGTCCGTTCCAAAATCTCAGCATTGCTTCCATTTGAATCTTCTAGTTTCTCAGAACTGCCAAAAAAGTGATAGTAATAATGCACTTTTCAGTATCCAATACAAATGAGAAAAGCTGATTACAGAAACCAAATCAATATCAGCAAACAAGTATAACTTTCTGTGTAACTTAATGTATGTTTTTAGCTACTGTTTTGTGCTCAATTACTCCACAAAATTCATCTAAGCTATCAGCAAGGTGATTTTTGGAATTGAAGACTTTTTGACCCCTAAGACAGTTTTTACAAGAGAAATTGTTGCAAATACAGGATATAATTGAACAAAATATAAGAGAGTAGAAACACAGCAAAAAGTAAATAAAATTCAAATTAGTACAGATACAAGTAATGCCCAAAAATAAAAATAAACAAAGTAGAAAGTATATATACAGGAAGCAGTTTATACTTTGCAACATAGTTATGCTACCTTGATATACTGATTTTAGAGGCACTGTGAAGAGCATCAGGTTTAGCACCACAAAATCACATCCATCATTTCCACGTAAAAGTTATAGTGATATTCTTGAAATAAAAAACAAAATGTTAGTTGAAAACTCTATAATGAAAATATCCTTTATAAGAGGATTTTTACAATCACCTAGAGATGAATAACTATCATTATCTACATTTGGGTTGGGAGTTGCGCTGTCATGACAAGGTGAATACCTGCAACAAAAACGACATATAATAAATCCAATTAGATACAACTTCAAAACTAAGAAAACAAATGCAAAATTTAACAAATTTCTTACCGATTTGTAAACATGGGCCAATTTCTTTTGTCGTGTGTTTGGTCAACTAAACCACACCCATTACACCGTCTAGCTTTAAATTTTTTTGGTCTCCCTAATGCTTTCTCTTTCCCTCCCTTAAGCCTTTTACCACAACCCTTTGCATGCACTTGACTCGGTTCGTTGTAGTAGTTGTTACCCCCACTCCATGAAGCAACTACGCTTGGAATTTGACTTTTTTCTACAGTATCAACAAAACTTTCACCACAACTAACCATTTGATTAATTTTATCATGTGCACCACTCAAAGCATCAATATAGACCTTAGTTGCTTCTTTGCTAGTAAGGGCCTTATCAACCATATCTAAGGCTAGTTGCATTAATTGACTCCGCTTCAGTAGATATGACCTGTTATCAGTTATCTCAATGCCACTACCATCAACGACTACCCCATATTTAACTATTTTTGTCCATCTACTCAAAATGTATTGACTTGGCAATCTTTCATAATCATGCATTTTGTGCAAATATCTCAACACGTGTCTACAAGGAATTCCCATGCTCTCAAATTTTTTGCAAGTACATGAAGCAAAATCCTTAACCTTGTCATAATGAATTTGTCGCAATGGATAATTACCGCCACTTTTTCTTGCAATGTTACACACAATGATCTTCATCCTCATCTATAAGCTCAAATTTAAAAGTTAAGCTCTCCCACATCTCATCCTGAAATTTAAAAAATATTTCATGTGTATAGATATCAACCATATGCACCAAAAACTCGCGAAACATTTTCATTTTAGGCTTCTCAATCATGTCTTTGTGATCCGCCAATAATTCTTCATGACGTTGACGCACAAGTCCCTTACCAAACTGAATCATAAAATCCACCAATAAATTATTTTTTGAAACATATTTTTTGAAGAATGACTGAGAGCTTTCAGCTCGTTGACTACTTGACATTCCAGCCGAGAAAACATGATTCATATATACCGGCACCCATTTAGCACGAATTTGATACATTGTGTAAGACCCCAACTTATTATAAATAAAATTGAATTTTCTCTATTCATTATTTTGAAATAATAATGAGTTAATTTAATATAATACTTTGGTTATGGGTGAAATGTGCAAATTTTACAAAACAAACAAGTGGTTATAAAATATTCATTTGTCGGGGAATATTCGTTTAGTCGTGAAATATTCTTGCTGTTGGGGAATATTTGTACGACGGCGCAGCCATTTTGGGCCCCATAACGGAAAGAATAAGTCTAGCCGGACAGGAAAAAGGGACCATATTATTGGACAAGTTTTTTTTTTCTAGTGACTTCCAAAAAATGTATAATATTTATTCCAACAGGAATTTTTTCAAAATGTAGTGCTTTAGGTGTAATTTGGATACATATACAAATACAGAGTTATACAGTCTGTATAACCTGTCCAATAATCCGGTCCCTTTTTCCTGCCTGCGTAGCATTACTGTAACGGAAAATTGTCGGATGAAAAAAACGACAAGTTTAGAATTTTTTCACATCCTAGAAGGATTTTATTTCCATATTATTTCCATATCTCTAAGTAGATTCTAGAGTGACTTGGAGATAAAATTTTGCTAAGCTATATAAATCCGGCTTGTGGGTTAAATTTATAACTTGATTTTGATAAATATATTATACACATTAGAGAAATTTCTCTGTGTTTTTTCTGATGAACATCTTCCTTCTTCTTATAAATTTATTTGTTTATCTAGCCCACAGAATAATCACTATCCGGTCCGACGTCACCCTTATCAAGTCCTTGTCCAAGCGGCGCACACAATTCTTACGAAACAAGATTGCAATCTGGCCGGGGGGCCGGGGGGGCCTGGGGGATATAAAGGAAGTTGAGAAAAATGAAAGGAAATCAAAACAGCGGATATAGCGGAGATACATGGAAACCGAAAATCATCTTAATTAGCTTTGAAGATTTTCATGTAATCAGCTGAAGATTTATTTGTAACAGTTTGTATATTTTTGAATTTCAAAATTATTATAGGTGACTAATTCTAGGAGATATTGTTTGTATATATATAACATTACAGAATCAAAAAGTAGGTTTTGAAAGTTTCTTTCATTGAGAATTAATTTTTCATTTTCTATAAGTCAATTGATCAATTTATCATAAAATTAACTTTATAATAACCGGATCCAGATCAAATTGCCCCTCTATATACTAGCGCACTATAAAGAGACCACCATAAAGAGGTAGTCTTCAAGTCTTGGCTAAAGAGACAGATGCCATAGACAGCAAACAACAGTAAAAAGTTGCTGGAAATTCAGCAGCAGAAAATTAACATTTAACACCAACAATTAGCATACTAAATAATAACATTAAGCAACAAACAACAGGAAATGGTATCAATTTTTTGTGCTTATTATTCTAATCCCACATGTATAATTATTTTCAGTGATGAATTAACTACTAAAACTTCAGTCATGCTTGACAGTTTAGACAATTGTATATATATATATTCTTCTTTAATTTTATGATATATTAATAAATTAATCAGTAACACCAATTTATAGCAAGTCAATATTAATTGTGGATTAATTATTATAAGACCACCTGTGTACGAATTTCTTTATACCCAATATCAATAGTTCAACGATAATCATGCTTTGTGAATGTCGATCGGATATAACGTGTTAATACTTTACCACCAACTAAATATTTAAAATGCCGCCTGTACTGCATGTGGTCTTTTGGATACTACACTAGTAATACTATTAGTATAATTTTTTTAATAATTAAATTGATATCACCTGTAAAGTTACATATGTAATCATTACAAAGAAGAAATAAAGTTGTAGTAACAATATAAATTTAAGCACCTTATATACGACATAAAATAAATGTTCATTAATTTCACACACACACACACACACACACTTATTTCTCTTTTAATGAAAACAACATATTTGCATGTTTGGAGGCTAATATATATGTACGTATATCTCAAAAATAGTTCTGACTTTTGTATGTGGAGCAAATATAGGGGTATTAATGAATTTAGATTCGGTAAAGTTTGATATTATGAGGAAAACAGTGAAGTTAATTCCTTATAAAAATAAGTTATATATATATAATATACATACATATCTTTTTATTTATTTATTATTTATATTGAGCTTTTAAACTTTTAACATTTTAAACTTTATTACCAAAACTAAATCCGAAATAAATGCTTAATTTTAAGGTAAAAATACTATTGTATTTTTTGAATGAAATATGAAGTACGTACACTCTAAAACATAAAATACTACCGTACGACCACCGCCTTCATGATCCCTTCCTTCAACTCAGCCCACAAAATTAATCAAATTATAAGAGATTGTTACAAATTTTCTTCATTATATATTTAACGTTTTTGTATTGTCCAACATCCAATACCTTAAAAAAATATACTCCTGTTCAAAAATTAGAGATATATTTTGTGTTTTAATCTGTTTTTAAATTAGAAATACATTTATTTTAGAATTATAAAGTGACATAATATTTCTAATTTTATATTAATATTTTATTATCATTTTCAATATCAAATCACCGTGCCCAACTGAATTCTTATCTAATATTAAGGTTATATTTGAGATCATTAAATTAATCTTAAAATTGTCATTTTATAAATGTATCTTTAATTTTATAACGAAGAGAATATCTAAGTATATAATGACCATAAAATTATTCTTAAAGTGGTCGTTTCGTTGTTTCAATAATCTGGATTCAAGTGATAAAAACATTTGTATCTGCGCATTAAATATGGAGTGCGTACGCTCTAAAACATTAAATACGACTGCACTGCCATCGTCTTCTTAGTTCTTAACATCACCTTCAACTGAGCCCACACAATTGACCAAACTAAAAAAATATAATGGAGTACTAAGATATTAAGACAGAAATTTTAATTCTTTGCACTTTTTTAGTTGTTAATTAAATAGAGTATATCTGTCTGTCATGTTGTTTTGGTAGATGAAATACTCACATCAAGATTACAAACATGGTATCGAATTTAACTATTTTATTAGGGTTAGGGCTAAATTAAATCTATATATGTTTCTTCTTATTTAGAAAAATATAACCTTTCTAATGCAAAAAAAAATAATCAAAAATATGAGAACATGCGAATTTTTATTTGATTAATTTCATGATGTTTGTAAATGACTTTATTTAATAATAACAAAAAGGTAAACTAAATAAACAAACAAATTGAACCTTCTAAAATTATTGTTTGTTCCAATAATATGGTGAAGCATTTCAACTAAAACGTGATGTGACTTCACACGATGCTTTTGTTTTAATTTAATGTTAGTGGAGTAGTGAGCTTGGTGTTTACCGATTGTCTTTGGTGGTTTGATGCACAATTATTACTTATACAAACAATTTATACTTAAAGTAGATTAATTACGTACTTAAGCAATGAAATTAGGAAATCAATTGCTGCATATTAATTTTTTTTGTATCACTTGACAATTTTAGTTTCAAGATACAAATACATAATTGTATTAACATGTGTTCTGCATCTTTTTTTAATTTACTGTAATTTGTGTGTACTGCATATATATTTGTATACATTGACTTATTGTTGAATATTTTACATGAATTTCACATCAGATAAATTTAAGAATATAAATGAGTTAATATGTATGGTCAAACCTTTTAGGTATATAAAGAAATGGTTCAACATGTTTATAGTGCTGAGATTGTACTCTCACATTACGTTTGTCTCGGGCACCTAAATAGATTAACATTTTAGGTAAAATATGGGATGAATCTTTCAATTCCGCTACACTTATAAGGGCTTGCTTGACTAACTGCAAATTTGTGCTCTTAATCTTTTTCTTTTTTCTAATGTTTTTCAGGAAGGCATAAAGCTAGATAAAGTGAAATCGTACTTTTGTTTTTATCTCAAGTTTAATATTCCATAAATAGCTGTATTACACACGTATATATTTACTTTCATTAATTTCCCGATTCTGCTTTTAATATTAAAGATAATTCAATATGCGCAACCCATACAACATATACTATCGATATACATTTTGTTAATTTTCTTTTAGTATGTTAATGTTTCTAACTATGCACATAACTTGTTTCGGGTTTTTCTTTTGGACTAATTAATAATATTTCAGGGTAATTTAGCTAGCTTAACCCAAATCTCAAAATAGTTGGAGTCCCTAATTGCTTATGACTTAGTTAAGGTCATTCCTTTAATAATCTAATCACATGCAATCTGTTCTCATACATATATGTGTATATATATATATTTTATTTTTTTTCTATGAGCTAGATATATAGTTTCAATCATCTGGATTGATTCAAGTGATAAATAATACATTAAATAAAATAAAACAAACTAGTATTAATCAACATAAGGCAACTTGTATGTTCTCAAATAACATGCATTGCAAGTTTACATAAAAGGTGTTAGTGTTAATTAATTGCCAGCTCAAACTCCAAATCCTCAAAAAGCTCCAGGCCATTTCTTTATAATTTTCTCCTAAACATACAAATTATTAAACTCTCCCTTTTTCCACCCTATAAAATGCATGCCACACCTCGCAAATACATCACCACAAAATTAAAACCCTTCTCCGGCGCGGCTGGCAAGAAATTAAATTACACTCTAGATTTTAAGAGATGAGTAGTTCTAAGAGAAGTACAAACGCTTCTTCAGTACTAGCTCATTTTCTCTTTGTAAACCTTCTCTTGTTTGCCCTAGTAGCCGCTGCTTGTGACAATTCCCCGCCTAATCCTATAAAAAAACCAAAACATAAGCCAAAGCATAAGCACAAGTCACCAAAATCATCTCCAAGTCCCCCAAAATACCCATTTCCAGCTCCTCCAAACCCATATATATCTCCTATTCCTCCGGTGCCATATCTTAGTCCTCCAAAGTCATATTTTCCGAGTCCTCCAAAGTCATACGTTCCAAGTCCTCCAAAGTCATACTTTCCAAGTCCTCCAACCCCATATTTTAGTCCTCCAAAGGCAGAAATTTGCCCTCGAGATGCCCTAAAACTAGAGGTATGTGCCAATGTGCTAGGAGGATTGGTCGGTGTTATAGGCGGAACCCCTCCAAAAAAGCCATGTTGCAGTCTCTTTGGAGGGCTTGTGGATCTTGAAGCTGCTGTATGCCTTTGCACTGCCATTAAAGCCAATGTTTTGGGGGTGAACCTAAATATTCCTCTGTCTCTCAGCTTGATTCTTAATGTTTGTCAGAAGAATGTCCCACCGGGATTTCAGTGTGCCTAAATAATCTTTACTTATTTGAATTTGTAACTTCTTGTAATTCCTTTTGTTTCAGTACGTACTGGTTGTATGATCATTTGTTCAAGTGTGTTAAATAATTCTTGCTTTTTAAAGTAAAGTAAATAAGTCTTATTGTGCCACCTACTTTTATAAGGAATTAAACATGCATACACTTATTGTACGTACTTGTTCACTAAATAATTTTAGCACATTTTTTGTACTCCTAGCTACCCAACTCAAATCTGATTTTGTATACAGTTTTTTGCACGAAAGAGGGGTTTGCAGTTGCCAGCCGGCCGGTAGGATCAAAAGAAAGAACAAATGACACTAACAAAAAAAATTCCAATGACAACCTTAATTTGAAAAACCTTTTCTTTCTTTTTTTTTTAGGTTGAAAGATGGAGTCTTGCTAGCTTAATTTTTCGTTAGCAGAGAAAAAGGAAAATATATCTACTTCCAGTTCTTATGTAATACTCCTGGTTAAAAAAGGGTTGTATTTGTTAATTAATTTTATTATGCAAAAAGAGTCCACTTGTTATTTTTACCTCTTCTATATAATGTTTGTTTAAGCAAGCTTTTCACCAAACTAATCATTGGACTACTCCTATATATTTACAATTCAGGCCACTGTTTTTGAATTGGTCAATTAATAAAGTCATTAGTTTTATATTACCCTTCCAGTTTTGTCAATTTGTTGAGCCTAAGAACCTCATAAACATGTTAATTAAAGTATGTTTACGTACTTACCTCTGCTTTCACTTTAATTGTTGGTAGAAATGCAAGTTACCACACTGGGGTTTTGCGAGGAGGATTTGATTTTACTAAAAATTGATACCCTCTTTATTTCACTAACATTAAAGATCTAGAATCTTCGTAATTTAATTTTTTATTTTTGCTTAAAAGAAGAATGTAATTCTTTTAATGATAATATAAGATGACATAATGTCCTTAATTTCATTATAATACATCATTGGGGCAAACGATGTAATAACTTCGGTTAAAATATATAAACTCTAAAATGGCGTAACCAAATGATTGTTTAGCCAATAAAGAATTTCGTGTCACGGAATGAATTGAAAAAATAATGACGTTCTACTAAAACAATTGTAGCATCTCCCTATCATTATTAAATTTTTATAGATAAAAAATAAAAATATATCTTTAAATTTATAAATTTCACAAATACAACAGATGTCTTTTTACATCGATTTTATTTGTATACTAGCTGGGTCCCGTGCCTCCGGCACTGTATGGGCAGTGCCAAGATGATTTATTAAGTGAGCGGGAAATTCAAAATCATTATTAGATAGATTAGATAGATAGATGTATTTTATTAGATAGATGTATGGATGGTGGGATTTATCTCAAACTTTGGACGGTCCAGATGATTTATTGAGTGAGCGGAAAATTCAAAATCATTTGTATTTTATTAGATAGATTGTGGTAAATTCTTATGAACACCGTGGTATCATTTTCAGTCACTTTGTCTATATCGTGGGGTTTAAAATAGGAAATTGATATTTTCAAAAACAAATATGATAATTTCATAAGATCTCTTTCACATGAATAATAAATAAGTTTCACATTTAAGTAAGAGAAGTCTTATAAAAATATCAAATATTACTTAATACAAATATCAATTCCCTTAAAATATGCACGAATTTAAAGCACTGTTCTTTAAATCTGGCTTAGCTCTATACTTTAAAATAATGGGGTAAGTAGCCTTCAATGGTGTTGCACTTTATTTGAAAAGTTTAGTATTTTCTTTTTAAGAGAATAAGAGGTACAAACAAATTAGTAAAATCGTTAGTGAAAGGATATGAATTTATTTATCAACAACTTAATATATATATATATATATATATATATATATATATATATATATATATATATATTTACAAAATCATGATCTAAATCATTCAGTGTAACATAGTCTTAAAGATGCACAAATAAAAGAAACACTCGAATAAAAATAAATGCAAAACGATTCACACTTCTCTGTTGGTAGGAAGTTGAAGTCACTGATCCATGCATGTTGGAGATATGGTTTTATTTGCAAATGGTGAAAATGGAGTGTAGTTGTTATTTTTATTTATTGGCCTCAGATTGCTTGATGTTTATTGGTTTTACATCCAGTCATAAAGGCAGTTGAGTCACATAATTTGGATAGAGATGAAGTTGCCCATCATATGACATGGCTGGCTAGAGGTTTGTATGAAGTGGGAAGCTTTGAGATTGATATTTAGAATTGTGTCTACGTTACAAGTTGGAGTTCAGACATCACAAATGAAAATTATATAAGATATAGTTTTATTTTTATTTTACTGCTGCATCATGTGAATTCAACATAATACAGCATATCTGAGACATGTGTTGGTTTTATCATTTTTAAATTATTGATACCAATTTTTAGTATTAATTTTTGGGTATTGAGTACATCTTTTAGTTTGGCTGAAGCTTTAATGTTAGCAGGATATCCCTTGACACGTGTATCTAATGTAGATATACATATTTCACTTCGAGTTGTGGGCATACCCTTCACGAATTCTACACCTTTTCAGCAGAGTCACCAAATAAATGTGGGCAAGAAAATTGTGCCTTGCTGCCAGTTAAGGTTTCGTGTTGGCTGAGGAAGAGAGAAATCCACAAAGAGCGCGGAATTGATTGGTTGATTGAAGAGGGGAGAACGACAGGTGTGCGATTATTCCAACGACGCGTGGCAGAACTTCTAGAATCCAGGAACCGTGTTAGGGTAGTAGGGATTCCAAGAGCCTTCTTGAGTCCTTCGAGTTGAGAGAATGTCCAAACCCTTTTAGTGCTTTTAGGTGAAAAATCCAAGACTTTAAGTCACCAAAAAGAGTCCCCCCCTTCCCTTCCTAGAATGGAAGGGATATTTATAGAGTTTCCTGGAATTAAGTAGTCACATGTTAGGCACATGTTTTCAGGAAAATTCCAGAAATATCCTTTAGTCATTAGAATAATGTCCATATTGCCATGTCCTTCTAGGCACTAATCCAATCTCTCAATCAATTCCCAAAACGAGCGGCCTCCACGAGCCTTCTGCCTCGGGACCCGTGGAGGCTTTTCTCGGGTCTCGCCTATTTATTTTTGGCTTTTCCGTCTTCATTCCATTAAGTTATGCAAACCCTAATTTGCACATTTAATGAGGTCGCGGAACCCTAATTGTGCATTTAATTCAATTAGGTCACGTGAACTCTAATTTGCACTTGGACCTAGTAGAGGGAATCCTAGGGAGCCCAAACCCTTAGGGTTAAACCCTAGGGAGGCAAAACCTAGCAGAGCTCTTCCTTAGACGAATTGAGAAATCTTCCAAAAAATCTTTCCATAACTTGAGCATTTGTTTCCTTATTTTTTCTGAAAATTGAAACAAGAAAACATAATCAAATATCACCCAATAAAATTTAATTTAATAAAATCCTTCTTTTTGTAAACCAAATCTTTCTTTTTTACCAAATAAAATCAAATCTTAATTTTATTTTGGAAATAAAATAAAATAAAATCTAAATTTTATTTTGGAAATAAGATCAAATCTTAATTTCTTTGATCTTGACAAGATTATATATATATATATATATATATATATATATATATATATATATATATATATATATATTATCAAATTAAATCAAATCTTATTTTTTTCTAGAAATAAAATAAAATATTCTGGAATCTTATTTTATTTTATTCAAAAAAATAAACTTTTTACTTATCTTATTTTGGAGAAGTAAGGAGTCGATATTCATAATCCATGGTCACATATCTTGCATCCGAATTGCAGTAGAGACCCATTGAAGCTATACATCCGAATTGCAGTAGAGACTCATTGAAGCTATGCATGTTATTCTACTAACAGCCATCAAAGTTGCTAGGTGCTAATAGCCATCAAAGTTGCTTGCATGCATGTGTCCAATAGTTAAATTTTAAACTTCAATTAGGATTGTCTCATGATCACTAGGAGCCACGAACCCATGTGCTATTTTTGTAGTAAGCCTTGATTCATGTTATGTTCTTGCCACGTGTTCGAAAATTATGTTCCAAATAAAAGAAAACAAACCAACTTCTTTATGTTTGAATTCTTCTTGATTACTTCATCTATTTGTCTTTTTAGGTAATTGTAGCCTTTCTTTGTTTCTGAGCCCCATTACCTTGATCATATCTTGGTTTTTTCCCTCGAAATTCATCAGAGGAAGGTTATAATTTTCGCGGCTAAAGAGGATTCGTTCCAAGCAGTTGATTGGTAGAGTAACATGACCTCAAATGTATGAATGAGAACAGCTCCTAGGTAGCTGAGGCTAACATGGTCGAACCCTAGGGGGTTGAAGCCAACATGGCCACACCCTATGGGAAAATTGAAGTTTAAATGAAAAAAATGAAGTTTTGGAAGATCAATTACTATTTTGATCATAACTTTTGACTCGTTTGAAGTTTCTGGGCCCACAATATATCAAAACGAAGCTAGCGAGGAGCCCTACGAAGCCAATATGGCCAAACCCTAGGTGGCCTAAGGCAACATGGCCGACCCCTATGGGAAAAATGAAGTTTAAATGAAAAAAATGAAGTTTTTGGAAGAGTAGTTACTATTTTGATCATAACTTTTGACTCGTTTAGAGTTTCGGGGCCCATAATATATCAAAATGAAGCTAGAGAGGAGCCTTATGAAGCCAACATGGCCAAACCCAATGGGAAAACTAAAGTTTAAATGAAAAAAAATAAAGTTTTGGAGGAATAACTACTAATTTGATCATAACTTTTGACTCATTTGGAGTCTTGGGACCCATAATATATCAAAACGAAGATATCAACGAGCCCTACAAAGATAATTGCCAACGACCATGATGTATGCCATTATAAGTCCAAACAAAGGCTCCGAAGGATGCATTTTGGCCGTCCAAAGTTTTTTTCGAAAGCTTTCGAAAAATAATTGTGATTCCTAACTCTTTCTGACATTGTTTCTTCTTCTTTTCAGGTGTTTCGAAGCTTAAATCTCAGACTTTCTTTTTTGACATAATGAGCACTTCAAGTTCAAATGCCTCATTTCCTTGCTCTTTAGATCCCTTATGCTGAATTCTTTTTTTCTTGCAGGCCCTCCATGTTGAACATTCTGCAGACTTGGGAACAGCCAAGGAGGCCCCGTTTCTCAATGATTGGGGAAGGGCTCCCCTCTTTTGGTCTTTCCGACATCTTTTGAGAGCGAGTTTAGACTTATGATCGTACAACACTTCCTCCGCCAAAGAAGAAACGCTTGTTTCTATATGCAGTGGCTTGTGGAGGTTCGGATGACTTTCCCCATTCCTATCGCATTCCCCGCATATGCATAGAGAAATAAGAATACCCTTTCAGTCCCCTTCGCTTCATGTCTGATTCATCTGGTCGCCTTCAAGGATAGCAGGATTGGACTGATGAGATCCTTGGAAACACTGATTACATGGATATACTCAAGAGTGCGGGCATATTTTGTTGTGTTCAACTATGTAGAGACTTATGTATCCAATAGAACCACCACGACCTTACTGTATTGATCTCACGATGGTGCTCCTCTACTTGAACATTCGTCACTGCCTGGAGGAATATGCACCTCTACTCTGGAGGACGTCTATGTCATCTACCAATCTACCAGTAAGCATTTGCCCCATGCGCGTGAGTCGCGCCTTTGGTGAGAAGAGCGTTCAAAATATTGTAAGTGTGGAAGTCTTGATTCCAGTGTTTGAACACTTTGCAGGGCTTGATGTTTTGCAAGCATCGAAAATGAAAGTCATAGGAGAGGGAAACTCTAGGGGAGCAAACCCTAAAAGGGTGAGCCTTAGAAGAGCTCTCCTGGGATATTTTAAAAATCTTCGATCTAATCTTTCTTACCATCTCTTGAAATTTCTCTTTTCTTTAGAGTCAATAAGTCATTAAGAATCAAGAAGTCCGTGAAGGCATGATAGCCTCTAAGGTCTGATAGCATCGAAGGCCTAATATATAGCCTCGAAGGCCTGATAGTCCCGAAGACCTGATAGCCTCGAAGGCCTGATAGCCTCGACCTTTAGATCATGAACTTTCGTAGTTTTTTTCATTTCATGTATCAAAAAATTCATGTACATATATTTCATGCAAACTAACACTTGGATCTATACCTATTTTTTTTATAAATCTAAAGAAATAATCAAGTATAAGTGAAAGTTTAACAAATTTATTCATAATCAAATTGCTTTTAACTAAAAGCATAACGTTTCATATAATAAATCTTTCTTTTGTCGAAGAAAGCATAGCGTTCACCACTTTAAGAGATAAAGTGCAACTTTATTGCTTTTGTCGAATAAAGCATAACGTTCGCCACTTTTAAAGATAAAGTATAACTTTTGGGGTTGAGGGCTTATACTCAGGTGCCTCAATCACCATTCACTTTTGATGATAAAGTGTAACACTCGGGTGCCTCGTCACTTGGGTCGTCCAATTTCTTGGCAAGTGCAGTCTACGAGGACTTAAAATTGGGTGCCTCGTCACTTGGGTTATCCAATTTCTTGGCAAGTGCAGTCTACGAGGACTTGAAATTAGGTGCCTCGTCACTTGGGTCGTCCAATTTCTTAGCAAGTGCAGTCTACGAGGACTTGAAATCAGGTGCCTTGTCACTTGGGTCGTCCAATTTCTTAGCAAGTGCAGTCTACGAGGACTTGACCACCATTTAGAGTAGACCACCATCTTGGGTGGATTTTTTTTCCCGTCAATTCTTGTGCCTCCTCCCTTGGTCATCCAATTACTTGGCAAGGTATATTCTTGAGGACTTAAACCACCATTTTTGGTGGACCACCATCTTGGGTGGATTTTTAATTCATCTGTAGTTCAGAGTTTCTTCGATGGTAGAACCAGTATTTAGGTTCTTGACTTCTGGGACTGCATCATGGGTGATAGCGTTGCACATTTTTTCTCCTAGTTCGATCTCCCCGGCTGCCAGCTTCTCATGGTATATCCTCCGCAGACTATAACAGTCCATAGTGGAATATCTTGCATATTGGTAGTATACATAGAAGTCCGACCTTATTTTCATCTCTTACGTTACGACCAACCGGGGCTTTGGAGGCTTCACCACTCCATGCTCAACCCATTGTTCATACAGGCCCATAAATGCCTTCTTGCTACATGTGATAGCCTCTGGAACTGGCATTCTGGTATACTTGTCACCATACTTTTCTATGCTTCGCTCAAATTTCTCAATCTTCTCTCTCTTGCCCCCTTGTGGTTTTGACTGAGAATCCGCCAAAGCCACAGTTGATGTCCTCTTGCTCTTCCATGTAACCATCGCATGGCTGTTAGGAAATGTCATGATTTCCCCCAAGTCTTGTACAAAAGATGAGAGGGTCGCAAATGAATCACAAGCCTTGGTAATGAGGTGGGGCTTGAAGGCGTCTAAAGCACCATTGTTGCATATGTTAACCAAGTTCTTTTCTTCAATCGGCTCTGCGCACTTCTGTGCCTGGGCCCTGAACCTGTCAACGTAATCTGACAACTCCTCATTCGGCTTCTGCTTGAACCGCGTGAGCTCTACAATGGTTACCTATTTCTGCATATAGAAAAATTTCTTAAAAATTGTAATTTTAGATCATCCCAATCATGGACTGATGCCTTCTCCAAATTGTAGTACCAACTGAAGGCATTATCCGTCAAAGTCTTGTTGAATTCCCTCATAAAAAAATTATGATTTTTCACTTCATCATATCTTAACCATAGAGACATCGACTCCACGAACCTGACAATGTGTTCCCTGGCATTTCATTTCTCCCCATTGTATTTTGGAAATTGCGGGGGATGCTCGATATACCCTACCGGGTAAGGTTGTCTCTGAATATGTGTCGGGTAGGGTGGAGTAAAGTCAAACTCCGCAGGTCGGGATGTCTGCCTGTGAAGTTGATTGATCACATCGATCATATCATCCTTTGTGACATATTGGCTTGTGGTGTGAACTCTCTATGGTGTTGTGATATATGGCGGCATTGGTCGTGTGTATGGTACGAAAATTGGTTGATGTAAACTAGCATCAAGTAAATTCTCTATCGGTTGTACTTATGGGTTGGTTCGTTGGACATTGCTTGGGATGGTTGGTATCTGCACTTGTGAAAATACGGAGATAGTGGTCGGAATGATGTTTGTCTGAGGCTGGCTGAATTTCAGTCTGGGTTGTGGCACGTCACCACTATTCTGAGGTTCCAAGTGGATGATTGGAACAGACTGATTCTCCGTTAATTGAGGTGCAGTCTGATTCCACTACTACTAAACAGTAAATAGACAACATAGAAAAAACGTTGTGGTTTCAGTCAAAAAAACGTCATGGTTAAGGGTGTCATCTATTTGACACCCTTACACAACGTTTTTAAAACGTTATAGTTAAGCACATTCCACAACGTTTTTTAAGAAAAAAAGTTGTAGATTTATTTTTCATAAATTAACAAATGCTTAAAAACGTTGTAGAATGTATGATTCCACAACGTTTTCTGGATAAAAATGTTGTAGTTTAATATATTAGACAACGTTTAGGCACTTTCACACTACGTTTTTAAAATGTTGTAGATTAAAAAAAGAAAAAAAAAGTTGTGGTTCACCTATATTACCAATGCACCTGCAATATACTAATGTCATGATATATAGCTAAAATTACAAAGAATACGTTTACATCCCAATAATTCTTTGTAATGCCAATTACAAAGAATATTAATACCATACAATACGTTTACATCTCAATAATGCCAAATATCCATACATTTCAAACTCACTTTTCAATATAATTACTACTATATTGAATTGTGAATTTGACTACATCCACAAAATATACCAAACTATCCATAAAATTAAACTATCCATAAAAAACCTATAACAGAAAATAACAGAAAAAGATCCATATCAATGAACTGTAAACCTGTACACCACCTGCACAGTGTAAAATGGGCTGTAAACAGTATAAAGATATAAATGGCAATAAAGATCCAAAAAAATAATATCTAGAAATTAAATGTACATGCCTCGTCACTGCCTTCCGCTCATGTCCCAAATCAATATCACCATTGGTATTCATTGCCATATCAAGAGGGTTTCGCTGCATGAAACAAAAGCAACCAAAAAGAATAAGATGGATCCTAACAGGGAAAAAAGAAACATCGGTTTCAAAAATTTTCTACACGCTAAAGGTACAATCAAAGACATTAAGATTCATAAATACATAGTCTTTAGCTAATTCAACCATATCAAAGAAGATTAAAAATAGCATTTCACGCCAAAAACACACCCACCCCGCCACGACAAAAAAGAAGAAGGAAATCTTCTGGCTACCCATCATGATGCAACACACCTGTTGGTGAGATAGGAACAGGACAAAAAACGTGGAAGACATGGTGTTTAAGTTGCATAATGACACCAAGTATTGTCTATTAATCTATATGTATAGGATATAACTTACTACTATTTGCAGCCACTATTACAGAGAATGCCTACCCTAGCTTTTAATGAGTCAAATTGCAATAAGCAGAAACAGAAGAACAAGAAGACAAAGCTAAAAAAATTAACCTGATAAGGGCACCTGAGATTGGCCCATGGGAAGAGTAACAAATGGCAGCATATATGCCGGGTAGCTTAGAAAAAATAGCCAAACAAAGTACCAGGAAAATTATAAGGGTGATGTTTCCTGGGCCCTTAGACCTTAGTCTTCAATTTCTAATTTTGTGTGTCTAGATAAAATATAAAATTATATTTAGCACATGATATCAAGCATTAAAAGATAAAAACAAAATGCATACTGAATATGTCGAAGCAAGAGAAACTGATTATGATTTGATGCACTACTCATTCAGGTCTAACACTGCATCAAAAGGTTAACTGTGTATAAATATTTACAAATAGCACGTCCCTTGATTAAGAATAGCAGCCGAAGTGAATTCAATTGAGTTACTAGAATTTGACGTGTTTGTACAACTTGTAATAGCCGCAATCACAACACTACCATGTTTTAGCTCAGCAAGTCTATAAAATAACTTTACAATAATTGCAAGAGAAAGCATACCTTTTTGGTCATGAAATGCATGGTTCAACATTAGCTAGGTCCAACTGTAGATAAGATGAGTAGACTCTATCTTATTGAGGCTAGATCAAGGAATTACTCATTAACCTCAGACTACCAACTTGGAACTACTTGCTTATCTGATCTTATCGAATTCTCGAAACAGTTCTCCCTAAAAGAATAAAGTAAGCCACATTATGAAGGTAGCAAACACTATTTCCTGCTTTTATGTTCCTAGAAGTCCAGTCCTTTAATTTGAACATGACAAAAACAGGTACCATTTGTTATGGTAATAGGTTTCCACACCAGAATGGAAAGACTAACTTAGAATGACCACTACTAAAAGAGGTAAAAAAAAAGGACATGTAAGACCATTTTCACAAATCTCTAGATCTCAACAGATTATAGGTGAATAAATAAAGGTAAGTAAATAAAATGATATGAATGGATTTCTCTTAAAGAGCACATTATTTTCTTCAAAAGATGGAGTTGCAACACATTAAATCAATATCACTAAACTCCTATAACAATCCCCCAAAGCAGGGACAAAATTATTAAACAACTGACCTCTAGAATTGATTGTTGTTCAGACTAATTGAAATAATGTTAATCCCTCTTTTCACACTCCACATGAAGAACTTTCCTGGTACAAGTTGTAAATAATCTTAAATTCTTATTAAACCTTAAATTTCTGTACGAATTTCCCATCAAATTAACTAGTAATGTTCCTTATTTGGTGGATTCTGCTCTTACTAGGATTTTGAAAATGATACACAACATAAGATTGAAGGAATCCAGAAGGATAGACATGGCATTATAATAAAACTGAGTAATAGCTTAGTTGTAACACATACCTGTCCCAAATAGCTTATTTGTTCACATACCAGCTACTGTAGCAGTTATAGGCCAGCAGCAGAAGATGATTTTTCAGATGTATACACAGATCTCGGAACCAAACTTGAAGTATACCTGTAAGGATAAATATAACTGCATAAATTAGTATTTTTGTTTGTAATTAGAGGAATATTAGAAAAATGGAATCTAAGGCTCACTTGAGGAACTGAGACTTTGTATAGCTTGGATCCCTAACAATGCAAACATTAATATCTCCCCTCAAGAGCATAGTTGGGGCTATGCTCTCAACGAGCTTATTGAAGAAGTCAGGGGTGTTCCTCATTTGTTGGACTTCATCCAACTCTTCTTCCTGCAAAATAATCAAATAACTGAGAATTTAAAAAGAAAAAAACATAACCTTCTTCATATTATGAATTACATCAACCTTAAAGCACAATGAAGATAAAATTACTTGTGGAATATAGCGATGAAGCAAAGACCTGATCAGATCATTAAATAAAGAAATCAACAACTACTTTAGTTGGAGCCATAAATAGAATTAAGGATGTCACAAACTGTGAAAAACCCTTCAAAATTAGGAGTAAAGCATGCAAATTTATTTTCTCCATGAACCTAAGAGATACATAAGTTATAGGCAATCGTAAAGAATGATGCTTGTCCACGCCCTTCATCAAAATAAGAACTACTTGTCATATTGTCGGTAGGTAAATACAGTTTAACGAGAGAGAACTAGTATCTTGTCAGATCGAGGTTGTTGATTTCCACCAACCACACTGGCAATACGCACTGAACTTGAGTAGTCAAAGGAACTACCAGACCCTTCAAAATCTCTATAGAGCTTCACATCTACGGTGGTCTGTGCAATCCCTGCACTCTATTTTGATCTTCCTGAATTGCTGGCAGACTGGGCAGGTCTAGAAGATGACATTTCTGCTTAGATCTAAAGAAAGATAAGAAGTCAAAGAAAATAAGAAAAGCAATCAACCACAATTCTTATCCAAAGGAAACATCAAATATGTTTCCCAATTCTAGTTACAATAGAGAAACATCATAATGACAATAGTAATACAAGTTATAGTCTTATAACACCATGATATTTACTCTAAAGTTGCAATAATTTCAATGATATGCCCCACATGATAATACAAAGGTTGTAAAACTAGTCAATAAGTAACCCAATTGTTAATTCTTCCACTCAATAGTGGATCCAATGAAAAAGGTAAATGTTTACTAGTTTAACAAAAACATCCCTAACTTGGAGCATAAAATGTTAGAAGAACTAATTCTAACACATACATATACTAAGAAAGTGATCACTAAACAGTAACAATGAAGCGTCTTCTTTTTCTTTTTTCTTTTTTGGAAACAAAAATACTGAAGTAAGGCATCACTGCAATAGTGTAAAATATAATTTACTTCATAATAGAAACTTCGAAATCAGCAATCCTTCTGACCAATTTATATATGAAGAAGTAGCTAAGTAGTAGCACAACAAAAGGGGAACATGAAAACTGTATGATAACTCCTCCTTGCAAACTACACTAGAAAGACAGAACTTTGCCTATATATTCACAGAAAACAGTGTCACATAAAGAAAAGTTTAAACATAATTCACATGATTAATAAGTTGATAATACTAACAAGCAACTCCTTTAGTTAATAAAGAAGAAAAACTAAAAATCTGACCCTAAATTAGTATAATAGCATGAAGAGTTTTAACAAAACATAACCCCAAAAGAACACAAAATAGATTATCAAAAGATAGAGGAGAAAGACTAGAAATCTAACCTTCTTTAACTGCAATAGAATAAATCTAGTGATAGTGATGTTGAAGAAGCAAGAAAGAGCTTAAAACTTGAACTCGAACACATTCCCCCATTCCTCAAATAGCCTTGATTTATTACCTAAAACTCGAACACGCCCTTCGAGGAGGCGAGAGACGACGCGATGACGAGAAATGATGGCTTTTCAACGCCAAGAAGCCAGAGCTTGAGGTACTGACCGAGCCTCATGTAGGAGGCGACGAGGTCGAGAAAGTCGGAGACGTCGATGGTAACGTGGAAGAGTGATTCAGCGGCGGCCTGGACGCCGGCGAGAGGGGCTTGGGTCCAGAGGGAACAAATCCAAAGAGATAAGAACGATGAAAACCTAGCCTCAGAGAACGAAGAAATAGTATCTTTTTAATTTTAAGTTTTCACTTAACGCGTTTTTTTTCTCCGTGTTTTTCTTGATAGACAACGTTTTTAAAAAAAATATTATCTAGTAAAAATAAAAAAAAATCCCTTTTAAATAGATAACGTTTTTGCATATATATCTACAATGTTTTTTTTAAAAACGTTGTAAAAAAAATACCATAACGTTTTTATAAAAAACATTACGATTTAAGTATTGTCTATTTAGTACTTTGTACTGGTGTTCTCCTTCTTGTTGTTATCGTTGTTGTTGTCCTCCACTCCTGCATGTTTTCCCTGTGAATTATCTGGGAACGTGGCCTTGAAAGCGGGAATCTGCATCAACTGTTGGCAAAAATTTTCCATTTCCTCTTGCTTCCTCTACATCTCCAACATCATAGCCATCATCATCCCTTGTTCTTCCTGTGTTTCCTTCAATGCCTTGAGCATCTCTAGTTGCACAGCATTTGCCTGCTCTCCACTTTCTTCCTCGTCTTGCCTTCCCGCGCCTGTCTGCTTGACATTCGTTAATTGTTGATCAGCCATGTATGGTGATGTTGAACTTCTTTTTGAGGCGTCTTCAAGAATGGGTTGATCGAGATCTAGATTCACGCCTTGGAAAGCTTGACTCGCTTGCCTTAGAACTGGACCCGGTGAGGTAATGCTATTTGTTGGTGAAGCTCTTCCTGTTGTCCTCCCACTTCGAGTTGTAGGCATACCCTTCACGAATTCTATACCTCCCCAGTAAAGTCGCCAAATAAATATGGGCAAGGAAATTGTACCTTGCTAGTTAGGGTTTTGTGTTGGCTGAGGAGGAGAGAAATCCACAAAGAGCGCGGAATTGATTGGTTGATTGAAGAAGGGAGAACGACAGGTGGCGATTATTCCAACGACTCGTGGCAGAACTCCTAGAATCCGGGAACCGTGTTAGGGTAGCAGGGATTTCAAGAGCATTCTTGAGTCCTTCGAGTTGAGAGAATGTCCAAACCCCTTTAGTGATTTTAGGTGGAAAATCCAAGCCTTTAAGTCACAAAAAAAGTCCCCCCTTCCCTTCCTAGAATGGAAGGGGTATTTATAGAGTTTTCTGGAATTAAGTAGTCACATGTTAGGCACATGTTTTCAGGAAAATTCTAGAAATACCCTTTAGTCATTAGAATAATGCCCATATTGCCCTGTACTTCTAGCCACCAATCTAATCCCCCAATCAATTCCCAAAACGAGTTGCCTCCACGAGCCTTCTGCCTCGGGACCCGTGGAGACTTCTCTCGGGTCTCGCCTATTTGTTTTTGGCTTTTCCGTCTTCATTCCATTAGGTTATACGAACCCTAATTTGCATATTTAATGAGGTCGCGGGACCCTAATTGTGCATTTAATTCAATTAGATCATTTGAACCCTAATTTGCACTTGAGCCCACACATACAAAGCTTGTTCAAATTATAAGAGAAAGGGTTGCCACACGAAGATTAAGAGTTGGAACAAACCTCAAGATGCTGATTCACAACCTATTTATTTTTGCTACTTCAGTTACAAAGGTAATTTCCCAACGTAATTACAATAGTTACCATGTATAATGTAGACGATTTTTGACAAATGCTTTTGTTGTCAGGTAGAGATACATGTGCAGGCTAATATAAACATGCTTTGGAGGATTTCATTTTGTACTTCTATCCAAATAAAATCTTCCTTTTCTACCAAAATATAAATTTAAGCATGTCTTTTATATTTTATATTAGAAAGCACTGAGATAAAGTTATGACATTGTATATATTTTGATAATTGGACCTATTTATAACTATATTAGTTCTTGAATTGATGTTGATCAGGAATTCGTGTTGGAATTGAATTGATGTTGCTGTGTAGTCGATTTTACAGTGCAGTGTTGGAATTAAATTGATGTTGCTGTGTTGAATTGATGTTGATCAGTATTGGGTATTGCAGTGCAGGTGGGATTAAAGGTGTATTGGGTATGTTGATGTGTTGAATTGATGTTGATCAGTATTGGATATTGCAGTGCAGGTAGGATTAAAGGTGTATTGGGTATTGCATGTGATTAAGGATTAAAGGAGGGTGATGCAGTGCAGGATTAAGGACTATATTATTTTGTCCGTTCGCTAGTCTTACTAGGTGATTCTATGTAATATTTGGCAAATATGGGCAAACGAGGACAAAAGCGGAAATTTTTTTCATTAATCACGTCCGCTAGTATTACTAGCGGACGGCGTAAACCCAAATTAAATCTCAGGCTTTTTTTTCTTAAACAGATGGTATAGATGTTATATATCACTTTATATTCCATAACAAATAGATGCTATGGATCATTCTCCTATATATATCTATCTAATAAAATACAAATGATTTTGAATTTCCCGCTCACTCAATTAATCATCTGGGCCGTCCAAAGTTTAGGATAAATCCCACCGTCCATACATCTATCTAATAAAATACATCTATCTATCTATCTAATCTATCTAATAAAATACAAATGATTTTGAATTTCCCGCTCACTCAATAAATCATCTGGGCCGTTCAAAGTTTGAGATAAATCTCATTGTCCATTTAGTGCCGGAGGCACGGGACCCAGCTAGTCTATCTAATAAAATATAAATGATTTTGAATTTCCCGCTCACTCAATAAATCATCTTGGTCGTCCAAAGTTTGAGATAAATCCCACCGTCCATACATCTATCTAATAAAATATATCTCTCTATTTATCTAATAAAATACAAATGATTTTGAATTTATCACTCACTCAATAAATCATCTGGGCCGTTTAAAATTTAAGATAAATCTTACTGTCTATACAGTGTCGGAGACACGGGACCCAGCTAGTATATATATATTATTGATGGATGAATATGGGAAGCATGGTCATAGCTAGGTGATATAGGGGCCTTTTCACATCTTATAAATTCTCATCACAATTTAAATTTTAGAATTTCTCAAATTAATGATAGAAAGACTCGTCTTTCAGGTTAAAAAAACCTATGACTCAATTATTTGTGTGGTTGCGGATACATGCATGAACTGAAGTTCTAGTACCGTTTCACTCTATTTGGCAACTAGTGTTCTTTGGGTATCTCTCAATCATGTTTTGGACACTGTTTTTGGATATCATCGAACATGACATGCATGTTATAGAAGCCAAATGCACCACAAGACAACAATATGAAAGCCTGGTTTGATTAGTAGAGTAGGGGATAAGACCAGGCCCCTCCACACAGACAGCAAAGAATAGCCACATCATGATGAATGATATATATATATATATATATATATATATATATATATATATATATATACACTTGATTGATAATATACTTCTTTTTAATTCCATTTTTTTTCTGTGCTTTGGGCCCTCTTTCAAGTTTTAGTCAACATTATAACATACACATGTATATATCTCAATTCATTTGGCAGGGGGACACAAACAACAAGTGTTCAATTTGTATTTGTACAGATCTCTTTTAATTAATTTGTTTTTCTCCCGTGTACATATTATTTCAATAATTAATCAGAAAGAGAACGGGAAAAAAGAAGAAGAAAAAGATTACACTCCCTAGCTAACAATGAAAGCAAACCTTTAATTTCTGGACAAATAATGAACATTACAAACAAGCCCTAGTACATCTCATCCCTTAAAAGCTAGCATCTCTAAAACTCTGATGGCAAGATTTTGAACAACAAGACAAAGCAGCTAGTAATGCCTAATAACACCAATCAATGAAACAGTTTGCAATATATATTGCGCTCATTTCCCAGTAGCTATAATGGAGATAAATTTAGATGCTTGACACCAATGTAAAATAGAACGTACTGCTATCTATATGAATGCATTTGAAAAGCCCCAAATACTACTAGAAAAATAAGAATATGTGATTCAATTTTGTGACCATTTTTTAAATTAATCACAAAAAATAGCAATTTGATATGGGGTTTTTGAGCAATCACAAAATAATAATATATATGATGATGACTAATTTTGCTATCAATATATTATAATTGTGATGGCCGTCATGTCAATCACCAATTTTTTCACGCAAAATAAATTTTTTTTTTTGTAATGCATTAAACCATCACTTGTGGATATACACTTTTCATTATTGTATTTAATCTATCACCAATATTCTAATATAAAAAAATCAAAACAATATTTTGTGATGGCCAGGACAATCATTAAAAGACATATCTTTGTAACGATTTTTATTTGCAATTACAAAAGAAGGTATTTTGTGATGAAATTTTCAAGTCATCACAAAAAATAATATACACGATGGCTCTCAGTGATGACTAATTTTATCATTATTATAGAGTAATTATGACTGATACTATAATAACCAAATCTTACGTGGACTAATTTTGTTTTCTAAGTCAACTTAAATGTGTTTCCTTTATAATTAAAAAAAATAAATTATATTCATGGTCTAACATTTGGTGTAGCGGTAATGCTCCTTATTTAATATGCAAATATGAGGAGGGTTTGAATCCTTCAAGTCTAATTTGATATAGTAAATTATATCACATATGATTCCAAAAGTCTAATATTTTTTTGTGATAACTTGGACAATCAAATTATGTCTTAATGTGATTGCTTTAACTTAACCATCACAGAAGAGTTGCGTCCTAATGATGGGTGCATATAAGACCATTCACAAAAACTTTTTGTGATGATTTTTTTTAATTTATGTGATAGATTTGGGCCATCACAAAAAGCCATTTTTTGTAGTGAATATGACCATGTTTTCTCAAATTTAAATTTTAGAATTTCTCAAATTAACCATGATAAAGCTCAAATTAAGCTCATTTTATGAGACAGAGATCAGAGTAACACATAATATTGTTGCTGCATCTTTTCACCAAATTTAAATAGTAGCATTAGACAGCAGATAATGATCCATTAAACTTTAATACAACATGTCATTCCTATATCCTTCTGAATTACTATTGGATTTAATTGAGTTGGGTTAATTCTAGTTTTTAACCCAGCACGTATTGATGGCAAAATATTCAAACCAAACAGCACATTATTGTCATTAAAGAAAGTTAATTAATTTTATCAGGAGGAAGATCATAGACGAGTATATATATATAAGCAAAGGTACTATATAGCCAGAAAAAGAAATGGCAAAGGCCACATTATTATAACATATATAAGGTCTATGCTTCCACAACTGGTACACTAGGCATAGGCTTCAGGGTTTTGGAGGAGGTAAGCTTCCACGACCTTGTACATCCCGGATGCCTTCTCTTTTCCAGCCTTGACATCTTCCTCTTTCACTTCGAAATCTCCCAATGGATAGTACTTGCTTGTCATCTTTGAGATTGTGCCACCGTTTGCAGATTCCTCAAATTGAACTTCATACGTGATTTTTTCAAGCTTGTCTGTCAAGGCATCACCTTCAATCAATGTGTAATTGTACGTATGTCTCCTTGTTGAGCTCGTCGTTTTTATACTTCAAGTAACTGAAATTCCCACCTGCACCGGAAATCAAATAGCTAGCTTAAACGTTATTCTTCATGCACGATAAGGAACGCATGAAGTTTTCTCAATATTTAATATATAAACAATACAAATGTGGCTATCAGTGAAAAGTGTTGCTAAATTAAATATATATTTATTGGGAAGGATTGCTCGATCGGGAATTATCAACAGCCAAAAAAAGGAAATAGAATTAAGTTTGGAATCTAGCTATCCTTGAGCAAGGTTGATCTGCTTGATGCTCCCGGCTCCTCCACTGCCTTGTGTGATTTCAATGCTTTTAATAGCCTGAGGCATTAATTGTGGGATTAAGTTGTGAGAGTCGATGATGGATCCCTTAAAAAGTCTTGCTGGTGGGATTGAGTAAGTGTACTCATCAGTGAAGGTGGTGATAATACCCATGATCTTTTTTGTTTATGAGAACACTAGTGTGGAAAAAGTTATGGATATGTTGGACTGATTTTTGGGTGGTGGTAAAGATTGTGGGATGATGTTATTTATAGGTAGTAAAATAGGTTAATTATTTTTTGTTAAGTGTTATTTTCCATTATTATTTTATACCCCAAGCACATATATACTGACTTAATATAGCCACACACACACACACATATATATATATAAATATATATATGGGAATATGCAGGTGCACAACCGTGTAACTTTTAAAGTTCCACGGTCTACAATCGTGGAGTGATTTCACTCTACGATCGTAGAGTAGAGTGAATTAATTCACTCTATTATCGTAGAGTAGTCCACGATAGTAGAGTGAATTTACAAATCGCGGGCTAATATCGTGGACTACTCTACGATAGTAGAGTGAATTAATTCACTATACTCTACGATCGTAGAGTGAAATCACTCCACGATTGTAGACCGTGTAACTTTAAAAGTTACACGGCTGTGTATCTTCATTTTTATCATATATATATATATATATATATATATATATATATATATATATATATATATATATGGTGAAAATGATTATACACAGCCGTGCAAGTTTTAGTTTGTACACAGTCTCCAAAACGACGTCGTTTTGGAGACTTGTTTTAAAAAAAAAATACGCGTTCCTCCCAAACCAAATCAGGGTTTTTGCCACTTCTTCTCCTTCTTCCTCTCACTCCACCTTCTTCTGAATTCCAATAGATCCTTTTACTTCATCATCCATGGCACAAATCTTCTGCTACGATGAAGGAGAGCTTGCCAAGTTCCGGCAGGAGAAGCCGTGGGTGAATGACACAATATCTATTCGGTTGTTTGTTGAAGAAAATAATATTGGTTGCTCGCAGTTTTGATCTATGGCAAAAGGACGTATTTTTCTCAGCGATCGAGGGGGTTCAAGATTCCGCTGATATGTATGTTCCTTATAATTTTGTTTTCCTTGATTTCTTTTTGAATGGTTATGAGGGTATAATTAATTTAGTGCTATTTGTCTTGATTTACTTGTACCGTATAAATTGTTTGCAATTTTATTCTTCTTTTGTTTCTCATTTTTTGTGGGCAAGAGTCTGGCTTTTTGTCTTAATGGGTATTTGAATGTTATTGTAGTGTTTTTCTATGTGAATAAAGAATTAAAAAGCCTGAAAATCGACTATTGAAAATACATAAATTCATAAGGATGCAATAGAATTCAAAATTTTATAGATTCATAAGGATGTCATAGAATTCAAAATTTTAGTTCTGTGATTTCATTTTTATAGATTTTTTTGGGAGATTTCTTCAATTTTGGTAATTGGATTCTTTAGCTATGTAAGTTGGGTAATTTTTTTATATCTACTTATTGGTATTTTACGAGTTTTAATTTAACTTTTTTCTTTATGTAATTATCAAAATGTTTTATTCCTGTAAACATACCATAATTTCCTGATTTGACTGTTGTAAATCTCTTAGTTGATGTATCCCTTAATGTTAGCATAGCATCCCTTAATGTTAGCATAAGTTATTGTTAGATTGAGCTACAGAAATTATGCTGATGATATTACAACAAACAGACATAGACAATTGCCGCGATAGAAAACCAAATTTCCCATGTAGAAGCAGCGTTGAGGTAATCTTTTAATGAGGATGGAAAACAACCCATTCGATGGGTGAATTTAGATGAAGGAGAACGCAATGACTTAGCCATGTTTCTTTCTGGAACTCCTGGAATTAACATCACAAAAAATAGAAAATGGATCTGATGCCAAGTTCGGAGCATCCACAAAGAGTAATATTTTAGGAAAACAGTGTATATTGGAACAGAATTCAGATCTTCATGTAAAAGTTGACTCCAAGAGAGATGTTTCAAACCAAATTAAGGGTTTGAAACATGTTGAAACTAGAAATATGGATGGTAGTTATGTCACTAATTTTACGAGTTTGCCATTTTCTTAGATAATAATATTGTTTGCTTACACATTTGCAGTCATGCATGATTTGCGCCTCATACACACTGATTTAAAGCCTGAGAATATACTTCTTGTATCTCCAGAGTATGTTAAAGTTCTGGATTACAAGGTAAAATTTTAACAAAGTTAAAGTTCTAGACTATATATGTTAAACTTCATACAAAGAACTTGTATTTTTCCAAGTTGAATATTTATTGTTTTTTGGTGTTATTTTGTTTTCAAGGTTCATCAAGATCCCCCAAGGATGGTTTATATTGCAAGAGGATCCCCAAATCAAGTGCGATTAAAGTTATTAATTTTGGTAGCACAACATGTGATCGTCAGGATCAGACTTACATTGTAATTTTTTTTGGATTTGGATTTGAGGATTGTAGTTTTTTGAAAATTTATTTTCTTTACATTTTGTAAGTTGCTTGTAAATGTTATTTTTATTTTGGAACTCCCACTTTGGGTGATGTCAATATAAATACAAATGAATTCATAGGCTACAACCAAGGCCTGAATGTTGTGGACAATTTTGTTGATGTTGTCAAAATGTTATGCGTTAGTTTGGGTCTTGAATGTTGTGGACAATTTTGGTGAGGTTGCTACTCTCAGCTTCAATAATGAACTAAATTCTCTCTTAACAAAGTTTACATAAACCCAAAAAATAACATTTCTAACCACAGTATGTGCATCATTTCTCATTGAAACATATTTTGGCTTTATCTCAACCTGTCTGTATTCCACACAGTATGTACGTCATTTCTCATTAAAAATAAATAATTAAAGATTGAAATTGCAAGAGGTATATATATAAGGCCATCGTAATTAAACAGTATTCCCTGAAACATGAATGATAAAATGGAACGAGACATAATATACATACATAATACTGTCCAAAGTAATGCCTCTACTAATGTATCAAATTCAAATGACAACTTAACATTCAAAAGTTTCACTTGCAACAATCAACCTTGAAAATTGTAATGAGATGCACACTCCTCAACAAGAACATGTAGATAATTTCTTCATTTCACTAACTTCAAGATCCGACCCGGAGATAACATCAATCTTCGACCCTTTAAGATCACCACCATTGGATTTTCCACCATCACAATTCAAAGCTTTCTTAGACAGCACATTGTATATTTCCTCTAGCAGCTTAAAAAATACAGTTTCCACATTGTCACCATTAAGAGTTGATGTGCAAACAACAACAAAAAGTCATAGATAAGGATTACAACAAAAAAATAGTTACACCCCTGTACCTCACATAATCATCATTCATGGATGTCATAATAAGAATATGACCCTTCAAAAACTAAAACCACAATCAAAGTGAAATAAATATTTGGAAAAATGAAAATTCATTTCGAAATTCCATCCCTATTAGTAGGTAGTATTAATCTAGCTAGTACCACCAAAAACAATTTAAGCTATAAACAAAAAATATATATCATTAATAAAAGTAACAACAATATAATACAGAAAACATCTCTTAATCATCTTTAAGGTTTCGGGACTGATCACGGCATTTGACCCTGGTGTCATCTTATTCTTCAAGACCTCATTCTTCCATTTCAACCTGTTCACAATCACATTACCACACCACAAAATCCCAAAAGTAAGTTGCAAAATCCAACAAATTCTTTGTGCACTATAAATGTGAAAAACAGTGTTCTCCCAAATTGAGATAGACTAGCAAATATGTACTATAAACAATAAATTTCAACTTTGAAAAAATATGCAACAAGATGCATACCAATCTTGGTGGTTTTGTCTTTTCCTTTATTCTCTTTCTCATTATCGTTGTCTTTGTTATGTTGATTTGCTATTTATGGTTGTTTTCCCTCCTCATTAAAAGATTCCCTCGACGCTGCTTCTATATGGGAAATTTGGTTTTCTATCGCGGCAACAAATTGTCTATGTCTGTTTGTTTTAATATCATCAGCACGATTTCTGTAGCTCAATCTAACAGCTCTTTCAAACTAGTCCAACTTGGTAACAAAAGTTCAATGAGAACTATCAGCATAGAAAGAACTATGAAACTTTAGTAGGGACCAAAAAAAGAGTAGAAAAAAAAGGAGAAACCAACCTGCCATTTTGCAGTACCTAAAGCAGTTTGAAGTTCCCTGCATAGTTCGTTCAAATACTGCGATGCCAGCCCTTTTCTCCTCTGTCTTACCCAAGTCCTATAAGCTGGCTCCATTCTGGAATAAAACATTTTGATAATTATATAAAGAAAAAAGTTAAATTAAAACTTGTAAAATTCCCAAAAATAAATATAAAAAATATTATCCAACTTACATAGCTAAAGAATCCAATTACCAAAATTGAAGAAATCTCTCAAAAAAATCTATAAAAATGAAATCACAGAACTAAAATTTTGAATTCTATGACATCCTTATGAATCTATAAAATTTTGAATTCTATGGCATCCTTATGAATCTATGTATTTTCAATAGTCAATTTTCAGGCTTTTTAATTCTTTATTCACATAGAAAGCAACACTACAATAACATCCAAATACCCATTAAGACAAAAAGCCAGAGTCTTGCCCACAAAAAATGAGAAACAAAAGAAGAATAAAATTGCAAACAATTTATATGGTACAAATAAATTAAGACAAATAGCACTAAATTAATTATAACCTCATAACCATTCAAAAAGAAATCAAGGAAAACAAAATTATAAGTAACATACATATCAGCGGAATCTTGAACCTCCTCGGCAGCTGAGAAAAATACGTCCTTTTGCCATAGATCAAAACTGCTAGCAACCAATATCAGTTTCTTCAACAAACAACCGAACAGATATTGTGTCATTCACCCACGGCTTCTCCTGCTGGAACTTGGCCAGCGCTCCCTCGTCGTAGCAGAAGATTTGTGCCATGGATGATGAAGTAAAAGGATCTATTGGAATTTAGAAGAAGGTGGAGTGAGATGAAGAAGGAGAAGAAGTGGCAAAAGCCCTAATTTGGTTTGGGAGGAACGCGTGATTTTTTTTTTAAAACAATTCTCCAAAACGACGTCGTTTTGGAGACTGTGTACAAACCAAAACTTACACGGCTGTGTATATATATATATATATATATATATATATATATATATATATTCGGTCTTTTGTCCATTTTGTACATAAGTCATCAATAACAGGAAACACGTTAACTTCACACTAAAGAAGTAATTTACTGTTTCTGCACGTTGGACAAAATTTTGGATATCAGTACGTACGTAGCCTCAAACATATGATTTAGCTATTGGTCTTGTCTTGTTTAATTAGCAAGCTTAATTCTGGAAGGTAACCGATATCATTTTCATTTCATTTTCTTTTTTTCTTTTTTTTTGTTGAAAAGTAGAGTTATCTACGTATGGATTAGTACACAAATGCATTTAATTAAAAGCCTTGATGTCCCAATCTCAAGAGCCAGTTAATTAACTAATTAAGTATGTAATATTCCCTCCTTTTGAATTATAAATAAATATTATTTTTTAAAAAATAATTTCAAATATTTTTCAAACTTAAAATTGAGATGAATTCATTTAAATATAATTATTGTTTTCAAAACTTAAATAAATCATATAAATTTTAAATTAATGATACTCCCATTGTCCAAAAAAAATCGCATCCAATGCGAGTCCCATTTATTTTAATGCTATATATATTGACACAATCAGTTTTATCATCACATTTTTATAGTCATATCACTGGTACTAAATTAAATACTCAATAAATTTATAGATAAATTAATATATACGGAGTACAAATACATTTTTATATAAAATTTGTTAATTTTACATATGATCAAACTCTTTTTTTTTCTATTTTTTTTTGAAATGAAGAATATTGGAGTATTATTCTAATTAATCAGCAGTGGCCTTGTGATCATTATGTTATTTTTTTTTTGGGTTAAAGTGTCTTTATATATATGTCCTTTAGTATTGCCAAATATTTCTTCGATCTCCTACTTGTTTTTTAAAAAAATATTGGAAGTATACGTAGTTCAGTTTGTTTAGGGAAACTGATGCTCTTTCACAACTTAATGTGCATGGATTTGTGTTGGTGACATGCTAAACTGGACAAGGGAGCCAAAATGCCTTCGGCTATTTACCGAAGGAATCGATAAACTAATTAGAAAACCCTTTATATAAATACCTCCACAAGTGATCAAGATAACTTGCACAACCAAATTTAAGTTTTTCTAAAGAGTTAGATCGATCCTTAATTCCTCCTTAGAGCTTTGTAAGCTAGAAAATCATGGGTGTCATCACATTTACGGATGAGCTCACATCTTCAATTCCTCCTTCAAGAATATTCAAGGCTTCAATAGTTGACTCCCACAACTTGATTCCCAAACTACTACCTCAGGCTGTTAAGAGCATTGAGATCATACAAGGAGATGGAGGAGCTGGTAGCATCAAGCAGATCAACTTTACCCAAGGCAAGCAAGCTAGACTCGTGCATGTTAATTAACTGCTTTAACTTTTTAATAAGATGCATGGTGATACATACACAGAACAGAACACCTTATATATATATATATATATATATATATATATATATATATATATATAGAGAGAGAGAGAGAGAGAGACAGCGGATCCAGTCCGGGAGTCCGGACTGGATCAAAATACGGACCCTATTTTTTTTTATTTTTTTTTTGTAGAACAACTAAAAAAAAAATAATTTATGGAACTGAAATTTTTCAATAATACAGTGTTTTGGGTGTGTTTTTTTCTCTCTCTCTCTCTCTCTATATATATATATATATATATAGTTGCACGCCTTAGATGCATGCATTAATTGTAATAGTATCATGTACCGTACAAACCTTCAATGGAAATATATTAAGGTGTGTAACTGTCAGTCAGTCAATATATCAACACCTGTCATATAGGGTATCCATCCACAGCAACCGGTTGTTGGAAGCAATCCATTTTGGCCCAGCCGCCACAACCTGTAGCGGCTTATATAAAAAAAAGTTGTCTAAGGCCAGTACAGGTTGTAGCGGCTGGGCCAAAAGGGGTTGCTTATATATATATATATATATATATATATATATATATATATATATATATATATATATATATATATATATTAGGCCTGTCAAAATATGGTTATGGGTTGATTTTGATTTTCAAAATATGGTTATGGTTCCATTTAAGAACAAAAATCATATTAATCATTTTTAATATGGATAATGTGGGTTGGAACCATATGGTTATGGTTAAAAACTATATTAATCATATTAACCATTTTAATATTGTTATGAGTTATGGGTTCCATGATGACCTGATTTGACACTAATATTGTGTGATTATATATATACCCATTACCCTCACCCCACCCCACCCCACCCCACCCCACCCCACCCCACCCCACCCTACCCCACTACCACTAAAAAAAATAATATTATGTGATTATGTATATGCCCTTTACCCCCCACCCCACCCCACCCCACCCCACCCCACCCCACCCCAACTAAAAATAACAATATTATGTGATTATGTATATACTCCTTATCCCCCACTCCCAACCCCTTACCCCCACATGTATATACCCCTTACCCCCCACCCCACTCCACCCCACTCCACCCCATCTCACCCCAACCCAACCCAACCAAAAATAATAATATTATGTGATTATGTATATACCCCTTACCCTCCACTCCCAACCCCTTACCCCCACTCCCAACCCCTTACCCCCACATGTATATACCCCTTACCCCCCACCCCACCCCATCCCGCCCCGCCCCACCCCACCCCACCCCACTCCACTCACGCAGCCCAACCCAACCAAAAAAATAATATTATGTGATTATGTATATACCACTTACCCCCCTCCCCACCCCATCCCGCCCTACCCCACCCCACCCCACTCCATCCCACCCCACCCCAACCCAACTCAACCCAACCCAACCTAACCAAAAATAATAATATTATATGATTATGTATATACCCCTTACCCGCATCCCCCCACACCACCCCACCCCCACCTACCCACCCAGTCTACCCAAACCACCTACCTACCCCATCCTACCCCACTCACTCACTCCATCCCACCCCACCCACCTATCTACCAACCCACCCACCCAACACTCCCTCCAAAAAAATGATATTAAACGATTATGTATACCCCACCCCACCCCCACCCCACCCCACCCCCACCCCACCCCCCACCCCACCCCCACCCCTACCCCCACCCTACCCCACCACTCTCTCTCAAAATAAATTAATATTAAGCGATTGTATATACACCACCCACCCTCTACCCCCACCCACCCAAAAATAATAATCGTGTTTGGTGCGGTTACTGAGATAGAGAAATGAGTGCAATTAAATAGAATATGGGTTGAAAAATGGTTAACCAGTTAATTAATTATATTTGTTTTAAAAATATGGGTTCAAACTTTAACAAAACTGAATAAATAAAAGGGTCTTTTACATAAGTATACAACTATTAGAAAGATATTACAAGAATAGTGCACCAATTAAATAATTATAGTAATAGTGCAATAATATATAATAATATCAATATTAGTGCAATCCACGTCACATAAACCAAATCAACTAAAATACAAACACCTTAAATCAAGGAGAAAACTACTCCACCATTCACGTCAGTTACTTACTAAAAAACATTCAAAAAACAACGCACAAAACGAATTGTTCATATGAGAACAATCCGAAAGCTTTTACATATAATCATCATCTTCAACTAATTGTTCATCTTCAAGATCGGATCAATCGAAAAGGAAGCAGAAACATACACACAAAAGAAGCCTAATTGAAAAACACAGAGAACCAAACACAGAGTACCAGAAAAGCGACATGCACAAATCGATCACAGGTTTCCGAAACTGAAAGCGAAGATTAAAAAAGAGATTGCAAACTGAATCTGGAAAGTGAATACAATGGTACGAATCAGTTAATCTATATTTTGAAATCATTTTTTGTTAACTACGAATTCAACTGAGAGTGTAATTTTTATGACAATAACAAAAAACAAAACAGAATATAATAATTCACAGATTTCTATTAGTATATATCATATCAGTAATATTAGCGACTGTATGAAATAAATTTTAAATTATTCTTTGTTGTTCAATACAATTTTGATACGCATACAAAGTTTTGGGGATATTCATATAAAGATTTGTCTACCTTGTTTTTAGTGTTCAATATTTAGCAAATCACCTTCACGACATTATAATTTGTGTTTTGAATATGGAAGGAATGAAAACATTACTTTACAGTAACAGAGATACTGATAACGTATATTTTGGTTACTGAATAATGTTACTTTGGAAACCAATTAAATAGCTTTTGTAATTTCAGTAACTAAAAAATATTTGTTACAAATGCATATTTTGGAAGCATTTATATAAAAAATTGGCAACATTCATATAAATATTTGGATTCCTTGTTTTTAGTGTTTAATATTTAGTATTTCATTTTCAGGGCATTATAAATTGTGATTTATTTATAAACAAACTGAAAGTAGTTTGATGCATAATAATTGATACTAAATACGTCAACTTTGGTTATTGAAAAAAGTTGCTTTAGTATCTAAATAATGAATATAAATTATATCTGTTACAAAATAGCTTTTGAAACAGTAACATTCATATTTCGTTGCACATACAAAGTTTTGGAAACATTTATATATAGATTTGGATACTAATTACATTATTGTGTGAATGTTACTGTTTCAGTATTCGGACCATGGATATACTTCCAATTGTAGTTTACTTCAACGGAACGTGGGCCGACAGTAGCCAATATCAAAATTTTGAAGTTACCGGCCTACTAGCCCCTTCAAATTGTTCATTCACAGAAATGCACAACATGATATGTACTGCATTAAATCTAGACTACAACACAACAGAATTGGCAATCAAATTTTAGATCAAAAGCAACATTACTCCGATCAAGGTGACAAATGAAGCAACCTTAAGATTCTATATGGAAGTCAGTAAAAATCAGATGAACATGGCAAGTTTCCACTAATTATAGATTATGAACACAACATTGGAGGGAATACAAGCTTACATAACGTGATAAATGAAGAAGAATATATAGTGCAAGCAGAAACGCAAATGAGATTGACACAATAGAATTCTGAATTTGTTTCGTTAGCAACACAAGAAGACCAAAATGGATCACAATATGTTGAGCAGCTGGCAATTGAAGTAATTGACAAAGAAAAATTCAGAAACCAGAACATAGCAAACACTGCAAAACAATGTGATGAGGTCATTTCGGATCCAAATAAGTTTGAAGTCAAAATACATCAAACTTACATAAACAAGAAAATTCCTTCACAAGCAATAAGGCTACATTCCATAAGGCAAAACAGACAACACTGAAAGTATTATGCATACAAGCCAATCATGTATGGTGATAAAGCATATACTTTGTAATCAATCTTATTTATTTATTAATAAAAGAATTATTTATTAAAGGCATTTATTATCTACATGGTGCTATTTTAATAATATGTGATAAACCCATAGTTTTAAGCAATGCTTTTAGAATTATGATGAGATCATGCTAATGAGATCTAAATTCTTAGATAGCTTAAAACTAAAATGTTCCCAATCAATGGATTACTATAAAGGGGATTAGTGAATTTGGATAGATTGGTACGTACGTTGCTTGATCATTGGATGAGGATGATTGATCTCATGATCATTTATGTGGAGACACTAAAGCAAGTATGTAGGTGCTTATTAGAGGATAAGTTCACTGAACATGACTCGCTAAGGAATACCTAATGGAGTTTTACTTGTCTGTCAATAGGAATTCCTGTAGTGATAGTAGTACAAATGATCTTTATGCTTGAGATCATCATAGTATCTTATATATAATGAATTACACTTTGACTTATTCTTTAAGACTCTTAGAGTATATCAAAGGGTATGCTTGGGTGTAATAAGTTATATATGAAGATAATGAATGATCAATAAAGAATCTATCACTTTTAGTAAAAGAAGAGAAATATCTTATGTGATTCGATAAATGACAATCCAAGAATCCTTGGCCAAGGTGGAATGAAATTAGAAAGTAGTTTCTAATTTGCATTCATTAGGAGTTGTGCATTTAGGAATCAAAATACATATAATTAAATAAAATAAGACTTGACAGTAATTCCATGTCTTATATTTAATTGGGACATTGTATGGTGGAAGGATTGAATTGTACGGTAACTATTTACTCAAAGGTTCTTTTATGACTAATGTTGAAATCTATATTATCTGGAAAGTCATTGATCGCTAGGGAGGCTTATCCCTATTGTAGAATAAATATTATTTATTTAAATAAATTATTTGTTTAATTTATTTATTTAAATAAGATTAGAATTGTTCTAATTGATTTATTCACAATCGGTTTAATATGGAGAACCTAAAGGGTCACACCATAAAAGGAAGAATAATTATTTAAGAAGTTAATGACATAATCATAATAATATGTTAAGTATATATAATTTAATCTATGATGATAGAATAAATTAAGTAGCTTAATATTTATTATTTAATATTTTAAAAATATTAAATATAAATTAATAAGAGGAGTCTTATTAATATTATTACAATTATTATTATTTTAATTTCTAAAAGAGTTTATGAATTAATTTAATATAAGTACTCTCATTTATTCCTAATTGGATTAGGAGGGAAAATTAGTTAAAGGAGTTTAATTAATTATCCCTAATAAGATTAGGGAGCCTATTTAATTAAAAGAGTTTAATTAAATGAATAATACCTTATTTTAATTAAAATAGGGTTACTTGATATCTTTATAAGAGGAGTCTTATATCAGATATTAGATATACGTAATTCCAAGAGTTGGAGAGTACGCCCCCTTTTTCTATAAAAATAGGAAAAACTATGGTTTGAGTCAATACACCATTCTTCTTGAAAATTCTTCTCCCTTGGTGGATCACCTCTAGAGGCCATACACTTGGGTAGCTAATATTGATCAAAGGAAGAAATCTACCCGGAGATTCAAGGAGGTCGCGGAGAAGTAGGAGGTGAACTCGTACCTGAGGAAGCTCGTTTCTACAAGGGTATGATTTCATAACTTCTTATTTTTCGTTTAATTAATAATATGCATAAAGGAAGATCCAGGTAATTGGTTTGTAAAAAATTTTAAAATCTGATTTTATTATGCTTCCGCTTATTTTTGCAAATTGATCATTGCTACTTTGATTTTCACAAAACCTTACAAACACAAGGTTGAAAGAACAAGTGGTCGAGATTTTGTTCTGGTATGCATAGATAATGGAAATTGCAAATGGAAATTAAGAACATCAAAGTTTCGGAAAACAACTATGTTCAAGGTAAGAGAATTTAATGATGTACACACTTGTTCGTCCAACATACTGCTTGGAGATCACAGACAAACAAACAATGAGATGGTTAGTGAGTGCATAAAGCATGAGCTAACTAACTTCAAGAAAATTTACACACCAACCGACATTGTGGAAGACATGATGACTGAGTATAATGTGTCCATCTCCTACCAAAAAGCATGGAGATCAAGGGAAAAAGCAATGGAAAAAGTAAGAGGAAATCCACACGACTACACTCTGATCCCTTCTTGGTTGCACATGTTGCAAAAAAAAATCTAGGTAACAATTGGAAACTATTTATTAAATGTTTCAAATATTTTGGTTACTCAAAATAATTAATTTAGTTACTTACAGATACATGAATGGCTACTACCTATTTTAATGAAGTAAAACTAAATCTGATTTTTGCAGCAGACAAATATCTACATGAAACGAAACTATTAAATAGCATTTTAGATACCATCTGAACACTATGAAAGACATTAAAATATAAGTAATTATATAGCAAAAGTAATACACATAGTAATCCTAACTACAAATTTGGACATTATTTATTACATATAATTACATTAACCTTACTTTAAAATTCATTTCAGGATCCATCACATCCTTGGAGTTAGAAAAAAATGGTCGCTTCAAATATCTCTTCTTCGCAATAGGAGCATCCATTGAAGCATGGCAACATTGTTTCCCAATCATTGTAGTTGATGAGACATTCATACAATCAACTTACGGGGGTACAATACTCATAGCAAGCACACAAGATGCAAATAGGAACATCATACTGATTGCTTTTGCAGTTGTTGACAGTGAAAATGAATCATCATGGAGATGGTTTTTCATTAATTTGAGAAATGCTTGTGGTGTTAGAGAAGGACAATGCATCGTTTCAGAGAGACATGAAGCAATTATCAAGGGACTTAATTGTGTGTTCCCTGATGTCATGCACGGTTCATGAACATACCATATTTTGAAAAATATAAAAAATAGATTCAAAAAGAAAGGAGAAGAGATAAAAAAAAAGCATACAACGCAACTTGTAGGGCTTACACTATAGAAGAATTCAACATACATATGGTTGAACTTGAAGCAATTGATACTAGAATAAGGACATATCTGGAGGAAGAAGTTAAGCTAGAAAAGTGCACGAGGCTCCATGAAACTGTAAACAGGTATTCAACAATGACTTCAAACACCACTGAATCTATTAACCATGCAATCAAGGGAATTAGAGATCTTCCATTTGTGTCGATGATTGAATGCCTACGTTGTATGGTTCAAAGGTTTTCACAAACAAACAATCAGCAATATCAACTTTCACAAACCTTTCCACAACAGCTGAGAAAAGATTGCAAGATAATATCTACGAGTCCAAGAAACTTAAGGTCAGTCATAAAACCCCTATATTGTTACTGCATATCTTCGAAAAAAATAGCATTAATATTTATATAAAACCACAATATGCATTTTTGGTTACTAATATAAACTGTAAAAGTTACCAATATTACATATGACTTAAATCATTCCATATATTAAAAAAAAGAAGTAATTATTATACATACTAACAACACTATTAAATTGTGTTGTAGGTTGAGACATCGAATCTAGTGGTTTTTACTGTTTACGATGTCACCAAACAATTTATCGTGGATATGGAACAAAAGACATGCACATGCCGTAAATTTTAATACCATGAGATGCCTTGCTCACACGCTGCTACTGTTATTAGCAAAAGGAATATGAGCTGTTATGATTTTTGCTCAAAATACTATTCAAAAAAAACTTTGGTAGATACATATTCAACTTCCATCATGCCGTTGGATGACAAAGAGAATTGGGATGTTCCAGACGAGATTAAAAACATATGTGTCAAACCATCAAATACAAGAAGACCGACTGGACAACCAAAGATTGAAAAGAACAAGCATGTGTCTGAAAATACAGTTCAGAATAAATGCAGACGATGCCAAGAAAAAGGACACAACAAAAAAACATGCAATAATCCACCAATTTTGAGGCCAAAACGTTATGATATACTTCAACATCAAAAAAATTGTAACAGGCACCTTGATGTTTACTGAGGTTGCTCAATATACATTCATATTGTAATCATTTTATTGATTAAATAAAACAAAATTTATTTTGCACAATATTAAAATATGTTTATTTTATTTATTTCTTTTTAACAACTAGTAATTATAACTTCAAATAAAATAATATATAACATAACTAGTTATGTATATTTTGGTTACTACCTATAACTAAAACAGTTACCTGTTATTGAAATTTTGGCTACCAACTGTACCATGTAAAAACATATGCAATTACAAACATTAATAGAGTAATTTTTAATTAATATAATTGTTTGTTAAACCATAAATACTATTTATTATAAACAATATATATTGTTTGTGAACCAACACAACCATAACAAAACAAAACATAATATAAGGTGTAAAGTGTGATATAATTTCCTATTATGGCTAATTCCCTGTTTTGAAATGTGTTATTTTTCATTAATTTCTTTTAAAAAACAAGTAATTCCAACTTCAAATAAAATAATATATAAAAGACATATTTATGTATATTTTGGTTACTACCTAAAACTAAAATAGTTACCTATTGAATTTTTGGCTACCAACTGTACCATGTAAAAAACATATGCAATTACAAACATTAATAGAGTAATTTTTAATTAATATAACTGTTTGGTAAACCACAAATACTGTTTATTATAAATAATATATGTTGTTTGTGAACCAAAACAACTATAACAAAACAAAACATAATATAAGGTGTAAACTGTGATATAATTTCCTGTTATGGCTGGTTCCCTGATTTGAAATGTGTTTATTTTAATTAATTTCTTTTAAAAAACAAGTAATTCCAACTTCAAATAAAATAATATATAACAGACATATTTATGTATATTTTGGTTATTACCTAAAACTAAAATAGTTACCTGTAATTGAAATTTTGGCTACCAACTGTACCATGTAAAAAACATGATTGGTGGCAACGAAAAGTGTTAACTTTATATGCAAATATGGCAACAAATTGTATCTAATTGAATTTTAAATTTGTACACAAATACAACTATTTACACACCCACAAATCTGGCAACAAATCTAACAAATTGAATTTTAAATTTGTACATAAGTACAACTATTTACCCACCCACAAAAACTGATGATCATAACAGGAAACAACATTATTAATTTATAAATATTTTTTATAATATATTATTAATACTAATTGGATACAAATACCAATTCAAATAGATACCTTAATATTCAAATTTAGCAACCCACTGTACCATAAATAAAAATGTTAACAATAATATTTACAAAAAATAAATATAAAACAAAAAACAACAATTTGATCCAACAAAACATACTCATACTTTTAATAGTAAAAATTAATACATCATTCAATCATTAAAATAATTACAAAACATTCCAAAACCAAAAACCATATCAAATCATAATAATTACAAAACATTTTCACAACCAATAACCATATCAAATAGTATAAAATAGATAAAAAAAATAACAAGTTGCATAAGCATACTAGTCTTCACTAGCGAATCTTCCTGGATATTTTGAGTCAGATTCATATCCACCTACATGTTTGTTCCTCGAATGATTAAACAAGTTGACACATAGCTTCCTGCGGTATTGAAGGATTGAAAATGGTTTTGGCATTTCATAAATCGTCTAATGAAGGAAATGTTCCGCAAAACAAATTGTAAACATTCCGCAATCGCTAAAACAACAATAAAGATATAACACAAATCAAAACAAACTTCATGATATATGGAAAACTGATAAAATAAAAATAATGTAAACTTACCCTTCAATTTGTTCTGGAAGACCCTCGGCAAATTCGAGATCGATGATATTATGTTCTCCTTTGTTGCGGTATGGAACACTATTGAAATTGATATCAGATCTATTCTTCCAAAACCCGCAACTAGACAAAATTATGGGAAGAATAAAGATGTAAGGCTCACACACTTCCATAATATTTGTGTGCATTACATTCCTGTCCTGTTGTAGAGAATTATAAACAACTAATACTCTGCGATGCACATCAAAAACCAGCAAAAACCAATGACCAGGAGTTAACATATGAACAGGAAACATGACAAAATCAACGGTAACCCACGGTGTGTTGACTTCCATAAGAAAGCCATGAATATACTCAGCTATATCACCAGAGCCCAACAATAGATTCTTATCACAATTTCTATTACAATATATCCCATATAAATTGGTCAACTTGATATGGAACCAACAATCTTTTGTTGTAACCCTTATTTAAATTTTATTCGAGTGCCTAGCCAGTTTACGAATGTAATACAAGCAGATGTAAATGTGATGAACAAAAATTAAAAACAAAAACAATCATAGATAAACAAAGGAAAAAATAATAATATTGAAACATAGTAGTAAACAATACATACACATATAGTAACCAATATGATTATATAAGGTAACCGAAACTAACAAACATAGATTCAAAGGTAATAAAAAAATCACATCATCATCAAGCCACTGCCCTGGGGTCTTAAGCTTGTAAAACCACATTTTTGAGGCTATTGACACAGACCCAAATCTGAATGAAGGCTCAATTTTGTCATTTTTACCCGAAAATTTTTCAGTCCTTCAAAACAATAACATATTGGAAATATAAAAGAAATGATTTTATATCCTATTAAAAAACATAATGCAAATATATTAAACTCCAATATACTTACCTTTTCCTGTTATTTAATCCAATCTTAAATCACTACTCAAAAAGAACATCTTCACCTTTCGAAGGAATACCCATACAGATATCTGAAATTGCTGACATTCATGTGCGTAATTGACTAACATCCACATCTGAAGAGGTTGAATCAGCAGAACCGAACTTTGAAGTAAAAGGACTCTTCAAAACTGCACTTTTCGCAACCGTGCGAATAGGCCTGCCAATTGGTTTTGCTGCAGATTTCTCAACTTCAGCACAATGAATTAAATCCTGAGTTGTTAACACCATCTCATCAAGTATCGACATGTCTGATTCTTTAAATTTATTACCCTATAATGTTTTACAATACATGACAGAAAATTAAGGTCAATAGCAAATTAAAAATACAAACTTCTGAACAATATAAACATAAACACTATGGCAAACTAATTAATACAACAAATGAAGGAAACCGTTGATAACAAAAATAACAAACCTCAATGGGGGTAAAATCAACAATTTCTTTTCCACTAGATTGACTTAAAATATCAAAACTAGGAAGGTCATTGATCTTTTCAGCCTGTTAAAAAAAATACAATTTATAAGTATAACACATTAAAAAAAATAACATTTTTAAAAAAAAATGTTTAACTTTTTCATCCTCAAAATGATTGTGAACCCCTTTGGGCGTATAAACAACAATCTCTTTCCCATCAGAATTTAAACCGACATTCTTGCACTCAATCTGTAAACAAAAACAGAAAAAAATAAGCATTTAATTATTAACCATGAAAAATAAAATGAAAAATTTAAATAAATGTAAACCTTTTCATCCTCTTCTTCAAACTGATTTCCAACAACACCACCAACAGGAGGATCAACACTTCCTTTAACATTACCACCATCAACGTTCTCATCCAACTCATCATCATCATCATTATCATCAGCATCATCAACACCATCATCATCATCATCATCTTCAACAACATTAACATTTCTATGTTTGCTATAACTAGACTGACCATATAAATACTTTCTAATCATCTTATTTTCATCACTGCAAATCTGAATTTGAAACACTTGCAATTGATCTTTTAACTCAACACCCAAATTCTCAATTTCTTTTTTCACCTCCATCACCTTACCTTCCAAAGGTTTAACACGTGCATCGATAACTTTTTCCACATCAGAAATAGAAAACCCAATATCTTTAAACTTCCTCGATGATTCTACTTTAAAATCAGAAATTTTACCTTCACTATCATTTCCATTAAAAAAAATGAAAACCCCCTAACCCCAACCAAACCTTTTCATCATTCGTAGGAACAATATTCTGAATGATCAACTGAAACATAATAATAACAACAAATATACCATGTCAAAAACATTAAATATAAAACATAAACAAAACAGTAAACAAAAAAAAACACAGTAACCAATATCATATATAAAAGGAAACCAAATATAAAGCAAATGGAAACCAACATACCTGACCAGATCCAAAAACAAGGTCATTCAATTTCTCATTCTTGGGAGGCTTTCCTAACTCCCTCCATCTAAATAATCTCAACTCTAAAGCATGGTCATCAACACAAAAGCCTCTGACTTTTAAAGTAGGTATTGTTTCAAACAGAAAAACTTGAAACACATAAGATAATCCATTAAGTTTGTAAGATTTACAATAGCCATCCCTATAAAAATTGTAAATCACCCCACCATGCTTATCCTTCCTTACATGACCCTTGACTGCAATGGATAAAGAATTCTTTGTTTGTTGAAAAGCAAATTTACCCCATGGATAACTTTCAATATCCCCATAAGACAAAAAGTTAAACAAAGTTACATCAACATAATTGTCAGAAACAGAAGCTAGAATGAAATTAAAAACCAATAAAATAATGAACATCCTAACTGCCTCATCATCATCATCAAAACAACGCTCCTATATATCCTCCCGATAGTAGAACGGGTTACAACCTCATCACCAAAAAACTTCTCCACCAACAAATTTTGAATCCCCTTAAAACCATCAATGTGTTCATTTCATTGCCAATTCAAACCAGAAATCAAACAAAATTCGGGCAATCCAAACCTTACCCTTCTCTCACCAAATAGAAACCACAACTCCCCATCATCCCTTTGATAAACTTTCCTAATTAAAGCATGATGAATAATCTGTGAAAACATCTGTGGCTGCCCAAACTCTAAAATTTTTCCAAAACATGTCAACTTAAATTTATTCAATTGTACCTCAGACAATTTTTTCTTGATAATATTTGGAACCTCCATATCACACCAATAAATAACTTTTGCTGAAAAGTTTCGATTATGCTCCTCATAAAATAGATCCCAAATCTGAAAATGCAAAAACTTACATTACTAACAAATTAACCAAATTAAAAAAAAACTTTAAAACTTTAAACCAAAAACTAATAAATGAACAATATTAATGATAACCAAAATAATTTCAGCAATTGATCATATCCCAAATTAATTAGACTATTTAAATAAACAATCATCAATCTCTAAGTCTATTTAAATAAAATACATGTTAACAACTATGATATCAGCAGTTTCCAATCATTTCATTATTGATTACCAAAAATAAATTAACAAGTTACCAGCATAATATAAATCTATATAATGACAGTAATGTAATGTAGTAACCAAAAATTAATCTAATAGTATCTGAGACTCAAATAGAATAAAAACAATGATTTAAGCAAGAACAATTTGAACAATCCATAAAACAACACAAACTCTAATGAAATATAATACATTTTAATAACTATTACAAAAATCAGTTACTAAACATATAAACAAAGGTAACCAAACAACAATTAACAAGTTACTTCTATTGAAATAAAATACATGTTAACAAGTATGATATCTACAGTTTCCAATCATTTCAATATTGGTAACAAAAAATAAATTAGGAAGTTTCCAACATAATATAAATCTAGATAATAACAGAAATATAATGTAGAAACCAAAAATAAATCTAATAGTATCTGAGACTCAAATAGAATGAAAACAATGATTTAAACAAAAACAATTTGAACAATCCTTAAAACAACACAAACTCTAATGAAATACAATACATTTTAACAACTATTAAAAAAATCTGTTTCCAAACATATAAACGAAGGTAACCAAACAACAATTAGCAAGTTACTTCTATTGAAATAAAATACATGTTAACAACTATGATATCAGCAGTTTCCAAATATTTCAATATTAGTAACAAAAAATAAAATAGCAAGTTACCAGCATAATGCAAATCTAAATAATAACAATAATGTAATGTAGTAACCAAAAATAAATGTAATAGTATCTTAAACTCAAATAGAATGAAAACAATGATTTAAACAAGAATAATTTGAACAATCCTTAAAACAACATAAACTCTAATGAAATATAATACATTTTAACAAATATTACAAAAATCAGTTACCAAACATATAAACGAAGGTAACCAAACAACAATTAGCAAGTTACTAAAAAAAATAACATCCTGTATGATCACAGAAAGGAAATTTAGGGACCAGCCGAAAATATACTTTTATCAGATACTAAAATATGAATGAAAACAAAAATTTTAATAACAACAAATTGAACAAAACTTAAAACATAATAAAATGTGTTTTAGAAAATACGATCGGAATGGAAACAATGATTTTATCAAACAACAACTTCAACATCAATAATACTACTGAACAACAAAAAAAACAACATAAACCAAAACACCACCATGCAGAAAAGAAAAACACAAAAAACTAAAAAACAAATAAAAAATATATATTCTTAAAAAAAATTAACAAACCTTCAAATGTTTCTGCCGTGGAACCATTTTCTGGCTATGAGCCTCAACTTTTTCTGCAGAACCTTCAAAATCGGAATCAATATACACCAATGATTTAGTCTTTTTCTTCGTATGTCTCCCAATATTCTTATCATCAACATCTGATTTCAACAATAACTTCTTCCCCTGTTGAGAAGACTTTGGACTACTACCCTTCACCATTACAGATAACTTCGAATCCTCCAAATAATAATCATCTGAAACTCTTTTCCTCTTCCTATCAGGTTTCTTAACCCCCATTCCCTCCATGCTCTTCCTCGTAGAGACCATCACGAAACAAGAGAAGAAGAAATCAAAAAAATGTAGTACCGATAAATAGGAACAAACCAAAAAACTTAAGAATAACACGATCTGAAGCAAAATACAACAAACACGAAGTAAAAACCAAACGCCGACAACAAAAATCAACCAAAAAAATCGATAGACCCACAGAAAAGAAGATGAATAAGGGTTTGCTTAGAAAGTTGCAAAAACACCAAATAAGGGTTTCCAAAAGAAAAGAGATGACATAAGGAACAATTTTTTTTTTAAAATGAACACAATCCCAAAAAAAACGCGAATTCAGTTTTTTAAAAAAAAAACTGAATTGCCATGTCATCAGGAAATTAAAATACATCCCATAATTAAAGGAAGCATAAATATGTACTAATAATGAAAATAAAATTTTAGAGACATTAATTGTGTAAGTATTTAATGAGTGCACTGTTGATTTAATTATGTTTTAAAATGTAATATAAAATGTAATTGTTCCTAAATAAAAATGGTTAACCGACCCATTTGGTTCCAGTTAATATGGTTTGACCCAACAGTTAACTACTTATATTGCTAGGTTTAATATATATATATATATATATATATATATATATATAGAGTCCGGATCCAGTCCGGACTCCCGGATTTTGTTAAAATCCGGACTTTTTTTTTTTTTTTTTTTTTTGCTTTTTTTTTTTTTTGAAACAACTAAAAAAAAAAAAAAAAAAATTTATGGAATTGGAATTTTTACATTATACAGTGTTTTGGGTGTGATTTGGATGCCTATAACGAAACATGTCTGTACAGTCTGGGCAGACTGTACATACATTGGTTGGGGTAGGTATTAAAAACACACCCAAAACACTGTATTATTGAAAAATTTCAGTTCCATAAATTTTTTTTTTTTTTTTTTTAGTTGTTCCAAAAAAAAAAAAGCAAAAAAAAAAAAAAAAATTTGGACCGGATTTTGATCCAGTCCGGACTCCCGGACTGGATCAGTTCTGTATATATATATATATATATATGTGTGTGTGTGTGTGTGTGTGTGTGTGTGTGTGTTCGGTGTTCGTTAGTAATTTATTATATATAAAGCATAAATTTTGATATGGTTGTTTATATAATTTGCCTTTTAACCTTCAGGTAACAAAATTAGCTATTTGAAGCACCAAATCGAGGAACTCAGCGAGGAGACATATACCTACAAGTAAAGTCTGATTGAAGGAGAGGAGTTGACGGACAAGATTGAAAAAATTTCGTATGAAGTTAAGCTTGAGGCTTCAGCTGATGGTGGTACTATCTCTAAGATGACTTCCACGTGTTACACTAAGGGCGAATTTGAGCTCAAGGAAGACGACATCAAGGCGGGAAAAGAAAAAGTACTGGGAATGTTCAAGGTTGTGGAAGCTTACCTTCTCCAAAATCCGGACGCCTACGTTTGATGTCTAATAAAGCTAGCTAGATTTGACAACTCAATTATTGAAAATTTTATGGAATTATTAGTGCATGTGCTTTCGGTTCCAATTTGAAGCATGGTATTGAGTTGCCAAACATAGCATACTGGTTGGTTAGTTGAATAAACTCCACCAAGTCTGTTGTGTTTCCAGTGTGCCTTTTATTTCCCTTGTCTGGCTATCTTTTGGTTTGGTTTGGTTTGGTTTGGTTTATTAATTAATAAAAGAGACCGAGTGTGTTGTGTTTTAAGTATTTGCAATTTGGCATGTGTTAAGCAAGCGGGGTCATACCTCGTAGTTTAAACTCAATCTAGAGGCGTGTCTTCTGCAATGCACGGAATCAAAGATTAGCACAAATGTTCGTATTAAAGATTCATATCTACTGGCATATATTTACTCCATCAATGTAACACTCTAGTCTTACATTTTGAAAGATACAAAAAAAATTTATGTATATATAATAAATTAAGTTACTACCAATATGACTTTTAAGTCGTGACCTTTTTGACGGTGAGCCTGTGATAGGCTAATATGACCCAAAAAAATATTATTAAAAGATATTATTGGACCAATAATTTTACTCATAATATACTATGTCGATATAAGAGGGAGGTGTCTACAAGATGGTTAGTGAAACAATTTAGTCAGTCACTATTCATTATAAATAATACTACTATTACATAATTTTGAATCATATAATAGCATTGCTCATTATTTATTTTGAGATGGATGAGCAAGTGTGTGTATGTATGATGATTGGGTTGGTTCAAGGCTAAGCCCAAACTCCATTAATTACAAGCCTCGTTAAGCATTTTGAACTCTGTAAGTCTGTCCAACCCAATTCAACTCTACTCTAATACTCTCACCGTTACTTAATATAGATTGTTTTAGAGTTCTTCACAAATATTAATGAAATAATTGTATAACATTAACTATAATAGTATTAATTATTTATTTTATCTTTGTATTGAAAGAAGAGATTGTTATTTATTTAACGTAAAATAGTGAGAGAACTAAAATTATATTTAATATTTAGGGTAATATTAAAAACTAAATAATTAATACTTATTAAATTTTAAAAATAATTTATATTAAAAAATAAAAATATTTTTCTAAAATAACTTATATTAAAGAACGAACACCGTAGAGTTTTCCGGTCTCCGACATCTCACGTTTCCCACTGTAAACTTTTTTGAAGAGACCATTTGTGGGTCACACTCATCAGCTTTACTTTTTCCTGTTAAACCACAAAAATGATGGCCACCCTGTTACTTTTCTTGAGGGGATTTTGTTTGTACTTCATTGGCTAAATCTTCGCTGTCTCTTTATGGAAGTGTAAACTCAACTCTACTGTTATTCTGCAGAATCACTACCTTCCTTCATATTCAAGAAAATTTTGTTTTTGTTTTGGCTTTTGCTTTTTCCCTTAAAAAGAAAAAGTCAAAATATCAAGTTCTTCACGAGAGCCGATAAGAAGTCCTCATTCATTTCAAACTCTAATTCACAAGTTTCAAAATCCACTGCTAATCTCTCTCTACTCAATGGGAACCCAATTTAACGCTTTCACACTCGCCGCCGTCTTACCCTTTCCGAAACAGAGACACCCACTTGTTATATTCACTCTAGAACCACTCTGTCACCCAAAATCAGCGAGAAGTTGGAGGGGCAAAGTGAAGAGAAGCTGGGGAATTAGGGCTTCAGATGGCGGGGGTTCGTATCTTGATATGTGGAAGAAGGCGGTGGAACGGGAGAGGAAGGCGGTGGAGTTTCAAAAAATAGCCCAGAACTCGGCGGGAAATGAGGAGGAGGAGGAAGGAGGAGGAGAGAGAAAGGAGGTGCTGGAGAGGAAGAGCAGTGAATTTCAGAAGATTCTGGAAGTGTCTACTGAGGAGAGAGACAGAATTCAGAGAATGCAGGTCATTGATCGGGCTGCGGCAGCCATTGCCGCTGCCAATGCGATTCTCAAGGAGAGTTCTTTGGAGGTGAAATTGGGTGGTGATACGAGTGCTTCTTTGGTGTCTGCTAATTTGGTAGCTGAAGGTGATAGTGAAATCGACGATCAGCTAAGAGGTAAACTAACTAACTAAGCTCTGTTCATTACTTTTTACAATTTTGAGCTACAATATATGTTGGTCTCTTGACACTCTTGTTTAAGTTTTCATTGTGTTGGACTGATTTTGATTATATTCCCTTTTGCGCCTCAAATAATAAGAGAAAGAACATAATATTATTTAAACCATTATTTATAAAAATCAAAATTTTAATTTCAAAGTAAACTGTTGATTTGGGACCAAATGTGTCTCATTTCTTTTCTTTTCTTTAATTTTTTTTAAGTTGGCTAAGGTTTAGCAGTTTCAATCTGGGTATGATATAGGCTAGCTGCTACAGGCTATTGTCTTGGTGCGGTGGTTAGAGTTTGAGACCAGTTGCTTCATTACAAACAAAACAAAACTACCATCAAAATGCCTTTGGTAGTGTGTGACCCTCACAAGCAATGCACGTTCGAAATTGGAAACATCATGGGGTAACTTTTAATACATCAGAATGATGGGAATGGAAGATAATGCAATTGTTGACCCGTGGATATCATTTTTTAGTCCGCTGAGATCTTATCCACTTACTTATTTTTAGTGATTTTTTTTAAAATGCTGCAACCCCATATTTGAAATTATGCAAGACGAATGCATTAAAGTCAATTGTTTAGTTAGATAATTTCATGTTATCATGATATGTAGCTTATGTGTAACTCGTAATTCTAATAATTTCTTATTTTATTCTGTTTTTGGCACTTTTTGTTTATGTTTAGAGTGATTCGGAGAGCTTATATGAACCTTTTGTTATTCCAACTATTTCTCAGGTATATCTTTTATAATGTCGATATTGATCTTTTTCTTGTCAATCAAACTGTTATCTACTAATATAAATGTTAAAAGACCTTCTATAAACAGTTTATCTATTTCACATATCATATCATTCTTGCTTAGAAGTTAACATCTTTGGTAATCCTTTTTTCAAATTGAAGAATTGAAATACTGAATATCAACAAAACAGAATAAAAAGTTTAATTGATGGGCTCTCACCTCCCCCCATACCTGGTAGATTTTCAAGCTTGACCTCTCTTTGGCTAAAAGAAGTACAAAGTGGACTACCTTCACAAATAAGACTGTTAAACAACAAATAAAAGTTTAACATCACCACACTGCTCTGCTAAATGGACACTTTTTAACTTGATTATTTTCCAAATTCTTCCTCCTTATTTACCAGAAATATGAATAATTCAAGCGGTCCAGTTTTGAGGTTTGTTATGGCAAATATAACCAGGGTTAATATTTACCTTTGGAGTCCAAATTTTCACCTTTTCTTTCCTAGAAAACAGCAAAAAAATAAAAATTAAAAATTAATTCCATGACTGTTTTGTGGTTTCACCTTCCTTCTATGAGATGATTTGGACTGCAGAAATTGATGGTCTTGGTTATCTCTACATTCCCTCTTGACAAAATGTTTATTTCAGTCAACTTATAAGGCAGTGTTTGATAAATTTATATTTTAACAGGTACACAGAACAAAGGCACAACCATCTCTCTGTCAGGAAATGATGGAAACATTACACCAGGTCCAAATTTCTGGTCCTGGACGCCTCCTGAAGATAATGATAGGATTTCTGATGATGAAGGTGATGTGGAGTCGGCTAGTACATCTTCTCCATCTATCAATCAGACAATGCCCGTGATGGAGTTGGAACGACATGTAGATATTCTGTCAATCCCATTTGAGAGTAAACTTGAAAATGCCCACAGTGCTCCCCTTCCCCCTCTTCAGTCACTTATGGAGGTTGATAAAGTGAAGATTTCTAGCTCAAATCCAGAGACACCTTACTTGGAAGAGGAACGTGAACTTGGTGTTCTATTTTCAGCACATGCTGTTGAAGCAGCTAATGCTCTTAATAAGGTGGATGATTTATTCCAGGGAATTTATCCAGATGGATCAAGGTGGTGGAAGGAGACAGGAACCGAGGTAAGACCTGATGGGGTGGTTTGCAGGTGGACGCTGACTAGGGGTGTCAGTGCTGACAAAGCTGTTGAATGGGAAGAGAAGTATTGGGAGGCTGCTGACGATTTTGACTATAAGGAACTTGGTTCGGAGAAATCAGGACGTGACTCTGCTGGAAATGTTTGGCGTGAATTCTGGAAAGAGTCCATGTACAAGGTAGTAGGCATTACATATATAAAATTTGATGTGATAGTGTTTTTATCTTGTTGCATGTTTGTATAACGATTGTTGGACCTAAAAACTAGGAATGCCTCCAAAATAGTGCTATTCATAAACGACTCAGTGAATAACCTAATACATCACATTTTATGAATCAGTTTTGAGTTGTGGTTAGATTGAATATGAATGGAGATACATATGACATCACATTTTATGCTTATTTGGCTTAGTCAACTTATATTGTGGTTTTATGCAGAAAGATGGATTTGTTCACCTTGAGAAAACGGCAGACAAATGGGGCAAGAACGGCGAAGGCAACGAGTGGCAGGAGAAATGGTGGGAATCCTATGGTGCCGGACGAGCAGAGAAATGGGCCCATAAGTGGTGCAGCATTGACCCAAACACACCCCTTGAAGCTGGCCATGCTCATGTTTGGCATGAAAGGTACCAAACTACTTGTACTCATATTCGTGGGATTTGAAATTGAATTTCAGGTTTTTTGGTTCTGTGGATATGTTTATAGTGTTTGTGCAGATAATATTATTTAACTACAACTCATAACAGTGAGATTATTGTCACTTAGGAATTTTAGATATAAGGCTCTTAGCAAGAGATGTATATATCCATAGTCTTTGGGGTTCCTTATCCTGTCTCAAGATATAAGTGATAACTTGCACGTTAATTATCTTAGCAAAGTGCTTGTATTACAAAACTCTCTTTATGTTCTCTTGTCCATTCATAAAATAAGTTCTTCTAAAAGTTTATAGAAACAGAAGTAATATCCATTTTCCCCATATCCTTTGCTACAAAAAAGATAAAAAGAGGGAAGTACCTAACCTGCAAGAAATTGCAGTTCTTGTAGATCAACACATTGTTTTCTGAGGTGCAGTAGGTCTCCTATTACTTGTAACTAACAAATCCTTAAACATTTTCTTGGCAGGTGGGGTGAGCAATATGATGGGCAAGGTGGCAGCATAAAATACACAGACAAATGGGCTGAACGTTGTGAGGGCGATGGGTGGGCAAAATGGGGTGACAAATGGGACGAGCATTTTGATCCAAATGGTCACGGTGTGAAACAGGGGGAGACCTGGTGGGAAGGCAAGTATGGAGAACGATGGAATCGAACCTGGGGTGAAGGTCACAATGGTTGTGGATGGGTGCACAAGTACGGAAAGAGCAGCAGTGGGGAACACTGGGACACCCACGAGGAGCAAGAAACTTGGTACGAGAGATATCCACATTACGGATTCTACCATTGCTTTGAGAATTCAGTCCAGCTCAGGGAAGTGAAGAAACCATCTGAGTGATCATAAGAGAGATTCTTAGATTCCTTTGTTGGTCAGAATAAGTTGCAGCGTTAAAGTTACAAAGCAAACTAGTATATAATTAAAATGAGCCACAAAATCCCTTACCCTTGATATATATAGTTGTTTCATTTAGTGTACAAGACTAACAATTTCTATGCAATAAAATGAGATCGTTCTTCTTTGTATCCACGTTCAAATAGAAATTGTATACTTCCCAATTAATTTGCCAATGGAATTTAGCTATTTATAAATAATCGAGCTTGCCTCTGAACAGCTCAGTTTTAACCAGATATGTTCAATAAAATTATTAAAAAAAATTATGTAAAATTGTCAAAAAAATATGTTAGTGGTAATCATTGGCAATATTCGGCCCATATATACATACTCATTTGAAATTACATTTTGATCCAAAATGTTAATCAATTAGGTCTACAGTTTATTAGAACTCACTTTTTTCTCTCTATGGTCTCTCTATCCACATCAACAACATCAAGCTCTGACAAATTCATCAAGTCTATTGTTTGATCCACCAAAGAGCCTTATTGAGAAGTGGGAGTCCACCGCTTACTCAAAAGAGTATACATAAGGAACAATTATATTTTATAGTATATTTAAAAATATAATTACAAGAAAAGTGCCCTCATTAAAAATTTACATAATTAATATCTTTAAAATTTTATTTTCATTATTAGTACATATTTATGATTCCTTTAATTATGGGATGTGTTTTAATTCTCAACCATCTCTCTCACAATTTTCTCCCCATCTCTCCCACGATTTTCTCCCACTCCATTTATGTTTCCCTTCTTCTTATTCTCCTCCTTTCCTCCGCCTCCTCTTCCTCCTCCTCCTGTCCAACCCCTCCCCACCCTCCGCCTCCCCTTCCTCCCGCCTCCTGCCTCCCCTCCTCCCGCCTCTGCCCCCCGCCACTACTCCTCCCGCCCCAGCCCCACACCCTCTCCTTCCTCTTCCTCCGCCTCCTTTCTCCACCCACGCCCCGCCCCACCCCACCCCACCCCACCCCACCCCACCCCCTCCCCTCACTCCGCCACCCCCTCCTCCTCCTCCGTCCGCCCCTCTCCTCCTCCCTCCTCCCCCTCCATCCGCTACCCCCACCCCTCCCTCCGCCACCCCCTCCTCCTCCCCCTCCCTCCGCCACCCCCTCATCCTCCCCCCTCCCTCCGCCACCCCCTCTTCCTCCTCCCACTGCCCACGCCCCACCTCCTCCCTCTGCCATCGTCGCTCTGTTTCTGCAGTTTTTTTATAATGCAGTTGGTAGCCAAACTTTTATATCAAGGTAACTAATTCTGTTTTATTAAGTTTCCAATTTATTTTGCATGTAATACAGTTGGTAGCCAAAACCTTCGTGCAGTTGGTTGCCAAACTTTCAGATCAAGGTAACTAATTCATACTGCAGGTGTGAAGGTAAATTGATTATCTTGGTATAAAAGTTTGATTACCTTGGTCAATGAATTATTTTTCGTCTGTCATGTGCAATCCAAACAAGAGCCCTCTGCAAGAAGAGTTTATTACTTGCTAAATAAATTATTTTTTATCCATCATGCACAATCAACACCATATCCATGACCCAAACTCTAATCCTATACAATTTTAATGCATTTAGAATATTATTTTCCAAGCTAACTTGTGTAATATTCCAATTTGATATTAATATTTTAAGAATTTTACATGTTATCATATAACAAATTAACAACCATCTAAATACTCCTAGTCTCCTAGTCCCGCTCAAAACGACGACGTTAGAGGGATTCAAAAGAACTTTGTTATACCGGGGATTTGATTCTTATCCTATTAACAGTTGATGTCATTAGGTAGCCCCAGGATTTGACAGTCTAATCAACTCTTCAACATTTGCTTGATTGCTGCCCCTTTTCTCAGGATTTTTCCTCTCAGCTCAGCTCTCGGGCAATTTCAATCAAATTCAGTAAGCCATTTTTCATAGTTCTTTTTTTCTTATTTAATTAGTAATTTAGTATGTTGAATCACTGGAATAGAACTAAATCTTTGGAGTTGCATCAATTACTGATAACAAAATGCTAAAATTTATCATTTTTTTGTTGGTTTGCTTCATTTTCTCAGTTAATGGCTTCTTCGTTGCTCAACGGAGCTCAAAATCTCAAGCTAATTAGTGGGTTATCCTCCTCCTCTAAGCCTGTTTCTCAGCCCAGGTTCATACAGCACAAGAAAGAGGCGTTTTGGTTCTATAGGTTCTTATCGATTGTGTATGATCATGCTATTAATCCTTGGCATTGGACTGAGGATATGCGAGACGATGCACTTGAGCATGCCGAGCTTTATGATCCAGATATGATGGTGGTTGATGTTGGCGGTGGCACTGGGTTTACCACTCTTGGGATAGTGAAGCATGTGGATGCCAAAAATGTGACAATCTTGGACCAGTCACCTCACCAGCTTGCAAAGGCAAAGGAGAAGGAGCCGCTGAAAGATTGCAAGATAATTGAAGGAGATGCTGAGGATCTTCCTTTCCCAACTGATTACGCTGATAGATATGTTTCTGCTGGAAGGTAATTCTTCTTTTTAGTTTTCGTAGTCTAGTTATATATATATATATATATATATATATATATATATATATATATATATATATATATATAATGATCCATAGCAAGTATTTGCAGTGGCGGAAGCAGGGGGGCCAGGGGGGGCAGCTGCCCCCGGTAGGGTGGCGGCAGATGGGGAGCAGGCCAGGGGCAGGGAGGGCAGCCGCCGGCAGACGGGAAGCAGGCCAGGGGCGGCGAGACGCCGGACGCGAGCAGACGAGCAGAGTTCTTCTTCAGGTTTTTTTTTTTTTTAAACTAGATGAAACGACGTAGAATATTGCTGGAATATTGCACGATAGGATTGATCACCAGACCCCATGTGGGTTCGGACTAAGTTTTGGAGCTTATATTTAGCCCTCTGTTTGTCATGCTTCTTATTAGACAATAAGGCTGCTGCTCCCCCCATTCGGAACAATACGTTGGCTAATAGTATGGACTTGAGTTTGCCTTGATAGGCATTCATACTAACAGCTTCCAGGCTAATCATACTACTGATTTTTCTACTGCATGGCTTCTTTCCCTCTTATATTCCTATCACTTGAAGTGTAGCTTGCAATTGCAAAATGTGATGCCTGGAAGGCTTTTCCTTCAGTTTTCTTGTTCATGTGTTAGAGTAATTAATGTTTTGTTTTTCTTTTCCATTTTCTTATTTTCATGTGTTAGAATAAATCTGGTTAGAGCTCTTTCAGGCAAGGTCTGTCTAGTTGGGTTTTCAGAGCGCACACAAGGTGTTCGATAATTTGCCTGAGAGAAAAGTTAGACTATTTTGGCTTAGAATTAGTGGGTTTAATTGGGGATTTGTTGTGCATTGCTTCAAGGGTCGTTTCTATAGAGAGTGACACTGCTTAGGGACCGTTTGTGAACCAAACCAACTGAAATTCCGACATAGCACAACGGAGGCAAGTGGTGGTATTAATAATTTCGACCCGCTTGGTTTAAAAATTTTGCCCCCCCTACAAAATCCTTCTAGTTCCGCCGCTGAGTATTTGCTATGGAGGAAAATTAGACAAATAACATCATAACCGTTCATTATAATAATTAAGGGCGAAAATTAAAAAGAAAATTGTCCGTCCGCCAATTCGTCTAGAGTACTATGAGAATATGAACAGGCCCTTCCGCTACTCGAACAAGCTGATTATAAAAAAGAATTACTCTGAAGCGAATGTATTGGCTGCCAACCAACATGACTCAACAGTCATGGCAATATAATAAAACAAATATAATTATCCGCTTGAGCACCATAACTCATGACTCATGGTAATATATGTTGACTCAACAATCATGCCAATATAATAAAACATGGTAAACAATCATGGTAATATAATCCAACAGTCAACGCACCAAGCACAGAAACGGCAATTACAATCCAATATGATTTGGATTACTGTATTACTTTATTACTTTTTGTTTATTTCTATATATGATTTGTATTGGTTTGAAGGTTTTTTTTAAAAAAAAAATTCATGAAAGTGTTTATTTGAATTTTAAATGCATTAAAAAATATGAAAAAAATATTTTTCTAGTGAAAATGTTCCTTTAGTTTTATTTAATTTATTTGTATTGGCATCTTACCATGTTTTATTATATTGGCATGATTGTTGAGTCAACATATATTACTATGTGTCATGAGTCATGGTGCTCAAGCGGATTATTATATTTGTTTTATTATATTGCCATGACTGTTGAGTCATGTTGGCTGGCAGCCAATACATCCGTTTCGGAGTAGTTGGGGGTCGTTTGGGATTGTAAATATTTTTTATAATTTGCTTGTTTGAGTAGCGGAAAGCTTTGTTCATATTCTCATAGTACGCTAGACGAACTGCCGGACGTGCAATTTCCTTTTTAATCACCGCTCTTAATTATTATAATGAACGGTTATGATGTTATTTGTTCAATTTTTCTCCATAGCAAATACTTATTATGGATCATTTCTCATATATATATATATATATATATATGGGATCCATGGCACACGTTAGCTATGGGCATTTCAAAATTAGATCGAATGGCTAAGGTGAGGGTCCATCCGCTACTCTCTCGAGAAATTTTTTCTAAAATACACATACCCTTGGTTAGATTTAAATAGTTTCTATGTACAAAATAATTTTATAAATAATTATTTAAGTAATAAAAATTAACATTATCAACTATATATAATGTATTTATTTTTATAAATATTAAAATTTAAAATTATTAATTATATTCAATATATTTATTTGTATGAATAATTTCTTAAGTATAATTATTAAAATATAAATGCATTAAAAAATTATTACATAATAAATTATTCATACAAATAAATACATTGAATATAATTAATATTTTTAAAGTGGATCGTTTTTCCCGGTTGCTAATAGGACCTGCGGCCAATCAACTTAAAAACCAATCGACATAATTGAGAACTTAATCCTACTAAATGAGTCTGAAGCCACATGGAAGATTGGTAAATTATTGGGGATTGTCTGTAACTGAAGGGTATAACGACAAAGAAGTTGAATCTCAATTGAAAGAAATTATTGGAAGCAATGAACAAGTGAATTTGAAGAGCAAGGAGGAAATTTAGAATCAGCAATGGAGATGCTTCCATGGAATACCAGGAGTTTGGGTAACAAAATTGGAAGAAGATATGATATAGTAAGATATCAGGGAACAAAAATTATAGATGCCATGTTTACCTATAATTATTAAAGGTTGAATCGCAATTGAATGGGTTATCTTAACTAGGCAGCGATGTTTTGTTCGGAGGCTTTTTCAATATGAAATTAAAAGGTTTCCTGTTTGGAAGGTAAATAGTGATAACTTTGATTTTCGATTACTTTTGTTTTACAGTTTGGAATTATGAAATTTTTATGCAATTTGTCAATTACGTTTTATGAAGCATAAGTTTGTATCCGTATTTGTGGCTTGAGATTACTAAACGATCGTAGAGTAATGCCTCTACGATCGTTAGTTATGACTCTACGAAGAGTAATCCAACTTAAGTTTAAACAAAGTCCAAAATTATGCAAATTGTGTGGAAAATAGTTTTCGAAGGCACTTTAGGGTACATTTCATACTACACCCAAATTCTAGACTTATGTATTTGATTGTTTCTTTCAAGTAAACAACGAAATCTATCAATAAACAGATATCAATTGATTGAAATTACCTACAAATTGAACATTAAAGATTACATTTTAACTACTATGGTCGAGGCATAAATTATTCTAATTACCGGATGAAATGAAAGGCCTAAAACAGACTCCATATACAGAAATTAAAACCATTTGCAACTAAAGAAATAAGGTTGAGTGATATCAATGATCAACAAACATCATAATACTCTTTGTTCGGCAACAAACGCACGATAGCATTAACCAGATTAGATTTGGTTTTTAAGTCGACTGGCCGCAGATCCTACTAGGAGCCAGGAAAAACGACGTCACTTTGAAAATCTAAATAAAATTGAGGTCAATTTAGTCATTTCTCCGGCCATTATTAGGATATTAGGAGTTGTGCTGACCACTAGAAGGACTAATGGGCGGGCTCATGCAAATGTATGCTATGAATCATTTCCTTATATATATATGTGTATATATAGAGAGAGGGAGATGTTTATTTGGTTAAAAAATATTTCAGATGAAGGGATTCCAATAATAGAATTAATTTTAAATTGCAATATTAAGAGGAAAGGGGTGGAGGATATATTATTTGCTAGGAATTTACAATAGTATAATTCTTATTGATATGGATTATAAATAGTTCCTTTGATCATGGTATCACAGTCCAATCACAATAGGCTCTCTAATTCACTTATTTAAAAATTATATAACATTTAGTCTAGTTTATTCGAATATGAAAGAATTTGTTCTCACAACTGCTTGTTTTCAAGTTTAATTTTATGATTGTTTTCTCCAGTATTGAGTACTGGCCAGATCCGCAGCGTGGCATCAAGGAAGCATACAGGGTACTAAAAATTGGAGGAAAAGCCTGCTTAATTGGCCCTGTCTACCCAACCTTCTGGCTGTCTCGTTTCTTTGCAGATGCGTGGATGCTTTTCCCTACAGAAGAAGAGTACATTGAGTGGTTTCAAAAGGCTGGTTTCAAAGATGTTAAGCTTAAGAGGATAGGTCCAAAGTGGTACCGTGGTGTTCGTAGTCATGGATTGATCATGGGTTGCTCTGTGACAGGTGTGAAGCCTATGTCAGGGGACTCTCCCCTACAGTTACCTAACCAACATTGGTTATTATATCTTGTTGCTTTATTGCTTCTTTTTTTGAGCTGCTCTCTTTTTTATTTCAACGGCCTATATTTATTGAAATTTGTTTAGAGTATTAATAAGAAGATTGTATCGTAAACATTGTCTGAACATACTCATTGTTGTCGAAGAAACGTCAGCTTGGGACTGCTCAATTATCCTCTTGGAAACAAAGGCTAAATCCATAGTCATGGTTCTTCCTAATCTGTCGGGATCTTGCTAACATTAATTTTCATTGTTTTATTTTGGATAAAGTTTTGTACTTGGTAAAATTGTAGTATAACTATTGGCCTAGTAGAATTCGGGAATTGGAACTGAGTGTAAAGTTTTTGGTTCTTAGTAAAATATCAATATTCAATAATCTATCCAAGTGAAACTTTCTTGCAGTAGTTTCTTTTGTTTTATTACAATTCTTAAACCTGTCTTGATGCAGCTTGGTCCAAAGGTAGAGGACTTGGAGAAGCCTGTGAATCCAGTAGTCTTTCTCTTGCGTTTCATTCTTGGTGCAATGGCAGGAACATACTACGTTCTGGTTCCCATTTACATGTGGGTCAAGGATCAGATTGTTCCAAAGGGTATGCCTATCTGAAAAGTTGAAAGGAAATTGGTGACAAAAATGGTTCCATTATCTCTCTCTATAAGATTGCAACTGCATGCATCTTAAAGAGCCAAACCAGCCTTTTAGATGGACAAACATTCCTGGTATTATTGTTACCCAGGTGAGGTCTACATATGGCCGTAGAAAAGCTGTTCTCTGTATTTAATATTAAAAAGTTTTTTTTTTGTGGCATTTCCTATGCATTGTGATATTTATTTTTCATCTTTAAGCATGAATTACTTTTTTCTTCTATTTTTTTGAACTGGTTTAAATAAAAAAAATATTAGTTTCAGTCGAGAACCTAATGAAAATATAAGTGATAGTGAACTTAATGATCAAGGTTACAAGTACAAATTCGAATCTATAAAAATTTCAGTTTTTTTAGTTGTTCTTAATGTAACAAGTCTCTCTCGAGTGAGTAATTAATTAAGTTTAAAAATTAATCAAAAGAATTTAAATTGTTCTGTAATTAAATAATTAATTCCATTAGTGCTCATTTAAATAACAAAATATGAAATTTATAAAAAGCAGAGGGTCCCCTAGAATATCTTCTTAGGACATAACATTGATCGGACTTTAGGAGTTTTGCTAGCAGAGATTGTCAAAATATCCAGCTGGGTATTTTTGGTACACTCCTAACAAGTCAATTGGTCACCAACCACATGCAACCCCAAACTATGAACCAAACCAGTCTGGAATAGTAAGGGTACATTAGTAGTAGAATTTATATAAAATTTTTAAATTACAAAATTTGACATTAATAGTAAATTCTTCATATCTTTTTTAAATATTCATTAATTTTAAAAATGATCAATTTAACCATCAAAGTCCGTTTATTATGGGACAGAGGAAGTGTATAACAAAAAAAGTATTAATCACAAAATTTATTTCATTCTAAACTCTGAGTCATACCAATTTGAAATTTAATATGTCGTCGTTTGATCTCCAAAATCAAATTGTGTATCTAATTTTGAAACGTTGAGAGTACTATTTTTTGACTTTTTTTTAATACTATCCTCTTTAATTTAATAATTTTTTTTTATTAAAAACAACATGACATATTGAAAAAAAAAACATTGAAAATACAACTACATTCTTTTTTTTCCTCTCGGCTTTATTTTGTTTTAAAACAAAAAAGATAATAATATATTGGTAATTAAAGTAGATAATTTGAAGATATTTTTTTAATAAACGTATATTTTCGAACTAGTACAAATAAAATTATGGAGGGAGTAATATGTTTAAATTTAAAATGCCCTACACAATTTTGGCACACTCAAAAATGAATAAAAGGAAAAAGAGAGCTAAAAAGACTCATTTTAATAATATAAACCAAAAATAGATTTTCAAAATTGCTAGTAATTTATACTCCATCTTTGGCATTTAGATAAAGATGGAATGTATCTGGGCAGAAACCCAAACGCGTTGACAGCCAAGCGCATTAATATCCTTTAATTGATGTACTAGTAGTAGTAGTAGTATTAATCAAAAAATTAAGTATATTTATTTATAAATAATTCATCTCCGCGATCCTAAGGGCTAATGAATTACTAGCTCCGTTGTCCAAAGCTAAAACACTCTTTTCTAATGGAGCTGGCGATTAACCAAAGTTCCTAATAGGAATGATCCGTATTTATTCGATTAAAAGTTAGACTAAAAATATAAGTAGATTTTAAAATTACTCAAATATATTGAAATTATAATTTTTAATATTGTTTAAAAAATTTAAAATGGTTGGATTCGTTTCGAGATGGTTATGGAGTGGATATCATTATTTATACAAAGTAGAGAGTCTCACTGGTTATAAAAATGTGAAATGGAGTGTAATTACACGTGACACATAGTTATGATCAATTAAAATTAGTAGTACTAGTGTAGATCTATCTATCTGGCTCGTGCAAGCAAGCAAAGCAGCGTGTTATTTGGGTTGAAATTTTGGTACACCTCCCTCCCTATACGGGTACGTCCATACCCTTTCCAGTTTTGTCTTTGAATGCCCTTCCATTGTCCCCTTAACATTAAACCAACTCTACAGCTGTAGCTAGTCTATCTTTATAATTATGACTAGTTTTTTATTTTTCTGCATAAAATTTTACATATTATAATCAATTTATGCATATATACATATATATTTGTAAATCCAGTACACCCGTCCCGTTTAAACCAAATATAAAATCTAATAAAATGCGGGGTCCTTTGAATATCTTCTTGAAAAAGCTAGAAAAGTTTCTTGGGGGTGGTGGGGAAAGGACTGAGAATATTACTTCAGTCTAATTTTTTATTTTTTATTAAAAAAATATCAGTTTCCTAATTATCGATTGAGCTCTTCTAAGTGCACATAAAAATTAAATACGAATGTATTTAAATTTCACCTAGTTATTTGTATTTTAGCTACTATCGGAGGGGTCAAAATATACCTAATTTCCCCCAAATTGAGTTTTAGAAGGGACAAAAAGTTCAAAAATTAATTCCAATTTCAAAAAATAACTAATACGGTCATTAATATTAACCGATGGAAGTTTACCGATAACCCACCTGCCTCAAGTTTAATTTGACTCTAATTTAATTTTAATATTATTTATTAAAAAAGATGGTACTAGTAATATCTGAGAAGAAATATGCATTTACTAGGCCCCATTATCAGCATTTTAGAATCCTACATAAGAGCCCAGCGAGGTTTGAGCTTTCTTCAACTCTCTGATCTCTCTCCCCCTCTGAAACATATACTTACTTATCTTGAGAAAGTATTAATTCCAATTAAGTTGACCATGGCCGACATACTGAATCAAGAACAGATTGTTGAGTTTCAAGAAGCCTTCAGTCTCTTTGACAAGGACGGTGATGGTAATTAGTTTCTTGATTCTATATTCATCTGCCCACTATATACAATTATTATGCATGCATCTATTTAATCACATCTATATATATATATATACAGGTAAACTTTTATGTGCATGTTAATGGGGTAATTTTCATCTAAATAATTAAACGTTTTGTTTAAATTCAATTAACAGGTTGCATTACTATTGAAGAATTGGCAACTGTGATCAGGTCATTAGATCAAAATCCGTCCGAGGAAGAACTTCAGGACATGATTAACGAAGTCGATACTGATGGAAATGGCACCATCGAATTCGTTGAGTTCTTGAACCTTATGGCCAAGAAAATGAAGGTCTGCTTACTTATATGATCATATGATTATATATATTTTAATTTAATTTGTATGATCAAGACAAACGGGATCAACAGTCTTGTATTTCATGCATATATATATATATATATATATATATATATATATATATATATATATATATATGAAAATGATCCGTGGAATACGTTAGCTATTAACCAGTTTTAACTAACGTTCATTCAGCCGTCTAAAATTGGAGTTAATGGCTGAGATGAGCTCATCCAGCCGTTCAAAATTGGAGTTAATGGCTGAGTTGAGATGAGCACCCAGCCGCTACCAGTCAAAACGACAGGCCGCTAGAGGGGTTGCGGCCAACATAAAAGAATTTGGCTTAATTACTGATTATCCTAATTATTCTCGTAAAATAAAATAAAACCTAATTATTCTCGTAAAATAAAATAAAATAATATATAAATATAAGTATAATTATAAGGATAATCAGTAATTATCTTTGAATAATTAGGATAATCGGTAATTAAGTCAAATTCTTTTATGCTGGCCGCTACTCCCTCTTGCGGGTGGACGCTCGTCTAAGCCATTAATTCCAATTTTGGACGGCTGGATGAGCGTTAGTTGAAACATGGTTAATAGCTAACGTATTCCACGGATTATATATATATATATATATATATATATCACGCGGGTACGCCCTTTAATTACATTTAAATGCAAATTAACTTAGAAAAAGGTGTTTAGCTAGCAATTACCATAACTTTTTCATACTAATTGTCAGGAAACTGATGAAGAGGAGGAACTAAAAGAAGCTTTTAAAGTGTTTGACAGGGATCAAAATGGGTACATATCAGCTACTGAGGTAAATAGGTGGCCTCTACATACGCATTATTTTTACAGAAAAAGAATACTACCAACAAAAAATTAGACGATATGCACAATAAATAAATTTTTTTTATCATGCTTGCAGTAATTTTAACAATGTGGAAAATAAATACTGTCCAAAATTATGGCATGGATATATAGATATTGATAATAATCTTGTATAGTTTATTTTTATGATTCTTAATATCACAACGATAAAATACTAGCACGACAATATTAAAGTTATAAGAACACCTAGAATAATTTTTCGAAACTTTAAAATTTATTTATTTTTTCCTTTTTGGTAGTGACCGTCGTAATAAAATTATTAGGATTGCGTGATTAGTATGAAGTTAACTTTGGTTAATTGACATATACAGTGTCAACAAACAGGCCAAGAGGTGATCTTATGCACTGTATTGATCGATTAATCAACTTACCATGAAATTAATTAACGAATCCAAAATTACTGTCTTATCCCTTGATCTCATTCCCATGGCTGCTATTGCTAATTGAACAAATGGGGATTTGTGGGAGAGAGAAAAAATGAAATTTACCCAAAGTTTAATTAAACAATGAAACATTAACTTCTACTAGCATGCAATTTTTATTTAATTTGATGTTACATGCTGAAAAAGATTCTAATATTCATTAATATTATTGTTTGATCTTTAATTTGCAGCTGAGGCACGTGATGATAAATCTAGGAGAAAAATTAAGTGACGATGAGGTGGAGCAGATGATTAGAGAGGCCGACTTGGATGGGGATGGTCAAGTCAACTATGATGAATTTGTGAAGATGATGCTGACCGTCGGATAGAAGTTAACACTATTCAGATTTAATCATATTCAAATTTGTTTTGTTCGTTCTTAATGTTTCAGTTATTTCTATAACTCATTATTGTATTTAGTGACCAAAAGAGATTAGGAGGATCACTTAATTGACAATCACTTTGCGATTAATTCAGTTTGTTCCTAATCATTGTATTTATTCATTTCTAGTTCTATTGAAAACAGATATGGAAATAAAATTATGGGATTGAAAATTCTACTTTATGTTGAGGCCCACTGATCGATCTTCATTTCTTTCCATTTGGCCTCATCATTTCTGTTTAATCGGAGACAACAAAAGAAGAGAAGAGAAGGGGATGTTTTCTTTTCTTTTCAAACTGTCACAGCTTATAACTCATAAAATCCGACAAACACGAGACAATTAGCACCTCATTTCGTAAAAAAAAAAAAAAAAAATACTCCTTCTGTCTCATATTATTTATTTGATCATTGTTGACTTTTAAATGTCATCTTAAGAGATTTTTAAAATTGACATAAATTCGTTTAATTTTAATCAATGCAATGACGAATGTTATAAACTATTTAAAAAAAATATTACTTATTGTAAGTTTTATTATTTCATAATTTTTAATGAATTATCTCAATTTTGAATTTAAAAATATTTTAAATTGACTTTTAAAAATCAATAATAATTTTATAATTTAGAACGAAGGGAAGAGAGTAAAATAAATTTAAGAAAAGTTAACCGGTGAGAATGTCACACCAGTTATTATATATGTTGAATGGATGTGAGTTAATTTTAGTGTATATATATACTGTCCGTATCTTAAGTTTACTCCTTATCTAACATACCATACCATGCATACCCCCTTTAGCGACAGACCGAGCGATGATTCGGTTCGTCGCTATATATAGAACCGTCGTCTTAACTTTTAGCGACGAACAACTTATAGCGACAGACAACTTATAGCGACGAACCAAACCTATAGCGATGTACCGAATCGTCACCCGGTCCGTCGCTAAAAGAAGGTATGAAAAGTATGTTAGATAAGAGGTAAGCTTAAGATCCAAACCGTATATATATATATATATATATATATATATATATATATATATATATATAGAGTCCGGATCAGGTCCGGACTCCCGGATTTTGTTTTTTTTTTTGCTTTTTTTTTTGAAACAACTAAAAAAAATAAAAAATTATGGAATTGGAATTTTTCCACAATACAGTGTTTTGGGCGTGATTTGGATGCCTATACCAAAACATTTCTGTACAGTCTGGGCAGACTGTACATACATTGGTTGGTATAGGTATTAAAAACACACCCAAAACACTGTATTATGGAAAAAATTCAGTTCCATAAATTTTTTTTTTTAGTTGTTTCAAAAAAAAAAAGCAAAAAAAAAATGGTCCCCATTTTAGGACCTGTCCGGACTCCCGGACAGGATCCTGATTCTATATATATATACACATATATATATATATATATATATATATATATATATATATATATATATATATATATATATATACGGTCAGCATCAAGATCATTCTCCTTAAATAGTATTCTGCCTTAAATAGCATTCTTTTATCAAAACGACGTAGTTTTGGAGGGGCGCGATGATATTTTTATAAATACAATGTCACCGCGTATTTACAAAAGTGCCACCGCGTCCCTCCAAAACTACGTCGTTTTGATTAAAGAATGCTATTTAAGGCGGAATGTTATTTAAGAAGAATGCTCTTGATCCTTACCGTATATATATATATATATATATATATATATATATATATATATATATATATATATCGGGAAGGATATAAAGTGGACCAAAAGAACGGACCAAGGAGCGGACCAAGGCAAAAACACGCAGGTTTCAGGGTCAACCCGCGTGTTTTTCCGACCCATACCCTGAAACTCGCGTGTTTTTGCCTTGGTCTGCTCCTTGGTCCATTTTTTTGGTTCGCTTTAGATCCTCCCCGATATATATATATATATATATATATATATATATATATGGAAAGAATGAAGGGCATATTCTTTGATTCTACATATCTTGCTCACCACCTTTAGCGATGGATCGGACGACGGTTCGGACCGTCGTCTTAGCTTTTAGTAACTCATCGAACCGTCGCCATTACATATAAACAATTTATATGTTCTATAACGATGGACCGAACCGTCACCCGGTCTCTCGTTAAAGGTGGTGAACTTAAAAAATAAAAGGTATGCCCTTGAAATGGACTATATATATATATATATATATATATATATATATATATATATATATATATATGTGTGTGTGTGTGTGTGCGCGCGCGCGCGCGCGCGCATTTTAGCAAGATTTTGCATCAGAAAAAGCTTGATCTCAACGTACTTTTCTACGACTTAACTTGGAAACCAATATCCTTTTTCCTACCCTTTTCTAACTTGTAAATGCCGTTCTCAACTTCATAGGTAGAGGAATTAAATAGTTTATTCTCTATTTTCAAAAACTATCCTATGTAGGCTATGTACTACGTATGTTGCATTGAAATTTCAAGTTTTTTGGGTCTTATACTTGACTTGGACTAAACTGAACGTGTGAACAAGCTCTCACAACTTTGAATGGGAACTTTTATATTCAAAAGGGAAACAAGCTCAAGCTGTCATGGTGTCATTTTCACATTTCTTTTTCATCTTTAATTTGGTACTATATTGCCTTTATAAAATAAAAGGGTCCATTTAACAAACACTTCTTCTTCTTCCGGTGATCAAGTATTTAAAGTCTAAACAAGCTAGTCCAATTTTGAACAAGTCTACCACTTTACAGTGAAATCATACACCAGAGCTAAAAAGCAGCCACATCTTTGACTTATGGATTAATTTACTACTACAGTATCCTTGGGATATACATTTTTGAAACCACGAATTTTAAGAATAATGCTATGTTCTCGGATATACTCCAAAATTCCTAATATCCCCTCATTTGTTCTGTTTTTTTTTTCAATTTCTGTTTTATGTTGGTTTCTGTTGGAATTAGGATCACACACGCACACAACAGTAGAGATTTACGTAGTTTTCTAATTTGGGTACTTCACAGACGGTTTATTGTTTTATTGATGATTTCAGTTACATAGGGTTTTACAATAGAGAGTATTTATAACTACTAATTCTATTTCAACCCTATTCCAACCCTACCTCACATTATAACTCAAATGCTCATAATGTCCTTCCAAAAACGACCCATTAAAACTCAGTCCGCCGACCGGCGTGCCCCGCGCCGCTCCCTAGCTTCCACTGGCACGCCCCGCGCTACTACTGCAAAAACTCCGTACCGTACTGCGGGGGCTTCGCCCCTGCACCTCCAACCTTTGGTTCAACCCTGATAGACTAGTGCGTCGTTTTGCTACGCTCCGCACTAGCCTTTTTCAATAATTTCTAAGTTATGAGTCACAAGTCCCAACAGTTTCTGACATCCAAATCATACTATCTCAACCAGGAACAATCTATATATAGCATTAGACATGAGTTTATTTACTTATATGGAAAATTACCATTTATGTAATAACAAACTGCAAAAGCAGTTTAGCTTGTTTTGCTATCCCATTCCCACTTGATGAATTTAATTATATTAGGCTCAAACACAGAATTCAATATCATAGTATACAGAAAAGACTCAACATCTCTTACAATCAAAGGTAGCAAGCAAAGCCACTTGAATTACAAATCTCCCCTATAATTCTTCAAACCATAAAATACATTTTCCCGGATCAAATTAAGTAAAAACAAAGAATTAGAGACCAAATATTTCCAAATGAAAGATATATAAAACTACAAAAAATAATTATAAATAAATAAACACAACACACAAATGAGTAATCATACTTTGGTAACATCATATTCTTTGCTCTCAGGTTGCTCAAGAAACTGTAAACATACCCCATTATGTCTCTTCTGAACTAAACTCCATTTCAGAAAGCTCATATTAGATAGAAAAACCAAACAGAGAAAGTCATAGGAACCAAACTGGGAGAAAAAAAAAACTTTGTCGTGAGAATTAAGGGATTGCATTAGCACAACAAATGCAGGTTGTGAAGAGGGAAGGCCAAGGCTTGCGTTTCCCAACACTGTCTCGTGGTGAAGTTAACGCGACTTGCTTAGTTGTTACTGTCCAAGAGTCCTTTGTTGCCTTCTTATCTGCAGCATGGTTCTCTTGTGCAACTAAAACTTTTGCAGTTTCTTCTTTTTTCAGTAAGCTCAGAAATGGAGCAGTAGGCTTCTCAGAATCGCTTCTTTCCATCCTAATTGTCTTCTCTTCAACTGACACTGCCTCATCCTGTGGTGGACTGTATTCAGCTTGCACATTGTCCTTTTGAAATCTTGCATCACCTCGGCTTGATAATAAGCTTCTTGCTGCAGTCTTGTCTTGGCACAGTTGTGGAGTTTGATAAGATTCTTCAGACCTTGCTCCAATTGAGAGATCAAAATGAAAGCTTGGAGAATTTCTCAGCTCAACATGGATACTTGAAGTTTCTGAATTTGATTCAAGAATAAGCTTTTCGACGCTTTCTTGAGCCTTAGCATTTTGTTCATCAAACACTTTTGGTGGAGTTTCACTTTCTGCAATCATCAATGAAGTTGTTTCAACATTCTGAGGAAGTTCTTTTTCAGGTGTAGACAGCATAGCTTGTGCATTACCGGGGCTTCCATTCAAGGTTTCAGTGATGATATAGAACTCGGAACGACCATTTTTTTCTGAATGTGAAATCAACTCTTTTACATTTTCATCAGACTCAGAATCAAGAACTTGTGGGGGGAAATCTTGGACATGTTTAGTCGAAATAGGCCAGGACTTACACTGTTCTGTCATATCTCCCCTGTCCCTATCATTTCTCTTTGCATGTGAATCTTTATCTTGATCCTCAATCTCTTCTGTTGGCCTATCTTCTCCATGCTTGTAATATGTTATATTTAGGACAGTTGGAACTGTTTTAAGTTCAGGCATTTTGTCAGAAAATCCATCACATTCCTCCGGTTGCACTACAAAATCTAACTTGACGTTCTTATCAGCAAAACCAACTTGATTTTCATTGTGGTTCACCTCAAGGTCCTCATCCTGAGAATTAAACTCAAGTGCACTTTCCTTTTCATTCATCTTACAATCACACTCAATAGTCATCAATTCTGATTGAGAAGCATTGAAATCATCAGCCTTCAAATCTTTCACTGCCTGATCACAAAACTGAGTTTGGTTGCAATCACACTTGTTTTCTCCATTTTCTAAGTCACTCCCAATTGATTTGTTTTCTTCAGTAAGAAACATGTTTTTCTCCATCTTGGGGGTTTCCTCAAAATATGGCTTGAGGTTTTGATCAACAAAAACAACTTGAGGTTCATTGCTGTTCACTTCAGATTCCTCAACTTGACAACCCTCTCCCATGCCAGAACTAAGTGCATTTTCCTTCACACTTTCCTTACAATCAGATTCCACAGTCAGCAATTCTGATTGAGATGCATTGGACTTAATAGTCTTAAAATATTTGTCTCCCTGAGAAAACCGAGTTTGGTTGCTATGAAACTTGTTTTCTAGGTTTTCCATTTCATTCCCAGTAACCAATTTGCTTTCTTCAGTAAGAACTATGCTGTTTTCTAGTGGTTCAGAAACTTTTTGAAAAGAATTTATGGAACTAGGCTGTGGAAAGGCTTCTAGTGGTGACTTTGAGGCTTCTAATGGCGACTCTGAGACTTCTAGCGGTGACTCTCCATCACATTCCTTTTGCAAACTTTTTTCAGCCTCCTTAGGACTAGAAACTTCACATTTACCATCACATGTTTCACTTTGTACCAAGTTCTCTTCTTCGGATGCCTTATTTTTTACTACCAAATCATCCAATTCATTTGCTATATTTTGATCATCCCTCTCTGAAACAACATATAAATCTATCTTTTCTGCCATTTCATTGTCTACCAAGTGACCATTCTCAGCCTGGAATGATGTACTCAATCCTACTAATTCCTCACTGTCCCCTGGTGATACACTGCTGCCTTCTGCCATTGATTCAGCATGAACAACTTCATGTTGATCCGACTTAGGATCTACTTCATGTGATTCAGATTTCGAGTCAACAGTCGAATTACTTGTCTCAATATCTTCTGTTGCAAGTTTAGCATATCAAGTTTAAGTTATTGTTGTGGGGTTTATAATGATTTGTGCAGCAAAAATAATTACTACAGTACTACTTGCACTAAATGCTTATACACTAAGAACCAAGTATAGCTAGTTTTAACGCATGGTAAAAAAGTAATTGAATTCTTGAAGTTGAGAGATTATTGAACTAACCTCTTTCAACAGGGACTTCTTTTTGAATATGATTCTCATTTGTTCCTATCAAATCCTCCTCCAAAGTTGGCTTCTCAAGAGTCTTTTCATCTTTGTCGTCGGATATGTCAGATGAAGCATTTAGGACTCCACTGCCTAGACTGGCTGCATCATTTGATTCTGTCGGAATTTCCAAAGTTTGGGTAGGAGGCTTAATTAGCTCAGTGTCATTTTCATCTGTAGGTGAAATCCATAGCAACATATGAACAAAGGAAACTAACCCGAGAGAGAAAGATGTCGCAACAATTAAACAACACTAACCATTTTCATCCGACTGCTTTTCCACATGAAGTTCACCAGCTCCCAAGGGAGTGTCAGAAGGAAACACTGCTTCATGAAAGTCTTTACCTTCTGCTATTGGTTTTATATTGTCTTCCCCTTCAGTATCCTCTGCATGAACATAAATGATGGATTTCCATAAGACAAGAAAAGAGTTTTAATTGGTGAGATAAAAATAAGAAATTACTAGCCTTTTTTATCCAATTTCTGTTTTTCGACATGATAATCTCCAATTTTTTCATGAAAACCTCTTTCTTCAGCCGTACAATTTGTATGATTTTCTCCCTTCACTTCATCTTCATGCAATAATAATCCATGAGCTTCTTCAACTCCTGACTTATCTTCTTCTGCATCAACAGCACAATACAACTTATGGAACTAATTTAGCTCATTTAATTTCTCAACCAAATACACTAAAAACAAAACTCAACAGTTTAACTCAAAATTCTTGCAGAAACTGTACCTTGTAGCCCCGATACGTTATTGTTTCCCATCTCATTACCCATGTTCAGTTATCCCAATCCTGCGCGCAAATTAATAAAAGTTTCTAATACACACACTGTGCTAATGTGTTCAAAGCACAAGTATATGAAATAAAAAGACAGAGAACTTCATACCATGATGATGATACACACATGCTAATAGCTATAACTTTCAAGTACAGCTTGAGCTCAGTGCAGCTGCCAGAGTGTTAATACATGATTAATATGGAGGACTCGCTGATATTGCTTAAACCATACATTTGTCAGCATCAGTGGGCAAATAAATGAGCCTCAAAAAAGTATGCTTATGGAAGATTTCTTTTTTCTTTTCTATCCTCTGTTTTTTTTTCTGATGACACTGACATAACATATGAACATCATGAGAGTCTTGATAGGAAAATGTTGGTAACTAAATAAGATGGAAACTCCACATGAAATCGTCTCTATAGATCCTATAGCGACGATTCTTACAGTCACTATACATTTATAGCGACACTTTTCATGTGAAAATATCAAAAAGTCATATAAAAATATTAATTTCCAAATAAGATTAGTGTAACATTCTTTTTTTAAGCCAGCTAATTCTTTTATGATTAGCGCAAACTTGTCACAGCGAAGACAGGGTACATTATGCGGCTCATTGTCGCATTTTTTAGGAACAATTAACACATGTAGAAATCCCATTCTTAATCTATTTTTATGGCTCGTGACTTGGTTTTTAACAAAATTAAAGTCTATGATATATTGATGGTAAATGAAAGAAAAAAGTTAAAATCATTTATTCAGTTTCCCATGAGCTAATTTCCTGAAAATTGGGTATCATCTTTTACAAGTTTCCTTCATTATTGGATCTGATCAAAGTCCATTAGGGAAAAAAAGAGGTAAAGTGGAAAGGCCTACTCAGGGACCAGCTTCACCTAATCAGTTTAGGGAGTTGTGAGATTTAGTGAAAAAAAGAAAAAGTGGAATGCAAGGCAAATATTGTAGTAGTAAGTAACATTTTTACATGTATGCAATTATGATCCAAATTTATTTATTTTTGGTCCGGAACATTCACAAAGTGGTGGAGCCAGGCCAGATATATTATAGAGCAAATGGTGCTAATATTTTAGCTTCTCCCCGCCCCCCGGCCCCTAATATGTGGGTCTGTGATTCAAGAATACTTGGTGTTAAAGCCTAATCTTGATGAGAAAAAGGATTTTTAAATGCAAAGTTTGTGTATCATCATAACTCTCTACTTTCTTTATAATTAACTAAGAAATGGATGCTTAAAGGTTAACTAATTGGACCCTTGTGTTGCATTTTGTTTAGGGATAGAAATAGAGGAGTTGGTGGCAGTCCACTACTGACTGACTACACCCACTCTTTCAATATAGAGAGATCCCCATGGAATGATTATACCAAATTGGCAGTTTTTTTTTATAGTTGTTTTAAGTTTTATTTCAAGTGCTCTCTTAAAACAAGTCGTAGTAAAGAGTACAAGTATCGGGATAAATTATGCCCAATTATAATGGTAAAGTTTATCAATATCATTTTAGGACAGAGAAATTATCATTTCATTTCAGCACAATGCTTAGCTCAGAATAATATTGCTATGAATTAAGAAATATTGCTATGTTTTGCTCTGAACTAAAAAAAAATAGATTGTAAATAAATTTTCATAGAGAACATTGGGCGTAGGAGTATAGAGTTATGCTTGGACAAATCCATTCATTTGAAGTGGCCCAATAAAGGCTGGGCTACTGTTTGGAAATGGCTATTAGGCTTATTCTTAAGGGTCCTTAACACTAATATACAACAATTAAAAAGTATTTACAAAAATAAAACATACACAAAATAATTACAAAAATAACAAAACACAATATATTATGATTCCTAAAATCACGTATCATTAACTCCTACACGTCAGTTATTTTCCTTTCAATAACCAACCGCACCTAAATTCAAACAACTGAGAAAATCAATCGGAGAAGACAGACCAACGCCAAATCAATTGGAGAAGACAAGATCTTCAGTCGCGACACAACTCTGATATCGGAGAAGACGAAGCCTCCTGTCGCGACTAAACTCGTAATCGGAGAAGACGAAGCATGTTGTCGCGACGCATCTCTAAGATCGAAAATAGCATACAAAATCAACAACGCCTTCAAGCTCAGTAACCAAATATTGCAGTGATTGTTGAATACAAGATCAACATCAACTTCGATACAAAATACTAAGGTATGTGAGTTTAAAATTTATAATCATATAGTTACATATGGTTATTACGAATTACTATATTGGTTACCCTTTTTAAGTTTTTTACACTTAAAATGGTCATACAGTAAGAATAATGAATGTTTTTGATTGCAAAATGTATTTGAAAAAATGTTGTATATTATGGTTACTAAGGTTATAAAAATTGGTTACTGTCTAATGCTGTCTTGGTTACTGACTATTCTGTATTGGTTACTTTGTAACATTAAATTGTCTATTGTTGTCTTAGTTACTGTCTAATGTTGTCTTGGTTACTGTACAATATTACTAATTAATGTTGAATTGGTTACTGACTAATGCTGACTTGGTTACTATGTAACATTATTTTGGTTACTGACTAATGCTGACTTGCTTACTGTGTAAAACTATAATGGTTACTGACTAATGCTGACTTGGTTATTGTGTAAAATTATAGTGCTGACTTGGTTACTGTGTAAAATTATTTAGTGACTAATGCGGACTTGGTTACTGACTAATTCTGACTTGGTTACTGACTAATGCAAACTTAATTACTGCAGAGATTAATTGGTTACTGTAATATTGGTTGCTGAAGCATATTAATGTACACTTCTACTTATGTTTTTATATTAATGGTTACTTGTTATCTACATTTGTTACATTCTTACAAAAGCTTGTCTTTAGTTGGTAACAAACAAATTATACTGGTTGTTTTTTACTATAAAAATGCAATACAAAATGTATTTATCTTGTGGTTACTAAATAAATATGTGTTGGTTACAATTTAAAATGGATTTGGTTACTGTATAATGTTGTCATGATTAATGTATAATGTTGAATGCAAAATGCATTTTAAAATATGTTTTATACTCTGGTTACTAAATACATACAAATTGGTTACTGTTTATTATTGATTTGGTTGTTGTATAATGTTTATATGCTTGCTTTATAATTTTAAAGTTTATTCTACTGATATTTTTTATATTAATGATTACTTATTAAATACATTGGTTACCTTCCTGCAACTATTGGTTACTATCTAATCTGAATTTGGTTAGTATATAATGCTGACTTGGTTACTGTGTAAAATTGTAATGGTTACTGCATAATATTACCCCCAGTTCATGTTCTCGTTTCTAACATTATGTAGTTTGGTTACTGTCTGACATTGAGTTGGTTACTTTGCAGACCATTCGCTAATAGTAACCAAAAACATACTAAAAGGTTGCTTCATCTGATATAATGGTCGGTGGAATATTGCTTATAATCTGAAATTTGATTGACAATGTTGTTGTGTATTATACAGTTGTATGATTGACAATGCAAAATGCATTTGAAAATATGTTTTATATTCTGGTTACTAAATACATATAAATTAGTTACTGTATACTATTTAATTTGTTACTGTATAATATTTACTTGGTTGCTGAATAATATTAATATACACTTGTACTGATGTTTTTATAGTTATGGAAAGATTTGATCAAGTGACAATTTGGTAATTTCTGTCAAGTTTGGAGTATCAGATTTTGGCATTTTCGGAGCCTAATTTCATTGGAAACAGGTAAACGATCAAAAATTACAAGCTTTGCTGGTGAACTGCAGGGTTTTTTTTAGACAAATTCCATCATTTAGGCCTTCAAAATTGCATGTAAAAATGTGATTTATATTCTGGTTACTAAGATTATGTAATTTGGTTAATGTCTAATATTGATTTGGTTACTTTACAATGTTTATTCAGTTGTTAGACAATGAAGACTGACAGTAACCAATACAAAAAATTTAATTATTTACAGGAATATATAATTGTTTACTGCTAGTAACCATTAACCACATGGTTGGTAGCATTTTTGATGGTGTACAGTAACCAAAATTGATGTTGATTAATATTTTAATTTTTGATTCCATCATGAGTTATCAATATAAAGTAAACATATACATTGAACAATTGGTAACTGTTCTGAAACATTTTTATGTAAATTTGGTTACCCATCTAAAATAAAATGGTTACCTCTATATTTATATTTAGTTACCAACTAGCATGGACCATTTCCAAATAACTTTTATAACTACGTAATTTAAAAGTATCTATCAGCTAGATAAATGAAAACTCTCACATGTACATTAAGCACTTGATAATTGTTCTGATATAAGTTTTTAATTATTTGGTTACTAACAAAAACTAAAATGGTTACCCTTATATGCAGGTTTGGTTACCAACTGCACCTCTTAAGCTATTTTTATTTTAATATGAGATCTATAAGTGACCATCATATATATAAATGAGAACTCTTTATTGGAGTTTCTTATTCTATCATGATGATAGGGTATAAATAAAACATATACCTTTAACACTTTATAATAGTCTTGATACAAGTTTATTGTAACGACCCCAAAATAGGTCCATTCCATCCAACCCATTCCGAGTCGCTAAATACATGGTACAGAAAACAACTACAACTTTATTACAACAATTGTCGTGCAAAATACAACAACACATATGCTGTGAGTTTGGATACAAATATATATCAACTGTGACTCATGTCCCAACCGTGGACAACACCTCATAATGACACCTTACATAAAGGTATAGTCGAAAACTGTTTTAGAAATTAGAATCTTTGGGAAGTGCTCAAGGAAACCTTCGTACATGGGAGGCCATGCTTCTTGATTATGATAGATATCATATGGCCACAGAATTATCCTTGGTTGACTCAATAGACCCCAAAGAAAAACGAGAAGATTACTATCATATTCTTTTCATTGGTGAGTTTTCTCTTGACATATCATTATCTCCACTGTCTCTAATTGAGAGTTATATTTCAAATAGACTCCAAGATCATATAGTTAGTGCTGGTAGATATACTCAACAAGTGGATGAGCACAACTATGTCTTATGATGACACGAGGTTGTATGTCATTAGACATCTTGTATGATAGCGGTAAAACACCCTTCCAAGTTAAATTCACCTCACCCTCAACATCTATAGACCACCGTTCTATTCCCTTGTTATCCCCCGCTCGACCCAGCTACACTTTTATTACCTGTAAGGAATTGTGAAACAAAAGGGTGAGCATAACTAGCTCAGTAAAGAATATCATGACTAAAGATAATTAAATTATCAATAGCCTTCATCAATAATAAATCAGAAATTTAGAACATATAGTAGATGATAAAAAAAAAATTCAACCATAGTTGCAGTGGAACGAGCAATCCATTAGAAGAGTCAAATAGACCATAAAATCTATTATCTTCTCCATGTTAAAAGTCCACCAACAATGTTTTATCCCTGTAACATCAATTAACAATTCCAGTCCACAATCACGTATATAACTCATAATCATAATTGTAGTTCTAAATTCCTTTCCTCATCCAGGACAAAAATAATTTTCATCACCTGAAACATCAAAGATTATGGTTATACCAAATTACAGTTCATGTTCATAATCCTACTAATAAATTTATCTTTGCACTACGACCAAAGATATACATCAACAAGTCATCTTTGCACTACAGGCCAAAGATATTAATCAACAAGTCATCTTTGTACTATGGACCAAAGATATTCATATCTCAAAGAAATATATAATCATTTCAGAATTTATATAAATAATAATTATAACCATGTTGATCAATTCACCTTTGCACTTAAGCTAAAGATATTTAATTATAAATTCAATGGTCATGATCATACTAGTCACAAGTCAACTTTTCACTACTGGCCAAAGAGAACCCTAGTCATGATCATACCAATAATCTATCCATCTTTACACTCTAGTGAAAGAGAATTTCAACATCAGGGTTATAAAAATATTATATATGATAATAAAATCAATATAATCAATACATAGTTTTAATCTCCAGAGTAATATTCATAAATCAACTATAATTTGGTTAGAAAAAGAAACCAATTTTGTAGTGAATAGTACCCGTGAATAGTAACTCGTGAATAGTAACTCATGAATAATAACTCATGAATAGTAACTCATGAATAGTAAATCGTGAATAGTAACTCATGAATAGTAACTCGTGAATAGTAACTCATGAATAGTAACTCGTGAATAGTAACTCGTGAATAGTAACTCATGAATAGTAACTCTGACATAGTAACCCCGACATGAAAAAGTTCTAAATTTGATAAAAAAATTCCAACCAACATTCTGGCATAATGATATTGAAGAAATAATATCATTTTAGAAGAAAATAACCTCCCTTACAATCCCTTAAAATCACTTACCATCCCTTACCTCAAAAGAGCAGTACTTCTGTGACGCCCCCAAAATTAGGTATACATCACCCATCTTGAGTCGTCAGATACATGGTACAGAATTCAAATACAACTTACTAATACCACTGTCGTGTATAATACGACAAAATACAACTGTGAGTTTGAATACAATAATTGTCTCATTACAATTATTAATACACTATTTCTCAGAATAGTGAGGACTACTAATGCTATCCTCTGGACCGTCACTCCATTCCCCGACTAGTCCCTGCTATGTTCTCATTTCCTGAAGAGAACAGTGAAAGAAAGGGTGAGCTCAACTAGCCCAGTAAGAAATATTATGACTAAGATAATGCAGAATAAATTATCATTAGTCTCCAACAATGTTAAACTGATACAATACAATAGACATCAAGTTTAACTGCAGCGGAATAAGCAATCCATTAAAAGAGTCAAGTAGAGAGAATTGAATCTACTATCTTTTATGATTTAAAAATTTTTTCATCACTTTTATCGCTGAGACTCAGCTCAATAAATAATCCACATCATTAAATCATCCCTGCACTACAGGCCAAGGATATTCTTTAGTATCACAACCACGAATTATCCATGCACTACGGGCCAAAGATAATCGTGTTTTCATCAACGGTCCTGATCATGCCATAAAACAATTATCTTTGCACTACGGCCGAAGAGAATCCATAGCCATAATCATACCAAAAACTGTCCATCAATGCACTATGGGCCAATGAGGACTTTTTCCACATCATTTGTAATATTACGGTCATGATTACACCGCATAATCCCTGGTCATAATCATACCAAGTCCATCTATGCACTACAGGCCACAGATGACTTTCAACATAACATAAACATGAGGATGATGACAATGATATAAGAATTTAATAAAACAAGTTCAAGAATTAATTTGTCCATGAACCAATAACGTCCAAATTGTCCACACGATACTGTTTTGTGGTGTAAAATTCAAGAATGCTCAGAAGAATATTTTCCTGAAAAGATATTGGATGAAGCGCAAATATCAAGGATATTCTACTAATTTCATGGAGTATAGAAGTCAAAACTTTAACCAACTGAGTATAATAAAGAATGGAATAACAACAGAAATCACCATGCATGCGGAACTTCGCATAGGCAGGTTATTCCAACAGAATACTAAATAACGGAACCAGGTCAGGTGAAATTCACACCGACAGGATGTTCCAACAGAATAATAAATGCGGAATAATAAATGATGGAACCAGGTCCGGCGTATAGCACAGACAGGATATTCCGACAGAATAATAAAGACGGAACCAGGTCCGGTGTAAAACACACAGACAGGATGTTCCAACGGAATAATAATAAAGACAGAACCAGGTCCGGTGTAAAACACACAGACAGGATGTTCCAACAAAATGATAGAAGAATGTCACCAAGTATAGGGTAGACCGCGTATACAGGTTATTCCAACAGAATAATAAGAAATGGAATAACAGTAGTTCTCTTCATGAATAAGAAAGAATAACACCCCTTACCGTAACAGAAACTGGATATAGAAGTAGTGAAGTAGCAGAATACTCTTCTTCTTTCTCTCTATAATTTTCTCTCTATAGCTTCTCTCTATAATTTCTCTCTCTAGAGTTTCAATGAATTCGTAAGAAAATAATGAAGGAATGAGCTTCTATTTATAGGAAAATGGAATGCATAGTAACTAATCCATGAACGGTCCAGATTGATTTACTTTAATCTTACGGTCCATATTTAAAGAAAAATCTTTTAAATAAAATATAATATATTCTATTTATATAAAAAGATTTTTACTATGCAAATACTATGTAACAGTATGCAAAACACTATGCGACACTATGCATAATAAAATATAATATATTCTATTTATAAAATAACTTTAATAAAGTATTCTGTTTTATATAAAAAGTTGTTTCTGTTTTATTACGTTAATAATACGAATAAAACAAAACGTCATCATCGCTATAATAATTCATATTATTAATCGACAATAATTGAATCAAACTGAGCGACTTCTCACATAAATATCAATAATCAATACCGTGTGCTACTATGCAACAACGCGTATTACTGTACTTTTACTACCCAGTAGTTCAACAGTATCAACGGTAAAACTTTCGCCGTTATTTTCAATAAAATATTTTTGTCGTTTTCTCAATCCGACAATAATTCTGTTGTGGGGTCCACCAATAATTGTACCGTCGTACGAATATTTTCCGACACAAAGAATATTCCCTGACCAATCGAATATAATATAACAACTTGCATACTTTGCAAAATTTATAAATACTACCCACAACTATAATATTATCTCAAATTCACACCATAATATAAAAAAATATTTCGAGAAAATTAATTCTTTATTCATAAAATCTGGGGTTTTACAACTTCTTACTGGAATAACGCTGAACGAACTTGCACCGTATAACAACACTCGAAGTACTAAAATACTTACAAAAATACGCTCGATATATAGAGAGAGAAAGAGAGAAATCTTTAGTTTCTGGTGTGATTTTCAATTTTAACCTAAGCACCCTATATATAGGAAAATGCTTAGAACACCAAAGCAGAAAATTTAATAAAATATAATATATTTTTTGTTAAACTTCCTACGCACCCAATTAGTCCAAACATCAGCCACACCTCAACCAAAACCATAAAAAAAACGTTTTTTATATTTAAAACAATTAAAACTTTCAAAAATTAATTATTTCGGAACTTCGGAACTTCAATAATTCATAATAAATAGCCCTTTCATCAGAAAATTCGAATCTCGATAGTTTTTATAGGAAATTCCATTATCTACAACTTTGTAAAAGGAAGTTTTTCCAAATTCCAAACAGAAATTGACCGAAATCCACAAACGGGTGATTTTACAAGCTATAATCAAATTTCAGTCAAGAAATGGGTCCACCAACATGTTTAACATGTTTTAAACAACTTTTGTAATAAAAATACTCTTCCTCCTCATATACTCATATATCCCACATTCATTATAAAAATATCACCATTATTATATTATTAAAATATAATAATATATTTAAATGAATTATTTTATCAGAAAAAGATAAAATTTTAATTTTCAACAATTGTCACATTAAAAATTTTCTCCATCTATATCCACATAAAATCAATATTTTCCTCATCATATAAATCAATAATTAATTATTCACGAATAATATTACAGAATTACAATACTGACAACTAGGCAGTTTTCAGGAAAGAGAGGGTTTTCCAATAAGAATTTTTCCTTACTTGCGCGCAATTAGGTGACCAAACCTCTTCTTACACGGAACTTTCTAGACATTGCCAATAATATTTTCTATTAATATTATTCAGATAATATGAATTATTGCTTCGATAATGGAAAATATTGTGTAGTGACAATTATTGAAACAACAGTAATATAAAAAAATCAACGCAGCAATTATTGAATTAATAAAATAAAAAATTGAACAGTAATTACTGTAACAATTATTGAGAAGTGCCTTCTTACGTAAGAATCAATAATTGGTGCAATATCGTGTGCTACTGTGCAACAACGCGTATTACTGTGTTTTAACCACCGGGTATTCTAACAGTATTAACGGTAAAAACTACGCCATTATTTATAAACAACTTATACTTGTCGTTTTCTTCATCCAATCGCTTTCCGTTATGGGGTCCACAAAAGACTGTGCCATCGTACGAATATTCCCCGACAACAAGAATATTCCACAACCAAACGAATACTCCCCGACAATAATGAGTAATATTCATATATCACCCTTAACTTTAACTTTTATCAATTTAACCATTTACTGAATAATATTATAAGAAAAATTGAATACTTTTATTTCATAAAATTTGGGGTCTTACATTTATAATTATCTGGTTACTAACAAAAATAAAAATGGTTATTATATATATATATGTGTGTGTGTGTGTGTGTGTGTGTGGATACCAACCTAACATTTCAACTGAAATAGCTGATGGATACTGTTCTGAACCAATTTTATGTAAATTTGGTTACTTACAAAAAATAAAATGGTTACCTCTATATGCAGATTTAAATTTCAATTGTACAATTTCCAAATAATTTTTATGAGTATATATGTAATTTATAAGTATACATCAGTTAGGTAAATAGGACACTCTCACATGTACATTTAACACTTGATGTTTGTCTTGATATAGGCTTGTAACTATCTGGTTACTAATAACAGTAACCATAATGTAACATAATAAAACAGTAAACACATAATTATATGATAGTAACCAGAACAGGTTTTAATGGTAATCAAAACAGAAACATCATGTAATAAAATCCAATTTAGGTAATCCATGTATACTAAACAATTACATATTAACCAGAATAAAAAATAAAAGTATCTAAAATTCCACATTGAGGACACAATAATAGTAGCCAAACCATAAGGTAACAGTAACCAAAACATAATAAAGAAGTAACCAAATAGTTATATGAAAGTAACCAGGACATGTAGGATGTGTTTGTGAAAATGAAAGTAGAAATAGAAAAGCATAAATATTGTAGAAGATATTTGAAGGAATTTACAAAAATAATACATCAATGTATACTAAGCAAATACATGGTTTATTATGACTTGGGTTTATTATTTACAAAAATATTACATCCACAAACTAATGATGGCTTAAACTTCTCCAACTGACTTGGGTTCAATTTCTTGGTAATAATGCTGGGGACTTCCATGTCACCACTATATAACTTTTTCAATGAATTTTCTATTGTATTTCTCATAGTAAAGATCCCATAAATGCAAATAAAAAAAATTAGATTTACACAGTCATTAGTAACCAGATATAAACAATATCTATATCATAAACAGTTACATAGTGACCAACAAATAAGAGCATACTAACCAAAATATAATATAACAATTATACAGTAGCTAAAATAGACTATAACAAATAACCAACATCCCAAATTGACTGCACAATAATAGTTATCATATCATAATATAACATTAACCATACCATAATAAAAGCAGTAACCAAAAAGTTATATTATATAATCTAATGATAACCAAAATATAAACAACATGTAGTACAAACCATTTTATGTAGTAAACAAAACATGTATACCAAAAAATATACTAAAGAAGTAACCAAACAGTTATATGCTAGTAATCAAACCATGTTTTAATGGTAAGCAACAGATAAACAACATGTAGACCAAACCCAGTTTAGTCAACCAATGTATACTAAGCAAATACATTATAACCAAAACAACATATAAAAGTAACCAAAATTCCAATTGAGAGAAAAAGAATGGTATCCAAATCATAAGCTAACAATAACAAAAAATATACTAATGAAGTAACCAAACAGTTATATATTAGTAACCAAAACATATATTAATGGTAACCAATACATAAACAACATGTACACCAAAACAAGTTTAGTCAACCATGTATACTAAGCAAATACATGGTAACCATAACAACATAAAAAAGTAACCAAAATACCAATTGAGGAAAAAAGAATGGTATCCAAATCATAAGCTAACAATAACAAAAAATATACTAATGAAGTAATCAAACAGTTATATATTAATAACCAAAACATATATTAATGGTAACCAATATATAAATAACATGTACACCAAAACCAGTTTAGTCAACCATGTATACTAAGCAAATACATGGTAACCATAACAACATACAAAAGTAACCAAAATACCAAATCAAGGTAACAAAAATGGTATCCGAATCACAAGTTAACAATAACCATAACATAATGCAGAAGAGGCTTATCGCCAAAAATGATAACCAAAATATAACAGTAACCAAAATATAATGCAGAAGAGGCTTAAACTAGTTTAATTCTTGATTGAAATTTAAATAAGGTTTATTTCTTCCCATGACATTTGTCGTCGTGATCTCTTTCCGAGCAATATCAAGAGGCTTGTTTGAAGCAAAATTTCTATTATCTCGATAATAGAACAACATGTATGCTTTCTAATCCAAAAACCTTATTCTCACTAACTTGAACAACCTGTGAATCAACAAGTGCAGCAAAAATAAATTAAAAAACAATCAAAAAAATAAAGGACTTTTAGACTATGCAAACTGCTTGTGAATCCGGCAGCGAATCGAAGAGGATGACGTGAATCATATGGGAAAAAAGAGAGAGAAACATAAATAAGGGTGATAATCCTAACTTGCCTGGTGCATATGTAATGAATCCATGTAACATGCAGTGTGAGGATCAGGTTTATTGCCTTCATCCATGGACAGAAGGCAGAATTGGAGAAGATGAAACCATTAACGAGAATAGAGTTTTCAGAGATGAAAGAGGAAAGTAAGAGAGAGGGGAAAGAAAAGTGTGCCACGATTAACGGGAAGGGATAAGGGAGATAATCATGGACCATAATTAAAGGATGCCTAAATGTATTAATTTTGTAAATAAATATGGAAAAATATATTATTTTTATAATTATTTTATCTATGCACAATTATTGTAATTATTTCTAAAAATATACAAACATATATAATTCTTCCTTACTCTCATTTGAAGTTGTCTTTTTTGTGATATCTAGTCTAGCCCTCATGATGTATAATATCTCAAATAGAATATGCTCCAGTACCCCTAGCAGAAGCCTAATGTACAAGTATCAATCCACTATTGAACATTGGAAAATCCCAAATATCTTAAATAGAATATGCTCCAATACCTCAGGGTCTTTCTTTTATTTTTTTCAGGGATGTTATTTTTTATTTTATTTTATGAGATATGATCAATGTGGGGTTGATATATGCGTGTACCTAATCTCTTGGATAACTAGCTTTTCAAGAAAAAAAAATGGGGATTTGAGTCTATATGGTAAACGTGCTGGAACATTATGAATACTTATATGAACTTGTCATATGGGGACAGATCCAAATATATCAGTCGGTAGTATGAGATATTAATGTGTCCTAGGCCTCTTGGATAATTAGGGTAACAGTAACCTAATTAACAAGATGGTAAAGTTTATGATTGAGTAAGTTTAGTTTCTTGTACATCTAGATTGGACACTTTCTTACATTTTTCCAAGGTAAAACATATAAATGAAAGATGTTTTGTTGTGGTTTTTATGCAATTTATATATAAAACGATCTTATTACTCGCTCTTTTGATGTTGTACAATAAAAATAAATTATTAATAATTTCATTACGAATTCAATTTTAAGATAATTAAATTTGGTGGTTTAAAGGAACAAAACTAATTCTAGTACAAATGATTTTATTTATATTTCTTATATAAATTAAATATTTGTTCTTAAACATTTTAACTCTTTCCGAGTTAGAATAGTACTGGTACACCCACTGACTACAGATGGATAGTCCAAACACTAACATTTTTCCAAGTCATCTCAATGTGCATGGTGGTTCACTGCTCTTATATCTTTTCGATTTTGGCGTACAACACAAGAGTTTTATATATAAATTAAAAAGGTTTTACTGCACAAATTCATTTGTTTCTTCTATACTTGCATGAGCTCCATATGACAGAACCAGATCGATGCCTTTTCGGACATAACATAGGGTTCGTGTTGCAAATATATATATATATATATATATATATATATATATATATATATATATATATATATATATGGGTATTCATCCATGGCAAACGTTTGCCATGGACACTATTCAGCAAACAAGTTGATTACCGTTGATCTGGACAATGGAAGGCTGGGATTGGTCAAGTTTTCTCCCTGCCGCTACAGCTTGTAGCGGCAGCCACTTTTCCTTTTTGTCCGTTTGCAAATTACATTACTGCCCCTAATTAAATTACATGCCTGCCGCTACAGGTTGTAGCGGCAGTGTAAATCCCACCCATATGGCCCATATGCTATGTAAAGATAAGTTTATATTTATGTATACATAATATAAAAATAAAAGATAATGATACATAATATAAAAATAAAATATAATGATAAGATAAGTCTGAATAAAAGATAAACTTATTTTTATAAATATATAATGTAAAAATAAGATAAGTTTGAATAAAAGATAAATTTATCTTTTATAATAAAATAAATTTATCTTTTATTATAAAAACATAAATTTATCTTTTACAGTAAAACTGTGAGTTTAATTATACATTATTTTACAAAAATGGTGAGGATTACTAAACAACTCTCTCTATAACCATCATTCCATACCCCGACTCGTACTCGCTACATTCTCGCCTCCTGAGAAGAAAAATAGAACAAAAAGGAAAAAGGGTGAGCTCAACTAGCCCAGTAAAGAACATTATGACTAAGATAATATAAAAAAAATTATCGTTAGTCTTCAACAGAGAAAAATCTGAGAGAATATAATAAACAACAAGTTTTAGATCAATATTCGCAGCGGAAAATAATAATTCATAGAAGAATTACGTAGATGATGAAATCTACTAATATCTATGAATTTAACAGCCCATCATCATTATTTTATCCCTGTAACATCAATCAATATTCATCTTGAATCAAATATTCATCTTTGCACTACAGGCCAATTCGTCAGTTGGTCATGTTCATCTCAACACCTGTTCATCTTTGCACTACGGGCCAAAGATCTTCATCATAAAATCGTTAATCTTTGCACTACATGCCAAAGATATTCGATTATATCATCATTTAGGACTGAGGATGATGAAAAATATTTTAAAAAAAACAAATCCAGTGAAGCAAAAGAATAAATATTAAGGATTCGTATTTCAGCTATTTCATGTCCAAAAATACTTCATAAATAATCATAGTGAAGTAAAATTTAAGAATGATCAAAACATGGATACAATCAAAACTAGTATACACATTAGATATTTTGGACGAAAACAAAAAAATTTAATTTTTCTGTGAATAGTGTCGTATTCGTGAATAGTGCTGTATTCGTAAATAGTGTCGTATACGTGAATAGTAACTCCGACACAAAAAGTTCTAAATTTGATTAAAAGTTTAGATCAATACTTCGGCATAATGATATTGGAAGAATTAATATCATTTTTTTTAAAAAAAATAATATCCCTTACCTCACAAAGATAATACTTCTAGTTGAAACACCGGATATAGGCTATGACTTGAACTTGCACCGTATAGCAACACTAAAAGTATCAAAATACTCACAAGAATACGCTCAATATATCGAGAGAGAAAGAGAGAGAAAACTTCAGTTTCTGGTGTGATTTTCAATTCTAACCTAAGCACCCTATTTATAGGAAAATACTTAGAACACCAAAGCAGAAAATTTAATAAAATATTATTATTTATATTACAAATTCCTACGCCCACTTTTACCAACTGATTTCAGTTATCTAGCACATGTTAAAGATGCTCACAAACATTTGAAAAACGTTTTTGTTGATATAAATAATTAAAACTTTCAAAAATCAATTATTTCGGAACTACGGAACTTCAATAATTCATAATAAATAGTCCTTTTATCAGAAAATTCAAAACTCGCGCCTTTTTCATAGGAAATTCCATTATCTACAACTTTGCAAAAAAAAGTTTTTTCAAATTCTAAACAGAAATTGACCGAAATCCACAAACGGGCGATTTTAAAGGCTATAATCAAATTTCAGTCAAGAAATGGGGTCCACAGACATGAAAAACATGTTTTAAATATTTTTGGTAATAAAAATACTCATCCTCCTCATATACTCATATATCTCATATTCATTGTAAAGATATCACCGTTATTATATTATAATAATATAATAATATATTTAAATGAATTATTTTATCATAAAAAATAAATATTAATTTTTAACAATTGTCACATTAAAAATTTTCTCCATCTATATCCACATAAAATTAATATTTTTCTCATCATATAAATCGATAATTAATTATTCACAAATAATATTACAGAATCACAATACTGACAACCAGGCAGTTACCAAGATAGAGGGGGCTTTCCAATAAGGATATCACTTTACTGTCGCGCAATTAGGTGACCAAACCTCTCCTTAGACAGAACTTTCTAGACATTGCCAATAATGTTATCCAATAATAATATTCAGATAATATGAATTATTGCTCCGATAATGGAAAATACTGTGTAGTGACAATTATTGAAACAATAAAAATATCAATACAGCAATTATTGAATTAATAAAATAAAATACTGAACAATAATTACTGTAATAATTATTGAGTAATGCCTTCTTATGTAAGAATCAATAATTGGTGCAATACCATGTGCTACTGTGTTTTAACCACCGAGTATTTTAACAGTATTGATGGTAAAAACTACGCCGTTATTTTAAAACAACTTATATTTGTCGTTTTCTTCATCCAAACGCTTTTCGTTATGGGGCCCACACAAGATTGCGCAATCGTACGAATATTCCCCGACAGTAAGAATATTCCACGACCAAACAAATATTTTATAACCACTTGCTTATTTGAAATATTTGCGTATTTTACCCATAACTATCCACATTAATCAAATCAACCTTTACTATTTCAAAATAATAAATAGAGAAAATTTAATTTCATTAATAATAAGTTGGGGTCTTACAACCTCCCCTCCTTATGAAATTTTATCCTCGAAATTGACGTACGTACTTGGTGTTTCAAAAAGGTGAGGATACCTCGCTTTCATTTCCGTTTCCAACTCCCAGGTCATTTCCTCTATAGCATGGTTCCTCTACAAAACTTTAACTTGTGGTATGACCTTCGTGCGTAGGACATGCTCCTTTCTATCCAAGATCTTGATAGGTACCTCCTCATACGTTAAGTCTTCGACTATCTCATTCGGTTCTAACTCAATAACGTGGTTCAGGTCTTTCACATATTTACGAAGCATAGATATGTGAAAAATATTATGAACACGAGACATACTTGGAGGTAACACGAGTCTATAGGCTACATTTCCTACTCGGTCAAAAATCTAAAATGGACCAATAAATCGTGGATTGAGCTTTCTTCGTTTCCCAAATCTTGTAACTCCTTTCCATGGAGCTACACGCAACAATACGTGATCCCCGATACTAATTTCACGTCTTTTCAATGAAGATCTGCATAACGCTTTTGTCGATCATGTGCCATTTGTATACGTTGTCGAATTATTTGGATCTTTTCTGTAGTCATACGTACCAACTCAGGTCCCAACAATGTTGCTTCACCCACCTCATCCCAACATATTCGAGAGCGAAACTTTCATCCATATAATGCTTCAAATGGAGCCACACCTATACTTGCCTGATAACTGTTGTTGTAGGAGAATTCCACCAATGGTAAATACTTATCCCAACTTCCTTTGAAGTCTAAGACACAGAGTCTTAATAAATCTTCAAGAGTTTGAATAGTCCTCTCTGATTGTCCGTCCGTTTGAGGATGGTATGCCGAACTAAATCGTAAATCCGTGCCCATAGCTTTTTGCAAGCTAACCCAAAATCTTGAAGTGAATCTTGGGTCACGATCCGAAACTATGGATACTGGCATGCCATGCAACCTCATAATCTCATTTACACATATACTAGGAAGACATTCAAGGGAATAAGTCTCCCATATCGGCAAGAAATGAGAAGACTTGGTTAATCTATCAATAATAACCCAAATAACATTTATGCCTTGAGAAACTGCAGGAAGACCCTTAACAAAATCCATGGTAATGTGTTCCCACTTCCATTTTTAGAATCTCAAGTGGTTGCAATGAAACCTTTGGCACTTGATGCTCCGCCTTTACACGTTGACAAGTTAAACACGTCGAGATAAACTTTGAAATCTCTCTTTTCATATTATTCCACCAAAATATATGTCGAAGATCACGATACATTTTAGTACTTCCAGGATGAATTACAAACGGTGTATTGTGTGCCTCTATCATGATCTTGTACTTCAAATTAGAATCATTAGGAATACAAAGTCTGGAGTGGACTCGAAGTATTCCTTCTTCATCGATTCTTACTTCTGGAATAACACCTTCTTGTACTTTCTTCATCATAATCATCAGCTCCGGGTTGGTGGCTTGAGCAACTTTAACTTTTTCGATTAAAGTTGGTTCTATACATATGCTTGTCATCATTGCATGGGTTCCCAGAGTCTTGAGCGTCTTTAACTTTATCTATTAAAGTCAATTTTACTCGTATATTCGTTATCTTCACGTGGGTCCCTAGAGTCTTTAACTCTATCTTCATCATTTGCAAGTTATACGAAATGAGTCTTTGTGTTAACAACATCGCACTTGTAAACGCATACGATCTTCTACTCAACACGTCAGCTACCACGTTCGCTCTTCCACGATGATATTGAATAGTACGATCGTAATCTTCAATAGCTCGAGTCAACGTCTTTGGTGCATGTTACTTTCGTTTTAGTTGAAAAAATTATTTTGAGGGTTTAAGAAATGGGTTTTGTACTGGTGTCAATACAAAATTCGATTTCACGCTCCGGGGTAGGTTAAAAAGTCTTTAGGAATACGTCAAGAGATTTATTAATGATAAAAATATCATTCAAAACTGTTACTCACATCCAAGACTTGGATAGTACGTCACATTGATACCAACTATGACTTCTATCCCTTAACCTAAATAGCACCTCACAATGATACCTATCAACTTGTTATCGTCATTCACGATGTCACCTACAGAAAGTCTGGCTTCGGTGCATTCCACACAAGGAAGTCATCAACAAAAGGATCGGGGCTCTTTACTTATGGCTTGATATGACAATGATTGAATTTAGTGGTTTGGTTGCTTGAATTCACACAATAGGTTGGTTAGGAATATGAAAGCTAACAACCTTACGAAAAATATGATGAGTAGTTAACCAATCGTTTCCTAAAATTGCATCAAAGTTAAGTATTTTCAAAGAGACAAGATCAACACGTAACGTGAAAGTGTCGATTTGAATCAAATAAGATTTATAAACAGTGGAGGTAACGAAGGCTCCTACTAATGAAGTTTCAACCAATAAGTCAAAGTCTAACTTCTCCGGAGTCAAATTTAAATGTTGAACGCAAGCAAGAGAGATAAAATAATGGGTAGAACAGGTATCTTATAAGGTATAGACTTCGCAAGAGTTTGTAATTAACTTACCCGTAATAACTTCGTTCGGGTTTCGCAATAAATGCTCTTACTTAAACTATCGGATTTGGTTTTGCTATAGAGTACATTCCACCTTTAGTTGCTTCGTCGCATTCCTGATCCATGATTCGAATCATTATTCTCCGATCCATATCGAATTAGGGTTGACCGTTATGCACAGGATAATTCCGAATTCGATGTTGGATTCTCCCAATTGTTGTCCAAAAAGCAAAATCCATTTCATCTAATTTGACTTTATTAGATCGGACGTCTTTTTCTACACTATTAACGCGTCGTGCGGCTGTTACCCACGCATCATCTATTCTTCTTCGTTCAGTTGTTTCTGCTTTCATCAGAACTTTGATCAGCGCGTTCTCAGATTCCAGCTCTAATATCTTATACTCTGCCAAAGAATGCTTCTGTTCAAGCATCGCACACCGGGTGATACAATTTTGAATTGTTGCATCTCTTTGCTCCACGACCGCCTGCCGTTCTTCAGCCTGCTCTTCTAACTTATGAACACGATTTTGTAATTCTAAGTTTCGATTATAAAATTCATCTAACCAATTCTCTTCAGGTTCCTCTTCTTCGTCTTCTTCCTCTTCCTCCTCACTCTCAGCTGCTACCTCTGCAACTAGCTCGGGTGCAACTATTAGTTCTTCATTCACCACGTAGATATCTCTAATTTGTCCTTCGTCTAACATCACATTATCCTGATTAGTGATTAAAGGTGTCTCGACGGTCTCATTCACTCCATTGTGAACATTTTTAGCTGCCATTTCCAAACACTGCCACAAAACAAGGGTTAATTAACATGTCACATATTATCCCTATACTTTGACCGACCAATTAAATATCAAATAAACTTAGGTAGGTCATACTAGCGAAGGAATTCCCCGTCTCTCCCCTCCTAGTTCGTATCTCACATCTTAGCCAGGGATCATATCCCTAAGCTCTGATACCAACTGTGACGCCCCCAAAATTAGGTATACATCACCCATCTTGAGTCGTCAGATACATTATACAGAATTCAAATACAACTTACTAATACCACTGTCGTGTATAATACGACAAAATACAACTGTGAGTTTGAATACAATAATTGTCTACTAGAGATCATACAAACTCAAAAGGAGTCCTCATTACAATTATTAATACACTATTTCTCAGAATAGTGAGGGCTACTAATGCTATCCTCTGGACCGTCACTCCATTCCCCGACTAGTCCCTGGTATGTTCTCATTTCCTGAAGAGAACAGTGAAAGAAAGGGTGAGCTCAACTAGCCCAGTAAGAAATATTATGACTAAGATAATGTAGAATAAATTATCATTAGTCTCCAACAATGTTAAACTGATAAAATATAATAGACATCAAGTTTAACTGCAGCGGGAAAAGTAATCCATTAAAAGAGTCAAGTAGAGAGAATTGAATCTACTATCTTTTATGATTTAAAAAGTTTTTCATCACTTTTATCGCTGAGACTCAGCTCAATAAATAATCCACATCATTAAATCATCCCTGCACTACAGGCCAAGGATATTCTTTAGTATCACGACCACGAATTATCCATGCACTACGAGTCAAAGATAATCGTGTTTTCATCAACGGTCCTGATCATGCCATAAAACAATTATCTTTGCACTACAGCCGAAGAGAATCCATAGCCATAATCATACCAAAAACTGTCCATCAATGCACTACGGGCCAATAAGGACTTTTTCCACATCATTTGTAATATTACGGTCATGATTACACCGCATAATCCCTGGTCATAATCATACCAAGTCCATCTATGCACTACAGGCCACAGATGACTTTCAACATAACATAAACATGAGAATGATGACAATAATATAAGAATTCAATAAAACAAGTTCAAGAATTAATTTGTCCATGAACCAATAACGTCCAAATTGTCCACACGATACTGTTTTGTGGTGTAAAATTCAAGAATGCTCAGAAGAATATTTTCCTGAAAAGATACTGGATGAAGCGCAAATATCAAGGATATTCTACTAATTTCATGGAGTATAGAAGTCAAAACTTTAACCAACTGAGTATAATAAAGAATGGAATAACAACAGAAATCACCATGCATGCGGAACTTCGCACAGGCAGGTTATTCCAACAGAATAATAATAACGGAACCAGGTCAGGCAAAATTTGCACCGACAGGATGTTCCAACAGAATAATAAAGACGGAACCAGGTCCGGTGTAAAACACACAGACAGGATGTTCCAACAGAATAATAAATACGGAACAATAAATGATGGAACCAGGTCCGGCGTATAGCACAGACAGGATATTCCGACAGAATAATAAAGACGGAATAATAAAAATGGAACCAGGTCCGGCGTATAGCACAGACAGGATATTCCGACAGAATAATAAAGCCAGAATAATAGAAGAATGTCATCAAGTATAGGGTAGACCGCGTATACAGGTTATTCCAACAGAATAATAAGAAATGGAATAACAACAGTTCTCTTCATGAATAAGAAAGAATAACACCCCTTACCGTAACAGAAACTGGATATAGGAAAAGAAAAGTTAAGTAGCAAAAAGCTTTTCTTCTATCTCTCTATAGTTTCTCTCTCTAGAGTTCAGTGAATTCGTAAGAAAATAATGAAGGAATGAGCTTCTATTTATAGGAAAATGGAATGCATAGTAACTAATCCATGAACGGTCCAGATTGATTTACTTTAATCTGACGGTCCATATTTAAAGAAAAATCTTTTAAATAAAATATAATATAACAACTTGCATACTTTGCAAAATTTATAAATACTACCCACAACTATAACATTATCTCAAATTCACACCATAATATAAAAAAATTATTTCGAGAAAATTAATTCTTTATTCATAAAATCTGGGGTTTCACATTTGAGGCTTTTGTGGTCTGAATATATCTCCACTTTCTCCCCGTATAGATAGTGCCTCCAGATCTTTAGCGCGAAAATGACTGCTGCCAACTCTTGATCATGACTAGGATAATTCCTCTCATATTCTTTAAGTTGTAGTGAGGCATAGGCTATGACTTTCCCACGTTGCATGAGAACACATCCTAACCCTTTGCCTGAAGCATCGCTGTAGATAACAAATCCATTCGTACCAGATGGTATTGTTAGAACAGGTGCCGAATTGAGTCTCCTCTTGAGCTCTTGAAAACTCTTCTCGCATTCCTCGCTCCGTACGAATTTTACATCTTCCCGAGTCAGCTAAGTTAATGGAGTAGCGATTCGAGAAAATCCTTCCACGAATCTCCGATAATAACCAGCTAAGCCCAGAAAGCTACGTACTTCAGTCACCGTCTTCGGTTGCTCCCAAATTTGTATTAATTCAATCTTCACCAGGTCCACAGATACTCCATGTTTTGACACCGCGTGCCCAAGGAATACTACTTCCTCAAGCCTGAACTCGCATTTCTTCAACTTGGCATATAGTTTGTTTTCACGAAGCTTTTGGAGTACCAGCTTCAAATGGTTCTCATGATCTTCACGACTTTTGGAATATATGAGGATGTCATCAATAAAGACAACAATGAAGTGATCCAAATATTCCTTGAATACTCGGTTCATCATATCCATGAAAGCCGCAGGAGCACTAGTCAATCCGAAAGACATGACTAAGAATTCATAATGCCCGTACCGAGTTCTGAAGGCAGTCTTTGGAATATCCTCAGTTCTAATCTTCAGCTGATGATATCCAGAACGAAGATCGATCTTTGAAAAGAATTGTGCTCCTTGCAACTGGTCAAACAGGTCATCAATACGAGGTAGAAGATACCTATTCTTGATGGTGACATGGTTCAATTCTCGATAGTCAATACAAAGTCGCATACTACCGTCTTTCTTCTTCACGAATAAAATAGGAGCACCCCAAGGAGATGTATTAGGACGAATGAAACTGATGTCCAACAACTCCTGTAGTTGGACCTTTAACTCCTGAAGTTCAATAGGAGCCATTCGATATGGGGTTTTAGAAATGGGCTATGTACCAGGTTCAAGATCAATAAAGAATTCAACTTCACGTTCTAAGGGTAGACCGGGAAGTTCTTCAAGAAATACATCAGGAAAGTCAATAACAATAGGAATATTATTTAAATTTGACGTGTCTTTATTCAAATCCATAACATGGGCTAAGAAAGCTTGACATCCGTTTTTCAATAAACGAATAGCTTTATGATTAGATATGACAGTGATTATTTTTATTGGTTTAGTTGCTTGAATTCGTACAGCAGGTTGGTTAGGAATATGAAAACTAACAACCTTACGAAAATAATCAATTTTGGCATGATGAGTAGTTAACCAATCAATCCCTAAAATCACATCAAAAGCAAGTATCTTTAAAGAGATAAGGTCAACAGGTAAGGTGATGGTGCCAACTTGAATCAAACAAGATTTATAAACAGTGGATGTGATGAAAGTTTCTCCTAACGGAGTCTCCACAGATAAATCAAAGTCTAATTTCTCCGGAGTCAAGTTTAAACGTTGAGAACAAACAGGAGAGATAAATGAATGGGTAGCACCAATATCTAGTAAGGTATAAACTTTGTAAGAATTTATGATTAGCTTACCCATGATCACCTCGTTTGGGTTCCTCGCATTTTGACCAGTCACGACAAACGCTCTTCTAGGAACCGTTGACTTTGACTTTTTTGGGACAGCCTTTTGAGTCACCGTCCCCGCTGAACTAGGTTTCACTACCGTACAATCTCGAGCAATATGTCCTTTCTTTCCATAATTATAGCATACCTTGAACTGTTGTGGGCAGTTTGGACTGATATGTCCCTCTTTCCCGCATTTACAGCATAAGATCGGTGGTCGTTCTCCTCCCTTAGAACCAGTTGCTGCTGGTGCTGTCGTCTTCACATTGTCGTTGTTGAATCTCCTCTTTTTAAAATCTCCTCCAACTCGCTTCTTCTATTTTCATGACCATGATTACCACCAGAGTGGTTACCATTTTTTCCGTCTTTTTCTTTCTCCGCTGGTTATCGTTATTCTATTGACTGCTATCTACGGTATGATCCTGGTGGTGGTCCCTCGGTTGAACGTACTCGTTATCTCGTTCTAATAATTGAGCCCTGTTGACAACATCTGAATAGAGAGAAAATTTATGAGAAATGAGATATTGACGTATGCCGGGTTTCAAACCTCTCAGAAACATCCGTGTCATACGTTCTTCATTCTCCACCAAATGAGGTGCAAACCTGGATAACTCTGTAAACTTTGCCTCGTAATGGGACACCGTCATGTTATTTTATTCCAGTCTAATGAACTCCACCTCCTTCATATGACGAATACTTTCAGGAAAGTACTTGTCATTAAAAAGTTTCTGAAACGTCTCCCAAGACATGCTGAGTGCGGCTAGATGGGTACGTTTCACAGACTCCCACCAGTAATCTACCTCATTACGGAACATAAAGGTGGAGAATGGCACCTTTTGCTCTTCCGTGCATCCCAAGACATCAAATATCTTGGTGATTTGTTTGACCCACGTCTCCGCCTTAATCAGATCCAACTTTCCCCAGAATTCTGGTGGTCCCAACTCTTTGAACTGCTTGGCCGTGACAAACCGTACGTTGTTATCATTTCCACCAGTATTTTGTGCACAAGTCTCCTTCGTCTGATTTTGCATGAACTGTAAAAAGCTTCTAAACATCCCATCGTTCATCATCTGCTCAGTGGTGTTGTTCACAGGAGGAACATTGCCAGCCTGTTGCACGTTCTCCTCGTTGGTGAATACAGTCATCTCCACGGTCTCATTTATTCCACTGTTAACATTCTCAGTCGACATTCTCAAATACTGCCATAAAACAAAGGTTAATTAAGGAAATAAATATATCACATAATATCCCTATATACTGACCAACTAACAAATAAGCTTAGGTAGGACACACTAGAGAAGGATTTACACGTCTTTCCCCTCCTAGTTCTATTCCCCGATCTCCGCCAGAGATCACATCCCTAAGCTCTGATACCAACTGTGACACCCCCAAAATAGGTATACATCACCCATTCTGAGTTGTCAATACATGGTACAGAAACAACTACAACTTTATTATTACAACAGTAAAATTGTGAGTTTAAATACAAATATTATCTTCTAGACAATATCTATACCCAAATAAATTCTCATCACAATTATTTATACATTATTTTACAAAAATGGTGAGGACTACTAAACAACTCTCTCTATAACCATCATTCCATACCCTGAATCGTACGCGCTACATTCTCGCCTCCTGAGAAGAAAAATGGAATAAAAAGGAAAAGGGTGAGCTCAACTAGCCCAGTAAAGAATATTATGACTAAGATAATATAAAACAAATTATCATTAGTCTTCAACAGGGAAAATCTGAGAGAATATAATAAACAACAAGTTTTAGATCAATATTCGCAGCGGAAAATAATAATTCATAGAAGAGTTATGTAGATGATGAAATCTACTAATATCTATGAATTTAACAGTCCATCATCATTATTTTATCCCTGTAACATCAATCAATATTCATCTTGAATCAAATATTCATCTTTGCACTACAGGCCAAAAATATTCATCAGTTGGTCATGTTAATCTAAACACCTGTTCATCTTTGCACTACGAGCCAAATATATTCATCATAAAATCGTTAATATTTGCACTACAGACCAAAGATATTCAATTATATCATCATTTAGGACCGAGGATGATGAAAAATATTTTAAAGAAAACAAATCCAGTGAAGCAAAAGAATAAATATTAAGGATTCGTATTTCAGCTATTTCATGTCCAAAAATACTTCATAAATAATCATAGTGAAGTAAAATTCAAGAATGATCAAAACATGGATACAATCAAAGTTAGTATCCACACTAGATATTTTGGACAAAAACAAAAAAATTTAATTTTCCTGTGAATAGTGTCGTATTCGTGAATAGTGTCGTATACGTGAATAGTAACTCCGGCACAAAAAGTCCCAAATTTGATTAAAAGTTTAGATCAATACTTCGGCATAATGATATTGGAAGAATTAATATCATTTTTAAAAAAAAATAATAATATACCTTACCTCACAAAGAAAATACTTCTATTTGTTGTTTTCTTCATCCAATAGATTTCTGTTATGGGCCCACACAAGGCTACGCTGTCGTACGAATATTCTCCGACAGTAAAAATATTCCACGACTAAACGAATATTTTATAACCACTTGCTTATTTGAAATATTTGCGTATTTTACCCATAACTATCCACATTAATCAAATCAACCCTTACTATTTCAAAATAATAAATAGAGAAAATTTAATTTCATTAATAATAAGTTGGGGTCTTACAATATAATATTCGATTGGTCGAGGAATATTCGTTTTAAACAGGGAATATTCGTACGACGACACAATCATTGGTGGACTCCACAACGGAATTATTGTCGGATTGAGAAAAATACAAATATTTTTATGAAAATAACGGCGGAAGTTTTATCGTTAAGTGTTGAAACACCCGGTGTTAAAAGTACAAGAACACGCGTGGTTGTATAGTAGCACACCCGGTGTTAAATGTGTTGAAACACCCGGTGTTAAAAGTACAAGAATACGAGTGGTGTTAAAAGTACAAGAATACGAGTGTTGATTATTGATGCTTACGTGAGAAGTCATTCAGTTTTATTCAATTATTGTCGATATTTTATATATTATTAAATCAATAATTGAGATAACAGAGTTATTAATATTATTATTTGCAATATTAACGATGTCTAGAAGTTCTGCCAAGGAGAGGTTTGGTCACCTAATTGAGCGCCAATAGGGAGAAATTTTTATTGGAAAGCCCCTCTTTCCTGGGAACGACCTGGTTGATTAATAATGTGAATAATAATAATAAGAATGAAGTTTTGTTTTATTAGTATTATTAATATAATAAAACAGAAAAGTTTTTTATATAAAACAGAATACTTTTATAAAGTTATTCGTTTTATTAGGCTAATAGTAAAATCTTTTTATATAAAACTAAATAATTTTATAAAGTTATTCGTTTTATTAGATAATAATTAGAATATATTATATTTTATTATGCATAGTATTTGTATAGTGCCTGCATAGTAAAATATTTTTAAAAGTTATTCGTTTTATTAGATTATAAATAGAATATATTATATTTTATTGTAAACCAATCTGGACCGTCCGTTTAAAGTAAATCGATCTGGACTGTTCATGGATTGGTTACTATTCAGTCCATTCTTCTATAAATAGAAGCTCATTCCTTCATTATTTCTTATGAATTCACTGAAACTCTAGAGAGAGAAACTGTAGAGAGAATTATTCTTCTATCTTGAGCGTATTTCTTTAGCATTTAAGAAAGCTTTGAGCGTAGTGCAAGTTTCTTCAAGTATATCTCCGCCCTACCGTCGGAGTACTCTTCTTTATAAGGTAAGGGGTATTAATATTTTTTTATATTCATGAAGAGAACTTCTGTTATTCCATTCTTTATTATTCTGTTGGAATAACCTGTATACGTGGTCTACCCTATACTTGGCGATTTCTGTTGTTATTCCATTCGTTATTATTCTGTTGGAACATCCTGTTTGTGCATTTTACGCCGGACCTGGTTCCGTCTTTATTATTCTGTTAGAATATACTGTCTATGTGTTTTATGCCGGACCTGGTTCCGTCTTTATTATTCTATTGGAATATCCTGTCTGTGCGTTTTACGCCGAACCTGATTCCGTTATTTATTATTCTATTGGAATAACCTGTCTATGCAAAGTACCACATGCATGGTGATTTCTGTTGTTATTCTATTCTTTATTATTCTGTTGGAATATCCTGTCGGTGCGTATTACGCTTGACCTGGTTCCGTTATTTATTATGCTGTTAGAATAACCTGTCTATGCGAAGTACCACATGCATGGTGATTTCTTTTGTTATTCCATTCTTTATTATACTCAGTTGGCTAAAGTTTTGACTTCTATACTCCATGAAATTATTGGAATATCCTGGATATTTGCTCTTCATCTATTATCTTTTCATGAAAATATTCTTCTGAGCATTCTTGAATTTTACTCTACAAAGAAGTATCATGTTGAAAATTTGGACGTTATTAGTTTCTGGATAATTTAATTCTTGAATTTGTTTTATTGAATTCTTATATCATTATCATCATCCTCATGTTTATATTTTGTTGAAAGTCATATGTGGCCTGTAGTGCATAGATGGACTTGGTATGATTATGACCAAGGATTATTCGGTGTAATCAGGACCGTAATATTACAAATGATGTGGTAAAAGTCCTCATTGGCCCGTAGTGCATTGATGGACAGTTGTTGGCATGATCACGACCATTGATGAATACACGAATATCATTGGCCCGTAGTGCATGGATAATTTGTGGTTGTGATACTTATGAATATCATTGGCCGTAGTGCAGGGATGAAGTGGATTATTTATTAAGCTCAGTCCCAGCGAAAGTGATGAAAAACCTTTTATGTAAGACCCCAACTTATTATAAATGAAATTAAATTTCCTCTACTTATTATTTTAAAATAGTAAGGGTTGATTTGATTAATGTGGTTAGTTATGGGTAAAATGCGCAAATATTTCAAATAAGCAAGTGGTTATAAAATATTCATTTTTATCGGAGAATATTCGTTTGGTCGTAGAATATTTTTACTGTCGGGGAATATTCGTACGACGGCACAGCCTTTTGTGGGCCCCATAACGGAAAGCGATTGAATAAAAAAAACGACAAGAATAAGTTGTTTATAAATAACGGCGTAGTTTTTACCGTTAATACTGTTGGAATACCTGGTGGTTAAACACAGTAGCACACGGGTATTGAACTAATTATTGATTCTTACGTAAGAAGGGACTACTCAATAATTATTACAGTAATTACTGTTCAATATTTTATTTTATTGATTCAATAATTGCTACGTTGATATTTTATATTATTATTGTTTCAATAATTGTCATTACACAATATTTTCCTTTATCAAATCAATAATTCATATTATTTGAATAATATTATTAGATAACATTACTGGCAATGTCTAAAAAGTTCTGTCTAAGGAGAAGTTTGGTCACCTAATTGAGCGCCAGTGAGGATAAATCCTTATTAGAAAGCCCCCTTTTTCCTGGAAACTGCCTGGTTGTCAGTATTGTAATTCTGTAATATTATTTGTGAATAATTAATTATTAATTTATATGATAAGGAAAATATTCATTTTATGTGGATATGGATGGAGAAAAATTTTAAAGTGACAATTGATAAAAAATTGATATTTTATCTTTTCTGATAAAATAATTTATTTAAAAATATTATTATATTTTAATAATATAATAATGGTGATATTTTTATAATGAATGTGAGATATATAAATAAATGAGGAGGAATAGTATTTTTTGTTACTAAAAATATTTAAAATATGTTTTTCATGTTTGTGGACCCCATTTCTTGACTGAAATTTGATTATAACCTGTAAAATTTTCCGTTTGTGGATTTTGATCAATTTCTGTTTGGAATTTGGAAAAACTTTCTTCTGCAAAGTTGTAGAGAATGGATTTTCCTATAGAAGGGACATGTGGTTTGAATTTTTCTGATAAAACGGCTATTTATTATGAATTATTGAAGTTCCATAGTTCCGAAATAATTGATTTATGGAAGTTTAAATTATTATTTTTAAGAAAAATGTTTTTAGGTGAGTGTCCCCATGTGATATAAATGTTGAATGCAGATTCAAGAGGTGGACTTGAAAAAAATTTAAATATAATAATATTTTATTAAATTTTCTACTTTGGTGTTCTAAACATTTTTCTATAAATAGGGTGCTTAGGTTAGAATTGAAAATCACACCAGAAACTGAAGTTTTCTCTCTCTTTCTTTCTCTATATTATCGAGCGTATTCTTGTGAGTATTTTGATACTTTGAGTGTTGACATACGGTGCAAGTTCCCTTCAGCACTATATCCAGTAATCCAATCAAAAGTATTATCTTTCCGAGGCAAGGGATATTATTATTTTTTTTAAAAAAATGATATTATTTCTTCTAATATCATTATGTCGGAATATTGGTAAGATTTTTCTTATGAAATTCTTGTCTTTTAGTGTCGTGGTTACTATTCACGTATATGGTACTATTCACGTATACGACACTATTCACGAATACGATACTATTCACAGAAAAATTAAATTTTCATTTTTGTCCAAAATATCTATTATGGATACTAGCTTTGATTGTATCCATGTTTTGATCATTCTTGAATTTTACTTCACCACGATTATTTATGAAGTATTTTTGAACTTGGATTGTTTGAAGTACGAATCTTTAAAATTTATTCTTTTGTTTCACTGGATCCGTTTCTTTATAATATTTTTCATCATCCTCAGTCCTAAATGATGATATTACTGAATATCTTTGGCCTGTAGTGCAAAGATGAATGATTAATTGATGAATATCTTTGGCCCGTAGTGCAAAGATGAACAGGTGTTGAGATGAACATGACCAACTGGTGATATAAATGAATATCTTTGTCCTGTAGTGCAAAGATGAATGATTAATTGATGAATATCTTTGGTCGTAGTGCAAAGATGAACATGTGTTGAGATGAACATGACCAACCGGTGATATAAATGAATATCTTTGGCCTGTAGTGCAAAGATGAATATTTGATTAAAGATGTATATTGATTGTTATTACAGGGATAAAATATTGATGATGGACTTTTAAATCTTAGAAGATAGTAAAACTCATTCTCTACTTGACTCTTCTAATGGATTGCTGTTTCTGTTACAGAATATTGATCTAAAACTTGTTGTCTATTATATTCTATCAGATTTTTCCATGTTGAGGACTAACAATAATTTGTTATATATTATCTTAGTCATAATATTCTTTACTGGGCTAGTTGAGCTCACCATTTTCCTTTTTGTTCCATTTTTTTTCTCAGGAGGTGAGAACATAGCAGGATCTAGTCGGGGTATGGAGTGATGGTTCTAGAAAGATGTTTTAGCAGTCCTCACTATTTCTGTAAAATAGTGTTTGAATAATTGTAATGAAGACTTATTTGAGTGTGGATATTATCTAGAAGACAATGTTTGTATTTAAACTCACAGTATGTGTTGTCGTATTTTGCACGACAATTGTATTATTGAAGTTGTAGTTTGCTTTCTGTACCATGTATTTGGAAACTCAGAATGGGTGTTATATACCTATTTTGGGGGCGTCACAGTATATCCCAATCCGCTTCAGAGTTAATCACTTGCCATCATCCTCATTCAATCAATTTTATGAATTACCACGATGGTTGGAAGTGATTTTACATCCACTAAATCAATTTTCAGTTGCAGAATCCTAAAATTCTGTAAGTAAGAAACCAAATGTGACCAACTTCACAATGCTCCAACATCCTATCATCTCTACGATCACTAACTCTAACCCCATTGTAGAGTCTATACCTCCAATCGTAGAGCCACCAACCTTAAACATCCAAACCCAGGCCCTTCCATCAGATATTTCTTCCTCATCCAGCAACAAATACTTCAATCTTGATCTTGCCTTATACTCCTTGCAAGATCAATTCAAAAGCACATCACCTCCCTCCTCAAAATTTCCCCAACCGGATGAAATTCTATCAGAATTGTCCACAAAGGCTGATCTGTCAGCAATGTCTGCGAAAGTGGTCAATGAACTCGATGAAAGTCTTGAGGATCACACTGCACTTATTCAGCTGAGATTAACATCAATGATCAATGCTGCAAATAATCTCCCAAGCTCCCTCACCAATGAGCTCTCTAAAACGCTTAAAGAGATTATCAAAGAAATGCTTCAAAGCATAAAAGATAGGGACGACATTCACTTCCTCGCAGCTAAAAAGCATCGGGGTGTTGTCTTAATCTTACAGAAGACTTAAGAATCTCAGAATGATCTAATGATACAGAGCATCAAAAGTCTTCAAACTGCAGTCATAGAATTTCAAGACTTCTCCATGGGTCAAATGCAGCAGACTGAAGCTGTCCTAAACATTCTTCAACGACGTGAACCTCGTTCTGATGATTTGATTCAAGAAAATCGTGAGGACGTTGCCCAAACTCAGAGTCAACTCAACGAGCTTGTCCAAGGAGTCATTCGCCTCTCCGAAGACATTCGAACCCTTGATACTAACATAAAGGGGGAGAATAAAAGGCAGAGGAGATCAGGGAGGTCAGAGAGGCAAGGGCAGAGGCAGAGGACAATTCCAAACTCAAGCCTCGAGGAACCCTCCTGCAAGGTAAATCACCCAGCAGAATCCACGATTCAGCCATCAAGCCCAACGAGCTAATCAACAGGAAGTTTTAATGGCTCAACCATTAAGGAGTCTAGAGCCAACTACCAGTTCTCATGAGGTGACAACAACAGGCTTCAGAATGTCAATTGAAGATCCTGCATTTATGAATAGGCATGATCACAATCCTAGACTAAGCCCAAGTGAGCTGGAAGATTTAGCCAGAAGAGATGAAACAAGCAGAAAGAGGATAACTGAGGAATATGCAAATCCTTAGAGAAGCAAAAGGCCGAAGAAATAGAGATAAGTTGAAACTTAAACTCTTATTGATGTAAAACTTATCTGTAATATCTACTTTTCAGACTTCAATAAATTCATACTTATTCTCTAGAAATTTCAGCTACTCACTGAAATATTAAGTCACGTTTACTTTACTGAAAATGCATTTAGATATTGATAATCATGACAACAAATCTCCTTGGTAATGTCAACATCAAATAGGGGGAGATTGTTGGAAGAATGCATATTTTAATTTGATGTTTAAAGTAAATGATCATGATTATATCTAAAGTCCTTAAAAGAATATATGTACAAGGACTTAGTGATAGATCAAATTTGTTAGGTTGATTTTAACTTTTAAGTGTTCATCATTCTATAAACAAATGTATAGATAAAGAGATCAAAGATCTTAGGTTGATCTATCGTGAAACGTATAGATAGGCTTCAACAGGAATCGTAGTCTATCAAGCTGATCAACAGATTGCAGAAGCCAAGGCAAGATCGTAGAGCTTAGAAGATCGTAGTGTATTTGCCTTGAAGGACCTCTTCAGAAATCGTAGAGTGGTCCAGACGTTTGTCGAAGCTAACTCAGAGATCGTATTGTGCTCTTGAAAACGTTGAGTTTGCAAGACAAGCAAGTGATGATCGTCGTGTGAAAAGATCGTAGTGTGCAAATCCTTACGAGAAATCGTAGTGTTCTCTTAAGAACAAACACCAATATGACAAGACACTATGATATGGATAGTAGAGTGTCATCTGCCTTGTGTCAGAAGCATCAAGCCCTACCTTTTGTTTGAAGATGAATTCCAACAAATATGGAATGGGTTTTGAACGTTGAAGCAATCACCAGTCCCAACGGTACAAAAGATATCCTTAGTATTGATCAAAAGCAACGTATTCAAGAAGCTAAGAAAAGGACCATTGGGCAGAGGAAAATACCTTTTCAGGTGTTAGGTGAGAAAGTAGTCTGATGTGTCAGTGGGCCAGAGTAAAATTCAGAAGATGTGCAGAAAAGTCTCCATCAAAGTTCAGAAAGGTCAAACGCATTTAATGCTTCTTCAAAATGTTTCAACGGATAAATTTCAAGATCACATATATACAGAACACGGACAGATGAGAAAAAAGAGCAAGCATTGAACAAAAACGCACAAGAACACTCAACGCTCAACTCTACGATCTGAGAAAAAGAGAAAGCTTGCTCAACTACCCAGTTCTTTCAAACAAGTGCTTAATAGCAACTGAGTAGCACCAATCACGATCTCAACAACAACCAATCAACTGAAGTGAGAAGTTCCAAGTCTGAAGGACTTGAAGAGTTCTAAGTGAACTGTAAAGAACCAAGTCTGTTGAACTTGCAGAGTTCAAGAGTGAACTAAGAAGTGCCTAGACTGCTGGTCTAGAAATAATATGTGAGATTCAAGAAGTGTAACAGACATCTTTAGTGGATTTCCTACTCAAGAAGTAGAAGAGTGGATTAAGAGCTTTTAGTGCTCTGAACCACTTAAAACTACTGTGTCCATTATAACTGCTATAACTGTCATAACTGCCTCACTCTCATTAATTCAAGATATCTCAAAGAAGGTTTATCATATACTCATTCCACTGTACATTAATCACAATCATACTAACGAATTTAAAAGAAAAATTTTAATTATCTATTCAACCCCCCTTCTAGATATCTATTGTGCCTCCGGGAACTAACATATTATATTTAATGTTATACAACTATTTCTTTAATACTTATGCACAACTCTAAAAAATCTTAAGGGACGGAGGGAGTAGTCAATACTAGCATACATACATTAATAGTCAAACGTAATTAAAATGTCAAATAAAGCAAAAACTGGTTAACCAGTTGATCTAACAAATTAAATTTCCTCTAATCCTTCAACTGTATGAAAAATGTGCTTTAGTTTAATTACGTGATTACAAAGTGAAAATCAATCTTATGTCCACCGCTGAATGCATGCATGCAAGACAATTCCTAGTTTTGTCAAATTAAATATAGAGATGGATAGTCCAAACTCCGAACACACTAACGTCATCTCAATGTTGTTCACTGCTCTTACATTCATGCTACTTGGGTAGAAACGTACGTGTTTGTTCAAATCTCTTGAAGATTTGTACCGTACGTGCTACACAAGTTAATTCCAACAAATTAAGGTTGCGTTTGGATAACTAAAATAATTCCAGCAATTATATAATTCGGAAGAAAATTCTTGATGATTTTTTATATATATATAGGTCACCTACCTGTATTCATTTTATTAGTTCTTGAAGGGTTGTCTTCCTCCTGGTCTCATTTTGGTACGTACCACCATTATTTAATTAAATTTCCTTCATGTTTCTTGGGGTGTAAAAGAGTTGGTGGAGAATATAAAAGTGTTGGTGAACTAAACCACATGATTCTTCTGTTTTTTCCAATAAAAAACCCACCAATTTCTTGAACTTATCATCAGGCACTGCATGCAAACAGTCAAATTTTAATGTTCCTCAACATGTATGTCTACTAAAATAAGTTTTAAGATGGAGTCTAAATTTGATTCATTTAACGACGACTGCAGCCCGAGCCTATAAACATCATGCATGTTGAGAGTTTTATTTTGGAGAATTAAAGACTAGGGAAGATAAAGAAAAGTTGATTTTTTATATTTAAATTTCGTTGTTTGTAAAAGAGATGAATTTGAGGCAAAGTTGTTACTTTTTCCTCGATCATTCCCACAAATATTGAAAGGATAATTTGGAAGAATGACAAAGTTAAATAAGTTTTGAATAATAAAGCAACACTTATATATATATATATATATATATATATATATATATATATATATATATATATATATATATATATATTGACAAGGTGAAATATGGTTAAATTGTAAGGCTTTAATACAAACTTAATATAAAAGTTTAACATATTCTTCAATCCACAAGAAAGATAACGAATTCTTAAAAAGAACAACAGAGATAATAATCTCAATTAATAAATAAACGCAACAGTTCAGAAGCCTTAATTATAAGCATATTTATAATCCTAAACTACTTCTCAACATCAATTAGAATTGGAAAATTTAAAATAACAAAAAGTAAAAAAAATTATCCAAATTTGACCAAAATTTTTGACAGATAAGTTTACTTTAAATAGGTTTTTCTTGCTTAAAAATTATGTCATTTTTAAAAGTATCCGAATTGAACGTCCAATTTAATTCTCACGGCATCTACACGCGACTGGTGTGTATTTGAACTTACATTTTCCTTATTTTCCCATCTTCCAAACTCGCACAACAAACGGAAAATACACTAATGTTTCTTTCTCTTTCTTAGATTCACTCATAACAAGAAAAAGTTATTATATATATATATATATATATATATATATATATATATATATATATATCCATTCTCACCCTCCTCACTTATACTTTTCCTTTTCTCACCATCTTCCAAAGTCCAAACTCACAAATAAAATAGTACTTCCTCCGTCACAAATATATAAGTTGTTTTAAATAAATTTTTTGTTCCTAAATATAAGTGATTTGAGAATTTTAAGTAAATATTAATTAGTTAATTTTCTATATTACTCCAAGTATTAAATATAAATTTGGTTCTCTCACTATTTTTTGCCCAATAAATAACACTCTTTTTTTCAATACAAGGACAATATAGATAATTAATAATATATTTAATGCTTTATAATTATTTTTTTAATATTTATGCATAACTATAAAATCACCTATATTAAAAAACGGAGAGAGTATAAAGTTTTGGAAGATATACAGTATATGTATCTTAGTGATATTGTTAAATGATCTTTTCTACCTTACAAGAATAACTTACGTACTTTTTATTTATTTATTAATGTTACATGCCCATGATTTTGTAACAGTGGACCTCAAAATGGAAAGTTAATATTAATATACATAAAAGTATAATACTCTTATAATGAACATCTAATCTTTAACATGCGATAGTATCAGAGTAATAATTATATTGTTAAAACAATAAATATTATTAAAATTTTAAAATATTATTAAAATAAATATAAAAATAGTACTAAATGTATATTTAGTCTATATAACAACATAAAAATTACTTTAACATTATCAACCTCGTATATTGAACATAGGTAATTTGTTAACTTTGACTTTGATTTATATACTTGGGTCAATAATTAGTTGGACAAGAAGATTTCTGGTGCACACAAAATATAGAAGAAAGTTGGATCCCTCTATCAAGTAGCAACCAACAATAATGATAAAAAAATAAAATGAAGTATTATTGTTTGACAAAATACTAGCAAGCAAGGCCCTTATCGACATAAAAAGCGAGTATAAACAATGCCAATTGTTATGTAGATGTGAATAATGTGATCATATATCCAGCCATCCAGTCCAGGTGACCTGTTTGTGACCTTTTCACTTTAATCCGTGGGAATAGCAACACTGGTTTCACAAAAGAAAATTGATGTAGTACTACCATATATTAAATATATAGATTATTTAATTAAAATTGATATGGATAAGTATTAGTAATAATTTTTTTTTAAAAAATGCATAATAAATGGAGTTTTCGATCCTATAGTTTCTACTTGTTTGGGAGCATTTTACCGATCTTCACGTGAGCCGAAGGCTTGACGTTAGAAGTGCTTTAGAAGACTATTGGGCTGAAGCCCATGGAGAAGTTGGAGGGGTTTGGGTCGGCGTCCGAGTTCTTTTGGGCCAGAGCCTCACTTTAGTGGATACTCCTCGGGTTCGGTGTCCGAGTCCTTTGGGCCGGATACATTACCTTGTCGTGTGGTGTTCGGGGTCGAGTCTTCGAGTCCTTTGGGCCGAAGCCCAGACCTGATGGTGGGATTGTTTGGGCCTGCACAGTGGGCTCTCCCGCGTGTAGTGTTTGGAGTCCTAGCCATAGTTAAATAAGATAACTCCAAAGGTAGTGATTGGATTGGATTCCACTTGCACCTTTTAAGGAGATTGTGTTGGACCCGAGTTATGGTAACTACCATGACTAGGAGTCCTAATCCGACTCAGAGAAGGGTTCTAAAGGTGGAGAGCACTATAAATACAAGGCTAAGGTTACAATTAACAGGTAATACCTACTTTTGAGCACTAAACACTTAGCCTCCATTGTTAAACCTTGTAACGGCCTGTACTTATTCTCACACCGGAGCTATCCCCCGGCGGCACAAGCCGTCAAGCTTCTGTGTGATCTGTTATTGTGCAGGTTTTAGCGCGTGAATTCTGTGATTGGACGCGCCGGCAAAACTTGGCTTTAACATTGGCGCTAGAAGGAGGGGCTTTAGTGTTTAATCAATCACAGTCAAACTTTTCTGGTAAGAAACTATGGCGAGCATGGAGTATGCTGTTTCTGACCACGTAAAGGCCAAAACACACCAGACCACCCAGGTGAGGGGGTCCGTCAAGGACAGATTGGGTTCCAGAATCCAGGGAGATCCGGTGGAATCGCCTCCTTCCCCTCGGCGAAAACTCTTCCATGACAGCTAGCGTACCCCTAACCAAGCTAGTCGGGCCGATGAGAACCACTCATGGGCGCTTGAGGTGCATGGAAAAAGCCGAGGCGAGGGTAGTCGGGATAAGAGGGAATTCATTATGCAGAAAAAGATGCAGCAGAACAAGGACGCCATGATGGCCCTACGTATTCAGCAAGAGGAGCTCGAACAACAGATGGCTAATACGGCCGGAGAACAAGAGGCATCCTCAAAGAGGCGTAGGCATCAGAGCCGATCCCGGTCACCCCGACGGGGAGAGGCGGATAAGGAAAAGAGTAGGTATCAAAGCCGCTCGAGGGATGGCCGAAGCCGAATGAGGAGCCGTTCAGCAGAGCGACGATCAGAACATCCAAGCAGGTCGGGGCAGAGGAGGAGGGACGCGACTCTTGAATATGGGAGGGACAGACCCTGATCGTCCCCCCATAAAGAAGAGTCCAACACCCTAGCTCGAAGGGTGATAGAGTTGGAAAAATTACTGTTGGCAAAGAATTCGACGGGGATGCCTTCAGCCTGCATAGGGTCGCCTTTCTCGTCGGAGATCAATCAGGAGACAGCCGACCCCAAAAAGAAGATGCCCCCGATGGAGACCTACGATGGGATGGGGGATCCTTATGACCACTCAGACGAGTATGACAGGCTGATGACATACTACGGCCACTCTGATGCGGCCAAGTGTCACATGTTCGCAACCACTCTGAAGAAGAGCGCCCGAGAATGGATGGGGACCTTGGCCGTGGGATCAATTAACTCCTGGACTGATCTTCGAAAGAAATTCCATGCTCGATTCGGGAGTAATAAAGCTTCCCTCATACAGGTCAGACAGAAGTCAGATGAAAGTCTGGGACAATACGTCAAGAGGTTCTGAGAGGCTTTGGGGTCGGTAGCAGAATTAAACTCCCCACAAGCCCTGGGCTTCTTCACGACTGGCTTGGACATTGGGAAGTCAAAGAAGTTGATGAAGGATTTGGCGATCAACCCTCCGGCAGACTTGACAGAAGTTTTCCACCGAGCCGAGGGACATATAGCAGTAGAGTAGGCGATGGGAAATTTCAAACCCCACTCCCAATCTTACGAGAAATCCAGGGATCGAGATAAACAGAATTTTTAGAAGTTAGACAGTCAGGGGAGGTCAGATAACTATGGTAAAAAAAGCTATACTGGGGGAGGTTCGGGCAGTGGACAACCACCTTTCCCCAACAAAAATGTCAACAAAGTTTACACCGCACTCAACACGGATCGGGATAAAATACTGGAGGAGATGCGAAACAAACCCTTTTTTAAACCGTGCCAAGCGATCCCGAAGCCTATGAAGAGGGGTCGAAACAAATATTGTGCGTATCATCAGTCTCGGGGGCATACGATGGAGGAGTACAACAAACTGAAAGATCTGATAGAGAAGAACGTCCAGAATGGGCAACTGGTGCAGTATCTCGTCGGACGAGAAGGTTCGGAAGCCCCCCGGGAGGAGAACCAGGAACCAGCACGGGAAACACAGCCGCAACCGCACCCACAAGCCCGAGGGGTGATTGATGTGATTTCGAGTGAGTCGGTAGGGCGTGTAACCGAAAGAAAGAGGAGCAGTTATCTCGAAGCCGTATTATCGGTAGCCGATTCATTACCCCGAAAGGATAGGGCCTATTCAGGGGTGTCCATCTCATTCTCGGATGAACATTATCTTACCGATCATATTGAACCACATGATGGGGCGCTGGTAATAACTGCACAGGTCGGGCCAGTAGACATGAAAAGGATGATGATCGATAACGGGTCCTTGGTCGATATACTCTACACGCATGCCTACCAGAGGATGGTCTGGAGGGAAAGAATATGGATTTGGGAGGAGAGGGCCCGTTATATGGTTTCAGTGGCGACCCGGTGCATGTGTCAGGAACAATAGAGTTACCAGTCAGGTTCGGCACAGCCCCTCAGCAAGCAGAAATAATGGTGAAATTTTTTATAGTACAAGTGGATTCGGCCTACAACGCCATCTTGGGTATACCGACATTGGCAGCATTACAGGCAGTGACGTCTATACCTCACTTCAAAATCAAGTTTCCGACACCGAACGGGATCAGGGAGATAAAAGTTGATCTGGACATTGTCCGAAGTTGTTGCCGGAATACTTTGATTTCCTCAGGGGTCAGGGTCATCAAACAGAAACAGACAATGACCATCGAGATAAAGTCATTCACTGAGAGCAGCACTGAACCCATGGCACTGCCGGCAGAAGAGACAGAAGATATGGAATTGATACCAGGGAATCCAGAAAAACTGATAAAAAGTTGGGCAAGACTAACAGAACCACTGCGAACAAGTCTGGTGGATTTGCTTCAGGTTTACGCCGATATCTTCGCATGGGAACCTAGCGACATGCCCGGGGTAAGCGAATAGGTGGCACTACATAGGCTACATACGAACCCGAAGAGGAAACCTGTGATATAGAAAAGAAGGATCTTCACCTCGGAAAGACAGAAGATCATAGATGAAGAGATCACTAAACTATTGGAGGCGGGGTTCATCTTCGAGATCGACTATCCCGAATGGCTGGCGAATGTGGTATTGGTTCAGAAGAAAAATGAGAAGTGGAGGTTGTGCATCGACTACACGGATCTGAACAAGGCATGCCCAAAAGATTTCTACCCTCTACCCAACATAGACCAACTGATTGATACCACTTCGGGGTATGAGATGTTAAGTTTCATGGACGCTTTCTCGGGATACCACCAAATTTTGATGTGCAAAGATGACATCCCGAAGACAAGCTTCATCACTCATCGGGCTATATATGCGTATCGGAAGAAGACATTCGGATTATTGAATGCATGGGTAACTTATCAACGGATGATGAACTTTGTATTCAGAAAGCAGCTGGGCCGAAGTATGGAAGTTTACGTGGACGACATGATCGTGAAAAGCATGTCAGTCCGGGATCATTTGGAAGACCTAGAAGACTGCTTCGAAACAGTAAGGCAACACAAACTGAGACTGAACCCGACCAAATGTACCTTCGGTTTGGGCTCAGAAAAGTTTCTGGGATACTTGGTCAGCAAAAGGGGAATCGAAGCCAACCCAGAGAAGATTTCGGCGATCTTAGACATGAAATCTCCAAAGACATTCAAAGATGTGCAGAGAGGTTAACGAGCCGGATAGCTGCACTTCGGAGATTCGTGTCAAGGTCAGCCGAAAGATGTTTACCCCTTTTTGACACTCTCAAGGGGCCGAAAAACGATAAGAGTTTCCAGTGGACTTCCGAGTGCGAAGATGCGTTCCAAGGGATCAAGAAATATCTAAGTTCGGCACCGTTGTTGATGAAACCGATCCCTTCGGAACCTTTATACTTGTACTTGGCAGCAAGTCCAATGGCAGTGGGGCGGCGTTGGTAAAAGACAAAGGAGGAAAACAGTTCTCGGTGTATTATGTCAGCCACGTTATTCAAGATGCAGAAACAAGATACTCGAATCTGGAAAAATTTGCATATGCCCTAATCGTTGCGAGCAGGAAGATTCGACATTATTTCCAAGGTCGAGTGGTGGTGGTGTACACGGATCAACCGTTAAAGAAGATATTACATAAACCAGATGTGTCGGGACGGCTAGCAGCATGGGCGATGGAGCTAACACAATTTGCTATAGAGTATCATCCCCGAACGGCGATCAAGGGTCAGGCATTGGCGGACTTCATCGTGATATGCTCTTTCACAGAGCCAGACGTGAATACAATGGCCGAAGCCCAGCAAAGGCCGACCTCATGGACTTTGTACGTGGATGGATCATCGACCGCAGATATCAGTGAAGCAGGGGTCATTCTAACAAGTCCCGAAGGGTTCAAAGTCCAGCAGACCATGCGATTTCAGTTTAAGGCCACGAACAACGAAACAGAGTACGAGGCCATCCTAGCAGGAATACGGTTGGCCCGAATCTTGGAGGTACAAAAGTTAGTCATTTACAGTGATTTGCAGCTGGTGGTTAAGCAGCTGTCGGGTGAGTATGAGGCTCGGGGGGAAAGAATGTCGAAATACCTGGCCGAAGTAAAGGATAAGCTTGTATACTTCGCATCGCACAGTTGTCAGGGGGTGGATCGATCAGATAATACGACAGCAGATGCCTTAGCGAGATTGGCAACCACCGAAGCAAAATCTTTCAACGGATCGGTATATCTGGAGGTCTTAGAACGGCCCAGTGTTCCGAAGATAGAAGTTCTAGCTCTAGACCGACTTGACTGCTGGCTCACGCCTTATATTTCCTACTTGACAGACGGGGTTCTACCTTCAGACCGAATCCTTGCGAGAAAAATCAAGCATCGAAGCTCAAATTTCGTACTCATTGATAGAGATCTATACCGAAGAGCTTTCAATTCTCCCTTACTCAAATGTTTAACCCCGTCAGAAGCAGACTACACACTTCAGGAAGTACATAAAGAGATCTGTGGGGATCACATGGGGGCCAAGTCACTGGCACACAAGATTTTGAGGCAGGGGTATTATTGGTCGACTATCTATACGGAGGCCAAGGAATTCGTCAAAAGATGTCCCAAATGTCAGCTGAACAGCACCATCCCACATCAGCCTCCTGAAGAGTTGTATTCAATCCTATCCTTGATTCCCTTTGCTATATGGGGAATCGACATCCTAGGGCCTTTGCCGAAGGCCAAGGGAAAAGTTAGCTTTGTGATCGTGGCTATCGACTATATGACAAAGTGGGTTGAAGCCAAACCACTGCAGAAGATCACCAAGCAAGAATGCCTAAAATTTTTTAAAGAATAAGTGGTTTATCGGTTCGGCATCCCGATGGCAGTGGTCTCCGATAATGGCAGACAGTTCATGGGGTCTAAGTTCGAAGGCTTTCTGAAAGAGTTGAGAATTCAGCATCGTAAAACATCAGTCGCCCACCCTTAGTCGAATGGTCAAGTAGAAGTGACCAACAGAACCCTGCTCAACGGGATAAAGCGTAGGATGGATGAATTAAAGGATCGGTGGCCCGAAGAGCTGCTGTCTGTTTTGTGGGCATATCAGACTACTCCGAGGATGACAACCGGGGACTCTCCGTTCAGACTGACATACGGGATCGATGAACTCGTACCAGTTGAGATCGGATCCCCCACCCTTCGAGTCAGTCAGTACAAAGAGTTGTACAATGATGAAGGTTTGAAAATAAACTTGGATCTATTTGAGGAAGTTCGGGATTCAACTGTGATGAGGTTGGCTATCTATTAGCAGCGAACAGCCTGACACTATAATAAGAATGTGAAGCCGAGGAGGTTTGCAGTAGGCGACTTGGTCCTCCGGGAGTCGGAGGCATCAACCCCCCAGAACACTGGCAAGTTGATGCCTAACTGGGAAAGACCTTATGAGGTGATGGAGGTGACAAAGCCAGGTATATACCGGCTTCGAGCTATGGATGTTTCGGAAGTAAAGGATACATGTCATGCTGGAAGACTTAAAATTTTTTACCACTAATAGTTATGTCATTCTTTTCTTTATCCATGTAACCCTTCAGTCTTAAATGAAATAAATAAAAGTTTTCTTTGGAGATGCTTAACTTCATCTATATTCACATAACTCTTAATACTCGAACGGACAAACTTCGGACATAATTCGATCAGAAGGTTCGGAAAGACACCTCTGACCGAGACAAGTCACGAGTATAACTGATCAAGAAAACTGTAAATTTTTTAAATCAGACAAACTTCAAGCACAATCTGATCAAAAGGTTTGGGAAGAAATAACCGATCGAGATTAGTCACGAGTATAACTTATAACAAAAATTTAAGCAAGGATGTTCTAATTCATTCATACTTTGAATTTTTTACAAACCCGGTCGCTTACGATTCGGGCGAAATACAACAAATTTTTTTACAAGTCCTAACAATATCTTTTCGGGAGGAAGATCATCTTCGGCATCAGATTCTTCGACGGAAGAATCGAGGATAGAGGCGTCGAGCCCAGCAACAGTTAATTTGGCCCGAGCCTTTTCACGATAAGCTTCATACCCATCACCAAACTGGGCCATGACCTTCTCGTTCAAGGCATCGGACTCTTCATATTCAGCGACAGCTCGCTGCTGGGCCTCGACGATCTTTTCGAGAAATGCGTTGACAGTTGCGGTTAGAGTGTTTATCGCCCCGATCACTTGCATCATCTTACATGCATCTCGGAGAACTTCTTGGTGATGATGTCAACAGCATTCTCCCGGTCCTTGACCTCCTCGAGCAGATGATCCCCCTCCATCAGAAGCGAGGTGTACTTCTTCTCGTGCTCGTCAGAATGGAGTTCGGCTCGGGACGCCTTATTTCGGGTCTCCGCATGGAGATCTCGTTCCTTCTTTAGGTCAGCTCGTAGGCCACCGACCTCAGCTTCGAGCAACTGCACGTCTGTTCTTAGCTGAACCTCCTTTTTTATGGTTCGGGCAAGGGGAGGAATGGCTCGTGCAAGAATGGCGTTGGCCTACAGCAAGCACATGCATCAGCAATCGAAATAAAAGCACAAGTTTACAACAAAAAAGTGAGGTTTGTTCTGAGTTACCTGACACTGAGCTCGAACGTAGGCTACTAGGTACTCCTCGGAAGAGAATCCCTTGAATCGTTCGTTATCGCCCAAAAGCATAAAGTGATCGAACAGGCCGAAGGGAAATACTTCGGAGGGGCTCTTCGTCCAGGCGGGGTTTCTTGGGTCGGGGCTTCAGAGGAACCTCTTCGTGTCCTCGGAATCCTCGATCATCGTAACCTTGTCGGGGGATGGAGGGGTCGGCTTCGGTTTAATTTGTATAGGGGCCTTGGCAAGAGCTTTGAGGAGGGGCTTGGACGACTTCTTGGTCTTCTTTAGCAGAGCCATCCTCTCAGTTTTCCTCATCTTCAAGGCGACCTTGGTTGGCGGTTCGACACCTGCGGCAGGAGGGGGAGGACCTGATGAGGAACCGGTGGAGAGTTTCGTGATCAGGATGGTTTCCTCTTCTTCCACCTCATCGGTGACAGGAAAATGAATCGGCTTGAGCGAGATGGGAAGAGGAACCAAAGTTTCAGCTGCCCCTTCGGGCTTGAAGATTATCACTGCAAGAAGGAAGTTGAGAGACCAGTTATAGTTAGATGGTTAGAAAATGGAGAAATTTCAGTACACGAAGATAAAAGGGAGGTTCGGGGTGAGACACTTACGGCCATATTGGTACAAACAACTCTCGTTGGACAAGACCTTCAGGTTCCACTCGGTCTTGCTCCATTTCTTGTAAAACTCTTTAAAGGCGCCAACCCGATCCTTGGGGAATTTGGACACCTTAGGGATAAGATCTTCAGGGTGGGCCCAGTTCAGGAGAAGTTTTAGGCCGGTCCCTTTTACGAAGATCCATTGGGAATGCCAGCCTTTGTTGCTCAAGGGGGTCTTCAATGGGACCGTTCGGATTTGTTTCTTGTTCAATTGTCGAAGGCCTGGCTCTTTGGACCGACCGACGGTAAACAGGGTGAAGAAGAAGTCGAGACCGGGGGTGATCCCGATCTCATGGCATACAGCGATGAAGGAGATCAGCTGGATGTAGGCGTTCGGCACAAGTTGAGTGAACCCGATCCCCACGAAGCCAAGGAAGGTGGAAATGAAGTCATGAAGAGGAAATCGAACCCCGTACCTCAATAGATGTAGGGGTACGGCGACCAATTCACCTTCGGGCCTCCAAAACATCCTCTCCTCCGGAGTGGGCGCCCGAAGCTTGTACTCCCTAGGTATGTTGAACAGCTCTCGGATGTCAGATATTTGGGAAGGGATGACAGTGGATTGAGTGTTTATGTGAGAAAAATCCGTTTCAGAGTGGTAAGCATTTCAGATTTTGGCTTCGGGACTGATAGGTGTGGAGAAAGTGGGGGATGTAGTGGTGTCTGATGGTGGTGCCAGCAGATCCACCGGGACTAAATCAGTGGTCGATATGGGGGTAAAAGTGGGGATTTCAGTGGCGTTTGGAGATTGATCAATGTTTGGATCAGCCATTGCAACAGGTGCTAGCAGAAATGAGCTTGAAATCGAAGAGTAAAGTGGAACGGAGAACTCGCCAGAAATCGCCCTTGTCTAAAAATTTTTGAACAGAGCTTTTTGAATTGAAGGAGTCTGGAAAGAGTGACAGTGATTGGTGAGGCGAGGGTTTTATAGGTGCAGTTGCACGTTACCCAAAGGCGACTATTAAATGCTCAAAGTGGGACCAATCGTGGAAGGGCGTGCAACGTTTCGAGAAACGAGGACAAACCGTTTGGCTTCCTCAGACAACTCATCATTAGCTGTCGTGACCTTTCGTATACCTGACCTTTCAAGTCTCCAATTATAAGTATCTTACAATCAGAGACTGGGGGGCAATGTTCAGGAGCATTTTACCAACCTTCACGTGGGCCGAAAGTTTGACGTTAGAAGGGCTTTAGGGGACTATTGGGCTAAAACCCATGGAGAAGTTGGAGGGGTTCCAATCGACGTCCGAGTCCTTTTGGGTTGGAGCCTCACTTTAGTGGATACTCCTCGAGTTCGGTGTCCGAGTCCTTTGGACCGGATACATTACCTTGTCGTGTGGTGTTCGGGGTTGGGTCTTCGAGTCCTTTGGGCCGAAACCCAGACCTGATGGTGGGATTGTTTGGGCCTGCACAGTGGGCTCTCCCGCGTGTAGAGTTTGGGGTCCTAGCCATAGTTAAATAAGGTAACTCCAAAGGTAGTGATTGGATTGGATTCCACTTGCACCTTTTAAGGAGATTGTGTTGGACCCGAGTTATGGTAACTACCATGACTAGGAGTCCTAATCCGACTCGGAGAAGGGTTCTAAAGGTGGAGAGCACTATAAATACAAGGCCAAAGTTACAATTAACAAGTAATACCTACTTTTGAGCACTAAACACTTAGCCTCCATTGTTAAACCTTGTAACGGCCGCCTGTACTTATTCTCACACCGGAGCTATCTCCCGGTGGCGCAAGCCGTCAAACTTCTGTGTGATCTGTTATTGTGCAAGTTTTAGCGCGTGAATTCTGTAATTAAACACGCCAACGAAATTTGGCGTTAACACTATTAATATGATAAACTTCACAATAGTGACTAGACAAAAATTTATGGTATTACATAGTGGGACTTTTCACAAGATTGCTTAATAGCCAAGGTTCTTATTTTTAATTTTCTCTCTTATTAGTCATCATACGATCATAATAATCTCTGCGCCCGATATTTTATGTTTAGGTAAAAGTTAAAATACGCGCTACAAATTAATTGCACGATTGCCACAAGGAGTAATAGTATTTTAAAACTAACCACCAGAATCTGTTCCTATTTTGTTGGGGATGTTATTTTCCAAGATACTACAAAGAAAAATCTTGGAAGGTCACTGGTACTTAAAAACTACTACTACTATATAAACCTCCCCATGCCATGATTTGCCATTACCAAAAGAAATTGTTCTAATTAATACGTTACATTGATCCAGCCCTTTTATTCTTCTATCTTGCTTAAATTCTCCTCTTCATTATTTTCACCCATCCCATTGTGTACTGATCATCATCCAAATTCTTGTTTTTTGTCCTATAATTGATTTACCCTTAGGCAGAAAACATGTCTACTCTAGTTGATTTAAACTTACGTTGCATGGACTCCTTTAGAGACTTACCCCTCACCCTAAGCAAACTCAACAAAAAGCGATGGCACTTGGCTTTCGCCGCCATTTATTCTTCCAGAGCCTTCTCTCACTTCAAACACTCTGCGTCAAAAAATTACACCATAATCTCCCCTGTCCCATCTGATAGATTTGTCATCAATGTTGTTCCTCCATGCTTCCCATATATCGATCAGTCGAGTCTCACACGAATTGTTAAGGGCAAAAAGTTAGATAATCTTGTGAAATATGGTGGGGTTGATGGGGTTGTTTCTGCTCTAAAAACGGATGTTAAGCATGGCATAAAGGCTGATGCTGATGATATTTTTCCTCGTCGTGAAGCCTTCGGCACGAATACTTATCGCAAGCCACCTACAAAGAGTTTCTTTAGCTTTGTGTGGGAAGCTTTGAAGGATCCAACTATTCTCATTCTTTTAGTTTGTGCAGGACTTTCTCTTGGTTTCGGCATGAAAGAAGATGGACCAAAAGAAGGATGGTATGATGGTGGAAGCATTTTTGTAGCCGTCTTTCTTGTCATCTCTGTCTCGGCTATAAGTAACTTCAGGCAAAACAGACAGTTTGACAAACTGTCTAAAGTTAGTAACAATATTCAAGTAGAAGTTGTAAGAAATGGGAGGAGGCAACAAGTTTCAGTATTTGAAATTGTGGTGGGAGATGTTGTTTGCTTGAAAATTGGAGATCAAGTACCTGCAGACGGGCTGTTTTTAGATGGTCACTCGTTACAAGTGGATGAATCAAGCATGACAGGCGAAAGCGACCATGTTGAAGTTAATCAAACTCAGAATCCCTTCTTGGTGTCTGGTACCAAGGTGGCTGATGGGTATGCTAAAATGCTCGTCACTTCTGTTGGAATGAATACTACGTGGGGCGAGATGATGAGCACAGTCAGCTGCGATTCTAGTGATGAAACACCTCTCCAAGCTCGGCTCAACAAGCTTACCACATCAATAGGTAAAATTGGTTTGGCAGTTGCTTTCCTAGTTCTTGTAGTCTTGTTGGTACGCTATTTCACAGGGAATACAAAAGATGAGAATGGTAAAGTAGAGTTCAATGGCAGCAAGACAAAGGCTGATGATGTGATCAATGGAGTAGTGGGAATCATTGCTGCTGCTGTTACGATTGTGGTTGTTGCGATTCCTGAGGGCTTGCCATTGGCCGTCACACTTACACTTGCTTATTCGATGAAAAGAATGATGGCAGATCAGGCTATGGTCAGGAAGCTCTCTGCATGTGAGACTATGGGCTCTGCCACCACGATTTGTACAGACAAAACAGGTACTCTCACGCTGAACCAGATGAAGGTGACAAAGTTTTGGCTAGGCCAAGAGTCTATGGAAGAGAGGAGTTCCAGTTCCATTGCTTCTAATGTTCTTGAATTGTTACACCAATCAGTCGGTCTGAATACAACTGGCAGCGTTTACAAGCCCACTTCAGGAACTGAATTCGAGTTCTCAGGCAGTCCTACTGAAAAAGCATTTCTATCTTGGGCTGTCCTGGAACTGAACATGGATATGGAGGAGCTGAAACGGAGTTTTAATCTTCTGCGCGTGGAAGCTTTCAATTCAGAGAAGAAGAGAAGTGGAATTTTAATGAAAAAAAATGGAGACAACACATTACATGTGCACTGGAAAGGGGCTGCAGAGATGATATTGGGATTGTGCTCTCACTATTATGACTCCAATGGGAACGTGAAGACTTTGAATGATAGCGAAAGGAAGAAATTTGCTCACCAAATTGAAGGTATGGCCGCAAGCAGTTTACGGTGCATTGCTTTCGCACATAAACAAGTGCCAGAAGAACATGAAGATGGAAACACAAACCAAAAACTTGAAGACCACAGCTTGATCCTTTTGGGGATGGTAGGAATAAAGGATCCATGTCGGCCTGGTGTGAGAAAAGCTGTTCAAGATTGTCAATATGCTGGAGTGAACGTAAAAATGATAACTGGTGATAATGTTTTCACTGCAAGAGCTATAGCCACCGAGTGCGGGATTCTTAGGCTTGATCAGGACATGCATAGCGGAGCAGTGGTTGAGGGCGTCGAATTTCGAAATTACACCGCAGAGGAGCGAATGGAGAAAGTCGATAAAATCTGTGTGATGGCAAGATCATCACCTTTTGACAAACTTTTAATGGTACAATGCCTCAAACAGAAAGGACATGTGGTTGCAGTCACTGGTGATGGAACAAATGATGCACCAGCACTGAAAGAAGCTGATATAGGCCTTTCCATGGGGATCCAGGGTACTGAAGTTGCAAAAGAGAGCTCAGATATTGTCATCTTAGATGATAATTTTGCATCTGTGGCCACTGTTTTGAGGTGGGGAAGATGTGTCTACAACAACATCCAGAAATTCATTCAGTTCCAGCTCACAGTAAATGTGGCAGCTCTTGTAATCAACTTCGTGGCAGCAGTTTCAGCCGGTGAAGTGCCTTTAACAGCGGTCCAGTTGTTGTGGGTAAATCTCATTATGGACACACTCGGAGCTCTTGCTCTCGCCACTGAGCAGCCCACAAAGGAGCTAATGGATAAGAAGCCTGTGGGCCGTACGGAGCCACTTATCAGCAACATTATGTGGAGGAACCTAACAGCTCAAGCCTTGTACCAAATAATCATCCTCTTGACCTTACAGTTTGGAGGTGAATCAATCTTCAATGTCAGTGAGAAGGTAAAAGATACTTTGATATTCAATACATTTGTCCTTTGCCAGGTCTTCAATGAATTCAACGCACGGAAGCTTGAGAAGAAGAATGTTTTCGAGGGAATTTATAAGAACAAGTTGTTTCTAGGAATTATTGGGATAACAATAATCCTTCAAGTAGTGATGGTGGAATTTCTCAAGAAGTTTGCAGATACAGAGAGGCTGAATTGGGGGCAATGGGGAGCATGTATTGGAATTGCTTCTGTATCTTGGCCTATTGGTTTTCTGGTGAAGTACGTACCTGTTCCAGAGAAACCATTTTTCAGCTATCTTAAGTGGCAAAACCTGAAGAGCATCTTCAAAGAATAGATAACAAATCAAAATATTAGATTTATTACAGGCCGTTAATAATTCATTTGTTTTTTTTTCAGTCATGTCTTTTATTCTATAACTCACTACAATCATATGATGTATTTTTAAGTATTAGTAACATTTATAAAGTCCTCTTAATCTTTTCAATGTTAGCAATGGCAAAACATTTGATAGTTTATATTAGAATGGAGACGCAAGAGTTGATCATCCAGGGACCTTTTATATTGTTTCTCTAAATTGGCCATCAAGCAGCTTTCAGGCAACCAACTCTCAAATTTTCAAAAACAATGGCATAATCTGTCAAGTTTTGAGTATGTCCCTAAATCTAAATAACGGGTCCCTGTTGAACACATAAGGGTCCTTCCATCAAATAGGAATGAACTATTTTCACACCCTGCATGAGTGAGGTTATAACTCATTAGAGAATCTCAAACTTCTTAACCTTCATCATCTGTAAGAATTCACTACAGGAATCAAACACTTTAAAGTATCTTATTTAACCTCTTAACTCAATTTAACTATCAACATAAATATTTAATGAGAAGTTTGGTTTAGTCACTTTTTAGTATACATAAATTTAAATTTACAGTACAGTGTCATCTTCCAATAAAACTAGAATATTGTACGCCACCTGTTAATAGAATATTTTCGAAAGAAAACAATAATACTTCTAAGAACATATGGTCCTCGAAAACAACAAGATGCAAGCCAACTTCATCATATACATATATATATATATATATATATATATATATATATATATATATATATATATATATATATATATATATATATATAAAATCATACCCACCCAACATTTCAAATGCTTTAATTCAATTCATGACAATGGGCAAAGTTTATAAATCCTGAACCAAATCTATTCCACCTGTATACTACATTTCCCCAAAATGCACCTGACATAATGTTATTGAACCTTATACCCTTCAACCTATGGTTTCTCAAATCACCAAATTCAGCATTTAGCTTATCAGCAATATGTCATTTGAACAAACAGGTAGCATGCTGCATCAAAAATGTTGATACCAATTGCCAGATACAAGTGCAGAGAAAATTGATCGCATACAAACACTCTAAAAAAGAAAACACAAGATTAAACAATCAATTAAACAGAAAGGAAAATTCATCATCAGAAAAACATGACTCACCCCTGTCTGTGACAATGAAATATGAAACAGCTTCAATTTGGGCGGATAAATTTATTCAGTACTGAAGGTGATGCTATGAAGCAATAAACTGAAACTAGCAAAAGAAGGTTGAATGTTTAGTTTAATTAGTTGGGGTTTGGAAGGAAAAGTTAGTTACTCATAAATACTATGAGGCGAGTCATATGGCTAGGCCAAATACCATGCGGTGCAACACCTTAATTATTTTTAGTAGTTAAAGATTATGCCTCCCCTTAAAGATAATTTGATATTTGTCAAACTGATCGATTTTATTTGTGGACCAAAGGCTTCTCACCAACAAGAATTATTTGTTGAACCTACAAATATTATCGATCAGTTTTAATTATTAATCTATTTGGGAATTATTTAAAGTTAATTTGGAAATATCCAAGCTCTCTCTTGGTTTTTGCAGGAAGGAAAGAATATGGGATTTTAATTATTCTGGAAAAGCCACAAAAGGAGAATATAACGATTCAGGAGGAAATTGTTAACACAAACTCAACGTGTGGATGGGACATTATTATTCTTCTTCTTCCTTGATGTAGTTACTTGGTTACTTCCTCCTATATTCTAAAAAAAAAAGTACAATTTCTTAATATTTTTATACCTCTAAAAGATTTATTTTTTATTTGATAGTAATACAAAATGACATGAGACAATTTTTTGTAAAATGACATAAACCTTAGCAATAATATTTTGATGACAAAAATACAAAAAGAAGATACAAAATGATGTTATACTAAATATTTATATAAATGGGCCAAGTCCTAGACTTAATGAATTGAGCTCACTCTTTTTCATCTCGATTGGTTAATCGGGATGAATTTAGAAACTAAAACTTAGAAATTAAATTGTGTTCGTGGACATAATAAAGAAGATCGAGCATAACCGAGCCGAGCTGTGACGACCCTAAAATAGGTCCATTCAATCCAACTCATTCTGAGTCGCCAAATACATGGTATAGAAAATAACTACAACTTTATTACAACAATTGTCGTGCAAAATACAACAACACATATACTGTGAGTTTGGATACAAATATATACCAAATGTGACACATGTCCCAACCGTGGACAACACCTCACAGTGACACTTTACATAAAGGTATAGTCAAAAACTGTTTTAGAAACTAAAATCTTTGGGAAGTGCTCAAGGAAAACTTTGTACATGGGAGGCCATGCTTTTAGGTTATGATAGATATCATATGGCCACAGAATTATCCTTGGTTGACCCAATATACCCCAAAGAAAAACGAGAAGATTACTATCATATTCTTCCAAATGGCGAGTCTTCTCTTGATTTATCATTATTTTCACTGTCTCAAATTGAGAATTATACTTCAGACAAACACCAAGATTATATAGGTAGTGCTCGTAAATATACTCAGCAAGTGGATGAGCACAACCCTGTCTTATGATGACACGAAGTTGTATGTCATTAGACATCTTGTATGAAAGTGGCAAAACACCCTTCCAACGTTGGGTTCGCCTCTCCCTATATGATTCATCAAATATAACTACTAAAAGATGTATACAACACACTTGTTTATACTGTTTAGGGAGAACTCCACAGCTAGAGACCACCGTTCTATTCCCCTGTTACCCCCGCTAGACCCAGCTACACTCTTATTACCTGAAAGGAATTGTAAAGCAAAAGGGTAAGCACAACTAGCTCAGTAAAGAATATCGTGACTAAAGATAATTAAATTATCAATAGCCTTCATCAATAATAAATCAGAGATTTAGAACATATGGTAGATGATAAAAATTTCAACCATAGTTGCAGCGGAACGAGCAATCCATTAGAAGAGTCAAATAGATTATAAAGTTTATTATCTTCTCCATGTTAAAAATCCACCAACAATGTTTTACCCCTGTAACATCAATCAACAATTCTGGTCCACAATCATATGAACAATTCATAATCATAATTGTAGTTATAAATTCCTCTTCTCATTCAGGACGAAGATAATTTTCATCACATATCTTTACCTGAAACATCAAAGATCATGGTTACACCAAATCACATTTCCTGTTCATAATCATACTAATAATTTCATCCTTGCACTACGGCCAAAGATATTCATTTGTATCACCAGTTGGTCATATTCATCTCAACACATGTTCATCTTTGCACTACTGGCTAAAGATATTCAATAACATGTCATCTTTGCATTACGGACCAAAGATATTCATCAATAATTCATCTTTGCACTACAGGCCAAAGATATTCCTCAACAGTTCATATTTGCACTACAGACCAAATATATTCATCAACAGTTCATATTTGCATTACATGCCAAATATATTATTATCTCAAAAAAATATATAATCATTTCAGAATTTATATAAACAATAATTATAACCATGTTGATCAATTCACCTTTGCACTTAAGCTAAAGATATTCAATTATAAATTCAATGGCCATGATCATACCAGTCAACAATTCAACTTTGCACTATTGGCCAAAGAAAACCCATAGTCATGATCATACCAAAAATCTACCCATCTTTACACTCAAGTCAAAGAGAAATATCATCATTAGGGTTATAGAAATGTTATATATGATAATAAAAATAATATGATCAACATATAGTTTTAATCTCAAGAGTAATATTCATAAATCAACTATAATTTTGTTAGAAAAAGAAACTAATTTTGTCGTGAATAGTTACTCGTGAATAGTAACTCATGAATAGTAAACCCAACACAAAAAGGTTGAAATTCCACAATAAAATCCATACCAATATTTCGGTATAATGATATTGAAAGAATAATATTTCTTAAGCTTATAAACAATTTATTTTAATTGTTTACACTTTATTAAATAATGTATTTAATCATTCTAAAATGCCAAACTCATAAGATTTCATCACCAATAATTAAAACCCTCATCAAAAATCTGTATATACCTCATATAGGATTCTCAAGCCATAAAATCTTATTTTCCAATTCTCTTCCTTCGCATAACATATTTAATTCATTTACTCATAACTAGAACATTTTCATGAAAAATACCAAATCAGTTCTAAAAATATTTCTTCTCTGGAATTTAGCATAATATTATCCCATATTGAACATATATTTTTCTCGAAATTTTAAAAATTCATTTACTATTTTTCATATGGCCAAAACCACCGAATATTTTAACATTTATCATAAATTGTACTTTTATCCAAAAATTTCGAAATTCACAGGGTATACTGATATTATATAGATGTACTCTCAATAAAAATTTCATCAATTTTGGAGTTAACCACAAGGAGTTATAAGTGGTTACTTTTAAAATAGTCTTTTCCCGTAAAATTCATAACTCTTAATCTATACATCCAAAAATCGCCATTTTTGGACACAATAAATAAAACTCATCAAAATATCTTTTTTAAATTTTTCCAAAATTTTTTGAAGGACGTAAGAAGTACGAACTAAAAAAACATAATAACCCTTAAAATCCCTTACCTCAAAAGAGCAGTATTTCTGACTGAATTTCGGGTATAGTGCTGACAGAAACTCACACCGTATAGCAACACTCAAAGTATAATCACAAGAATACGCTCGATAATATAGAGAGAGAAAGAGAGAAAACTTTGTTTCTGGTGTGATTTTCAATTCTAACTTAGCCCTCTATTTATAGGAAAATGCTAGAACGCCAAAGGAGACTAAATTAATAAAATATTAATTTATTTTTCTTAATTCCTTAGCAGCCTTCTTTGGTCAAAAACATCAGCCACCCATGTGCCAACAACCACAAAAAAGTTTTTCTTAAATAAAATAATTAAAACTTTCAAAAATCAATTATTTCGGAACTCCGGAACTTCAATAATTCACAATAAATAGCTCATTTGTCAGAAAATTCGAATCTTGCGAGTTTTTATAGGAATTTCAATTCTCTACAACTTTACAGAAGAAACTTTTTCCAAATTCCAAACAAAAATTATCCGAAATTCACAAACAGATGATTTTTAATTCTTCTAGTCCGACAAAATACTGATAAAATACCTAAGCATTAATTCCTTCAATTATATCCACATAAAATAATATATTCATAAATTATATCCACATCAAATAAATATTTCCTTATCATATAAATCAATAATTAATTATTCTTAAATAATATTACACAATCACAATTATGACAACTAGACCGTTCCCAGGAAAGAGGGGGCTTTTCGATAAGAATTTCTCCTTACTGGCGCGTAATTAGGTGACCAAACCTCTCCTTGACAGAACTTTCTAGACATTGTCAATAATGCTATCTAATAATATTATTCAAATAATACGAATTATTGATCTGATAATGAGAAATGTTGTGCAGTGATAATTATTGAAACAACAATAATATAAAATATCAACGCAGCAATTATTGAATCAATAAAATATTGAACAGTAATTACTTTAACAATTATTGAGTAGTGCCTTCTTACGTAAGAATCAATAATTCAAAAATACTGTGTAATACCGTGTGCTACTGTGCAACAACGCGTATTACTTTATTTTACCAACCGGGTATTCCAACAGTGTTAACGGTAACGATTACGCCGTTATTTAGAAAAACTTAATTTTGTCGTGTTCTTCATCCGACAGTTATTCTGCTATGGGGACCACAAATGGCTGCGCCGGTCGTACGAATATTCCCTGACTGAAAGAATATTCCACGACCAAACGAATATTCCCCGACAACAATGAATATTTTATAACCACTTGTGTATTTTGAAAAAAATTCATATATCACTCTTAACTTAACTTTTATCAATTTAACCATTTACTGAATAACAATTATAAAAAAAATTGAATACTTTTATTTCATAAAATTAGGGGTCTTACATGAGCCTTTAGTTACTAAGTGTGACGCCTCCAAAATAGGTATACATCACTTATCTTGGATCACCAAAAAATACACTACTGACAACTTTATTTATACAACTGTCGAGCAAACTACGACGACAAGTATACTGTGAGTTTTAATACAAATATATTTAACTCTCATGGTGCATTGACCACAACCTTACAATGGTACGTTACATAAAAGTACAGTCAAAAACTGTTTTAGAAATTAAAATGTTTGGAAAGTGCTCAAGGAAACCTTCGTACATAGGAGGCCATGAATCTAAGTTATGATATATATCATATGTCCAGAGAATTATCCTTGGTTGACCCAATAGACCCCAAAGAAAAATGAGAAGATTACTATCATGTTCCTTCCAATTGTGTGTCTTCTCTTGATATATAATTATCTCCACTATCTCCAAGCGAAAATTATATTTTAAATAAACTCCAAGATCATATAGGTAGTGCTTGTAGATATACTCAGCAAGTGGATGTGCACAACCCTATCTTATGATAACACGAGGTTGTATGTCATTAGACATCTTGTATGATAGTGACAAAACACCCTTCCAAAGTTGGGTTCGCCTCACCCTATTCGGTTCACCAAAATTAAATATCAAATGACGTATACAATACGACATACTTATCTAAAGTTCTCAATAAAATTATTTCCATACTATTTAGGGAGAACCTCAATAGCTATAGACCACCGTTCTATTTCCCTGTTATCCCCGCTCAACCCAGCTACACTCTTATTACCTGAAAAGAATTGTGAAGCAAAAGGGTGAGCATAACTAGCCCAGTAAAAAATATCATAACTAAAAATAATTAAATTATCAATAGCTTTTGTCAATAATAAATCAGAGATTTAGAACATATGGTAGTTGATAAAACTTTTCAACATAGTTGTAGCGGAACGAGCAATCCATTAAAAGAGTCAAATAGACCATCAGGTCTATTATCTTCTCCATGATAAAAGTCCACCAATAATGTTTTATCCATGTAACATCAATCAATAATTTCTGTCCACAATCATATGAATAACTCATAATCATAATTGTGATTCTGAATTCCTTTTCGCACCCAGGACGAAGATAATTTTCATCACTTATCTTCACCTGAAACATCAAAAATCATGGTTATACCAAATCACAATCTCTGCTCATAATCATACTAATAAATTTATCTTTACACTACAGCCAAAGATATTCATTAATAATTCATCTTTGCACTACAGGCCAAAGACATACAACTGTATTTTAGAAGAGTCAAGTAGAGCATGATATCTACTATCTTCTACGAATTTAAAAGTTTATTATCAATATTTTATCACTGAGACTCAGCTTAATAAATAATCCACATCATCAAATCACCCCTGCACTACGGCCAAGGATATTCGTTGATATCACATCCATGAATTATCCATGCACTACGGCCAAGTATATTCATTATTATCACATCTATGAATTAATATTTCATTGTAGAGACTCAGCTCAATAATTAATCCACATCATCAATTCATCCTTGCACTATAGGCCAAGGACATTCTTTTAGTATCACGACCACGAATTATCCATGCACTACGGGCTAAAGATAATCGTGTTTTCGTCAACGGTCCTGTTCATGCCATAAAATAATTCATCTTTACATTCTTGGCCGAAGAGAATCCATAGTCATAATCATACCAAAAATTGTCCATCAATGCACTACGGCCAATGAGAACTTTTTCCACGTCATTTGTAACATTACGGTCATGATTATACCGAATAATCCCTGGTCATAATCATACCAAGTCCATCTATGCACTACAGGCCATAGATGACTTTCAACATAATATATATATGAGGATCATGACAACGATATAAAGAATCAATCAAATGAGATAAATGATAAATATTAAACATTTATAATATAAATTATCCAGGGTTCAAGAATATCCCAATGTTATCAATCTAATCTCATAATCCAATATCATTAATATTATAACAATATTTTAATTATTTCTTAAACTTATAAATAATTTATTTTAATTATTTATACTTTACCAAATAATGTATTTAATCATTCAAAAATGTCATACTCATAAGATTTCATCACCAATGATCAAATCCCTTATCAAAAATCTGCATATACCCTATATAGGATTCTCAAGCCATAAAATCCTATTTATAAATTTTCAACTTCACATAACATATTTAACTCATATACTCATAACTAGTGTATTTTCATGAAAAATATCAAATCAGTCCCAAAAATATTTCTTTTCTAGAATTTAGCAGAATATAGTCCCATAATGAACATATATTTTTCTCGAAATTTTTAAAATTTATTTACTATTTTTCAAATATCAATTTCTAATTAATTCCTTAAGAAATTAGCTACCTCAAGTTTAACTCCAGAAATTTCCAAATCTTGGCAGGATCTTACACATGTTAACATGATCTTTCAGTTTAAATTTCATGGTCATCGGAGTTATAGAACTCCGGTTATAGCGTTTTTCGTCGAAAAACCTAAATATTGAAATGGTCATAACTTGCTTATTTTAAGTCGGAATGAGCTCATTTTTGGACAGGAGGTATTATATACCATATATTTTCATGTCCCAAAAGGCCAGAATTTTTTTCACAAATTAAGTGGCCGAAAATTCCCTTTTAAAATTTCTGGCAGTAGTTGTTTTCTCATTTTTCACTTTTTCGTGCTTTGCTAAAATCAGTTCACACGAAAATTTACAACACCTTTTTCAGTGATTCTACTTGGATAAGTTAAGAAACTCATAGATCTAACTCTAGAACTTGACCACACTTAGAAATTCAAAATATAAAAAGAGATATGGTCAATTGAATTTCATGTTCTATTTTTACCAAAATCTGATTTTTCAACCCTTTGTGATTTCTAAAAAACTTTCATGTTTTCACATAATAACCAACATAACTCATCATAACACTTACTAGTACTTCATATACCCATGATTTTCATCAGTCCAATGCTTTTATTATGACTCTCATCATAATCAACGTAACCAGGTCATTTCCACAATTTAATAAGGAATGAATATAAAGGATCATTCACCGTGCATGTGGTAATCCATATAGACAGGTTATTTCAACAGAATAATAAAGAATGAAATAACAGAAGGATTCACCATGCGTGTGATAGACTGCACAGACAGGTTATTCCCAACAGAATAATAAATAATGGAACCAGGTCCGACATAAACGCACAGACATGATATTCCGACAGAATAATAAAGAATAGAAGCAGGTCAGGCGAAATTCGCACCGACAGAACGTTCCAACAAAATAATAAAGAATGGAATAACAACAGAAATCACCATGCATGCGGTATTTTGCATAGACAGGTTATTCTAACAAAATAATAAATAACGGAACCAGGTTAGGCGAAATTCGCACCGACAGGATGTTCCAACAGAATAATAAAGAATGGAATAACAACAGGAATCACCATACATGCGGTACTTCGCATAGACAGGTTATTCCAACAGAATAATAAGGAATTGAACAACAGTAGTTCTCTTCATGAATACAAAAGAAATAATACCCCTTACGAGTACAACAAATAATATCCCTTACCTTATAAAGAAGAGTACTCCGACGGGTAGGGCGGGGATATACTTGAAGAAAATTTGTAATACGCTTAAAGCTTTCTTAAACTCTAAAGAAATACGCTCAAGATTATAGAAGAAGAATTCTCTCTACAGTTTCTCTCTCTAGAGTTTCAGTGAATTCGTAAGAAATAATGAAGGAATGAGCTTCTATTTATAGAAGAATGGACTGAATAGTAACCAATCCATGAACGGCCCAGATTGATTTACTTTTAAATGGACGGTCCAGATCGATTTACAATAAAATATAATATATTCTATTTATAATCTAATAAAACGAATAACTTTATAAAAGTATTCTGTTTTATATAAAAAAAATTTACTATGCAAACACTATGCAGACACTATGCAAATACTATGCATAATAAAATATAATATATTCTAATTATTATCTAATAAAACAGATAACTTTATAAAAGTATTCTGTTTTATATAAAAAGATTTTACTATTAGCCTAATAAAACGAATAAATTTATAAAAGTATTTTGTTTTATATAAAAAGCTTTTCTGTTTTATTACATTGATAATACTAATAAAACAAAACTTTATCATCACTTACTTTGAAAAATTTTTAAATGTCACCCTTAACTTTAAATTTTTATGAATTTAACTATTCATCAAAATAGAAAAATTGAATACTTTTATTTCATAAAATTCGGGGTCTCACACTAAGGGTGTAAATGAATTTAGTATAGCTGATTTAGCTACCGATTCGAGCTAATTTCGCATCTGTGGCTACTGTTTTGAGGTGGGGAAGGTGTGTATACAACAACATCCAGAAATTCATTCAGTTCCAACTCACAGTTAATGTGGCAGCTCTAGTAATCAATTTTGTGGCAGCCGTTTCGGCTGGTGCAGTGCCTTTTGTCACAGTTAATGTCCAGTTATTGTGGGTAAATCTCATTATGGACACACTGGGAGCTCTTGCTCCAGCCACTGAGCAGCCCACAAAAGAAGTAATGGATAAGAATCCTGTGGGCCGTACCAAGCAACATTATGTGGAGGAACCTAACAGATCAAGCCTTGTATCAAATAATCGTCCTCTTGACCTTACAGTTTGGAGGTGAATCAATCTTCAATGTAAACGAGAAGGTAAAAGATACTTTGATATTCAATACCTTTGTCCATTGCCAGGTCTTCAATGAATTCAACGCACGGACGTTTTTGAGGAAATTCATAAGAACAAGTTGTTTCTAGGAATTATTGGGATAACCATCATTCTTCAAGTTGTGATGGTGGAATTTCTGAAGAAGTTTGCAGATACAGAGAGGTTCAGCTGGAGCATGTATTGGAATTGCTTGTGCCTATTGGTTTTCTGGTGAAGTACATACCTGTTTCAGAGAAACCATTTTTCAGCTATCTCAAGTGGTACAACTTGAAGAACAGGAAAAAGCATTAGAACATGCAGAAGCAGTAGACAAAATATTATTAGTTTCAGTAGAGGTAATTGTTAATCGTTCTTTTTTAATATTAATTTAAATTGATGCATGTATAAATCAATTTACTCATACGCTGCATGCATTATAGTAGTAATCATATGAATAAAGTCATCACCAGCAATGGAAGCTCTAGTACATTTTAATAGCAGTAGTAGACCTAGACCTGGCAAAATATGGTTATGGGTTGGTTTTTGTTTTCAAAATATGGTTAACCAACCATTTAAGAACTAAAACCATATTAACCATTTTTAATATGGATAATGTGGGTTGGAACCATATGGTTATGGTTAAAAACCATATTAACTATATTAACCATTTTAAGATGTTTTGACTTTTAAATAAAATTTTTAAAAAATAAAATTAATATATACTATAGATAGAGAGACGAATATAAGGGGTGGGCAGGGGCAGGGGTAGGGGTAGAGGGTGGGAGGTATATACATAATCGCTTAATATTAATTTTTTTGGGGAGTGGTGAGGGTGGGGGTGGGGGTAGGATGGGGTGTGTGGAGGGTAGTGGGTAGGGAGTGGGTGGGTGGGTAGGGGTGAGGGTGGTAAGGGGTGTATACATAATCACATAATATTTTTTTTTCTGGGGTGGGGGTTGGGGTGGGGCAGGAGTGGGTGGGTGGGTGTGGGTGGGGGTGGGTGTGGGTGGGGGTGGGGGTGGGGGTAGGGGTGTATACATAATCATATAATATTTTTTTGTGGAGGGTGGGTGTGGGGGTGGGTACCCTGGGAACATTCTAAATTATGATGATGCAAAATTGCAAATTAAGAATGAGTTTATGTGATGTTTAAGATTTAAAATTCAATTATTATCTTTGTGAGCCTAACTTTTGATTTGGAACAAAATATGGGTCGAAAAATGGTTAACCGGATTGGAACCATAACCAACCTGAATAAATATGGTTCCAAACTTTAACCAACCTGAATAAATAAAAATGGTTAACCAACCCATTTGGTTCCAGTTAATATGGGTTGACCCGACAGTTAACCAACTATATTGACAGATCTAAGTAGAACGGAGACAATTCTCAACATACATGAATTCTGGGTTCTTGACATCTAGAATTAAGCTTTGAGGCAATCAACTCGCTTTCAAAATTTCAGATACAACGGCATGTTCGGAGAAGATTAACAGTTTGTCCTCCTGAATCTCCTTACTTCTCATGTCCAAATAATGGATACCTATCAATGATGTCTCTGTAGGCTGCTAGTAAGAAACTTTGAAGAAAAATGTTAAATGGAGGGCAATGACGAGAATAACTAATAGGTATACAGCTTGAAGCAAATTTTCTGATGAAGAACAATGTAGTGCTCCCTAAGAGAATATATATATATATATATATATATATATATATATATATATATATATATAGTACTAGATGACCAAGTTGACAAGTACTCCCATTGATTGAGAACTGTACGTTAAAAGCTTTGAAGTATTCATTGAGCAAAATTTATCGATTGCATGTTTAATCAGAAAGATGAGGTGGTACAGAATAATACTCTCAACTAGTGATTGGCAGTGCAATCAGAGTTGTAGAAAAGAGGAGCATCATTCATAATAAGCAAGTGCACTTCTAGAAAATTAGTAATAGAATGAAGGTTGGTTTTTGTATATGTTAAAAACTAATTGCTACAACTATTTCCCTCATTCGAAATGATGCATTCATTCCGAAAAACAATGGCAACTTTTATAAATCATGAACCTAATTATTTCTATCTAGATAGTACAGTACATTAACTCACTCTAGGTGCCACCAGAACATAGTACAAAACCTAAAATCTTTCCTCAATGTATGCTTTCTCTAATCCCCAATTCACCATATACGCTTTGTACATTGTTAATTATAACAAACAGATGGCATGCAACATGAAACCTTTACGCGGAATTTAAGCAATAAATAAAATTTATCACATTCAAAAAGTTAAGAAAACGATAAAGCTAAATGTGACTACAAAAAAGAAATTTTGAGAAGGTTTAAGCTGGATTTACAAAGCTTAAAAATGGTAAACTTTATCTGATACTCCTATGTAGGGGTGAACATGATGCGGTTTGAAGCTCAAATCGTACACGAAACTGCTTGTGATTGGTGCGGTGCATTTTCGGTTCCAAAACCAATTGAAACAACAAAATTTTATGCAATTTAAATTAACAATTTTACATTACACAATATTAAATTCCACAACACACACAACTTTACTTGTAATATTTTGTCTAAACAAAAGCTAAATAGAATCTGATGAATTATTATCTGCTTACATATAAAAATTCTAAACAACGATAATTAGTTAATTACATGAAAGATAATTCCATTTAATTGAAGGGTGGTTTCCATACTAATGCTTCTTGATATGCTCCATGTTGACAGTGTTACTCATTCCAGGACTCTGTTGCACTTGAACTCTTGAAGTGAACTACATAAGCCATAAAGCCATAAACCTGCATATGTATACACTATATCAACCCACTGGTCTAATATAAAACAAATATGCAATAATTCAATTCAAATAATTCAGATAGGCAATAATTCAGCAAGGTGAAAAACAAATATGCTTGTCAATTCAATAATTCACAATAAACCGTGATCTTCACTTCACATATATATGCATGAAATCCATGTAGATTAAAGCCTCGTACAGGTTATAATCCTCAATCCTCATGCAACAAAGATAACAATAACAACAACAACAAACAACTGCTACAACCCAGAACAGTGAGAAACAGAACATGAAAAGAAAACTAATTATGTCGTTTTGGGCCTTTTGGCCATATAATTTAAATTAAGAAGCATGATAAGGTTTCGGTTTTGGCAAGTAACCAACTCAAATCGTTAATTCAATTTTTCAACCCACTTGAAACCGCCACATACGCCCGGAACCGCTATAGCGGTTTTAATTGTTGTGATTTGTGAGATTTTTGGTGCGGTTTCGGAGGCAATTTGATTCGTTCCTCGGCCCTACTCATAACTTATGAGATTCTATTTTTATAAATTTACGATTATAAAAACTGGAGCTATTCCTGACGGTCCAAACCGTCAAGTCATTTCTGTGTAGGATTGAATGCGTTATTGGTGATTGAGGAGTGTAGACGAATCTTGACATTAAGGATATGATAACAAACCTGAATGTATTATATTATTTTATTCTATATCAATAAATTAAAAAGAAAATTATCTTTTACATAATTAATTTTTTTGAGAAATGAGACAGTTTTTATGAAAGGTGAGGAGTATAATGATAAACTCATCATTTCCTTTGTGGATTATTTTATTATCCACCACACGTTTGCCGGCCTACTTTTCAATTCCAATTAGAACATGGACGCGCAGCATCAGACCTTCCTTATAATTCTGCCATAACGCGTTTGACTTGATTCAAGTCAAATTACATACTAATCGATCAAATACTCGTCAAATTACATACTAATCCATCAAATAGTTCAAATACTCACAAAACATAATAAATTATAATATATAATATCAAAAACTAATTAAATCATTGATCGTCAATTGATTCATTGATACAACTCGCTTCAAAGCGTTTGACTAAAATCAAATTACATATTAATCAATCAAATACTCGTCAAATCATAAATTAATCCATTCGAATACTCACAAAACAAAATAAATTACAATAAACAATATCAAGAATTAATCAAACTATCAATGGTCATTTAATCTACTAGTATGACTCAAGATAAAAGTCGAGCAAGTTTTGTTCATAAGACGACTTTGATGAAGACTAGTTATCCCTTCCGACTTAAAGGTAACAATACATCAGTCTTAATCACTAGACTAAGATCTCAGTTGTAATGAATATTAATATAGGGATATCTTAAGTGATAATTACACAAATATAATACTCCTTCAATAATTTTATATTTTTAAAAATCGATAATAATCATATAATTTTGAATAAAGTGGGTATAAAATTATTTTATATATACATTGTGACGCCCCCAAAATTAGGCATACATCACCCATCTTGAGTCGTCAGATACATGGTACAGAATTCAAATACAACTTACTAATACCACTGTCGTGTATAATACGACAAAATACAACTGTGAGTTTGAATACAATAATTGTCTACTAGAGATCATACAAACTCAAAAGGAGTCCTCATTACAATTATTAATACACTATTTCTCAGAATAGTGAGGACTACTAATGCTATCCTCTGGACCGTCACTCCATTCCCCGACTAGTCCCTGCTATGTTCTCATTTCCTGAATAGAACAGTGAAAGAAAGGGTGAGCTCAACTAGCCCAGTAAGAAATATTATGACTAAGATAATGCAGAATAAATTATCATTAGTCTCCAACAATGTTAAACTGATAAAATATAATAGACATCAAGTTTAACTGCAGCGGGATAAGCAATCCATTAAAAGAGTCAAGTAGAGAGAATTGAATCTACTATCTTTTATGATTTAAAAAGTTTTTCATCACTTTTATCGCTGAGACTCAGCTCAATAAGTAATTCACATCATTAAATCATCCCTGCACTACAGGCCAAAGATATTCTTTAGTATCACGACCACGAATTATCCATGCACTACGGGCCAAAGATAATCGTGTTTTCATCAACGGTCCTGATCATGCCATAAAACAATTATCTTTGCACTACGGCCGAAAAGAATCCATAGCCATAATCATACCAAAAACTGTCCATCAATGCACTATCTTAGTCATCAACAAAAGGATCGGGGCTCTTTACTTATGGCTTGATATGACAATGATTGAATTTAGTGGTTTGGTTGCTTAAATTCGCATAACAGGTTGGTTAGGAATATGAAAGCTAACAACCTTACGAAAAACATGATGAGTAGTTAACCAATCGTTTCCTAAAATAGCATCAAAGACAAGTATTTTCAAAGAGACAAGATCAACACGTAACGTGAAAGTGTCGATTTGAATCAAATAAGATTTATAAACAGTGGAGGTAACGAAGGTTTCTCCCAATGGAGTTTCAATAGATAAATCAAAGTTTAACTTCTTTGGAGTTAAGTACAAACATTGAACACAACTAGGTGAAATAAAAGAGTGAGTAGAACCGGTATCTAACACAGTATAGACTTCGTAAGAGCTTATGATTAACTTACCCGTGATAATTTTATTCAGGTTCCTCGTCAAAAGAGAAAAAAAAACGCTCTCTCTTAAACTACCGGCTTTGGCTTGTCTGGGACATCCTTTGGCATCATTATCCCAGCAGGAATTGACTTCATCATACGACAGAATCGAGCTAGGTGACCTTCTCTTCCGCAATTAAAGCATGCTTTGGACTGCTGCGTACAGTTTGGACGGATGTGTCCCTCCTGTCCGCATCTGAAACATACGACCGGTGGTCGTTCTTCTTCCTTAACAACGGTTGCTGGTGCTGACGTCTTTACGTCATTGTTGAACTTTCTCTTCTTGAAATGTCCATTCTTATTATTTTGGCCATGATTACCACCGTAGTGGTTACCATTCTTGGTATGATAATTTCTCCCGCGATGGTTATCATTGTTCCGATGACCGTTGCCACCAGTATGATTATTTTCGTGTTGCTGGTCATTACCTTTTGGTTGTGATAACTCATTATCGCGCTCCACTAACTGAGCTCTATTCACAATATCTGAATATAAACAAAGTTTGTGAGAAATGAGGTATTGACGTATATCGGGTTTCAAACCTCGCAAAAACATTCGCGCCATTCGCTCCTCATTATCGACCAAATGGGATGCAAACCGGGACAACTCCGCAAACTTAGCCTCGTACTGCAACACGGTCATATTGTTTTGCTCCAGCTTGATAAACTCTACCTCCTTCATGTGACGAATACTTTCGGGAAAGTACTTGTCGTTGAACAGCTCTTGGAACTTCTCCCAAGACATCTTGAGTGCGTCAGTCTGGGTACGTTTTACAGATTCCCACCAATGATCTGCTTCTTCACGCAACATAAAGGTGGCAAAAGGAACCTTTTGCTCCTCGGAGCATCCCAAGACATCAAATATCTTGGTGATCTGCTTTAACCACGTCTCCGCCTTAAGTGGTTCTGGCTTTCCCAAAAACTCCGGTGGTCCCAGCTCCTTGAACTGCTTAGCGGTGACCAACCGTGGGTTGCCATTGTTTTTACCTACATTATGAACAGGAGTCGCCTTCGCCTTATGTTGCATGAATTCTAAAAAGCTCCTAAACGTACCGTCGTTCGTCAATTGATCAGTGTTGTTGTTTACAAGAGGATTATCGCCATCCTGTTGCACCTTGTCCTGATTATTGATCTGTGGGGACTCAACGGTCTCCTGAGCTCCATTGATAATCTCAACATTCTCGGATGCCATTTTCAAACACTGCCACAAAATAAGGGTTAATTAACATATCACATATTATCCATATACTTTGACCGACCAATTAAATAGCACATAAACTTAGGTAGGTTATACTAGCGAAGGAATTCCCCGTCTCTCCCCTCCTAGTACTATTCTCACATCTTAGCCAGGGATCATATCCCTAAGCTCTGATACCAACTGTGACGCCCCCAAAATTAGGTATACATCACCCATCTTGAGTCGTCAGATACATGGTACAGAATTCAAATACAACTTACTAATACCACTGTCGTGTATAATACGACAAAATACAACTGTGAGTTTGAATACAATAATTGTCTACTAGAGATCATACAAACTCAAAAGGAGTACTCATTACAATTATTAATACACTATTTCTCAGAATAGTGAGGACTACTAATGCTATCCTCTGGACCGTCACTCCATTCCCCGACTAGTCTCTGCTATGTTCTCATTTCCTGAAGAGAACAGTGAAAGAAAGGGTGAGCTCAACTAGCCCAGTAAGAAATATTATGACTAAGATAATGCAGAATAAATTATTATTAGTCTCCAACAATGTTAAACTGATAAAATATAATAGACATCAAGTTTAACTGCAGCGGGATAAGCAATCCATTAAAAGAGTCAAGTAGAGAGAATTGAATCTACTATCTTTTATGATTTAAAAAGTTTTTCATCACTTTTATCGCTGAGACTCAGCTCAATAAATAATCCACATCATTAAATCATCCCTGCACTACAGGCCAAGGATATTCTTTAGTATCACGACCACGAATTATCCATGCACTACGGGCCAAAGATAATCGTGTTTTCATCAACGGTCCTGATCATGCCATAAAACAATTATCTTTGCACTACGGCCGAAGAGAATCCATAGTCATAATCATACCAAAAACTGTCCATCAATGCACTACGGGCCAATGAGGACTTTTTCCACATCATTTGTAATATTACGGTCATGATTACACCGCATAATCTCTGGTCATAATCATACCAAGTCCATCTATGCACTACAGGCCACAAATGACTTTCAACATAACATAAACATGAGGATGATGACAATGATATAAGAATTTAATAAAACAAGTTCAAGAATTAATTTGTCCATGAACCAATAACATCCAAATTGTCCACACGATACTGTTTTGTGGTGTAAAATTCAAGAATGCTCAGAAGAATATTTTCCTGAAAAGATACTGGATGAAGCGCAAATATCAAGGATATTCTACTAATTTCATGGAGTGTAGAAGTCAAAACTTTAACCAACTGAGTATAATAAAGAATGGAATAACAAAAGAAATCACCATGCATGCGGTACTTCGCATCGACAGGTTATTCCAACAGAATACTAATAACGGAACCATGTCAGGTGAAATTCACACCGACAGGATGTTCCAACAGAATAATAAATGCGGAATAATAAATGATGGAACCAGGTCCGGCGTATAGCACAGACAGGATATTCCGACAGGATAGTAAAGACGGAATAATAAAAATGGAACCAGGTCCGGCGTAAAACACACAGACATGATGTTCCAACGGAATAATAATAAAGACGGAACCAGGTCCGGTGTAAAACACACAGACAGGATGTTCCAACAGAATGATAGAAGAATGTCACCAAGTATATGGTAGACCGCGTATACAGGTTATTCCAACAGAATAATAAGAAATGGAATAACAATAGTTCTCTTCATGAATAAGAAAGAATAACACTCCTTACCGTAACAGAAACTGGATATAGAAGTAGTGAAATAGCAGAATACTTTTCTTCTTTCTCTCTATAATTTTCTCTCTATAGCTTCTCTCTATAATTTCTCTCTCTAGAGTTTCAATGAATTCGTAAGAAAATAATGAAGGAATGAGCTTCTATTTATAGGAAAATGGAATGCATAGTAACTAATCCATGAACGGTCCAGATTGATTTACTTTAATCTGACGATCCATATTTAAAGAAAAATCTTTTAAATAAAATATAATATATTCTATTTATATAAAAATATTTTACTATGCAAACACTATGCAAAACACTATGCAATACTATGCATAACACTATGCAACACTATGCATAATAAAATATAATATATTCTATTTATAGAATAACTTTAATAAAGTATTCTGTTTTATATAAAAAGATGTTTCTGTTTTATTACGTTAATAATACGAATAAAACAAAACGTCAACATCGCTATAATAATTCATATTATTAATCGACAATAATTGAATCAAACTGAGCGACTTCTCACATAAATATCAATAATCAATACCGTGTGCTACTATGCAACAACGCGTATTACTGTACTTTTACTACCCAGTAGTTCAACAGTATCAACGGTAAAACTTCCGCCGTTATTTTCAATAAAATATTTTTGTCGTTTTCTCAATCCGACAATAATTCTGTTGTGGGGTCCACCAATAATTGTACCGTCGTACGAATATTTTCCGACACAAAGAATATTCCCTGACCAATCGAATATAATATAACAACTTGCATACTTTGCAAAATTTATAAATATTACCCACAACTATAATATTATCTCAAATTCACACCATAATATAAAAAAATTATTTCGAAAAAATTAATTCTTTATTCATAAAATCTGGGGTTTTACATACATTATAGTTAATACTACGCTAAAAATATCAAACCAGAGCTCCTAGGTTCAAATTTCTTTTTGTTTATTTATACAAATTTTTTTTTGATAAATGTGAGAACTAGGGAGACTATTTCTTGTGCATTGAATCTTCTTGCAGTGATGGAGGAGGGGTACACTGAATCTGTCTTTCTACTTCTCTAAGGTTTGACGCATTCTTTAAACATGCTTTCATCCACTTGCGGGACCTATTTGGTACCAATTGCTCATATGATATGACCATACAAATAGATGCAATCTTGTGTGAACATTGCTATAAAACTCAACAAGAAACAAAATAGCAATTGGGAACATGGGAATAAACTTAACACAACAAACTAGTAGCCCAACCAAGAAAGAAAGTTTCATTTTCAAAATTATATTTTTATTTCATGTTTATTCCTAAATTTGTTGTTTAATATAATAGTCATAGCATAATAATGAATTTGTGATGATAACCTTTAGAATAATAATATATATTGCGAATGTTTTATGTCGACTATTTGATTGTTAGTTAAATGAACAAGTATTAGTGGTAGCTTTGGTGGAAAGATGTATAATAAGTGGGACCCTCTTATAATTTTTACCAATCCCGTGTATTGATAAATTTTGCAAAGGCATAAATTTTGTCCTATCACATAGCAACAAGATTCTAAGACCATGTTTTTTTGCTAAAATATTATAATTCATGATATTATAATTACAAGACTATTAATCTTAGAATTATAATCTCGGAATTTTAATACCTAGTTGAGTATGATATTAAATTATTTTAAGTCATTTTATAAGCTGGACTAATAGTTTCAAATCTAAATTTAAAATGAAACAAAATATTTAATATTAATAGTTATATCCCAAATATAATTATCGTAAACAATTATGTCATTTTATTATCATTAAAAAAATCCATTTTGTTAGTATTTTTTGTGGTGCAAATTAAATTAAACCTTTTTTTCTGAAATAGAGCGAGAAATTTAGAGTAGTAATTGAGTAAACGTGCGCCAAAAGAAAAAGTCATCCGCGTCGGCAGTCCGAACTCCAAAGTCCCACCCACTGTATATATATATACATATATATATATGTATATCAATATATGTATAGCTCCGGCATGCAGTTAGTAATCAATGTAGTCCAAAATCCTCTATTGTTCTCCTCCATTCAAGCTTCAAAACCTGAAGCAGCTTTTGAAATTGATGGGGTTGTCACTCGTAAGTTTAGCTTCTGCTCCAAAATCCATATCCAATTCCAACACCCCCACCCAAAAAAAAAAAGTTGAGTTCTTTTTTCAGTTTGTTTAATTAAGAAGTTTTGAAAGATCCCACCATTCTCAATCTCCTAGTTTGTGCTGTACTTTCTCTTGGTTTAGTCGTGAATGAAGATGGACGTAAAGAAAGATGGTATGATGGTGAATTACCAGTTTTTTACCACTCTTTCTTGTAATCTCTGTCTCAGCTATAATGTCTACAAAATGTTCCAAGTCTGCAACAAAATTTTAGTGCCTAACCACTAGAATCAAGAACAATTTATCAGCAGGTATATACTTCAACCACAATGTCTAATTAATACTGAAATTTGCTTTATCTAATCCCTTTTACTTGTATTGTATATTGCTGCTCAGTTCTCACTTTAGATAAATTTTGTCAATTAAATTGTTTTTTTTAATTAAGTTGCTTACAGATGAGACAGAGATGATAAGAAAGAGTGGTAGAAAAATGCTTCCACCATCATACCATCCTTCTTTATGCCCATCTTCTTTCATGCCTAAACCAAGAGATGGTTCAGCACACACCAGGAGAATGAGAATGGTTGGATCTTTCAAACCTTATTAATTAATTGGTTTTGAGATCTAGCAGAAGCCACAGTTTCAACCCCATCAGTATTCTCAAAAAGCTAGTCCAGATTTTTCAGCTAATAGATACGGAGTCATGATCAATAATGTTGGAAAATAATGGGATGGTTTATTTTCAAAAAGGATGATGAAATTGAATATATACTTCTTTTGTATTGATGAGTTTAACAAAGTTCTTGTTCATGTTGTTAGATTGTGTCTAATTCAACTTGTGTCTAATCTAATGATGACAACAAACTTCATATTGTTCAAGTGAAAAATGTTATGAATTTATCATTAATATACATTTTATCGGATCGGATTACGTATCATAGAGTTAATTTTATGGTAAGTTGATCAATTGATCAATTTAGTGTTAACACGTAGAGAAAAAAATCAACTCACGCCTGCAATATGGATTCATCTTCGGCCTAACCCAACTAGTTTGGGATATAGACAAATCATAGAAGTGTTGTCGAGTTGGGGTGAGTTGATAAGTTTTAACACCTTACCATTGATTATGAGATTAGATTGATAACATTATATTTTTGGCTAGTAACATGGTTTATCACAAGAATATTATTTTTTTTATCTATAAATTCTAAGGATCACATCAATAATTAACAAAAAATAATAATGCTACTATCACATAAAAAATGATCACATAATACTCACATACACACATGCATATTGTGGACTCCCACCTGATATGTGGGACTCACGGTATGTAAATGTTATATAACTTTTTTTTATATGATAGTAGTATTATTTTAACAAAAAGGCAGGAAAGAAAAGTATACGCTTGATTCACAGCTATATATTTATTTTATTGTTCAACTCCATTTGCTATAATTTGCTAGGTGTAGTAGATCATTGATTTGTTTGGTTGTATTTGGTGCGAAGAGTCCATTTCGGACTTGAAATAATCTTTCGGGTCAGAAAAACTTATTTAAAGTAGTCTTATCATCGTCAAAGTTAAGTCAATTTTATATTGTTTTTTTAGTTTTGGTTATCTTAATTTTTCTTATCGTAGTTATAACATAATAATGAATTTGTTTGTGATGATATACTTTAGGATAATAATATGTATTTTGAATATTTTATGTCTACTACTTCCTCTGTTTTTTAATATAGGTCGTTTTAAAAAAATATTTTTATTCATAAATATAAGTCGTTTGAGAATTTTAAGTAAGCATTAATTGCTTAGTTTCAAATATTGTCTCAAGTAACAAATATAAATTTGGTTCTCTCACTATTTTTTGTCCAATAAATAACACTCTCTTTTTCCAATACAAAGGCAATATAAGCAATTTATAGTATATTTAATGTTTTATAATCATTTCCTTAATACTTGTACATAACTCTAAAACGACTTATATTAAGGAACGGAAGGAGTATTTGATTATCAATTATGTAGATAAATATAAGTGATAAATTTTGTGGAAAGATATGTAATAAGTAGAGTTTTTCTATAAGCTAGGGGCTAGTTTCACTCCTCATTTTTTCGTTCACACCCCATAGTTAACAAAAACCTCATTAAAAATCATATGATTAGTACACCCCATGTGAGACCCCAAATTTTATGAATAAAGATTTAAATTTTTCGAAATATTTTTTAATATTATGGTGTGGATCTGAGATAGTGTTATAGTTATGGGTGGTATTTGAAAATTTTGCAAAGTATGCAAGTTGTTATATTATATTCGATTTGTCGGAGAATATTCTTTGTGTCGGGAAATATTCGTACGACGGCACAATCATTAGTGGATCCCGCAACAGAATTATTGTCGAATTGAGAAAACGACAAAAATATTTTATAAAAAATAACGGCGGAAGTGTTACTGTTAAAACTGTTGAACTACCCGGTAGTAAAAGTACATTAATACGCGTGGTTGCATAGTAGCACACGGTATTGATTATTGGTGCTTACGTGATAAGTCACTCAGTTGTACTGCATTATTGCTACAGTAATTGTTGCATCATATCTCACTACAACAAAAAAGCTTATCAGCGACCGCATACGGTCGCAGATGAGTATCAGCGACCGTATGCGGTCGCTAATACTAGTCGCAGATAATCTGGTCGATGGGAGGACATCAGCGACCAACAATAGCGACCGCATTCTGCGACCGATACCGTCGCTATTCTGACGTATGCTGAGTCATTCGTCAGGTGTGACGTGGCACACGTGGCAGCGACAGACAATAGCGACCGCATGCGGTCGCTAGATTATGCGGTCGCTGATATAGTGTTAGCTACCGCATGCGGTCGCTGATGTTTTTTTTTTTTAATAATTTTGCCTGTTTTATTGATTTCCCAAAAATAACCTGCTTTGTACCTGTTTTCAATCCCAACACAGCTATATATATAAACAAGCATCCATATTAACATCCATCCAATACAATACAAAACATTCATCCATGAATAAACATTCATCAAATACAATACAAAACATTCATCCAACACAATACAATCGATATCATAAACATCCATATAAACCAATACAATTGTCCAAATAATGAATCTAAAAGAGTACAAGGCTTTAAAAATCTAAAAAAAACAAGTGTAGGCGCTCTTCATGGATCATCCAAATTAGGATCCTATAATTAACAAAGTAATAAAACATATATGTTACATATAAGTAAGACATTGACTCAGAGACTATAAACATATATGACAATGTAGCTATACAATAAACAATATATATATATACCTGCTCCTGCTGTCGTGCTGCTCCTGCTCCTGCTGCCGCTGCCGCCACTGCCTCCGCCAACTCATCAGGACTCAGAGACTGCAGATGCGCGCCCAGTATACGAAGAAGATCACGATCCTGACAGATCGCTCTCACACAGTCAGCAGGAGTATGATAGGCTGGATAACCTGATGACTGTGTAGACTGGGCCACTGATGGTCGGACGCCGTCTTTGTCCTTGGCCTTTGACATAATTTTTCTTCACGATGGTCGCCCTCTCCCATAATTCTTGATCAATCGACGGATGCGGGGTGCCTTCAGGATATCGCTCGTTCATTAAGCCCTTATAAGTGTCCTGTCAGAAGATGAACAATTAAATAGTTTAAAATAAATTAAAAAAATACTAAAAAAGGTCATCACAATTTAAAACAACATATTAGGATAAAGTGAACTTATTACCGCTATCTGAACAGCCTCAGGCAGACTATCACGGGTGGCCACATACACATCCAACCAATTGATAGGTTGACTTTGAGACTAAGACTCCTACAATTCATTTTCTCATATTATTATGTAAACATATGATATTTTAGCTACAAACGATTACTGTAAACATAACATACGTACCCTGGCAGCAATGTGCTGCAGCTGTGATATACTGCCGCCCCGATACGTGCCTTTTGCCTTCTCGCCGTCTAATACACCTGAGGATCTATTCGAGGCGGCAGTCTTGCGCCTCTTGACCCAGCTCTCAGCTCTCCACTTGTCACACATCTGCACCCATATGGGTTGTGCGCACCACCAGGGGCTATGCTCATGCATATATTGCTCACCCTGTCCTGGATGGTCAATCTCAGCATTGTGCAGGGCTTTTTGTCGTTCCTTGTTCAAATTATCTTTAGTTCGGATGGCGCATTTCTGCCAGAATAGTGTCTGAATAACTGATGCTTGTACGTCATCCCATCTATACCGTTTCTGCAAATAAAATAACAATAATAATATTAAAACTGTTATATTACTAAACAATATTATTTGATTAACTATGTATTACCTATCAGAGAGATAAAAAAAATATACCTGAAATTTAGTCCAAACTGCATCCTTATGGGCGAGAGGTGTGCTCGCCCATGTAATCACTGGCGTAGGCCAGTTCTGTAAGCATAATTGTGAAATGCACTTCACAATTTTACTATCTTGAAAATCACTACAATATACAGTAATTTACATTAAAATATATTTATAACAATGGAAATATTAAACCCTTATTCATACACGATGTTTAACTTACGTGCTTTCTGGAGGAGGACGAATCTGTATAAGAATGCGATCATCCGGATTAGCTGGGGCCTTTGGCATATGATTAGGGCCCCGACCCAACCCGCGCTTTCGTGCTGCAGGTTCAGAAGACATCTATAAATAAAAAAATTAGGATGTTAGTATGAAATTATGAATGACAATTAATTGTATGAAATAGTTAACTACGATTATCATAAGTGAAAGATACATAAACATGACTGCAAAATAGTTAACTACAACAACTATAAATGATATTGTTAAGGATATAGAGAACATTCCTATATAGAGAACATAAATGAAAGGTACATAATTATGAACTAAACATGAACATGAACATAAACATACATTTTTTATAATTATAACTAAACATACATTTTAATGAAAATCGTTGTCTAATGAGTCAGAATCATTTTGTAAAAGTATCGGAGATTCATAACCATCTTCTTCAGATTCTGTGTCAGTGTCAGTCAATAACTCTTCCTCAATATCACTGTCATCTGGCACAATAACTGTCTCGGGATCCAAGTCATCAGGTTCATCTCCACCCTCTAACTGGATTACATCATTATTGTCCTCTATATTTATTATAGGAGGTCTCTGAAGCATTTCCTCTTGGTAGAAATCCTCGTCTATTACTTGGACAAGACTACGCGCGGGAGTATGAATTACAACTTGCCAATCTGTAGGCGGTCTATCCATTTTCCTAACAAGACTAGGAGTATAGTAAACTTGTACTGTTTGAATTGGTAAAACAAACAGTTCGTTGGAGTACGCAGACCTATGGAGGTCAATATCGACGATTCCATGTCTGTCAACACGTATCCCTTTTTCTGAATCAAACCAACGGCACTTGAACAAGTAAATATAACCCCCATATGTGCCCTTGTACGACAACTCTACGATTTCCTCCAACTCCCCATAAAAGGCACGACCAAGCTCATTGTAACAATCTCCTTGGACACACACTCCAGAGTTCGTTGTTCTTTTACCGCGCTCATATGCCTTTGTGTGAAATTCACAACCATTTATTTTGTAACCATTGCGGGTGACTTGGTCCCTGTCTGGTCCCATAGCTAGGACTTGTACATTAGCTGGAATCGTTGATCTCTCAGTCAAAGTCTACAAAAACTCCATCTTATTAAATGAAGTCATAGTTAACATGGAGTATATATATATATATATACTACGTGCTTAAAAATTGAACTTACTTTGTCCTTTAGCCAAAGTGCAAAGTTTTTATCCCGATTGATTTGAATATCTTTATCAGTTATGCCGGGATGCTTCACCTTTAACTCGTCATCTTAAAATCTATACCATGTTATAAACATTAACATATTGGAATAAATTTTTAACTTAAAAGATAAATTATCAAGTTTACATGTGTACCTCACCAATTCGTCAATCTCCTCGCAATTGAGAAGAATGTAAGTATGTGCAGCATGTAATTCTTGCTCAGAGAGGAATATGCGCTTCCCTTTTCCATAAGCGCGGCCCGATAGACCAAATACAGAGAGCCGACCATTTAGTTCAATATTTCCTCCATCATCATGTCTCGATATTCGATTGGCCTTTGTCAAGACTTCGTCCGAAAAATAGTCTGAGACAAACGTAGATATCTCATCGAAATTGTATGCCTCACATATCGACCCCTCAACATAAGCTCTATTCTTCACCTTGTTCTTAAGGTTTCCCATCACCCTCTCGAAAGGGTACATCCATCTATATTGAACTGGACCCCCAACACGAGCTTCATAGGGAAGATGAATTTGCAAATGCTCCATGGAGTCAAAAAATCCAGGTGGGAATATTTTTTCCAGTTTACACGTGATCTCTATGATGTTATTCTCAAGTACAAACATGTCCTTCTCATTCAATGATTTTGAACACAAGTCTTTGAAGAAACGACTAAGATCCGTCAAAGCATCCCATATTGGTTTATCAAGCAGATCCCGAAATGCTATAGGCATGAGTCTCTCCATGAACACATGACAGTCATGACTCTTCATCCCTTGCAATTTCCCACCCGTAACACACCTTGCAATGTTTGACGCATATCCATCTGGTAGTTTCAGAGACTTAACCCATGTGCACACATCTTCAACTTGCTTTTTGGACAATGTGTACCTTGCATGCGGTTTGACAATCTTACCATTAGGAGATTCATAAAGTTCTAATCTAGGACGCTTATAAATATCTTTCATGTCCAAACGTGCCTTATCGTTATCTTTTGTCTTCCCCGTAACATTCATCACAGTGTTAAACACATTGTCAAACACATTCTTCTCAATATGCATCACATCTAGATTATGACGAATCAAATTTGTAGACCAATACGGCAGTTCCCAAAAGATGCGTCTCCGAACCCAGTTATGAGATTCACCAAACCCATTGATTATGTTTGTGATATCAACCTTACCAAATGGGATAACCGGAAATCTCATCACACGATCTCGCATCTCTGTTCCCGACAATCGCGGTGTAGGCATATCATTATCTACTTTCCCTTTCCTGAAGTGTTCTCTATTTCTTCGAAACGGGTGATCTACCGATAAGAACCGACGATGAAAGTCAAACCAACAAGGCTTTCGACCTTTTGATAGATTAAACGACTTTGTATGCTCCATACAATACGGACAAGCCAACTTCCCGTGTGTACTCCATCCAGCTAACATGTCATAAGCTGGGAAGTCACTTATAGTTCACATAACCGCTGCCCTAAGGTTGAAATTTGTTTTCGTTGCAACATCCCAAGTCTGTACTCCATCCTCCCACAATACCTTCAACTCGTCTATAAGAGGTCTCAAGTAAACATCTAAGTTCTTTTCAGGACTCTTAGGACCAGGAACCACGAGTGAAAGAAACAAGTATGGCTGTTTCATACACATCCAAGGAGGCAAGTTGTACGGAGTAACAATCACAGGCCAACATGAGTACGGAACAGCTGAGTGACCAAACGGATTGAAACCATCGGTGGACAATCCAAGCCTCACATTTCTAGGTTCCAATGCAAATCCAGGATGTGCTAAGTTGAAATCTTTCCAAGCCTTCCCATCTGCGGGATGATTTAGTTCTCCATCTTTAGCTGGAGATTTCGCATGCCAACTCATATGTTCAGCTGTTCTTGAAGACATGTACAATCTTTTTAGTCGATGTGTTATTGGAAAATACCTTAGAATCTTAAACGGTATACTTGATATTTTTGTAGTCACACCCTCTTTATTAGGCCTAAACCGATCATGACTGCAAAACGTGCACCTTTTCAACTGTTCATTTTCCTTATAAAACAACATGCAATCGTTGGGACATGCATCGATCTTTTGGTATCCAAGACCCAACTTCTTCACCATTTTCTTACAAAAGTAATAGTTACCAGGTAATTTCTCACCGTCAGGCAACATACTCTTAATGGCATTCAAGAGCGACTCAAAACACTCATGGCTCATGTTGTGATCAGCCTTGATGTTAAGTAATGTCGCCACTGCAGACAATATAATGTGTTTGGTGCAACCATGCCACAATGGCTCGCTACCCTCGTCTAACAACTTAAAGAAGTCTTTGGCATCAGAATTCATAGGTTGCTCTCTGCCTTGCTCCCAATCAAAATCTGGCCCTGCAATATCATGAACCATTTCATTCATACGATGAGTACTACTGCCCGAATTGTGTACTTGTGTGATGCCACCATCTCTTCTCTGCCCATGTGCCCACCAGCATTCCTCGTAATTTCTCATGAACCCAGAAACAAGTAAATGATAGTTTACCATGTCTCTGTCCATATAATTTACATTCTTACACTTCAAACATGGACATCGTATCTGCGACTTACCATTCATACATTGCGGGTGACTATACGCATACTCCAAAAACACTTGGCAACCAGCTCTAAATTCAACTGTAGCACCTACCTGGGCACTTGACTTTCGTCGTGCCATCCAACTACAGTCTGAATAGAGGTCCATGATTCCACGGTACCAACTACAGACAACATTATAAATGTTAACATATGACTTGAGCATACTAGCTAGTAAGCATATGACTTGAGCATACTTGTAAGCATATGATTAACATTTAAGCATACTTGTAAGCATATGACTTGAGCAACATATGATTAACATATTGCGCCCATACTTGTAAGCATATGACTTGAGTATACTAGCTACTAAGCATATAACTTGAGCATACTTGTAAGCATATGATTAGCTCGTTAATATTATAAATGACCGCAACTACCCGACCATATTGCCTCATGTTGTACTTTCATAGTAGATTATTATTACATCATGTTCTTGGTCCATATCTGAACACAACAAAAACTCTTCTACTATAATGTTGTGTATATCAAGATTGCAGAAGAAGGCATACTAATAGTCCCTTAATGTGGGACTATTAGTCCTATAAAGTCATTTGATACCCACAACAGTCCAAAACATTACTTACTCGTAACATTTAGTTGTGTTTCTAATACCCAAAATAGTTCATTCAAAGCATTTTCAGCATGGTTTAACACTAAATTATCATAACAGTCCCTAAGCCTTCAATTTTAAACATTATCACATAATCTAATTGTTATATACTTTGTATTAATGGCTTAAAACTTAAGGGTGCAAGGTTTTAAATTCTTTGTTCAAAACAACACTTAATAGGCTTTAAATTCCATAAGAACATGGTTTAGCAACATGCCCCACAAGGTTAGCATGATTATGCAACATATAGACATGGACTAGTTATTTACATAACATTTCGAATGTATAACTTGCATCCGGATGACATATCTCGGTTTAGCAACATGACCAATTTAATATGTTTTATAATTCCCTATAACAAACAGCCATCCAAGTGATATTTATTTTTCCCGTAAACGCCATCCTCTTATATACTAGTACTAGTAGTAGAGTAGTATCTATCTAACCATTACAGGATGTCGGAAAAGTCCAACACTACACTAATTAAATCCAACATTGCACTAATTAAGTCCAACACTGCACTAATTAAATCCAACATTGCACTAATTAAATCTAACATTGCACTAATTAAATCCAATTCAGTATATAATCTAATCTAACATAAGAATAAATAGTAGAAATGTAATATTGGGAGAAAGAAATAAAAAATTATACCGATGCTTGGTGGTGGCAGCAGCTGGCCGGTGACGGCGGCGTTCCGGTGGCGTTGCGACCCCTTTCTCCCTCTTCTATTTCTTCTCTTCTCCCCCTTTTTCCCTCTTCTCTATTCTGAGCTCTCCCCCTCTTTTTTTTCTGCATAAACAGACCAAAAATTGATATATTTTTTTCTATTCATACATTACATATTAAACTAAAATTTATACAAATTAAAACTTAATTGTAGAATATGTATTTGCACAAATTAAACACTAATTGCAGTATACAATACAATACATATCAAATCCAAATTTCCAACATATCAAACCCAAGTTGAATTCAGCCTCGATTAATATATAACAAATTAAACCCTAGATTAAATTTCAAAACTCAAATTGAACACAAATTCTAGCATATTAAACAAACAAATTAAACCCAAAATTAATTTACCGGTGTGGTGAAGTGGTGGTGTTGCGGTGGTGAAGCGGGTAGTGCAGCGGTGGTGCGGCAGTGCAGGTCCTCTCTTCCCCCTACTCCCTCTTCTCCCTCGTGTATCTCCCTCTTCTTTTTTCTTCTACTGATATCGCGAACCTGAGTCTGAATAAGTTTTAGTTGATCAGCGACCGCTTGCGGTCGCTAATTTTTTATGACGTGGCCCCTTTAGCGACTGCAATGAGGTCGCTGGTATATATTGGTCGCAACAAATAAACGCGCCACCTTTTCGCACCAATTTTTGGGAGGAAAACTAATGTCAGCGACCGATCAACGACCGCATGCGATCGCTGATAGTAATTAGCGACCAGATTCAATTATGGTCGCTGATGTTGGTCGCTATAAGTATTATCTGCGACCGGATATGCGGTCGCTGATATCCTTGGTCGCTGATATGCCTTTTTCTTGTAGTGTCTCTCATATTATTGATTCAATTATTGTCACAGTATCATGTGCATAATATGTTATTTTATTAAATCAATAATTGAGATGACAAAATTATTCATATTATTAAATTACAATATTTACAATGTCTAGAAGTTTTGTCAAGGAGAGGTTTGGTCACCTAATTGCGCGCCAATAGGGAGAAATCCTTATTGGAAAGCCCCCTCTTTCCTGGGAACAACCTGGTTGTTAAATATTGTGAGTTATGATATTAATGATTATTAAGTTCATGTTAATTAAAGATGAATTTGATAGTTTCATTGTGTTGGAATTATTTGTGTTAATAGAAATTGACATCTATTCCGATGATAATTGATGTATGAAGGTTATATTGTTCAATTGGGTATTCGGGATATTTTTTGTGTTGGAGTTACTATTCGCGAGTTACTATTCACGAATTACTATTCACTAGTTACTATTCACGAGTTACTATTCACCCGATTACTATTCACTCTATTATTGTGCATTCGGGTATTTGGGTACAATATTATTCCATGAGGAGATGTTCTAATTTTTCAGACCGTTAGTTGAATGAATTAATATGGACCGCTGGTGGAAAGTTATAATAGTGAATCAATATGGGTCGCTGGTTTTAAGTTTTAATAGTAAATCGATCTGGATCATTCGTTTAAAAGTAAATCGATCTGGACCGTTCATGAATTAGTTACTATTCAATTCATTCTTCTATAAATAGAAGCTCATTCCTTCATTATTTCTTACGAATTCACTGAAAATCTAGAGAGAGAAATTATAGAGAGAAGCTTTAGAGAGAAAATCTATAGAGAGAAAGAAGAAGAGTTTTATGCTACTTCACTACTTTTATATCAAGTTTTTTTACGGTAAGGGGTGTTATTCTTTCTTATTCATGAAGAGAACTTCTGTTATTCCATTCTTTATTATTCTGTTGGAATAACCTGTAAAAGTGGCATACCCTATACATAACCTGTATACGCGACATACCCTATACTTGGTGAAATCCTTCTGTTATTTCATTATACATTATTCTGTTGGAATAACCTGTATGCGCGGTTTACCCTATACTTGGTGGAATGACCTGTATATGCGATTTACCCAATACTTGGTGATCTTCTTCTGTTATTCAATTATTTATTATTCTGTTGGAATAACTTGTATGCGCGGTTTACCCTATACTTGGTGGAATGACATGTATATGCGGTTTACCCAATACTTGGTGATCTTCTTCTGTTATTCCATTCTTTATTATTATGTTGGAATAACATGTTTATGCGAAGTACCGCATAATTGGTGAAATTCTTTTATTATTTCGTTCTTTATTATTCTGTCGGAATATCCCGTCGGTGTGAATTTCACCTGACCTGGTTCTATATTTATTATTCCGCATTTATTATTCTGTTGGGAATAACCTGTCTGTGCGGTCTCTATCGCATGCATGGTGAATCCTTCTGTTATTCCGAATAACCTGTCTATATAGATTGCCACATGCATGGTAAATGATCCTTTGTATTCATTCCTTATTAAATTGTGGAAATGATCTGTATACGTGGATTACCGCATGGCGGGTGAAAATCCATTGGCAGTTTCATATATTCTTTATTATACTCAGTTGGTTAAAGTTTTGACTTCGATACTCCATGAAATTAGTGGAATATCCTTGATATTTACGCTTCATCCGGTATCTTTTCATGGAAATATTCTTCTGAGAATTCTTGACTTTTACTTTACAAAGAAGTATCATATTGACAATTTGGATATTATTAGTTCTTGGATAAATTAATTCTTGAATTATTTTATTGAATTTCTATAACATTGTCATCATCCTCATGTTTATATTATGTTGAAATTAATCTTTGGCTTACGTGCATAGATGGACTTAGTATGATTATGACCAGGGATCATTCGGTATAATCATGAACTGTGATGTTATAAGTGATGTGGTAAAAGTCCTCAGTGGCCTGTAATGAATTGATGGACAGCGAGGACTCCTTGAGTATGGATATTGTCTATATGACAATATTCATATTAGAACTCTCAGTTTATGTATTGTCGTATGTTACACGATATTTGTATAATTAAGTTTGTATTTATATTTTGTACCATGTATTTGGCGACTCAAGATGGGTGATGTATACCTAATTTTGGGGGCGTCACACCCCCTTTTTCAAATTTTTTTAAAAAAAGTCAAAGACGCCTCAAACACAGTAGAATTACAAAAACAAAACAAAAACCCTTTGCATGAATTGGGAATTAAGTTTTTACATGAACTGGGTATTAAAGCTTAAGCATTCAACAACAAAAGTAAGTTAAATAACTAAGAACTTCAGTGGGCATTTTAACTAAACCCTATGTGAACCAGTCATTTCAAACAAGATAAGACAAAGATGAAGGATGAAACTTACCATATCTTTTGAGTACTCTCCATCCCTTCTGGATACTCTCCATCTCTTCTGAATATTCCATTTCTTTGTTGGTGAAGTCTCCATAGTCTGGATCGACCTGGTAATTCTCGTCGTCCATTGATACAATTAATATGGTGGTAGTGAGGGAGAGAGAGGAAACAGAAGCAAGAGAGAGAAGAATAGTTGGGAATGAGGGAATGGAATGTTTATTAGCCTAGGATTTTTTGGTGAACCATCATGAGATGTGAATGGGAAAGTAAGGGGTGCAACTAGCCCCCCACTTTCTATAATTACTATCCATATCATGTATTGATAAATTTCACAATTATAAGTTGACATAAATTTACCCTAATACATAACAGCAAGTAGGGGTGTTCATCAGTAATTTATCGTACCAAATCGGTCCCCCTTTTTATCCAAAAGTGAGTATCGACATCGATACCAAATTACCGGTTACCCCGATTCGGTACCGGTACTAAAACCGGTTTTGTACCAAATTTCTTCTTTTTTTAAATACTAAAAATTATTACTATGCAATATTTGCAAGTTCTTAATATTTTGACAAACTTGTTTCTTCTTCTACTCCATTTTATTTCAGATTCTTCATCTTGAGTGGAAGTGATACAGCAGCTCTTCAAATAAAAAAAATTAAAATAAAAACATATCCTAATTTTGGTCACCAAAAGGAGATGACCCTTTTTTCCTCCAAATATCCTAATTAATCTCTTCAACTTTTATTGAATATGGTGATGAAGAAACATATTAACTTCAATTCTACTATTTTGTACCTTTATGCTAGCTGTTATATGGATTCATTTTTGGCCTAACCCAACTACTTTGGGACAAGTCATAGAAGTGTTGTTGAGTTGAGGTGACTTGACAAGTTTTAGCATCTTACAATTGATTATGAGATTAGATTCATTCCACTATATTTAGGAATAGGGCTTATCACAATAAAAAATTTTCATCTATAAATTCTGAGGATCACATCAATAATTAACAAAAAGACAGAAAAGAAAAGTATGCGCTTGAATCACAGCTATATACTTTTGCAATAATTTGCTAGGTGTAGGAGATCATTGATTTGTTTAGTTGTATTCATTATAATTTGGGTCTTAACGTATTAAAAGTGACATAATTTTGATCATGACGTATATAGTTTTAAGCCCAAAAAAACTTATTTAAAATAGACTTATCAAACTAGTTTAGTCAATTTTATATTATTTTTTAAATTTTGGTTTTTTTAATTTCTCTCATCTTAATTGATGTTGAGAAGGAGTTTAGGACTCTAAATACGGTTATGGTGGCTTATGAACAATTAAGTTTTATTCATCGATTAATATAATTATGGTTGTTCTCTTGGTGAATTTATTATTTTCTTATGGATTCAAGAGTTCTATTCTGTTATTGTGGGTACAATAACCTTCATATTACGTTTGTGTTATCTAACTATATTCCACTGCATTAGTATTACCTTGTTGTGTTTGCTGCCCCTTGTAAACATTTACTTTTTCCCTTTCAATTTTTAAAATTATTATTATTGATTTTTTAAAGTTAATTTAAAACTTTTCGTAAACTTAAAATTAAAATTATTATTAAAAATTATATAATAATAAATCTTACAATGAGTAATACAATAATTAACGCAAGACATCATCACAAGTATGTCCGCAACATGATCTCATTAACGCAAGTGCATAATAACATAACGTACCCATTTCATTTCATTGCCCGCCCTCTGTCTTGGTTTTTGTCCTTTATTTACGGGAATAATTAGCATGAAGTTCGATTCATAATCAATACAGTAATAACACACACGAAAAGGTCACCCTCCCGTCTATTTACATCTTATCTAATACTTTTTACAAGTAAAATGATAGTTTGTCACAAACGGAACTAGCAGCATAGTGGAGTGGGACGCCCCACTATTTTTTTTGTTTTTCTTCTTTAGTATATTTATATTTTTTTCATAACGGTTGTTAAGTTTATATATTGACTAATATTTTATTAATGATTTGCAATATTTAGTGGTTAAATTTATATTATTTTTTTATTATTTATATTGTACCATGCCCCCAAGACATGAATCCTGTGCCCTTCCTGAGTGGGCTATGCATTTCTTTCTCATAGACTAGTAGGATTGTAACTAGGGTTGGGCAACCCATGCAGAATTCTAGCCCGCTCACAAATGGTACGTGGGTAAAAAAATTGGGGTTCTTTACACTAATATACAACATTTAGAAAGTAATTACAAAAATAAAACATACACAAAATAATTACAAAAATAAAACATAAGCAATATAACGCGCCTAAAATAGCGTGTCATTATCCGGACAGTTATCCATGTTCATAATTCAAATTAACCGTCCCTAAAATCATGCAACTTTGAAAACTCAATAACAGATCAACGACAGAGAAACCGACGACTCCTATCGCGACTAAACTCGTAATCGGAGAAGACGAAAGCCGGTTGTCGCAACGCATCTCTAAGATCGAAATCAAAACCAACGCCTTCAAGATCAGTAACCAAATACTGCAGTGATTGTTGCGTACAAGATCGACATCAACTTCGATAAAAAAATACTGAGGTGTGTGAATTTAAAATTTATAATAATATAGTTAGCTATTGTTACTACGAATGACTATATTGGTTACCTTTCTTAAGTTTTTTTCATTTAAAATAGTCACACTGTAAGAATAATGAATGTTTTGATTGCAATATGAATGTTTTAATTGCAATAGCATGAAAAAATGCACTTGGTTACTGCTTAACATTACATTAGTTACTGTCTAACTATGTATATGTTGCTGTTTAATGCTGGATTGGTTAATGCATAATGGTATTAACTAATGTTGAATTGGTTGCTTACTAATAATAATTTGGTTACTGTGTCAATTACATTGGTTACTGACTAATAATGAATTAGATATTGTGTACCATTGCTTTGGTTACTGACTAATAATGACTTTGTCAATGTGAAACATTATAATGGTTACTGATTATTACTTGGTTACTGACTAATGCTGAATTGGTTACTGCTTAAAATTACATTGGTTACTGTCTGACTATGTATATGTTACTGTTTATGCTAAATTGGTTAATGCATAATGGTACTAATTAATGTTGCATTGGTTAATGACTAATAATGATTTGGTTACCGTGTACAATTACGTTGATTATTGACAAATAATGGATTGGCTACTGTGTACCATTGAATTGGTTACAGACTAATAATGATTTTGTTAATGTGTAACATTATAATGGTTACTGATGAAGACTTGGTTACTAACTAATGCTGACTTGGTTACTGCTTAACATTACATTGTTTACTGTCTGACTATTTCTATGTTACTGACTAATACTGATTTGGCTACTGTGTACCAATGCATTGTTTACTGACTAATAATGACTTTGTTAATGTGTAACATTGTAATGGTTAATACTGAAGACTTGGTTACTGACTAATGCTTACTTGGTTACTGCTTAACATTACATTGTTACTGTCTGACTATGTATATTTTACTGACTAATACTGATTTGGCTACTGTGTACCAATGAATTGTTTACTGACTAATAATGACTTTGTTGATATGTAACATTATAATGGTTACTGATGAAGACTTGGTTACTGACTAATGCTGACTTGGTTACTGTTTAACATTATATTGTTTACTGCCTGACTATGTATATGTTACTGACTAATACTCATTTGGTTACTGTGTACCACTGCATTGTTTACTGACTAATAATGACTTTGTTAATGTGTAACATTATAATGGTTACTGATGAAGACTTATTTACTGATTAATGCTGAGTTGGTTACTGTTTAACATTATATTGTTTACTGCCTGACTATGTATATGTTACTGACTAATACTCATTTGGTTACTGTGTACCACTGCATTGTTTACTGACTAATAATGACTTTGTTAATGTGTAACATTATAATGGTTACTGATTAATACTTGGTTACTGACTAATGCTGACTTGGTTACTGTTTAACATTATATTGGTTATCCGATAACATTGATTTTGTTACTTACCATTACTTATTCTATTGACAGACAATGGAGATGATTCCAGTTGTACTTTACTTCAACGGCACATGGACTGATAGTAACCAATACAGTAAATTTGAAGTTACTGGCATATTAGTTCCATCAACAATTTCGTTCAAAGAAATACTAACCAAAATATGCAGTGCATTACGGCTAGACACAAACGCAGCAACATTGTCAATCAAATTTCAGATTAGAAACGACATTCCACCGATCAGTATATCAGATGAAGAAACCTTACAATTCTTTCTGGAAGTGAGTAGAAAATCTGATGAACAAGGTAAATTCCCACTGATTTTAGATATTGAACACAGAATGGGACGCACAACGATCTTGCATAACTTGACAAATGTAGAAGAATCTACAATTCACGATGTAATGCCAATCAGATTAACACAAGGGAATTCAGCACTAGTTCCACAAGCAAGCCAATCAAGCCAATTTGGAACGCAATATGCTGATCAGCTTGCAATGGAAATTATTGAACAACAACGAGACAGACAACATGACTCAGCATACGCAGAAGAACTATATGATGATGTAATATCGAATCCGAATGAACGTGAAGTAAAATTACATCAAACATACGCAGACAAAAAAATCCTCTCACAAGCTATGAGGCTGCATTCAATCAGAAAAAACAGACAACACAAAGTCCAACGAACAAGTTATAGAGACTTTGTGCTAGTGTGTGTATGCAATGAAAATTGCAAATGGAAGATGAGAGCATCAAGTTTCAGAAAAACCAGTATGTTCAAGGTTAGAGAATTCAATGATATCCACACTTGTTCGGTCAATGTATTGTTGGGAGACCACAAACAGGCAAATAGTGAGTTGGTCAGTGAATGCATAATGCAAAAAATAACAAATTTGAAGAAAATATACACACCAACCGATATTGTGGAAGACATGATCTCAGAATATAATGTGTTTATCTCTTACCAAAAAGCATGGAGATCGAAGGAGAAGGCGTTGGAAAAGGTGAGAGGAAATCCACACGACTACTCACTCATCCCATCATGGTTATACATGCTGAAGAAAACAAATCCAGGTAACACCTTATTACATTTATTTGTTTTATAGCATTATACAGTAACCAATATGATGTTCAACATTAACCAATATATCATTACACGATAGAGTGTTTACTAATGTAAATTTGTTACTGATTAATATTGTATTGGTTACCTTCATGCAATAATTGATTACTGTATAATGCATTGGTTACCAACATGTGGTTACCAAGCATTAGTCAGTAATATTATTCAGTAACAACAATAGCATTATTCAGTAACCAGTTAAGCATTATACAGTAAATAATAAACTATTACACAGTAACCAATACATACATAATTACACAGTAACCAATAAACTATTACACAGTAACCAATTAACTATTACACAGTAACCAACTAAGCATTATAGAGTAAACAATAAACTATTACACAGTAACCAATTAAGCATTATACAGTAAACAATAAACTATTACAAATTGTGTACCTTTAACCACATGAACAGTTACCGATTACTAGTTATTTGGATACAGTATACTACTTGTAATTCTAATGATAGTTTTGATGTTTTATATCAGGTTCCGTCACAGCTCTTGAGTTGGAAACAAATGGTCGTTTCAAGTATCTATTCTTTGCCATTGGAGCATCCATTCAAGCATGGCACCATTGTTTTCCAATCATCGTAATCGATGGCACATTCATACAATCAACTTACGGGGGGACATTACTGATAGCAAGCACACAATATGCAAATCGAAATATTATTCCGATTGCTTTTTCAGTTGTTGACAGCGAAAATGAATTGTCTTGGAAATGGTTTTTCGTAAATTTGAGAATTGTTTGTGGAGTTAGGGAAGGTCAATGTATTGTTTCAGACAGACATGAAGCCATTATACAAGGACTGAATTGTGTGTTTCCGGATATCATGCATGGTTCATGCACATATCATATATTGAAAAATATAAAAAACAGATTCAAAAAGAAAGGAGAAGAAGTTAAACAGGCTTACAACGGGGTTTGTAGATCTTACACTGTTGAACAATTCAATAAACACATGGCTGAACTTGATGCCATTGATCCTCGAATAAGGACATATCTGGAGGAAGAGGTCAAGTTGGATAGGTGCACCAGGCTCCATGGGACTGTAAGCAGGTACTCAACAATGACCTCAAACACCGCCGAATCTATTAACAATGCAATCAAGTTTATCAGGGATCTTCCAGTTGTGACGATGATTGAATGCATACGTTGTCTGGTTCAAAAATGGTATTTCACAAACAAACAAGCAGCCACATCAACATTCACAACACTTTCCACAACAGCTGAGAGAAAGTTGCAATCTAATATCTTTAAATCAAAGATACTTAAGGTAATTAATATTCGATTTAAATTATTGCATCCTAATTTGCATTTGCAATCTACTGACTATTACTAACTTGGTTACTGACTATTGTTGAGTTGGTTACTTTGTAACCATATAATGGTTGTTGGCTATTGCTGAGTTGGTTACTGTGTAACATTATACTGACTAACATTAACTTGATTACTGGATAAAATTATAATCTTTATTGGTTACAGACTAATACTAACTTAATGTGCAACATTATATTGGTTACTGACTACTACTGAATTGCTTACTGTGTACTTATATACTGATTACTATATTATGCTTATTTGGTTACTGTGTAACACTATGTTGGTTACTGATCAATACAGACTTAGTTACTATATAACATTATAATATTACTGTGATTTATAATTGTTTCTTTTATATTTGTGGTTACTTATTGAATAATATTGTGTACTAGTTAATTGGTTACTATGAATTTGGGATGCAACTCTTAAACATATAATGGTTACTGACTATTGCTGAATTGGTTACTGTGTAACCATATAATGGTCACTCGCTATTGCTGAGTTGGTTAATGTGTAACATTATACTGACTACAGAAACTTGGTTACTAGATAAAATTATAATCTTTATTGCATAATATTACTGAATAATACTGACTTGGTTACAAACTATTGTTGACTTTCTTAATGTGCAACATTATATTGGTTACTAACTACTACCTAATTGCTTACTGTGTAATTATATAATGGTTATTGTATAATGCTTATTTGGTTACTGTGTAACATTATACTAGTTACTGATCAATACTGACTTAGTTACTATGTAACATTATAATGTTACTGTTATTCATAATTCTTTCTTTTGTATTGGTGGTTACTTTTTGAATAACATTGTGTACTAGTAAATTGGTTACTGCATATTTGGCATGCAACTGTTAATCTGATTGTATACATTGGGTGTTGTAGGTTGAGACATCAAACTTAGTGATTTTTACTGTTTACGATGTCTCTAAACAGTATATTGTGGACATCGAACAAAAGACATGCACATGCCGTAAATTTCAGTACCATGAGATGCCTTGCCCGCACGCTGCTGCTGTTATGAGCAAGAGAAATTTGAGCTGTTATGATTTTTGCTCAAGAAATTACACTAAAGCAACTTTGGTCAAGACATATTCAGCTTCCATCATGCCATTAGATGACAAAGAAAACTGGGATGTATCAGAAGAAGTAAAAAACATATGTATAAAACCACCCAACACAAGAAGGCCAGCAGGAAGACCAAAGAAAGGGAGGTACAAACACGGATCTGAAATCAAAATTCAAAACAAATGCAGCAGGTGTCAAGAAAAAGGACACAACAGAAAGACATGCACTAATCCCCCGGTTTTAAAACCACTAAAAAGGGTCTGATATCGTGCAATTAATTTAAGAGTATAGATACATGAATGTATTATTGTTTACTTTGAGTAACCATTAAACGATTGGTTTGTAAAATTTTTGATTGTGTTTAGTAAACAAAATTGTTATTCATTTATATATTGATTTTTGATTTCAATTAAACATTAACAATAACAGTAATCAAACAAATACATAACAGTAACCATAACAGTTTTTAATGGTAACCAAATATGTACATATCAGTAACCAGAACATTTACCAGCTAATAACATAACAGTAACCATACCAGTTTTTAACCAAATAATTACATAACAGTAACCATAACAATGTTTAATGATACCCAAATAATTAAGTAACAGTAACACACAGTAACAATCACAGTAACCAACTAATTTCATAACAGTAACAATACCATTTTATAATGGTAAACACAACATAAACAACATATATATCCAGCAACATATAATTAACATGGTATTGAAGTTTATGAAACCCATGTATACTCACACATGTCCACTTAACATATGACATATGTCCTGATACAATATCGTTACTCTGGTTACTATCAAATCATTATCTGGTTACATATTTATACATGATTGGTTACAAACTGTATATTACAAAATTATAATTGGTATTCATTTTATACATGACAGTAACCATAACAGTAACTATGCCGGTTTTTAATGTAAACCAAATAATTATATTATAACAGTAGCCATAACAATGTTTAATGGTACCCAAATAATTACATTACAGTAACCATCACAATAACCACCTAATTTCATAACAGTAACCAAATCAGTTTATAATGGTAACCACAACATAAACAACCTGTATATTCAGCAACATGTAATTAAAAGGGTATTGAATTTTAAGAAACCCATGTATACATAACACATGTACATTTAACATATGATATATGTCCTGATACAATCTTGTAACTACATGTTTACTATCAAATCATTATCTAGTTACTCCTTTATATATGATTGGTTACCAACAGTATATTTCAAAAAAATTCAACAAACACAACTTAAAAAGAAACAAAATACCAACCAACAAACAATATCACTTTCAAATATAATCAAATATGTAATCCAATCTACATTAGATCCAATGAACATCAAAAAAATCATAAACAATACACAAATGTTGTGTATAACACCAAAACTAAAACAAAAAATAAATAACAAAATTAATAAAGACAAAACAACGAAATTCGAACTAATCAAAATCTGGAACAAATCTTCCTGGAAATTCTCTATCAGTATCATAGCCCTCCAACTGCTTGTTCCTAGCATGCATAAATAGGTTTGTGCATAACTTTTTCCGATACTTCGCAATGGGGAAAGGAATAGGAATCTGATCAAACTTCTGATGAATGACATGCTCAGCAAAACAAATTGTGAACATCCCACAATCACTGTAACAACAAACAACATATAACAAAAATCAAAAATAAAATCATCCTATATGTAATAATTAAAAAAAATGTACAAAATTTAACCCTTACCCCTCTACTTGTTCAGGAACCGTCTCAGCAAATTCCAACTCAATTATATCGTCTTCGTCCTTGTTGCGATACGGGTCACTGCTGAAGTCAATGTCAGACCTATCCTTCCAAAAACCAGACTTGCGTAGTAGTATGGGAAGAATAAAGATGTACGGCTCACAAACATCAGATATTTTAATTTGCATGGCTTTCCTTTTTGGTTGTAGAGAATTGTACACAGTTAGACACCTACGATGCACATCAAAAGACAACAACAGCCAATGGTCCGGTGATGACATATGAATTGGGAACAACACATAGTCAACATTCCTCCATGGTGTGTTGACATCCATAAACAGCCCATGTATGTATTCAGCAACATCACCCTCCCCAGACAGAACAATTTTGTCACAATTTTTTTTTGTATACTCCTCGAAAAGAGCGGTGATCTTGCTGTGAAACCAACAATCCGTAGTCGTTACCCTTATAGGAACACTTTCGGAATGTCTTGCCAATTTACGGAAATAATACAAGGCAATATTGATGTGCTGAGCCAAAAAAAAATTAATATGATATTAACAGTTGTTGGCAAATGCAAATATGTGATTAATATAACTAAATAATGTAAACATAACTACAAAAACATTAACCAATACATCATAAGATAGTAACCAAGACATCATTATACAGTAACCAATACATAATAAGACAGTAACCAATACAGCATTATACAGTAAACAACATGTTGCAAAAAGTTAACCAATGTAAACTGCTTACTTATTAATGCAGACTTGATTATCTTCATGCAACATGTTGGTTACTGTCTAATACATTGGTTACCAACCATGTGCATACCAATTATTAGTCATAAATATTATGCAGTAACCAAAACAGCATTAGTCAGTAACCCATTCAGCATTATACAGTAACCAATACAATGTTGCAAAGTAACCAATACATCTTTATACAATATATTGGTTAGACATTAACCAAAACATCATTAGACATCAATAAAGACATCATAAGACAGTAACCAATATATCATTAGACAGTAACCAAGAAAGCATAAGACAGTAACCCAAAAATCATAAGACAGTAACCAAGACATCATAAGATAGTAATCAAGAAATCATTAAATAATAATCAAGACACCCATAAGACAGTAACCAAGACATCATTATACAATAACCAATACATCATTATACAGCATTACTTAATATGATACTAACAGTTGTTGGGAAATGCAAGTATGTGATTAATATAACTAAATAATGTAAACATAACTACAAAAACATAATTTTTAAAATAATACTCACATCATCGTCTAACCACTGCCCAGGCGTCTTTAATTTATAGAACCACATCTTCGATGATATTGCAATTGATCCAAATTCAAAAGAAGGCATGATAATATCGTTCTTTCCTGGAAATTTGTCCGTCCTTCAATATAAAAACATAATATTAGTATACACACTAACATTAACAAATACCGTATTAATATACACACTACTACAAATCAAACTTGCACGTTCTATAATTAACATACTAATGAACCAACTTAATTTTAAACAGTACCCTGCTAACCAACAAATATTAAAATCATAACCATAATCAAATAGTAACTAATACATAACTAATAGGTAACCGAAACATAAACTAATATTAACCATATTATAAAGTAATAGCAACCATAACATTAATTTAATAGTAACCACAACATTTATTTAATATTAACATTTAATAAATATTTAATATTACGCAGTAACCAAAACAACATTAGTCAGTAACAAATTAAGTATTATATATTAACCAATGTAATGTTGCACATTAACCAATACAACATTCGACAGTAACCAAAACATCATTAGACAGTAACAAAAACAGCATACCAAAATCATTAAAATAATAAACTTAATTTTAAACATTAATCTGGTAACCAAACCATAATCACATAGTAACATAAACATAACTACTAGGTAACCAAAACAGCATGTCTAATATTAATCAGAATATAAAATAATAGTAACCATCAAACTTATTTAAATATTAACCATATTTTACTACAATAATAAAAACTTATTTGTTTCATAAAAAACTATAGCATTGTTAACAACAAAAACAAACCTTTTTCTGTTGTTTATTCCAATTTTGAACCATTCTTCAAACAATGCCTCTTCAGTTTTTGTGGGCATCTCCATGCATGATTTGGGGAATGCACTTAAACGTGCAAGTCTTTGACAATCATCACCCACTACAGTAGATGATGAACCAGCAGATCCGAACGCTGCTGTATATGAAGACCGTAAAATGGCACTCTTTGCATGATCACGTAAAGGTCTACCACCAGCTTTCTGGACACTCTTCTCCAACTCATCACACATATCTATGTCCTGTGTGGTGAGAACCATGAGATCAAGAGCATACCTGCTTGCTGACTCACCTTTCTTCCCCTTTTTCAGTTGACACAAAAAGGTAATATATACGATTAGTAACCTGAATAAAATAAACTAGTAACCAACTTACTTTAAAAAAGCTAATGAACTAAAATGAACATGTTATATTAGCAATCTGATTAACATAAACTAGTAACCAAATCACAATATAATAGTAGTCAAAACATAATATAATTGTAACCAAAACACAATATCATAGTAACCAATTCACTATATGATGGTAACCAAAACATAAATAACATTTCAATAAATGATGTTTTCAATAAATGATGGCCCATAATTATAACACTAACCTTGTCAGCATCAAACACAACAATCTCTTTCCCAGAACATTGGCTTAATATGTCAAAAGATGGCATGTCATTATTATTGTCAATCTGCGTAAAATAAAGAACCATTTAATAATTAAAACAAAATACATATAACACATAACAGAACAAACAAATATGTCTAACCTTGACAATTTCTTCATCATCATTATTTTTTTTTTCATCGGGTTCTTCAACCATAGCAGCACGTTCAACTTCATTAGCAATCTCAATTACATTCACATCACTCTTCTCCACGAATATTGACACATCATCGCCAACTTCATTAACCAATTCAATCTCATTCCCACCCTTCTTCTCAACTTCATCCAACACATCATCACCATCATTATTCTTATTCACTTTTGAACCATGATCAACATCCTCATCAACAATGTCATCCTCCACCATGACATCAGCATTCTCATTATCAATGTCATCGGAAGCATCATCATCAGCTTCATCACCTTCACCGCCTTCATAACCTTCATCACCTTCATTTTCATCATCATCATCATCATCATCATCATCACCAGCATTGTCAGAATCGTCATCATCAGACTCACCATCAAGCTTTTTGTCCCCCACGTCTTTGATAGCACGTAACTCATCTCTAATAATGGACCTAAGGTCCCTGCATAACTGGACATGTAAAAGCTGCATTTCATCTTTAATATCAGTTCGCAAATTTCCAAATTCTTTCTTCAATTCAGAAACATCTTTCTTCAATTTAGACACTTTCTTCTCCAACGGCTTAAACCGTACATCAATTGCCTCTTTCACAGCAGATAAATCAACACCAGTGTTGTCGGTCTTCACTTTTTTATCTACTTTCTTGTCACCATCCTTCCCATTAAAAAAGTGAAAACCGCCCAAATCAAGTCGATCCTTCTCATCGGCCGTGGGAGTCAAACTGTTTATCCTCATCTAAAAAATAATAAGTGTAGTTTAGTATATCATCTAACAAACAATGTACAATAACATTGAAATAAACAGTAAATAAGGAATCATAAAACATAATCAGTAACCAAATACATATATACAGGTAACCAAATGTATAATAAGTAGTAACCAACTAAATGTATAAATGTAACCAAAATGTGTATATGATTGGTAACCAAAAATAATGTCATTAGTAACCAGAATGAAATCTAATCAGTAAACGTATTTTAATATTCAAGTAACCAAAAACATTGTTATTATTAACATGCATATAAAATAATCAGTAACCAAACGTGTATATAAAGATAACTAACTACTTTGTTGATAGTAAACTTCTTATAATATTTTCATTTATCAAGTATATAACTAAAAGTGAAACAACATACCTGTCCGGAACAAAAAACTAATTCATTCAACTTGTCATTAGAAAGCGGCTTCATTAACTTCTTCCATCTGAATAAACGGACATCCGATGGATGCTCGTCATTGCATATACCCCGACTTTTGAATGTCGGAATAGTTTCAAACATAAAAACTTGGAATACATACGGAAGCCCATTCAACTTGTACAGTTTGGTGTAATGATCCATGTAAAAATTGTATGTTGAAACACCATTCTTTCCTTTCCTATAACGCCCCTTTAAAGCATTAGACAAAGAGTACTTTGTCATCTCAAAAGCAACTTTCCCCCAAGGAAAACTATTAACATCGCCGTAACACAAAAAATTAACCATTGCCCCATCAACGAAATTTTCAGAAAATGTGCACATAATGAAATTAAAGACCAAGAATATCATAGACATCTTAATAGCCTCGTCATCATCATCAAAAACTGCCTTCCTATATATCCTACCTATACTACTACGTGTCACAGCTTCGTCACCAAAAAACTTACCAACAAGCATATTATCCATACCTTTATATGGAGTTATATCATCCTCACCTTTCCATCTCAACCCAGATATCATACAAAACTCAGGCAAACCGAACCTGACCCTTTTCTCTCCGAACAAAAACCACATTTCACTGTCATCCCTCTGGTGAATCTCCCTCACAAGAGCGTGGTGAATGATCTGGGAATACATTTGGTGCTCACCAAACTCAAGAAAATTACCAAAACATGTTGCCTTAAATTTATCCAGCTGACTCTTATTCAATTTTTTTGCAATTATACTGGGGACTTCCATGTCGCACCAATATATCACTTTTCCGTTGAATTTTCTGTTCCATTCCTCGTAATAAAGATCCCATAACTGCAAGTAAACAAAATCATATTTACAAAGTTAACCAACCAATCATATGATAATAACCAAAAAAACATAGACAATTAACCAAAACAGCATTAGTCAGTAACCCATTCAGCATTATACAGTAACCAATTAAATGTTGCACAGTAACCAATAGAGCTTTAGACAATATATTGGTTAGACAGTAAACAAAACATCATTAGACATCAATAAAGACATCATAAGACAGTAACCAATATATCATTAGACAGCAACCAATAAAGCATAATACAGTAACCCAAAAATCATAAGACAGTAACCAAGACATCATAAGACAGTAATCAAGACATCATTAGATAGTAATCAAGACACCCATAAGACAGTAACCAAGACATCATTATACAGTAACCAATACATCATAAGACAGTAACCAAGACATCATTAGACAGTAACCAAAGACACTCATAAGCAGTAACCAATACAATATTAGACAGTAAACAACATGTTGCAAAAAGGTAACCAATGTAAACTGGTTACTTATTAATGCTGTCTTGATTATCTTCATGCAACATGTTGGTTACTATCTAATACATTGGTTACCAACCATGTGCATACCAATTATTAGTCAGAAAAATTATCCAGTAACCAAAACAGCATTAGTCAGTAACCCATTCAGCATTATACAGTAACCAATTAAATGTTGCACAGTAACCAATAGAGCTTTAGACAATATATTGGTTAGACAGTAAACAAAACATCATTAGACATCAATAAAGACATCATAAAACAGTAACCAATATATCATTAGACAGTAACCAATAAAGCATAATACAGTAACCCAAAAATCATAAGACAGTAACCAAGACATCATAAGACAGTAATCAAGACATCATTAGATAGTAATCAAGACACCCATAAGACAGTAACCAAGACATCATTATACAGTAACCAATACATCATAAGACAGTAACGAAGACATCATTAGACAGTAACCAAAGACACTCATAAGCAGTAACCAATACAATATTAGACAGTAAACAACATGTTGCAAAAAGGTAACCAATGTAAACTGGTTACTTATTAATGCTGTCTTGATTATCTTCATGCAACATGTTGGTTACTATCTAATACATTGGTTACCAACCATGTGCATACCAATTATTAGTCAGAAAAATTATCCAGTAACCAAAACAGCATTAGTCAGTAACCCATTCAGCATTATACAGTAACCAATTAAATGTTGCACAGTAACCAATAGAGCTTTAGACAATATATTGGTTAGACAGTAAACAAAACATCATTAGACATCAATAAAGAAATCATAAGACAGTAACCAATATATCATTAGACAGTAATCAAGAAAGCATAAGACAGTAACCCAAAAATCATAAGACAATAACCAAGACATCATAAGACAGTAATCAAGACATCATTAGATAGTTATCAAGACACCCATAAGACAGTAACCAAGACATCATTATACAGTAACCAAAGACACTCATAAGCAGTAACCAATACAACATTAGATAGTAACCAAAACACTCATAACACAGTACACAAGTCAGTTTTGGTTACCTTCATGCAACATGATTGTTATTGTCTAATGCATTGGTTACCAATCTGGTGGTTACCAATCATTAATCATTAATATTATGCAATAACCAATTAAGCATTATACAGTAAACAATAACAATATTTAAATTAACACACCTTTAAAATTCGTTGAGTTGGAATTATCTTCTGGATAAGCACTTGAACTTCATTCTTAACAGGGACATCAAAATCAGAATCTACTTGCACTACGGAATGTTTGATATCACTATGTATCACCAAACTACTATCATTCTTACTTGATTTATTACCTACATCCTTCCCCTTTTTCTTTCCCTTCCCCTTTCCCTTCCCCTCCCCCTTGCTCTCCACAACAAACTTCTTCAATTTCTTAACAGAATCACCTTCCACGATCCTTTTCCTCTTTCCATCCTTCTTACTTGTATTATTCCTTGTATCACCCATTCTATACAAAAACATAAAAACAACACAAATCAAAACAATGAATAATCCATTCTGTTAGTAAATTACTTTAATATATAATACATTAAACTTAATAAGAAAATACTCACTTGAAGAAATAATAAAAACCAGAGTCGATAAACACCACGACAATGAACCAGACGAGTAAAAACGACAACGACAATGAACCAGACGAGTAACGAGTAACAACGACAATGACGAACAACTGAACGAGTATGCCGAACAACTAAACAAATATGATAGAGATGAAGAACACACGAACTCAGATGAACAACAATCACAGGAAACAATAGTTTTTAACTCCGATTACGTTTAGTCGTGAGAGAGGAGAGAACAAGGGTTTCAGCATGTGCAAAAGGGTTTGGTAACTGCATAGTCCTGTACAAACGATAGGCGGTTATCACGCGATTCAAAAAAAAAAACTTTTTTTATGTCAGCCAATTAATATTTATCCCTTAAATTAAGGAATCTTAATTGTATTAGTTGTATTAGTATTGTAAATATATATGATGAAATGTCATATTTTTGTAATTATTTTATTAATGTATGATTTTTGTAATTACTTTCATAAATGTACTATTATATGTAATTGTTCCAAAAAATTATATTTTCAACAATCCGCCCAACCCATAGTTTGCCCAAATATAATTTCAATGGGTTTGATTTTATAATTTTATAAACCTACGAAATTCAAGTTCGACCAAGACCGCCCAAATTATATATATACGAAAAGGATCAAAGGTATACCTCTTAATTTTATATATTTTGTTTATCATTTTTAATGACGGATCGAATAATAGTTCGGTCTGTCGTGTATATTAGAGAACCTTCGTCTTAATTTTTAGTGATACATCGAACCGTCGTTATAACATTTAAACCGTTTATCTGTTCTATAGCACGGACCGATCGGTCGTCAAAAATGGTGAACATGGTATGTAAAATAAAGAGGTATGTCCTTGACATAGAATATATATATATATATATATATATATATATATATATATATATATATATATATATATATATATCTTTTAAAATTATTTAAAGTTTATCAATATATTTTTAACATCTATATTTTCATTGCATTTCTTTTATTTATTACTATTATAAAAAAAGAGAGATTACCTTAAACAAATAGTAAGAACACATTTTTTATATTTTATTTTTGCTTTAAAAAATAAAGATAGAAATTCAAAATTTACCTCATTTTTTTCCTATTTTTTTCAAAAATATTGAACAAATTAGTCCTTAAGTTGTCATCTTTCAACAATTTATGATTATCATTTATCAACTATTATTGTTTGACGAATTAAATTTATTATAATTTTAATTATATTTTAATTGTTGTCCACTTAAACTCGCCCAAATTTAGCCGAACCCATAAATTTTATCACTTGGAATGGCCCCTAAACCCATTTAACCCGTCCAAGTTGCACCCGTAAAGACTTGTAGCAATAAGTTGGTCAACTAGTTCTACCCAACCTATAGTTTATGCCTATATTCAAAATAAAATTCTACTACATTTGTTCTCGAGTCATTTACTCATTTTTGAAGTCCATTTGTCTCAATTTTCAAATTTTATATTTTATGCAAGAAGTATGCCAACTTGACACCAGACCTCTCATTGTT